>CM057452.1:1537728214-1538979642 GCA_016271365.2 Neoceratodus forsteri
CACACTCATGAAACAGTCATTTTTAGGAATTTTTTCACCAAATTTTCAACATTGCCATTTTAAAACCTCTGCTAATGAACAGTGTCACTGTGATTTTCTTACTGAGTCCCATACATTGATTTCGCACACCGACTGTGCCATTGTGCACTACATGGGCGGAAGCATGTTTTGGGCAGGATGTGAAAAATGACAGCTATACTGCTCATAAGGAAGTGTGGTAAAATGGCAATGTTGAAAATCTGGAGTGAAAATATTGAAAATTCGCGAACTTACGAGCAGGCGTAGGAACTGCGCAACGCAGACTCGTAAAACAGTCATTTTTAGGAATTTTTCACCAAATGTTCAACACAGCCATTTTAAGACCTCTGCTCATGAACAGTGACACTGTGATTTTCTTAATGTGTCCCATACACTGAGTTCACACAGCAACTGTGCCATTGTGCGCTACATGGGCGGAAACACGTTTTGGGCAAGATGTGAAAAATGACAGCTGTACTGCTCATAAGAAGGTGTGTTAAAATGGCAATGTTGAAAATGTGGAGTGAAAATATTGAAAATTCGTAAACTTACGAGCGTGCATAGGAACTGTGCAATGAACACTCGTAAAACAGTCATTTTTAGGAATTTTGTCACCAAATTTTCAACACAGCCATTTTAAGACCTCTGCTCATGAACGGTGTCACTATGATTTTCTTAATGTGTCCCATACATTGAGTTCACACACCGACCCTATGCGTAACAAGCTACATGGGAAAACACGCTTTGGGCAGGATGTGAAATGATAGCTATACTGCTCATGAGGAGTGGTAAAATGGCAATGTTGGAAAATCTGGAGTGAAAATATTGAAAATTTGAAACTTACGAGCCGCAGCATAGGAACTGCCAAGCACACTATTCAGAAACAGTCATTTTTAGGAATTTTTTCACCAAATTTTCAACACAGCCATTTTAAGACCTCTGCTCATGATCAGTGTCACTGTGATTTTCTTAATGTGTCCCATACATTGATTTTGCACACCGACTGTGCCATTGTGCGCTACATGGGCGGAAACACATTTTGGGCAGGATGTGAAAAATGACAGCTGTACTGCTCATGAGGAGGTGTGGTAAAATGGCAATGTTGAAAATCTGGAGTGAAAATATTGGAAATTCGCAAACTTACAAGCGTGCGTAGGAACTGCACAACGCACGTTCGTAAAACAGTTATTTGTAGGAATTTTGTCACCAAATTTTCAACATAGCCATTTTAAGATCTCTGCTCATGAACAGTGACACTGTGATTTTCTTAATGTGTCCCATACACTGAGTTCGCACACCGACTGTGCCACTGTGTGCTACATGGGTGGAAACACGTTTTGGGCAAGATGTGAAAAATGACAGCTGCACTGCTCATAAGGAAGTGTGGTAAAATGGCAATGTTGAAAATGTGGAGTGAAAATATTGAAAATTCGCAAACTTACGAGCGTGCGTAGGAGCTGCGCAATGAACACTCGTAAAACAGTCATTTTTAGGAATTTTTTCATCAAATTTTCAACATAGCCACTTTAAGACCTCTGCTCATGAACAGTGTCACTGTGATTTTCTTAATGTGTCCCATACATTGAGTTCGCACACCGACTGCGCCATTGTGCGCTACATGGGTGGAAAGATGTTTTGGGCAGGATGTGAAAAATGACAGCTGTACTGCTCATGAGGAGGTGTGGTAAAATGACAATGTTGAAAATCTGGAGTGAAAATATTGAAAATTAGAAACTTCTTACGAGCGCGTAGGAACATGCAAACGCAGACTCTTAAAACAGTCATTTTTAGAATTTTTCATAAATAAATTAACACAGCCATTTTAAGACCTCTGCTCATGAACAGTGTCACTGTGATTTTCTTAATGTGTCCCATACATTGATTTCGCATACCGACTGCGCTATTGTGCGCTACATGGGTGGAAACACGTTTTGGGTGAGATGTGAAAAATGACAGCTATACTACTCATAAGAAGGTGTGTTAAAATAGCAATGTTGAAAATCTGGAGTAGAAATATTGAAAATTCGCAAACCTACGAGCGTGTGTAGGAACTGCGCAACGTACGCTCATAAAATAGTCATTTTTTGGAATTTTTGCAGCAAATTTTCAACATGGGGTTTTTGGGACCCCCTCTCATGAATGATGTCACTGTCATGGCACTATTCAGACCCAAAGGGTGATTTTGTGCAGTGACTGCGCGGTGACTGCTAAATCACCCTTCGGCCCGAATAACTCCATGACAGTGACATCATTCATGAGAAGGGGTCCCAAAACCCCATGTTGAAAATTTGGTGCAAAATTCCAAAATGCCTGAGATATGCAATAAAGTTGAAAACCCCTATCTAGCCCATTATACAGCTTACCGGCATTTCCTCAGTTCGCGGTCAGCTTTGAAGAGTGCAGACGTGTTCCCGGTCCACCGAAGATCGTTGCGCCAAGCTCCGGAGGTAAGTATGGGGTGAGGGGGGTGTAGGGAGGCTGGGTGCGCAGTGGGTGGGTGCGGGTTGTGGGAGGGGGGACTGGGAGATGCGCCGTGGGACTGTTTTCGATTTACAGGTACAAAAAAACAGACGACGTGGGATGTTTGCCACGCTGGGGTGGGCTCCCATCGTGGCAGAAGATGGCTGGGGGGGCCGAGAAGCCGACAGGGATTGGGCACCCCCGTCGGCAAACTACGCTGGTGGGGGCCGAGGAGCCGACGGGGATTGGGACCCCACGGCAAACTATGCTTGACATTTGCCATGCTGGGGTGGGCTCCCAGTGTGGCAGAAGGATGGCAGGGGGCGTGGAGCCGGCAGAGGGATTGGGCACCCGTCGGCAAACTAGCGTTGCCCGCTGAGGTGGGCTCGGCGTGGCACCAAAGCTTTGGGGGGGCGCGGACGCGAGGGGGGCAGCGTGATGAAATTGCATGACAGCTGTGGTTTCTTGAAGCGAAGACCACCACATAATACAGCTCCCACACCCATTGGTGCAGGACCGCCACGCCTGCTCAACGGAGCACTGATTGCAAGGAGAGGCACACCTCCAAAGTGTGCTACTCTCCCAAAATGTTCCTGCGCATGCCGCGTATGAGTAAAATGGAAAGCGACCTGGGGGTAATCATATCAGATGACCTTAAGGTTAGCAAGCAATGCTAGAAGGCAGTAGGGAGGGCTGAGGGATACTGGGATATATAGGAGAGGCATCACCAGCAGAAAACAGGAAGTTGTTATCCCTCTGTACAGACAGTTGGTGAAACCCCATCTGGAGTACTGCATCCAGTTCTGGAGACCCCATCTCTGCAAGGACATAGACAGGATAGAGGCAGTCCAGAGGAGGGAAACTAAAATGGTGCAGGGTCTGCAAGAGAAGCAATACGAGGAGAGACCAAAGGAGCTTAATATGTATACCCTTGAGGAAAGGAGGGAGAGGGGGGACATGATAGAAACTTTTAAGTACCTCAGTGGAATCATCAAAGTTCTAGAGGGTAGCATCTTTCAGAAAAAGAGATGTGCAAGAACAAGGGGACACAATTTGAAGATGGAGGGGGGACGGCTCAGGGGCAATGTGAGAAAGTATTTTTTCACAGAGAGGGTGGTGGACGCATGGAACAGCCTTCCTGAGGAGGTTGTAGGATCTAAAACTGTGGGAGAATTCAAGAATGCATGGGACAGACATAAGGCAATTTTTGTGGGGGGTTGGAAGAAGTAGGCTGTTGGTTAAATAGGATCTGCAGCTTATCCTGTAGGTAGGAAAATGGGCAGACTAGGTGGGCCAAGCAGTCCTTATCTGCCATCAAAGTCTATGTTTCTATGTAAGTCCCAGAATATTTGTTAAAGCCTCTTATCTTGAGAGAAAGACAAGAGTGTTTAAGGAATGCAGGCCTTGTAAAATTAGTGACGCCAAAGATAAACACTTTAAGTGCCACTTGTTATTATAGTAATATGATTCCAAGGGAGTGGAACTCCTTACCAGCTAGCTTCCATTTCAAGAGTAAATATTTACCAACTTCTAAGTCTATTGAAAACTGATTTCTGTCAACCCCACAATCCTGTGATAAATGAAGAATAATCATGTGAAAGATAAAAACTACCCCTGAATATAACTATGTGATTCCCGTGATCTATGTCTTTAATGAGATACTAAACTAGGAGTGCATGGATTGAAAGTGTGATATAATGTAAATGTTTGTCCTTTTATATTTTTTATAATGTTATGTGTTCCTGTTCTCAACTGTATTTATATTTCTCTTTATTGCTGTTGGGTGTCATTGTAAATGAGCAATGCTCATTGACATCACACAGATAAACACACTGAACTGAACTGGATGGAGGATTACAAACTTGTATAGCAAAAAAAATAAATAAATACACAAACTGAACTGAGCTGGATGGATGACTATAAACTTATATAGCAAAGGAAAAAAAAAGCCCTGAGCCACAGTAGCGGAGATGGCAGGTCCCCTGGTCACAAGTGTTTAGAGAGCAGAATGGTAGAATGCCTGGACACAGCAGTGGAAATGGATGGGTGACAGGTCAAAGTGGTGAAGAGGGCAGGGCACAAGGTCATGCAAGGGAGACAGTAACTTGCCTTGTCTCAGTAATGGAGAGGACAGAGTTCTGTGTCACAGTATTGGAGAAGGCAGGGCACCAGTTACAGCAGTATAGATACCAGGGCATTGGCAATAGTAGGGTAACAGGGAGGGAACCAGCCACAGAGGTGGAGCAAACAGCCGCTGGGTCACAGCAGTGAGAAGGTCTGAGTATTGGACAACAGTGGTGGAGCCACAAAGGTGCTGGTTCTGCCAAGTACTGGGCCACATTGCTAGAGAAAGCAAGACACTGGGCTGCAACAGTGGAGTGTGTGTGTGTTTGTGTGTATACAATATGTGTGTGTGTGTGTGTGTGTGTGTGTGTGTACGTGTGTGTGTGTGTGTGTGTGTGTGTATGTGTGTACACAGTATGTGTGTGTGTGTGTGTGTGACGAAAGAGAGACAGCACACTCACAACTGAATAGGAATCCTTCATATCTCTGAATATGTATTAGATCTGGAAGAGAAAAAAATGTGTCATGCTAGGGACTTATATCAGAGATAGGGATGGGTGAACCAGATCTGATTCTGTTTCTCAGAAATGGTTACGAAAAATGGACTATGCCTAGTGTACATGCACATTACAACAGTACTACAGGATAACATTGGGTTTGCTCCTTTTGGAGCTCATCAGCTACAGGTAACACCCTAAAATGCATACAATTATCCAATATAACCCTAGACACCAAAAACATTGCCTTATATTTCAATGGGGGGGGCCTAGAACCCCCCCAAACCAACAGATCAAGACCATAATAATCCCCACAGTACATTCAAATTGCAGAGTTGCCTCTGTTGTTCTCCCATTCAATATTTTAGTAATGTCTGCTGTCATAGAAAGTGCATTTTGAATATTTAGTGATCTTTCCAGTTGTAGTTTGGTCATATGGCCATCTGGTACAACTTGGAAACATTGCTCTCAACTGCTATGTATTTTGCATAGCAGTATATTCTTTACACACAAATGTACCCTTGCTCTGTGATGATTTACTGATGTTCCTAATAACATTAGAGCTCTTTCTGGACAAACTATTAAAAAGGCAAACTAACTTGAAAGAAACATTCCTTAACACTAAATATGTGGTGCCCACTATTCTTAAATTTGGTATTTTGTAAACTTCTAGTGTGCTGTACATTCTGACCATTTGTTCCTCATTTTAAATGCTAGCACAAGGCATTTTAATGCTGAGAGGTTGAAAGATATGCTTGGAAAGCCACATGCATATTAATTATAGTTGAAAAAAAGGTAAGTAAATCACTTTTTACCTGATTGTTCAACAGTACCCTCCTTCTCTACCCGTCCTGTACCGAGCAGTCACTAATGCCAGTGGTACTCACTTACTGTCTGAGCCACATTAGTCCTTGGTGTCCACTGGTACACTCATCCCTCCTCAACCCCTATGTAGCAGTCCCTGGTGTCCAGTATACCCCCCCCCCGAATGAAAATGTAGCTGTTGCTGGCTGTAGTCAAGCCTTGTTATTTAAAAGGTATAATTTCTCACAAATTTTTCTTAAATATGTTATTATAACAGGGAGAACAAAACATTTATTTTAAGTTGCTGATGATCTTTAAAAGAATTAATTCAGGAGGGAGTCATGCATAAAGAAATTCAACACCATTCACCTGGATCAAGTGCTCTTTATGAGATAAAAAGTGCCTCTGAATTAAAGAAGTTTCTGCAGTATTCAGCAAGACAGCACAGCAAAAACTGTGATAAGAGTGCTTGATTCTGGTGGACAGCACCATATATGGCTCTTATGGGCAATTATTTGCACCAATCTGGACTATTTGCCCAAGGTGGTTTGTGACTTTCACTTATACCAGGAACTGCCTGTCTTCTTACTCAGACCACATGCAAGCTATGATGAAGAAATGCCAGTACATTGTCTGAATGTAAGGAGGCCACTTCTGAGCTACAGTACATTCAGGGAACAGAACAATGACCAACAGAGGCAACATCAAACAACTATTCGTGACCTATGCAGACTTCTCCCAGGGCGGACCTGCTTCTAAGCAAATGATTTTGCAACAGATCATGGCATGTGCCAGGTATGTTACCACCCTATGAAGGTTTGGTTTCCTGTCAAAATCACATCTTACAAAAAAGGATGGTGAAAACCATTCTGTCTGAATGGTGGAAGAAGGAAAAGCAAACTATACAAAATAGTATTTTGTGGTCTTGATGTGGAATCTTAAAGGTGACAGGAAACAGTTTTAACACCTCTAGAAGCCCTTTCGTTTTTCTTTTATTGACTACCCAGTATTGTGATATGTTTTTGACCTTTTTTGTTAACTTAATAATCTAATTTTGTTGCCTTTTTAAGGATCCTGAATCTCTCTCTTTCCTCAACAGTTGCAGCTCTCTGTTTTCATACTGCCTGGACATTCTATGACATCACAAACACCTTTCCAGGCCATTTAGATGAATAGCATGGAATGAGATTTTCTGATGTCAGAGAATGTGTTAGAAATATGAAAATCAAGAGCAGTAGCTAGTGAGGAGAGTAAAACTTAATGTAGATCTGAGGGCACACCAAAGCTAGAAAATGTATTTATCAAAAATTGGTCAAAGCACATCTGAATACATAACTGGCATGGACAGAAATATGTAAGGGCTGTTAACTATGTAAAAATCATTTCCTACCTCCTTTAACATTTGATTTTGATGACTGATTTTTGTAGTGCAGTAGGAAGGTATTTTGGTACCCTGGGCAAGACACTAATTTTGCGCCCCCCCCACCAAAGAGCAGGGGGTCTGGGGGGTTTACAGGAGAAATTGTTGCTCTCCATGGAGTCTGAGGTGTGGGAAATTGTGGCTGGCATCAGCATGTGCAGCTGCAGTTGTTGTGGACAATTGACTGACCAACAGTTCTATCAACCACCCACCCCATACGCATTTTTGATATATACTGTGAAATATTTCTACATAAAGCATGGGGGTCTGGGGGTCCGCAAGGCCTCCAGAAGCTCTGGGGGGGTTTACATGCTCTGTGGTGAGTTTTGGATCTTTTTCTGAAGAAGAGATATACGTTTGCAATATGTTACCTACCCCTGATTTCAGGGGAAATTTTTGCTCCCACGGAGTCTAAGGTGTGGGAGACTGTGGCTAGCATCAGAGTGTGCAGCTGCAGTTGTTGTGGACAATTGACTGACCAACAGTTCCATCAACCACCCACCCTATACGCATTTTTGAAATATACTGTGAAAGATTTGTACCTAAAGCATTGGGGTCTGGGGGTTGCTAGGCCTCCAGAAGCTCTGGGGGTTTACATGCTCTGTGGTGAGTTTTGGGACTTTTCTTATATGTTTATAGGTCTAGTGGTGGTTGTTTCTTACGAGATAAGAATATTATCTCGTGCTGGTATGGGCGAGAGGACCGCAAAGCAAAGCTGAGTGGTTCTGTCAGCCCAAACCAGTACAAGATAACATTCTTATTTCGTAAGAAACAACTACCACTAGCCCTATTAACGTATTATAAAGCAGTGGAACTGTGTTACAGTGTTCAATGTGCACCCAGTAGTCTTCATTGCTGTTAACTAGCTAAAATAGTTGTCAAGTCTTTCTCATTGGGCCAGTCGAGGAATGCTGTATAAGTTATGCTTAACCAGAGGCTTGTCGGTTTATTGCTTTCCTTTTTAAAGAGAGTGGTTTTGAATTAAAAAAGATATGACTGATTGGAGTCTAAAGAGCACTGGCTAGATTTTCTGGGACTGTGTCAATAAATGAATTGAAAAGAAAGAAAATGTATCATTTGCAGTGTTTACGTCATTAATCAGCGACTACAGGGTGTCACTACATGCCTGATTTGTTTCCATTAAGTTTTCCCTTTTTCTACAAATGTTGTAATCTGCAGTGACATACACTTTTGATTTCACTAAGCCAAACCAGTCGCACAGTGGATTTCCGAGTTGCTGAAGCACCGCAACTTCTCGTAGACAGTGACAATCACTGTTTGATGAGAATCTGTGCAGGACGAATCAGCTGTGCGGCAGTGCGCTTGGCGCCTACTGTATGCTGGTTAAGAGGTACAGTAGATGGCACCTCCTGATTGGTGGAAGCAGTTCCACCGCCTTATAGTGGAGAAAAGACATGGAGGGCATGGCGCTATGCAGTGTCTGTATTGTAACGTTATTGTCTAGTTTCACATAACCCCATGGAGTGGCCCGGGACTAGTCTTCACTACACAAACACATCACTTATTTTAGCTCCTGCATATCAGTTCAGCCTCAAATGGGTCTGTGGAGGCTGATGTGGCTGCGAGAACTGATAAGAATCTGTTCATAAGGTGATATGTGTGTGTGATGGAGGGTCATGCAGAGAGAGAGGCAGGCAAAGGGAATGAGGAACTAAAATGTGTGATGTACATTGGGTTGGGTGTATTATACGCGGCTTCTGTGGGCTAACTGGTATGATATATCTTATTGCATTAAGATTGAAAATACAGTGGCACTGAGGATTGAGGTGCTGGATGCCACACCTCGCATTACGCCGATGACCCGGGTTTGGGAACACACCCGGGCCGTCGGGGGTTGGCTGGGGAAGGAAAGGATTGAGCATCTGACGGACTGCTCTACTTTCCCAGGAGAGGGTTTGGGGCTTTCATTGCTCGACAGCAGTCCCCGATGGAAATTGGGTGCACTGCAGAAGCGGTACAATCAGGGGGTGAGGTACGGTGGACGTTGGCATGCAGTGCCTGGACATCATTACACGTCCGTACCTCAGGGAGTGGAAAATCAGAGGATAATGGCAGTTGGCCAGGCAGCTTGATGGTGGGGCCTCTCTACCCAGTGGGCCTGTCATGGAAACATGCTCCAGTATTGAATCCCAGCTGGTGAGAGGGAGTGGGGACACCTCTGCAGGTACGTTGTGTGCCAGTCGGATGCGAGTGAGCCTGTGGGCTGGATGGGGAGAGGACGGCGACTGGATGTATGGCAGGCCAAGCTGTGGGAGCAGAAAATAAAGATATGAAAAAAAAAAGAAGATGCAGTAAGATATATGTGTATAGCATACAGTGCTGTAGGTTTGTTCAGAAGAACTGCACTGAGTGATATAGAGTGTAGTGGGTAGCATGTGAAATTTACACAGGGTGCAAGATGGCCAGAGCCACTGTGCTTGACATGCTATCATGAGCTGTAGTCTGCAGTTTCAGCTTACAAACAGAAATTTTCCAGAAAAAGCCCTTGTGATCTTATGAGCCTGACCAATATGTAGGTCTCTTATAGGTCCAAGACCCTCTTTCCTTCTCCATCCCTGACCCCTACTCTTTATCTTATACTTGTCCCATTGCCCCTTGAAGCAATCCAGGACCAGTTTTAACGATCATCACCTCCTCTGACAGCCTGTTCCACACCTCCACCTCCACCACACTTTCCATGAAATAGTTGTACTTTCTGGTGTCCCACCTGAAAATACCCACTGCACTGCCAACTTGCTGACATTCACTGTAGCTGATGGAATCACTGAATCTGAACAGCTCCCTAGGGCCTGGCCCACATTGTTGATTTGATTCCCTTTATATATCACTCTGAAGGGCTCTGATGTCCCTACCACCTCTCTCTCTCTCTCTCTCTCCAGAGAGTACAGTCTAGAAAGGAAGGCAAGCAGCGTGGGTAGGGGCTGGGTGGGCAGCCAGGCCTCCTGGCCTAGAACAGGCCTGTCAGGACTTGGGGTGGGAGTCATCACATCGCAGGTGGCACCAACAGCACTTACTTACAGCACTCGGTCGGCACGGGAGACTCAGAGCAGACTGCAGTGCAGATTATGAAATCCATCGCCTCGATGGGAGGGCACTGGCTTGGCAAGACGGGTGGGGGAGAGGACTCCCCTCCTCAGACCAGGGGATGGGACCCAGACAGGAGGGAATCAATGGAGAGGGAGATAATTCAAATTCAATTTAATTTATAACTCAGCAGCTGCAGACTGGAGGGAGGAGTGGAGGAGGGCAAATGAAAATAAGTCAGGGGGCGAGGGAGAATGTGGCCACGCCAGACAATGTCAGCTCCACCAACAAGGTCCGCGGTAAACAATCACAACATATTCAAAACATCATTTATTTTTTCCTTTTGTTCAGTGTATTTTAATAAACCGACGTGGAACTGACAGGAAGACAAGGCAGGGGTCTCTCATCCGTCCTCCTCGTAGTGTTCTAAGAGAACTAGAAACTCAAACTCCAAGTCCACACAAACAATCTCTCTATTCTTCTGTTCACTGCTGATCTCTTTCCCTACTCCAAAGCTATCTCCAACTCTGTTCAGTTGCCGTGGCGTACACTTACCTTATTTAGTTGCAGCCGCCACCGGACCGTCCACACCACACATGTGATCACTCCTCTCTAACGGAGTCTGTACCACATGATTCTTCTTCTGGCAAGACTGGCAAACCATGTGACTCCCGCCCCCCCGACTGACTTATTGGTCTGTGGATGCTCCCACTGCTGGCAGCAATAGTAATTATGGACAAACAAAGTATATAAAAAAAAAATTTTAAACGGCAGGCGTGTTTATGTTCTGATAGACTGGATCTGAAACTGTGCCCCTTGGAGGCTTGCACCTGGGTGGGGGCCCCACCCACCCTGCCTTTCCTACGGTACTGGTTTTTTGCAATGAAGATGGATTTCATGGGTTTGATTTCGCTTTTTTGTAGGTTTTGGGTAGTAGACTTGCAGAAGACGCAATTGTGAAGGGCTACATGTTCTGGGATATTATTTCCTTGCTGTGGTTTTTCCTCATCACTGTTTTACGTGGGCAAGCTTTTTTCTTTTGGGTTTTTGACGGCACTGTTATTGATTGCACTGTCTTTGTTTTCGCAGTCTTGACGTGGAACCTAAAGGCTTTCAGGCTCTTTCCTCCAGGCACACAACTGCATCTCCTGCTGTGACCAGAAGCACCTCATTGGGTAATGCCTTTAGGGCTGCTACCTGGTGTACTGCTCATACATTCACAACCCATGACATATCCCTATACTTTCTGATTTCCACTTCTAAATTCAAGGTAGACATTCATTTCCTAAATACAGTTTCTAAAGAAAGGAGCTGCATCATGTTTATATACATTATTGTACACCATCCCAGTGAATACTTTTAATTTGTGCTCCATAACCACTATGTGTTACAAATAATTCTGAAAGCATGAAAACAGAGATTTTCATGTTACTTTACAACACTAGCTTTCGGACCAACAAGTCCTTCGTCAAAAGCGTAATGACAGTTATTTAGAAAAAAACAATACTTTTAACATCCAGATCATGCAGAAGAAAACAGAAAACATCCCCATTGGTTTAAAATACTCATTTTAAAAAAAAGAAGATGATATCAGAGAAGCTAAACAGTACCATGTCAGCTTCAGCTGAGAGAGTCTCCGGGTTAGAGGAGCGGGATCACAGGAACCCTTCTACAGTCTTCTGGGACCTCTCATGTGCTCAGAGACTCACTAAACAGTACTGATAATGGCTAAGACAATCTTAGTATGTCTTTAATCTGGGTGGGGGTTGTTTTTCAGTAATTGCATTCTTATACATATTGTGACACTCACAATTTGATTTAAGAGCCATCTGCCCAAGTAGTTGTTAACTCACATGTCAACTCAATTTGTATGCAGTATAGTTCTTTGTATGTCTTCTGCACTAAGCATCTCTGCCATTATCAGAACTGTTTAGTGAGTCTCTGAGCACATGAGAGGTCCCAGAAGACTGGAGAAGGGTTCCTGTGATCCCGCTCCACAAGAGTGGTAGCAGGGAGGAGGCAGAGAACTACAGACCAGTCAGTCTTACCTCAGTAGTGGGCAAGATTATGGAGGCACTCCTTACGGAAAGGATAGTGCAACATCTGGAATCCATAGGAGCACAAGATCCAAGACAGCATGGGTTTACAACAGGAAAGTCCTGTCAAACTAATCCCATAGATTTCTTTGACTGGGTAACCAGAGTGGTGGACCAAGGGGGGAGCAGTTGATGTCACCTACCTTGACTTCAGCAAAGCTTTCGATACTGTTCCACATAGAAGATTGATTACTAAGCTGGGTAGGCTCAGGGTGGGTCAGAGGTTGGTCAATTGGGTGATAAACTGGTTGACAGGTAGAAAACAGAGAGTGGTGGAAAATGGTATACAGTCAGAAGAGATGCAAGTCACAAGTGGAGTACCTCAGGGATCAGTCCCTGGGGCCAGTCCTCTTCAATATCTTCATCAGTGACATTGCAGATGGACTGGACGGTAAGGTTTGTCTGTTTGCAGATGACACCAAGATCTGCAACAGAGCAGATGATCCAGATGGGGTGGGCAGAATGAGAAGAGATCTGGATAAACTGGCAAAATGGTCGGAAGAGTGGCAACTGGGGTTTAACGCAAAGAAGTGTAAGATCATGCACATAGGGAAGAGAAACCCTGAAGCCACCTACAGACTGGGAGGGGAGTTGCTGGCAGTCACAAGGGAAGAAAGAGACTTGGGCATCATCATCACAGATGACCTGAAATCATCCAAGCAGACCACTAAAGCAGTAGGTAAGGCTAGGGGGATCTTGGGGTGTATTAGTAGGGGTATCATAAGTCATAAGAGGGAGGTAATAATCCCTCTTTACAAGACACTGGTTAGGCCCCATCTGGAGTACTGTGTGCAGTACTGGAGGCCACACCTTCACAAAGACATTAACCAAACTGAGGCAGCCCAGAGAAGGGCAACCAAAATGGTGCAGGGACTGCATCAGAAAACATATAAGGACAGATTAACGGAGCTCAATATGTATATCCTAGGGCAAAGGAGGGAGAGAGGTGATATAATCAAAACATTCAAACACCTTAAAAACATTAACAAGATGAAAGAGTCTAACGTATTTGAGTATAAGAAAAATAGCAGGACAAGAGGACACAGCATGAGATTAGAGGGAGGCTGATTAAGGAGTAATGTGAGGAAGTTCTTTTTCACAGAAAGGGTGGTGGATGCATGGAACGCCCTACCTCAGGAAGTGGTGGATATGAATACAGTGCAGGGCTTCAAACAGGCAAGGGATAGGCATAAGGGAGCAATATATATGAGTATGAATAGATAGGCCATTGACAGAGCCAAGGCCGATGGCACATTCATAAGGTAGAAAAAGAAATGGGCAGACTGGATGGGCCTTGCGGTCCTTATCTGCCGTCAACTTCTATGTTTCTATGTTTCACTATTAGGGCCATGTTTAAAGAACTATGAACAAAAAAGGCTCCCACAAATTCAACATTAATTAAGTTTAAGTATGTACTAGTATACACAATAAGTATGTAAATAAGTTATAACACTTTTGATAAAGTGGTTAATTAGTTTACAAAACACTGCATGCATATTTCTCAACAGATGTTGGCAGATTCCACGTACTGAGTGCAGAAGCTAAATATACAGATAAAACTTGAAACCATTTGAATTGAAAATAACTATAACTGAGGTAAAACATTTGTGTACAATTTGTATATTAAACATAAGACTAGACTATATACCATAACGTATATAAACATGAAGTATCTCCATTTTTAGAAATGGGCCCCAATATTCAGAATTGTGCCTGGCAAAGGTGCAGGTGGTGGCACAGGGCAATTGAGTTGCACTAGAGCAACAAAGGGAGATATTCAAAAGAGATGTGCCATGGTGCATCTCTTCTGAATATAGCACATAATGAGCACGGTGCAAATACAATGCTCCGCATCCCTTCAGACAGGTCTGAAAACCAGAAATGGAATGCTCCAGCGCAACTGTAGCAGCGCTGGGCCCAATTTCCAGATATTCAGACCTGGATATGCAAATGGTGCCATTATGCATGCAAGGCACAAATAGGGCCATTTGCATGTCATTATGACCCCATTTGCATGTGTTGGGCAGGGCTGGCCAGCAAAATGCGCATGGCACCCTGCACAGCATGCAGTCCCTGTATCAGGGACCGCAGTAGTACCCCCTTCCCATCCTGTGCCACTGATTGCCATTATAAAGATGTATAAACTCCCTGGTGGTCCAGTGGTTCCCCCCTCCCTGCCCGTAACCCCGATCGCCTGAAATAAAGTAGTTTATATTCTAGTCTAGTGGTACCCCCGCCCCCCCCGTACCTCTGATCACCCGTAAATGTGATCAATATTTCCTTAGGCTAGTGGTACCCCCACCTCTCCCGTACCCTCAATCACCCACAGAGGGCCTTTATCAGTGTTGCCTCCAGCTGCAGTGACTCCCTTTTCTGATAATTACCCGAACCCCCCCACCAAAACAAAAATATGGTTTGGTCCCAGCTGTCAGTACATTTTCCTGGTTAGTAAAACACCACCCCCAGAAAGTTACACTGGCAGCTTCTGCAATGGTAAGCAGCTGAGTGAGACAAGGACATTCCCATCAAGGACTCTCAGGTGTGTGTTGGACATGCATGCTAGTGCCCCACTGTGCAACTGTATAGAAAAATTACACCCAGTTTTACAATCACTCCACTGACTGCACAACTACACATACCACACAACTGATGCACAACTAATTCACACAGAAGGTAAGATTAACACAGACAGGCCCTAAAGGAACTCATTTGTGATGTAAAAATAAAATATTTTTGACTTGCTTTATAATATAAATGAATGAGGCATAGGAGATGTCTCTGGGCTAATCAAGAGTGTCTCATCATGACTTCTTAAGGTTCTAGAACAGAGAAGCAAAGCTGAGTGGTTTTGGAACCCTGAGCTGTTACAGTGGGATGCTCTTAATTAGCAAAGAGACATCTCCAGAGCCCTATTTACCGTTTATGAACTATTTCTTTTTTTCCAACTCAAATGTCATTCTAAAGAGGAATGTGATTGATCTGAAGTAGAGTGAAGAAAAAATTCAAAGTTAGATAGCTGACGCACTTGAAGAACAGGATCATGTGTACTGATCATCTCACTGCCAGGGTTTCATTCTGTGTCAGTGTTTAAGCCATTTTTATTAAGTACACTATCTTTTATTTATGAAAAGCACAACAGTTTAATTTCCAGACATGCTAGCAGAACACCCAGCCTCGCAGTAAACACGCACTAGAAGTCGAGGCACCCCATATCTAGACCCGGTAATCTGAGTCATGTGAAATAGCACATGGTCATCTGAGAGGCATATGTACAGTATAAGGCAGCAAGTAGGAATATTGAGCTGTGGCAGCACTGTGCAAAGCGCAGAAGTGCAGCCCTACTACAGCTCCCTGCTAACAACAGACATTCAGGGGCAAAGGGTAAAAGCCCATTCCAAATGGAGTTGCACCTTTTACCCTGGGTGCCACATTTAGAGGACTGCATGCTAGTGACAATGTATGGCATACAAAGTGCTAAGGGGCCATATGGATGCCATTATGTGACCATTAACTGCTCTGCACAATACCTCCATGCATATATAAGCACGGAGGTGTTGTGCAGAGCTACGACTATTGCCCCTACCCTCACCCCCCCATCCCCATACACTAATGTATAAATCTAATGTATAATGCATAAATCCTTAGCACTCTAGTGGGATCCTTGACCACCCCAATCCCTGTTATGAAATGAAATGTCCCTGGTAGTCCAGTGGTATCCCCTTCTCCCTCTAATCTCTGATGTGAAAAGAATTTGCCCTGGAAGTCTAGGTGTACCCCATCTCACCCCAACTCCCATTATGAAAAGAAATCACCCTGTTAGTCCAGTGGTACCCGCTCCTGCCCTGATCCCTGTTGTAAAATAAATGACATCTCCACTTCCCTGGCCTGGTCTACCCACTCAGCACTCACAACCCACAACCTGTGGTCCAATGTCTGATTACCCTAAAAAGCTTGTGAACATGGCAGACAAAATGATGGATGATGACTGGTACAAACCCTCCTCTCATCACCTCAACCGTCCAACATCTAAATGACAGGGATGAGCATGCAAGGGCTGTGTTTCTACTGAAGGATCAGTTTGGATTCGGAGCACTGTGGTTTCCTCTAATGTAATGTTGCATGTTTCACTTGCTGCAATAAATGCCTGTTATTTGCTGTCCAGTGTGGTTTATATGTGTATGTGCGCCACAGTTTAGTGTGTTTGTAGCTCAGACACTGCTGCTGAAAGTTCACTTTTGTAGATTTTTTTATATTTGCTAACTTCGGATTCAAAGAACAAAAGACCCGCTTGCTGATATTATTTATGCAATAACTATATTACTTTTATAAACAGGATCTTCTTTTTAAACGACCATTGTTGTACTTGACAGACATTTATAATACCCTAGATTATACCACTAACAGTATAACAATTTTAAGCAAGTTAAAGTTACATGAGTCAGAAAAATATGGAATTTCATGGACATTAACTCTAGCATAGAACTCTAAATACCTGAAGATGATTAGAGTGTACATTTCCATGTTTCCGTTTCCCTTGAGACTTTCATTTAGATGTACTGTACTTGTGTTTTGACTGGCATTTTGTATGAAACTATGAAACCGTATTATGCTTAAAGTTTCTTTATCTAGTAGCATTTTAACATCTTTTGTACTAGCAAAGAATTAAATAAATTGAAATTTAAAGAATATTGAAATTTTTGTTTATACTCTGCAATCCATCTATGACATGGAACCTTTGTAAATGAGCACTTGTGCTCAAAGGAGTAACTCTGACTTTACAAAATAACTAACTAAATAAATAAATAAAATATGTGAATAATTTAAAGATGTGCAGGCACTATACAGCAGTCGTTAGGTATCATTGGAAAGACCTTTGTTACTAAATACTCACAGCAGTGACTCTGAGAAACTCACTTAAGCTCCCAGTGCTCAGTTTCACCCAGTTACAGAACAGGATGGACACAGAACCCCTTGGAAATGAGATGTGGCATTTCAGCTGGGTTAACCTGAGAAAAACATTGTAACACTGGGTAAGTGCAGGACTCCAATGAAAATAAAATATTGCATCTCAGTTGGGGTATTATGGGTCAATTTTACTTATTTGTAATTTTTGACCAGGAAAGGTACACTAAGCTATGCTAGCTTGTTTCCCAGTGTGTCCTGGGGTGGATCGCATGGATCTGTAAATACACTGTACAAGTGGGAAAAAGCTAGACCTCACTGGAAATGAGACGCTGCAGCACAGTTGGGCTATCCTGAGTAAATAAATTGAAAAAAAAATGTAATGCCAGAAGTAACTGGTTCTTTCCACCTCCCCTCCTGACAGAGGATACAGCGTGGTTTAATTGTTCGAGCACTGTTGAGAATTGGGGGATCATCAGTTCAAACCTTGCTACAGTCACATACTCACTGTGTGACCCTAAGCTACTCACTCAACCTCCCAGTGCTCCAGTCGACCCACCCACCTATGGAAATGGGCAGCAGCAGAGCCCCACTGTAAATGAGATGTTGCATCTCAGCTGGGTTATCCAGGGGAAACACATTGTAAGGTGACAAGACAAAATGTCAGTTGTTGCTTGCTTTTCTTGGCCCCCTTCACCCCCCCCCCACCTGAAGCAGTATGGTCTAATGGTTACAGCGCTGTTAAGAACCAGGAAATTACAGGCACAATCCCTGCTAGTGTGAAATACTCAATGTGTAATCCTAAACAAATCATTTAACATCCCAGGTGTATAGTTCACCCAGCTGCAAAAATGGGTAGAAGCAGGACCCCATTGGAAATGGGATGTTGCATTGCCATCATGTCCATAGAGTCCAGGGGCACGTGCTCCTCAGAATTCACATTCCTATAATATTCCCCTTGGATTAATGTTGAATTGTGTGCCCCTCTCAGAAATGCTCAGGGCATAATAGCCCTGGGACGTTACACCTCAGTTGCACTATCGTGAGTAAATACACTGTAAAAGATAATAAAAGCAGGACCCTGCTGAAAAGAAAATGCTGTGTCTCAGCTGGGCTATCCAGGGAAAACACACTGTAAGAAAACAAACATAAAAAACATTGTCAGCAATTGCTTTCCTTTCCCAGTTAGAGCATTGTTAGGAACTGGGAAATTGCAGTTGAAATCCATGCTACTGCAGTAAGAAATATTCATTCACTGTCCTACGCAGCCAGTATAGTGTTATGCTTGTGCAACTGTGTTAGTTTGGTTTTGGCCATTCGCACTCTCTGTTCTAGAGGAATTACCACCCTGTAGGGGTACGAAAGGCAAGGAACCCTCATAGAGGGTTCCACCCCTAGAGGTGCCACGGGATGATTCCCATTGCTAAAGGTACCTTAGGAATCCCCCTAAGGAGAGAAGTGCTGCCGCAGGAGGAGGAGGGGAGGATGGTGGGGCAATGAAAAAAAAAATGCTTCACAGTAAGCCTGAGAGGAACTGCTTCTATAGCTCAGGAAGTGGGAGTCGCTGGCTGCTTGGCCACCGAACTCCAGGCAAAGCCTTTCCAATTGTGCAACCCTAAGCAAAGCACTTAATCTCACAGTGCTTTAGTCCATCCAGCTGCGAAAATGGGTAGAAGCATGACCCCACTTAAAACAGGATGTTGCAGGGCCATCTTGTCCATGGAGTCTGGGGGCATGTGCCCCTTGAAATTCACATTCCTATAAAAGTGCAATTTAATGTTCCCCTTAGATTAATTTTGAATTGTGTGCCCCCTTCCCAAATTTTCATGGCATGATATCCCTCTGATGTTGCCTCTCAGTTGCAGTATCCTGAGTAAATGCTCTGTAAAAATTAATAAAAGCAAGACCCCGCTGAAAAGGAGATGTTGCATCTAAGCTGAGCCATTCTTGGTAAATAAATTGTATATAAAACAAAACCCAAACATGGCTGGTAGCCAGTGGCTTTTCTTAGAGTCTCCCCTACCCGACCCCACTCAGACAGTAAGGTTTACTGTAGTGGTTGGAGCACTGTTGGGAATCAGGATCCCTGCTACAGCCAAATGCTGCGTGACCCTGAGCAATTTACTAAAAATGAGTTGTTGCATCTAAATTGTAGTGTCCTGGGTAAATACAATATAAAAATGAATAAAAGCTGGACCCCACTGGAATCAAGATGTTGCATCTTAGCTGGACTTTCCTAAGTAAATCAATTGTAAACAGAAAAAAAACCCCACAATATTGCCGAGAGTTACCCAACTTCACTTACTAAGCATAAACATTTCTCTAATACAGCATAAACTATAGTGAGAAAGATAATTTGACCTACTGGGAAACTGAACCCAAGCCCCAGAAGTTATAGGATGATATAGTTGGACACAGGGTTTCCTTCCTTTCTCTGGTATTACATATCTTGCAACTAGGAAAAGTCAAGAAGACAGGTGTTTGGTGCGGTATTGGCTACTGCTTAGCAACTGAATCACTAATTACAGTGAGAAAGAACCAAGAAAAAATGTCCAACATGCAAACAAGCATTAAAGCTTTCACCAGTGCTTGTCTTTATTGTGCACCAGTCTGTATACGAATTCTAGCGCATGTGTTTAAACACAACCAGAATTTACGTGACAAACCTGTTCATAATTTGCAACCACACATACAGTATGTGAGGAGCAAGTATGTGGCTCCCAGCATCGCCACGTGGCTACCATACCTACAGTCATTGTAAATTCTGCCCTTCAACGATAAAAACAAAATGTTTCACAACAGTCAATGCACACAAAACATTTGACGTGAGGTGTTTCCTAAATCATGACACTGAAGATGTTGTACACTTGGCAGTATGTGGCTGTGGGTGTTCTGTGTGGGGAAGACAACGAGGAATTTTAAAACCCATGTAGGGGAAATTCTTCATGCTGTTGTCAAGGGGAATGTGAAGAATGTCTTGGCCGCACATGTCAGCATAGACAGGTGGAAAGGAACATCATTTTCAGTTGAGTGGTATAGAGAAGGTTAAACTCGGGAAGGGGGAGAGGACTTGGAGAACCAATTAGTAAGGAGGGAGAGTTTCTAAATGTTCCAGCTGAGGTCACAGGACAGACCAAGACTGAAAAAAAATATAACAAATGGAATGTTGATATAGCAACCTTTTTGGGTGGTGATTTGTTTTGAATGGGGGCAATAAGTAAATAATTCATACACAGATACTCACAGAAGGTGACGGCAGATAAGGACCATGTGGCCCACCTAGTCTGCCCCTTTTCCCAACCTAATGCATCACCGTAGACCCTAGTTGATCTTTGGCTTACCCTCTCTTCCCTACTGTGAGAGCGTACCGGGTCATAATGTAGTACGCATAATAGCGCCCGACATTATGCCAAATCCTGGACCTGTACGCTCTCTGTGTTGGACCCCCCCGGAGTTAGAATCCTTAGTGGGGAGAGTCCGGGGAAGAGTCTCCCAACAGGGGTGTAGGTGGATCCTCACAGAAAAAAGATACTGATGAAGCTAACGCGCTTATGCAGCACGACATTCTGCCGTGTGCGGGTTTGACCCTGTGCCCTGTGAGAGTACTCTTATGTCTATCCCGTACATTCTTGAATTCCCCTACTGTTTTTGCCTCCACCACCTCTGCAGGGAGACTGTTCCAAGCATCCACTACTCTTTCTGTGAAAAAGTGCTTCCTCACATTGCCTCTGAGCCTACCCCCCCAGCCTTCTATCATGCCCCCTTGTTATTGTACACCTTCTTTTCTGAAAGATGCTACCCTCCTGTACCTTGTTTATACCCCTGATGTACTTGAATGTCTCTATCATATCCCCCTCTCTGTCCCCTCTCCTCAAGGGAATACATATTGAGGTCCTCTGGTCTTTCCTCATATGACTTTTGGTGCAATCCTTGCACCATTTTTGTTGCCCTTCTCTGGACTGCCTCTATTTTGTCTATGTCCTTCTAGAGATGCAGCCTCCAGAACTGGAGACAATACTCCAGATGAGGTCTCACTAGTAAACTGTACAATGGCATAATCACCTCCTTTTTCTGCTGGTGATTATGCACCCTAGCATCCCACTGGCTTTCCCCCACAGCCTTCTCACATTGTTTGGTTACCTTTAGGTCATCAGATATGATTACCTACAGGTCCCTTTCCTGACTGGTGGCCATCAGTACCTCCCCTCATCTTGTACTCCTCCCTTGGATTTCTGTGCCCTAAGTGCATGATTTTGCACTTCTTTGCATTGAATCTTAGCTGCCACACTCTCAATCACTCCTCAAGTATGTTTAAGTCCTTTCTAATCCCCCCGGAGTGTCGACCCTGTTGCAGATCTTAGTGTCATCTGCAAAGATGCATACCTTCCCCCCAGCCCCTCTGCAATGTCGTTATGAAGACATTAAAGAGAACTTGCTCCAGCACGGATCCCTGTGGCACCCCACTGGTCACCCCCTCACCTCAGATTGAATGCCATTTACTACCACCCTCTGTGTCCTGTCACTCAGCCAGTTTCTGACAAGTTTACCACCTTGGGGCCCACTCCCAGGCTGCCCAACTTATTTATCAACCTCCTATGTGGGACAGTGTTGAAGGTCTTGCTGAAATCTAAGTAGGCCACATCCACCGTTCCTCCCCTATTTATCTCCCTGGTCACCCAGTCAAATAAATCTATCAGATTTGTTTGACAAGATCTTTCTGCTGTGAATCTATGTTGCCTTGGATCATGTGCTCTGCTGGATTCAAGGACTATCACAATCATTTCCTTTAACAGTGACTCCATTAATTTCCCCACCACCGAGGTCAGGCTGACTGGCCTATAGTTGCCAGCCTCCTCCCTGTTCCCACTTTTGTGGAGAGGGACTACATTTAACCTCTTCCAGTCCCCTGGAACCACCCCTGTCTCTATTGATTTGTTGAATAGGGCTGTTAGTGGTGCTGATGCCAGCTCCTCTCTTAAGTTTTTTGATATTCTGGGATGTATCCCATCCAGTCCCATAGCCTCGTCCCCTTTCAGATTCTCGAGTTCATTTAGGACTCTTTCCTCTGTAAATGGGCTGGTGTCCACCTCTCTCCCGCTGGTGCTCCTGTCCCCCAATAGTGGTCCTTCTCCTTCCCCTTCTTCTGTGAATACTGAACACAATATTTGTTCAGGATTGTTGCTTTTTCTAGGTCCCCCTCCACCCCCCCCCCCTTTTTAACCTCACAATCCCACCCCTGGTCTTCTTTCTATCATTAATGCACCTGAAAAAGGTCTTGTCTCCTTTTTATTTCTGGGCTATTTTTCCTCAGTTTGCGTCTTTGTGCTTATGACTGCTTTCCCCTCCCTCTGCTTTTTCAGATACAGTTCTCTGTCCCCCCGTGTTTCCTTGTACCTCCTGAAGCTAGCCTTTTCCTCTTACCTTCCCGGCCACGTCCTTTGAGAACCATAGTGTTTTTTTCTTCCTTTTTGTTTTGCTTACTTGTCAAACACAAAGGCTTGTTGTCTCTGCTGTTGCTCCCTTAAAGGGGAAGAAACATTGCTAGCTGCCCAAATACTGTTTAATATGCAGTTAGTACTGTACCTTGATGAATCCTGCTAGTGATGTATCATTCCCAATGTTTTAATTCATTAAATTTTCTTTTTTGTGACCCCCAAAATCACTGAGTTTATTCTCACCATCTTGAGCATGCGCGATCGTGCTGTGATGTCACCAACGGGCTCGGTCAGTCAGCGCGATTGTGGGAAACCCTAAGAGTTTGCGCTGTACTGCTGCGAGTGTTTTAGCCTCAGTACATTTATTCAAAGTTTAAAACATTAAAGTTTTTTTCTTGGTTTGCCTTGTAAGATGGCAAACTGTTGTGCTGTTGGGTGCTATAATCCCTCCAAGAAAAAGGAGTGCAGAGGCATCTCATTTTTTTGTTTCCCTAAAAGCAGGGAGCTTCTATTAAAGTGGAAGACAGCTGTCAAAAGGGACAACCTACCTGATGTGAACAGCAGGAATACAGTTGTGTGTTCAGTCCACTTCACACCTGATTGTTTTGAAAGGGACCTTAAGGTGAATAAGGATTTATGTCAGCCTCTCCTCTGTGTATTCTTTTTTTTTTTTTTTAAGTATTCCTTTAGGTTTTAGATGCTATGGCTAACCTTGGCAGTGTGTCTTTTGGGTCCATGAGTGATTTTACCACCCGAAAAAAATATCGCTTCCAATGTGTAAAACACACAGACACACACACACACACATATTTCATATATATATATATATATATATATATATACACACATGTTCAGTCAGCCTGCTGTACTCCTGTATACTGCTGTACTACTGTATGTATGTATATATAATCCTGCTGTACTCCTAGATATATATATGTTTAGTACACCTTCTTTACTCCTTCCCTCACTTGTACTCCTTCCCACACAGTGTTATGACAGGTGCTGGACTGGCTGTTCTGTATTCTGGCTTGATCAACAAGGCCCTGAGTTTAGGTGTGGCCACAGTAGGAGTTGGCTGTGGCCCCTAGCTGGTTTTTGAGACAGGGGCCCATCTCAAATGACTTGTCCTGTGCCCCAAAACTGTTAGCTGCTGCCCTGTTGATCAATGTACAGTACAGATTCCTGCAACCTGTTCCACTGACTCATACTTTATTGGCACCTGCTCCCCTAGACGTAGGCTGTAAACCCACACAATAACAGATTTAGTAACAGCGTAGGGCACATTGTAAGTCTGTTCATTTTGCTGACACAGTGTAAGCATGACATCAATTAATTTTGCAGTGTGATCCAGGAGAAATAAAGCAAGCTGTACCCTTACAGTATATGTCTCGGCTTACATCTTGTGGCCACTGGAGTGCCGAAAGGCACAGAGGCAAACATTTTCTGAGCAGTGAACTATCCAGCATCTTAACACTACACGTGAGGTATGCCTAGAGACAGAGTCTCTCCCAACCCTAAAAAAAACTAATTTTTTTCTTTTTAATCACTCTACCACTGTTCTCTTTCTTTCGATCATGTGTTCTGGTCAACCACCACAGCAAGAAAATGAGAATTGTGAACAGTACCAGCACACCTTGCAGTATCGCCTTTCTACTGCTCACTTTTGTATGTACCACTGCCCTGCAACAGTGATATCGCACCACACACCTACACACATTTCTGAATGAACATCGTATGGAACCCTTGATATGGAAACACACCACCATGCTGTACACCATTTTACTACCAGTGTTACCTTTTTTGAAGACAGATTTGGAGTTTTCACCACCCAATCAATTGTTATGGAAAACACCACATCCATACCTTGTACTATGGCAGTGACACAACTCCCTTTGTTCCTGAAAGCTCTTGCATGCCCACACCCCCACCACAGTCACAGCTGGACACTTGTGACTGTCACCCTGCCAGTGAACCAATTGCTTTGTGTATTTAGATCCAGCTACAGTACTGTGCCATTCTTTGTAGGCCGCAGACTTTATGCATGTCCTCCCATTCACCTATAACTGTGAGACCACCCAACCATGTTTTGCACCATCAATGTGTAACTTTTCCTTGTCCATTTACATAGCCCTGTAGCCTGTTCCCCATAAACATATTGCCATGTGAAATACTGTCACCATTTTTTTGACCCTTCAGCTTACTAATGTTCTTTTTGATTTCTGTCATGTTTTTTGCCTTCAAACCATCCCAGAACATTACCTGTCATCATCACCCTGTCAGTAAACATATTGTCACGATCTACTCATCCATATCTCCCCCCCCCCAAACTGTTTTTCTGTATGATCCTGGCAGTGACACTGCTTTTCTGTAACATGACATCTGTAACCATTGTTACTGCATGATCTTCAACCTACCCCCCCCCACAAACACAGACACACACACGGCAACTTTCAGCACCATTCGGACAGTGCCACATCATTATTTGTACAACTTTGGCCACAAAATCCCACCACTCCTCAAAACTTCCGGGTAATAATTCCGTCATGATGCAGCTGGATAAACATGTAAAATTTTTACTTTCCAACACGCTATTAGCAACATGCCGGTGCCTCCACCCACGAGGATAGTGTCACCTGCATCATCCTGCTAGCGTGTTGGAAAATGAATATTTGATAGTTTTTTTCCTGCTGCATTGTGCTTGAATTTTCACCTGGACATTGAGGGTGAGGCCATGACTTCTGTCTACTTTGTGAGCAAACACTTGTTCTGTTTGTCTCCGTGCCTGTTGCTTATGCAACCATCTAAACTCTGAACATCTGTTGTGAGTGCCCCAGACCCACTTGCACAATGTCAACAGTAACAACACCGCCCACCGCAACATCAAGCATCATTTGACAAATGTTGAACTTGTGTCTCATACTGTATATCTTTGCCCCAACCACCCACACCACCAAAAAGAAATGTATATTACCACCATGGTATTGTTGTCTTTAGTGGGATCATGTTCCCCAGGCCACAAACCCCATGGTTTGGGATGAAACATATGAACATATGAAAATGCCAGCAGAAACAGGCCTAATGGTTGATCGAGTATGCTTGAATGTGCAGCAACCCTCTTAACTTGCAGCTGCCCTCCTCACCCCTCTTCATCATAACCCCCTCCTCTTCACCCTGTCCCAACCCTCTTAAAGCCACCCAACATTCTACAGGATACCACTTCTTCGGGCAGAGTATTCCACCTGTCCACCACCCTTTCTGTGAAAAAATGTCTCCTGATTTCCCTCTTGAATCTTTCCCCTCCAATCTCAGGTGATGCCCTCTCATATCTCTACCTCTGGTAAGCTTGAAAATCCCTTCTGTATTAACCTTATTTATCCCCTTAAGGTATTTAAATGTTTCAATCATATCCCCCCTCTCTTCTCTCCTCTCCTCCAGGGAGTACATGTTCAGCTTGCCCAATCTATTCTCGTAGGACTTTCCCTCCAATCCCTGGATCATCTTTGTGGCCCTAAATTGCACCACGTCCAACAATTTAATGTCCTTCTTCAGGAATGGGCGCCTGTACTGCATGCATTACATCTAGTGAGGCCAGACCATAGACCTGTGCTGGGGAGGGATTACCACCCTATTTCTGGAGGCAATTCCCCTCGTTATACACCCTATCATCCTGTTGGCTTGTGCTGCCACCTTCTTGCAGTAAGTTGAGTTGTTCATGCTGCCTGTTATAAGCACCCCCAGATCCTTTTCCTCCTCGGTGCTTCCCAGTCTCACCCCTCCCAGCTGATAGCTCCTGCCCTGGTTTCTAGCTCTGAAGTGCAGTACCTTGCTCTTCTTTGCATTGAACTCCAGATGCCATGTTTCTGACCACTCCTATAGTTTGGTCAGGTCCTCTTGCAGCCCCTTACACCCTTTGATATCATCTACCACAGCTCCCATCTTTGTATCATCAGCTAACAGACTGATCCTACTCCAGATCCCATGTGAGATATCAGCTATGAATATCCCAAGCAGTACTGGTCCCAGAACCGATCCCTGTGGCACCCCACTCATCACGTCCCTCGGTGATGAGAGTTCACCACCCTCCACCACCTCTGCTGCCTTCCTTTCAACTAGTTGATGATCCATTTGACCATCTTTGTTTGTACCCCAATGTATTCCTACTTCCCCCCACAGCGTCCCATGTGGCATGGAATCAAAGACCTTGCTGAAGTCCAAATACAGGACATCAACCGCATGGCCCGTGTCCAACTCCCTGGACACCCAGTCGTAATACTCAGTTAAATTTGTCTGGCAGGATCTGCCAGAGACAAAGGCATATAATTAAGGTACCAGTGCCCCCCCCCCACTCTGCTGCTTAAAAGCCTGCAATTTTTTCAAATAACACCAGCATTTTTACTTATTTTAGATTGTTAGAGGGGTTCTTGGTCTCATGTTTCAGCTGAAATATGTTCAAGCCTGACCACTATGACAAAGTGACCACTTCATCAGCAAGGTAGGGCATCACATTTTACCTTGCCAATCTGAGCTGTGGATCCTCTGCTTTCTCTGTATCTTTAAAGGAGTCCACTCTCTGGCTTCCTTGCTTATATCATGTGCCCTGGCCAATTAGAGGTTCACATGGGAGCTCACCAATAGGAGAAGGCCACAGTTTCCCTGCATGCAATTCAGTACTGAGGGTTTTGCAAGCTCAACCCATTACATTTACAAGACATCTTTATAAGATTTATAGGGGTGCACCTGGTGTGTAACCAAACAACAGCATATAATTAAGGTAGGCCTTCACTTGTTGTTAAAGTCTGCAATTTTTTTCAAATAACTCCAGCATTTTATGTGATGCCCTACCTGCCCGATGAGGTGGTCACTTTGTCACAGTGGTCAGGTTTGAACATATTTCAGCTGAAACATGAGACCAAGAACCCCTCTAACAATCTAAAATAAGTAAAAATGCTGGTGTTATTTGAAAAAAGTGCAGGCTTTTAAGCAGCAGAGTGGGGGGAAGGGAGCACTGGTACCTTAATTATATGCTTTTGTTTGGTCACACACCAGGTGCACCCCCATAAATCTTATAAAGATGTATTTTAAATGTGATGGGCTGAGCTTGCCAAACCCTTAGTACTGATCTGCCCGAGACAAACTCATGCTGATGACCATCCTGAAGATCATTGTCCTCCAAAAAGGTCACTAGCCTCTCTTTTAGGATTGCCTCCATGAGCTTACCCACCATTGATGTGAGGCTCACTGGTCTGTAGTTGTCTGTCTCATCCCTAGGGTCACTTTTGTGAATTGGCACCACATGAGCCATCCTCCACTCTTGTGGTATGCATCCTGTGTCCAGGGTGGTATTGAACAGGTCAGCCAGTGGTCCTGCCAGGATCTCTGCCAGCTCTCTGAGAACCCTATGGGGAAACAGAAACTCCATGAACCACACATGGAACACTTTCTATTTGAGTGTTCATTTTCTTGCATACATGTGTTCCTGTCTTCGCGCTGTGACTGTCTTTCATCTTCACATTTCCTGAGCTGAGTGTGTCTGTGCATTCCTCCTTGACTATCTTTTTCCCCATTCTGTTCATTAATCAGTGTCGACATGGAAAGACCTTGTCGTGGTGACACTGCTTTTAATTAACACTTTCATAAAATGTATATGTGCATATTGATATACATACGTATAATTATATTTTTCTGCAGATATTATTACATACATATATAATCTTTGTACATATATATATATATATATATATATATACACACACACAAATGCTACATTAAGTATGTAACTATATGTATATGTATATTTATATATATATATATATATATATATATATACACACACACACACACACACAGTCACGTATATTTATAATAATGGCAAAAAACTCAGTTTAATGCATCAGTTAGGGTTGTTCCACAGTGACAAAAGTGAGGAAATTTGGTGTTAGGGTTGCCACCCCTTGCACTCCAAGCCCACCCCGTTCCCGCCAACAGGCATCGGGGTGTGCGTTGGGGTCGTCGGTCCTAACTAAAGCATTCAGTCTTGTTGATCATCCCATCCTTCTTGCCACCCTTCAATCCATAGGTTTCGCACTGGCTGTAGTAGCCTAGTTTAGCAGTTATCTGTCTAACAGGACCCAAGTGATAAAACACAATTCCACCCTCTCAGACCCAGCAACTGTGAATATTGGAGTCCCTCAAGGTTCCATACTGAGTCCACTCCTTTTTCAATATTTATCAACAGTATTACCACCAGTCTCACCTCCTGCTCATCCCTTCTGTATGCTGATGATATAGTACTGTATACTAGCTCGAAATACATATCTGATATAAATGCAAGACTCTCCTCTGACTCTCTGCATATCCAAACCTGGCTCTCATACCACAAATTAGTCCTTAATGAAACCAAAATCCAGGCCATGCTGTTTGGGACTGCAGCTAAACGGAAGTCCTGTTATCCATGGACCAGCACCCCTGATTGTACCCCCACCTTGAGGACAGCAACACATATGTAGGTATATGTACTAATCTTAGGGCACAGACACTTATCGTATAAGCAATAAGTGACAGGATCTGAGTTCTACTGTACCTTTGCAATGCATATTATGCTTCACTATATTCTCACAATATATTGTACCACTGGGAGATGTTTTCCATTATATTTTTATTGTATATTTATTAGTTAGGCAACAGTGCCATCTTTAGTGCTTGTGCACAACTGTAACTGCAAGTGACCTTGGAAGCATCACAGACCTTATTGTTCACTTTATCTTCTGCTAGCTAAGCAACTTCTTATGTTAGTTAAGATGGCTACTGACACCACCTGTTTTTAACCAATTACTTACTTTTTATGTATCTTCTTTTATTGTTGTCATGGTCATTATCAGGGTATAAGACCCCTTGCACCACATATTTTCTCTCAGAGAGAGACTTGACTGTGCCTATAGGTAAGAAAACTGGGTACTCTCCTAGTGATTACACTGTTGGTTGTAAGTCTGCATTATTCTTATTTACCAGTAATAAATTACATTTATTACCTGGACACCACTTGCCTGTCATCTCTTCTTTTACTGCAGTTCCAAAAAGAATCTGAGAAAGGTAATTTTATTACCAAGTTACATTTAATGACTGTGCACAGGTTGGAATGTGCAAAGTGAATATTCCATTCAATTAATTTTGACTGTTGAGTAGTGTAGTGCATTTCTTGCCTACTTGGACCTACTCGTACTTACAGTGGTTGTTATTGTGACGGACACACTCCATCCTGGTCTCGAGCAAGGCACATCCACATTGGACCCTGATACACTCCCTTTGTGAGTGGCAGTGTACCGCCTTGGCACCACCATTTGCACACAGGGGACCGGAAAGCTGTTGGGTGATGGCGCCAAGGATTTTATCCAGTTTTCTGACTGCTTCTTTGTTTGTTTGTCTACCCTTTGTTTGTCATGCATGAACTTTGCACTGAACTGAGACTGGATACCTCAAACTACCTCACCTCCCATGGAGGATGGACGGATTTCGTGCTGGATGCGAAGTCTACAGAAAACCCTTTGCTGCTAATTTCAGAGCACTATCTAGAGTCCAAACAAACAAGAAATACAACTTTAAAGGCCTCTACATACCACTGTTGAGAGTCTCACAGTGAAGTGTGCCTCCCTTGAACTGCACATGCGTCTCTAAAAAAGGAGATGGGCTTGCAAGCATTAGAGTTACAGAAAAGGCAACAGAAACTAGCAGAAGAGACACAGTCCCTCCACGATGCCAATAACAGACTGTTGCATTGTACTGCTCAAGACTCTGAGCATGACAATTGCATGTTGAGAGATGATTGTGAGAGGCTGAAATGTGACAAGAAACAATTAACTTATTTGAATGATATTCTGAGTGATACGAATGAAGGTTTGAGAGAAGAAAATGCTGATTTGAAAGAGGAGATTGAGAAAGTGAATCGTGAGTTAGACAACGAGCTTAGGGAAAATGTTGAATTGAGCGCCGTGTACAGAGTATTGCAGCGTGAGGTTGAGAAGGGTATTGAGCAGGGCACTGCACGAGTTTGTCACAAGACATGTACAACAAAGATGGCAAAATTGTGCTATCAGCAAGAGGTTCTCGCTGGCCATGTTAAGGCTATGAATGGGTTCCAGTACATGCCCATTGACATTGCATCAGCCGGTGATGATGACTCTGACTTTGATGACAAGGCATGCCATATCACATGCAAGTCCCACCCCCATAGGGCTGTCATTTTTGCCAGCCATCCCCAAGATGGCGCCTACGTCTACACACCCTTTTTGTTGCCATGTCTACACAAACATGGTGGAAGTAACGTATTACACCAAGATAGCAACCCCATGACATGGGTGGATGGCCTGTATTCCGTGGTGTGCCTCCACTAGCCCCCCCTCCAGAGAGGACAATACGTAGGTATGTGGCCTAATCCAAGAGGCCATTATCAACATTATGGCACTGGATGACCGCTGGAGAGCCATCCAGGATCAAACTGACAGAATGTCTGAGGACACTGTCACTCAGAACCATGCATTTAAAGCAGTCACTGATGCAGTGGCGGAAGCTGCCCTTTGCGGTGCTATGGAATGTAACGAGTGAAACACGATTCCTTATACTTCCAATCCCCTGCAAGTTGTTCACTCTGTCCAGCAAATTGCCCAAAGCATTGGACAGATGGGCTTGACTGACAATCTCAGTTGCCATTTGGAGAAGGTGCGCTCCCTCTGCGAGAAGCTTTCTCTCCAACCCAAGTACCAGCTGTGCGACAGACAAATCGAACCTACCCTCTGGGCCAAACTCCTGGATCCCATCCACAACTGTGAGACACTTGCATACAATGACATTGCTGTGGCACTCCTCACTGCCAATGCCCCAGGTGTCATTGGAGCCCACTTGGCCTACAACAATAGTTCTTAGACTTTGTCACAGTGAGCCTCCCCAAATCCATGGAAAAGATTTTGAGCCTCCCCAAAAACTGAAATAATCTTGGGCCTCCCCAAAGAAAAATAAAATACTGTACTTTACACAGTACACCATGAATAAATTGAAACCACTTTGAGTACTTGGATCACATTCAATTCTTTGTCTTATACTAACGTGGAACCTTTGAAAAAGAGCTCCTGTGCTCAAAGGTGTAATCTGAATAACAAATAAATAAAATAAATATTATTATTCAGTTTATTGTAACCCCACCCCCACAGGTGAGCCTACTTGCTCTACTATTTTCATTCAGTGAACCATTGTTACCTCTTGTTACATTACCTTCATGGGTCAGACTACTTTCTCGGTTTCCTCTCTAATGAAATAACCTTCCTACATACTTTGCTTCTCCACCTCCTTCCCTGCTCCTAAGCAACTTCTCTGGGATTACTTTGCTCCTTCCTGCTATTGCTCTTAGTACTTCTATGCTCAAGCCTTGTATCTGCACTGTTCTACCATCAGTCTACAAGTTGATCAATTACCACCGCACATTATTAGTTTATTGTTCATATTTGTTTGCACTCTTGTTCATTGTGTATTTCTTAATTGTCTTGCAGTTACCTTTTGAAATGTATTCACTACATACCCTTCCCTGGGTACACCTGAAATGAGCCTTGCCTCATTCACCGTCCCTTGTCACCTACAGTAATAGTAAATAAATACATAACATTCACCTACTATTATCCTCTTTCAGTTTGCTTCATCTCTTCACACAAAATATATAAAACTCAACATTTAAATACAGTACTTTTCAGACTTGCTTGAGCCTCCCCTGGAACTGGTTGGGGCCTCCCCAAGGAGGCTGGCCTCACCATTTGAGAACCCCTGGCCTACAAGGTTAAGCAGAATGTGAAGGAAAGCCCCGCAGCTTACCATAAATGGCTGTGGCTTGCCTACGAGGCCGGCAAAGGCCTGTCTGGTGAAGTCGCACACCGAGACCAGATTGAGTACAAGGATTTATACATCCAGAACATGACTCCGGCCTTTCAGGAGAAGGTTGAACTCAACGTTTACTCAGAGACTAACACCTTTGCGGAAATCCTTACCAAGACAGAGCTTGCCTTCCAGGTATACCTCCGTCTCCTCTCTTCCGGTAAGAATAGTAAAGCGGCTGCCATCCAAACCCTGGCAGCCCAGGTAGCTGCAGCCCAAGTTGCTGCAGTACAGTCTACCTCAGATACACCTACCCACTATACTGTGGAAGGTAATAACCATAAGTCTGACACCCCTTCTGATGACAAGCAGTCGCACAATGGGGGGGGGGCAGCAGAACTGAAAGAACAATAGAAACAAGGACAGGAGCAATTGGAAAAATCCAAATGCCCAACCTGATAGCAGGTACCGTAACAGCCCCAGCTAGCAAAGCCTTAAAGACGAGAATGAGACCCTCTGCAAATTGCTGGAGGAGGCCTGTGCCAAAAAAGAGGCTAAGTTTATGCACACTGTAGCAGCCCTTGCCCTGACCGTGGGACAGCCATGCGGCCAGGGAAATCCATTCCTGCCCTTGGCTACTGAGCAACTGAGCAGCCAAGGAAAGAATCCTTTTGTGGCATCGACTACTGGCCAGGCCAATGTGACGATAAAGGAGGAATCAACTGGGCAGGCTACTGTCACACCTGTGATGCCATGGGCACATCTGTATCCTGTGCAAGACATACAAGAGGCCCATAAAGATCATGCGGGCTATTAGATTTCAGAAACAGGAGGATGAAGATGACTCTGAATGTACGGATTGACAATTATAGGCTCCAGTCTGGATTGTGAGTGACTTGTTTGTTGACACAAATGGACAGCCTTGTGTACAGGTCACAGTCATGGGCCGCCAAATGAACATGCTTCTGGATATAGGAGCAGCCATGTCTGTTCTTCCTGGTGAGAACCCAGCCACGTCTGACTGGTCTACTGGCTGGAAGACCAGTGCACAGGGTGTAGATGGTACTCAGCTACACATCTATTGATCTGTGTCTTTGGCCTGTGGTGGTAGGCCACCTCAGTACTGATTTTACCTTTGATCATATGGTATTATGTCATCACCCCAACATACTGGGAATTGACTTTCTTGCATTACACAGCTGTGTAGTGGACCTAGCCAACAGGCTACTTCTCCAGATCAAGGACAATGTCATGCTGTCACCATTTCAGATTCGCATGTGGTGGCAGCCATCTCTCATAACAACAAAGAGTATGATGTCATGGCTTTGTTCAAAAGTCATGTCCTGTTTTCTGAACTTGCACCTTTGCTGCAAAAATACCTCGATGTGTTTGCTATCAACAAACACAATTGTGGTAGGATGCACACCACCTTTGATATCCCAGGACCTAACCCTGTGAGACAAAAGCAGTATCCATTCCCTGCTGAAGCCTTGCCATCTCTGTATGAGACCATCCAATCACTACTACAGCAAGGAGTGATTAGGACATGTGTCTCTACCGTCAATTCACCTATTTGGCTTGTGAAAAAGCCAAATGGAGCTTGGAGACTCATAACTGATTACAGGAAACTTAATCAGGTTACCCCCAGCTGTGCCCCAACAGTGGCCCTGATGAAAAGTGGTTCTCAGCCCTTGACATCTCTAATGGGTTCTGGTCACTCCCAGTAGCACAGGTAAGTTAATACAAATTTGCCTTCACCTTTGATGGGCGCCAGTACACCTGGACCTGTCTTTACCAGGGCTTCCATAACAGCCCTTGCCTCTTCCATTCCCACATGATGGATGCTCTGCAGGGGTTCTGCACACCTCAATGCCTCCTGCAGTGCATGGATGACTTGCTTCTGGCAACCACCGCAAAAGAAGATCATTTGGCCCTCCTAGACACACTTTTGTCTCGCCTCAAGACAGCAGGCCTCAAGTGCAATCCCTTTAAGGCACAATTGTGTGAAAAGATGTAATCTTTCTTGGTCTATGCATTACAGAAGCCCAGCTGTCAAAAAGATCCAGGGCTTGCAAGATCTGCCACTTCCTACTAGCATGGCAACACTTAGACTTTTTTTAGGAATGGTAAACTATTCCAGGGACTTCATTCCTGATTTTGCCTTGAAGGCTGCTCCCTTGTATGAACTTCTGAAAAAAGATGTCCCATGGACATGGGGCCCCACACACACTGAAGCTGTTACATAGCTTAAACAGGCCTTAGCTTCAGCCCCAGCACTGATCAATCCCAACCAAAACCTTCTGTTCCATTTGGAAACGGCCACCTCTGATGTGGCCATGTCTGCAGTGCTGGCACAAAAGTATAATGGGTATCACAGACCCATTGCCTTTGCATCTCAGATGCTATCCCCAGTAGAGAGGAAATACAGTCTCTGTGAAAGGACATTCTTGGCAACCTACTGGGCTGTCAAACATTTTCTCTACATCATTCGGTATGCTCCCATTATCTTGCATACCTGCCACATCCCAACTAACTTTTTGCTTTCAGACAAAGTAAAAGATGGTTCAGTCTCCAACACCAGACTCACCCACTGGTCTTTGCTTTTGCAGGACAGGGACATCAAAGCACTGCCTGCAAAAATGCTCTCAATCTTGGCCCATGGCCTACTTTACACAGGTACACCCCATGACTGTCCTCTCCAACCCCCCTGACTTACCTGAACCGGGACCATTCTTACCAGTTACACCAGATGTTCTGGAAGATACCAATATGTATCGTATCTTTACAAATGGCTCCGCCTCCTATGTAGATGAAGAGCAGGTGGCAGGATTTAGAGTGCTCATACAAGATTAAGAAGGCGATTTCAGGCGCATTTCCAGAAAATGCACTATCTCCTCACAGTATGCCAAACTGGCAGCTGTGGCCTGTGCACTGGAGGACATGCTCCATGGTGACAAGAATGCCATTATTTTTGCAGACTCTAATTGGGCCTGCTCATCCCTTACTGAGTTTTTACCAATCTGGGAGAAAAATAACTTTACATCTTCTGATGGCACACCTGCCAAATACAGGGATCTGTTTGTGTTTATACACACCCTGACACAGCAGTTTACTCATAAACTATACATCCACAAGGTCAAGGCTCACTGTAAATCTGACCCTTACCATGAATTCAATGATTGAGCGGACACGCTTTTCAAAGCAGGTGCTGGGGGGGGGGAGTCATGGACAATGACTCACCCAATAGCTATAGTAGCTGCTAACACCTGGCAGAAACCAGTACCAGAACCTCCACTGGACCTTTCTGCTGCACAGAAATATGACCCAGAGCTAAAGGATATGTTCAAATTCTTGGACAAGGGAACTGAACAACCACTACCTGTTGGTAGTCCATACAAGAGACACTCTGACAACATACACTTGTCTAGTGATCAGAAACTCATCTGGTATTGAAAAGAGGATACATGTGACAAACTGTGGGTTGCACCACAATCTTTGTGAACTGAATTCATCTACTGTATATGGTTCATGATATCCCCACTGGTGGACACCAGCGGGCAGAAAATACCCTCCAGAGACTCAAAACTGTTGTCTGGTGGCTTGGCATGGCCAAAGATGTAGAGCACTATGTGGACAACTGCACAGTGTGTGCCCAGAACAACCCAATTTTGGTGAAAAGAAACACCAAATTGTTGCCCCAAAGGCAAACTGGACCATGGAATGCGATACAAATCAATTTCATTGGCCCCCTTAACAGTTCCAGCAAAAACAACAAGTATGCACTTGTTGTCACAGATCTGTTCTCTAAGTGGGTAAAAGCATTTCCCACTAAGAGGAACATGGCAAAGACAACCGACAAGATCCTGGTGGATCAATTGTTCTCCAGGTGGGGCCTGCCTTTAAAGGTAGACTCAGACCAGGGGACCAGTTTTACAGCTGATCTGATGAAACAGACACTCCAACTGCTTTGAGTAGATCAGAAATTCCCTATCCCTTACTGTCCTCAATCCTCAGGCCAAGTAAAAAGAGCCAATAGAAGAATCAAACAGCTGTTATGTAAATTCATCAATGGCAATCCCAAGGATTGGGATTCCCTTTTGCCACTACTTTTAATGGCAATTAGGGGTACTCCTGTAGCCACTACTCAGTGCACACCCTATGAGGTTATGACTGGTAGAGCCATGAGATTACCTGAGCACCTGTTGATTGACCTCCCCAACCCCACTGCAGATCGAGTATCTATGGACAAGTATGTTGAAAAGCTTCATGATGACATCACGAAGACACACCTGTTCTCTGCCAATCAAATGGGTAAAGCTCAACAACAAGCTAAAGCTTATTTTGATAAGCATGTCAAAGAAGTTGACTGGCAAGTTGGAGACCAAGTTATGCTTCTCCAATACAGACAACCCACTCATTCATTTGCCAGTAAATGGGAAGACCCATACCCTATTGTCAACAAACTCAGCCCTGCTGTTTATCATGTCCGAGTTCAACAGCAAAAGAAGACCACCGACAAGTGGTTCCATGCTAATCAGCTCAAATTGTACAAAGGTGACTAAACTTACTTTTCCTAACCCACTAAGGGTGGAATAGTACCCCACATTTAACAAATCTTTTCTGTTTTCTTACAGGTACACTGGCATGATGGCTATCTTGCACCCACTCCTCCTGTTGGTGGGATCTACCAACACTGACTGTGACTGCTCCTCAACGTAAACCCCTACAGACTCAGACAATGTGTTGACCACTTGCTCAGCAAACTTGAACATTCAGCCCCAGTGGGAGTAAATATTAATCTACCCAACAAAATGACTATTGTTAAAGAAGGCTCAGATGCCTATCTTGATGCAATGGTAGTCACTCCAGACAAATCCACACTTTCCATTGAATGGGAAACTGATGCTATGGGCTACACATTCCCTGTAGCTCACCTATCCAAATGTACATTCCACGGATGGCCCAACACTGACATTTCTAAGAATGGCACTCTCTCTATTCAACAGACCTTTTCTAGACACTTTGGTTGGTATAATCTTACTGCTCTTATTGATCCCGCTTGGTGTGACCGCCTCCCCTTTGAAGAGTCACACTCTTTCTGTCTTCATAACTATGTAGCTACTGAAGCTCTTTTTCTTTCTGTAGTCCCACCAAGTGAAGAAGAAATGACTGACTGCCCTCCCCAGGAGGAAGGTCCTCCTAGTGGCCTGACCACCACTTCCCTTCCAGGAGCCATGATTAATAATGTGCAATTTATGCATGTCCCAGTTATTTTCAATCTTACACATTGGAATATGGCTGAGATTGGTCTCTGTCACACAACCAATACCTCTAAATTTTTCAGTATGATGCTAACAGATATTGTAGCTGCATACCAAACATGTACTAATGATCCTGTCAGTAGCCCCCCTACCACTGATCATGTTGGGGTCTTTTGACCCGCACCTAATGCTAAAGCTAGACCATGCACTGGGTGTAATACTGCAGATGTTATCAGTGCAGCAGGTACTGTTTCTGGCCTTTTTGGCTCAGGCATGTCTATCTGGAATACAGCAGACATAGCTGCTATTAAAGCACAAACTCTTAATTTTCAATCAGCTGTTAAGAATGATATCCTACCCCCACTGTTACATGGTGTTGATGGTTTAAGTAAGGAAGAACGTTTTACAGTTTACAACATATAGAAAATTGCCAAAGGGTTTAATGATACTAAAGATAAGATTAATGAACTGATTTTTCAAAATAACAAGGAGTCAGACAAGCAATACATTGCCCGTGAACTTTTATGCTCTGCTTATGGATCTTATGTAATTGTCACTGTTGACAATCTCTTCAGGGGCTTGGAAACAGGATGCATTCCAGATCTCATCCATGATAGAACAATGGGTAAATGGTGTTGCCCTCATTGCAAATCTAATGGTTGCATTACTATTTGTTTAGCAAACAATGTTAACATTTCTATGTCCAGAACCAGAAACCTTGGGTATGTCTCCATATATCCAGACCAGGCTCCTTGCTACTTAACTAAGATTTGTTCTATCCATGACAACATGTTTGTCACGTTCACTGTGTCACTACCCCACTTTGATCCTGTAACATCTGTTCTTGATAAACTGGCTGCGATTAATTCCATCAGACATCTTGATCAGGACATCTATCTTAAAAGAATGGAATTGCCCTCATTACTTGTTTACTATTCTGTGCTCCAAGCCTGGGTGACACCCCACACAAACTGTTGTGCCAAGAAAGGATATTACTGTCTGTGCCACTGTGATGTCTTTGATATTGTGAAACCAGTGTGTGGATATTCCATGGAACACCTTGACTGGGCCTTTACCTTGGGTGATTAGTTGCCGTTGAACCTTACTGATGTTGAAGAGGATGATGAATCCAAATCTGCGTGAGCTGCATCTTTGCGCCTGATGCCAAAACAGCTAAATCCCGAAGCTACCTGGAAGAGGTACATCACTTCACTTCACGGCTCACCAACCAGTCTTTTTCCTATCCAATATGTCTACAGTGCTGGAGGGTACCAACTGTACGAGTTACCTATAATTCTGATGTGCAGTACTGTATACTGACAAATCACAACACCTTTGCTTATGGTCAAAAATCTTGTGTTATTGAAATGCCTAACTTCTGTTTTGCTCCACAGCAGAAAACAGTCACAGGTCACACTGTCATAACTCCTTTTCCTCTCCCTGAACCAGATGTTATTGATATCGATCAGCAATACTTGCTTGCCTTGTCTCAATATTTGCCCATGCTTAACGTGCGTATTGACCCTTTGACACTTTCTTTTTATCTACAGTATCTATTTATTTATTTATTTCATGGTTCAGAAACAACCTTTGAGTCCAGGCCTCTTTTACAAAGGTTCCACATCAAGCAAACAAAGACAACATGATACAGACATATTAAGTTCACTGAACATTTTGTTCCACATAAACATCTATTTAGGTGACTCCTACTGGGAAGTTACATCTTATTCAAGAATACTCTAAACAGGTTGGAGTAGGATGTAGTAGAGTTCTGTTAAAGATGATTGTGGGGGAGAGACAAAGGATTACAGGGTGCAGCCTAGCAGGCATTGTCAGAAATGCAAATAGGGGGTTGGGAGGTGTGAGAGAGGTGAAGATAGTGCATTGGACAGGTGGGGTAAAGACTGGCAGAGAGAAGTGGTTTGAGGGTACCAGGGGGAGTGATTTCTTAGGTAATGTGTAGAGCCATAGGGTGGAGAAAGGGTGGAGGAGGGAGTAGAGCTAGCAGAGGGGCTGGAGAGATGGAGATAGTGGGGGAGGATGGAGGCGAGTGGAGGAGAGAGAAGGGGGAGAGAGAGAGTAGAGTGAGTGCATGTGGGAGAGGAGATAGATTGTAGTTATATGGAAAAGATGGGTAATGTAACAGAGTGATAAGGGGAGGTGGGAGAGGAGAGGGCACCGGGGGCAGGTTATAGATCCCCTATAGGGAATGGGAGGCCAGGAGTGGTAGGTGGGTTTAGTATCCGTATGGTATTTCTGAGACAGGTGAGTGCTGGTCCTGGGTGGTGCAACAAGATGATTAGTGAAGGTACAAGCATAATTGCCTGCTTAGAAAATGCTGCTTCAGCTGTTTTAAAGGCCATGTTAGCAGCTGCCAGTGAGGCTGAGGGGACCTCGTTAAGCCAAATGGTGCTCTGTAGGAAAAGGAGTGTTGACCAAGAGCAGTTCTGTGAAACAGGACATTAAGAGGGTGTAGCTCCTTCCTTCTAGTAGTGTACAAATGGGTCGCCTTAGAAAACATTTCTGAGATGCAAGGGTGGGTTTGGCCAAGCAAGACCTTCCTCTCAAGGAGGCAGGTTTGGAAACTGACTCTGCTACTAAGATTTAGCTGGTTGGACAACTCGTAGAGTATGCAGGTGTGCGTGAGCCAGTCAGCAGCGAGCAGGAGTCGGCAGGCCTGGTTTAAGGCTATTTCAACCCTCTTAAGTGCCATAGCTGAAATCCCTTTTAGCTAGAAAGGATTCACATTTGATCTATATCAGTAATAATATTTCTCAAGCTAGTGATGCCCTTAATGCTCTTATTCATGATGGTGATTTAAGTACTGCTCTATCCAATACCTGGTTAGAACTCACTTTTAAAGCTTTTGTTATTATTCAAGCATTTTTGATTGTTTTTCTGATACTATCCCTCTGCTGTCTGTGACATACTCTAAGGCAACACTGAGAACAACTCAAATTCCTTTACAAGGCTCGTGCCTCGGGCTTGTAAACAACCTTTTATCTCCATCCCACTACTTCCCTGAGATTGTTGCCCCCTTTGAGACAACAAAGGGGGGGGTTATCCATGGACCAACACCCCTGATTGTATCCCCACCTTGCGGACAGCAACACATAAGTAGGTATATGTACTAATCTTAGGGAATAGCCACTTATCGTATAAGCATAAGTGTCAGTATCTGAGTTATACTGTATTTTTGCAATGCATATTATGCTTCACTATATTCTCACAATATATTGTATCACTGGTGGATGTTTTCCATTATATTTTTATTGTATAATTATTAGTTAGGCAACAGTGCCATCTTTAGTGCTTGTGCACAACTATAACTGCAAGTGACCTTGGAAGCATCACAGACCTTACTGTTCACTTTATCTTCTGCTAGCTAAGCAACTTCTTATGTTAGTTAGGATGGCTACTGACACCACCTGTTTTTAGCCAATTACTTACTTTTTATGTATCTTCTTTTATTGTTGTCATAATTATTATCAGGGTATAAAACCCCTTGCACCACGTATTTTCTCCCGAGAGAGAAACTTGACTGCGCCTATAGGTAAGGAAACTGGATACTCTCCCAGTGATTACACTGTTGGTTGTAAGCCTGTATTATTCTTATTTACCAGTAATAAATTACATTTATTATCTGGACACCACTTGTCTGTCATCTCTTCCTTTTGTGCAGTTCCAAAAAGAATCTGAGAAAGGTAATTTTATTACCCAGTTACAGTCCCGTAATAATGATTTCAAGGTCTTGTGCTCTGGAGGAGCTACTATTAGTTCAGTCGCCTCATTCAAATACCTTGGGGTAGTCCTTGATCAATCCCTTGACTTTGATCTCCTCATACATTCAACCTGCAAATCTGTAAATTCTAAGCTAGGCATTGCTTACTTGGCTAGCTATATACTTATCCCTTCGGCTAGATTGGCTATTGCCCGTGGTATATTGCTTCCAGCCCTGACCTATGGTGTCACCTCATATGCTGCTGTACCAAAGACCACACTTTGCCACTGGGACACCACCTATAATAACATCTGTCAGTATGCCTCCTCATCCCTTAGACTTAAACACCACTGTCTACTTTATGCTGATCTCCACTGGCTATCACCCTCTGCTATCAGACTCCACCCCCTTGGCACCCTAGTGGACAGTATTATAAGGTCACAAACTCCTGCAAGTCTAGCTGCACTATTGAGCCCCCAAACATCTTCCTATGGCTTACGCTCAGTTGATAAAGCTTTCCTCCAAGTTCCTAACTGTAAAACCTCCAAAGGCTCCAGTGCTTTCTCCCATTATGTTCTACAGCACTGGAACACCTTTCCCTTATCAGTTCACCTGGCACCTTCCCATGCTATCTTTAAAAAAGACTTCTGCACTCTTTTATCAGCTTGTGATGCATGCTCATGCTTTCAACCTCTGTAGCCTAGTTTCCTCCCTACTCTCACTCCAATTATGCACTTTCCTCTCACTGTATCCCTTTATTTCATGCTGCTCTTCTGCACTTAACTGGGACCCATAGCCATGACATGTTATCTCCTGAGCATGTTCCATACTGAATTTTGCACCATATTCATTTAATTGAATCCATGCTATGGATTTACCTACCCACAGGACCCATACTGGTCCTGTAATCTTGTTGTTCCACTATGCTTTAGGCAGCCAGAAGTATGTATTCTGATTCTGCCTTCACTTTTGTCACTGAATGTCCTGTTCTTGTTTACCTATTTCTCCTTTATTGTACATATCCACCATATGTGAAATGTTTACACTGTATTTCCCATGCTTTGTAAGTTGTGCCTTATTGTACCGCCCAACTTTGTAGCCTCCCGGGTCATGCCTGAAAATAGTCATTTTATGGCTAACTTACCTACCCGGTCACCAAAAACTAAATAAATAAATAAAATAAATATGTGGTTTAACCCTGCCACTGGCACTGAGGGTTGAGGCACTGGACACCACACCTCTTGCTACGCTGGTGGCCACAGTTTGGGAATGGACTAGGAGTGCTTGGGGGTAGGCAGGGCAAGGAAGGATTGAGCATCCATAGACAGCTCTCCTTCACTGGGGGGGGATCTCATTTCACGTTGCAGACTGACACCCAGCGGTGGCTGGCTGTCAGCACAAGCGTGCTGCCAAGAACTGGGAGGGCCTACATCCAGAATATTTGGTTGCCTCCAAGTAGGCTGAGGCATCTGATCTGCTCTTTGCATGGCCATGACAATGGGAAAAAAATGCAGCACAAAATTTGGAAGCTGACAGAGTGAATGATGACCCATCTACAGTTCGGAGAATAAGTCCCTCTGATGGAGGGCTGGGAGACCCCCGTTGGCTTCCACATCAACATAATTAAAAAGAAATTGCTCTTTGTTACAGGATTGTCTGGCCTTTGTTTGTAGTACATGTACCCAATGGTTGTGGGCATTCTGCAGTCCTATTCGTAAAGGTCATTAACATGTCCCTGATCATGAGTTAAACATACTACAAAAAATGCCCTGACATTCCTCATTGCTTAAGTAAATACCTGATATTCATGTTGAACACAATTACAAGGGTAGCATGACTGAAACATTTTGCAGTCGTGATTATAGAACTTAAAGGACTCAATCATATCCCACTGGTCCCTCCTCTCCCCCAGGATGCACATATTTAAGTACCTTGGCCTTTCATAGTATGCTTTTTAAGCACAGTCATCCCCCACTGCAATCTGACATCCCAGTTTCGGATACGGGCACCATGACTGCACACAGTACTCATGGTGTGACCTAAGTAGGGACCTGTACAGAGGCCTGATTGCCTCAATACTCCTGCCTGTGATTCCAACTGTAATGCACACCAGGTTATTGCTGGCTTATGGTTCCGCCTTCCTGCACTGGGATGAGTTGTTCATATTTCTAGTTATATCCACCCCTATGTACTGATCTTCTTGGTGTTTCCTAAGTGAACCATGCCCAAATGGTACCTAGTTCCTTGAATCCTTGCTCCAAAATGCATAACCTTCTGTTTCATCCCATTGAACCTCAGCTGCTACCGTTTCCGACTACTCCTTCAGTTTACTCTGGTTGTCATGTATCCCTTGTCACCATCCTATGTCGCCCACCTCCACTCCAATATCAGTATCATCAGTGAACTGACTGCTCTTACTCCTGATGCTATGTGATATATATCTGCTACGAATATCCAAGGCAGCACTAGTCCCAAAAACAAGCTTTGTTGTACTGCATATGTTATGGCCCTTGTAGATGACAGCCCCCCTCTCCCGTTGCTGCCTCCATTTCAGCCACTTCACAATCCAGTTCACCATGAAGGTCTGTCAGTTGCACCGCATTATACCATTGATATTACATTCTCAAGAACGCTTAGCAACAGAGTGATGTCATACTGATGTCATAACAAGGTTGTAATCATACTTGATTTCTGTTTATAAGAAGTGTTCACCATACATTATATTCATGTTATTGTATGGTCCACTACCACAAATACACCATCTATGATATTGACTGGTTACCATTCACAACCATTTAACCTTTAGGCAGTAAAAGTTCGGTGTCCAAATGTGTTGTTTCACTGACAGAAACAAAAGACAACATATGTCTCAATTCTGTATCTCCCATGTACTTGTAAAACAACGCATTTTATTATCTTGATAGATTCAGAACCATATGGTTCTGTATTTGAAAACGGATCTGTTCATTGATTGCACGATGAATGTATTGGTTCATCTGTGCACACTCTATGCCGTTATTGCCATGTAAACACGCCTTGTTGGTACCACTCAAGTGCACAACTGACATACAGTACAGTATTCCCAAATGTGTATATGAACTCAATTGTTCAGTCATGAAGTCATGCAGTTATGGAAATCCATTGCATCCGTTCGTACTTCTATAAACATGCTTACTCCAACATGGGAAAATGGATCAAATGGGAAACACCACTTCAACACCTTCATCTTCATGTCACCTCAGCTCGGATGTACTATTTCCCTCTACCACAACCATAACAGCCAATGAACATTGACTCACACTGTGGACAACAATAACCACTGACATTACAGCTGACATAATGGTATGTGAGTATCATGATGTTCTTTTCTGACTTGCATTTAATTCAGTAAGCATTGTCAGCTAATCCTTTTTTTTTTTGCAAATAATTTACAGGCAGAGCTACCGAATCTAAAACGACCACTGATACTGAAATGTGATGCCGTGCCAAGGATATTCCCTCACACCACACAACCCACCACCAAAAAGGAGGGAATGCAGTGAATGATGAGCAGAGATTAAACAATGGAGAGAGGTGAGTTATTACCTTTGTATTGTAATAACAACACTGAGGATGTATAGTTTAGTGACCTGTTTGCGCAGAAGGGTGTGGCGCTATGCCTTACCTCGTGTCACTGCGGCGACACATGTTCCTCAAGAAACTTGGATCATCATGGAGACGTCATGGGTTGAAGGGGGAGGCAGGGTGCATGTTTCAGCAGCATAACAACAGCTGCCCAGTATTGCAAAGGCTGTCTTTACCCTCACCACAACCTCCGGAATGCAGTCTGGTGCAGGTGCAGCAGTAAATGCCATATATGAGGGGCAGACAATGCCGTAGGTCGAGAGTGTCGTTGGGTGTCAATGTATGCCTGCCTCCTAGAAAATACATCTTCACTAATCTCTGCATTGAAAAAGAGTAGAGAAAGGGGAAATGATACTGCAACCCTACCTGGTGACATGCCTCAATGATAGCAGGGAAGGGCATCAGCTTTTCTGTTGGACTCCCAGCACTTGGGATCACGCGGTGATGAGGTTTCATAAAAATTCACATGGAGCTAATTTAGTTACATCGGAGAAGTACAACTATCTTATGAGTCATATGTCATCCATCAATACCTGACCACTCTCCTTTTTTACATATACAGGTCGTGGATGAAGCACTGCAGGTGTGTAGCACTACCACAGTTTCCAATGAGAGTGAAGATGCCCTGACTGACAATACTGACTTTCCAGATTTTGGCATGACATTACCCAGTGAAGACATTGAGACAGAGTCCACAGATGCAATCGTAGATATTTCCATGCAATACCACTGTATGTGTATATACAGTTGTGGTTTTCAAGCGAACGACTGTGATGGTATCCTTTTCTTTTCAGGAGCAATGCTGCTGCCCTGTTTGCCCACATACTAAGGTGCTTTGTACTGTTGGTGCTCAAACAGATATGTCATCTGTTATGGACAAGTGGTGCCAGTGGCCAGAGTATGAGTTCAGCTTTACAGGAGATTTCGAAAAAGTCTCAGATGATCACTTATACCCCATTGTATTTGACACGTCTGTATATGTGCCAGGAATCAATGTACAACAGGATGTGACTGAGGATGACTCTGATATTTCTGATCCAGATTATAGTGAACCCCACGAGAAAGACTCTGACTACAAACCATCGACACGGAGGAGTCTGACAGCAATGATTCATCAGAGGATGGCGACAATACTTCCACCACTGTAAGTGACCAGTGGAAATTCCTGGTGTCGTATGGTAACCTAAAAGAATTGCTACAAAGATGCCTTATCTGTGGGGCACCAATTGTAGACATGTCAACCAACATGCAGGGATCCTTGCTTTCTGTTAAAATGTTTTGCAGCAACAGCCATGACCGGACATGGTTCTCACAACTGATTTTGAAGAAAATGGCTTCTGGCAACCTTGAAATATCTGCCGCTACTCTTTATAGTGGAAATGCATTCCACAAACTATGTATTTTTGCTGAGCTACTTAACTTGCAATTCATCTCCAGTGTCACTTACATGAAGATTCAAACCAAATATTTATTTCCTATGATTAACAAGGAATATGTCAGACAGCAGAAGACCATACTTGAGGAGATGAAGGCAAGGAGTCACTGATGCTTTGGAGAGAAGGATGCTGCAGTTCATCAGGTTTCTCTGCCAAATATGGCATTTACACATTTATGGAACAAAACTTATCTAAAATAGTCAGTTTCAATATGGTGCCATTTTCAGAAGTCAAGTACTCAACAAACATAGAAAAGAGGGTCTCAAGCATTCTCTTGAGTACCTGATTGAGTGTGACATGCCCATTTCCACTATCGCCACTGACCGTCACGCACACATATCTAGCCTTATGAACTAAGTGTACATGCCAATCACATTAACCATCAGTACGATGTGTGGCACTTAGACAGTGTGACTAAAGAATGAACTGTTTGTACATTCAAAGAAAAAGGAGTGTGCAGAATTAGCATCGTGGATTCAGTCTGTGTCCAACCACTTCTGGTGGAGTTGTGCTAATTGTGATGGCGATACGCAAAATTTACGTGAAATGGTCAGTTCTGTGGTTCACCATTCAGTGAACAAACACAATTGGTCAGATAACAATAAATTCACTAAATTATCACATGCTAAGCTAACAAGGGAAAAGCAGAAGAAAAAAAATCTGGTTGAAACCACATTCTCCTGCGCACAATGCTTTGAAGAAAACTGTCTTCAATAAGAAGTTCCTTAAAGTCTTTGGAAAAGCGACCATGTTCTGCCACACTGGTGATCTGGAGGTTTACCACTTGCTGGTACTGAAGTATTGCCCCAAGAGGCATCACTACACCCATCAAGGAATGGTAGCAAGACACCAAACGGCAGCCATGGATCACAATAACAGTGTTTCCAGACCAATGGCTGTGGACCAGTCTGGTGAAGAGAGATATAAAGTGGTTTACTAGAAAAGCAAAAAAGCAAGGGTGGCAAAGCCCATAAGAGAAAGTAAGAAGTTCAATTACCTGAAGAACACGATCAGTGACTTGACCAAGAGGAAGAAAGCTAACTTAACACCAACTCCAATGAAACTGAAACAGGTCTCAAAGAACATTGTAGAAATTCCTTGTTCAGAGAAAGTGGAGTTAATTAAACAACATGTGCCACGGTTCAGGAAGGAGGAACAATAGTGTGACTGGTACAGAGTGAAATGAACCGTATATAGTGCTACAGAGTGGAGGTCAGTCACAACAAGTGACAGCTAAACAGAGTCATACACTGGAAATGTATATATGTTAACAGTTAGTAGAATTATGTGTCCCCCATTTAACCAATGTTTCACAGCTGATTCTCATTTCACTTCAGTTACTACATGTTATGTAAACAGTTATGTTTAGAGAAGTTCATTTCATGGTATGTCTTTAAAACTGTTTTTTTTAACATATCATATTTTCTCCCATAGCAGCCACTGACCTGCCTTTATTCCAACCACCGCTCTAGCTCCACCTCTGACCCTGAAGTTCTGCACGCCCAGCTGGCAGATGCAGCTCTACCCTTGAAAGGGATACCCCATTGCCCCCGTGACAGGTGAGGAACCAATACCGGCATGCGCCATCCAGGCACCGTTGGCCGGTGGAGTGCAGCCATCAAGCTGCTGCGGTCTGTGCTGCTCCATTTTCTAGTTTTTCCTGACCCCAGGAGTGCGAGCGTGCAGTGATGTCAGGACTCATATGTGTCGATGTCTGCTGTACTCCGTACTACTATGTCAGCTCTAACAGTGCCCCCGGTCATCACCAGGGGCTGCTGTAGAGTGATGGCTCCCTGGATCCCTCCCTGGAGATAGGAAAGTAGTCCGCCAGTCACTCAATCCTTACCCCACCTGCCGACCCCTGACAGCCTGGGCTCACATCCGAACCTGGGTCGCCAGTGTGGAACGAGATGTGGCATCCAGCGCCTCAGCCCTTAGCGCCACTGGGCCGGCTTAAAACTGTTTATTGATTTTAATATTTCACATATGCAGCAGTGCAATTAAAAACAATGTCAACTTTACTTGGTATAATACAGCTGATTAGAAATGCAGTTATTTACTTACTGTCTTACACCAAACTGTCATTCAGTAAGGTACTCCATAACACTATTTTAAACAGTAGATCTGTCCTAAAAGATGGAGTAGCATGCAGAGACATGCTCCATGATTTATCAATATGCAAATGTTGGTTCATCAGCCTCATAAAAAACAACATAATTTCCAGACTCCTCTGGATACTTGTGGCATATGCCCCAAATAGCATACACTGGAATAACACGCTGTACTTTCTTGCCAAGGCGTTGGTGTATCCATTGTGTGAATTGTGTGTATGCTGCCCATCGATAAGTCCTGGTGAGACAGAAAACAGTATTGATGGATGTCTTGGAGCAATTTCTATCACAACATGCAATTACAACACTGTTAGTGTATACCTTGTGTAAACATAGTTACTTTACATTGTACTGCAGCCATGTCATGCAGCTTTGGGCGTCAGCTGAAAACATAGCTTCTCTTCTTTCTTTTGACCAAGAAAGTGCATGATTTGCAACATTTAGCAGTTCGCACCGCAGAGTTGAATGGTCAACCCCCCCCCCCCAAATAATTAATTTTTACATACAGCTATGACAATGACTTGCGGAAACAGTGTTCAATTCATGTAACACCACGAGGCAACACTGGTTATTCATGGGACATTAAATCTTCTTGACAGCATTCCATACGGCAGCACTTGTAAATTACTGTGATGATGAGTTGTTCTTTCATAACAAGCATTGTTAAACTGTTGGTCACAGCACTACCTCATTTACAAATCTCCTTCCACAGGGGATGTCAGTCATACACACTGTTATTAAGCATTATAAAAAGGGTCTGAAAAATGGAGCTTTCTAATTGGCTGTAAACATTCTAACAGCCTTATGTTAATCTTTTATTAACATACATGTAGAGCTTAACCATATGCTGAACATGGTTTAACACTGTTTAAAAAACAGTTTTATTATATAATAACAATGAGGCTTCCAAGGGTTATGTTAATGGTCAGTTAATCACCTCTAGGGCATGTGGCACTCGGCTGTGCTCGTGCAACATTACACCCCTAGAGGGTAATTAACAGACCATTAACATAATCCCTGGTCATGCCTTATTGCTTAATTCATGCAACATCATAGTTTGGATTAACAGTCTGTTAATCACCCAGTAGTGGTATAACTGTTAATAATGCACTCCTGGGATTGTCTTATTGCTATAACAAAATATCCCACAATAAAACAGACAAAAGCATTTTGAATTTCTTCAGCAGGATTATTTTATGGTAAAATACTTCACCTACCAACAGTTTATAAATGATGAGTCACAATCAGGCTGCATTATTCCAGTCACTCACAAGTGCTACAGGATGGAATACTGACATGAAGAATCCAATCCATGTGCCTTGGTTATCATGCAGTACATGTCACTGAAACAGGAATTACTGTAAGACTCTTTGAATCTTACCAGCCAATCACATTTTAGCATTTCTGAGATCATGTTTATAATATGGATTGATGCCAGCAAGTTTGGACTGTAACAGCCAATGAATTAGACTGCACTTTCAGCAGTGTATTGTCCTTGCAGTTCATCAAAAAAGACCGGTTCAGACAGCAACAGATAAGAATAATCTTGGGTGTGCTGCAATGCAATAGATGTTAAGCAGCACTATTCAGATTGGTGTTCAGGGAAATGCTGTGATGCCTCATCTGTAGGCAAATCTCTGGGATGAGGGAAGACATTGAACGCCTACGGGCAGACTGGGTTATGTCTCAGGGTATCTCCTCAGCCACTTCATGCGCCATAAAACCATACAGGCTTACCACCCGTAACAGTGAAATAGGATATGTGGCATGAACTAGAGAGGGTGCCAGAAATGGAGGCCATGAGAGGGGTGGAGAGAAGATAATGGGATGTAAAGTGTTCTCTTTAAATGCTTCAAGCTTGGTGAATAAAATAGTGGAATTACAGACTGTCATGACCGAGGCACTGAGGGTGGACAAAGCACCAGGCCCAGATGATGTGCAACCCAGGGTACTGAAGGAGCTGGCAGAGGTCCTGGCAGGATCTTTGGCAGACCTATTTAATGCCTCACTACACTCAGGATGTGTACCTCAGGATTGGAGGATGGCTCATGTTGTGCCCCTCCACAAGAGCGGCCCCAAGGATGAACTGGGGAACTACAGACCAGTGAGCCTCACATCCATTGTGGGTAAGCTGATGGAGACTATCCTGAAGGAGAGGCTGGTGACCGTCCTGGAGGCCAAAGGCTACAGGATAGCATGCAGCATGGGTCTGTAAGTGGCAGATCCTGCCAAAACAACCTGGTGGAGTTATATGACTGGGTAACTAGGCAATTGGATGGGGGATATGCAGTGGATGTCCTTTACCTGGACTTCAGTGAGGCATTCGACTTAGTGCCACATGGGAGGCTGGGAAGTAAGTTAGAAGGCACGGGGCAGGTGATCTAAGCTGGTGAGATGGGTAGGGAACTGTCTTCAGGGAAGGTAACAGAGGGTGGGGGTGGGTGGAGGGCTCTCAACCCCAAAGGTAGTGATGAGTGGTGTTCCGCAGGGGTCAGTGTTGGGACCACTGTTGTTTGGGATATTCATTACAGACATATCATTGGGCATCAAGAGCAAGACCAGTCTGTTTGCTGATGACACCAAGATGGGAGTGGTGGTGCATGACATAGGGGGATGGTAGGGGTTACAGGATGATCTGGCAAAGCTGGAAACTGGGTTGGACACCTGGCAATTAGGGTGCAATGCCAAAAAAGTGCAAGGTGCTGCATTTTGGTGTGAAAAACCCAAGGCAAAGTTACCAGCTGGGGGAGTGCAGCTAGCCGAGACAGAGGAGGCGAAGGATCTGGGGCTGCTCATTACGGGGTCAATGAACAACTTGGCACAATGTAGGAAGGCAGCTGCAAAGGCCAACAAAATGCTGGGTTGCATTGCAAGGGGTATACCCTTGAGGAGGTGATTCTGCCACTGTACAAATCATTAGTTATACCACACCTAGAGTACTGCGTGCAGTACTGGTGCCCATATCTGAATAGGGACATTAAGTTTCTGGAGTGGGTGCAGCACAGGGTGACAAAGATGATCCAGGGGCTGGGGGACTTACCATGTGAGAGGAGGCTAAGGGAGTTGAACATGTACTCACTGGAGGAGAGGAGAGACAGGGGGGATATGATTGAAACCTTCAAGTAGGTGAAAGGAATAAACAAGACAGGTACGGCAGGGATGTTCAAAGTAAGGGAGGGGAGGGACACCTGGGGCCATGATAAGAGGCTGGACGGAGGAAGGTTCAGGAGGGAGATGAGGAGGCACTTTTTTATGGGGAGGGTGGTAGCCGGGTGGAATGTGTCACCGGCAGAACTGGTATCCAGTAGAACAGTAGGCTGCTTCAAAAGGGGCTGGGACAGGGCAAGAGGGAGGGTCAAGGGAAGGAGATGGTGGGTGGGAGGGGCAATTGCAGAATAAGGGTTGCTAGCTGCACATTCGAGCAGACTTGATAGACTACTAGGCCTTCATCTGCTGGCAAATTTTGTATGTTCATAGGTGGAGGTGCAAATGGCTACCATCCCTGAAACATGGGCCACCCAATACCATGACTTGGACCTGGCGGTTAAAGAATATATGAAGTACCACAGCGGTACAGTAAAAGAACTAGGGTGGGGGCAGGGGGTTCACTAAATGTAACAGAGTGACAGAAGTGAATGATGGAGAATGGGCAGGAGGACGAAACAGGGTCACTGTGGTGAACATCCCAGACACCAGGAATAGGACATTAAGGTTGGGAAGTGTGTATAGGCCTCCCTACTAGACAGAAGAGTTACAGTAGATAGGGAAATAGCTGGGCAGATCTGAATGATCTATGGGGAAGGGGGGGTGATAGACTTCAATCTGCCAGTAGTGGATTACAGTACCCCGTCACCAAAATTGGAAGGGAGCAGGTAGTGCTGGATGCCTTGAAGGATAACTTCCTGATGCAGTTGGTCAGTGAACCAACCATGGAAAGGAACACCCTTGACCTCATGCTGAACCAATGGTGGGAAGCGACCACCTGTCGGTATGGTTACACTAGAAAATGGAGAACGTAGAGGTGGGATTAGACACAAAGGTGCTGGACTTTAGAAAGGATGACTTCAAGAGTATGGGTGAGATGGTATAGGTGTTCCTGGACACAATCCAGCCTAGTATGGACAGGAAGCAGAGGTGGGAACTCATAAAGCTAGGGATAGTAGAGGCAACCGATTTAGCCAGTAGCACACAGAGTAAAACGGCTATTGGTAAGAAACCTACCTGGATAAGTAATGGAGTCATGGAGCTGCCTTTAGGAGATACAGAAAAACTGGAAGGCGGTAGGACAGGGAGTAGTATGTGAAGGATGCAAAAGATGTGACTATGGCAGAAAGGGCAGCCAAGGTGTACAGGGAACTCAGGTTGGCACTGTGAATTAAAGAGGGGGAGAAGGACTTCTTCAGGTAGACCAAAGAGAAAAGGAGTTGTAGGAACCAGATAGTAAAGAGTAAGAAGGAGAGGGATGGGTGGAAAAGGGGGGCGCAAAGACAGAAGTGCTTAACGACTATATCTGCTCTGTATTTACTATGGAGAAGGGGGTGGGAGATAACCAAGGTGGGAGGGAAGGTAGGAACATAGGGAGGTAGGTAACAGATGGAGAAATCACAGAAGGTACTGTACTGGGGACAAAAAAGTGAAGTAAGGGTGTACAATACACCATGGCCAGATAACGTTCACCACAGGGTACTGTAGGAGATAGCAAAGGTCCTGGCAGGGCCATTGGCATGCCTCTGCAATGCCTCTCTGTGCTCGGGCTGTGTACCTCAGGATTGGAGGATGGGTCATGTGGTTCCCCTCCATAAGACCGGCACCACTGATGATCCGGGGAACTATTCACCACTGAGCATCACGTCCATTGTGGGAAAAATAATGGAGACAATCCAGAAGGAGAGGCTGGTGTCACTGCTAGAGTGCAATGGGCTACAGGACAGTATAAAGCCATACTTGGACCTCACCTGGAGCACTGCATGCAGTGCTGGAGCCCCTTCCTGAAGTGGCACATTATACCACAACAGGGGGTGCATCGCACAGCTATAAAGATGATCCAGGGTCTGGGGGAATTACCATACGAAAGTAAAGACAGGGGGATATGATCGAGACCTACAAGTACATGACAGGAATAAACAAGTCTGGTACAGATGGACTACTCAAAGTAACAGTGGGGAAGACACTGCATGGCATGCTATGCGATCAAAGGGTGTGAGGTTGAGGAAGGAAATGAGAAAACACGTTTTTTTACTGACAGGGCGGTGGCAGATTGGAACACGCTACAAGCGTAGGTGGTAGCCTGTAGAACAGTGATCTGCTTCAAGTGGGGCTGGGACAGAGCATGAGGGAGGGTCAAGGTAGGGTGGGTAAGCAGGAGGGGCAGCCGGAGAATAGGGCTGCTAGCTGCAACATCGAGCAGACTCGATAGACAAAGAAAAGTAATTGTGGAATGATGTAATACTGCATGATTTTGCATGTCCTATAACTTACTGATTCAGGATTTGGTCCTCAAAAACATCATGCCTGACTCCATGAAGCTGGACCAGGGCACACCACAGGACTTCATTATCAAGGGAGACATTGTTGAATCCAGATGTCTGCGTTACACACTGAGCATCTGTAAAACAGCAACCATGATGTACAGTATCATGAATTACCACATAATTCTGCAAAGATGACCGTGTACTGTAGTAAATACATTACCCTGATGCTTGTCAGCTACTGCCTCAATTTCATGGCAACAGATGCTCTCTCGCTCAGTCGGCATGACCTCACATGAGCCGCATAAGCACCACTCAGTGTTTCCAGCTCTGTCACCAGGCACTTCCATGTCCCTGTCACTGTCTTCAGAATCTGAGCCAGAAGAGGTTACAACCTGGCTGTTTTCATGTGGGAGCTCACCATCCGGGTACTCTGGTTCAAACATATATGGCTGAAGAGTGCCCCTGCTTCGATATGTTGGTAGGTTGTCCCCACTGCAATCAGAATATCTTGACATTGCAGTGTTTCTCACCTGAAAGGGACAATAGTACTAAAAGCATATTATCTGACATCAAGCACTGTATGATAAATATTAATGCAGTAACACAAACACAATTTACCAACATTCACAAAAAGAGGGTTACTCACCTGGAAATTAGTATGACACCGGGAGGAATGTTAGTAAAAAGCAGTGCCGCCCCGACAAGGCCATTCCTCCATTGGCACTGGTTAAGGACTAAAGAAACATAGTTAGATGTCATCACAGAAAACATAAATGGGAACAAAAAAATGAATTATGACAGTGTCTGAACAGTTTCAAGGTTACACGCAATGACAGCATGAATCAGACATCCAATACAACAGTACATATTAATGACAGCAACAACTTTGAAAATGAGCAATGCCAAGTATTACAACAGGTCCAGGATTCACAGAAATGTGCAGAATTCAATGATAAACTTATTGCGCAGCCTCATGTTTGCAATGCAGGGTACTCATGATATTAACAAGGGGATACCGACTTACATTGTGTGACTGTAAATATGGAAAGGCAGGTGCATAAGTAAGCCTGTGCTACCAATAGGAAAGTCAGCTCCACTGTCCCCACAGCCAGAAGGGACAATGGTCCCATACCCAATAGTGATTAGGCACTACAGTGTTATAGAGTAACTGAGTACTTGAAGTGAGACCATTGTACATAAAGGGGACACTGGCCAGTTGCATGAACTTTGTATGGTGCTGTGCACAACATCATCATGGCGGTGCATCGCAGTAACCCCAACCCCCCCAAGACACACACATAGTCACATCACACCATACTTCACCAGGGTATATCGTCTACATGTTGCAAGTCAGATGGCAAAAAATATTACTTAGAAAAATTCACAGTTTCAAAATTGTCGCTAAAAATGAAACAATAGCGTCATTTCACCATTTTACCTTTCTTCCACCTGCCTTCAAAGAGAATCACTGTGTCAGAGCGACACCACCACAAGGACACCATTATCACGACACAGTGCACCCCAACAGCTGCAGCATCGACAATGGTATGGAAGTGACACGCCACCCAGAGCATCAGCAGGTGCACTGGTGGTGACTACAAAGACGCCCGCCATACCCGCCTACCTGTTGATAGAAACCTCTGGGAAAATGTCAGCAGATTTCATCGACAGTGTTCAAGTTCAAGTTCAAGTTTATTGCAGGAAAACTCCATTGAGCAAGCTCATTCACAAGGAGGTCCTGTGACATAAACACTTAAAGTACAAACACAGATAGGTAATAACAGTATATACATGAAATGCACGTTACATGATACAGGCTGGATATACATACAAGGGTACCACATAGGGTGACCGCAGGTGGTAAACATTGATGTGAGACAGGGAAGCGACTTACAGGTTGCATACTGATAAAAGAAACATGATGAGTGGTGTGTGCAATACATATACAGTATTTTGGCAGCTAGAACAAACAACAGTCTACAACTGAAATGGGGGGGGGAGGAGTGATTTGGTAGAGTAGCAGTGGAGCGTAAACAAAGATAAAGCCAGGAGTAGAAGGGGAAGGGAAAGCAGTTAATATGACAAATCAATTATACCTTACCAGTGGATAAATATGGCACACATGGGGAAGGAAGAGAATTAATGACAGTTACAGGTGTCTTTTATTTTGGCTGAACTTAGCGATTTGTAGAAGTTTATTGAAACTGTGCTAGTTAGTTTCAATCACGGTTTGTAATTGGTTCCAAATGGAGGGAAGGGCATATGCAATAACCGTTTACCAAAGGAAGTCCAGCGTCCTTGGTATGTCAAGCATAATAAAGTCAGATTTTCTTAATGAGTATGCACTATGTGAGATACTAATAAGGGAAGAGATAGTTTGGCAATTTCTGCAGGAGCAGTTTAAGAGTCCATAGCCCAGCATGGAACAGGCGTCTGGTAGTAAGGGATGTCAACCAACAGCTGCATATAAGTCACAGTGGTGCGAGCGGTGAGGAGTTGGTAATAGACATAGCATGCGGTGATAAAGGATGTCAGTTTACTTAGATTTGCAAGAGTGGTGGAGGAATAGATTACATCGCCATAGTCGAGTAGGGGGAGAAAAGTGGCCTGTACAAGCTTGTTTCGAGTTTCAAGGGGGAAAAGGGGCCTGTTTCTGTAGAAGAAACCTAACCTTGCTTTTAACCTTCTAGAGACATCTTCGACGTGGTCACTGAAAGATAATTTATTGTCGATCCAGATACCTAGATATTTAAATTTGGTTAAAACTTCCAGAGGCTCGTTTAGCATGGTGACAATGAAGTCTTGGGCAAGGGTATTGGGGGGGCCTGAGACAGCACTGTGGGAGAATATCATCGCTTTAGTCTTCTTAGCATCGAGCAGAAGCTTTGCCTTTGTTAGATTATGCTCAAGTTGTGTGAAGTCCGCTTGAAGCACTCCCTTGACTTCAGATAACGATTAGCCAGAAGTATACAACACAGTATCATCTGCAAAAAAGTGCAGATTGGACGTAGATATGTTAGCATCTAAGTCATTAATGTACTGAGAAAACAAGATAGGGCCTAAGATGGATCCTTGGGGGACTCCTCTTGCAACTGGCAAGGCAGCAGAAAAAAAGCCTTCCGCCTTTACTTTTTGGAATCTTCCAGTTAGGTAGCTAGAGAACCACTGGGTGGTATGGTATGTGGCACACAACTTTGCAAGGCAATTGACTTATAATTTGTGATCAACAGTATCAAAAGCTTTGCTGAGGTCCAAAAAGACTGCACCAGTTACCTTCTTAGCATCTATAGCAGAGATCCAATCATTGGTTACTTTTGCTAGTGCAGTGATTGTGCTATGATTAGCCCAGAAGCCAGATTGAGCTGGGTTAATGAGAAGAAGGTTTCAAGTGAGATTTTAACTGAACATGGATCAGTTTTTCGAGAACTTTAGAAAGGATAGGCAATATGGAGATAGGCCTATAGTTGTTTAATCCATGGGTCACCAGATTTAAATAGAGGGAGGATATGTGCTGATTTCCAGCAGGACGGCACAGTAGCAGATGTAATGGAAAGATTGAAGATGCGAGAATTGGGGCAGTGAGATGGTGTAGCCTGACCTTAGGAAAAAGGGTTCCAAGCCATCGTCCCTGAGCTTTTGGTGTCTAAGTTAAGAAGAGAATCTTCTACTTCTTTATAAGTTATCTCGCGCAGTTGGAAGGGGCTGGGTGCAGGACTAGATGTGGCGGGAGGGTATGCTGGCTCACCGCAGCACCAGCATAAGGTGCCAGGTCAAAGCTAATCCAGCTGTGGCAAAGTGAGAGTTAAGTTCCTCCAGGATTAGGGACTTGTTTTCCACAATCTTGCCACTTGCAACTATCTTTGTTGGGACAGAGGGGCCATGGGCGTCCTTCTATAGCTTTGACAGTCTTCCATATTTTATGAGGGTTACCTTTAGCTTGTTCGAGTAGAAATATAATAGTTAGCTTTAGCAGGCAAGTTTTTCACACAGTTATTCCTGGCTGTTCTAAAGGCCTGCCAATCCGAAGATTCTTTGGAATGTCTAGCTTTAGCCCAGAGCTTATCTCGAGCTATAAGGGCTGCCTTGAGATCCAAGGTGAACCAGGGGTTGGAATTGTTCCGTACCCTTAATTTGATGAAAGGGGCATGTTTATTTATTATTGTAGTGAGTTTGTCATTAAGGATGCAAGGATGCAAGTTGCCTTGTTGATACCTTTGGCTAGGTAAAGATCTTGCCATCTGATCATGCTCAGGTCAGATAGGAAGTTTACTGCACTGAATTTGCGAAAGGATCTTTTTGTTATAAAGATGGGTTGCGGACGGGCCTTAATTTGAGATCTTATGCAAGCAACAATTCCATGATCGCTCATGTCGTTGTGAAACACTGCCAAATGAGAGTATTAGTGTCAAGGGCAACACACTGCTGGTGGTGGACAGATACACCCAACAGTGGGAAAGGAGTTATGGTGACCAGACATATTGGAAATACTGTAAATATGTGGCCAACAGGTGCAAGGGCCATGCACTGACTGTCGCAGGGGGACCACCTACTATATCGGGCACCCATAACCCTGTTCCCAACACTGCGGCGGTGGGTGTCTGGAGGGTGCAGGCTGCTATGAAGCAACCGGCCAGGGATACTAACGAATCAAGCCAGCAAATCATGGTGGTCTGCTACTCAGGTGTGAGCGAGGCCAAGGGGGGGTAGCCTACCAGCTGTACTGCTCCTGAAGAAAGCAGCTCAATGTGTCTGGCGCAGTGTCTGTTGTGCACCAGTGGACCAACAGAGTATCACTGAGCCATCCATCAGAGGAATAATGCAGGACATTGGATAGTGATCCCTTTTATATTCATGACTCTGAGGGTACCAGTAACCACAGGTTCCTGCTGTTCAGCATCAGCAGGAACCTAGAATTCCTTGCACGCAGCCACTCCTGTCTAGGGGACAGCACCTTTAAGTGTTGTCCTGCCTATTCCAACAGCTATTCACCCTGCATGGTGTGGATGGTGCCATGGTACTGCCTGCCATGTATGTCCTAATGATGAAGATGATGGTAGCAGCCTACATGGAGATCTTTACCAAAGTGGCAGAGCTGTGCCCTGTAAGCAGCCGCCACCACATTCTGATAGACTTTGAGATGGCCGCTTACAGCATGGGTGTTTCTTCTGCCTCTGCCAGTATGTGTGATGGTAGATCCAGCAGCATGCATAGCTGATGTGCCTCTACATCAGCGATGATGTGTGTGCTGTGCATCTCCACATGCTACCAGCCCTTGCTTTCGTATCCCCTGAAGATGTGGATGCCACCTCCAAGGTGCTCCATAGCTGGCCATACTTCACGGAGCATGAGGTGACACTCACACCAGTTCTCGATTACTTCAAGGACATCTGGCTGGGCTGACCTGTCTGCAGTGGGCACCGCCGCAAGCTGCTGTTCCCCATCCCTGTGTGGAACTGCCATGTGTCCGTCAGTCAGGGGATGATGTGCACAAACAATGCCATTGAGGGCTGTTACAGGGCCTTCAACACCCTGCTGGGAATGGTACACCACACCCTGTGGCAGTTCCTAGATGTCCTGCGGAGGGAGGGACAGTGGCTGACGGAGGTCAAGCTGCAACAGGCCATGTCTGGGCAGGTTGTCAGACACTACTGTAGGTGGGGGAGGGACAGTGCCTGGTGCATAACCAAACTGGTTGCCCAGTACACTATGCATAGCCGCAGGGACTACCTGATGGGGCTGGCATTGAATATGAGCCTCCAGGTCTGAGCTTCAGGGTGCGTGTTGGGGGGTCCACTGTCACCAGCCTCCTGTGTATCCCCCCATAGCTGCCAATGGTTCCCTGTGCCATACTTCTGCTTGGCACCCTGCTCGTCACAGAGCCAGGGGTCCCAGCCGTGTTCTGCTGGCCAGTGTGTACTTACCTGCCATAAGGCCATGCTGTGTGATCCTGTGTTTTGCCAGGGGTCCCTGAAGTGTACTGATGGCCTCTGTGTGTTTTGCTTGCCATGCCGCCGTGCTGTACACCCTTGTGTGTTGTCCAGCATCGTGCTGCGGTCCCCCAGTGGCTGTTCCATTGTGTGTGTGTGTCTGTCTCGTTTGCTGCAGACCCTGCCCTGCTTGGTGCCGTGTCTCCAGATGCCACCCACCTGCTGCATGGTTTGTCGAACTGCTGCCCATTGGTGTCTCCAGCACCGGGGGGGGGGTGCACACCTGAAATTGTGTCGCTCACAGAGGTGTTTGTCGGGGGGTGTGGCATTCAGTGGCTGGTCGTGTCAGTGTCCATCATGGTGCCTGTGATGAGTGCTGCATCACTGTTCTGTCCATGGGTCTAGTTTGTGCTGGGGTTCTGTGTGGCGTTACCCTGGTGTCGCTGTGGGGGACATCAGTGATGTTTCTGTTGGTAACCTGTGGTGCTTCCCTTCAAAGTAACTCAGACTGACAGTTAGGGGTGGGCATAGCCCAAAGGAAAAAAATGTCTGAAAGGCAAAATTTCACCAGATGTCATTATGTATTTCACCAAGTCACATGTCCACAAGTTTGTTGTTGATGTGGCTGGTTGGAACACACTGCAGTAGCAGGGTTCACGCTTATGGCCCAGGGAATAGTGCAAACTTTCTTGTGGTAGTGAGGGTTTGTTTAAGTCAACCTCAGGGACTAGTGTGGGATTGGGGGTGCCATGGGGAGTTGTGGTTGCCAAAGGACTCTATGGAGAAATTATGTGAAAGGGCAGAGGGAGGGTAGCAGCTGGACACATGGAATAACTTATGGGGAAGGGCAGAGGTAGGTGGTGCAACTGGACACAAGGGAGAAATTATGGTCAAGGTAAGAGGGGGGGATTGCCAGTGCACATGAAGAAAATACTATGGGTAAACGGAGAGCGAGGGGTGCCAGTTGACACCATGAAGACCGTATGGGGAATGGGAGACTGACACTGGGCACCACTGAGAACTCACAGTGAAGGGAATGGGGGTGCCACTGGGCAACAGTGAGAACTTATGATGATGGGGAGAGAGTGGTGCTGGTGGGAGTGCCCACCAGGGACAAGTTATGAAGAAGAGGAGAGGGAAGGAGTGAGTGCCAGTGGGCATCAGTGAGGGTTTATGGAAAGGATAGGGAGGAGGGTAGCAATGGAAAATGCTGAATAAGTAAGTAAGTAAATTTTTATTTATAAAAAGGCACTCTTCCAATGTTCAGAGCTCCTGTACACTACAGTGCAACGATAAAAATATCTAAAACAGCTTGTAATTTATGTCAGGGCTGGTATGTTACTATACACGTATAAATTTCTGGTGCACCCCTTCAGGTCGACACCCCGATGGCGAAACACAAAAAAAGACCATTACGGTGACAATCGCTGTAATGGTCCTTTTTCCGTGTTTTGCTTTCCCCCAGTGTTCTGCCCTCTCCCCAGGCCAATTCTGACCTAGAGTTGATAATCCTAAAGTCTGGGGGTGGGGTGAAGCGCAGCCCCCTAAAACACTTGTTGAATGGGTGGCACAATACCTGCATCGGTATTGTGCCGTCGCTGTGCTGGAGGTCAGCATTTTCACTGTCGACCTCCCTTGGTGCCTCCATAAATTTCATACAAAATCACTTTAGATAAAAGCAATTTTTTTGCACTCAGTTGATCCTTTGCCTGTTTGGTGCCCTGGCTGGCTTACTACTTTGTGACCAGAGCATGGACTTTATTGGGTGCAGTTGCTTTTTTGGATCACTAAATAAAAAAAAATTGATATCAAAATATCCCAAAATATTTAACTAGTTTGCTTGTAAATGGAGTGATAAAAGAAAATATAGGAACTCAGAAAGAAAAAAAAATGAATTGGCCTGCAAGGGTTACAAGCTTAAACCACTACCACACCTAAAACAGTTGCTAATAAGAAAATACAAATATTCTAATGAGGTCAAGCTTTTTAAGTTCCTCTGTAGTATTCTAAAGAAATGTTCATGTACAACAGTAACTTCTCCGCCATAGCTACACTCTCAAGTCCTGTGTACTGTATGGAAGAGCAGCCTGTTAGATTGGCTTCATTTACCCAAATTGGGTCCTTGGCTGTGACAGCTATGTTTCCTTTGGTCAAAATACATCAAGTGATGTTTCACTGATCAAATCATACACAGATGAGGACTTTCTAGATTGGAAACACACATTCAAAAGGGTCGAGAAATCAGAAAAATATTCAGTAGCATACTGATGTTTGCATTTGTAACAGAAGGTCAGAAACTAATTGAGAAAGGTTAACCCAGTTATCAAACTACCCAGGAAGATTGCCAAGTACATCTATACCCTGTGATTCAGTAGGGCGTGGCTAGACTTTATTTCAGTTATACATTTTTCATACTTTCTGTATTTTGCATTTCCTAAAATCATACCACAAAACACAAATTGGCGGCCAGGGCATCATTTCAGGCCCAACCCATAAAATCTCTGACAGGCTTACAGTGGCGTGAAAAAGTATTTGCCCCCTTCCTGATTTTCTCTATTATTGCATATTTGTCACACTGGATGTTTTCAGGTCTTTAGAGAAAATGTAATATTAGATAAAGGGAAGCGGAGTGAACAAATAACACTTGTTTTTTTTTTAATTTCACTTATTTAATGAAAAAAAGTTAACCAACACCAACTGGCACTGTGTGAAAAAGTAATTGCCCCTTACATTAATAACTGGTTATGCCACATTTAGCTGCAATGACTGCAACCAAACACTTCCTATAACTCAATATCAGTCTTTCACATCGCTGTGGAGAATTTTAACCCACTCTTCCTCATAGAACTGCTTTAATTCAGTAACATTTGGTAGGTTTTGAGCATGAACTGCTCGTTTCAGATCCTATCACAGCATCTCTATTGGGTTTAAGTCTGGACTTTGACTAGGCCACTCCAAAACTTTAATTTTACTTCTTTTAGCCATTCTGATGTGGACTTGCTTTTGTGTTTTGGATCATTGTCTTGCTGCATGACCCAACTACGCTTCAGCTTCAGCTGAGGAAGGATGACGGACATTCTCCTTAAGAATTTTCTGGTACAGAGCAGAATTCATGGTTCCTTTAGTTATGGCAAGTCATCCAGGTCCTTAGGCAGCAAGCATCCCACACCATCACACTACCACCACCATGTTTGACTGTTGGTATGGTGTTCTTACTGTGGAATGCTGTGTTTGCTTTACGAGAGACATTATGGGATCCATGTCGTCCAAAAGTTCCACTTTGGACTCATCTGTCCATAGAGCATTTTCCCAAAAGGCTTGTGGATCATCAAAGGCTTCTTGGCAAATGAGAGATGGCGTTTATGTTCTTCTTGGTTAGCAGTGGTTTCCGCCTTGCTACTCTCACATGAAGCCCATTTTTGCCCAGTCTCTTTCTGATTGTGGAGTCATGAACACTGACCTTAGCTGAGGCAAGAGAAGCCTGCAGTTCTTTAGATGTTGTTTTAGGATCCTTTGAGACTTCCTGGATGATTTACGCTGCGCCCTTGGAGTAATTTTGGCAGCGCCACTCCTGGGAAGATGCACTACTGTTCCAAGTGTTCTCCATTTGGAGACTATGGCTCTCACTGTGGTTTGATGGAGTCCCAGAGCCTTAGAAATAGATTTGTAACCCTTTCCAGACTGATAGAGGGCAACACATTCTTTTCTGATCTTTTCAGGAACTTCCTTTGATCATGGCATAATGTGCTTGTTGAATCTTTGTGCTGGAGCGTGACTCTGATGGTAAGGTTCAAAATAAGTGAGGTTTATATTGAGCAGGGCTGGCTGTAATCAAGCCTGGCTGTGTTCAATCAGCTGACTCTAATTATCCCTTTAATTGGGTTGATTTAACTAGGGGCAATTACTTTTTCACACAGTGCCAGTTGGTGTTGGTTAAGTTTTTCATTAAATAAATGAAATAAGTAAAAAAAGTGTTATTTGTTCACTCAGGTTCCCTTTATCTAATATTATATTTTGTCTAAAGACCTGAAAACATCCAGTGTGACAAATATGCAATAATAGAGAAAATCAGGAAGGGGGCAAATACTTTTTCACGCCACTGTATGTGGCTGCATAGTGAAAATGGGGGGGGGGAAGGGCATTTATGCTCCAAAGTCATGGAAGTCAACCAGAACCATACTTACAGAACACTTCACAGTCCATACAGAAGGGAAGTCTGGAGACATCAGCACTTCCTGCCTGCACACCAGCGGTTGTGAGCTGACACTATGCATTCTGAGGGGCTGTAGTAATGTTGACAGGGCCCAAACACAAATGTCTACCGCAAATACAAGTAGCTGTGTGGAAGGCAGCTCATGGGATCACAGCTGGGGCCACAATGTAAAAGCAATACAAGCCATCAATGAAGTCAGGCTCAGAAACAGCTTACAAGCACAGAAGAGACCAAAATTCAGCTGTAAGATAATAAAGACAATTTAATTACTCCATAACGGCAAACATACAACCGCATGACCAACGTTTCAAGGCCTTGAAAAAGCACATTCTACACATGTACGAAATGTTGGTCATGGGGTGGTGTGTTTGCTGTTATGGAGTATGAAAAGTAAAGTATCCTAATTATCCTACAGCTGATAAGCTGCTTCTGAACCTGACTTCACTGGTTACTTGCACAGCAAATTCAAACCTGTACTGATATACAACACACAACAGACAACAGACAACAGACAATGCAATGCCAGGCAGGGATACCACTGAGTGCATGCACATGCAACCCCTAGTGAGTTATACCCTTAGAAGTATGGTAATAATGAGTCAGTGAATTTTGAACAACAAATGTACATCTTCAGGGTACAGGGACACTGCAGGGACAGGATCATAGAAACACAGACTTTGATGGCAGATAAGGACCGCTTGGCTCACCCAGTCTGCCCATTTCTCTACCTATTGGATAAGCTGCAGATCCTAGTTAACCAACAGCCTACTTCTTCCTAACCCCCAGCCGAATTGCCTTATGTCTGTCCCATGCATTGTTGAATTCCCCCACTGTTTTTGACCCCAGGACCTCCTCAGGAAGGCCGTTCCTTGTGTCCACCACCCTCTCTGTGAAAAAATACTTCCTCATGTTGCCCCTGAGCCACCTCCCCCCCCCGATATCAGATTGTGCCGCTTTGTTCTTGCATATCTCTTTTTCTGAAAGATGCTACCATCTTGGACTTTTTTGATTCCCTTGAGGTACTTGAAAGATTCTATCATGTCCCCCTCTCCCTCCTTTCCTTGAGGATAAACATATTAAGCTCCTTTAGTCTCTCTTTGTATGGCTTCTGGTGCAGACACTGCACCATTTTAGTTCCCCTCCTCTAGACAGCCTCCATCTTGTCTATGTCCTTGCGGAGATGGGGTCTCCAGAACTGCATGCAGTACTCCAGATGGGGTCTCACCAACTGTCTGTACAGAGGGATAACAACTTCCTGTTTTCTAATGGTGATGCCTCTACCTATATATCCCAGTATCCCCCAGCCCTCCTTACTGCCTTCTCACATTGCTTGCTTACATTTAGGTTATCTGATATGACCGCCTTCAGGCCCCTTTCCATTTTTGTTGTTGTTAGTACCTCACCTCCCATTGTGTACTCTTCCTCTGGGTTTCTGTTTCCCAGGTGCATTACTTTGCACTTCTTTGCATTAAATTTAAGCTGCCATACTTTCGACCATTCTTCCAACCTTGCCAAGTCCCTTCTCATCCTTTCCACCCCCCCTTGTGTATCAACCCTGTTACATAGAAACATAGCAGTTGATGACAGATAAGGACCGCAAGGCCCATCCAGTCTGCCCATTTCTTTTTCTACCTTATAAATGTGCCATCGGCCTTTACTCTGTCAGTGGCCTATCTATTCATACACATCTGTATTGCTCCCTTGTGCCTATCCCATACCTGCTTGAAGCCCTGCACTGTATTCATACCCACTACTTTCTGAAGTAGGCCATTCCATGCATCCAGCACCCTTTCTACGAAAAAGAACTTCTTCACATTACCCCTTAATAGGCCTCCCTCTAATCTCATGCTATGTCCTCTTGTCCTGCTGTTTTTCTTATATTGAAACATATTAGACTCTTGCACCTTGTTAAGGACTTTAAGGTGTTTGAATGTTTCGATCATATCACCTCTCTCCCTCCTTTGCTCTAGGGTATACATATTGAGCTCTGTTAATCTGTCCTCATATGTTTTCTACACCATTTTGGTTGCCCTTCTCTGGACTGCCTTAATTTGGTTAATGTCCTTGTGAAGGTGTGGCCTCCAGTACTGCACGCAGTACTCCAGATGGGGCCTAACCAGTGTCTTGTAAAGAGGGATTATTACCTCCCTCTTCCGACTTGTAATACCCCTGCTAATACACCCCAACATCCCCCTAGCCTTACCTACTGCTTTAGTGGTCTGCTTGGCTGATTTCAGGTCATTGGTGATTATGATGCACAAGTCTCTTTCTTCCCTTGTGACTGCCAGCAACTCCCCTCCCAGCCTATAGGTGGCTTCAGGGTTTCTCTTCCCTATGTGCATGATCTTGCACTTCTTTGCATTAAACCCCAGTTACCACTCTTCTGACCATTTTGCAAGTTTATCCAGATCTCTTCTCATTCTGCCCACCCCATCTGAATCATCTACTCTGTTGCAGATCTTGGTGTCATCTGCAAACAGACAAACCTTACCCTCCAGTCCATCTGCAATGTCACTGATGAAGATATTGAAGAGGACTGGCCCCAGGACTGATCCCTGAGGTACCCCACTTGTGACTTGCATCTCTTCTGACTGTACACCGTTTACCACCACTCTCTGTTTTCTGCCCGTCAACCAGTTTGCCACCCAGTTGATCAACTTTTGACTCACCCCAAGCCTACCTAGCTTATTAATCAATCTTCTATGTAGAACAGTATCGAAAACTTTGCGAAGTCAAGGTAGGTGACATCAACTACTTCCCCTTGGTCCACCAATCTGGTCACCCAGTCAAAGAAATCTATGAGATTAGTTTTACAGGACCTTTCTTTTGTAAACCCATGCTGTCTTGGATCCTGTGCTACTATGGATTCCAGGTGTCGTACCATCCTTTCCTTAAGGAGTGCCTCCATATTCTTGCCCACTACTGAGGTAAGACTGACTGGTCTGTAGTTCTCTGCCTCCTCCCTGCTACCACTCTTGTGGAGCGGGATCACATGAGCCCTTCTCCAGTCTTCTGGGATCTCTCCTGTGCCCAGAGACTCACTAAACAGTTCTGATAATGGCTCTGCTAGTTCCACCCTTAGCTCCTTTAGTACCCTGGGAGGTATGCCATCAGGTCCCATTGCCTTGTCCACCTTGAGCTCTTGTAAGACCCTTTCTTTTGTGAAGGGACTAGTGCTCACCTCCTTCCTCCCTGTGTCCACGGTACTGAGCTGTGGGTCCTACCCTACCTTCTCTTTAGTAAATACTGAGCAGAAGTTTTTACTTAGGATAGATGCTTTTACATGGTCCTCCTCCTCACATGCCCCCTTATCTCCTTTGATCTTTGCAATACCCCCTCTGGACTTTCTGCTTTCACTAATGTATCTATAGAAAGTCTTGTCACCTTCTTTTACTGTTTGTGCTACTGTTTCCTCGGTTTGGGACTTTGCCTGCCTTAATGCCTTCCCTGCTTCCCTTAGGGAAGTTTGGTATGCCTCCCTATCTTCATCTCGCTGTGTTCCCTTATATTTCCTGAAGGTCAGCCTTTTGGCTCTGACCTTTTCTGCAACTGTTTTAGAGAACCAAAGTGGTTTCCTTCTTCTTTTGTACTTCCTTTTCTCTCTAACACAATGGGATGTTGCTTCCAGTATTGCATCCTTAATGTTTGCTCACTTTGCCTGTACTCCTCACCCGTATTTCTTTTTGCCAGGGCTAGCTTAACTCTGTTGGCCATCTTATCAAAGTCAGCTCCTCTGAAGTCCCATATTTTTGCCTTGGAATGGGATGATTTAGTTCTAGTGGCCAAATTGAACCATACCATGTGATGGTCACTGGCCCCCAGGTAACCTTCTATCTGGAGATCTGTGATCCTTTCCCTGTTAGTCAGTACTAGATCTAGGATTGCCCTGTCTCTTGTGGGATGTTGTACCAGTTGTTTGAGGCCCTCCCCCTGCATGGAATCCACCATGACCGGGATATTCAAAGGGGTTGTGCATGGCGCAACCCACTGATGCACCCTGGCGCGATATTCAAAGGGGGATGTTGTGGTGCACAAATCCCGATGCACCGGGGCTCACCAGTAATGTATGCAGCGCAAGTGTGGGGGGGCATGCCCATGCATATACAGCACATCCCGATATTCAGCCCGGGATATGCCTTGCACTGCACAGGGGAGTGCAAAGATGTGCCTGAAAAAAACAGGAACAAGTTGGGGGACACCCACAGGCTGGCTGCCGTATTGCTGGGTGCAACACGGCAGTCATCTGCTGTGGGTGGCCACCCGACCTCCCCAGATACAGGCCGGGTGTCATGCCCCCCCCATCACCCAATCGCGGGCTGAAATAAACAAACATAATCCCTGGTGGTCCAGTGGACCCTACCGCAGTGCCCGATTGCAGGCTTATGTAGAATGAACCACTCCCTGGTGGTCCAGTGGACCTGCTCCCCAGACCGATCATGGGCTTACATAAATAGAAATAATCCCTGGTGGTCCAGTGGACCTGCTCCACAGCCAGATTGTGGGCATTGCTAAGATTAACCTATCCCTGGTGGTCCAGTGGACCTGCTCCCCAGCCCGATCGCGGGCATAGTTACAAGAATAGCATCCCTGGTGGTCCAGTGGACCCACTCCCAAGCTCAAACACGGGCTTTGTAAATTTAACAATCCCTGGTGGTCCAGCGGTACCGCGGCAGGTGGCAGCTCCCCACCCATAAGTCGTCCATCCGTCCGCCGACTGACAGCATACAGTGCGGCTGTACTCTCATTGGTCCACAGCATGGACCAATGGGCATGCACCCGGTCACCCCCGGTCAGCAGTGGGTGGCAGCTCCCCACCCACAAGCTGCCCGACTGGCAGCGTACAGTACGGCTGTACTCTCATTGGTCCACAGCATGGACCAATGGCATACGAACGTACTGTACAACTAGTCGATATGTGAATGGAAGTCATTCACATATAGGGACTATAAGTACAATGCGTCTGCACGCCCGTGGCCCATGCTGTGGACCAATGAGTACAGCCATACTGTACACTGCCAGTCGAGTGGCCTGGTGAGCTGCCGCCCACTGCTGACTGGGGTGGCAGTTTGGCGGACTGAGTGGGCGGGTGGGGAGGGGGTACCGCTGGACCACCAGGGATTGTTAAATTTACAAAGCCTGCATTTGGGCTAGGGAGCGGGTCCACTGGACCACCAGGGATACATTTTATCTCACAAAGCCCACGATCGGGCTGGATTCAGTCCACTGGACCACCAGGGATGCTATTCTGATAACTACGTCCGCGATCGGGCTGGGGAGCAGGTCCACTGGACCACCAGGGATAAGTTAATCTTAATAATGCCTATGATCGGGCTAGGGAGCAGGTCCACTGGACCACCAGGGATAAGAATATTTTTACAATGCCTGCGATCGGGCGTTGGGGGTGCTTTGCCGCCGAGGGGCAGGGGCATTGGTCCCCAACGGCTGCAGCCTGGCAGGGCGCCAGGCACAAGTCACCGGGGATCGCCGCACATTCATGCAAATGGGGCCATAATGACATGCAAATTGACCCATTTACACCTTGCATGCATAATGGCCCCATTTGCATACCAGCTGCTGAATATTGTGGTTCCTGCACCTAGCACAAATGCACTTGTGCTGGCGCACCCCCTGCTCCTCTCTAGCCACTTGCGCTGGCACAGTGCCACTGCGCCATGCTCAATGGGGGCGGCCATTGTGCCACATTCAATGGTGCTGAGCCATGGTGCAGCACTGTTGAATATCGCCCAGATCAGGTCCTAGCACATCCCAGTTGCGCTGCGCCCAGGCTTGCGCCCCAGCCTGGCGCAGTCTGAATATTCCTGCCCATGTGTCTAGTTCTGGCAGATGTTCCTGCTGGTATTGATTAATCTGTATCTGGCATGTTGAAGTCTCCCATTATCAGAACCTCCCCTTTAGTGGACATGTTTTGTATATCTTCTAACAGTAATGTGTCTATGTCCTCCCCCTGGTCTGGGGGCCTGTAGACAACCCCAGTTCTTATGGCTGTCCCATTTCATGTTTTCAAGGTGACCCACAGTTCTTCTGGCTTCTTATGTGTATTCTGAATTTCTGTAGCTTTGATATTTTCATTGACATACAGGGCCACTCCACCCCCCCTTTTCGAACCTCGGTCTCTTCTGAACAGTACATAGCCAGATACTGAAGTCTCCCAAGTGTGGTTACTGGTAAACCACATCTCGTTAATTGCTACTAAGTCCAGTTTAGCCTCGGTCATTATTGCCTGCAGGTCTGGGATCTTGTTTCCCAGAGTGTGAGCATTTGTGTACATGATTTTCCATCGGCCAGATTTCTGTGTCTTAGTTGTTGGGTGAGGTCTGGCATTTCCCCTGTGCGTCATATGGGGAGCTGGACCTTTTTCCTTACCTGGTGATGCAAATTAACTGCAAACATGCTGAACTCCTGTTTGACCACTAGCTGAGGGGGGAGGGTTGTTCTTACCATTCGACATTTGAGGTGCTGCACCCCTCTCCCCATTTGCTAGTTTAAATATTCTGCAAAGACATCAAACTTCTGCCCCAATGCACTGACTCCTTCCTTAGTCAGATGCAGTCCATCAAAGTTAAAGAACTTTCGCTGGCAAAACTGTTGCCAGTTCCCTACAAATTTGTGTCCTTTTTCCTGGCACCAGCCCTTGAGCCACATGTTTAGCTCTCCTATCTCCCCTTCTCTGACTGTCTGTCCATCTGCCCCCCTCTCCCAGACTGGCAGGATCTGAGAGAAGGAGATGCCGGATGAAATGGATAATAGTTTGTTACCCAGCCTGGTCAGGTGTTCCTTGGTCTCCACAACTGACCAGATGGTGAGATCATTAGTCCCTATGTGTACTAGGATATCAATGTTTTCTCCTGCTTCCTGAACAATGTTAGCAATGCGGTCAGTGTCTCTCCATGTTGATGCACCTGGGAGACATCTGACCATTACCCTTGGCTGGAGATAGGTATCAACTCCCCGAATCATGGAGTCTCCTATGATCAAAAGTTTTTTAGATTTCCTTTTTTGCTTTTTTTGTTTTGGTTCCTGTTTTGGGTGAGTTTTGTTGTGCTAGCTCCTGTGCTGCAGTGTCCTGCTCTGCAGTGTCCTCTGCCCCTTTGTTTGATTTTGGAGATAGAGGCAGATACCTGTTTGTGGTTTTATATGGTTTGTGGAGGTAATATGTTGAGAGCACCGAATGATGGGGCACCCGATTTGCCCCTCCTAACCACCTGCCAATCTCCCAGACCAGCTACCCTCTGCGGTCGAGGTGCTTCTGTTGGATGTTGGGGAAATGGCGGGTGGTTCTTGTAATATATTTCCTCTTGAATATGCAATTTGAGGCACGCAATCTCTGCCCATGCTGCCTGGAGCTGAGCCCTAAGATCTGCAATGGCCCAGCATGTAGGACAGTGTCCTAAATCCTGTAAAACTCCCCTTCTGAAAAGTGTTCCACAGTACCTGCAGTTAATGATATCCATTTCAGATAAGTTGCTGTGTTTATAACCTGGTCAGAGTAATTAGAAGGAAGAAAATGAAAGCAAAAGTTTGTTTTTGTGTTTTGCTTGTGTAACTTGTTATAACAAGTTAAATTACTAGTGCCCCTGTAAATGAAGTCACTGTGTGACTACCCCACTGATCCTCCCCTTCCTGCTTTGCCACAGGAAATGTCACGACTGTGCTACCCTATAAAAGGAGTGTAGTGTGGGGTGGTTGGGGATGGAGGTGGGTGGTTGGGCCCTTCCCCTGCCGAAAAAGAACAACCATGGATGAAAGAAACAAGGAGGTAAGAGCAGAAACAGTCAGCAACAAATGCAGTAACTCTGAAAGCTTATCCTAATGTTAGATATAACTGTAAAATCTGTAAAGCATCACCTGTAATAATTTTACAGAAGATATACCCTGTAAGAAACACTTTGCTACAGAGAAAAATAAAGCAGCAACAGAAGATACACCTTGCAAAAGACAATTTGAATCAGAAGATTACAGCAGTAATCTGTTAGAACACACCTGTAGGCATACCTTGTAATAATGTTGCAGATCTTTGTGTCGTCTGCAAAGAGGCATACTTTTCCTTCCAGTCCCTCTACCATGTCACTTATAAAGACATTAAAAAGGACCGGTCCCAGTACTGAAACCTGCAGTACACCACTAGTAACCCCATTTCTTTGGAGTGGACTCAGTTTACTATTACCCTCTGTGTCCTGTTGTCCAGCCAATTTTTTACCCAGGCTACCACCCTGGGACCCTTTCCCAGGCTGGCTAACTTGTTTATTAATCTTTGGTGTGGGACTGTGTCAAATGCTTTGCTAAAGTCTAGGTAGGCCATGTCCACAGCCCCTCCCTGGTCTACTACTTTGGTCACCCAGTCAGAGAAATCTATTAGATTCATCTGACATGACCTTCCCACTGTGAATCCATGCTGCCTTGGGTCCTGTGCCCCGCTGGCCTCTAGGTACTCAACGATTCTTTCTTTCAGAAGTGAGTCCATCATTTTTCCTACCACTGAGGTCAAACTAACAGGTCTGTAGTTTCCTGCCTCTGCTTTGCTCCCACTTTTGTGAAGGGGAATCACATCCACTCTCCTCCAGTCCTCAGGTACCACACCATCCTCTCATGATTTGTTAAAAAGGGCAGTCAGTGGTGTCACTAGTGCTTCCCTTAGTTCTTTTAGAATTCTGGGGTGAATCCCGTCAGGTCCCATTGCTTTGCCCTCCTTCAGTTTCAGGAGTTCTTTCAGAACCCTTTCTTCTGTGAATGGACTGGTATTGACCCCCCTATCCAGAGTGCTTCTATTGACTGGATTAGGTACCCCCCTCTTCTTTTGTGAAAACTGAGCAGAAGTATTCATTCAGTATCCCTGCTTTTTCATTGTCACCCTCTGCCCACCCACCTTCCCCTTTATTAAGCCTCACTATCCCTCCCTTGGTCTTTCTTAGCTCCCTTATGTACCTATAAAAGGTTTTATTCCCCTTCTTAACTGAGTTGGCTATCTTTTCCTTGGTTTGGGCCTTTGCTATTCTGCCTGCCTTCCCCACCTCCCTTCTGCTTTAACTGGTATAGTTCTCTGTCCTCCTTATGTGTTTCCTTATACTTCCTGAATGCTGTGTTTTTCTCCCTAACCTTCCCCACCATCTCTTTTGAGAAACATAGTGATTTTTTCTGTCATTTTGATTTGTTTATATGCTTCATATAAAGGATTGTTGCCTCTGTGATGGCAGTTTTGATGTTTTCCCACTGTTCCTTACCCCCGCCTTCTTGCCCGTTTGCTAGTGCTTTTCTGAGGCACTCACCCGAGATCGTAAGATGTAGAGAAATATAATGAACTCCACCCTGAGCCCACACTTTGACATGTGACTTTTTGTTCAGCCAGGGGGTCAGAGGAGCTGGATTGCTGCCCACAAACTGTATCCAATAAAGAGCTTGGGTTCGCATTCTGTTTGGTTGCAATCCAGTGGAACTGAATGTTACACGGTTTGCTTGTGAACTTACCACCAGTGGGGAAATGGAAGATCTCCCCTATGAAATGGAAGATCTCCCCTAAGAAAGGGATGGGGCGCCAGCAATCTGGACTTCAGAGACAGCAATCTGCTATTTTTTTTGTATCATTGATCTAGTCTTTGCAATACTCTCTAAAGAACTGCCAGCTGGAGAGTGCGATCAGTGGTGTTTTGGCTACTAGTATGACCATGCATCTGGTAGGTCAGTAAAGTGCACATTACTGTTTGTTTGATATTGGAAGAGAGTGTTGCTGCTGTGACACAATAAGTGAAGACAGTCACTGAGTTGGTCTTTGAGGTGACAACACCTAACCTATCCCCATCTTACAGGACTATGTCTATAAAGGACTTTGCCTAAGTTGGGTTCAAGAACGAGCCTTAGAGGAACACCAACTGGGAAGCAAAAGCTTGTGTGCAATCACTGTCAAGAGAAGCCATGGCATGCCAATGCTAACTATCATCCTAGCTGGATGTAAGTGTTCAAACCACTAGGAGGAGCTGCATGGATAGATAGTGGAGGCAGACAGGGCAGAGCCTCTGTGGCACTAAGAAGAGGAGAGTGAAAAGAGTAAGAGATGGAGTGCTTCTTTGGATGTGATTAATAACAGCATTCAGTTGAGTGAAGGCAACCGTGAGTGAGGCACAGGTCCTTGGGGCTGCTACAACAAGTACTTAGATAGATTGGGGGAGAGTTTGAGGAGACCTAGGTTTAACATTGTCTCACTGCACTAAGGTCTAAGACTATCCAGAAGTCCTGGGGGGGGGGGGTTCACAGCAAAACTATTTGGCTTACAAATAGGGGTCCCTTGTGTGTTTGTATTGTTGTGTTTCAACATCTACTCCTCAACTGTGCCAACAAACTTGCTTCAGATACTTGGTCAGGACCCATCTACTTGGTGATACACTGATAAAAGCCTCCGGGTTAAGGTCAGGTGCATTTAGGAATAGGGGCTATTGATGTGGAGGGAGCTGTGCAGGAAGCAGTGCCTATTTTATTGGTCTTTGCATAGTCTAAGTTCCCTTTACTCTCCCTTTAATCTCCCATTGTTCCTTTTCTTATCTTGCTTGTTCCTACCCTTCCCTTTGATAAAGCTGTTGATTTATTTGTTATCTTATTGGTGTGTTACAATATGTATTATATTTGGGTGGAGTATAGTGTTATGTGATAAGGTACAACAGCCGGAGAACAGGGTAGTTATACCCTGGGGGTAATTGCCCTGGGAGTGAGGTCACGTCCCGTAGTACTATCCCAGGTGGAGGGACTGTGCAATTATCATTTGCACTTCTGTAAATCCACCAGATTAACACCAGTAACCCAGGGTGACTGTCTCGAGAGGTGCACCCATGTCCCATGTGACCCAGACAGCAACTACATGCAACACCCATTACTCATGATATGGACCCCAACATGGTGCACAATATGACCCACCAGATGTCATAATCGGGCCATGCACACTACAAACAGACAGACAGACAGACACACACACACACACACACACACACACACACACACACACACACCATTAAAAACACATCTCAATCAATCAATTTTATTAAACCACACACTCACAAAAAAGTAGTGTGCTGTCAGCATAGTGAAACCATTACAGTGACAGCAGTGTGGGTGCTGCAACCTCTGCAATGGCCATTATGAGGATTTGGATTTCACAGTGCCCGCCGTCATTGCTGCCCCAGGGGTGTTTCTATCTTTCTCCCCTACACCTCCAACCTGGAGGTGATTATTTTTTTCTGGAGGGTGCGGGGGGCAAAGCCAGAATGTGCCCCGGTGCTTTGTGTGTGATGGCGGTTGGGCTGGCACAATTGCCACATAGCATGGTCGCTGTTGGCATTTTTGTGTCGCTGTACTGTAAGTCCCTCAGATGGGTGTCAAACTAACATGGTGGAACCCAAAAAAGGTAGCTCAAACTATATACACAAACAAAAAAACAGACCATAAAATTTATATAAATAAACAATAGATGATAATAACTGCAGGTGCAGCACTGATGTATAGTATTTTAAATTTACAGTGATGGAAGCATCACTTCAAAGTGCCCACATGTCCCGCCACAAACACAAGATGCACAGATGTCCTATCACAGCAGAGTGCTGTCAGCAGACACCCATAAGCAGCAGTTTGCACAGTATACAAATATAAGTCAACGTGTACTGGCCTCCCTTGTTCCATGCATTCTATAGCAGAAGCCTGGACAATACGTATAACCCTGAAAAATATTGCTTATTATGATGCCTATTCACCAGGGTTCATAGATGATACATCTTGTGGTAGTCCCTGGTCATCCACACCTCCCATGTTTAGCTGGATGCGCCTTACATAACCTACAGGAGAGACAGGCAGGGGAGAAGAGGGGGAGGAGTAGCTCTCTATGTAAAGGAAGGGATAAAAGCAACTGAACAAAAGAGTAAACAGGGGAGAGGCACTGTGGGTCACCTTGGAGACTGGAAGGGCACCACAATCCGCACAGGGTTAGTGTACAGACCCCATGTCAGGGAAGGAATGGACAAGGATATGATAGAAGGCATTCTTAGAATGGCAGAGAAAGGGAGATACTGTTGATGGGAGACCTGAATATGCCAGATGTTAACTGGAGCACATTTGCTGCAGCCACATCCAAGAGCAGGGCCATTCTTGATGCCCTACAGGTGGCAGGCATTAGACAGCTAGTTTCAGAACTCACTCGTGAGGGAGCAATCTTAGACCTCGTACTCTCAAATGGGGGCAGTGAGAGGATCTCAGATCTAGAAGTGGGTTGCCATCTGGGGACAAGTGACCATCAAACAGTGTGGTTCACGTTAAACTCAGCTACAGAGTCAAGCCATACAAAAGTGAGGGTACTGGACTTTAGGAGGGCTGACTTTGCAAGATGGGAGAGTGCCTCAGAAAAGCACTAGCAAACAGGCTAGAAGGAGGTGTGGAGCAACAATGGGGAATTATCAAACTGCCATCACAGAGGCAACAAGCCTTTGTGTGAAGCAAATAAACAAATCAAAACGAAAGAAAAACCACTATGGTTCTCAAAAGAGGTGGCTGTGAAAGTCAGGAAGAAAAGATAGCATTCCGAAGTATAAGGAAACACAGAAGGAGCAGGACAGAGAGCTGTACCAAGTTAAGGCAGAAGGAAGCAGGAGGGAAGTCAGAATAGAAAGGCCCAAACTGAGGAAAAGATAGCCAACTCAGTTAAGAGGGGATAAAACCTTTTATAGGTACATCAGCGGCAAGAAAGACAAAGGGAGGATAGTGAGGCTAAATAGAATGAACGGTGGGTGGGCAGAGGGGGACAGTGAAAAAGCAGGAATACTGAACGAATATTTCTGCTCAGTATTCAAAAAGAGGAGGGGAAGTGCCTAATCCAATTAACAGAAGCACTCTTGATAGGGGTTGATCCCAGTCCTTTCACAGAAGAAAGGATTCTGCAAGAACTCCTAAAACTGAAGGTGGACAAAGCAATGGGTCCTGATGGAATTCACCCAAATTCTAAAGAATTAAGGGAGGAACTAATGAAACCACTGGCTACTCTTTTAATAAATCATGGGAGGATGGCGTGGTACCCGAGGACTGGAGGAAGGTGGATGTGATTCCCCTTCACAAAAGTGGGTCCAAGACAGAGGCAGGAAACTACAGACCTGTCAGTCTGACCTCTGTGGTAGGGAAAGTGATGGAGTCACTTATGAAGGAAAGAATAGTCGAGTACCTAGAGGCCAGTGGAGCACAGGACCCAAGTCAGCATGGGTTCACAGCGGGAAGGTCATGTCAGACGAATCTAATAGATTTCTTTGACTGGGTGACCAAAGTAGTAGACCAGGGAGGGGCTGTGGACATGGCCTACCTAGACTTTAGCAAGGCATTTGACACAGTCCCACACAAAAGATTAATAGTCAAATTAACCAGCCTGAGAGTGGGACCCAGGGTGGTAGCCTGGGTAAAACATTGGCTGGACAACAGGACACAGAAGGTAATTGTAAATGGAGTCCACTCTGAAGAAAGGGGGGTTACTAGTGGGGTACCGCAGGGTTCAGTATTGGGTCCAGTCCTTTTTAATGTCTTCATCAGTGACATTGCAGAGGGACTGGAAGGAAAGTAAGCCTTTTGCAGATGACACAAGATCTGCAACAGGGTTGATACAAGGAGGCATGGAAAGGATGAAAGGGACTTGGCAAGGTTGGAGGAATGGTCAGAAGTATGGCAGCTAGGATTCAATGCAAAGAAGTGCAAATAATGCACCTGGGAAACAAGAACCCAGGGAAGAATACACAATGGGTGGGGAGGTAGTAACAACAACAAAAGGAAAGAGACCTGGGGGTAATCATATCAGATGACCTTATGTTAGCAAGCAAATGTGGAGAAGGCAGTAGGGAGGGTTGGGGTATACTGGGATGTATAGGGAGAGGCATCATCAGCAGAAAGCAGGAAGTTGTTATCCTCTGTACAGACAGTTGGTAAGACCCCATCTGGAGTACTGTGTCCAGTTCTGGAGACCCCATCTCCACAAGGACATAGACAGGATAGAGGCAATCCAGAGGAGGGCAACTAAAATGGTGCAGGGTCTGCAAGAGAAGCCATATGAGGAGAGACTAAAGGAGCTTAATATGTATACCCTTGAGGAAAGAATGGAGAAGGGGGACATGATAGAAACTTTTAAGTACCTCAGTGGAATTAACAAAGTCCAAGAGGGTAGCATCTTTCAGAAAAAGAGACTTGCAAGAACAAGGGGACATAATTTAAAGATAGAAGGAGGGCGGTTCAGGGGCAATGTGAGGAAGTATTATTTCACAGAGAGGGTAGTGGATGCATGGAACAGCTTTCCTGAGGAGGTTGTAGGGTCTAAAACTGTGGGAGAATTCAAGAATGCATGGGACAGACATAAGGCAATTCTTGTGGGGGGCAGGAAGAAATAGGCTGTTGGTTAACTAGGATCTGCAGCCTATCCTGTAGGTAGGGAAATGGGCAGACTAGATGGGCCTAGCTGTCCTTATCTGCCATCAAAGTCTATGTTTCTATGTTTCTATGTTTACAGGACCATGATACTGCTGCAAAGACGTAAGACAACAAACACAATAAAGCACACAGTGGTATTGTTAGCAAGGTCCCCCCCAATCACGGCCCCCTCCCTCACTTGTGAGGTTTCTCCCATGTGCCATACAGCATCAAATTTACCAATGTATGCTGCCACAGCCAGCTCAAGTATATGTGGGAGCCACATTTGTGGACCCTCCACTGAGCTCTGGTCTGACCATCTGTCCAACAACTCCATTACCATGACTACATGGGGTCCAGCAAAATGCTATTGATACGTAAATGACATATCGATGCCGCTGGGCTGCTATTAATTATAGATGCCTGCATGTACCTTACAGACTCTGTTACACTCCAGGCATACCCGTCTTCATCCTGATACTACACATAGGATAGTTCAGACAGGCAATACAAAAGACATGTCTCTCCCTCAGGCCTGGAATTGGTACAATCATCAGTATCCTCAGTGCCAGGGACACCAGAAGTGCCACCACCACTATGTGCATCCATCACCATTACTACAGTCTCAGGTATACAGAATTCAGTTATGGATCCTCTGACCCCTGCCAAGTGCTGACCTTTAGCACATGACCCCATGCCCTATGTAGCTGTTTTACAGTGCTGGGCAATACTAACAGAATCACAAGTAAGTGATAGCAGCTGCAGGTGGCACACATGCTACTGAACAACATCGCTCTTCAGTGAATGCAAGATCATTGCAATGGTGAACTTGTGTGTAGCAGCCAGAGTACCTCTCACATTATATGCGTACACAAGTGGGACAAAGGCAGGACACCTGTGCATCATTGTGGGCCTTTGTCTACTCAGGGGGTTACAGTATGTTACAAACATGGACAACTGATTCCTTGATAAAGATGCACAAGCTGTTTCAGGTGATGTGAACACCCACCATAGAGTGATTCTGTACAATGGTTACTAAGTTACAGTTAACAGTTAGTGACGCCATGGATGCATGTAACTACCCATGCAGAGCAGTGCCTGTACAGCAGTTGTGGGTTGAACATGGCTGCTGCAGACAGAATTACCCTACCATGCCCTCCAATACTATTATTCTTTGGGCTAGAGGGGCATGGGTGTAGATAGACATGTAGATAGACATACGGCTAGGTGGTACTGCCCCCACTGTAGCTCTACTGCTTGCATTACCATGTGTATGTGTTGCTCCATTTCTATTCCTCTGTCTACTGCCAGAAATGTAGGGTATGTTACTGCACATCCGAACTCTGCTCCTTGCTACAACACACATTCATGCACCATCAAAGAGGCTATGTTTGGCATTTACAGTTTCTTTGCCAGTTTGATCCAGTGACTGCTATTTTTGATCATTTGGCTTCCATTCGATCCACTGGACATCACAATGAGGACATTTATCCTGAGAAACTTGAACTTCTTCCTTTGTTGGTTTTTCATGCTGTCCTCGACACATGGGTAGCCCCTCATACTGACTGCTATTCATAGAAAGGTTACCATTATCTCTGCAGGTGTGTGTGACGTCTTTGACATTATCAAATTCATGTGTGGATATTCCCTGGATGGTCTTGATTGGGCGTTTACTTGTGATTTGGACAGTCTTTCCAGTGGAACTGTTAATGGAACTGATAAACCTGACTATTCATCAGCCAATCCTGGACTTTGTGAGCCTAAAATTTCTTCTGCTGCAACTCGAAACTACTTTGAATATAATATGATAGGTTCCATGGCATGATGTCATGTATCTCCATTCTATTGCATAACATTTGTTGTCCATGCGTGACATTACCTGTCTATCATTGCTTACAGGGGACATTGGAAAGATCCAGACCACCTTCCAAGAGGTGCCACATGTGGGCCTGGACCTCACAAGACACCTCCACCCTATCATGGTGGACAGAATCAAGTTGCCCCTATGTTTCAACCTGAGCAGGGATGGGGCCCTATACCAGGATGCCTTTGGCTGTTTGTGCAGCCCTCATGGGTCATCACGTACGTATGTCTTGCTACGTATGTTGCACACCTATTTAGGTAGTGATGGGTGTTGTGTGTGCTGTAGGATGTATTGCCATGGGCACAAAAACCTACATATGTTATGTTTTCCAGGTGGACAACAATGGCTGATGAGTATGGACCCTGTCACTGCTGAAAGCAGCATGCAACTGTCCCCTCAACAAGAGGACATGTGCCTCCCAATTCATTAATACTGTGCTGATTACATATATAATTTACTGTGACAACATTTTCCTCTACATGGTGGTGTTGCACTGATGTTGGCAATTGGCATGGGCCTGCTTGTTTGACTGCTGCTCTGTGTGTGTTTCACATGGTGTTCTAGGTCCAACATTTCTGCTGTGCAGTATGTTGCATGTGGTGTGTGTGCTGTATGGTGTGAGTTGTATATTGCTATCTGCATATACCTGTATGTCTCACAGTCTTGCACCCATCCATACAGTGACACCCATCTTCGACCATGGTTGACCAACTGTGGCACACCTGTGCATGTTTAGATGATGGCAGCAGGTGGATACTAACAGTTCCCCAAGGACCCTGACCACTTCACCCTGTCATACAGGGGTCCTGATCTCTGGGTGTACTGCTCTGGCTTACATCAGTACTGGAGGGCCATGTTCTATACTGTGAGTAGTGTTTATGGTGTTGGATATTGTAGGGATGCAACATGTAGCTCTGTCAGGGTGTGCAGGGCGGTCCTCAACATGCTCCCATTTGTTCTGTTTTCACAGGGCATGATTACAGGGCTACTCATTTGGTATGGTGTTGGACATCATATGCATCGGGGATGGCACCCCACCCCACCCTTCTTTACCTGCATACTATAGATTGTAGGGAGCCACGCCATGACCCATACAGCCAAGTGTAGCAGGTCGTCGGCCACTTTGTGTATTTGTCATTTCGATTTGTACCATGTCACTGCATGTATATAGTCTGTACAGTGACTTCGGGATACAGTAGCTTGTGGCATGTAACAACAAAAGATGCTCCCCTTTTGCTGTTTTAGGTTGACAACAGTGGTTGCAGGTGTGGACCCTGATCTTGCAGATGCAGGTGGCAGCAGCTGGAGGGGAGGGATGTCCCCATCTTATGTTGCCCTTTGACATCCTCTTTCACCCCATTCCCTGTTTATCCATGCCCCACCTGACACCTATCTCACCCTTGCAATAAATCATGGTTTGCTACATCTAAATGTCATGCCCAGTGGCCCGATTACTCCACTGTGCTACCTATACAGGGCTGTAGTATGTGTCCTGTCCGTGATTCTATGCTGCTTGGTGCCAGTGTTATGTCATGTCCTGTTCTGTTGTGTGAGACATACATGCTGTTTGTACATATCATTGTCTGTTCATCTGTTTGGAGAAATCAAGGAGATCAACAGTGCATATGTCATGGCAGTCACAGCATAACGTCTGTAGTTGTGCATGAACCGTTAGTCTGCTGCTATGATGTATAGCCACATGTTCAGCCACTGATGCAGCACAGGCCACACTCCAGTCCTGTATGTTTGGGTGACATCCGTTACCAGGCGATCACTAGACTGTGGGAAGGGATGGTACTATTCTGGTATACCACGTACTGTCAGCCATGCCAGCAGGCAGAATGTCCTTGCAAATAAAATAAAAAAAAAAAAACTCTTGGAAGAGAACTGGACCTTACAAAAGCCAAATTGGCACATTTATTGTTCAAGGAGGTAGACCAGATGCTCCAGCGCTTATTGTCACTCTGGCACTTTATCAGGGGATGGAAACTAAGGAGCCAGCACTACAGTATTTTTGCTGGCTCAGATTTAAAGGTATGCCTAAATATATAAGTTCATTAAATTCGAAAAACAAGTAGTTTATAAAGCAAAATTGGCTGTAGGTTACATGCTTCTTTTTAATTACAGCAGAACCAGCCATATTGCAATGCAGTAACTTTCAGTAAATGACATGTCACAAAGTACTGCAGTAAAAAAGGGCTTAATTGCCATTGAATTACACTGCTCCCTGCAGCATACTGTAGCATTTTGTGACATACTGCAGTATTACTGCATTGCATCCAGTATCTTGAGACTATGGGCAGATCTTTCTTACTCCCAGTAGCCATTGTCTTGTGGAGTTTGGGTTTAACCAGGCAAAAGGGGTATAGGTCTCTGTATTCACAAATATTCATAATCCATGTGTGCTGCCTTGACAGGAGTGCTGTGCAACATTTAGTGCACAGCCGGGGGGGGAGGGGCAATATTCAGACAATTACCACGCTCTGACCGGAGTGTGCTGTTAGAATATGGGGCCGTGTTGGTGCAGTTCTTAATTACTGTGCATTGAGCTGGCAGCCTGACACAACCCCAGGCTGAATATGGTCCTCAAGAGTCCAATGGAGATAGTGTGGACTGAATAGGCTAGCGACAGGGCTCCTGTGAGCCATATTCAGCCCTAACATGCTAATATGCCCATTGGGCTTACATGGTGTTAGGGGCCATTTGCATTTAACCCATTATGAGCTCATAAGCATGCATGGGCAACCTCCCCAGTGCCTGTCCTGTAGCTGTACTGAATATTTTTGGTGGCCTAGTGGTACCCTCATTGCTGTCTTGCAGCTGTCTTGAATATTTCTGGTGGTGTAGTGGTTCCCTCAAACCTGATTGCCTGTCCTCTAGCTGTCTTGAATACTCCTGGTGGTCTAGTGGTCCCCTGCAAGGGCAACTGACCCTTCCCAACCCACCCACTCAAGAACCTCCTCCCTGCATCCTGTCCTCGCCCCAGTCACCTAAGTCAAGCTATGGTAATAGTGACATTGACCAGCACAGCCCTCCACTCACCACCTCTGCCATCTGCCATCTGACTGTCACTGAACAATTGTAAGTACTGTAGAAAAGCTGTCTGACTGTTGGTGAGTGATTGTGAGTACTGTAGAACAGCTGTTTGTACCAAACTCATGACTGGTCACAGACAGTGAGACAGCAGTCGGTTGAGGTTGTGAGCAGAGGGCCTTGCCACTCGCTATCACTACTGCAGTAGTTCAACTTAGGTGACCGGGTAGAGGGGGTAGGGTGTGTGTGTGGAAGGGAGTGTCTTGAACAGGTGGGCTGGAAGGGGGTCGAACACTCTTGTTGAGGGGACCAGTAGACCACCAGGAATATTCCTGAAAGCAACTGAATAGGACCCTCCTCCCAGAACTCACCTCTTGCCCCAGTCACCAAAGCCAAACTATGGCAATAGTGTCAATGACTGGTATAGACCTCCACTCACCACGTCGGTCATCTGCCGTCTGACTGTCACTGCAGCAGCACCTCCAGTCTCCACCAGAGTGACGGCTGCAACAGCAGATGGGGTGACTTCATATGGAGATGTATTTTTTGCCAGCCAATAAGGAGCAGCTTGGGGTGTGTGGCAGTTTTGTTCTAGGATGAGTAGGATGTTTGTTTCTCATCCTGCAACTCCCACCCCATAGGGGGTTCCAGCGCCTTCTGGCACAGTGGCTCCTCGGCCTTTGATACATTGGCTGATACTGGTATTAAGCAGGGTGGAGGACAGCAGCAGCAAAGGGAACTTTTCTTGGTGGGTGCTGGGTGGCAGCAGCAGAAGGCAGAAAGAAGCCAGGAATGAAGGGGGAGAAGGATGACGTCACACTGATTGGTGCTGCTGCATCCTTTTGTATGGGAGAAGTTTCCACCCATCAACGAGCATCAACAGCCTAGCACACCTCCAGCAGGCTCAGCTGTATTGGCTGCTTATAGCACAGACCTACTCTGCTACTATTCTCCCAGAGCAGTCCTAATATGTTTGCTCTGCACATGTGCGCAATAAAACATGAAAAGGTTCAAGAGAATGTAACGGTCATGAGAGTCTGGAGGGACCCAGTTCAATTCATTTTCATGTATTACAATATTTATGCCAAATTTTGTCAGTGCAAAAATAGAAGGAAAGCAGGAATAAGGAAAGCCTTTACCAGTTTTTGTTAGCATGTGATGGATAACCATATTGTACTACAGCCCACATATACCATATACTATATCTAGTATTCAATTCTAGTTACTCCAAATTGGAAAGTGCAGTTGATCTAATTCTTGTGCATGTGGCACAATTTGAATGATCGATTATGGTAATAAATGATTGCGAGGCAATTATTAGAGCAGCAAATTACATTTTTCACAATGCATTCCCTACTAAATACAAACTGCCATTTACACAAATGGCACATTTTGTACAACAATGTAAAATACAAGATTTTTTAGATCTCATTGAAACTGGGTTCCAGGATATATAGAGGGAGGAGATTGTTATTTAGACCCTGTAAGACTGAAATCTTCATAATAATGTCAAGAAATCTATTGCCTCATTAATGCCTCCCCGTGACAAAGACTTCAAATGAAAGTCCAATACATCTACCTTCGGAGCAATTTGTCTACCTTTCACCTCTACATGGGCATCTTGCAATATGCTTGATTCCAAAGCATTTCAGATTCTTAGTGTAACTATAGTGGAATTCATTAGAATGGGTTCATGGAGCTTTCCCTATTATATTTCAAAATGTCTCTAACATGTTCTTGAACCAGGAACTCTCAGTTCCCTTAATGTATGTCCTGGGCAGGTGCAGACCTGCTCATATACAATAGAATCTGCCTTACAGTTAATAAATTGCTTGATTTAGACCTCGGCTTCTACCCCTGGAGCCACAAATTCAGGTGCCTTCTTGCTGCGTTGGCATATGATATATTGTCTGCATTTGTGGAAGCCATTCAATGTGAATAACAACCAAGTGCCACCTACAGGCTTAGGTTCAGCAAAATACCTGCTAGAGAATAAATCTTTCAAACTTTTGCTGAATGTAACCCTAGGTAATGGCCCCACCTGTCTCAAGTTCTTAATCACTTGTGAGAATGCGCTAGTGCTTTTTGCTGTTCTGACAATTTTATCTGCTAGGCAGCTCGACTCCAATGATAAAGACAATGGTTGCACCTGCGTGGTCTTAGGCTTTTGAACCAAAAGTGCTTCTCTGTTTTAAATATTTGCTTTTTCAAATGCTTCCTCAAGGGCTTTTTTTCACAAAAGTCCTTAATCCTGAATCTGCCCTCTAACTGCTTGGCTTGTTTTTGAAAATCTTATTGGTCCAAACAATTTCTTTTCAGCCTCAAGGACTGGCTATAAGGTATGCTGCTGCTGATGAAGCTAGCATGGTGGCCACTATTCGCATGCAACAGGCTATTTGTAACAGTTGGTTTGCAATTACAGCTGCTCCCTATCTGAAAATTGCCTTTGATGGATGATGTTAAAGTCAAGATATTAATTCCCTCTATCCCCATACACTCAGACCCTGTGCAAATCCTAAGATCAGCTTGTTGGGAAAAAGTGCAGGTAGCAAAGGGGCGATGGAGTTGAGTAGCTGCATGGGACAAAAAGGGGCTGCAAAGTGCTTAGGACCATAATGGGAGGGCTAAAGCCTGAGGTACAATGTGGGGGAATAGCCCTCCCACATTCCCCTTAAAGGCCAGCCTCCTTCAGCAGTTCCCTGCCTAGCGCGTTGTGACATGCTGTGCTCTGAGCTCCCTGTGTGGCTGAGCCTTCTTCCTTTCCCTGTTTCTGCTGTTCCCCCTTTCCCCTCGTCCCTATGTTTCTTATGCTTCTCTGCCTGTCCCTTCCCATTTGTTTGCTTGTTCTTGTCCCCCTTCCTGCATTTTCTTGTCTCCCCGTTCCTCTTCTCCTGCCCCTTCTCCTTGGATCTTTCCTTACCCATTTCCCCGCATTGTGGCTCTTGGGCTGATGTTATCCTCTGGTGCTCCACTTCCAACACCGGCCCGAACCTCCAGCTCTTAAGTCGATGACTTGCTTCCCTTGCTGCAGCTCATCCTGGAGCCGCCAGCTGCTCAAGGCATCGGTGGTGTCACTCACTCCCGAATGCTTTGCCTGTCAGCCAGTGCACTGGATGACGTACATTGCTACTGCACCATCCGCATCGATGGTAACTTGGGTTGGTCCCGGCTGGGTAAGCATTGCTTTTTCTTTATCCATTCTGAATGGTCTGGGTCCCACCTACATAGCATTTGTGAGTAGAGGCTGCGCCAGCCTTTTTGTTTGTTTGCCCAACCCCTGCTGTCCATTATTGCCACTATCTCCCCTTATCCCTTTGTCAGTCAAGACTGCCACTGCAAAAATGGGGTGCTACCTGCCGTGGACTGGATTTTGCTGGGTTGTCAATGTCCCCAATGAGTTGCAGTCTGGTATGAGGTTTCCCTGAATGGTGTGCACTCTACCGTATCCATTTGTTTCTAGTTTATGCTGTTTCCACTTCACTGTCCACACCCCTGAAATGCTGACTCACTAACTGACCTGTCCAGCTTCCTCTTTCCTCCTCCTACTGTTTCTCCTTGCATGGCCCTCATTAGCTGCTCAGTACCATGTCCTGCTGGTGTCTCCTCCTGCCTTGCTTCCCATGGCTGGGGGGGGGGTTCATGGCTGGCAACTTTGTCTCTGTGCTGTACTTGTTACCCTTGGACTCTGTCATTTCTGCTGGTGGTGTCTGCCCCTCTTGTCTCTTCCTGCTCCCCCTTCCCTGCTGTTCCCCCCCTTCCCTATTCCTTGTCCTATGCTCCCCTGTTTTTTTTCTTTTGGGTCGCTTGCTCCTCACACCACTGCTCCATCTCCATCTCCAAGCTCCTGCTACCAAATCAATCCTATGCCACCCCTACCCTAGTCTGGCACCTGCACACCTCCGTATTTCTTCCCCTTGGCCAACCATTTCAATCAACCTTATCTAGCAGTTCATATCTGACTCCTATGCTGCTTCTACTTTCTGCTCCTCTCTGGATTACAGCCTTACTGATATTCATTATAACTTCCTCCTCCTGTCCTCATCCTTATGCTGGTTGCCTACCCCTTTGTCCTTCTCATTGTGTAACTCCTCCTACTACACAGCCATCAGCTGTCCTTTCCTTGCTCAGTCCACACCAGCAGGTTTTCTGGACTCCGTCCCTAACTCGTACCTTCTGAGGCATTGCCCTGTCTACCAGGGATGGGATTCTGCTACAGTCATCACTACCCACTACTTATGAAGCTGACATCCTTCATCCCTAACTCTACCTGGCGGCAGTGAGTGAAGGTTTGCATGTCCTGACTACCAGGGATGGGAGCCATATCTGCAACCTACTGTTTCACCTTCATGCATTCTTTACTGGATAACAGGTTATCACTTCCCTTCGGGAATGGGCCACTTTACCCCATTTGCTTTCAACAACCTACCTCTGCCTGGTATCATCAAGTGAAGATCATCTTGCCTTGTCTACCAGGGATGGGAGCCATGTCTGCATTCTACTGTTTCATCCTTATGCATTTTCTACCTGCTACCTGGTTGCCGCTTCCCTTCAGGAATGGGACCACTACACCCCATTTGCCATCAACATCCTACCTTTGCATGGAGGCATCGAGTGAAAGTCATCTCACCTCGACTACCGGTCTGTGAGCCCGTGTCCGCATTCGACTGTTTCAATCTTTTGCATTCTCTACCTGATACCTGTTGCTGCTTCCCTTTGGGAACGGGACCTCTTTACCCATGTGCCTTCAATTTTCTACCTATGCTTAGTGGCCTCGAGTCGCAGTTGTCTCACCTCGACTACCAGGAATGGGAGCCTAAGTCTACATTCGACTGTTTCACCCTCATGCATTCTCTACCTGATACTTGGTTGCTGCTTCCCTTCGGGAACGGGACCACTATACCCCAATTGCATTCAACATCCTACCTCTGCCTGGCAGCATCGACTGAAGGTCATCTTGCACTGGCTACCAGAGATGGAAGCCCGCGTCTGCAATCCACTGTCTCAGCCTCATGCATTCTCTACCCAAATACCCAGTTGCCACTTCCCTTCAGGAACGGGACCCCTGTACCCCATTTGCCTTCCTCATCCTTCCTAACCAGTCTCAATCGTGCACTTCCATGGAGTCGTCATACTCGTCCCTGCCTTGGCCTCCTCATGCTCTGGATTTGGACTCCACCAGTTTGTTCAGTCTCTACCTCTATTCCGCTTGACTGCCATCTGGACTTACTTGCTGCTGGTTGCCCCTTCTGATACCTATATGAGTTCACTTTCTCCTTCGGAAGTAGGACTTCATGCTTCATTGCTGCAGCACCTTCTGTTCTCTGCACTTATTGTTCACCATCTTCTTCAGATGTAGGACTCTTGTACGTCAAACTTGTAACACTTGGTACCTGGCTTTGCTTCTTGGTCTTCCATGGATCCACCTCTAGTAGCTTGCAGCTGCTTTCCCACATTCTGTTTCAGTTTGTTGTGGCACTGACCCCAGTCCTGTTCCTTCCTGCATCTGCGATGTCAGTATGGCTTGACCTATGCCATCTTCTTCTAGGAATCCAGTCCACAGACATCCACTCCAGACTTTCCTTCCATCCTTGGACAGCTGCCTTCTCCTCACCACCCTGGTGGCTAAGGTCTCCTTCCCCTATGCTGTGTCTCTTTTTGGGTATTTCATACCTATCATTGGCCAGTATTCCTATCCAGTCAACTACTCCTCCCATTCATCTATTTCATACTCCTACCTTGGCCATCCTAACAGCTCCCATCTACTACTCTATGAAGCATTCATTCATTTCACCTGAGGAAAACTTCTTCTAGCAACAACCCTTGGACAACATGCTTTATAGATTCTTACGTCACCATACTCCTTCCAGTGAAGACTTTCACTGAGAGCAGGCTTCCACTGATTCCTCAATCTGCACGTCCATAACTGACTTGACTGTCTCACTATCCCAGTCATACCTCCCAACAGGCCTATATCCAACTTCCATGTTAGGTACCCTTGGCATTCTACACTGCTCTCAACTTCCCATTGCCACATCAGTCTATAGACTTTTTCAAAGACCCATTTCCGGGCTTCCTACAGCATTCAGACAGTGGATCAGCCTGTAAAGCAAAGCAGTCATGGCCACCTCAACTCATGTCACTGGCTATTACGCCACAGCAATACTCATATCTCCTTTGCCCTCCAGCAGATCAGAAAAATCCTATGCAAGTATCGTTATGGTATCAATACCCAAATCAACTCTTGAATTCATCGTACTGAACTTCCAATTATTTCCATATACATTCAGTTACCATATCTTTTGCACATATCAACCTTCCTTCATTGGTCTTAAAACTTCCATGTCACCCCTCTTACCAGGTACCTAAATATTCTGTCAGATTCCTTCATCTTCTTCATGGATGGCTACATTGCAACTTATTACTCACCGCCTAACTCCAAACCTTCAGACCCTAATGTGAATGTCAAACCTTCTACAAAGTCAGATTTTTTATAACCCATCATAATTCCTACCATTCAAAGTCTGGCAGCAAATTTTATCAAATCATGCTCTTCATGCTCACTTGGTCTCTGTAATTCCATGGATATCATCCATCATCACCTTGAAAACTTGGACTACATTTGCCCCTTTTTCAGTTGGACCTACTTCACATTCAGGATCCAGATGCTCCTTCAGAATAGGCCTACCTATTCAACCTCAGAATCGTTCTTCCAGAACCCATCATCCAATGGACTTTGAAGATGGACCGTCGTTTCTCCAAGCAGTTCGCCTTCCTCGGAAAGTAGAATACGTTGCTAGAACCTAGGTTCATCTCCCCTTAGTTTGTGCGGAGGATGAGTGGGTCAGTAGCCATGGGTCCTCAGAGATCTCCTCCACCTGGGAGTTTTTCCTTTCCTGCGTGCTACTGGTCATACTCTCTGTGAGTTGGAGGAGGTAATCATACTCTTTTGGACATTCATTGGTAATTCTTTTGGGCTTTTTTTGACTGGGTAATCAGAGTGGTGAACCAAGGGGGAGCAGTTGATGTTGCCTACTTTGAGACTTCAGCAAAGCTTTCGATACTGTTCCACATAGAAGACTGATTAATAAGCTGGGTAGGCTCGGGGTGGGTCAGAAGTCGGTCAACTGGGTGGCAAAATGGTTGACGGACAGAAAACAGAGAGTGGTGGTAAACGGTATACAGTCAGAAGAGATGCAAGTCATAAGTGGGGTACCTCAGGGATCAGTCCTGAGACCAGTCCTCTTCAGTATCTTCATCAGTGACTTTGCAGATGGATTGGAGAGTTAGGTTTGTCTGTTTGTGGATGACACCAACATCTGCAATAGAATATATGATCCAGATGGGGTGGGCAGAATGAGAAAAGATCTGGATAAACTGGCAAAATGGTCAGAAGAGTGGCAACTGGGGTTTAACGCAAAGAAGTGTAGGATCATACACATAGGGAAGAGAAACCCTGAAGCCACCTATAGGCTGGGAGGGGAGTTGCTGGCGGTCACAAGGGAAGAAAGAGACTTGGGCATCATCATCACAGATGACCTGAAATCATCCAAGCAGACCACTAAAGCAGTAGATGAGGCTAGGGGGATGTTGGGGTGTATTAGTAGGGGTATCACACGTTGTAAGAGGGAAGTAATAATCCCTCTTTACAAGACACTGGTTAGGCTCCATCTGGAGTACTGCATGCTGTAGTAGAGGCCTCACCTTCACAAGGACATTAACTAGATTGAGGCAGTCCAGAGAATGGCAATCAAAATGGTGCAGGGACTGCATCAGAAAACATATGAGGACAGATTAACGGAGCTTAATATGTATACCCTTGAGCAAAGGAGGGAGAGATGAGATATGATCCAAACATTCAGACACCTTAAGGGCATTAACAAGGTGAACGAGTCTAACATTGTTTCAATATAAGAAAAATAGCAGGACAAGAGGACACGGCATGAGATTAGAGGGAGGCTAATTAAGGGGTAATGTGAGGAAGTTCTTTTTCTCAGAAAGAGTGGCGGATGCATGGAGCGGCCTACCTCAGGAAGTGGTGGATATGAATACAGTGCAGAGTTTCAAGCAGGCATGGGATAGGCATAAGGGAGCAATACAGATGAGTATGACTAGATAGTCCATTGACAGAGTACAGGCCTATGGCACATTCATAAGGTAGAAAAAATGGGCAGACAGGATTGGCCTTGCGGTCCTTATCTGCCATCAGCTTCTATGTTTCTATGTTTCTATTCCCTACTCACTACCCAGTTTCCCTACCAAGGGTGGGAATAGAGTAAAGCCAAAAGTAAACTATGTTACACAAGTACTACTGACTTCATATGCTAGTCACCAAAACATTGAACTATAAAGTGAAAAAAAAAAAAAAAGACCGGCAAGTCACTGTCTTCAACAATGATACCAGAGATGCCAGAAAACAAAACAGTGCAGGAGTATTTCGATAGGAACATGGCACTGGTGTAAGGGGATGAACCTCTAGTGTGCTGGTACCAGAAAAACACCCTCTGACCCCCTTTGACAGAGGCAGCCAAAGTTGTACATCTACAAGTGTACACTCAGAGAGAAATGTTACTGGGTGAGGGAATCAGAGAACAACAGACATGAAATATGGTGCAACAGATTGCATCTTGCGTAGTTTTATTGAAAAAGGGAACAAAGTCTCAACTGATGTAATATAGTTCATGCTTGAGAGTCTCAAAGTGGAGCAGTTTTTTTTGACAGATATCTTGTGGGTTTTACCTCTTTAAGTTAGGGGGGCTAAAGTAGCATTCACTCATCAAGTTCAAGTTTATTTGCAGGAAAACTCCACTGAGCACGCTCATTTACAAGAAGGTCCTGGTAGGACAACTTGGTGCAAAGTATACACAATAATACAATACAATACAATACAATACAGTGATATAATTAGACCCTCCTTTTTTTTTCTCTCCCACCTCTGGACATATCCTTTGAACTTTTCCCTCGTGTTCTTCATCTTTTAAATCTACTGCAGTAGTAACTCTGGCCTCTCTTGGCCAAATTTTCACTTTTCTACTGCGATAGGTTTAGCCTCCTATTGTGGTATCTTTCTATTATCTACCCCGCTAATTTTCCTTGTGTCCAGAAGGTGTGGATGTTTTGAGACTGCAGTTGCGGTAATAAAAGGAAAACGGAGAACTTTAATATGCACATAATTGACTAGAAAGCAGGCTTTAGGAAAAACTCTGATTCCCAATGTTAAGCCATTCTCCGCTTTGTTTTCCGTTTGGGTTTGAAAAAAAAAAACATTAAAATCATTTGCCCCCCCCCTCTTATGTGCGCAGTACTAAGTGGTGGTTAGTCCGCTTACCAGAATGCTGAAAGCGCTCCTGTGAGGAAAAGATTTGATTCCTTCAGCTAGACCCTGCATTGTGGCAACTTCTGGGGACAAGAAATGAAAGTGGTGTATTTGGCCATTTCGCTTTTCACCAAGTCGTTGTTATCTAATAGAAAGTCCAGCGGCGGTTAAACACACAGCACTCAAACCTGACGTCCATGCATGTGAGCCTGTCACTTAAGCAATAGTGCACGACAGGGTGTGTGTTGTGCTAGGATAATGTCACGCCTGAGGTGATTGGGCACGAGGCCGCAGGCTGAGTGCGACAATCACCCAGAAGTGACGTTATCCTAAGCACAGCACACACCGAGTGCATTATTGCTGGCTATACAATGGCCTGTTTGTATTTAAACAATGTGAAATAAAAAAATGATGTTTGTTTTTTTTTTGTATTTTTTCATGTGTGGAGGTATATGTTTTCATGAAAAAGTCCACAGTTTGACCACTAGATGGTGCTAGCTGTATGTTCTCTATTGTATTTGCCTCCTTCTGTTCCTAAGCAGCTATCTGCATTGTTTAGTTTTTGTGATAGAAATTGTTCCGGTTCTGCCACATTCCCTGGGACAAGTAAGCAAAAGTGTTCTTAGCAAATTTAATTGCAAAACTGCTTCTCGAATAGAGGAGGGCATGAGTGGAGATTTATTTTGTCACACAGGTAGGAGATATTGGCTCTGCTACTGTATAGGAAGTTTTATTTTTTCTTCAGAGGAGGTAAGGGGATGATTCTTTCTGTTTGGGTTATATGCTTTCTTGCAGTCGTAGGATGAAGCGGCTCAATGAAATGCCGAAGGCGTTCGTCTCACAGTACGGGGGATGATCCTTTCTGCATAGTCATGCTTTCTTGCAGTCATGGGATGAAGCGGGTCAATGAAATGCCGCAGCCGTTCGTCTCACAGTAGTGAAGATGAGCACGTGGTCAGACCGTTAGTGGGTGAAGCCGTTCCGAAAGTTAATCAACAAAACAAAGAAAAATAAAAGATGTTTGATGTATAATGCCACTGATGCGATTATGAGTTGGTGAGAGTAAACCCGGATGTCGACGGGCCGGGGGGGGGATTAAGCCGCTGAGACCTTCTGTGCCTTTTTAACTACGATGTTGCAGACTGTGGGGCTTATTTTAAATGATGACATTTAGTTGTTGGACACAAATGATTATGAGGGTCTAAGTTGTTGTGGTTGGGAAGGGGAGTGTTAAAATGAGTCAGCTTCGGGAAACGGCGGGTGGGAACAGCGGACACTTGAAGCGGGGATCGCGGCGGGCTGCGTGGACACGTGGAGTGATTGAAAGGATAGCTGATGCAGTCACCTCTGAGCTGGGACTAGATCCGTGATGTTGTACTGGGATAACATCACGGGTCCAGTCCCAGAATGACCAATCAGAGTCCAGGAAATTTTCTTGCCATTGTATAATAGGAATTATGCCATACTCTTGTCTCAGGCACTTGACTTTCCCCTTAAGTTAAGTAAAAGACGCATAAGGGTTGTAAAGGAACAAACTATTAATGACATTAGTTTTATGGGGAACATTTAGGGCTACTGTAATTACGTATGAGGAAGCAGTTACAACATGTTGCTGAAACACCCCATAATAAGTATTATAGCCTATAATTTTTTGCAATACTCAGATTTAGGTTTAGATACTTGCAATTGTAGCATGGTGTATTTGGGTAACATAAAAATAGATGTGCTTCTGAAATCTTAAAAGAAATAAACAAAGGCATCTATGAAAGGTTCTCCGGTTACATTATGTTAAGTTAGAATTACATACCAGATTGAGTTATTTAAGGTTCTGTTTTCGTTTAGCATTATCTCTCCTTAGGGACTGGCGGCCATCTAGTGTGCTACTTTAATACTACGTGGGATGGGAATGAGGTTGGATTCTTGAGGAGGGGCTAAAATTAAGTGACCATTAAATATGCACATGTTAAATGTACTTGTTCTTGTTATATTTTAGACTGTTTGTGAGATGTCCCTTTCAGTATGAGTAAATTACAATTCATATCTCTGGTGATGCCCCATTTATTTGTATTAGAGTAGGTTTATTACATAGAGAATAATGGATAGGCAAGTATGTGTTATGAATATTTTTTTCACACCTGAGGTGTGTGATGACTACATAAACCTCGAGAGCGAAGCTTGAGAGGTTTATGTAGTCATCACACACCAAGGGTGTGAAAAAAATATTCATAAGCACACACTCGCCTGTCTTTTATTTTTTATAATTGCTGGTGACCCCCTTTAATAGCCCGAACCCTGGTGCAGAACCACATCAAAGTACTGTTTAATGTTATTGTATTTTAAAATGCTGATGTAGTTGCGATGATCGTGGTTTACCCAATGCAACGTGAAGGAAGTGTTACAGCGCTAATTAAGATCTTCCGGTTGCTGTGAGGGACCGGGTCCAAGTACTGAAAGTCAGCGTTTTTTTTTTTTAAGCAGAGTTGTGGAACAGTAAGGGTTTTTGGGGAGTTTTTTATTTAAAAGAGCAGTGGATATGTGCTGCAAAAGACACAAAACAGACGAAGACTGCTTCAGTGAATTTAGCCGTGGTAAGTGGAAGGGCTTTGCGGTTTGAGGCGATTGTTTTACCGCTTGGACTGTCTCGCGCTCAGCTGCGTTTGAGAGATGCGAATGTGGAGGTTTTGAAAACACCGTAATAACTCGATTTCAGGTTATTACGGCATTTCGGCTGTGTCTGAATACAGGCTATTAAAAGGGATCACCAGTAATTATATTGTATTAGCCTTAGGGGGTGGATCCATTGATTTATGATGTCAGCATCTTCTGGCTATAAGAATGGCTCAGCTTAAAATACTGGCCGATAGGTTTGGTGCACAGATGATAGTGGACCTGTTGCTCTGCTGGTACCACTCTGTGGCAGTATTTCAAGTTTGAAGTACTGAAGCTCTGAATGAGAATTATTGGTTTGTTATTTTTTTTGTTTGTTTCATTAGTTTGAATTAATTTTGGTTTATTTTGAAATAAAATAAAAATGTAGCCACACAATGTTTGTGTGTGTGAACGTTTCTTTCGAGTTTTGTGTTGTCACTATACACCCACCCTCTTACAGTTGGTGGCAGTGGTGGGATACTGGTCATCCAAGGAATTGTGGGGGAGACCAGATGGTACCAGTGCTAATACAAGTGACAACATGGCATCTGGAATGGATAAGAAGTTGGGTGCGGTTACCCATTCCCAGGCAGAGAAGATGGAAGAACCCCTGTATACAGGTCTTCCAGATGTCAGATGGAAAACACCCAAGGAGACACCAGTGTATGATGAGGATGAAGAAGGATTGCAGGAGAGACACCCAGATGTTGGTGACCTTCCCCCAGAGAACATTAATGATTTACTACATTGGTTAGCTGTTCACCAGATGGAGATTGAGCGACAGACAGATGCTTATGCCCAGGAGAGAGATTGGGATAGAAGAAGACAGGATGCCAGGTGGGCAGATACGTTACAATTATTACAGAATCTAGGTGTGGGACATGGTACTGGAGGTGGGGCATCCCCCCAACAATCCTAAGGACATACAGTTATCCTGTATGTTACCCACAGATGACATAGAAGCTTACCTGACCACTTTGAAAGGGTGGCCAAGGCATGTGATTGGCCAACACAACAATGGGTTGTGAGACTCGCCCCCTACCTTTCTGGAAAAGCTCAACTAGCATATGGTAATATGGACCCTTCGTTGGCAGATGACTATAACCTGGTTAAACACGAAATACTGAAACAATATGACACAAATGCTGAGACTTACCAACAGAGGTTTTGAGCCTTAAAACATCAATCACAAGATCCCCCAAAAGAGACTTATGTAAGGTTACGTGAACTTTGTCTGAAATGGATTGTTCCAGAAGGGAAATCGAGGATGGACATTATAGAAATGTTTGTGATGGAACAGTTTCTACAGGTATTGCCTACTGATGTGCAAATATGGATTAAAGAACACAATCCTGAGTCCGCAGAGATGGCTGTAACATTCGCTGAGGACTTCCTAGCTGCCCATCAACCCCATAGAAAAGGAGGAAACCAGCCATATGATTCCACAGCCAGACCAACGGTGGTAAGAAACCCTCAGACTGTTCAGCCAAAACCAGACGAACTTGATAAGGGAAAAATAACTTTATCTGCTAATGTGATATGCCATAATTGCAGAGGTAAAGGACACATTGCTAGATTCTGTCCCTCTCAAACAAGTGATGGAACTCACTTAGCATTACTGAATTCTGACTATTTAACTACAGTAGTACAGTTACAGGGACAGAAGGTTTTGGGATTGATTGATTCCGGTAGTAAAAACACATTAATTAGAACCATGCTGGGTTAGCCATCGTTGCATCGAGAGTAACATCGTAGTTTTCTAGTTTTACTTGTCCTATGTGTTTTATGTTTTTATCGTAAGTTTTTTATGTTTTATTGTGAGTTTACCTCGCCGGTTAGTCTCTTTGTCGCCAGAGGGTTTTTCAGAGTTTTTTTCGCGAACTTGGCAGCATGGCTTCCTCCGGTGCACTCTCTGAGTGGAGTCACTTTGTGGAATCGGTCGGAGTTTTTGCCTGTCGCCGCTTGTTGCTGGTGTTGTGGAGTTGTGGTGCCAGTGGGGTCGTCAACCTTTTTTCCTGCCCTAAATTGTGGTTTGTCCTGCCTGCTGGTGTCCCCCGAGGTTGTGCCTGAGTTTGGAGAGCTAGCATCTTCCTCTGGCTGGCACTCAGAGAAAGGAGATCTCTTGTTGTGGGGAACGGCAAAATGTGAGTAGCCTGCCGGAACATCAAGGTCGCTTTCGCGCCAGGTGAATTGTCGGGTGGAAGCTATCAGAGTGAACACCCTATCAGGGAGTACTGGTCAGAATTAGGTTTTTTTTTATTCTGGAAGCGTGGATGTGAGGTTGCCAGATGAGGAGTTTTCCTATTTGCCCACTTAGAGGACATTGAGGAGGTTTCTGGATCTCTAAGCACAAGATCTGTTTCCCTTTCTGCTCTGGAGGTGGTGAGCCTGTGATGTGCTGGATTTGACTAAAATAAGATGCTTTATTTGTGGCTTTTATCCTGATTACTGTTGTGTAATTCGGTTGGGACAGGGTTTCTAGTCGGGGAGTGTTGGCCGAGCTGAGCCCTCTGGGGGTGAGGGGTTGAGCAGGAGTTCACCGGAGGGTGTTATTCCTTTTTCATCCCGGGGAGCCCTCGGTGCAGGGTGTTTATGGTATCACTCCGTCTCGGGGCTCTGACCCATGTGGGTGGTTTTGGTTTGGGCTAGGCAAACTGGCTGTTACCCTTGTCCTGACCGTCTATTTCTGCTGGAAAATCATCCTTTAAGGAATTGTTTTGTTGTCCTGTATGAGTGGGAAGTAACATATTGTTTGATTTAGGCATTACCTCTAGCAGCTGTTTATTTTTATTCTTGTCATGCATGCCAGGTTTGTTGACTAATGTGCTTCTGGGGATGTTTTTGGCTCCCTTCCCTGGAATAGAAGAAGACTACTTTTTCAAGATTAATGTGTTGAATCCCTTTTGATGACTTTTGGGACTGTCAATATCTGATTGTTGAACTGGTGAGGCAGTGAGAGGACATTTGGACTTTTATTTTTACTTTTACATTTATCGCTGTGATGAGAGAACAGCAATTGGGCATTTATTTTGTGTGGGGGTGAGAGCCCCACATTCTCATCTTTTCTGATTTTTTACAAACATTTTTGTATAAGTACATTTAAATAGTTTATTGTTTGGCAGTGAGAGTGCCAACCTATTTACCTATTTATTATTATTATTATTATCATTATTTTTTGTCCTGCTAATATTGTGTGTGCCCCTCCTTTATCTTTACTGTGAGTTTTTTTAAGGGGAATCTGTTATTTGAGTATATTTTAGTTAACTTTCCTCCCACCCTCAATTCGGTGACAGAGTCTTGGGGGGGAGTTTAATTTAATTTGGGAGTTTAATTTGGGTTTAGTTTAGTTTTAACTGACGTAGTTATTTTATTTAGTAGCTTAGTTATTGTAGTTAGTTAGTTTGTTTTAATTGTATAAGGAATTGATTTTAACTACTTTTTATTGTTTTTTGAGGATTTGCTCTGTTTGAGATGTGTTTTCCTGTTACCCCCCCCCCGGTCGTGTGCTACTCAGCCTCTGCTCTCCACTCCCTCTGCCCCTTCTATACCCCCTCTGGCTTTTTCCATCTACCAACGTTGTCGGGCTTTAGGTATTGCCTGCAGGAGGGGGCAGGGGGTGAACAGTGGAGGCGAGATGAGCGGAGCACTCCCATTAGGGTGACTAAGCCCAGGAGATGCCCTGGGGAGAAGTGGGGCCTAGAGCGTGGGCCTTCCTGTTTGGTTCCCATACCCAAGGGCACCATCCTTAGTGATGGGCAGGTGGTCGGGGCAGTCCAGGAGTTCTGTCCTACCCGGGTGATGTTGTGCAATGCCAGATCCATCCAGAACAAGACTGCTATAATTTCAGATCTTGTTGCCTCGACGGACCTGGCTTGCATCACCGAGACCTGGCTGGATAATAATGTGGGACCGGTATTAGAGGCTGCAATTCCAGCCAGGTATACAGTGATACATCGCCCAAGGTTGGACTGCAGGGAAGGGGTTGCAGTCTGTTTTAAGACCGAATTGGATCTCACTAGTGTTCCAGTTGAGGAGACCTTTTCTTTTGAATGTGCTGTTGTAGCAGGTGTGGGCTATCGAATTGCTCTCATCTACTGTCCACCAGGAGATGGGAAGCAATTCCTTAAGGAAGTAGCAGACCTCATTGTCAACCTGGCATTTGAGTCACCCAGGCTGATGGTCCTGGGTGACTTTAATGCATGGATTGATGATGAACTCTTGCAATTTGGACAACACTTCCTCCAGCTAATGGATTCACTGGGCCTAACACAGGTGGTTACCACTGCTACACATAAAGCTGGTCATTCTCTTGACTTGGTCTTCCTCCTGGGGATCGAGGCCTCTGATGTGGGGGTGGAACCAGTCAGTTGGTCAGATCACTACGCTGTGAGATTCAATTGTGGCGCCTCTCCTGGTAGGCCAACCCCTGTGGAGATGGTCAAGTTCCGCCCCTTGCGGAATGTTTCCTCAACTGGCCTTGCGGCGGTTCTTGACCTATCAGAACTTCCTGTGCATAGCAATGATCCAGAGGTGTTGGTTGTGGCTTATAATACTGCCATTACCTCTGCCCTGGGTTCTATTGCTCCAGTTCATGTTTGTCCTCTCTCCCTCCGACCTCGGACCCCATGGTTTGATGGGGCCTTGAGGGAGTTGCGGCGACTTGGACACAGGTTAGAACGCTGCTGGCGGAGGTCTGGCCTGGAGGCTGACTACCTTAGACTGCTAGAACATTATCAATTTTATCAGTCAGAAATCTCCCATAAGAAGGCAGAGTTCCAGTCCGGGGAAATTTCTGCCGCGCAGAACTGACCTGCTCAGCTTTTCAGAACTGTGGACAGATTGTGCAACCCAACCTGTCTACAGCTCCATAGAGCATTGTCACAATTACAGTGTGATGAGAGTGCTCGGTTCTTTGCTGATAAGGTGGCCAACATTAGGGCAGACATCTGTTTGACACATCCTATGCTAGTTGCAGGTGTCCAGGATCGGGTCACTACCCCTTTGTTTTCCTGGAGCACCTTCGACCGCCTGGAAATCATGGATGTTATGCGGATTGTCCAGGGGCTGCATCCTACCTCCTGTAGTTTAGATCCAGGTCCCACACCCCTAATTTTAGGGTGTGAAGACTCTATCCTACTGGCTCTAGCACAGATAGTCAGGTCCTCTCTTGACTCGAGTGAATATCTCCTGTCCCTGAAAGAGGCAGTGGTGACACCCTTGTTGAAGAAATCATCTTTGGACCCAGAATGTATGGCTAACTACAGACTTATCTCGAACCTCCCATTTGCAGGGAAGGTGATCGAGAAGGTGGTAGCAGCCTGATTGGAGAACCACTTGACCATCCATAGCATCTTCGAATCTCTCCAATCAGGTTTTCATAAGAGGCATAGTACCGAGACTGCACTGGTTCAGGTGCTCAATGATCTCCTGATGGCGAGAGACCAGAGAAAATGGTCTGTTCTGGTTTTACTGGATCTATCATCAGCATTTGATACCATCGACCATGGGGTTCTTTTGGAGTGCCTGAGATGTGTTTGTGGACTCCCTGGAGTTGTGCTCAGATGGTTCACATCATACCTCACCGGAAGATCTCAGAGGGTGGTGTCAGGGTTTTTTTCCTCTGATCCCTTCTCTCTCTTTTTGTGGGGTCCCTCAGGGCTCTATTCTGTCCCTCATGTTGTTTGCGGTGTACATGCTTCCCCTCGGAGACATTGTGAGACGGTACAGGTTGGGATTTCACTGTTATGCAGATGATACCCAACTGTACCTGTCCTTTGCACCTGATCAGGAAGGAGCTGTCTCGGTATTTAATAGCTGTCTGGAGGAAATACAGGATTGGATGAGGTCCAGTTGGTTGAAGCTGAACTCTGGGAAGACCGAGGTGTTGGTTCTGGATCCGGATCGCCGGATATGGGGGCCTGTGGCTGGCTCACCCTCTGGGGTGTTTTGTGGGGGATGTCGAGTTACTGGTCTCTGAATGGGTCCGAGATCTGGGGGTGATCTTAGATGCTGGGCTGACTTTATGATCTCAAGTGTCAGCAGTGGTAAAATCTTCGTTTTGTCATCTGAGAAACATCACCAGAATCAAGCACCTCGTTCCGTCCGGCGATCTGTCAATTCTGATCCATGCCTCATGCCTGGACTATTGCAACTCATTTTACCTTGGGCTTCTGGGGGTTGATATCTGCCGCCTTCAGCTGGTGCAGAATTCCGCAGCTCGAGTACTTACAGGTACACCTAGATCATCTCATATTACTCCGGTGCTACGGGGTCTGCACTGGCTACCAGTTCAGTGGTGGATCACCCTCAAAGTCGGATTACTGACTTTTAAAGCCCTTCATGATCTGGGCCCTGATTACCTGGAAGATCGTCTGATTCCTTACCTCCCTAGGAGGTCGTTCCGCTCAGCCGACGAGGGGTTGCTAGAGATTCCTAGGGTTATATTGAAATCAGCTGGGGCCCGGGCTTTTATGTTTGTGGCCCCATCCCTTTGGAATTCTCTACCCCATCGGATAAGGGAGTGTACGACCGTGGGGAGCTTTAAACAGGCTCTCAAATCCTTTTTATGGAATAGGGCCTACGGTGTCTCTGACTGATGTCTGTATTTGCTTTTAACAGTTTTTATATTATTGTTTGTATACTTTATTTGTACTCAGTCTTTTTGGAATGCGCCTTGGTATTTGAAAGGCACAATATAAATAAAGATTATTATTATTATTTAACTGATGAGAAAAAAGGACCTCCCATACAAGTAATTTGTGTTCATGGGGATAGTCATCAATATCCCACAGTTAAGATACCTCTACAGGTTAATGGGAATAAATCTTTAGTTGCAACAGGATTAGTAACCATGGTATTAGGACACGATTTTCCTGAATTCTCCTCCCTGTTGTTAAGACATAAAAACAACATAACAGCTGTGACAACTAGAGCACAGAACAAGAGGGACCTACTGCTTGGGGAGGTGTTCCCATTTGATGGGGAGGTTTATGGGACACCTGGAAAAACTAAAAAGAGAGGCAAAGACAGAAAAGGTTACAAAAGAAATGGAAACAGGATACATATGATTTACCTGAAAAGATCTTACAAATATATGTTGAGGTGGATATGAAGGAACAACAACAAAAAGATGTTTCTTTAAAACCTTTCTTTCAACAGGTGGGACAGGCAGAAAAATCTTTGGTACCTACATTACAGATTATAAATGATTTGCTGTACTGTATCTGTCTAAACCCAAGCATAGATGAAGAGGTAGAACAATTATTAGTGCCCCAATGTTTTAGACGGGACATATTGGCTTTAGGCCATGATGCACCTTTGGCAGGACACACTGGGAGATATAAGACCACCAGTAGAATCCTACAAAGATTCTTTTGGCCTGGAATACATCAAGACATAGCCCAGTATTGCCAGACTTGCCCTGAATGCCAGTTGATTGCACAGAAAAAGAAAAAGGATATGGTCCCTCTAGTACCCCTACCCTTGGTAACGACTCCATTTGAGAGAATTGGAATGGATATTGTAGCCCCTAGATAAGAGCAGTAAGGGGAACTGATTCATCCTGGTGGTCTGTGACAATGCCACAAAATATCCAGAGGCCATTCTGATGAGATCTGTTACAACCCCCTGGATAGCGGAAGAGCTAGTTAAGCTATTCAGCTGGGTAGAGATCCCCAAGGACATTTTAACAGGGGTTCAAGAGTGCATGGTATAGACATAAGGGTACCCTGGAGATGTGTAGGGCAGGAGAGCCGTAGATCAATTAGGACCTGGGGCTGCAGCAGTGAGTAGGGAAATGGGCAGACTAGGTGGGCTGTATGGTCCTTATCTGCCAACAGAGTCTATGTTTCTGTGTTTCTATGTTACCCTAGTAGGGATGTACTAAGGATGGTACAACAGCAGTTTGATGTCACTACTAGGGTACAACAACACTGGAATTTCATTGAATTCCAAATGCAATAGCCCTCTCCCAAATACTATAAAAAGTGAATGCAAACAAAACAAGCATTGGCTCGTGCCAATGATGTATGAGTGCAGCTTCTTTAATGCAAGTAATGTAAACAAGGGCATGGAGGAGATAGATAAAAGGGGCGCTGAATTATCCTATATGCTCCAGGAGAGGCTGTATGCCAGGTCCAGCTACACACAAACATATGAACATACAAAAGTCCAGCAGAAGAAGACATGAAGTTCTGTATAGTCTGCTTCATGTGGAGCTCATGCATGTATGCTACATGTTACTCTGCCCTCTCCTCGTCACCTTAACCTTCCTCTTGAAGCTATGCCATCCTCTTTTAAACCCCCAACTGTACTATGACTTGCTACCCCCTCTGCCAGTGCATTCTACCCTGCCACCACCCTTTCAGTGAAGAAGTGCCTTCTGGCCCTTGTTCTGTACTTCCTCCCATGCTAATTTGTAGTTCTGCCCTCTGGTGTTTCTGTTCTCACTTTTGCAAACAAGATTCCCTATGTCAATCATGTTAATGCCTTTAAGGTATTTGAAGGCCTCGATCATGTGTCCTCTCTTTTCTCCAGAAGGTACATGTTCAGGTTCACCAGCGCTCTGTTCATACAGGATATCCTACTACCCAAACCATCTTGGTAGCCCTCCTGTACCTCCTCCATCTGGTTAATGCTTTCTTAAGGCAGTGGCTCCAGCAGTATTCTAGATGCAGACACACAATGGACCTGTACAAGGGCAGAATGATCACTTTTCCTTCTGCTGGAGAACCCCCCTAATATGCAAACCAGCATCCTGCCCACCTACCCTGCCACCTTCTTGCATTGTGTTGACAGTTTCAAGTCACTTGTAATTGCTACCCTCAGGTTTTTTTCTATCTCCAAGTCTGTGACCTTCACCCCACAAGACTGTACTGTAACAATGAAAAAGGGAGGTGATGTTGAAAGGGACTTTGTTCTAAAATGTTTTAAGAGCCCAGATACTAATGTGTAGCATCCTTCTTGTGGCCAGGGAAGCCCAGCCTTCAGCCTTGTAAAGGGCACAATGGTGGGCTTTGTAGGGTGCATTAGTTACAGTGGATCGTGGGGTGAAACAGGATATCAAGCTTATGAAGACTGGTTACTGTGCTACTGTTATAAATGATATTCGCATAGTCAAGTAAGGGAAGAAAGGTGGCTTGAACCAGCCTTTTCCTAATATCTAAGGGAAAAAGGGATTCGTTTCTGTAGAAAAAAAACAGTCTTATTTTCAGCTTCCTAGAGAGGGATTCAATGTGGTGTGCAAAGGATAGTTTGCTATCTAACCATACCCCTAGGTATTTGAATTGATCAACTGACTCTAGTGAGTCACCTAGTAAGGTTAGTATAAGTGCCGGTGTGGGCTGTTCATGTAGAGAAATTGGGGGATGCTGGGGTAAAAAGTACATAATTTTAGTTTTCTTGGCATTTAATAATAGTTTTGATCTTAGCAGGTTTCGCTCCAACTGACTAAAATCAGACTGTAGTTCTGTGATGACATCTGACAATGAGGGTTTGGATGTATAAAGGATGATATCGTCCGTGAAAAAGTGGAGTCTGGAGTTATGGATGTTGTCACTAAGGGATTTGATGTAAATTGTGAATAACAGGGGTCCAAGAATGGATCCCTGGGGTACACCTCTAGTTATCGGTAGGGAAGAAGAAAGGAGTCCATTGGTTTTGATGCGTTGGAGTTGACCAGTAAGATAGCTCATGAACCAGTTTAGTGAGCAATTATTCTGACCAAGATCTTTGAGTGTGACTGTGTCGAAGGTCTTGCTTAGGTCTAGGAAGACGGCAGTAGAGTTTTTATTATCCAGGGCAGTGAACCAATCATTTGTTACTTTGGCTAGAGTTGACACCATACTAAGGTTTTGCCAGAAGCTGGTTTATAGGGAGTTAAATAAATCTGATTTTTCGAGGTGATCCTTCAGCTGATTGGAAATCAGTCTATAATTACTAAGGTCACAGGGGCCACCTGATTTAAACAAAGGTAGTATAAAGGCTGTTTTCCAGCAAGATGGCACTGTACCAGATGTGATTGATAAGTTGAAAATATGTGCTATGGGGGCAGTTAGAAAGTGGTACCCTAGCCTTAGGAAGAAAGACTCGATTCCATCTGTGCCTGCACTTTTTTTGTATCTAATTTTATTAGTAGGTCCTCGATTTGCTTGAAAGTCACTGGTGAGAAACAGAAGGAGTCCTGAGTCTGAGGGTCCGAGGGGGCATCATTGGGTTGCCCATTCATTGTCTTTTATAGTATATGGGCAACTTTGAACGTCAATAGACAGTTTACTGGGCTGGCCCGGTGAAGCTGAGGGTTGAGGTGCTGGTTGCCACACCTCGTGCTATGCTAGTGACCTGGGTTTGAGAAACAGCCCGGGTCATCGGAGATCTGCAGGGGGGGGAGGGAGAGAATGTGATCAGCTGCCAGCTGGTGTCCCTCTACCTCAGGAGGGAGTACATGGTCTTCATGGAGCTTGGCTGCCCCCTGGTGGAGATCAGGTGGCTGCATTGCTTCCAAGGAGTGCCGGTGTTAGGCCTAGGGAGGACAGAAGGGGCTGGTACTGGAGCTGCGGTGCGCATGTGCGCCTCCACGCACATGCGTCACCGCTTCTGGGATCTCGGGTAGGACCAGAACATAGGGGTGAAAACAGAGGAAAATTTGGGGGCCCCCTAGGATGAAGCCTCTGGGCTGGCTCTGGGATTCTGCTGGGGTGTGCAGGGTGCCATAAATCCTCGAATGTCCCCGAATCTGGTAGGTTGGCAGGTGAGTTGGTGGCCTACCGAGAAGGATAAGTAGAACTGTAAAAAAACAAAAACAGTTTACAAATTTAAATTTCATTTGCTATTTTACCTTAGTTCTTGCATTCTCACACCATGTCAATGGTCCCACCCCCAGGCAGTCAAATCACATAGGCAGAGTGTCCCGTAATTATTGGAACAAGTAGTGTTTCCAGTAAATTATTTTCTATTATGTGTATCATAGAATTTAACTGACGCATCTAAAAAGAAAAGAACAAATCGAGTGTCCCAAGTTCCACAGTAATGAGAAGACGTCAAGTGGAATAGTTAATTATAAATGTAAACAGTGCAGTAGTCCTTCTTCTTGCACAGATTCATTTCAATCCAATCAGCACAGTAAAGGTATCTAAAATTAGGAGAAAAGGACAGAAATGAAAACGTTTTTTTGCAAGAGAGAGCAGGAGGCTGAAAGGGAAAAGTGAGCGTGCGAGCATTCTATGTTGTTGTATCCTTATAAATTTATTTGACTGGGTAACCAGGGTGGTAGATCAGGGAGGGGCAGTGGATGTGGCCTACATGGATTTCAGCAAGGCCTTCGACACCATCCTGTACAGGAGATTGCTAAATAAATTGGGGAGCCTGGGAGTGGATCCTACAGTGGTAAAGTGGGCTGGGAACTGGCTAAGGGACGAGACTCAAAGAGTGGTGGTAAATGGCATGAAATCTGAGGAGAGGGAGGTGACCAGCAAGGTGCCACAGGGGTCGCTGCTGGGGACAGTCCTATTCAATGTCTTCATTGGCGACATTACAGAGCATCTGGAGGGAAAGGTGTGCCTCTTCACAGATGACACTAAGCTCTGTAACATAGTGGAGACACTGGATGGGGTGGAAAAAATTAGAAAGGACCTATTAGAGGAGTGGTTGGTGTCTGGCAGTTGACTTTCAATGCTAAAAAGTGCATGATCCTGTACATGTGTCACAAGAATCCAAGGGAGTACAGGATGGGTGGGAAAATTGTGGCCTCCACAAGTCAGGAGAGAGACCTGCAGGTTATCATTTCTGATGACCTGAAGGTGACCAAACAGTGTGAAAAGGTGGTGGGGAGAGCAAACAGAATGTCAGGGTGCATAGGGAAGGGCATAACAAGCAGAAGGAAAGAGGTGGTGATGCCACTGTACAGATCACTGGTGAGGCCTCAGCTGGAGTACTGTGTCCAGTTCTGGAGACCACATCTCCAGAAGGACATTGACAAAATAGAGGCAGTCCAGAGAAGGGCAACGAAGATGGCACAATAACTGCACCAGAAGCCCTACAAGGAAAGACTTAAGGACCTTAACATCTATTCACTGGAGGAAAGAAGGGAGAGGGGAGATATGATAGAAACTTTAAAGTACCTTAGGGGAATAAACAGGGTACAGGTGGAAAGCATATTTCAGAGAAAACTCTGCACAAGAACAAGGGGACATGATATGAGGCTGAAGGGTGGAAGGTTCAGGGATAATGTTAGGAAGTACTTTTTCACTGAAAGGGTGGTGGAGCTGTGGAACAGCCTTCCAGCAGAAGTGGTGGGTGTGAAAACAATACAGGGGTTCAAGAGTGCATGGTATAGACATAAGGGTACCCTGGAGATGTGTAGGGCAGGAGAGCCGCAGATCAATTAGGACCTGGGGCTGCAGCAGTGAATAGGGAAATGGGCAGACTAGGTGGGCTGTATGGTCCTTATCTGCCAACAGAGTCTATGTTTCTGTGTTTCTATGTTACCCTAGTAGGGATGTACTCAGGATGGTACAACAGCAGTTTGATGTCACTACTAGGGTACAACAACACTGGGAATTTCATTGAATTCCAAATGCAATAGCCCTCTCCCAAATACTATAAAAAAAGTGAATGCAAACAAAACAAGCATTGGCTCGTGCCAATGATGTATGAGTGCATGTTTCTTTAATGCAAGTATGATGTAAACAAGGGCATGGAGGAGATAGATAAAAGGGGGGGGGGGCGCTGAATTATCCTATATGCTCCAGGAGAGGCTGTATTGCCAGGTCCAGCTACACACAAACATATGAACATACAAAAGTCCAGCAGAAGAAGACATGAAGTTCTGTATAGTCTGCTTCATGTGGAGCTCATGCATGTATGCTACATGTTACTCTGCCCTCTCCCCGTCACCTTAACCTTCCTCTTGAAGCTATCCCATCCTCTTTTAAACCCCCAACTGTACTATGACTTGCTACCCCCTCTGCCAGTGCATTCTACCCTGCCACCACCCTTTCAGTGAAGAAGTGCCTTCTGGCCCTTGTTCTGTACTTCCTCCCATGCTAATTTGTAGTTCTGCCCTCTGGTGTTTCTGTTCTCACTTTTGCAAACAAGATTCCCTATGTCAATCATGTTAATGCCTTTAAGGTATTTGAAGGCCTCGATCATGTGTCCTCTCTTTTCTCCAGAAAGTACATGTTCAGGTTCACCAGCGTCTGTTCATACAGGATATCCTACTACCCCAAACCATCTTGGTAGCCCTCCTCTGTACCTCCTCCATCTGGTTAATGCCTTTCTTAAGGCAGTGGCTCCAGCAGTATTCTAGATGCAGACACACAATGGACCTGTACAAGGGCAGAATGATCACTTTTCCTTCTGCTGGAGAACCCCCCTAATATGCAAACCAGCATCCTGCCCACCTACCTTGCCACCTTCTTGCATTGTGTTGACAGTTTCAAGTCACTTGTAATTGCTACCCTCAGGTTTTTTTCTATCTCCAAGTCTGTGACCTTCACCCCACAAGACTGTACTTGGCCCTGATATTCTTACGCCCTATGTACATCACTGCACTTTTTAGCACTAAACTCCAATTGCCAGTTGCTGATTTAGTTATTTGGGCTGGTGAGAAGAGGGAGACCCACAGGATCACCACCAAGTGTGGCCCGTATACAAATGCCCCCTCTCCCAAGAGGGGTGGACTGGATGACCACTGAGTGCAGATCCTATGTGAATGCCTACCTCTTTTGAGGGGGGTGACTGGACTGTACTGGGCACAGCATCTACTTAGATGCCCTCCTCTGACCCTGGGGTGTGGGCTGGATCACTGCTGAGTGTGGTTCCTTTTGGGATACCCCCTTCTCCCAAGAGGGGCAGGTTGGATGACTGCCGAGCATGGCTCCTATCACTGCCCCTCCAGGTGGGAATGAGCCTGCACCAGTGGTGAGTGACTGGTTGGATTCCTACTACTCCTGCAGGATGACTGGCATAGCTCACCCCAGTGATGTGCAGCTGATTGGGCACTGATCCCCACCTCTGTCCCTTGTCATGGCTCCTCTTTCCGTCAATGCTGACTCCTCAGTGTCCCTCGATGTACTGCTCCTCTTACTGCATTGAAATGAACAGGGTCCATTGACTTCAATAGGCCATTCACTGAATTTTTTTTTTTTAATTTATAACTTTTTTGGTTTTTGATAGTTTTTCTACTTTTTTTCTGTTGAGGTCTTTTTTAGTTCCACTCTCACAAACCCTGTGGGTGTCAACTTTCAAACTCCCTCTGAAACTGGTATAAGTGGTAGACATTGGCATATGCTACAAATACCCATTTCTGGGATTTGAAAGATAAATAATTAATCGGGTTCATTAGGTGGGGTTAAAAAAGACCTTAATAGAATCAAGTAGGAAAAAAAAGAAAAATCAAAAAAAATATGAATTAAAGAGAAAAGACCCATTGAAATGTATGGCTCACTGAAATGAACAAACTGTGTTCTTTTTAATGTGGTTGGTAGACAAAGGAGTAGCTCATTGAGGGACATTGAGGAGTCAATATCAAGGGAAAGAGAAGCATGACATGGGGCCAAGGTTGGTGCCATTTCCCAACCAGCTGGCAGCCACCGAGTCAGGCCATGCAGGTCCCCCCACAGGGACAGCAGGGTCCCAACCAGCTGTCCGCCATGAAGCCAGGCCATGCCAGTTCCCACACAGGAGCAGCGACAGGCACCGTGCATAGCTGTGCTCCAGACCTCTCTTCTCAGGAGGAAGGCATCTTTAGAGGAACTGCTCTCAGCTGCCATCCAGCCCATCCAATGCACTGGGTGAGGGGGCATCTGTATTAGAGCTTTGCTTGATACAAGCCAGTTACCCCCCTTAAGAGAGGTGGGCATCTACAGTGTATATAGGAGCCATGCTTGGCAGCGATCTAGCCCCCTCTTGGGCAAGGGGAGGCATTTGTATAGAAGCCATGTTCAGTGGTGATCCCAGAGTTCTCCACCCTCTCACCAGCCTGAAAAACTAAATAAACAACTGGACCCACCAGTACAGCCACTTTTGCAGCATAAAGGACCATTCAGCCTCCCCTCCCCATTTCATCTATCTCCTCAATACCTTTGTCCACAGCATATTTGCATTATGAAAATGTGCACTCAGACATCACCGGCATGGATCAATGCTTGTTATTTGCATAAATTTTTCAGTTGTGCTGTGCTTTTTTGTTTGTATTCACTCTTTTGCTGTACTGTTTTTTGTTTACATTCACTTTGAGTTGTGTTGTGCTTTTTTATTTACAGTGTTGTCCCCCAGGATGAAACCCAATTCTGCAGCTTTTTGCAGCACTCTGCAGAATGCTGCAGCAGACCTACTGAATAAAGCAATGTCATTTCAATGGCAATTAGTCCGTAGTGTCATTCAGGAAAATGCCAAGATGAGGTGAATGCCACAGTTTCCTGCATGGCAAAGGGGACTAATTGCCATCAAAATGGCATTGCTTTATTCAGTAGGTCTGATGCAGCACACTGCAGAGTGCTTTAAAAGTGGGTTTTATCCTGGGGGACCCCACTGTACATTTACTTGTTTTAGTTGTGCTGTGCTTTTTTTGTTTGCATTAATGTTTTTGTTGTGCTGAGCTTTTTTGTTTGCATTAACTTTTTTGTTGTGCTGTGCTTTTTTGTTTGCATTCACTTCTTTAGTTGTGCTGTGCTTTTTTGTTGGCCTTCACTTTTTTGTTGTGCTGTGTTTTTTGTTTGCATTAACGTTTTTGTTATGCTGAGCTTTTTTGTTTGCATTAACTTTTTTGTTGTGCTGTGCTTTTTTGTTTGCTTTCACTTCTTTTGTTGTGCTGTGTTTTTGTTTGCATTCATTTATTTTGCAGTGCTGTGTTTTTTGTTTGCATTCACTTTTTTGTTGTGCTGTGTTTTTTTTTTGTATTATTTGTTTATCCCACTGTCAGCCTAGCTGGCCACTCCTTCAGGCGGCCAGGCCTACTGCCATGCTCCCCCCGTCTGCCTAACGCTGCCCCTCATCATGCTGCCTCCTCGGGCTGATCTGACGTATCCCTTCACTGGGGGGACCCACCCCTCCCGTGGTCATGACCGGGAAGGGAGACTGTTGGTGCCTGAAGGCACTTCTTTCATCCTTGCCAGGGAACGTCGAGGGCACAACATGGGCCTCCCAGGTTGTTACAGTGATGGGAGGGCAGATCTACATCATCTGGATGGCTAGGCAACCATTTTTCAATTTTTCATCCCACCGCCCACTTGGTTGCATGCCTCGGCATCCTGGCCAATTGCACATGCTACATGTGGTCACCCACACTGCAATGTGCAATGCCGAAACTAGCCACCATGAGCCGCAAAGGGTGTTGCAGCTTCGACCTTCCCTTCCCGGGAGGAGAGCGTCCAAAGGACGATCTTGAGCCCTCCCTGCTGGCCTCACTTTGTCATCCCAGGCTTGTGTGCGAACCTAGGTTGCCAGCATGCCAGGTAATCCCCCATCATCCGACGCCACGGGGCCGGCATGCTGTGTTTTTTAATTGCATTCACTTTTTTGTTGTGCTTTGTTTTTTGACTGCATTCACTTTTTTTGTGCTATGTTTATTGACTGCATTCGCTTTTTTTGTGCTATGCTTTTTTATTTGCATTCACTATTTTGTTTTGCTGTGTTTTTTGATCGTATTCACTTTTTCGTTGTGCTGTGTACTTTTGACTGCATTCACTTTTTCGTTGTGCTGTGTTTTTTGATTGCATTCACATTTTAGTTGTACTACACATTTATATGCATTCATTTATTAGTCATGCTAATATTTTATTTTAATTCATCATTTTTAGATGCACGTTACTGTTCTGATTTGCATTAAATTTTTTTATTTGTCATGTTCTTTTGGTTGCACTTTACATTTGTTTTTCTTTCATTTCTTTTTATTGGCATCGCACTTTACGTTTGGTTTTGTTGCTATACTTTTTTGTTTGCTTTTAATTATTTGGTTGTTGCTTTCTCTTTTGATTGCATTTTACTTTTTTTGTTTGTGTTTTGCACTTCAGGGCACTGTAGCTTTCTCTGATTGCCAGTATAAAAGAAGTGTGTGCTAGGCTGGCTGAGTCCTACTGAGCAAGGGGCACTGCACCTGGTACAATACATGTAGCAGCACTTTCTGCCTAAATCTTTTAAGGGACCTGCTTGCCTGCATTTATATGTCTGTTACTTTATACGTATTAGAACATGCAGTGTCTAATATGCTGAGATAAAGTGCTGCAGGGTTAAAGTGCTTTTGCTTTTCTTGTGAGAAAAGAAAAAGAGAAAGAGCTTAAAGCAGCAGTGCAATGAACGTGGACATACAATTTGACCCTACCCTTTTTTCATCGTAAAAGATACTAGGCATCTTCCGGTTTGATTTGGTGGTAATTTGTTTTTAAGTTCCACCAAAATGTGAGTATTTTATAAATGTTTTAATTAATTTTTTTCTCAAGAGAAAAGATGGCCACCAGATTGCTAGCCAAGTAGCAGCCAGATGCTGTGGCACATTCTATCCACACCTTGTTCCCCCCTCAGAGCATGCTCTGTGTCATGCTCTATGCTTTCTGTCTCACTATGCAAGGTGCTTATGGATAGCCTATCTGCACTTCTCAGGCCTCCCCCCCCCATGCCTGAGGATTCTCCATCCCTCCTGTGCTAAATCCTGGCTTCTTTGCCATTTTGCCTGCTGGCACTGCCCATGCCATGTTCCATTACAGTACTTGTTCAGAACATGTCATGCCAGCAAGATGCCCAATAATATCAGTGTGAATACTCTGCATAAGGAATCTGTCAGGATGGCATGTGCCTTGTCAGCTTTCCAGTACTTCTTCACGTGTTCAGCCAGCATGGTTTACTGTGCATTGCTAACATCACTTTCTCTTAGCAATAAGGTGCACCCTGCAACCTGCACTACAAGGATGTCATTCAGTGGTGTAGGCCGTGGGTGTTCCTAATGCAGTCGGGGGCCTCCCCCTCTCCATACATGGCATGCAGCTGAGTCTCATACTTGGATTAGGCTGTTTCTGTGCAGTACCTGCTTCACCTGTTTGTCAGGTACTTGATAGTCTCAGGATGCTGGTCTCTTGGTTTGCCCCTCCACCAGGATGCCCATGAAGAATGTTGGCAGAACCTGCCACAGGCCTGAAAGCCATCAGGAGATATCTCTTTTGGTAAAACACCCCTAGGGTTCCCACACTCTCCTGGTGACCCTTCTTATACTCCCAAACCATAGGAAAATCCACAGATAATCACCAACGAGTCCCACTGGAATGGGACACATCATGGGTGCCCAAGGCCCTTCCCTGGCAGCCACCAGGGTCCCACTCAGTGTTACACTGACACCTTTACTATGACAAGGCATCCAGAACCTCATGCCACCCTAGGGGCTCCAAGAGTGACTGGCACCCACACTTTCAGGTGGGAGCATACTCCGGTGGTCTCCTGTGCCCCTGGCCTGAATCCTACCACCTGCAGTTTGGTGGATATCGCATATGCCCACCGTAGCTGAACATGCAGGAGTCTATCTGACACACATGCACCCTGGTGACAGTGCCAGCCACTTCATCCAGCTGGCACCCATGTGTACGGTGTCCCAGCTGGCCCCTTGCCCGCACCCCTGGGGCACCTACCCAGTGAGGGCACCTAGAGTATAGACACTCCCTGACAACTTCCTGGATCCTAGCTGCTTCTCACTCTCAAGAGCACCAACTACCAGCCTCAAGAACCCCAAACCCAGGAGGCAGGCATTTCTCTATATATTTACTTGTAGCGCCTCCCTCACCGACTTGACTCATGAAGGATGATCTTAGGGTGTCATTCCCTCACTTGCCACATATGGTAACAAGCACCTTCCCCTGCTGTGAGGAACGCAGTAATTTAAGGTCAGGGATTCAGGGACTCCAGCTCTGTCATGTCTGTCTCCCCTGCTCCATGAGCAGGGATGAAAATTAAAGTAGTCTGTGCATCTGACATAATAACTGCTGGCCTAGAATAAAGTCTAAGATAAAGTGCTGGGAGGAATATATAAACCCTAGCAAATGTAATGCTGAATAACCATAAAGCACCTGCATTTTTTTTCGGATTGCTACCAGTTTTATTTCTCAGCACTTCGAATTTAGGATGTATTGCTACCTGACCCTGGACACATTTTCTTGTCTACTGCTTCCAATCAGTAAATGGATGGCAGAGGATGATTAAAGACCTCTGCAGAGGAAATAGTTTAATGGGTTGTGTCACCGCAGCCCATATTTTATTCTTGGCTGTATCCCTGACTCACTGCTCGCTTAGTGAGATTAGCAGGCTATTTTGTTCTTTTGCTCTAAATAAAAGCTGTGTTTCCTGAACTGATATCCATTAGAGTGTTAGGACCTTGCAAGTTCTACTTATATAAAGAAACTGTGATGCTACAAAGTATGGATGTCCCCTCAACAATTACTGTCATGAGGCATGCCAGTTCAGATTACCTATTGTATCTAACTGTTGAATAAGTGGTCTTACAGTAACGTGTAAGCCTTCCATTCTGGGATTACCTTATTTGGTGGGCTTCCGGTTGCCCTCATCCTCATCGCCTCTTGGCCTGGGTTCTGGTCAGCCCCAAACTCTCCGTCCAGCCCCCAATATGTTTTCCATTGTAAATGGAGCCGGCGGAGTAAAGACTTGGAACCGCCATGCTGCTTTCGCACGCATGTATGAGCGGCGGTCCACTCATGTGCCGTAGTGCATTTCAGTTTTGTCGCCACTGCTGCAGTGCAACAAAGGCTCCCTCCATGCTCCTGGGCCCCCAGATCAGCTAATCAGGGTCCGGAGACACGGGGAGGCACTGGAGGAGCGCTAAGATTATTTATTTTAAGAGTTCCAATAATATGCACTTGAGGACTCCCCTTTTAAATATTAATGAGGGTCTTTAAATATTAATGAGCCTGTCTGCTACCTAGGGGAACAGTTTTTTGGCAGCAGCAGCAGCAGGCGGGAGGGTGATTTAAACTTTGAAACTCTGTATCTGGAGTAAAGGGCAGAGGAGCTATTAATGACATTGGGAGAAATGAATGTTCAAACATAGGTAGTGTGGCTGTAACAGACTTATCAAGTGGCAAAGGTGGTTTGGGAAAAAATGTAAACAAATAATGGCAGCTCCTTTGGACTGCAAAATCAAGGGGGCTGCTGGGAATAAGGTCAGAGGGCAGGTTGGGAGCCTGGGAGGAATGCAGCCAATCAGGGAGCCAGGCTTGTGTAGAGGACCTTTAGGAGTAAAAGGAGGGATAATTCTTGGCACTCAAATGAAGGACCAATAGGGCCTCAAGTGTGCCAAATGAATATTTAATTTGTTCAGCTGGACAACTGCTGCAGCCAATCAGAAGGGGCTGCTGGAAAACTGATAAAGGGGACTGTTTTGCCCACCAAGGGGGATTCTGGAAGGAGTAGCCAGAGAGTTCAGAGAATAGAGAGACTGCTGTGGGCTTGCTAGCCCAGAAGGCCTGGCTGTTTGCTCAAAGGCCTTGCCAGGCTCAGTATTAGACGAGCTGCAGAGTCCCTGGTAAAGGAACTAGACTGTGTGAGAAGTTCCCAGGGTGAGATTTGAACTTGCATCTGAGTGAGTTTGCTGCTGAGAATTTGGATGTAGCTGCTGAGATTTGTACCTGCAGCTGAGTGAATTTGTTGCTGAGAATGGAAAGCTGCTGCTGAGGTTTGAACCTGCGACTGTGTGCAAGAAAGTTAGACTACGCAGCTAGTGTGAGAGACTGTTGAGATCTGTTGCCAGAGAAAGAGAACTGACTGCCCTGCAGTGCAGAAAGAGCAGCAGAGTTTGGCAGTCAAAATCAGGAACTATAAAAGTTGCATCTTAATATAAACCCCCCCCCCCCCACATCTAGGGGCATAACTTATCATTGCAGATGGTCAAGGGGGCATGGGAGAAGACTACAACAAGCGCAACACCCAAGCCAATGCACCACCAAATAAGATAGGAAAAATGGCTGTCCAACCTCTTGATGACTTCATGCCCATGTGTACTCTCGAGCTAACCTCCAAACCTGGATTCATCCCAAACGCTGACCACTGGCACAGGATCTCCAAACTGCAACCTCCTGCCTCTTCTGAGCCCCAAAGCCCCTCGATCCTGATGCAGCATGGTGGACACCTTCTGGAATTACAACTTATGAAATAAATTAGACGGGGGTCATTTCATTTTTGACCTTCCAAAGAATCACTACCAACTTTCTTCCCAACTAGCTTCTTTATTTTAGCTTCTGCACCCCAAATGATTCCAGGAATGCAAGGGTTTCATCTTTTACCGGATAAATAAAGCAACTCCATGGGGCTATCTGAACTTTTTACAATTTACCCAGGCTGGACATTCTGAGCAGCATAAATGGTTTGCAGGCAGTACAAGCAGAGTTTCTTCACTCTGACGTCTTGGATGATTTTACCCAAGGAACCTCCCTACTTGGAAAAGACCCACAGGCTCCTGGCTCACTGACGCTGGTAAGCCAAATCTCTCTCTCTCTCTCTCTTTTCCTGTTCTGGGTTACTCATTCTCCTCAATCTCTGTCTGGTCTGGCACTGGTCATCTACCTTATACCGGTGCAGGAAAGCATGCCGTTTCTCCCACCTGGCCCCTGGACCTTGGCCCAAATTTCGAGGGGTACCAGGATTTTTCCTCTCTGACCCAGGCCCTGTAACCCAGTCTCTCTCCCTTTGCATGGAACCTAAACCTGCCGGTGCCCTCAAACTCACAGCACCAGTCCCCACACCTACAGCTCAGCTATCTCTCTCTACTCTCTACTGGCGCAGCGGCCCTCAAACCTGGCCCTGCTCCAGTTCCTGAGCTACCTTAAACAGGCTACTCTGCTATGGGAGGGCCCTGAGCCCTGCCACTCCCCAGGCCCCCCGAGCAGCCCACTACTCTACAGATGGTGCCCAAACTTCTTTTTTCACTCCCAGATGACCATTCAATGACCCACATCCCTGCTAACTCATCCTGGGCTTGTGGCAAGCTCCTGCCAGAGGCCACCCCCAAAAGGCCTGTCCTAAGACCTGTGACCTGTCTGGCCCTTTAAATGCTGATGCCCCAGGACCTGCCCCTCCACACAGGTCCCATGATACGGATAAAGGGCTCCCTGGCTCCCTCTACTGTCAGGCCACCCTGCCACTCTGGGTACGGGAGAGAACCACTGCACTGGCCTCCCCCCTGCAGAGACCCTGCCACTGTCCCCACAGCTCTGGTGGCCTGAGCCACTACTCCATGGGATCTCTCAGGTTCCTGCCTATCCTGGCATCCTACTACCACCTGCACCTCCCTTATCCCAGTGACGCAGGCACCTGGTTGACCATCCTCCCCACAGAGCTTCCTCCCCTGCTCCTCAATGCCACATCGCTGCAGAGGCTGTCCCTATCTGCCACTAATGGGGGTGGTCCCCCACAGGCCTACCCACACCACCATGCCCCCTTCCTGCCTGCCTACTTTGCTTCTCCAGCCCCAGGCCTAACACCCGAGCTGGAAAAGGACCCGAAATGTCTTGTCCCCAGCCTTATATACCTTCCCTAACCTGCCATCTGCAGCCACCTTGAAGCATCCAGCAGGTATTTACCCTCAGAGCACTAATGAATTCCCCAGCTTGGGGGGTAGGAGGGGGAAAGGGGTTCCTAAATGGGAGCATAAGTCCCTCCTGCAACGGGGGCTTACATTAATCCCACAGTATCTGCAATGGAGAAGAGTGTGCGCCAAGCATTAGTCTGGGTAACAACCAGCCTGCTCTGTACTCAGACTGAAGAGGAGACCACCAGAAAGGAAGACACTGAGAGGCCTGCCAGGTGAACACTGCATGCAAAGGCTCTGGGGGTGAAGACTGGAAAGGCCTGGCAGGTGAAGACCATCTTTCAACATTGCTTCATCCACATGCTGCTTTGTGCACCAACATTTCCTATTCCAGCAAGGTACCGTGAAACCAGTTTCATCCACCCCCCCTTTGAACTGCTGAACTGTAAATGCCCTGGCTGTGGCTTTGAGGAAGTCTTTATTTAGCTAGCTAGCTAGCTAGCCTGACTTAAGGGGGGTTAAGTCCTGGACAGGACTGTGCTGAGATTAAAGCTGTGGCCAGGCCAGAAAAATTAAAGTTAAGAGTTGTGAAGTTACATTTTGGGTCCCGATGGACTTCTGCACTGCGGTGAGGTATCCACCAAAAAGACTACATAGACCTTCTGGGTAGCTGGCAAGGGAAAGACGGGTGCACCCACCAGTGGGATGTGGGGATTGTTCGGGGTAGAATTATTAGCCAGTTGTTATTGATGTTTTATTTCCCTTCTCCCCTTCCCTTCCAATAAAATACTGTTGCTCATGTTAATTGCTGCCACAAAGTGTTTCTGCAAAGAAGGGGGGTTTTGTCAATGTATGTGGGGAACTGTTTGGGGGCTGCTGCTATATTTTCCTGGGGGGTAGTAACCTGTGATTTGCCCACAGGTATTCCCTGCCACTTCCTCAGGTGGCGGCATCGTGCCATTCTTCATCCACCTATCGTAACCCAGGCTGGCCCCCTCGGAGGTGAATACTGTGAGGACCTCGAGGGCCCCAGAACAGCCAAAGGTGAGTCAAAGGGCTGTTATATATACTCATGACAGTTCTGCCTCAGACTCATTTCTTCATGGAATTCCATTCATGAGCTCTCACTGCCATACTGGAGGTCTTGAAGATGGATGAAATTATTTGTTTTAAAAAGGAAGATGGGGAAACTACTGCTTCCCCTTCCTTGAAGATGTTTGATTTTTTTGGGTCTTAATTTAAAAAGGAGAAACTCCCCCCCCCCACCCACCGCTGAAGTGGTGGTAAAGGTCAACTATTTATTGTTCAAATAACATATAAACTTTTTTGAACAACAACAACAACAACAAAAAGCTTTTAGGAGATTATTTGTTTATGCCTGAAAGTTTTCCCCTGAGGCATCTTTACTGCCTCAGGGTTTACCATAAACACAGATTTTATTGGTTCCACCATGTTGGTTTGACATCAAAATTGTCAACCGACACTACATTGACAAGAAAATGCCAATGGCAACCATGTCGCCTGGCAATCATGCCTCCTGCCAGCAACTGCAGCAAAGCACTGGGGCTCATCCTGGCTGTCTGCGAGGTGGGGGGATGTTAGAGCCCCGCACCTTCTGAACAAATAATATAATCACCTCCAGGTCAGACGTGTAAGGGGAGGAAACAGCATAATACCCCTTGGGCAGCAAGATGGTGGGCACTGCAAAATCCCGATTGTCAGAATGACTGTCAATCAGGTTGTGTCGCCCACAATGCCTTCAATGTAGGGGTTTTGCTGTGCTGATGGCACACTGAATTTATTTACAGTTTCTGATTATTTATATATAGTGTTTATTGTAAAAGCTATGTTAAAATGTAATTTAGGCATGAAACGGGAAACATCCAAAGTAGGGAAATGCAATGTTAGTGTAAAAGTCCACTAAGCCTCACTGTAGCTGTGGTGTGGTACTCTATTCAGCTGTGAACTGTGTGGGAAATTCTATATTGCACTTGATATCTGCAACAACGTGCACTTTTGCTCAATTCTGTGGGAGGTGAAACTAACTACCCTTGGTAATTGCTTTTTATTTACATATTTATTTAGTGTTTAACCAAAAAGAGGCTTGCAAACTCTGTTTATCTTGTGAGTAACTTCAGAAGAATTTAAATACTGCATTTGGGTAGACCCTTGGAGGTAGCTAGATTGTCTACTAGGATTTTCTGACAGTTAAACTATTTTTAAATAAATTACAGGTGACTGAGGAGTTGAAAAAGGAGCTTGCAAACTCTGCTTATCTTGGAAGTAACTTCACAAGGGTTTGAATACTGCATTGTGGTTGTCCCTTGGGGGTAGCTAGATTGACTACTAGGATTTTGGGACAGAAACTATTTTTAAATAATTTACTGGTGTGTAGGATTTTGTGATAGTTAAACTATTTTTAAATAAGTTACTGGAGGTTAGTTGAATTACTATAAAGGGCAGTACTCACCAGGGTGGTGGAGCAGTGGTGTATTTGATTGTTTCTAACAGTCACCTGTGGTTGTGGACTACCCACACCCTCCAGGCATGGCATTTCCTTTATAGCCAAAGTTCTGACATCACTTCCTCAACAGATCTTGGGGGCAGAACTGTCATATTCTTAATAACCCATCACAGTGCATAAAGGGTAAGTACACACCACCAAAAAAAAAAAAAAATTTTATATATTACATATTGTATATTATAAGGCGGGACATGTGGGGAGTGGTGCAATGCACTGGCTGTGAGGCAGCAGTTTTCTGGGAGACATTCTGGAAACTGTGTTGCTGTCCCATTTGCAGGCAACTGTCAGCTCTGAGGGAGGAGATTGCCCACCTCCAGGCTGAACTGGCAAGGACTAAGGAGGCCTCCCCCACCCAAAGAGCACCACTGCCACAACCACTGCCTCAGAGGTTGCCAAGTATGAAGAGCAGTTGGAAAACAGTGGGTTCTGGGAGGGTGAGGGTGGTGGAACAGAGGCAAAGCCCCCTAGCTGTACCTCTGCACAAATCATACGCCAGTATGGCAGAACAAGGTTCCTCTATGATGGCACCCTCATTGGAGACCAAGAAGAATGCTGAGGACATCCACAAGGAAGACCCACAAAAGGGTGGCAAGGGACACCACAGGGGAAGGAAACATCTTCTGATAGGGGACTCAGTTGTTGGGGGGGGGTAGAACTGGGGAAGGGAGAGAAGAGGGAATTAAGGTGCCTTCCTGGTGCCATGGCTTGGAGGGACAAGAATCAAATCCTCACAATTGCAGAAGCAACATCACAGGAGAGGGAACTAGATATCATTGTCCACCTTGGGACAAATGACCTAGCTAGGCATGGAATCTGTGCAGTGCAGGATGAATTTTTGGAGTTGGGGAGGGGCCTCAGACAGGTAGCAAGCACAGTTACCTTCTCAGAGGTGCTGCCAGTCCATGGCAGGGGTGAGGCTAGGGTACTGCACACCATGCAGTTTAATGAATGGTTGCAAAACTGGTGCAGAGCACAGGGCTTTGGCTTCATTGGGGACTGGGGGTACATCTGGAGAGATGAAGGTCTATACTGGCACGATGGTCTGCATCTGTCCACAAAGGGAACCAAGCTCCTAAGTGACAGGTTTAAATGCTTCCTTGGCAAGCTTTTAAACTAGCAAAGGGAGGAGGTGCTGATAAGAGGCAGGAAATTTTAAGCCTCCCCCCACAAAACATGGCAGGTAGTTAAGTAAACACTGAGGTACAGAGCTCAACAGAGGGCAGGACGGGGTAAATGGAAAAATAGACAAGGGCAATAAGAGCAGGGATGGGGGATAAAAGGATAATGCCAACACCTCCAGAAGGAGGGAAGTGATACTCCCCCTGTATAACTGCTTGGTGAGGCCGCACCTGGAGTACTGCATGCAGTTTTGGAGGCCACACTTAAAGAGGGACATTAACCTCCTGGAGAGGGTCCAGAGGAGGGCAACCAAAATGATTTGGGGCTTGGGGGACAGGACCTATGAGGAGAGGCTCGAAGAGCTAAATATGTACACTTTGGAAGAGAAGGGACCGGGGGACATGATAGAGGTCTTCAGGTACATGAAGAGGGTAAATAGGGGAGGAACAGTGAGGGTGCTTAGAAGGAAGGAGGAAGGGGCCACTAGAGGCATGGGTGGAAGCTGGAGGAAGATTCAGGAGGAGTGCTACTTCACTGAGAGGGTGGTAGAGCCATGGAATGCACTACCTAGGGGCTGGTGGAGGCAGAGACAGTGGAGGGGTTCAAGAGGGGTGGGACAGGTACAGGGAAGGGTTCAGGAAGCAAAATCCAATGCAGCAAGAATATCCGGAACTGGGAAGGGAGAAGCCAGAGAAGGCGAGGGGGACAGCAAGGTCAGCACCCAGGGTGGGGGCTGACCAAACGAGCAGACACAAAAGACCATTAGGCCTATTCTGCTGGCATTTTAGTATGTTAGTATGTAACATTAAATGGAGGGCAATAAATACCAATGCCCGTAGTCTGGGAAACAAGCTTTCTGAGCTAGTAGCCCTGATGGAAGATGAAAAATTTAATATTGTGGCAGTCACAGAAACATGGTACATGGAGAACCATGACTGGGATGTCAACATACCGGGGCACACAGTCTACAGAAGGGACAGGGAGGGTAAAAGAGGAGGTGGAGTAGCTCTATACATAAGGGAAGGGATCAAAGCTACAGAACTAAAAAGTAAAGGGGGAGGACAAGAAGCACTCTGGGTCACCTTGGAGACAGGGAATGGCATCACAATCTGCACAGGGGTTGTATACAGACCCCTATCTCAAGGGGAGGAAACAAACAAGAAAATGATAGAGGACATTCTCAAAATGGCTGAAAAAGGGGAGATACAGTTGATGGGGGACCTGAATTTGGCAGGTGTTAACTGGATGACATGTACTGCAGCCACATCCAAGAACAGGGTCATTCTTGATGCCCTGCAGGGGGCAGGCCTTAGACAGCTAGTGTTGGAACCCATTCGGGAGGGAGCAATACTAGACCTGGTACTCTCAAATGGAGAGAGGATCACAAATTTAGAAGTCAGTAGACATCTGGGAACAAGTAACCACTGCACAGTGTGCTTCACAATAAGCACAACCATGGAGACAAGCCATACAAAAACAAGGATACTGGACTTTAGAAGGGCTGACTTTGGCAACATGGGTGAATACCTGAGGAATGCACTAGCAAATGGCCAAAAAGGAGGAGTGGAAGAACAATGGAGAAAAATCTGCTATCATAGAGGCAACAAGCCTTTGTGTGAAACAAATAAAGAAAACAAAGCGGAGTAAAAAACCACTATGGTTCTCAAAAGAGGTGGCAGGGAAGGTTAAGGAGAAAAAGGCTGCATTCAAAAAGTATAAGGAGTCACAGAAGGAGCCCGACAGGGAACTGCATCAATTAAAGCAGAAAGAAGTGGGGAAAGCAGTCAGAATAGCAAAGGCCCAAACCGAGGAAAAAATAGCCAACTCAGTTAAGAAGGGGGATAAAACCTTTTATAGGTACATTAGAGAGCATAGAAAGGAATAGTGAAGATTAATAAAGGAGAGGGGAGGTGGGCAGAGGGAGACAGTGAAAAGGCAGAGATACTGAATGAATACTTTTGCTCAGTATTCACAAAAGAAGATGAGGAAGAGTTACCTAAACCAGACAATAGACGCACTCTGGGTAGGGGGGTTGACATCAGTCCATTTACAGAAGAAAGAGTCCTGAAAGAACTCCTAAAACTCAAGGTAGACAAAGCAATGGGGCCTGATGGGATTCACCCCAGAATCCTAAAAGAACTAAGGGAGGACCTAGTGACACCACTGACCACACTTTTTAACAAATCATGGGAGGATGAGATGGTACCTGAGGACTGGAGGAGGGCAGATGTGTTTCCCCTTCACAAAAGTGGGAGCAAGGCAGAAGCAGGAAACCACAGACCTGTAAGTTTGACCTCAGTGGTAGGGAAAATGATGAAATCACTTCTGAAAGAAAGAATTGTTGAGTACCTAGAGGACATCGGGGCACAGGACCTAAAGCAGCATGGATTTACAACGGGAAGGTCATGCCAGATGAATCTAATTGATTTCTTTGACTGGGTGACCAAAGTAATAGACCAGGGAGGGGCTGTGGATATAGCCTACCTAGACTTTAGCAAGGCATTTGACACAGTCCCACACAAAAGACTAATAATCAAGTTAGCCAGCCTGGGAGTGGGTTCCAGGGTGGTAGCCTGGGTAGCAAACTGGCTGCACAACAGGGCACAGAAGGTAATAGTGAATGGAACACATTCCGAAGAAAAGGGGGTTACTAGTGGAGTACCTCAAGGCTCAGTACTGGGTCCAGTCCTCTAACATCTTTGTAGGTGACATTGCAGAGGGTCTGGAGGGAAAGGTATGCCTCTTTGCAGATGACACAAAGATCTGTAACAGAGTTGATACACAAGGGGGTAGAAAGGATGAGAAGGGACTTGGCAAGGTTGGAGGAATGGTCAGACATATGGCAAATTAGATTCAATGCAAAGAAGTGCAAAGTAATGCACCTGGGAAACAAAAACCCAGGAGAAGAGTACACAATAGCAGGGGAGGTACTAACAACAACAAAAATGGAAAGGGACTTGGGGTAGTCATATCAGATGACCTAAATGTGGGTAAGCAATGTGAGAAGTCAGTAGAGAGCCAGGAGATACTGGGATGCATGGGAAGGGGCATCACAAGTAGAAAAAGGGAAGTGGTTATCCCTCTGTACAAACAGTTGGTGAGACCCCATCTGGAATACTGTGTGCAGTTTTGGAGACCCCATCTATGCAAGGACATAGACAGGATGGAAGTAGTCCAGAGGAGGGCGACTAAAATGGTGCAGGGTCTGCATCAGAAACCATATAAAGAGAGACTGAGAGAGCTTAATATGTATACCCTTGATGAAAAGAGGGACAGGGAGGACATGATAGAAACTTTTAAGTACCTCAAGGGAATCAACAGAGTCCAGGAGGGTAGCATCTTTCAGAAAAAGAGCTGTGTAAGAACAAGGGGGCACAATTTAAAGATAGAAGGGGGAGGCTCAGGGGTAATGTGAGGAAAATTTTTTTCACAGAGAGTGGTGGATGCATGGAACTGCCTTTCTGGGGAGGTTGTTGGGTCTAAAAACAGTGGGGGAATTCAAACATGCACAGGACAGACATAAGGCAATTGTAGTGGGAGGTTGCAGGAAGTAGGCTGTTGGTTAACTAGAATCTGCAGCTTATCCAATAGGAAGGGAAATAGGCAGACTGGGTGGGCCAAGTGGTCCTTATCTGCCGTCAAAGTCTATGTTTCTATGTTTCTATGATGCAGCTTTGGTTTTGTATTGTCTTCAGCATTGTCTGCGCAGGCAGCGAAACAACCTTCAAACACCAATGTTTGGAAACATGATGCTGTAAACAACAGCAACTTTGAGTTGGTTGATCAAACTGACAAGAATATCAGGTCACAGATTCATCAGTGCTCAGCGGACTCTTCACCCTAGTGCTGCATTTCCCTACTTCAAGTTCTGACCATTTGTGCTTCAACCCTAACTGATGGTTTAACATACAGTAGTTTGCTGCAGTTCATTTCCTCACTTTTAAAAAACATATTTAACAAATACTGTCCTCAACTTTATATCGACAATACTGGCCTTGGTCCAGCATTAGCAAGACATTTAATGACTGTTCTTTGGCCTAAAGTGTGCTTTTTGAGCCCCTTACACTGACTTGGGCCGATGAGGGGAGAAGTAAGGAGATAGCTGCCGTGTGAGGTGTGGCATTGAGAGCTCTGTGTATGCTGAGCACCCTTTTATGGCTTTTATTTTATTCTATGCACTTTAATGTAGCTATTTTTTTATTTAGCTTTTTGTTCCCAATTACCACCTTCCGCCTTGCTTCGGCAACGGGGAGACATAGGTATTTTTGCTTGGTTTTCTCCCCTCCTAACCCAGGACCCCAAAACATGGCTGTATGTGCCCGTGGAGGTGAGCTTGCACCCTGTGGCTCCGGTGATGGCCCCTTTCCCTACCTGGCCTAATGCTGAGTCTCCCATTGGGTTGGCGCTACCACCAAGCCTCCAATCGGTGGCAGCCAAGAGTCCAGGAGACTCCAGATCCCTCCCCAGGAGAGGAGCACTGCATATCAGCAGCTCAATCCAGCTCCTCACCCCCTCATCCAACCCATAGCAACCCGAACTCGCTCCCGAACTCAGGTCAATGGCATGGTGCAAGGTGTGGCGTCCAGCTCCTCAACCCTCAGCATCACTGGGCCTGCACAGGTAAGACTTCTTTAAGAGGTAGCTAGGGTCATACAGTGATTGAGACAAGTGAAGGGTTGCTGGCTACAGCACTGGTGCTGGAAGCGCAATTAACAAACAAATGACTGGCAGGACTCAGCACTCAGTGCATAAACAAAACTTCACAATGCGGCTCAGTGTATAAGAGAAAACTTTTTATTCAGACCACTTAAAACAGAAACAGCACTCTGGAGCCATCTCCCAGAAGGAGGACCCCCACCACCAAAGACCAGCAGTTCACACCCACTTCAAGGGTGCTTTGCCAAGGAAGTTTGCTCCCCCTTCAGGACCCATTTTTATAGTCACTCATAATTAGGGGGAGCAAGCTAAAACACCAAGCAACATGTGCAGAATGTGGCAAATAACAGAAACACAAATTAGCACGCTTACCCACTTCCGATCAATCATTTGGCTTGGTCAGTACATAGCTAAAACTTAATAAATAGCTATGTTACTCGGTTAGTTTTAATTTATTTTAGCATTGGCCACTATAGAAACAGATAAAATCCACTATTATGCATTCAAAGAGCTTAATTTGTTTCTAAACGTTGCACAGTATAAATATAAGTGGGTTAATCCAATACAATATCCAGAGCACTATCTAAATGCAATGGTTTCACATTTCCAGCATGAAAAGCCTCTTAAATATGCATAGATCTTAAAACCACTGAATAATAATCAGCCAATACAAAGAATATTTCCATAAACAATAACTCACATAGCTATAAAATCTATCATCAAATGTACAGCACTACAGCAACTTGGCCAGTTCAATTTGATAATTAATTCTTGGCCCCTCAAGAGCACCTAATTTATATATCCGAAAAGCTTCTCACTTGGCCAGTACCCTCTCAATATCCCCTCCTCTTGTACTCAAGGACACACGTTCAATTCCTATAACAGTTTGATCATGAGCATCTCTGTCTCCTGCCCTATTAATATGTTGTGCAATGGCAGCTGTTTCATTGTAATTCAAAATTGCCCTCATATGCTCTCATACTCGGTCTCTTAATCTCCTCTTCACCCTCCCCACATAAAAAACTCACATTTATAGACAGCCACATAGATTACATGTAACAGTCCCTAATTTAGCACCTGGCAGTTCTTGGGCCATCGGGGTCCACACTGCACTCACCTACTGAGGAGGCTGGCCTTGGTTCACTAATGGATATGCTACGCTGGATTGGAATGGTGCAGTGCCTCCCCCTGGGGTAGTGGTATGGGATACCTGGTGGATAAAACACAAGGTTACCACTCCCCAGGAAAAATACATCTGCCCACACACAGTAACCTTTTACCCACATGACAATATTACACTCCAAGCAAAAACCAGGAATACCAAAATGTAACATGAACTAAATTCAGATTTATTATGGGTAAAGGTTAAAGGGGAAGAAACAGTATAACCCAACAGTTTGTGCAACAGTTGTACCCCAGACCATCCCAGTCCCACCCTGTGGGTGCAGCTGGTGGCCAACCAGTGGATGCAGGAACAGTGCACAGAAAACTCTGGGATGCAGTGAGACAGTTTTAAACTTGAACAAAAGTAATTTGAAAATGGGGCCCCGATAATGAGTCAAATGTAAGAAGGTCTTTTCCACTTTTCTGCCTGGGCTTATCCTATAGATTGCAAAGTCTCACCCAGGACTCCCCCCTCCTTTACATTGACTATCTAGCTACCAAAAATGCAGGAAGACTGCTCAGAGCCACAGCGCAGTGGTACTTACAGTTCAGAAGGCTTGGGGGGTTGTTACAAAATGCAGATAAGCAGTACCGCTCTTGTCTCATCAAACAGTCTGGTGGTGTATCACATCGGCTGGCTATGGATATGAACAACTCTGGACCTTCACCTGACAGGCATTTCATCAGCTTCATCCCAGGGGCCTTTCATTGTCTTCACCTGTCAGGCCTCTTGTTGTCTTCGCCTCTTCTGGCTTTTCATCGTCTTTGCCTCTTCTGGCCTTTAGTCGGTCCAGGGTGTCTGGGCAAGCTTAAACATACCCTGGCATCCATTAGATACCTTGCACAAACTACAATTAGTCTTCTAGACAGTCCCGAGCACAGCACAAATACTTTTCCTCCAGAGTCCCAACAGTCTAAGCAGTCACTATACATTTCAGGCAGAACACTGCAGAACACAATGCAGGTTCGAGACTCACAGGGAACACAAAATCAGCAGCGCACTCTGTCCTCAGTGGCTTAATAATATTGTAGGCACTCTGCCAATATCTTTGAGGGCTAAAGGGGCCTGTAAGCACCCATATTTGCCTTTGGGCTTGGAGCAGCCCTCCTGCAGTCTCTTCCTCTCAGATATCTCTGGGGGATTTCCCATTTTGCTGGCTCTGCTCTTTCTTATATAGCTGCCCACAGTCATCAATCTGATTGGCTAGTTACTTCCTGGGCTTACAGTGATGCCCTTTGCTCCCTTCCCAATGGCCCCTGCTTCTAAAAATGAATAGGGGCCACCATTACTATTTATATTTAGTTGCCAGGCTTGTACAGTTCGTAACTTTTTGATAGCAGCCCACTTTAGGGGCAAACACCCAAATTTCACTCAATGAGGTGTCCGTTTCTTGATCCCTGACTCTGCTACCTGCCCTGGAGCCAGGAAGTCCCCCAAAACCATGTCCATACTTAAATTATACTTTTTGGAGCCGTGCTCCTTTATGGCTTCCGACTGCACATGAACAGACGGCACATACTGGCCATATTTGTTTACATTTTCCCCAGTCCATCCTATGCTACTCCCTCACCTGGCAGAACATTTCCTCCAGTGCCTGGAGGCGCAAACCCTGCCCATGGAACTTGACCCCCATCTTTCTACATGGGGCCAAGAAACAGAAGATTTGGTGGCCACAGCCTTGAGGACCACAGTGGGAGCCCTGGCCCAAATCCCACCAGGGGCTCCTGAACAAAGAACTCAGTCATGTTTTACAGTCCAAGGGACCGGAGGCAGAAATGAAGCCCAGCGGGGCCGTAGCCCCAGTAAGGTAAGCCCTAAATGGGGAGGGGGGGGCTCACATACATTTGTTGTGTCACAAGTGATTAGTTGTTTAATTCTATATACAGTTCCATCCCCAGGGCTTAAAAACATAGAAGAGTGCTCAATAACCTCACACTATTTACAGTGATTACATCTCTTTCAGCCAGGATTTGTAACTTAGGTTTTTTTTTTTGTCCAGTCGGCTCTAGTACAGTCTATTACAGTACCCCTGCAAACCTTGCAACTGCAAACCCCGCAAACCTTGCAACAGCTCTGCAATAATTCTGTACTAACATTTCCCTTGCAATCCTTGCAAATGCAGACCCCACAAATCTTGTAACAGCTCTACATAATTCTATATTAACAGTACACCTGAAACCTTGCAACTGTAGACCATGCAAACTGTGCAACAGCTCTGCAGTAATTCTATATTAACAGTACCCAAGCAATGCTTGCAACTGCAGACCCCACAAAACCTTGAAACAGCTCTACAATTCTACACTAACAGTACACCTGAAACCTTGCAACATCTCTACAACAATTCTACACTAGCAGCACCCCTGCAAACCTTGAAATTGCAGACCCAGCAAAACCTTGCAACAGCTGTACAATTCTACACTAACAGTATACCTGAATCCTTGTAACTGCAAACTCAGCCAACCTTGCAACAGCTCTACAATAACTCTACACTAGCAGTACCTCTGCATATCTTGCAACTGCAAACTCTGCAAAACTTGTAACAGCTGTACAGTAATTGTACAATACCATTACTCCTTCAAACCTTGCAGTTGCAAACTGCACACATTTTGCAACAGCTTTACAATAATTGTACAACAGTACCCCTGCAAACCTTGCAACAGCTTTACAACAATTTTTGCAAGGACAGTACCCCTGTTAACCTTGCAACTGCAAACCCTGCAAATCTTGCAACAGCTCTACAATAATTGTACAACTGTATCCTTGCAAACCTTGCAACAGCTCTTTAACAAATCTTCAGTAAAAGTACCCCTGCAAACCCTGCAGCTGCATACCACGTAAGCCTTGCAACAGCTTTACAACAATTCTACTATAACAGTACTCCTGCAGATCTTTCAGCTGCAAACCACACAAGCCTTGCAACAGCTCTACAACAGTTCTTCAGTAACAGTACCCCTGCAAACCCTGCAGCTGCATACCCCATAAACCTTGCAACAGCTTTACAACAGTTCTACAATAACAGTACCCTTGCAAACCTTTCAACTGCAAACCATGCAAACCTTGTAACAGCTCAACAACAATTCAACAGTAACAGTACCCCTGCAAAACCCTGCAGCTGCAAACCCCGCAAACCTTGCAACAGCTCTACAACAATTCTATAGTAACAGTACAAGAGCAAAAAGTATGGGCTAATATCCGCCTCACCACAAACCACACAAGCAGACTAATTCAGTGCAAATTCAATTTATTCATATGGCGTATGGCAGCATATAGTACAAATGTACTTATGGTACAAGTAGCAAGCTTTGCTCCCTGCCTTTTCAGAGGCTGCCCCTAGTTGCATCCTGGAGGCATTCACAGTGGGAGTATGCTGGTCTCTTGACTACAGTGACTTTTTTTCCCTGGCCTAGTGAGAGAAGGCAAGGGGTCAGGACAAGTAAAAGGAGTGGTGCTGGCTGAAGCATCCTGCTGTGTGGCATGTGCCGAAGAGTGGCCTACCTTCTGACATGGTGACTCAGGATCACTTTAGAACTGCGGTCACCTGCATGGCAGTGCGACTTGCTGTTTTTTTTTATTTAGTGTACTTTATGCCCCCTCAGCATCTCACTGGCCCACATCAGCTCATCTCTCCACTCCACCCAGCCCAGTCACTCACCACCTCTGGGACTTACTTCCACTTTAGTGCTTCCTTCCATTGGATGACCCCTGATGGGAAGGGTTGCTGGAGGTGTCATGGGCCTCACCCTGACAGATGTTTAGTGTCGACCCCTGGAGTGTGAGCTCAGTCAGTTGTGTGGGACCTGCAGCAGGTGGTGAGTGGCATTATGCTTAGTTGGGGGGGGGTCCACTTTACAGTCCCTGTCCCTCAGATGTTGGGAGGCCCTTTGGCTGATGTACACATGCAAGCAAGAAATGTGCATCAGAGTGCTGACATCCCACTCCCTTGATCTCTGGCTCCAGCTTACACTGCCACCTGTGGTCATCCAGTTGGCAGTGCTGCAGTGAAGTCCAGGCTCCCTCCCACTCCAAGGAGGTGATTGTCCACTGGGATACTCAACCGTCCTCCCTTGGCCAGCTGTCATCTGACCCAGGCTCATTCCTGAACCCAGGTCACTGGTGTTGTGAATGGTAGCACTATGTCTATGCAAATAGGCTGGTGCTGGCAGTGTGACTTGCTGATGCTGGGCCACTGGGGTGGCCTGGAGAATGACTTCAGTACAGTTCCACAATACTGACAGGGATTGGGTGAGGAAGGGGGGGGGTCTGCTACACTGCCAGAAATGGCATATAAGGGTAGGACTCTCATGTGTGGGGAGACTGAGGCTCTGCCCAATGTGTCCATCATTTGTGCCTGGATGCATTGCACAGTGCTACTAATGGCCACGTAATGACATGCCAACGGATCCTTAGCACTGTGCATGCCACACAATATGTGCTCATTAGCGTGCAGCTTGCTAAATATAACTCTCAGAATCATCATGAGGTATAAAATATTTCTTAAAAGCTTTGTGCTACATGATGGTTTTTGTGCATTGTGATTGATTTTTAAAATCTCCATGAGGTCATAAAGTATTTCCAAAAACCTTTGTGCTGCAAGACAGTTTTCAAACTCTACGCTGCTCTACGTGCTGCAGTATGGTTTCTAATATTCACATAGAGATCTTTTATGAAGGCTTTAATAAGACACATGCTGCATGAAGGCTGTAAAAATCAATGTGCTGCAGGACTATGTCTATGTGCTGCTCAATGGTTTCCAAAATCTATGTGCTGTACAAAGATAAGTATTTTGAAAATGTACGCGTTGTGCAGAGCTTTCTAAGTACTCAACAAAAACTTTAATGTAATGTAACCTTTTTAAATACTGTACTTACAGTAAATGCTGAAGATATTTCACTATTTGTGATGGAGAGGTATATGTAGGCACACAATGGTCCCTATGTATCACTGGCCTTGGTATACACCACAGAGGGCATGCACAAAGACACCAAAGTGTATGCCTTTCACCTGCTACTAGCTGGATCTGCAGGACTGGGATTCACTATCCTAGGTTGGACTGTTGTGTGGCTCTCTACGTCTGCACAATGTGGTGCCACCTGGTGGGTCTGGCCTCAGTTGGACTATCAGCTTTCCATTCAAAGGCCTAAATGATCCCATGGCCCATAGGAGCAGGGGATTACACAACACTCCACAAAAGGATTGCTGTGCTCAGCAGATGTATTGGCTTTTCACAGACCAGAAAGGGTCCTGTAAAAACTATGTTAGGAATCACGTCCTGCTTTGCATAGGGATTTGAAGGACATCAGTAAATGAAGTTACTACACAAATTTCTTAAAAGTAAGGGCATTTAGGCTGGCCCAGTGGCAAGATGGGTTGAGGTGTCCAGGCCTCCCTGCTGCCATGCCGGTGGCCCAGGGTTTGGGAACAGACTTGAGTCGCTCAGGGGCTCAGCTGGGGAGGGAAGATTGGCTGTCCATAGGACAGTTCTCTTCCCTCAGGGAGGGGGATCCCATGACTCACTGCTCAACTGCCACCATACCTCTCAACCTCCCTCATCACAAATGAGGGACAATGCTTAAAATGATCAAGGACAAATGATCAAAATCAGGGACACATCTGAAAAAATAGTAATATTAGTTCCAGAAGCTGTGTACAACATGCTTCTTATTACGAATAGCATTTTCTTCAAGGGTATTTACATAATTTTAATTACTTAAAGGGTTATACTGTAATTGACTGCTCAGTAAGCCAACAGGACATTAGCAGACATTGTCTCAGACTGACTGCAAATAATTAGGTTTTGTAACCAAATGTACAGCCACTGTTGACTACCAAGTGGCCAAATGTTTAGCTGCACAGTTTTTTAATTTGTTACTTGTATTTGTCTAAATTCGAGTGCATATATTTTTTTCAGCTGAAGGATTTGTTGGTGATACACAGGATGAGGCCATTTTTAATATTAGGAGTGGTTTTTTTTATAGTATGGGCCAATCAAGTTTTAAGTGGTAAATTAAAATACACTCTACAGGAAGTAGATGGTGTTCATTTACATGAGAGAAGAGGGAGTACGCTGATTGCATTTAAAGTACAAACAACATACATATGGGTTATGATATTCTCAAGAAAGAAAAATGCAATACAGATTTGTTACACTAGGATAAAGGTAGGACAGGGGATCTTAACAAACAGTACACAAGGTAGAAATAAATTATGTTTTCATATGTTCTTATTAGCAGGCAACATAGAAAGTAACGCAGGCCCTGACAAGGTTACGGAACTACGGATTTTTCACACAAATGCATGCAATAGATTACCAAAAATAGATGAGTTAAGACTTTGGTGTAAAACAAACAAGCACAGTCTTTTGGGCTTATCAGAGACATTGTTAGAGAGCAGTACAGCAGACAAAGAAATACAAATCCAGGGGTATGATCAAGTGAGCAATGATAGAAATAGAAAAGGAAGGGGGTACTGCTGTATATTAATCAGTCCTTGGGCCCTTATAGCCAGAAGATACCATTTAACATCAACGGAATTGAAGGGATTATAACTAAATTTAAGAACCTTGATGCATTGGTAGAAGTAGTAAATTCACCCCCACAAATAGGCCCTCAACTGTTTGAGGAAATGGCAACTTTCCAAGGTATTTATCATACCTTGGAAAACTTTACATGTCTTGGGGATTTCAACACACACTGGGGAAGACCCAAGGGGCAGAGATTAAAAGAAGCTATGGACTATTTAGATATTCATCGAATAATACATAATCCAACTTGTTTTATAACAATGGAGATACTAGAACTACTATTGATTTAATTTTTATCTCCAAAAATATAACTGAGTTTCAAAGCCAGATAGGGGTTCTACTATTCTGGGATCATTGTTTAATTGAATGCAAAGTTAGACTAAACCAGTGTTATTGTCCCTGTAATAGGCCTATTATAGCTTCCAGATCATATAAGGAGATGATGGAAGGTTTGATACATTTTATTGGCCCAACAAGTGTCTTGTACAAAGATGGAATTATACACAAGCTTTTGGGGCCTCACATGTTGCTTCTTCAGGTGAATGGCAAAACTGAGCAACATAAGCAGTATTTATATCCACTGTGGAACAATTAAAAATCAGGAAGTGAAGTAGGAAGGTGATAAAGGGGACTAGAGATGAAAGTCTAAGATGCAAAGTGAAAAAAATGAGAAGAAATGGGGAAGGGGCTAAGTAGGAACAGGTCAGTAGGAGACAAAAGGAAGCTAAAGGGAAGATAAAGGCACACAGATAGTATCTGAGATCACAGGTTGGCTGTAAGGGTTGACTAGACAGGAGATGCTTAAGAGAAGCAAGGAAGTCAAGAAATTAGGAGAAACAAAAGAACAAAGGCCTAGATAAACAGAGTGTGAGATAGTAAAAACAGAGGTGTGAAAACAATAGGGAGTGGGTGAGATTGAGCTAAAGAGTTAGTAGGAGAGGTAGGGAGGATGTGAGGTACAGGGGAAAAAAAAGATTAGGCAAAACTCAGAAAAAAAAAATAATACGAGAAATACAGAACTAAAGTGTGATAAATAATGACATGATTTAGTTCACAATAAAACATAATAAGTTTACCATAGTGTGTTATGAAACCAATGTCCCGATTTAGTCCAGAAATGTTAGATTTAAATTATTTAATGTATTTCAGTTCCCATGTCCTTCTGTCCTGTGCACTTCTGAAGTTGCCTCTTAGTATCAAGACAGCTAAATCCAAGAGAGAGTGATTTGTTTGTGAAAAATGGTTTCCTATGGCTGTTCTGTTAATTTGGTTTACTATTGTGTGATGGCGGTGATTCATCCTGGGTTTCAGTGGTTTATAGTTTCTCCAATATAGCATCCATCTGTGCACTTCTTGCATTGAATTAGGTAAACCACATTGCTGGACTGACATGTAGGATCCATTCATTTGTATTATGTTGTTCTGGCTTGTCTTGATGGTGGCCTGTGTGCATATCTGGGTGCAGGTCTTACATCTTGCCATGTTGCATGGTGTTGTCCCTCTTGTCTTCTAGTTATTTTGATCTGCTGGGAGTTTGTTATGAATTATTATGTCCAAGAGGCTGGGGGTCTGCTTATAGACAATGACAGGTAGTTCAGGGAAGATGTCCTTCATTGTTTCATTTTCTCTCAGCATGGGTTGCAACTCTTTGATAATTTTCTGAAGGGGTTTTAGCATGGGGCTGTAAGTGACCACTAAGGGTGTGGTCAGTTTGATGTATTTGCCTATATTCCAGCAGACTGTCTTGTGGTGTTTGTATGGCCCATTCAAATTCTCTGTCAATTTGTCTTGGAGAGTGGCCCTGTTGAATTAGGGAATTCTGAAGTGTGGAGAACTGCCTGTCTCTTGTTCTCTCACCAGAACAGATTCGATGGTGTTGAATCGCCTGACTGTATATTACAGATTTTTTGTATGATTTGGGTGGAAGCTGGAATTCTGCAGGTAGTGGTGTCTGTCAGTGGGTTTTCTATAAAGAGCAATTTGTATATGTCCATTTTTTGTGATACTGACTGTGGTGTCAAGAAAATGTACTGTATGCTGGTGGTGGAGTATTCAATATTGAGATGTATGGAATGATGAAAGGTGTTAAAATCATGATGGAAGTTTTTGAGAGAGACTTCACCTTCTGTCCAAATCAGGAATATGTCATCAATAAATCAGAGGTAGACAGATGGTTTATAAGGGTGGTGTTTAAAAAACCCTCCTCTAAGCAGGCCATGAAAAGACTGGCATATTGTGGTGCCATTTTAGTGCCCATGGCTGTCTCCATGATCTGTAAAAAGTACTTGCCATTAAAGCTGAAGTTGTTGTGTGTCAAAATGATTTTTATTAGGGTGCTGATGGTGGTTTCTGGAATGTCGCCTGTGGATGTGTTTTCCTTTAAAAATGTCTGACATGCTGCTATGCCATCTTCATGTGGGTTATTAGTGTTCAGGGCAGTGACATCCATTGTGGCTAGGATAGTGTTCGGTGGCAGTTGTCCAATTTGTTTCAGTTTCCTGAGGAAATTAGTAGTGTCCTGAATAAAACTGCTAGTAGCTCTTACCAGTGGTTTTAAAATAGATTCAATGAGTCCTGAAATGTTTTCAGCGAGTGTGCCAATGCCAGAGATGATGGGTCATCCTGGATTCTCTGGTTTGTGTATCTTGAGTAGCATATAGAATGTCCCTGGAGTAGATTTGTTTGGAATTAATATCTTTACAGTAGTAGCCACGGACATTGCTAGCTATTTCCAGATATTTTGTGAAATTTCTGAAGAGTTTCTCTCTGCTACCCCTACTGTGGTAATGCGTAAAGCAGGAGATTTCTCTAGAAATATCACAGAAATTTTGCGAAATAGCTGGCAATCTCTGTAACTGTTCTCGCTTGTTCTTTGGTAGAGACATGATGCTTTGTTTAAGTTCTTTCATCTCCTACTGACCTGTTCCTACTTAGCCCCCCCTCCCCATTTCTTCTCATTGTTTTACTTTGCATCGTAGACTTTCATCTCTAGTCCCCTTTATTACCTTCTAACTTCACTTCCTGATTTTTAATTGCTCCACAGTGGAAATAAATACTGCTTATGTTGCTCAGTTTTGCTATTCACCTGAAGAAGGGACCTGTGAGGCCCTGAAAGCTTGTGTATAATTTCATCTTTGTACAAGACACTTGTTGGGCCAATAAAAGCTATCAAACCTTCCATCATCTCCTGTTTCCCAAGGACCAATATAGCTGGAATCTCTTTTTACAAAATAATTTATTTATTTATTTAGCTTTTGTTGACCGGGTAAGTGCACTAGACAAATCCTACCTATTTTCAGGCACGACCCGGGGAGGCGGATACAGATGAATGCCAACTAACCTTGAACCACATTAAGCTGTTGGTGGTATTTTTAGTGAATGAGGGTAATTTGGCCAGGACACCGGGGAAATTCCCCTACTCTTTTCGATAAGTGCCATGGGATCTTTAACATCCACCTGAACTACCACCAATCCAGGCAGATGGGACCTTGGTTTAATGTCTCATCTGAAAGATGGCACCTCAGAAGTGCAGCACCCCTGTCATGCTGCACTACAGTGTCAGTACTGGGATATTAACCCAAGTGCCAGATGTGGGAACTGAACCCACAGCCCTCTGATCTCCCGGCCTCAGAGGTGAGTGTGCTACCTACTGAGCCACTGACACTGGCTAAATAATGCCAGATCATATAAGAAATTTAACCACCTGACCTTCGTTACAGATTTAAAAAACATAAGATGGGATAGGATGGACTTAATCCCTGAGACAGACAATGCTGTTGATTTTTTTACAGGTGAATTTCTATTGATCTGTGACAGGCATGCACCCAAAGTGCAAACACAGGGAAAACAGAACAGTCTGTCATGGATCAATGGGGAAATTCTGGAATATCTAACAGTGCGGGATCATTTATGGAAAAGAGACAAAAAATCAAATTGGGAAAGTGACTGGGTGAAGTATAAGGCATTTAGGGATCAATGTAAAAATTTAATTAGGGAAGAAAAAGGGCTATACTACAAAAATAAATTTGAAACAGCATCAAATACTAGGGATTCTTGGAAGATGATAAGGCAACTCCAAACTCCTGTCCAGTCAAAACGTTCCACTTCCCTAAGAACTAATGAGGAAGATACTATGGATCCAAAGGAGGTGGCAGGGATTCTGAATGACTTTTTTGTAAACATACCAACTTTGCCCCATGATAATTCTACGTCAACAGTTAAAATAACTAATACACAGACCACCAAATCACAGGAATTACCATATCCTAAGTTCAGATTTAGAATTTTGAACCCCAGGGATATAAGAAAACAACTACAAAAGTTAAATATGATTAAATCAGGGGGGTTGGATCGACTGGAGGTTAGACTCTTGAGGGAAGGTGCAGAGGCGATAGCAATACCACAAACCAAATTATTTAATCACATTCAGTGTTTAGGGTCTTTCCTGATAAGTGGAAAGTTGCAAAGATAATTTCAATTTTTAAAGGTGGAGATAAACAAATGGCTGATAATTATAGGCCCATAGCCTTATTATCTATTGTTTCAAAAATATTTGAAAAAGAGATCCACAAACAATTGTATGATTATTTAAATCAATACAACCTCTTAGCTCCCCAGCAATCTGGCTTCAGGCCCCAGCACTCTACAAACACCACTTTGACAGACTTTACGGACACTATTTCCTGTGCACTTGATAACAAACTGTGCATGGGAGTGGTGTTTGTTGATCTGTCAAAAGCTTTTGACACAGTGTATCTTTTCCTACTGTTAAACAATCTAGAATGTAAGGGCATTGCTAAAGAAGTCTTGAAATGGGTCCACTCATATCTTTATGGACGTATTCAGCTGATGAGTGTTGATGTAACAGGGTCAGAATTGAGGACAGTAAACAGAGGCGTGCCCCAAGGTTCAATCTTGGGGCCGCTTCTGTTCATCACCTTCGTTGATGAACTGCCCAGGATTTGTACAAATAGCAATGTTAAAATGTATGCGGATGACACTGTTCTGGTTTGCAGTGCCAATGACTGCAGTGCTCTAGAAATTGTTTTGCAGCAGGCATTTCACAAATTAAAGAAGTGGTCTAAGGATAATAAGTTAATATAGAACACAAAGAAAACAAACATAATGATATTCAATAACAAACAAGTAAGGGGATTGGGTGAGGAACCATTAAATATAAATATGAAAACAAGAAGTGGAACACAGTTTACTTTGGTTCATTCATATAAGTGTTTAGGTTTATGGGTTGATTCACGATTGGAATTTGATTATCACATAGAATAGCTTTGCACAAAGGTCTTGCAGAAGTTTGGGGTACTAAGAAGACACAGGGAATGTATGACTCTGGGAACAAGGGAAATACTTATTAACTCTGCAATACTCCCTTTGATTGATTATGGGTGCATGATTTAGAATAATACAAAGAACAATTTGTTGATGCTCGATAATACAAAGTAGCCAGATTTGTTTTTGGTCTAAAGGGACCCTGTGTCACCTACCATCACTGTAATATGCTATCTTAACTTAATTAGGTTCCATTAGAAATTAGAAGGGACAGAATTACACATACTTTTTTATTCAAATGTATAAATGGGCCTGTCCCTGAATACCTTAGAAAAAAATTGGTATGGAATTTTACCTCTTATATGTTAAGAGATGTTAGAGCGAGGGGATCAGAGGTCCCACATATAAAAACTAAATATGGCAAATTGCGATTTGATTATATTGCTGCCATTAAATGGAACTCAGTCTCTCCACTGGTGTGAACTTTTAAGTCCGCTATATTGGAGTTATATTCATTTAACTGCTCTTGTTATCGTTGAATTGTATATGGAGTTATTACTGTATGTGTGTATCTATTTTCTTCATTTGTACTTATAACTATGTACATGTCCTTTTATTATGTGTAGCAACAGTGTAACAGGATGGCCCTGAAAACAAGCTCATGCCTAGTGGCTCATCCTGGTGAAATATAAGAATAAACTGAACTGAACTGAACTTCTTAATGAGAACTAGACTGTAATACCAATGGCTGGCATTATTGTGTGATTCAAATCCCTACTCTTTAGTGACAGAAATGTCAAATTTAGGAGGAACAGAAGAAATTTCTGAGGCAAAATTAGAGATATCCCTGAAAATCAGGGACAGTTGAGAGGTATGACTGCCACCTGGAGGAATCCAGATGGCAGTGTATGTGTAGTCTCACAGTTTGGGGAAGGGCTGGAGTACGGAGTGCTGAGGGTGCCTTCATGGTGATGGAGTGCGCATGCCACATTCGTTGCATGTCATGCCAAGCCCAGGGAAATAATCAGGAGGGAAAACATGGAGGATGGGCTTAATGAAGCCCTCTCCGTTGGCACTGGCATCCTGCCCAGTCTCGGGAGACTGGCGGAGACTCAGGACGACTGCATGCTAAACTGACAGGGCTGATACAGCCACCCAGCCTGCCAAAGGAGTGATAAAAACCTATATGGGGGGAAAAAGGACATTTATGTCAAAAAACTAGGTTAATGCTCATGAGGGTTGCTAATGCACAACACTTAAACCACACAAAGGTTGGAAATAAACTATTAGGTTTTTAAACACAATGCCCCAGTTTGGAAATATGCTATTAGGGTTGTTATGGATAATTCCCATCCACTGTACCATGTTCCCTACCCTCCTGACCCTAGGACAGTCTACAGGTACAGGGCCATGCATCAATGGTATAGCACCTCCTATAGGGTCAACTTATTAAAAACAGGTATATAGGAACCCTAATCCTCCCCTACATACCCTTATGACCAGGGTAGGACAAATCAGTCAGCCATGTGGTTAATGACCAATAAAACTGCAGGTTTTGCTACATCATTTTGATACTTGCTAGCCAACTGAGTAACTGCCTATGAAAACATTCTTAAGCCCTTAAAGTGATGGCCACTAAAAATATTGAACTGGCTACCATGTTTTCAAACCTACTACCTACATATGTGCCATCCACTTGTAACTTGTTTTATGCAACTACAACAAGATCCTACATAAAATATTATACATGGCCCAAACATGTAACTTGTTTTGAATATTTGAAAATATACAGTAAGTTTTAAAGAAAGCAACTCACAGTGATAAAGTGTGTATAGCAGTATCACATTTGCAACAATTTTGCTGCTTTGTGGAGGATTTATAATAGTGTGTGCCAAGTAAGGCACAGGTTCTAAATTTATGTCACTGATGTCAAAATTATCACTGGAAACAGGGGAGGTACCCAAAGACTGGAGGACAGCAGATGTAGTCCCCTTATACAAAAGTGGGAACAAAGAGGAAGCAGGGAACTACAGACCAGTCAGCCTCACCTCGGTAGTGGGGAAGATCATGGAAGCACTACTGAAGGAGAGATTGGTGGAACATCTGGTTGTCAATGGACTACAGGACCCAAGGTAGCATGGTTTCACCAAAAGGAGGTCATGTCAGACCAACCTCATTGAATTTTTTGACTGGGTGACTAGGGAGGTGGATCAGGGGAGGGCAGTGGACATGGCCTATCTGGACTTCAGCAAGGCCTTTGACACTGTGCCACATAGAAGACTATTACACAAACTGGGGAATATGGGTGTGGGCAGGACAGTAGTGTGGTGGGTAGGTAACTGGCCGGGTGGCAGGACACAGAGGGTAGTGGTAAATGGCTGTCACTCCACAGAGGGAAGAGTGACCAGTGGGGTACCACAGGGATCAGTGCTGGGACCGGTCCTATTCAACATCTTCATCAGTGACATTGCAGGACCTAGAAGGCAGAATTTCACTGTTCGCTGATGACACAAAGCTCTGTAACAGAGAAGACACACCAGAGGGCGTAGACAGAATGAGAAGCGACCTGCAGAAACTTGAAGAATGGTCAGGGTTTGGCAGTTGAAATTCAATGCAAAGAAGTGCAAGATAATGCATATGGGCACAAAAACCCTGGCACAATATATCAGTTGGGGGTGAGGATATAGCATCGCCAAGCAGGAAAGGGATCTTGGGGTTATCATCTCTGATGACCTCAAGGTAGGGAAACAGTGTGACAAGGCAGAAGGTAAAGCAAATAGGATGCTGGGATGTATAAGCAGGGCATCACCAGCAGGAAAAGGAGGTCATAATTCCGCTATACAAGACACTGGTGAGGCCCCACCTGGAGTACAGTGTACAGTTCTGGAGATCATACCTACGTAAGGACATGGACAGGGTAGAGAAGGTTCAGAGGAGGGCAACAAAGATGGTGCATGGATTGCATCACAAGTCCTATGAAGACAGGTTGAAGGAACTGAACATGTACTCCCTGGAGGAGAGGAGGGAGAGAGGGGATATGATAGAGACATACAAGTATCTTACAGGGAGGAACAGGGTGCAGGAAAACACTATTTTTAAGTGAAAAAGATGTTCCAGGGCTAGAAGGCATTGGATGAAGTTGGAGGGAGGACGATTCAGAGGAAACATGAGAAAAAATTTCTTCACAGAACGGGTGGTGGACAAGTGGAACACCCTGCCAGAGGAAGTGGTGGGGGCTGAAACAATCACGGGATTTAAGAATGCATGGGATAAACATAAAGGAATTCTGGAGGTCAGGGGTAAGGGGCAACAGACTTCTAGGAAAACAAACTGAACTTACAAGCTCAAATGGGCAGACTGGGTGGGCCATAGGCCCTTATCTGCCGACACTGTCTATGTATCTATCTGTGTAAACCACTTCAGGTACAGTATGCACCCCAACCTATTAAAATTACAATTATAAAATGTAGATGAAAAATCCTGGAAGCTGATTGGCTGAAATAGTATCTGACCCATGACAATATCTTAGTTTATTGTCATGGTCCAAACTCCCTAATACCTTAGGGCAATTTTATAATCACAGTATTACACCCCAGGCTATGGTATATCAAGAGATATCATCCCTTCTTGGGTAATTGAAGGCACTTGGTGTTGCTTCATGCCTCACAATGCACCCAAGGCATGACAGTATCTCATGATATACCACACTCTTGCATATTATTGCTTACATCTACAATGCATATCATATGTATGAAGCACCAGACTTGTATGGCATGACTCTGGACATGTACCTTGCCATGGGTCAGACAGGTGGGGGACAAGGGGTGGGGATTAGGGTTGCTATATACTGTTTTTTAATATGTTGACCCTGTATGAGGTACCATACCATTAATGCATGGCCCTGTACCTGTAGACTGTTTTAGGTTCATACGGGTAGGGGACATGGTAGGGTTGGTGGAGTTAGACATAACATTCCTAATGGATGTGGTGCTGATGTCCCTTCTTAACCGTGGCTGTTGGAGCAGAGCGATGCGGCAGCTGGGTGGTACTCAGAATGGGAGAATGCATGGCCAGAAAGCATGAGGCAGTGGTGGTTCTTTTAATTACCACCACGGCTCCCGATGGTGAAGGCATTTTTGTAAATGTAAACCTCCCCGGTGTCTAGGGATATTCAGATGGTAACTAAGGGACGGGGGTGACTCAGCCAGAAACACAGTCCCAGAAATTAAACTCACCTGTGTTCTGATGAAATGTCTCATGGGGTGTAGACATTACTTCAGCAGCGAGGGTGACAACAGCTGTTGGGGCAAGCCTGGTTAATGCAATCACAGAGTGTCATAATTAATTCCCTTGTCCAATCAGGAGTAAAATTAAGGAAAAAATGACTTAATTGTACAAACATGATCGAGTCACTCCACGGAGCGTGGGGTGCAAATCATATGGTGAGTAACCTTCTCGGCACAGAGCCTGATACAGTCTGCCGCAAACTTTTGTGTCCCAAAAGCCTTTTGGGACAGTGGTCCCTATGAGCTGAAAAGGCTCTACAAACCTGGCAGCAGCAACAATAGCAGCCAAAAGCAAAGTCAAACAGCATACTCTCCTTCAAACTTCTCTCCTGCACAAACTTCTTTTCACCTCTTAATTCATTGAACACAGTGGCCACCACTGCATTAGTAGTTACAGGATTTAGAGTAACTGAAAACAGAAACAATAACTCCAGCGCCAGTGGTTTGAATCCGGAGGTCTCCAACTGGATGTTCTGTCAAAACAGCAAACAAAGTCCCACAAAGAAATGCCAAGTCCCCTCTATCCAAAGCCAGTGCAGCTCCCAGCATCCCAGGGTAACATAGACTCTGCAGAGCCCTGGCAATCCCAGAGACCTGTGCACTTTATGCTCTTCAGCTGAATAGGCTTCCAGGACACCTCATGGCCAGGCCAAAGTGCCACCGGAAAGGCAGACAGGCTGCCACCATTGCACTCCCTGTAGTATGGACTGCCACCACAGCACTGCCCCAAATGGCCTAGAAAAGGGCTTCACTTGCTCTCGCCCCACAGATGAGGACCAGGGACCCACCTGTGCTGCCCCATCATGGTGCCAGAAATCACTAGGTGGGCCAGTACCTTGCTTCCCAGGTTCTGACTCCCCGACGGCACAGGTGGTTCCCTTACAGCTCCAGATCCCCTATGGACTCCCAAAACTACTCCATTTTCCACCGGACTTCAAGGGTGAAGGGCCGGGGCAGCAAAAGGCCGACCCCGGCCCTGAACCTCAGCCCTCATGGATGAACCAAACATGGGCCACCCACCATCTTCCTTTCCTTGGGATCTCTCCCTCTTCATGCCAAAAAACCCCACCTCTTATACACTCTGGGCTGTGAGGTCCCACTCTACCAGCAGACAGGGCCCCAGCTCCAGACTCTGTGGCTACACTAAATGAACTAGTAAGCTCCCAAAGGGGGCTTACATAAAATAGAAAGCAGGCTTAACCAACTTGCCCTGGCACCAGTGGATTCACTTAACCTCATTGCCACTGTAGTAAACTTGGGAGGGTTGGGGACAGTTGGACTCAAATTCAGTGCGGCTATGCAGCCATGTTTATTCTCTGAGCTGAACTGACACAAGTGACCACTGCGCATGATAGGAACTATAACAGGACTACAATTGTACAGGCAAAGACTACAGCTATAATGGTTTCCCCTGTATTGCCATAAGGGTAAATACATACATACTACAGAAACCAGTTCAACTGAATGCATGGCCAGTAAGGGTGGCATTGGTACAGGTTGCACGATCATTCTCATGTGCCATTCTCCAGGCCATGGGACTGAAATCTTGCAGAATCTGGAGAACTTCATGGCTGACCTGGTGGTTGAATCACACAGCTTATTGGTGCTGGGCAGTTTCAATGCCTGGGTTGACAATGAAGCTTTTGTGTTTGGAAAACATTCCCTCCAGTGTATGATGTCTCTGGGTCTAGTATAGGTTGTTGCCACTGCAACTCATCAAAACAGCATCACCTTGAATTTGGTTCTCACATTGGGTCTTGACATTCGTAATATCAAGGTTGATCTGGTCAGTTGATCAGGTCATCATACCATGCAGTTCCTTTGTAGTGCACCCTCATTGATCCCCCCCCCCCACACCATGGAGATGGTCAGATAGTGCCCTGTTAGAAATCTGGAGCCTAATAACCTCCTGGTGGTACTGAGCATTTCAGACATGGTGACAGCGTGAGGGTTGGGGGGGGTGAATGACATGGAGGGCTATGACTGTAAGGCCTCTATGGCAGTCTTCACCTCCCTGGCACCCTATCATGTTCATCCCTGGATTTCCTGCCATAAGTCACTATGGTTCAATGATGACCTTAGATTAGATTGAGGGTGAAGGTTAGAGCATTCTTGGTGGAGGTCTAGGTCAGCGGTGGATAGACTGATGCTGAAAACTCATCATGATGGGTGTCAGTGGGTGGTCACCATGTTCCTGTCATGGGTGATCATTGAAGGGAAGAATCGACCCACTTAACTCTCTAACATTATTTGCTGAATTTGTCCGGTCTTCAGTTGGGAAGAGTATTTTCAGCAGAAAAATGTGCTGAGTTTAATCAATTTTTCTTTTACAAACTATCTTTCTTCATGAAAGGGATCACCTTGAGCAGTCTGTCATTGACTTGTAGTACCCAGTTAGCAAAGGGACATATGCACTAGTTTGACCTAATTTCAGCAGATGATTCTCTCGGGTGGTGTCGAGGTTGAGCCCTACCTACTGTATGTTGGATCCAGGACCTACCAATTTTTTTATCGGAATGCTGGTAGATCCTGGTTCCAATCATTGCCGAGATCATTGGCTGTTCCCAGAAGGAGAGTATTTTTCCTGTCACACACCTTGGGCACTTGGAACTTACAGCCTTGCATGTAGAAGATTACAACAACAAGAGATATTTACTTGTAATTTATTGCAAATAGTTGCTTAGTACAGCTCTATAGGTGTCATCTATACAAAATGTTCTTATACATGCAGATGGAGTGATAGAAAGTCACTGAGGCAGTTAAAAGTTAAATGATCTGGCACTTTGCCTCCAGCAATGAGGCTTCTTCAGTGTGTTTTTCCCCGCTGAACTGAAGAGGGCAGTGGTGAGACCCCTCCTGAAAAAGCCATACTTGAACCCCAAAGATCAGACAAATTATAGACCAGTTTAAAGGGACACTGTCAATCCTTTTTGCATCACACTATTTCTCATTGAAAATCCACATTTTATAATTGTTTACCTTCTTTGAAATTCATTGGTGTTGCTGGTTTTTAAATCCGTCTCCTTTCTTAGTAGAACTGAACTGCATGCTAATGGTGTAATTATACCCAACATTGTTTTGTTTCAAAGCCCTGATTTACTTTTACTGCATACCTTCTAAACATTATGAAAACCCCCAAACAGAACAGCTATTCATGATGCAATTTTCCCCTCAACTCCCACTGAATACTGAGTGGCTAAACTTGGTTGGGGGTGTTCCCAAATCCAGAAAAGATGCAGTGGGAGTTGATTAAGGAATGTAAACATAAACATTTTAGTGTGGTGTCACCAGGGAGGTGGGTATCCTGTTTTACAGTTCTAAAAAGAAACAAGCATTTGTCAATGCCGAATGTTGTCGCGCTGGCATTGGCTTTGGTAGTGCAGTGTGGAAACACATTTTTGGCAGGATGTGAAAAATGACAGCTGTACTGTTCATAAGGAGGTGTAAAAAAATGGCAGTGGTGAAAATGTGGCATGTAAATATTGCAGATTTGAGAAGTTACAAAGGTGCGTGGGAAATGCGCAACGCACACTTGTAACACAGTCATTTTATGGAGTTTCGGCACCAAATTTTCAACATAGGCATTTTAGCAACTCTGCTCATGTACAGTGTCACTGTCATTTCCTCAAACTGTCCCAAATAGTGATTTCGCACAGCGTCTGCGCTATTCTGCACTGGATGTGCGAAAACACATTTTGGGCAGGATATGTAAAATGACAGCTGTACTGTTCATCAAGAGGTGTGGAAAAATGCCAATGGTGAAAATCTAGAGTACAAATATTACAAATGCACAACGTTACGAGCGTGCATGCAAACTGCACAACGCGCGCTCGTAACACAGTCATTTTATGGAGTATCGGCACCAAATTTTCAACATAGGCATTTTAGGACCTCTGCTCATGAACAGTGTCACTGTCCTTTTTGTAATCTGCTCCGAACACTGATTTCCCACAGCGACTGAGGTATTGTGCGCCAGAAGTGCGGAAACACATTTCGGCCAGGATGTGAAAAATGACAGCTGTACTGTCCACAAGGAGGTGTAGAAAAATGACAATGTTGAAAATCTGGCATGAAAATATTGTGATATCGCGTAGTTACGAGATTTCTTTCCACCAAATTTGCAACATAGGCTTTTTGAGAGTTTACCTCATGAACATCACATCGTTCTTGCGTTAATCAGTCCCCGAAAGGTGATTCCACGCAGTGACTGCAAAATCACCTTTCAGGACCGATTAATGTCATAACAGTGACAGAATTCATGAGGAGGGGTCCCAAAACCCAATGTTGAAAATTTGGTGCAAAAATTCCAAAAAATGCCCGAGATATGCATCAAAGTTGAAAAAACCCTATTTATTCCATTATACAGCTTACCGGCATTTCCTCAGTTCACGGTCGGCTTTGAAGAGTGAAGACGTCTTCCCGGTGCACCGAAGATCATCGCGCTGAGCTCCGGAGGGAAGTGTGGGGTGAGGGGTGTGTGTGGGGAGGAAGGGTGCGCAGTAGGTGGGTGCGGATGGTGGGTAGGGAGACTACGAGGGACCGTTTTCTGTTTACAGGTACTGTAGTGAAACAATACATCGGGACAGTTTTCTTTTACAATTGGATTCTTTTTGAGAATTACAGTAGCCAATGGGATTGGGCACCCGTCGGCTAGAAGGGGACATCATGCCGACCCGGGGTATAGACTTCCCCATCGGCACATACTTGAGGGGCAGGGATTGGGCACCCCCGAAATCGGCAGTTTAGCGGCCACTGTGTCGCCATGTTTCTAGCTGGCGAAGCACGTATTAAGGGTCCGCTGCATGTGACAAGCTTTGCTCGCATTGCAGTGGACCTTTCCTTAGATGTGCTCGCTACATTAGTATGCATGGTGTGACGCCGGCATGCAGGCTGATTGGGGAATGAGGAACACACCTACTGGTGCGTGCCCTGCATTCGCCCAACAGCGACCATGCCTCCAAATCTCCACTACTGCAAGATGTTGGCTGCGCATGCACGCCAACATAAAAAGGAGTTGGAATTAAACTACCAGCTACAACAGTGCATTCTACAGACTGCAAACAATCATAAAATGTGTTTTTTAAACTAGGGATAGTTTGAGGCCTAAGGGGGGGTTGACAGTGTCCCTTTAAAGCCTTCCTTTTCTAGGGAAGGTAATTGAAAAGGTGGTAGTGGTTCAGCTCCAATGCCACTTGAAGTGTTATGAGATCTATGAGCCTGTCTGGTCTGGATTCAGGCTTTGACATAGCACTAGTCAAGGTGTTCAGTGATGTTATCCTGGTGACAATCGTGGACATCGTTCCATCTTAGTCCTTCTGGATCTTTCCTTGGTGTTTGACATGGTGGGCCGTGAAGTGTTGTTGTTTTGAGTAAGGCACTATGTAGCACTCACAAATGTGGTGTTGCTGGGGTATGAGTCCTACTTGTCATCCAGTAGGGTGCAGCAGGTGGCATTAGGAAGTAACACCACAGAGGCTGCTGTGGAGTGCCTCAGGGGTTTATCATGGTCCTCATGTTGTTTGCTGTGTACATGCTACCATTGAGAGAGATAATTAGGTAGTATAGTCTGGGTTTTCACTCGTATGCAGATGATACCCAGATATACATGTCCTGTGCACCTGATACGTGAATGCTGTCTTGGTGTTAGACGAGCATCTGACTGAAATTAAAGACTGGATGGCTTCCAACTGACTCAGACTTAACCCTTCGAAAATAAAGGTGTTATTGGCGAAACCAGGCCAAGTAGGGGCTGCAATGAATAGTGACAGTGCCCCTTTGCAATCCTTAAATGGGACTACTCTATGAGCTGTGGATAAGATGAAACGTCTGGACATCATTGTGGACTGACACTGAAACATTACGTGTTGCCTGTGGTCCACAGTGGCTTTTACCACCAGTGTAATATTGCTGGATCAATACCTATCTGGAGTCTACTGACCTGGCAGCTTGGCTCCATGCATGTATTTCCTCAAGATCAGATTACTGCAGGGAGGCGCTGTGGAGCTCGAGCTGAGCGGCAGCAAACTCCAATAGCTCTGTCAGCAAAGACTTTAAAAATCCAAAATCACCAAGCTGGAATGAAACTTCATCAGAACTCTTAACATTTCTGGAAAGAGGAGTCAAAAATAAAAAAGATGGGCAATCCTCAAAAAGATCGTGGTGGTAGAACAGGAGGAAAATCGAGTATAACCTCCCAGCCTTCAAGGCTGGACCAGAACGCACAGAATGCAAACACACCAGAAACGGAGGAGACAATGTCGTCTCTTGGACTAAAATTGCAGAGACTGATTTCATCAATGTCGGATTTAAATGCAAAAAATTGACTCGTTTGGGGCAAGAGTATCGGCAGTAGAAACAACAGTGGACTATTTAAAAAAGGAACTATGTGATGCGAAAAGGCAAACGGATTCTACCTCGGCTGCCACTGTGATGCTGATCAAGGAGAATATGCATTTTAGATCCCGCTTAGAAATGCTGGAGAACCAGGCCCAAGCCTCCCCTATACATATCCTCGACTTACTGGAGGGGATTGAAGGTGACCATCCTATTCTGTTTTTGCAGGACTGGTTTAATGAGAAAATTGTACCTGAAGGACAAGAACTACAATTCCACATGCAGTAAGTTTATCGCATCACCCCTCAGGGCTACCAAGAGCAATCTGACAACCCTTGTACCTTGTTCGTGATCACGGATGGAGTGGGGACCCACGGCAGGATCTTACAGATGGCCAGGCAAGCAGGACCCCTCACCCAAGATGACCGAACAGTTTACCTATTTCCATATATAAGTTATGAGACTCAGATGCATTGCAAACAATTTTATAGAGTCTGACAGAAACTGAGGGAAGCATCCATATCCCACACGATGATCTACCCTGCCAGGCTACACATTATGCACGAGGGCAAGGTCTGGATCTTTTCAGACCCCACAGAAGCAAGTAAATGGCCCTATCATTTTCAATCACGCCACCAGAAAAAGGGAACTATTGCAGGGTCTGGGAGCTTTGATCTAGAGGAAGATGAGGACACTTGAACCGAGCTACTGTAAGTATAGCTCTGTCTATTTCCTGTCATATTTGAGCCCTATATAATCGACTCTAGTGAGCGAGTCAGGTTTTTGAGACTGTAAATTGTGCTTAAGTTGCACATTTTTTTTTTTTTTTTTATAATCTCTGTTTATGCCCCTTACTCACCACTCAGGACCCTATCCTTGGGGATCCTTAGGCTGTGTGTACTCCCGTAGGTCCTCTCCAGGTATCTCCTTCAGGTTCAGGCAGCTCTGCCCCATCTGGCCACAGTTTGCCCCCCAGGAGGGGAGGAGGAGGACTCCTCAGTAGTCCCCTCCAGTCCATGAGTCTGCATCGGGTATGCTGCACAGGCCCCATCTGGAGCCTGGTTATAGATTTTCTCAGGTAGCTGGGTCCCATCTCCAGACATCCATTGTGGGGCTTTTCTCATTTTCTGGTCCCTCAGGATGTCAGCATGCTAGGGAAACCAAGAGCTGAAGCATGTTGCAGTGTGCAAGCACTCAGGCTCCTGGCTGACGTCCTCCCACCCTGCTGCATGCTGTCTCGCTGCACCTCCATCCGTGGTGACCCAGGTGGCGGTAGAGCAGCGGGACATGCAATCCCCCCCCCCCGGAGGAGGAGAGCAGCTTCTGGGTGTTCAATCCTCTTCTCCCCAGCTGGTCCTCCAGCTGCCTGAGTCCGTTCCCAAACCCAGGTTGCTGGTGCCACGAGCAGTATCTCTACCACTGCACCGGCAGACCAGCCTCAAGTTGTACATTTTCAATAATGCAGCACGGTTCTTTTCAGAATTGAGAGAGCTGTCATGGGTTTAAATCTCTCTCTCCCATTTAGTATGTTTGTTCCGATGGTGCTTTAAAGTTCTGTGTGTATAATAAAGACCAGCTTAGTGTTTTGGTTCTCTATATTGAGAGCTCCAGCTAGGTTGGACAGTTTATTATGGGCTAAATAAAAAGGATCGATGGTTTAAGTAATAAAATGTAGGGTGCAGGGGAGCCCTAAATACTATTTCTGTTATCTAAATTGTTGAACTGTTTTGTCTGTTATGTATGGGATTATCCTGCTGTATTCTTTATATAACTTAATATATGACACCATTAGCCCTATACTGGGTGTGCAAATGTTGGACTTATGTTACAGACTTATAAGTTTTATGTACTAGTCATACTACTCTTGGGATTGTTAATGCAGCATCTACTCGGACAATTTCCTTTGTTTTTAAACTCATGTATTTACCCCCCAGATGTGGTATCATAATATCTAAGATGCACCCATCTTGTTGTAACCCCTAGATGGCGCTATCCCAGGGGCTACTACCCCTGCCTGATTTGCCACTAACAGGTTGAGGGGCCTGGATCCAATGGCGGGTGCCTCCACCCAGAGGTCAGGGTTTGCAATAGTTAAACTTACTTGGTCACAGCCCTCTGGGACACTGCAACCCCCCTTTCTTCCCACTAGTGGCCCACACAATATAGCAGAATTACCTTCACAGTATACACTTACCCCAAGGCTGGTTCCAGGCACCGGGACATCCTGTAAAATAAGATACAGTGCAACAATCACAGTACAGTACTTTAACATAGACAAATACCTCAGGCAGTATAACTTTGTTGAAACAAACAGCTCTGATTTATTTAGGGATATAACAAGGACAGGGGAAATCAGGTTAATTATTATCACTTTACTATCTACTTATGGCTCTGTGCACAGGCCTATCCCTACCAGTTACTGTCCCTGGGTACCCAGGCCCTAGTGGCTAGTCCAAACCGTGGCAGCTGGTGAGGGCCCTTTCACACAGAGAAAAGGAAAATTAAACAGTCAGCAGTACAGTAATTCCATTTGGATTTAATGTGGCAATTCAACAGGGAGGCGACCCGAATTAGTACTCACGACCTCCAAAGAAGATATGGTCCTTCAATGTCAGCAGGGCTACTTTTGATCTCAAAGACTCCTCACACATTTATATGGTAAAAAGAAAGCACTATACCAGGCAGGCTGCATCTGTATCCCAATCGCAATTACTGCACAATAACCAGGAGAACACACAGCAGATTCAGTTCCTGACAGACCGAGTGTAATTCAACAATTTCTTCAGTCTTCTACAGGGTGAGCCTGGTTTCTACTCTTCAGAGATCCTTTGATTCTTTTCACAGGACCGATTCAGTCCTAACAAGCAGTTACACAAGTTGTAGACCGGAACTCTGGGCCTTGCACACGTTTTGACTGAAACTGTGCACTGAAGGAGCACAGGGTTTCTTTCCCTTCACTTTCAGATCTCAAACTGAAACTCCCAACAGACAAAAACGGGCACTTCCTTTGAGTTCCTCCCAGTTCTTGACTGGATTGGCTGTCACTCACAATAGACTGCTGCTGTTGGTCCAAAAAGGCACCAAGAGTCTAAACTACATCTCCCAGAGTCACTGCCCATACAATCCTCTTGTGGCTGGCTCAGATTATGAGTCCCAAGTTCTGATTCGTCCAAGGCATCATTTTAGAGCTAGTTTACCCCACACTGATTGGTCCAGTTCAGCAGTTCAAAACCAGAATGGGGAACTAGGCAGACAGTTCTGACTGCAAAGAAAGCAGGTTAGACAAACTGTAATTTTATTATTACTGTAAATGATTTCTGGCAATCAGTTACATCTTTCAGACAGGTTCCTTTGCACTCCTAGTGACTGCAAAATGGGGTGAATTGGCAGCAGCTTGAGTGGTACTCAATCAAAAACACACAGTCCCCCATACAACTAATTATGTCTGCAAGCAGACAGCTCTTAAAGACAGTACCAGAGGTTCTAAAAACACTCACTGATAAATGGCTTAAACGCCAAACACCATTCAGGCTTGGAGCATTCAAGCAAGCTCCTGGAAGTCTTTTGGGAACCCCCATTTGCAGGGGGGTTACACCCTTCCTGGCCTGGGAAAAGCTTGACGTCCGCGTCAAGCAAGTACCCCCATAAGTTTCAACTGCAACCATATACATTTGCATTAGGCTCACACATGTAATCATCAGTCAATACATCATTTTACCAAGAACCATTTCTGAAACATTGCAGTACGTCACTCTTTACACAGTATAACACACACATTGTACCATAACTCAAGTTATTACCTCTTGTACATGAAACCTGAAGAGAGGGGACCCTTCCCTATCAGTTACCTTGGGGCTGGACGGGTCAAGGGCACCATACTTAGAGAGGCAACACAAGTAACTTGAGTTAGCACTAACGCTCAGTTTGGGCAATGAGCTCGGGACACATACACTCCTTTATGGACAACATTGAGAGGCAGGTCCACTGGCCGCCCAGGGAATCATAACTGAGGGTGCACCACAGGCTTTACAGCTCGACCAGTCTTTCTAGGGGAGCTGTTACAGTCTCTGCACTCTGAGCCTCATTTTCAGCATTGTTCTCACTTGTCAGGAGTCTCCATGGGGGTAGAGAGGCTAGAACTTGGGGCACTTTCAGCTCCAGGAGTTACAGTTTCTGAGTCCACAACATTTGGCTCGCATGGAGAGCTTTCAGACACTGGCAGTGGACTGTCAGGGCACTCAAAATACTCTTCTTGTTCGGGTGTATCACCAGTCTGCCCAATCTATCATTTTCCTCCTGAAAGCTCAAACAGTTCAACCATGCACAATGATTCCATTTCATCTGATCTGATGCTTTGCACTTCACTTTCTGGGAGCATTGGCTCCAGGGATGAAGCTGGGGGCATAGACAGTCCAGAAGGCCCAGCTTTGTCTCCAGTATTGACTAGGGATTGCCCGAAACAATTGACTCAGTTCGTAGAAGGATAGTATTCAAAGTCACTCTCACTTTCTTCTGATATGGACTGACAGTCATGCTCAACTGGGACTTGTGCAGGGAACACTTTAACTCTGCTTCTGTAGGTGCAGACTTCCTTGATCTTTTCTTAGCAGCAGCTCTAGTCACTGGTCCAGAGGGCATCTTCTGGGGCTCAGACTCAATCAGGATTTGTCCAATGGGTAGTAAATGATTTCTATGCATTGTTTTACATCTTTGAATTGTTCTCAGGCCTTACTTTGTACACTGGCAGATCATCTAGTTTGCCCACTACAATGTGAGGGAGATGGTGCCATCTGTCAGCAATCTTGTGTTTGCCATGCAGTCCCAGTTCTTAGCAATACCCGATCTCCCTCCTGGAGTTCCTGTGCTTTCACCTTTTATCATACCTTTCTTTGTTGGCCAGATTTCTTTTGGCAGCCATGGTTTGAGCCAGTTGATGCATGAGTTAGCTGGGCCTTTAACTTTGCACATACTGTAAATAGTTGTCAGCTTGAACCCCATCAGGAGAGACCCCAAACACACATCTACCGGTAGTCGAGCTTCTCTTCAAACATCAGGCGGTGGGGAGAACCAGTGGCATCACTTTTGGTGCAGTTATAAGCATGTACCAGGTGCTAATTTGTTGGCTCCATCTAGGCTTGTCCTTTGGGTGCAGGTGCCTAGCATATCTAGCAAAGTGCGTGTTGAAACGTTCAGGCTGTGGGTCCCCTGGGGGTGGTAGGAGTGGTTCTGGACTTTCTCACTCCCCACAGAGAAAGCATCTCTTTGATCAGACGACTCTCAAAGTCTCTCCCTTGATCAGAATGGATTCTTTGTGAGCCCATAGTGAACAAAAAGTTTTCTACGAGTACTTTGGCTACAGTGGATGCTTTCTGGTCTTTGGTGGGAAAGCTTGGGCATATCTCGTGAAATGGTCAGTGACCACCAGCACATTACTGATATTTCTTTGATCTGACTCCAAACTAGAAAATCAATACAGACCAGCTCCATGGGTGCACTGGTGGTTATGTTAACAAGGGGCAGCCCTCTGGGGCAAAGCTTTCCTCTGTAAGCAGCGACTACAAGTTCGTATGTTGCTCCACATCAGCCCCCATCTTAGGCCAATAGAATCTGGATCTCACCAAGTCAAGTGTTCTGTCTATACCAAGGTGCCCCATGTGGTTGTGCAAGGACCTCAATACTGAGTCTCGAAAGGCAGTAGGCAGCACCAGTTGTTGTTTGTCTACTTGTCCCCTCTGTCTACTGTTTCTCTATATAACAGTTTATTGATCAGTTTCAACTTAGGACCTTCTTTGTATAACAGTGCAGTTCTCAAATCAGTGGGCGTAATTTGGAACATCTTTCCTGCATGAGGGCTTCTAAAGCTGATTTGATCATGGGATCGAGGATTGAGCCCGCGAATACTGTCATTGTCCAGCTGAGGCAGTGCACCAATGTCTATTGCAGAAAAGTGGCAATAAGCAGCGGGTATGCAATTCTCAGAGGTCCCAAGCAATCCACCATGCAGTCCACTGCGTCCGTGGACATTGTTCCTCCCTGTCAAACTTCCGGCAGAGTGCCCGAATGTCAGGTTCTGCCAATCGGACCCAATCATTCTGGGGAACAGGCCTCCGAGGAGGCATCAGCATCTATGTGGTTCAGACCTGCTCGGTATTCGAGAGCATAGTCATATGTAGATAATGCAGAAAGCCACCTGTGGCCAGTGGCATCCAACTTAGCTGAGGTCTGCACATAGGTCAAAGGATTATTGTCAGTTTTACTAGTATTTTAGCCCCATACAAGTACTCATGGAATTGGTCAACAATAGCCCACTTCAAAGCTAGGAACTCTAACTTATGTACAGGATAGTTCTTTTCGGATGGGGTCAGGCTTCTACTGGCAAAGGCCACTGGTCTCAGGCCATTCTCGTGCTCTTGGTACAACACAGCCCCAACCCTTGCAAGCTAGCATCAGTGTGCAGGACGTAAGGTTTTCTTGGATCGGCATAGGCCAGCACTGGAGCATGGGTAAGTTGATATATGATCTCATGAAAAGCAGTCTCACAATCAGGAGTCCAGCGGGCCCCAAATACTTCACTCGGATGAAAATACACTCTTTCAGTCTTGAGGACGCTGACTTTGGTATTTTTTGTGGGTTGGGGGATACCCTTGAGTAAGGTTAAGTAAAGGGCGGATCACTCTTGAATAGTCCTTGATGAAACGCCGATAATAACCACAGAATCCCAGGAATCTTTGCAGTTCTTTTAGATTTTGGGCGTGGCCAGGTGGTCAAGGCCTCAACTTTACTTGGGTCGGTCTCTATTCCTCGGTGGATACTATGTGTCCCACATACTTTACTGATGTTTGAAAGAATTGACACTTATCAATGGACAGTTTAAGGCCAAAGTCCTCCAGTCGATCCAATACCTTAAATAATCTGCTCTCATGTTCCTCCAGTGAGCTGCCAAACACAATAACATCATCTAGGTATACCAGGCACTCTAGTAAGTTCATGTCCCCACTGCACGCTCCATCAATCGTTGAAAAGTGGCTGGGGCACCTGAAATCCCTTGAGGCATCCTCATGAATTCATGAAAAGCGGACAGATAAAGGCTGTCTTCTCACGGTCCTCTGGGGCCATCGGGATCTGGTAGTACCCACTGCGGAGATCCAGCACAGAGAACCACTTGCTCCCGTTTAGGCAGTCAAAGCATCCTGAATGCGGGGCATTGTGTACTGATCGGGATAGTCCATGGTTTAAAGGTGCGATAATCCACGCACATCCTTACTGTCCCATTCTTTTCCTCACTACCACAATGGGGAAGCATAAGGGCTTCTGGATTCTTGTATTACACCAGCCGCTAACATCTCTTGCAGATGCCTCACATCATCTATATCAGCAGGTGCCAGGCGTCGAGACCTCTCACAAATGGTCTTTCGCCATGCAGCCGGATATTGTGCTCAGCTCCTTGCACCATCCTACGCCCCATTCCTTTAAAGAAAACACCTGGTCTCTCTGGGCAAGCTTCTCTGATCCTCACTTTCCATTCAGCTGGCAGCGGGAGTTGCCAAATCAAACAAGTCAGAGCGTTACTCTGTCATTCTTCCTTGAACTCTTGCTGCTGGGTAGCACTGCAGTGTCTGCACAATGCACATTAGCCAGGATGCAACCTCTATTTACTCGAATGTCTCTTTCAGACACATTATGAACTTGGACCATTACCCTTCTGGCATAAGCATGGGCTCTAGCGGGCAAAATACTAGGCTTGACCAGCAGTCCCTCTGGCAATTTTCCATCGCCTGGTGCATCCAACATTAATATTTTATTCTTAACATCCTTTCTGATACGGACCTCTCCTGTAAGGTACACTGGGCATTTGGTGCCAGGATCAGAGACTCAGGATCCTTCTTCCATACAATTCCAACCGGTTCCTCTGGTTCTATATTTTCAGCATCTCTGTGCCTCATAGGCCTTCTTAATTAAAGCCGGAACTCTTAAGCTCTACTAGTCTTTGACCCTGTTTTCATAACACAAATGTGCCGCCTTCTGAACATATGAGCATTTGTTCCAATCAACAAAGGACACCATCATACAGTCCAGTGGGGGACACACTAAGGCTAGGGTCTCTACTTGTTCGGCCACCCAGCCACGGAGGTGGGGAAAGACAGCCAAATTCGGATATACCCAGAATAGGGTAGGCCTTCTCACTTAACCCCCATACATGCAGTCCTTCTAATGGTTGTAGGCACGTCTGACAAATGCTTCTGATACCAATCTTGAAACATAATTGTCACTTGGGAGCCACTGTCTAATACAGCTCTTGTAGACATCCATTTACCTTTACAGTGGTCTCCATGGAGGGACCCACTATTCTGGACCAGTCTGGAGGCGGTAGTGGGGCCTGGGCAACTGACCTTGCCACAAAAGTCGTGAATTAGCATTTTTGGTGCCCTCACTGGGATCATTTCGTGCACCTCTTAACCACTGATTTGTTCTCCGAAGCTCTCCTTGTAGCCTATATGCAACTTTGTCAGTGTCTTTTGGGGATTGGCATTCCCTTTCATGTGCCCATCCTTCCCACAATTATAGCAAAACATACTTTTTGGAGTTTGAGCTGGCCGGTGCCACACTGGGAGCCAGGGCGGGGTATTACTAACTGGAAACCTTGGTGCCATCTCTGTCTCTTGTGATAAGTTTGGAGACATCTCGTCAGTTCTCCACTTCCATGGTCAAGGAATCGAGTTCGGAGCTGTTATCAGCAGGAGATACATGGTGGGTATCCCACCCCATAGCAGATGCAGTCGGATATAGGTCGGGCCCTGATTTGCAGGCGTGGCCTTCATAAAGGACTGTTTTGAATTCCGGATCTCTCAACAGTTCACCCCATTGTGGCATATCTTTTTCCTTATCAGAGCACTCATTGACTGCCAACCTCTGCCCCTGAACTTCACTTGATGGGCCACCCTCAGTCACTCGGTCATAGCCACAGCTATTGGTGCAGGTCCCTCCCGAGGTCGCTTTTTCTCAACTCCTCGAATTTCTCTCATTAACTCATCATAGGAGGGTGGGATTCCAGTCGATTTGCCAGGCGAATTGAAGCAACAGCAGTTCTGAGAAGGGGGCAGACTTAAGGATTCTGTCCAGTCTGGTTCGGTCCAGTTCAATCGCTGGCAAACTACCCTTTCTGAGGCATTCTTGCAACAATTTTTCCAGCCGAGAGACATACACAGACAACAACCCCTTGGTACTGTTGTGCATTTCTTACTCCACCATAGGTCCTCATCAGAATCTGGGCTCCCATACACATTCTCCAAGGCCTCAAGATAGGCTTGTGCAGTCGCTCGGGTTACTGGCCCGTTTAGCACGGATGGTAGCCAGGGCAGGACCTCGGAGGCTCTCACTAACCCTCTTCGCTTGGCTTCCGAGCATTGCCATTCTAGCACTTGGGGGGCAACATAGTCTATCCAGGTCTCCCAGTCATCCTCCCTTGGGGGTGGGGGAGGTGCCAGAGAGATCCTCAACCTTCGGTAAGAGTCGTGACTAATGGCAGGTGCAGAAATAGGAGTCTGCATTGGTTCAGCCACCATTCACGGTACTGGAGCAGGAGAGGGTGTTGGGGAGGAACACCCCAGGTGGCAAGAATAGTTTCTTCAAGTCCTCCACAGTTTTCCTTCTCCCAGCAACCATTTAGCAAATTTCTCCTCAAAAGTTTCAGATAGTGGTGGGGCTCATTCCCCCAGGTCTTTACTGTCCTTAGTTATCACTCTCCAGCAGTGAGGGCTCCCTCTGGGGTAATGGTCTGTGGTACTTTGGAGCTATCTATGGGATCCTTAAACTCTACTAGGGCCAGGAAAGTGTGGGTGAGCAGATTAGCGTGCCGACCCACCACCACAGGATTTTGTAAACCTTCCACCTTGGAAAGTACTCCTGCACAGTGTCCGTATTGATGCCAGGGGATGTCAGGATAAGCATAGCATTTTGGGGGTCGATCTCCTCCCTGTACACCACTCCACCAGCCGGTGCACAGCCACTTCTGTCGGGTACCCATTTATTTATTTATTTATTTATTTTCCTTAACAGTGGTTTGTAAATATGGCCACTAGAGGACACACAATCCCAGCGGTGAGCCTCCAAAATGTAACCCTAGATGGCGCTATCCCAGGGCTACTACCCCTGCCTGATTTGCCACTAACAGGTTGAGGGGCCTGGATCCAATGGCGGTGCCTCCACCCAGAGGTCAGGGTTTGCAATAGTTAAACTTACTTGGTCACAGCCCTCTGGGACACTGCAACCTCTTTCTTCCCACTAGTGGCCCACACAATATAGCAGAATTACCTTCACAGTATACACTTACCCCAAGGCTGGTTCAGGCACCGGGACATCCTGTAAATAAGATACAGTGCAACAATCACAGTACAGTACTTTAACATAGACAAATCACTCAGGCAGTATAACTTTGTTGAAACAAACAGCTCTGATTTATTTGGGGGATATAACAAGGACGAGGGAAATCAGGTTAATTAGCTTATCACTTTACTATCTACCTATGGCTCTGTGCACAGGCCTATCCCTACCAGTTACTGTCCCTGGGTACCCAGGCCCTAGTGGCTAGTCCAAACTGTGGCAGCTGGTAGGGCCCTTTCACACAGAAAAGGAAAATTAAACAGTCAGCAGTACAGTAATTCCATTTGGATTTAATGTGGCAATTCAACAGGGAGCGAATTTCAATTAGTACTCACTAACTCCAAAGAAGATATGGTCCTTCAATGTCAGTAGGGCTACTTTGATCTCCAAGAGACTCTCACACATTTATATGGTAAAAAAGAAAGCACTATACCAGGCAGGCTGCATCTGTATCCCAATCGCAATTACTGCACAATAACCAGGAGAACACACAGCAGATTCAGTTCCTGACAGACCGAGTGTAATTCAACAATTTCTTCAGTCTTCTACAGGGTGAGCCTGGTTTCTACTCTTCGGAGATCCTTTGATTCTTTTCACAGGACGGATTCAGTCCTAACAAGCAGTTACACAGTTGTAGACCGGAACTCTGGGCCTTGTACACGTTTTTGACTGAAACTGTGCACTGAAGGAGACAGGGTTTCTTTCCCTTCACTTTCAGATCTCAAACTGAAACTCCCAACAGACAAAAACCGGGCACTTCCTTTGAGTTCCTCCCAGTTCTTGACTGGATTGGCTGTCACTCACAATAGACTGCTGCTGTTGGTCCAAAAGGCACAAGTCTAAACTACATCTCCCAGAGTCACTGCCCATACAATACTCTTGTGGCTGGCTCAGATTATGAGTCCCAAGTTCTGATTCGTCAAGGCATCATTTTAGAGGCTAGTTTACCCACACTGATTGGTCCAGTTCAGCAGTTCAAACCAGAATGGGAACTAGGCAGACAGTTCTGACTGCAAAGAAAGCAGGTTAGACAAACTGTAATTTTATTATTACTGTCAATGATTTCTGCAATCAGTTACATCTTTCAGACAGGTTCCCTTTGCACCCTAGTGACTGCAAAAATGGGGTGAATTGGCAGCAGCTTGAGTGGTACTCAATCAAAGAAACACACAGTCCCCCATACAAACTAATTATGTCTGCAAGCAGACAGCTCTTAAAGAGACAGTACCAGAGGTTCTAAAAACACTCACTGATAAATGGCTTAAACCCCAAACACCATTCAGGCTTGGAGCATTCAAGCAAGCTCCTGGAAGTCTTTTGGGAACCCCCATTTGCAGGGGGGTTACATTGTGATTAAGGAGGCTGTGACCTCCATGTGATAAATACCAGCTGTTTATGGACTGTCTCAGATATGGAACTGTTATTCTGTTATAACAATTGAAACTAATAAAAATAAAGTTAAAAAAAAAAGATTAGAGTACTGCAATGCTCTTTATCTAGGGCTCTCTGTGGGTTTGGTATGTTGCCTGCAGCTAGTGCAGAACGCAGCAGCTCGACTGATCGCTGGGACCTCTCAGTCTGAACATATTATGCCAGTTCTGCATGAACTGCATTGGCTGCCAGTGCTGTGGTGTATTAACTGTGATATGTTTGTTGGCCTACAAAGCCTTGCATGATCTGAGCCCTGGGTATTTGAAAGACCTATCAGAATATGCTCCCATCCACCCCCTTTGTTCCTCTGATGCGGGCCTCCTTACAGTTCAATGCTTCCAACTGAAATCTTCTGGGATCGGGCCTTTGGGATTACCACACCATTGATATAGGACACACCCCCTCCTGACATCCAAGGAGATGTTTTTACAGGAGTAGTACACCCTCATATCTTGTAAATGTTATTTGTTTCCTTGTCAACAGATAACTCTTTTCATGTAGCTGTTGGATATATGCGTTTGCTTTAGTTTGTTTTCACTGTTCATACCAACCCCTGTAACTAGCCTGGTGGTGGTGGTGGGGGAATCTCCATTTTCTGGATGTTAAAATCTCATTGTCCCCCAAGAGCTGTATTAGCATATGAGAACATAATGGCACAGCACCCATTTACAACATGTATTTCTATGCTGAAAGTACACATAACCAGAAAAAGCTGTCTAGAAACACATAGATTGATTGTAGTTTAAAGGAAAAAAACTTGCATTACATCTAAGACTGTATCTAAAGCTAACTTAAAGTAAATGTGGTATTTCCCACCTTGCTGCAACTGGTTTTGTTGAATTAAGCAATAATGCACTACAGGGTATGTGTCGTGCTGAGATAACAATATGCTTCTGGTGGTTGGGCATGAGGCCGCAGGCTGAGTGCATCCAGCACCCGAGAAGTGGCATTATCCCAATGCGACACACATCTTGGAGTATATCATTGCTATTATTTTGGGTCAGACCTGAAAAAGGGCTTTGCCCGGTGTCCCTACCCGGTTAATAAATTTAAAATAATAATAAAAAAAAAATATACAATGGCTCCTCTACTTCCCTTACATTTTCACATTTTGATATAAAGTAGTCCCTTTCTCATAAGTCAATTAAGTCTTATTTTGGTAGTGGTTACAGCAGTGTAACAGGTAATATGCTGATTTATGTAGAGCAACAAGGAATTCTGGGTAGATTATAAAGTTAATTTAAATGTTCCTTATTCAGCAGTGCAGTCTCCTTTTTTGGTAGCAGTGACTACAATACAGTGCCTTAATATAATGGTTACAGCAGTATGACAGTTGATATGCTGATTTACTTATAGCAACAAGGAATTCTGGGTAGATTTTAAAAAGTTAACTTTAATTTTCCATACTCAACAGTGCAGTCTCATATTTTGGTAGTGGTGACTACAGTATAGCACCTCGTATGTAAATATACATGACAAGGCAATGTGGGCACGATATGAAGGGGTCTTCGATTTTGCCTTACTTGAAGGTGCAGTGTCCTTTTTTGGTAGTGGTTACTACAATACAAGATCTCAGATATTTATTTGCAAAATGAAGCATTATGCACACACTGATCACACACTGATAGCTGAGAAGATTTCTTTACTGAGATGTGTACTCTCCTATTTCTGTAGTGATACAGAAATATAATAGCCTGTACATTGATTTACATAGTTTGGAATTGTGGGTACAGTAAATTGCTCATTTTTCTATCTCCCTAATCTGTATGTGAAGTGATTTTTTTTTTTTTTTACTGATGACATTCGGTCATGTGTATGCTGGGACTAGATCCGTAATGTTATACTGGGATAACATCACGGATCCAGCCCCAGATTGACCAATTGGAGCCCAGTATTCTTTCTTGCCATTGTAGAATTCTTATTAAGGCAGGGCTCCCATATCTACAGGGATTCCTGTATTTTACAGGGATTTGGAGGCATCTACAGGAAAACTCTTGCCATAGACTTGCATTGGTTATACAGGAAAACAGGGCAATTCTGCTTCCATAGGAAATAATGTAATCTACAGGAAAACACAGGAATATCACCCTGGAGTTACAGGGAAAATGCCAAAGCAACATGGGAGCACTGAATTAAGCAGACGGCCATACTGTGGAGTCTAAAGGGTGCCAACACATCATGTTCTCATATGCTAATGCAGCTCTCAGACACAATGAGATTTCAACAACCAGAAAATGGAGACCCCCAGGTTAGTTACAGGGGCTGGTGTGAATAGTGAAAATAAACTAAAGCAAACACATATATCCCCAGCTCCTAGAGTTCCCAGCATTTCGTCTCTTCAGTCTCCTTGGTGTAGTTGTGCAGACTAATGAATGTGATTCATGCGAAAGAATGGAAACAGAATACTGTATGTTTATTAGTACAGTGGTAACAGAGCAATGTTCAGCTTCATATACTCTGTGTAAAGTATTATTTATGTTCAGACCATCAGTTGCAGTCCTTTCATATCAACCTTTGCACAGTTTTGAAATGTTTCTCTTGGCTTCAGAGATGTGTCCTCTCTGTCCCTGCAGCTCCATACAAGCCTGCAGTGTTTCCAATCCTGTCTCTCTCTCTCTCTCTGTCTATCTTTAAATTTATAAAAACACGTACCCCTTTCCTGCCAATATGTCTGGTTCTTTCAGTGATGCAATAAAGTGAATTGATTACCATTGTTAGTTATTCCTTTCTATAACTCCCCAACTGGCTAATACCAGGCCACTGCTGTTTTTTTTCTCTGCTTCACACAGTTGGTCTGACAATTTGCTAGTTAACCCTTTCCCGTCTGTGTTAGAGAATATGGAACCTGTTCTGCATATTAAGAAATGTCATTCTGCCATCTTCATGGTCACCTTCCCTTCTAATGTCTGATGAATGCCTTCAACACAACATGGCAGAGACAGGATGCCATCTTAGCTACTTATGGCACAAGCTGTTCCTTCCCGGGAGGACATCAGTGTTGGCATTTTACTTATTCTTTGGGTCATAGGTAAATATGGACCCTGCAGCTTTCAGTATACTAGCCATCTCGGCCTCCTGACTGGCAGACAGTTGAGATGACAGCTGTGTGATGTCTGTGCTGGATCCAGTTTTCATCTCCTGAATCAGGTTAGGAAGGTGAGCTTTCTCACTCTCATCCATGAGCAAGCCCATTTCCCCCAAATCAGACTGCTCCTGAGTGTGAAATGCCCCACACGCTTAGTGCCTATTGGAGCCCAGAAGTGCCAGGGAGCTCTGCCACCTGGCTTCTGTGTCTCCTGACATGTTGGCATGTCCTGCAGTAACTAGTCATATCCCTGGCCACTGTGGTTCAGTACAAATTCTGCAACAACAAAAACAAGTCAGAGCACACTCTGGCCCCCAAGGGTAAATGTAACACTAAACATATTTCTTTAGCCTGGATTGGCAACTTACTACATATTTTGATTTCAAAAGGAGTGGGAGTCTCTTGGTATTCACCTCAGGGGCCCTGCTGTGAAGTCACCCAGCTACCAACGTTGAGGTAGACCACTCATCATCTGGGTCCCCACTCTAAACTGCATCTGCCTCAAATGGCTTATCTTTATAGGGTTATTTATTTTATTATTATGTTTACTGTTTTATTATGACTGTTCTTATTTTTTTGTAAAGCGCCTTGATGGCCTGAAAGGCACTTTGACAAAATAAAATGTATTATTATTATTAATATTGGCTTAATTAAGGTGTGGTCCCCAACCAATTTAAGGCAGATGCAGTTTAGAGAGGGACCCAGCTAATGGGTGGTCTGCCTCAACATTGGTAGCTGGGTGACTTCACAGCAGGGCCCTGAAGTGAATACCAAGAGACCCGCACTCCTTTTGAAATCAAAATAGTAAGTTGCCAATCCAGGCTGAAAAAAATATGTTTATTGTTACATTTACCCTTGGGGGGGGGGGTGTCAGGGTGTATTCTGACTTGTTTTTACTGATGTACACCATATACAGTAGCACCCCTCATTTAGAATCCCATTTATAGTTTGTGAATGAGCATGGGTGAGCAGTTAACATTGAATAAAGTTTATAAATTCCACGACAGCCTGTCACTACTGTTGGCAACAACCGTATGTTCTGACCATGGGGTATAATGGGCTCCTGACAATACCTTAACCCTAAATTCATAGGGAAACACAACTGTTCATACAGTTCCCTCTGTTCCGACATCCTTGTGGCTTCTGGGGTGCAGTGGTAGCCCTTCCCTCACTAACACCCTAGTGGTGAGTAAAGTTCCCCATAGAGTGCTATTGTTGCCTACTGTTTCTTGTAACCCTTTCAAATTGGATCATTCTCTGCACTCATATCAGTTCTTACCTTGATATACTCCTCAGTGACATAATTCCCTCTGGCATGATGTAGCTGTTTGCACCCTGGCTTCCCTGGCATTCTTTTTTTTTTTCCAGTTCCCACCTTGTGCTGGAGGTTGTCAGCCCCCCCATCTCACTCACTGCCCCTCCATGCCCAGGCTTATCCCCCCCCAGGGCAGGGCTGCCGATCGGGCAACCCTCCCCAAGGTACATGGTCTCTTTTGCCCAGGCTTACCCACCAGGGCAGGGCTATATGAACGGGACCCTCCCCTCGTGGACATCATAGAAACATAGACTTTGATGGCAGATAAGGACCGCTAGGCCCATCTAGTCTGCCCATTTCCCTACCTACAGGATAGGCCGCAGATCCTAGTTAACCAACAGCCTATTTCTTCCTACCCCCCACAAGAATTGCCTTATGTCTGTCCCATGCAGTCTAGAATTCTCCCACAGTTTTAGACCCCACAACCTCCTCAGGAAGGCTGTTCCATGCATCCACTACCCTCTCTGTGAAATAATACTTCCTCACATTGCCCTAGACGCCCTCCTTCTATCTTTTAAATTGTGTCCCTTGTTCTTGCAAGTCTCTTTTTCTGAAAAATGCTACCCTCTTGGACTTTGTTGATTCCACTGAGGTACTTAAAGTTTCTATCATGTCCCCCTCTCCTTCTTTCCTCAAGGGTATACATATTAGCTCCTTTAGTCTCTCCTCATACGGCTTCTCTTGCAGACCCTGCACCATTTTAGTTGCCCTCCTCTGGATTGCCTCTATCCTGTCTATGTCCTTGCGGAGATGGGGTCTCCAGAACTGGACACAGTACTCAGATAGGGTCTCACCAACTGTCTGTACAGAGGGATAACAACTTCCTGTTTTCTGCTGCTGATGCCTCTCCTATACATCCCAGTATACCCTCAGCCCTCCCTACTGCCTTCTCACATTGCTTGCTAACCTTAAGGTCATCTGATATGATTACCCCAGGTCCCTTTCCTTTTTGTTGTTGTTACTGCCTCCCCACCCATTGTGTATTCTTCCCCTGGGTTCTTGTTTCCCAGGTGCATTATTTCACCTTCTTTGCATTGAACCCTAGCTGCCATACTTCTGATCATTCCTCCAACCTTGCCAAGTCCCTTTTCATCCTTTCCACGCCTCCTTGTGTATCAACCCTGTTGCAGATCTTTGTGTCATCTGCAAAAGGCATACTTTTCCTTCAGTCCCTTTGCAATGTCTTATAAAGACATTAAAAGGACTGGACCCAATACTGAACCCTGTGGTACCCACTAGTAACCCCCTTTCTTCAGGTGGACTCCATTTACAATTACCTTCTGTGTCCTGTTGTCCAGCTAATGTTTTACCCAGGCTACCACCCTGGTTCCCACTCCCAGGCTGGTTAATTTGACTATTAATCTTTTGTGTGGGACTGTGTCAAATGCCTTGCTAAAGTCTAGGTAGGCCATGTCCACAGCCCCTCCCTGGTCTACTACTTTGGTCACCCAGTCAAAGAAATCTATTAGAGTCATCTGACATGACCTTCCCGCTGTGAACCCATGCTGCCTTGTGTCCTGTGCTCCACTGGCCTCTAGGTACTCGACTATTCTTTCCTTCAGAAGTGACGCCATCACTTTCCCTACCACAGAGGTCAGACTGACAGGTCTGTAGTTTCCTGCCTCTGTCTTGGACCCACTTTTGTGAAGGGAATCACATCCGCCTTCCTCCAGTCCTCGGGTACCACACCATCCTCCCATGATTTATTAAAAGAGTAGCCAGTGGTTTCACTAGTTCCTCCTTAATTCTTTCAGAATTCTGGGTGAATTCCATCAGGACCCATTGCTTTGTCCACCTTCAGTTTTAGGGTTCTTGCAGAACCCTTTCTTCTGTGAAAGGACTGGGATCGACCCCCCTATCAAGAGTGCTTCTGTTAATTGGATTAGGCACTTCCCCCTCCTCTTTTCTGAATACTGAGCAGAAATATTCGTTCAGTATTCCTGCTTTTTCACTGTCCCTCTCTGCCCACCCACTGTTCATTCTATTCAGCCTCACTATCCCTTCCTTTGTCTTTCTACGCTCGCTGATGTACCTATAAAAGGTTTTATCCTTCTTAACTGAGTTGGCTATCTTTTCCTCAGTTTGGGCCTTTGCAATTTGACTTCCCTCCCTGCTTCCTTCTGCCTTAACTGGTACAGCTCTCTGTCCTGCTCCTTCTGTGTTTCCTTATACTTCCGAATGCTATCTTTTCTTCCTGACTTTAACAGCCACCTCTTTTGAGAACCATAGTGGCTTTTTATTTCATTTGATTTGTTCATTTGCTTCACACAAAGGCTTGTTGCCTCTGTGATGGCAGTTTTGATAATTCCCCATTGTTGCTCCACCTCCTTCTAGCCTGTTTGCTAGTGCTTTTCTGAGGCACTCTTCCATCTTGCCAAAGTCAGCCCTCCTAAAGTCCAGTACCCTCACATTTGTGTGGCTTGACTCTGTAGCTGAGTTTAACGTGAACCACACTGTTTGATTGTCACTTGTCCCCAGATGGCAACCCCTTCTAGATCTGAGGATCCTCTCCTGCCCCATTTGATAGTCTGAGGGTCTAAGATTGCTCCCTCACTGGGTTCAGAAACTAGCTGTCTAATACCTGCCACCTGTAGGGCATCAAGAATGGCCCTGCTCTTGGATGTGGCTGCAGCAAATGTGCTCCAGTTAACATCTGGCATATTCAGGTCTCCCATCAACAATATCTCCCCTTTCTCTGCCATTCTAAGAATGCCTTCTATCATATCCTTGTCCATTCCTTCCCCTGACATGGGGTCTGTACACAACCCTGTGCGGATTGTGGTGCCCTTCCAGTCTCCAAGGTGACCCACAGTGCCTCCTCTCCTCCCTGTTTACTCTTTTGTTCAGTTGCTTTTATCCCTTCCTTTACATAGAGAGCTACTCCTCCCCCTCTTCTCCCCTGCCTGTCTCTCCTGTAGGTTATGTACCCTGGTATGTTAACATCCCAGTCATGGTTCTCTGTGTACCATGTTTCTGTGACTGCTACGATATCCAGGCATCCCTCTTCCATTAAGGCCATCAGCTCGGGGAGCTTGTTGCCCAGACTACGGGCATTGGTACTCATTACCCTCCATTTCCTGATGGCCTTACCCCTTTTGCCCCATCTCTGTCCTTCTTGCCTTTGTCACTTTCTCCATTTACCCCTGCCCTTCTCCCTATTGACACCTCTATGTTGGTGCTTGCAGCACTTACTACAATGATTATTTGGGGGGGCTAGGATTTTCCTGCTCCTTTCCAGTGCCTCCCCCCTTGGCTAGTTTAAATGCTTGCTAATGAAGCATTTAAACCTATCACCTAGGATCCTGGTTCCCCTCCCGGACAGATGCAGCCCATCATGCCAGTATAGGCTTGCATCACTCCAGGTGGACCCCAGTCTCAATGAAGCCAAATCCCTGAACTCCACACCAGTTTTCAACCACTGATTGAATCCCATGGTGCGGAACACCCTAGCTTCTCCTATGCCATAGATGGGCAGCACTCCGAGAAGGTTACCGTGCATGCTACTTGACTAAGGCCCTCCCAATTCACAAACTCTTCCTGCACTTCTCTAATCCCTTTCTTAGCCAGGTCATTTGTCCCTAGGTGGACAATGACATCCAGCTCCCTCCCCTATGCAGCTGCTCCAGCAATCCTGAGGATTCGCTTCCTGTCCCTGCAAGCCATGGCGCCAGGCAGGCACCTTACCTCCCTCTCCCCTTCCTCCCACAGTTCTACCTTCCTAACAATGGAGTCCCCCACCAGGAGTTGTTTCCTTCCCCTGCAGGGTCCTCTGCCACCCTCCTGTGGGTCTCCTTTGTGGAGATTCCCAGCATCCTCCTTGGTCTCCACTGTGGGTGCCTCCATAGAGGAACCACACTTTGCCAGAATGGCATAGGAATTGTGGAGAGGTACAATGGGAGGGATGCACCTCTGTTCCACCACCCTCACCCTCCCTGAGTGCACTGTGGTCCAACCGCTCCTCTTTCTTGGCAGCCTCTGAGCAGAGCGGCAGTGGCACTGGTGGTCCCTGGATGGAAGAGGAGGTCCCATAAATCCTGGCCAACTCAGCCTGGAGATGAGCAACCTCCTCCCTCAGCCCAGAGAGTTGCCTGCAGATGGGACAACACCACATCCTCCAGAACATCTCCCGGAAGACTGCTGCTCCACAGCCACTGCACTGCACCACTCCAATCATGTCTTATTTCTGGCCCCTTAACTGATTGCAATCCTTACTCTTTCTTCTGTTTTTTTTTTCTCTCTCTCCTTACTTTCTGCCTGTGTGCCCTTTAAGCTCCTGATTGTCCTGTTCTGAGACAAGAATATCCTATATTCATAAGTAGACCACTTACTTGCTCAGAGGCAGACCTCCAGCATCTAGAGGGGGCGGAGGCTACTCTTGCCCTTCTAGGATGGTGGGTCCTTGGTGGTTCTGTGATCACTCACTTCCTGCCCCTAAACAGGAAGTTCCTGTTGTCAGTCAAATTCTGTGCCTATAAAAATAGAACTAGCTTTGGGTGGGGGTGGAAGGGAGGAAGGAGGGCAATATAGTCCCAGCAGAGAAGTTCAGTCACACAGCAGTCCTTTTCCCTGGTGTCTTCTGCCAAGCTATTAGCAGAAACTTTCTAAGGCAGTCTTTAAATGTAGCTTCCTTCTAGCCAAGCCACTCCCCCTACTTACCAGATCTTTCTACAAGTAATTTAAACCTCACAGCAGTTAAGTCCTTTCAGTCACCTGAGATTTACACCTAGATAACTCTTCAGATAACCATTCAGTTCAGTTAACCCAAACACACACTTTTTTTTTGTATGTTAGTTTTTTTACCCTAAATTAAAGGTCAAATACAAAAGTTCTTCTACTTTAGTCCCAGCAGAGAAGTTCAGTCACACAGCAGTCCTTTCTCCTGGTGTCTTCTGCCAAGCTATGTCACATCAGTCACAGTGAGAGTGGCAGCAGAGGCATCATGAATGGGGCTGGAATCTTTCTATTTTTTGGAGATCCCTAGGGATGGAGATGTATAATGATGCCAATATCTGCCCTGCCACCCCTTGCGTGAGGTGCTGGCAGAGGCGGTACCCCCACCTCTGCCAGAGGTCCGCATGTGGCCGGACACTCTTTCCCCTCCCCCGGAGCAGTCCCTGGGATGCTCAGTCCCTCTCCCCCCAGCCAGCCCTCCAACTCATAAGTCTGTTTCTGAACCCAGGATGTCAGCACCACAAGTGGACACCTTGCTGCTGTGCTGACGGGCTGGCCATGGCTTCTCTAGCATTCTGGGCACTGGTGGAGTCCCTGGCTGGACTTCTCCAGTTTGTGCTTCCTGCCTCTAGTACAGTACAATACAATCAGTACTTCTGTATTACACTCCCTGTCTGGGTTTGGACTAGATTCGGGGACATCCCCTCCTGTCTCAGTGCCCTAAGTTGTTGGCTGACAAAAACCCCATCCCCAAATGGTCTGGGTTCCTATGGTCTACTGTTGAAGTTATTTTAGCCTCGGAGCCTCCTTCCATTCTAACCAGGTCACATACAGACAGCTGAGAAAGAGCTGGTGGGGCACCAGTTGACACTGCCTTTACTCCCTCACTTTTTTGAGCAGGATCGTCAGTATGCTGGTTCTACCTCTAGTTGGGCTCCTATTTTGGGCCAGGGCAGGAGTCTCAATCTTCTATCCTCCTGGCCCTATGTCTTCAGCCATGGGCTGATACAGCATCTCCTCCATATAGTCTGTAACCCAGAGTTGACTTTGGAAATGCTTCCCCTCTAAGGGAATACTGTAGCTCCACCCAGGTTGTCACCACCATGACTTGTTGGGAAAGAGCTGGTGGAGAAGCAGCCAGCACTGTCCCTACCTTCCTTAGCCCTTTGATCCAGGTGGTCCGTATGCTGGACTCTCTCATTCTGGCTGGGCTCCTCATGTGACACAAGTCAGTTTATCTTTGAGTTTAGGTCATTCTCTAAAATAAGACTAACTGCAAAGCCCCATACCATCACCACTTCAGTTTGCATGTGCTGTCCGTTGAAGGTCACCTTTGCCACAAGACATACTTTCACCCATGTCCTTGAAAGCTTCTCTGGGAAAACCATTTACACACACACACACACACACACACACACACACAAAACATTTTAACATTTTCTGATCTTGCTGATAAGACATAGTTTACCATTTGCATCTGGGTTCAACTCACATTCTCCCCCTTGTGGGTTTGGAAACTGGGCTTAAACAATTCAAAAGCAAATGCCCTGCCTCCTTACAGGTCCAGCACTCCTTGGGGCCCTAAGTAAGCTGCCCTATCTCTTTCTTGCTGCTGGGACTTGGATTTGACTGGCTCTGCTCCCCTTGCAGTCCCCGCACTGGTACTCATCCAGGTCAGTGGGTTAGCTTTGATCACCCACTTTCTGATTTACAGACTTCCTGGCATCCATATTGTATACTCATCTGCCTTGTTATCAGCCTCATCAATGGTGGCAAGTATCCTATGCCTGACTTATATGTGCAAGTCCTCAGAAAAAGAAAGATAAAATTGCTCAAACAGTCACAACTTAAGAGTTTTTCACATATGTACAGTATCTGCTTTCATGCTCTCCATCCACTGATTACATACCATTTTCATTTAAGTCCCAAATTCACAGTAAGTAATACATGGAGGTTTGTACATCTTGTGTAGGCACTGCCTATAAGCATCTGGTGTCAACTCATATCTCTTGAGAATCTATTAAAATAGAAAAAGAACTTATTGAAAAAAGGGTATTGTTTTTGAAATTATTTTCTGACAGCTGATATATGAGTGGTCAGTGACTTCTTGATCTTCACGCATGGCAAAGCCATGAGTGAGGTCAAAAGAGGTCACTGACCACAAGTGAAGATAAACATCATATCTCATAAGCACCCAGCACATGTCTGGTTTCTGTGCTATACACTAGCGTTTCTAAGCCAATTTTTGTTTTATTTAGAAGTGAAAGTTTTGCAGAGCGTAGGAGATTTGAAGCGCTGGCAGCTGCCACATGCTGTTTTTTTAGAGGTAGCTAGTGCTGGCTGAAGTGTACGGATATATCAATGGCTAGGGACAGGTGGCAGAAAAGGTTCCTTGTGATGTACCCAACTATCTAGATCAATTTTATGACGTACGCTACTGTGAAGATGAAAAATGTATCTAGCTAGTTGGTGTTCTCTGCTATAGATGGCATTTTTATTTGGCCTAAAAAAGCTAATGCACATTATATAAACTTATTTAGCCCAGCCTTTGAGGAAAGTGCCAACAAACCTACCCATGTAATTTATGCTGTGGTATGCAAATTATAAAACTTCTCATAAGTTTGAAGAAATGTGCCCACAGTACGAATATATGATATTTGCCAGCAGATAAAGGCCTAGAGGTCTATTAATTCTGCTCAAATGTGCAGCTAGCACCCCTTATTCTGCAGCTGCCCCTCCCTTCCACCCTTCCCCTCCATTGCCCCTCCCCCTTGCCGTATTCCAGCCCCTTTTGAAGCAGTCCACTGTTCTACTGGATACCACTTCTGCCGGTAATGCATTCCACTCAGCTACCACCCTCTCTGTAAAAAAGTGTCTCCTTATCTCCCTCTTGAACCTTCCTCCCTCCAGTCTTATATCACGGCCCCAGTTGTCCCTCCCCTTCCTTACTTTGAACAGCCCCTCTGTACCTGTCTTTTTTATTCCTTTCATGTACTTAAAGGTTTAATTATATCCCCCCGTCCCTCCTCTCCTCCCACAAGAATATATTAAACTCCATCAGCCTCCTCTCATATGATGAGTCCCCCAGCCCCTTGATCATCTTTGTCACCCTGCGCTGCACCCCTTCCACTAACTTAATGTCCCTCTTCAGATTCGGGTGCCAGTACTGCATGCAGTACTCCAGGTGCGGTCTAACTAATGACCTATACAGTGGCAGAATCACCTCCTCCCTCATCGAGGATATCCCCTTGCAATGCAACCCAGCATTCTGTTGGCCTTTGCAGCTGCCTTCCTACATTGTGCTGAATTGTTCATTGACCCAGTAATGAGTACTTCCAGATCCTTCTCCTCCTCTGTCTGGGCTAGCTGCATTCCCCCCAGCTGGTAAATCCTCCTTGGGTTCTTCTCCCCAAAATGTAGCACCTTGTACTTTTTGGCATTAAATCCCAGTTGCCAGGTGTCTGACCAGGTTTCCAGTTTTGCCAGATCATCCTGCAACCCCTGCCATCCCCCTAGGTAGTCCACCACCGCTTCCATCTTGGTATCATCAGCAAACAGACTGATCTTGCTCTAGATGTCCAATGATATGTCTGCAATGAATATCCCAAACAACACTGGTTCCAACATTGAGCCCTGTGGAACACCGCTTGTCACTACCATTGGGGGTGAGAGCTCCCCACCCACCACCACCTTGTGTTGCCTTCCCTGAAGCCAGTTCCCTACCCATCTCACCAGCTTTGCACCTGCCCCTGTGCCTTCTAACTTACTTCCCAGCCTCCCATGTGGCACCGAGTTGAATGCCTTACTGAAGTCCAGATACAGGATATCCACTGCATGGCTCCTGTCCAATTGCTTAGTTACCCAGTCATAGAACTCTGCCAGGTTGGTTTGGCAGGATCTGCCATGTATGAAGCCATGCTGTCTGCTGTCCTGTAGTCCTTTGGCCTCCAGGAGGGCCACCAGCCGCTCCTTCAGGTTGTCTCCATCTGCTTACCCATGATGGATGTGAGGCTCACTGGTCTATAGTTCCCTGGTTCATCCTTGGGGCAACTCTTGTGGAGGGGCACCACATGAGCCATCCTCCAATCCTGAGGTATGCACCCTAAGTGTAATGAGGCATTAAATAGGTCTGCCAAAGGTCCTGCAAGGACCTCTGCCAGCTCCTTCAGAACCCTGGGGTGGATGCCATCTGGGCCTGGCACCTTGTCCACCCTCAGTGCCTTCAAACCCTCTAGAACTCTGCCCTCCAGTAAGTCCTCATTATTTGCCAACTTCGACCACTGAACGTGACGGAAATTCTGCCACCACCTTCCTGTAGCAAGATTATTAATAGCTCCCACACTCACCAGAATTTGGACACATGCCAGTTCATGCTGTCACTCACTGTCTTTCTCCTACCATATCTTTCCCCCCTTAAGCTAGTGCTGCCTCTGTCCCTCCTGCACCCCTCACGCTCATTCTGTTTCTTTTCCACCTCAGGTCGCATCTTCTCTGGCTTGCATTGATGTTCTTAATCTTTCTCTGCCACCTCAAGCTCCCTTTGCATTGCTTTCCTTCTCCACTTTCACCTTGGAAGCTCCAACTGTAGTGTTAAATCTTTTACTTTTACACTCGCCATGGCTCTTGCTAGCATAATTTACGAAGGTTAGGCTGGCTGGTTTCTGAAATTGTAGTCCTTTCTCATTCAGCTCACAATTCACACTCAGTTTGTTTTCCAGTAAGTGTTTTTCCTTTTGTATCACACTGGCTTTGAAATCACAGTCTCAACAATATATTCCAATCGTCACCACATTACCTCTCATCACTCAGCTCTACACATGTCGCAGTGCTGGCATTTGCTGGGATTTCTTGATCCAGACCAATAATGTCTGATATCCACAGACGTCCTTCCTATGCTGCCATCTGGTTTGGACCCTTGTCAGATGCTGTCCCCAGAGTGTATTCTCATCACACCGATACCTCTCTCACCACTGGTGCGCTGGTACCAGCCAGGTTTGGGGATTTCCTGGACTTTCTTACATGTAGTTTGCGCAGGCTCCTTTGTATGGTCATGTACAGACTGATGAATATGCACTGGTTCATGATATAGGATAAAACCAGATTCCTGTACATTTACGGGGTCAGTGCAGTGGTTATGGAGCAATGTTTGCATGCTCATACTCTGTGCATGGAGTGGATTCAAATTATTGGTCACTATCAATACTTGCATAGGTTTCGAATTCCTCCCTTGTTTTCAGAGAGCTCTTCTCTCTATCTCTACAGCTCTGTCCCAGGTTGCAGTGTTTCTGACCCCCCCCCAGATATTAACCCTTAGGCTGCCGGAAGATTTAGAACACATAGGTTTTTTGGACAGGATATGTTGCAGCAGCCTAAGGGTAAACACACACAGTATCCATGTTCAGCGCTATAAAAACACACTTTCTCTTTCCTGATAATCTTTCTGGTTCCCCCATAGATAAAAGAAGAAATAGTGTAACCCCCCCACTCCATGCCCCCATTTAAGGACATAAACTTCTTTCACAGGTGGTCCGGGGCAATGGAGGAGGGGTACCCTCAAGCACTAACATTGAGATCAATGCACAAAATAAGGCAGGGAAAATGGCATCTTACCTTTCAGGCGTCTTCAATAGTCATGCACTCTCACCTTCACCCTTATATTCTGGTGTCTTTTTTCAACCCGAAGGCGCCCACCGGACCAGGAACTCCGCACTGTTCCTCTACTGTCTCCAGAGTCCCCACTGAGCCCCTTGGACCCGCCCAGGCAGGATAAAACTTTGTCTGGAATGAAACTCATGAGAAATTAATTCGACTGAACATAACGAGGAAAATAAATATTTCATTTCATTTGCTTCCCCCTCTCAGTTTAAATAATACACATCACTACTGTTTACTCTCAAACTGACTTCTTTTATTTTGCTCCTACACTGCAAATGATTCCCAACAATACAGGGGTCACATCTTCATTTTTTTAATAGATAATGCAGCTCCATGGGGCTAATTCAACTTTTTACAGATACTGGCTAGACATTTTAAAGCAGCAGAAATGATGATTCTTAAAGCAGTACAAGCAGGGATTTGTTCTCTGTCTCTCTCTCTCTCTCTCATGCTTTACCCAAGACCTACTTGAAAATCAGATCCCCGCAATCTCCTGGCTTCTCTGGATTTGTTAAGCAAAATCTTTTTTCCTTTCTTACTCCCACGTTACCCACTTACTGGCACTGGTCGCTCCCCAAATGCTGTCGTGGGAAAGTGGTCTGCTTCCCCCACCTGGACCCTTGGGTGCTGGTCCAAGCCACAGGGGAATACCAGGATTTTTCCTGATGACCCACGCCCTGTAACCCACAGCTTGGTACTGTACCTGTGCTACTTCAGCACCTGTTATCTTCACTCAGCTCAGCCTCTCCTCTGCTCCACTGGTGCAGTGGCCCTAAAACCTGGCCACACTCCAGTAATACCAGTCCCATGCTTTGGGCTGTACTGCCTCCTACTGATTGCCCAAACACTCTGGTGTCTGCTGTTCAGCTTCCTCGGGGGTCCCCAACCAGGCCACGTTCCCTTTACACCTCCTGGGCTTACGTTAAGCTCCAGCATGAGGGCTACACTCCAAGGCCTGCCCTTATGGCCTGTGACTTGCCCAGACTTCAATGTTCCAGTGACCCTGGACCTGCCCCGCCAAAGCAGGCCCGCATCTTGAGTGAAAATGCCCCCCCAACTCCCTCTACCCCCAGACTGCCCTGCCACACTGTGTACGAGGGGAGCCACTGCCACTGGCTTCCCTCTTGTGGGGGTTCTGCCACTGCTTCCACAGCCCTGGTGACCTGGGAACACCTTACTGGGTTCTCTAGGGCTCCTAACTCTTCCAGGCCTACAAGCCACCTACATTCCCTGCCCCCAAATGATGCAGGACCTGGTTACACATTTTACCCCTACGGAGCTCCATACCCCCACTCCTCATCAACCATGGCACTGCCCAAAGTCATCCTGACTTTACTTTGGGGGAGGGCCCCACTGGCCCTCATGGACCACTGAGCTCCCTCACTTGCCCACCTAATCTCTGCTTATTACTCTGCACTTCTTGCCATCCCCCTCCAGCCCCAGGCCTAATGCCCGGGCTGGAGAGGCCCCAATACTTCCTGTCCGCTCCCTTATATACTCCCTAAAACCTACTCTCTGCTGCCACCTGAAGGCATCCAGCAGCAACATCCTCCAGAGCACTAACACATTCTCTAGCTCGGGGGGGGGGGAGAAGGGGAAAAAGGGATGCCTAAAATGGGAATATAAGCCCTTCTTTTAAGTGGGCTTACACTTTTCCCCCACCCAGGAAATCATTCCCTCCTGGGAATAATGGCAAGAGCCCAATGATGATCTTCTCCCATCAGACTGAGTATGCACACTCCCCAGCCTTCTGGCAACAGACACACCATACCTGGCCACAGGTACCACCCAACCTACCTTCCTAGCCCAATAAACATCTAAAATGTTCTAAATCCTACCTGCTCCAGGAGATAATCTAAATGGTTAGCAAACAACTTTCATTATTTCTTTAACAACAATTGCAATCATTTCTCATAATGATTAAGCATTTCAATTTTACGCATCTGCAAACAACAATTAGAAAAAAATTACTCACCATAGTAATGTTGTTTCTTCTAATGGAGTCTTGCTGTATTCTGACAATATGCAGCTAGCCCCAGCACTTGAACTGCCCTGAAAGGGTTAACTCTATGCAGCAGCATATAACGTTGAGCTCGAGCTCGGTTTTCAAACCTCTGTCTCTGGTACTTCTCAGTGTAACTGTCAGATTCTTATGAGCAAACTAAGTACTAAGTATGGAAATTGTTTAACTTTAAAGCCAAAAGGCAACGAACTGGGTCCAAAAGACTCAAGTCAAGAATCCAAGAAAAAAGGTAGTGACAAATATATAAACATAAAAACAACAGCAATAAAACAACTACCCCACCCTTAACAGGGAGGGGTACAAGGTACACCCCTGAGGTGCAACACTGCAACTGCCAGCCCACTTCCCAAAAACTAGGTTCTGAGAGGGGAGATAGGGAAGGAGGTCAGAATACAGCAAGACTCCATTAGAAGAAACAACATTACTATGGTGAGTAATTTTTTCTTCAAACAACATTAAGTCTTGCTGTATTCTGACAATATGTACACTACCAAGCAGTTCCCCCAGGAGTAGGGAATACAGAACCTATTTTAGGAACAGTCTCTGCAGTACTGCTGTACCAAACCTAGCATCACTCCTAGCCTGGATGTCCAGAGAGTAATACTTGGTGAATGTATGTGTAATCCCCTACAAATGGGGGTTCCCGAAAAGTCTTCCTTGAGCTTGCCTAAATGCTCACTGCCAGGCTGGTGTCCTGCATTTTAGCAGTTTAAATGTGATTGCCGGAGAGTGTTTGTATAGCCTCTGTGTACTGTCTCTTTAAGAGCTGCCTGGATTGCAGTCATAAGTAATCTGAGAGGAGCTCTGTTGAAAGATGTAACTATTTGCTGAAAATCATTTAAAGTGATAATGATAATGTAGTTTGTCTAACCTGCCTTCTTTGCAGCAAGGACTTTTTTGTTTATCTCCACTATCTTGGTCCTGGACTGCCGAATTGGACCAATCAGTACTGGTGGGACCTAAATGGAGCCGGACTACAGGAGCTGTCTGGAGTCAAAATCTGTAGGAACTGTAGTTTTGGGCTTTTTGCACCTGAAGGGGGAGCCTTTGTTGTGACTGACAGACAGATCAGCCATCCAAACCTTTTGGATTCTGGGGAAAGTCCCCCAGGCTTGCTGGCAGTTGAGTCAGATCTAAGTTGGGAGCTGAAGAAGCAACAGCTTGAGACAGTCAAGCAGTCATCTGAGTATTTTTGCGCTGGAGAACTGTGGGAAGCCCTGCGTTGTGGTCTGCATGTCTACCTGCTGCCCCTGAGAGGGAGAGAAGAGAATTATTTCAGATTAAATCCAAGTTTGTGAGAATGAAGTCCACTGATTTTTTACCAGGCTCATACCTGAAGAAGACTGAAGATTTTGCTGAATACGATTGGCCTGTCAGGATTTCCAGCTGCTTTTGAATCCCCGGTTTGTGCAGAGACTTTGCGATCATGACCAGAGAGCGGTTTGCCTGGTACAGTAGAATTTCCTGACATGTAAATGTGCTGTGAGTTGTTAATGGGTCGTGATTGGTTCCCCACTGTGTGAACTGTGTTCTGCTTGCTGGAACCTGTATCCAGCTCAAAACGGACTGTATCCAAATTTAGCTCTATTTGGCCGGGGCCTTGCCACACTGGTTCAGCCAGACTACCTGCTGCACAGAGAACGCCATCAATGAGAGACCTGCCTGGGGATCAGACCCCTGCTCCACGCTTGAACAGGAATGATGCCTCAGCGATTCATGTGGGCCCTGCTTCTCCTGGCACTCCAGATAAACCACCTGCTGTCTCGATTTTCGTCCAGCCTGTGTCCAGTCTTGGGTATCATGAGTAACCATCTGGGTAGCTCCCTGCAACAACAGCCTAATCTAAAAGTGTGTCATCTTGTTGTTTTCTTTTCACGAACTGAGCCCTCTGACTCTGGATTACAAATAGTGTGTGTTATGCACGTTGTTTTCTTCCATCATAGGGCCCCAACCAGCTGCAACGTTCCTGGCTAGCCCACCGTTCTCCATCTGGGTGCCCAGAGTATGTGACTGTTTATGGACCCTGAAGTGCATGCATAACTGTTTAACTGATACAGCCTTTAAGCAAATTAACCTGATTACGCCCTTCCCTTGTTTAAGTCCCTTAAATAAATCAGATCTGTTTTTTGCATTTACCCTGACTGTGGTTCCAATTTGTGCAAGAGTACTGTACTGCTGTTATTTGCTGTGTATAACCTTGTTTTACAGGAGGTTCCCATGGCTGGGCCAGAGGAAAGCCCTGGTGGTAAGTGCAAACAGTGTAGGTACTTGTGTGGTGTATCAGGGGTATTGTGAAAGTGATTACTGTGTATTGTCCCGGCCACTAGTAAGGAAAGAGGGGGGTTACAGTGTCCCAGAGGGCTATGCCCTGGTTAGCTTGACCACTACCAACCCTGACCTCTGGGTGGAGGCACCCATTTCAGAACTCAGGTCCCTTAACCTGCTATTAGCCAAGGTAGGCTGGGGTAGTAGCCCTTGGGATAGTGCCACCTAAGGGTTACATATGGACTGTTTTCCAGGTGGCTGCTTTCCAGATTTCTATCAAGAATATATCTCTGGCAGCAGCCAGAGAAGCAGCTGTACCCCTAGTCAAGTGAGCCCTCAGGCCTGAAGCGGGTGCTTTTCCCAGCTTGTCATAGCACAATTGTATACAAGAGACAATCCACTTGGCAATAGCTATTTTAGTAGCAGGCTTACCTTTTCTCACTTCACCATAAGTGAGAAATAATTGAAGACAGTCATTTCTGTGTGCCTTAGTATGCTATATGTAGTAGCTAAGTGCCCTATTAACATCCAAACTGTGTAATCTTCTTTCCCCTGAAGAAGAGTGGTCACTGAAAAACACAGGTAGAGACATAGACTGGTTCAGATGAAAATCTGACACCGCTTTGGGTAAGAACCTCCTATTGGTTCTCAGGACCACCTCATCCCAATGGAAGGAGATAAAGTCAGGTTCAACTGACAGGGCCTGTAATTCACTAATCCGCCTGGCAGAAGTGATAGCTACCAGGAACACAGTTTTCCAGGTCAAGTACTTAAGCTTGGCCGAAGCCAGAGGTTCAAAGGGTGGCTGCATAAGCTGAGCAATACAGACATTCAGATCCCAAGCTCTCTAAAGGGAGGGTTGATATGAACCAGACCTTTGAAGAACTTACTAAAAACAGGATGAGATGCCAGGGAAGAGCCCTTCCCTGCTGAAAGGAATGCAGACACAGCTGCTAGGTGAACCTTCAGAGTTGCAGGCCTAAGGCCTAGGCCATTAAGGTGAACCAGATAATCTAAGGATGTAGCAATGCCTGCAGTACCAGGCAGAATGCCCTTCTGAGAACACCAAATGCTGAATCTTTTCCATTTGGAATTACAAGTTTTTCTGGTAGAAGGTTTCCTGGAGACCTTCAGAATATCCAGAACTCCCTGAGAAAGATGCAAGCCTGCATATTCTAACTACTCAAGAACCAGGCCTTGAGATTGAGAGACTGGAAATTGGGGTACCAAATTCTCCCTTGAGAGGAGGTTAGGAGATTGTGTCTCTTGGGAAGAGACAGGGGGAGTGACACTGCCAGGGACAACAACAGGGGGTACCAAGGTTGTCTGGCCCAGTCCGGAGCCACCAGTATCATTGTACAGGGTTGAGACCTGATCTTGACTAGAACTCTGAACAACAGGGGGAAGGAAGGAAAGGCATAGAGGAACCTGCCCTTCCAATCCAATATGAGAGCATCCAGAGGAGCAGTCCAGAGGACTGGAGGTCTGCAGTAGAACAGCAGGAGTTGGTGACTGTCCGGGGCTGCAAAGAGATTTTACTCTGCAGTGCCCCATCTGTTGAAGATTACTTTCAGGATGAGAGGATCCAGGGACCATTTGTGATGTCCCTGGGAGATTCTGCTCAAAGCATCTGCTAGCACATTGTCCTTCCCTGGGAGAGGAACTGCTGTCAGGGAAGCCTGAAGGGAATAGGCTAGAGACCACAGTTTCATGGTCTCTGTGCACAAGGCCATGGACCGAGTGCCCCCTTGCTTGTTGATGTACCACATTGTGGTGGTATTGTCTGTCGTGACCTGCACCACATTGTCTCTGACAGAGTCGGAGAAAGCCTCAAGGGCCAGGAATACTGCCCTGAGTTCCAGGAGAGTGATATGAAGGAGAGACTCTCGCAGAGACCAAACATTCTGAACCGTGAGGGCTCCCAAATGGGCTCCCCAGCCTAGGAGAGAAGCATCTGTGGTTAGGACTACTGAGGGAGCTTGACTGAGGAATGGGACACCTTGTCTGAGATTGTCATGATCCAGCCACCACTGGAGAGCTTGGACCAGAGTCTGAGTCAGTTGAACCAATTTGGTGAGACAGTATTTTCTCTGTGACCAAAAGGACCTTAGGTGGAACTGAATGTCCCTCATCTGAAACCTGTCTCCTTGTACCATTGCAGTGGAAGCTGCCATGTGGCCTAGGAGTTGAAGAAAGTGTCTTGCTGGGTGAGAGACCAGAGGTCGAAATGAAGAAGTGAGATCTGTAAGGGCCTTTACCCTCGCTAATGAGAGGAAGGCCTTTGCCTGAACAGTATCTAACTCTATTCCTATGAAAGTAAGGAGTTGTACTGCTTCGAGAACTGACTTTGGAAGATTGAGGAGAAACCCCAGAGAACTGAACAAGTTCTGAGTGATTTGCAGAGCTGACTTGACCTGGTCGGAGGACTGACCTACAATGAGCCAGTCATCCAGGTAGGGGAAGATAGATATACCCTGCCTTCTGAGGAAGGCAACTACTACTGCAAGGCACTTTGTAAACACCCTTGGAGCTGATGTTAAGCTGAAGGGCATGGCCCTGAACTGATAATGGCCTGAAGGCAACTTGAACCTGAGGTACTTTCTGTGGGAGCACCTGATAGGAATATGGAAATAGGCATCCTTGAGGTCCAGGGATGCTAGCCAATGCCCTGGCCTTAGAGAGGGAAGAATTATTCCCAGAGTCACCATTTTGAATTTTGGTTTTGAGATGTGTTTGCTCGAATACCTTCAGTCTAGGATGGGTCACCACTCCCCTGTCTTTTTTGGGGTAAGGAAATATCTGGAGTACAGACCTTTGCCCCTGTGCTGAGTAGGAACTTTCTCTACAGCCCTGAGAACCAGTAGAAAAGAAACCTCTGCCTCTAGAGCAATGGTTTCTGAAATGGTTGCAGATAGAAAGGGCCTGACCCTCATTTTTGGGAACCTATTGAAACTGAGGGCCAGTCCCTGGCTTACTACCTCCAGGACTCACCTGTTTGAGGTTACAGACTTCCAGCCCTGGCTGACACATCAGGGTGTCTGCTTGGCAGGAGCCTTGGACTGAAAAAAGGATACAGCCCTGCTCATCCCCCTCCTACCTGTCCCTCAAAAAAAAAAAACCTCTGTGGGAAAGAAGAAGAAGCCTGGGCTTGGTAAAAAGGCCTGTAGAAAGGCTTGCCCCTGCCCCTAGACTGCTGCTTCTGAGGAGTGGCTTGCCTTTCTTTAGCCTGTGCACTCCTGTAGGTGGTCCTATAATCATCCATTTTCTTCATGTAAGCCTCTGTCTGCTCCACAAACAGAGAGTTACCCACCGGGAAATCCATGGCCTTAGCCTGGGTGTCCTGGGAAAGGCTAGTGCATTTGAGCCAAGCTAATCTCCTGAGAGGCACAGATGTAGCCATGTCTCTTGATGCCACATCATTGAAGTCTACAGCAGCGTGGAACTGTACTTTGGATGCCTCAGTTCCATCAGCAGCCACATCCTCCAGCTCTTTGGCTAGCTGGGAGGAGTCCTGTTTAGCCAGTTCCAGAACCATATCCCACCTGGACTTCTGGTACCTGGCTGTGTAGACCATATAATTAGCCTGCCTGAGTCCCAAAAAGGATGCCAAATATTGTTTTTTGGCCATGGCATTCACTTTCCTGGAGTCTTTGTCTGGGGGGTGTGAAGCCAAAGCAATATTAGCCCTGTCACAGGCTGCAGCCTGCACTACCCCAACCTGGTTGCAATGACTATATAAAAACTCTGTACCTGAGCCTGATAACATGTACCTCCTGCCCATTCTCTTATCTACATGAGGTAAGGAATTAGGTGTTTGCAATATCTTTTTTGTCTGTTTCCCCAAAGATTTCTGAAGAGGGATAGACAATCTTTTGGACTCTGGGATGTCCATCATCTCAACAAAATCAGGCTCCTCCTCCTCCTCCTCAGCAGCTTCTGCCATTAGAAGCTGGAGGGTTTCGGCCACTGTCTTGTAGAACAAGAAGTGGCAATGGGACTCAGAAAGCCTGGGGGGGCATTAGAAGGCCTGTCTGGGGAGATGTTCTGTTTAATAGGCACATCCAGGCCTTCAAAATCATTATTATCATCATCATCATCATCATCATCATCCTCTGGATACTCTTCGTCTCCCTCCTACTTCACATCATAATAAGCATCCAGATCGTAATCCGATGGAGTCAGATCCGACTGAACCGACTGCCTAACCTACTCTGTTGCAGATCTTGGTGTCATCTACAAACAGACAAACCTTACTCTCCAGTCCATCTGCAATGTCACTGATGAAGATATTGAAGAGGACTGGCCCCAGGACTGATCCCCGATGTACCCCACTTGTGACTTGCATCTCTTCTGACTGTATACCATTTACGACCACTCTCTGTTTTCTGTCTGTCAACAAGTTTGCCACCCAGTTGACCAAATTCTAACCCACCCCGGGCCTACCCAGCTTATTAATCAATCTTCTATGTGGAACAGTATAGAAAGCTTTTCTGAAGTCAAGGTAGGCAACATCAACTGCACCCCCTTGGTCCACCACCCTGGTTACCCTGTCAAAGAAATCTATGAGATTAGTTTGACAGGACCTTCTTGTTGTAAACCCATGCTATCTTGGATCCTGTGCTCCTATGGATTCCAGGTGTTGCACTATCCTTTCCATAAGGAGTGCCTCCATAATCTTGCCCACTACTGAGGTAAAACTGACTGGTCTGCAGTTCCCTGCTTCCTCCCTGCTGTCACTCTTGTGGAGTGGGATCACGTGAGCCATTCTCCAGTCTTCTGGGACCTCTCCTGTGCTCAGAGACTCACTAAACATTTTTTATTTTTTTTTTTATTTTAGTCTTTTGGTAACTGGGTAAGGCTCACTAGGCACAAGTGCCTGTTTTCAGGGGTGACCTGGGAGCACTGGGCAGTTAAGTGACTTGCTCAGAGTCACACAGTATGCAAGTGGAGGTTGTGAGAATCAAACTCAGGTCTAGTCTGCTGGATGTACCAAACTCATTCACACCTCGTTCCTCTAACCTCTGGGCTATACTGCCAGCCCAGGTTCAAACAGTTCTGATAATGGCTCTGCTAGTTCCACTCTTAGCTCCTTTAGTACCCTGGGATGTATGCCATCAGGTCCTGTTGTCTTGTCCACCCTGAGCTTAGTGAGCTCTTGTAGGACCCCTTCTTTTGTGAAGGGACTTGTGCACACCTTCCTCCCCCCGTGTCCATGGTGCTGAGTGTGGACCCTGCCCTACCTTCTCTTCAGTAAATATTGAGCAGAAGTATCTATTTAGGATAGATGCCTTTCCTTGGTCCTCCTCCACACAATCCCCCTTATCCCCTTTGATCTTAGCAATACCCCCTCTGGACTTTCTTCTTTTACTAATGTATCTATAGAAAGTATTGTCCCCTTCCTTTACTGTTCGTGCTAGTGTTTCCTTGGTTTGGGCCTTTGCCTGCCTTACTGCCTTTCCTGCTCCCCTTAGGGCAGTTTGGTGTGCCTCCCTATCTTCGTCCTGCTGTGTTCCCTTATATTTCCTGAAGGCCAGCCTTTTGGCTCTGACTTTTTCTGCTACTGTTTTTGAGAACCAAAGTGGTTTCCTCCTTTTTTTGCTCTTGCTTTACTCTCTAACACAATGGGATGTTGCTTCAAGTATAGCATCCTTAATGCTTGCTCACTTTGCCTGTACCCCCTCACCTGTATTTCTTTTTGCCAGGGCTAGTTTAACTCTGTTGGCCATCATATCAAAGTCAAATCCTCTGAAGTCCCATTTTTTTTGCCTTGGAATGGGATGATTTAGTTCTAGTGGCCAAATTGAACCATACCATGTGATGGTCACTGGCCCCCAGGTGACCTTCTACCTGGAGATCTGTGATCCTTTCCCTGTTAGTCAGTACTAGATCTAGGATAGTCCTGTCTCTTGTGGGTTGTTGTACCAGTTGTTTGAGGCCCTTCCCCTGCAGGGAATCCACTATGTGTCTAGTTCTAGTGGATGTTCCTGATGGCATTGACCAATCTGTATCTGGCATGTTGAAATCTCCCATTATCAGAATCTCCCCTTTAGCAGTCATGTTTTGTATATCTTCTAATAGTAATGTGTCTATGTCCTCCTCCTGGTCTGGAGACCTGTAGACAACCCCAGTTTGTATGGCTGTCCCATTTCCTGTTTCCAGGGTGACCCACAGTTTTTCTGGTTTCTTATGTGTATTCTGAATTTTTGTAGCTTTGATATTCTCATTGACATATAGGGTCACTCCCCCCTCCCTTTTTGCACCTCAGTCTCTTCTGAGATGGTGCAATACAAGGCAATAGGGCAGCTAGGGACGTAGGGTAGAGTAATAAGTGTTGAATTAGGTAATCGGGTGAATATAGGGAATAATGGACAGATACTATGGAATCGAGGGCTGTAAGAGGGGGCTGTAGAAACAGGTTCAGAATGTGGGTCAAAAGTGAAGTGAAGCAAGCCTGTGAGACACCCCAACCTGAGAAGTAGAGAACTCATTATAGACCCAAGGATGTAGACCCAAGGCTGTAGGTATGAAGGACCCAGGACTAGAAGTGTTAGAGGAGAGCAGTGGGAAGAGGATTTCAACTCCCTTGTGGTGTTGCCCTCTAGTGGCTTTGCAGTATAATTTGCAAATGGGAAAGTAGACACTTAAAAACAAACAAACAACAAAACAAACAAAAAAATAACTGTCTAATACTCTATGCAGGTAAAATCTACAAACTGCAGTTTTAACAATTCTATGCAGTAAAACTCACTGAGCTATAACTTTAACAGTGCTGTTCTACTAAACAGTTGGTACTGGAAAACTCAGCATTAGCTGAGATGGAAGACTAGGTTTGCTGGCAAAGGCACCTAGCTTCACCTGAGCTCTTTTCTTCTAGGTTTGCTTGTAAGGAACAACATTATCAGAGCAAGGAAAAATATTTACTGTGTGTTACTATTTTCTTTTGTGCTCACAAGGTTTAATACTGCTTTTTGCTTACATTTTACTGCTGAAATTTTCTCTGATTCAAATTGCTGTTGCAGGGTATACTTTCTGCTGCATTATTACAGGGTGTGCCTACAGATTTGTTACTGTTTGGTACTTACAGATTACTGCTGTAATCTTCTCTGATTCAAATTGTTTTTTGCAAGGAATATCTTCTATTACTGCTTTATTTTTCTCTGTAGCAAAGTGTTTTTTGCAAGGTATATCTTCTGTGAAATTGTTGCAGATGGTGCTTATATTTTTGTGACTTTTTTATCTATCATTAGGCTAAGCAAAATTATTGTTTACTACTGTTTCATTTTATTTGTTTGCTGAAAGGTTTTCTGTTTGGTCTCAAAGGTGTTGTAGTCTCCTTCTCACATTGAAGAATCTAATAGCTTTCCTCCCACAGCTCTTCCAGGGGATTAGGAGTGTAATACGGGGGTGGAGCTGACAAAGTCCTGGTAACTTCCAACAGAAGAAAGGGTTGGGAGGGGAGTTGCTGGCAATCACAAGGGAAGAAAGCGACTTGGGCATTGTCATCACAGATGACCTGAAATCATTCAAGCAGACCACTAAAGCAGTAGGTAAGGGTAGGGCAGTGGTTCTCAAATGCTGAGGCCAGCCTCCCTGGGGAGGCCCCAACCTGTTCCAGGGGAGGCTCAAGCAAGTCTGAAAAAGTACTGTATTTAAATTTTGGGTTTTATATATTTTGTGCGAAGAGATGAAGCAAACTGAAAGAGGATAATAGTAGGTGAGTTTTATGTATTTATTTACTAATAGCTGACAAGGGAAGGTGAATGAGCCAAGGCTCATTTCAGGTGTACCCAGGGAAGGGTAGGGAGTGAATACATTTCAAAAGGTAACTGCAATACAATCAAGAAATACACAATGAAAAATAGTGCAAACAAATATGAACAATAAACTAATAATGAGTGGTGGTAGTTGATCAATTTGTAGACTGATGGCAGAACAGCTCAAATACAAGGGTTGAGCATAGAAGTGCTAACAGCAATAGTAGGAAGTAGCAAAGTAATCCCTGAGAAGTTGCTTATAAGCAGGGATGGGGGGGAGAGGCAAAGTATGTAGGAAGGTTATTTCATGTAGAGAGGAAACAGAGAAAGTAGTCTGACCCATGAAGGTACTGCAACAAGGGGCAACAATGGTTCAAGAATGAAAGTAGTGGAGGACGTAGGCTGGCCTGGGGGTGGTGGGGGTTACAATAAGCTGAATAATAATATTTGTTGCTGTATTTATTTGTTATTCAGATGACGCCATTGGGCACAGAAGCTCTTTTTCAAAGGTTCCACGTCAGTATAAGACAAAGAACTGAATGTGAGCCAAGTACTCTGAGGGGTTACAATTTATTCACGGGGTACTGCACAAAGTACAGTTTGTTATTTTTCTTTGGGGAGGCCCAAGATTTTTTCAGTTTTTGGGGGAGGCTCAAAATCTTTTCCATGGATTTGGGGAGGCTCACTGTGACAAAGTCTGAGAACTATTGAGCTAGGGGGATGTTGGGGTGTATTAACAGGGGTATCACAAGTCGTAAGAGGGAGGTAATAATCCCTCTTTACAAGACACTGGTTAGGTCCCATCTGGAGTACTGCATGCAATACTGGAGGCCGCATCTGAACAAGGACATTAACAAAATGGAGGCAGTCCAGAGAAGGGCAACCAGAATGGTGCAGGAACTCCATCAGAAAACATATGAGGACAGATTAACCGAGCTCAATATGTATACCCTAGAGCAAAGGACGGCGAGAGGTGATATGATCGAAACATTCAAACACCTTAAGGGCATTAACAAGGTGAAAGAGTCTAACATGTTTCAATATAAGAAAAATAGCAGGACAAGAGGACACAGCATGAGATTAGAGGGAGGCCGATTAAGGGGTAATGTGAGGAAGTTCTTTTTCACAGAAAGGGTGGTGGATGCATGAAACGGCCTACCTTAGGAAGTGGTGGATATGAATATAGTGCAGGGCTTCAAACAGGCATGGGATAGGCATAAGGGAGCAATACAGATGAGTATGAGTAGATAGGCCATTGAAAGAGTAAAAGCCTATGGCACATTCATAAGGTAGAAAAAATTGGCAGACTAGATGGACCTTGTGGTCCTTATCTGCTGTCAACTCTATGTTTCTATGTTTAGCAGTTTTTGTATTAAAAAAGACATCTTAGAAAGGGTAGATGCAAGAGCCAATAAGAAAAGGGAGAATAGCTTTGTGCCCAGTCAGAGCTCAGGAGCAGTAGTAGTGCAGCCAATTGGGCAGAAAGGCAAAAAGCATCAAGTTCAATCCCATCAGTGGCTCTGGGCTGCTCTTCAAAATCTGTACCTGGTTGTAGGCTGTGAGGCAGGCATGTCAGCACAGAACAACCACCGGGGTCACAGCAGCTCCCTCGACTTGCAGGCATAGATAGTGAAGTACTGTCATGGTTTAAATCCTACTCGTATCAGTGCTCGGACGTGGTCTATGTGAGAGGGACTTCTTTTCCTCCTTACCCCTCCCATTATTTATTTGAGATGTTGCAGTTATCATTCATTCTAAATCCCCTTTTTTTTATTTTTGTACCTGTACCTACACTCTGTATCTTCCTGACCAATGTATTTTGTACCTGCGCCTATACTCGGTATCATCCTGACCAATGTATGTCTCCACTGGAAGCTTGTGAAAACAGAAAGTACTGCTCACGTGCTTTTCCAGTATAAAAAATAAAGAATGAAATGAAAATGACTTTGTCAAATGATAAGCAAGGGGGAGCAGCAAGGTTTTCTCCTCAAGCTCCTTCTGTTTGTGATTTCCACTGATGAGCTTGCAAATATACTTTCCTTAACTGATGTGAAGATATATACAGATGAGACTGTGCTACTCTGCCCCACTAGGGACCTCCAGAGTGTTAACACAGCATTACAACAAAACTTCAATGACATTAAAATGAAAAGTACTGCAAAACCAGTGGGACAACATTTCTCTCAAACTGGTCACTCCATCTCTGACCTCTGTGTCCTGGTTCTCAAAATACACTTCAGAAATACACTAGAAAGGCAGGCTTATGAGGTCAGACTTATTTTTCTTTTCAATACATTTAATGATGGAAATCAATATGGACCTCAGTTTCATGACCCATTACAAAATTTAAACTGACAACTGCCTGTTTACTGCCTCAGGTATAGCACATAAGTGTTGCCTGTGCATATTATTTTTTTTTTTTATATATTATGCCTTATTTATTATATATATAATTTTAGGGTACCTTTAAACATTGACATGGTTCTGTGTATATGGCTGATCATACATTTTGTCCGCTGGTTTCATACTTTCCGAACACACACACACACTCTCTGTGCTGATTTCTTTTGCTGTCACATTCCATTTGTGAAGAGCAGTTGATTTACACCCAACAAGGATTTCAAAGACTTTGTTTTTGTCTCTGAATAATATCAGTTCTACCCTGTGTACTTAAAGTGGGTCCTTTGCAAAGTGTGCCATTTCCTGATGAAGAGTTCTATGTAGAGTGAAAGCTTAAACTATTTCAGTCTCTTGTTGGTCCAATAAAAGATGTCAAACCACTCACTCTGTTCAACAAAATTTCAATAAATAGGAAAGATAGTTGGTTCAAAACAAACTTATTTTAAATGTAAAAACAGAAAAATTGCATGCTATTCAGGTTTGGAACTGGGAGGAGCAGTGCTCTGCTATGCAACCCTGACGTACTGCTGTGCTTGTAGTTGACGGGACTAGGATTGGGCAAGTGCACTCTTACAATTACCTAGGTATTTGAGTGTACCCTGAGTGTGCCCCAATGGGGTGTGGACTATTAAGCCAACTCAAGAGACATTTGGGAGTAATGGTTGTGGACTGCCTCTCAAAGGAGGTCACCTGGGTCCATGAAGATCCACTCCCAGTAAGAATTCAAGGGGGAGAGCAAAGTGAGAGTTACTCTTCATAAAACAGCTGTAGGAATCATAAATCCACACCTGCTACTTCCAACCCCCTTCACAACTCTGGCTTCTTGCTCTCTTGCACTCCTCTTAAGGAAATCCAGTGGTGGTCAAGTTGCCTTCTCCTTCCAGTTCCCCAAACTTTGGAGTTTCTCTCCCCCGCCTTCCTGACTGTCACTTCCCACCAATTACTCACTTGTCTGCTCTGTGACTTTACTACTAACTCCTGCAGCTGGCATGAAATTGGACCCAGGTATACGGCCCATCATCCTCTGACCACTGCTTTCCAATTGTTCCCTTTTTGCACTGTGCCTACAATAGTGCAGTCCCCTTGCACACTCTCCCTTTCCCATAACTATTGGCCCCCTCCAAAAACTCAGTATTGCCTTCTGCACATTGCAAATGTTGTTATCCTCCAGTACTTTATTGCATTATAATGTATTTGACTTGCACAGAATCTGTATCCTTGCAAAACTGTTATTTATAATTCTTATTACATTTGATGCACATGTGGACCAAATGTTTTGTTACACTGAATGGGGATCTTGGGGGTGTGTCACTGCTGAGCCCATTGCAGTTCTAAATAGCAGGGTCTTGGCAGTCTAGACCAGTGACCATTCACTGTGGTTGTTTGTGACACCATTTGCTGCTTGCTGGGTGGAAACTTCTTGTACTTCAAAGGACCGAGCCCTCCAATCAGAGAGGGTGTTGGTCCTTTGATTTGCATGAAGTTGGACGGTCAGCAAGCAACTGACTGGCTTTCACCACCAAGAGCTCTCTTCCCTCTCATCTTGTTCTCCAGAATTATCAGGGCTTTGCAACAATATGCTGTTTGCATGTTGGTATGACAGTCTTGCCATTTCCATTACAGTATGCCTGCAAAGCTCTCGGTAAGTTTGTACAGCAGTCTTCCATGTATGAAGTTACTGTTAGAGACTCCTTACATGCGGGACACAGAAAATCATAATCCTTGCTATGTGAAATTTATTTAATTTATTTGAATTTTTATAACCAGGTGAGCCCGCTGAGACAGAATGTCCATTTTTCAGAGTGACCCGGGGGAGGGTATAAAAGGAGGCACAGAAATACAATGATAACAGTGAAAGATAAGTGCATAATAACACTTTTACAATAATTCTTACTATGAGAATACAATAGAGCATAAGTAAATAACTTACAAATCATATAACGCAAAAAACAAAAATAATAACAGCAATGAACGGGATATATACAGGCACATAAGCAGCAGATACAAATGATACAATGTATACAGGCATAAAAGTAATGGTTACAGCTGAATGTAGCACGATAAACACAGCAAAGCATAATTTATGATTCATCCAGGAATAGCCTAAGGGAGAAGGGTTGAGTAGGGAGACATGAGGGAAGATGGCATGCAAGATCTAGGAGCAGGATAAGGGAAGGAAGAGTTGAGAGGGGTAAAGCAAATTAGGTGAAAATAAGGTAGCGCCAAGATGGGCCAGCACAAGAAAAAGGGTAAGAGAGGGGAGATGTGAGTGAAAGCAGTGATCATAGAAACATAGAATTTGATGGCAGATAAGGACCGCTTGGCCCACCTAGTCTACCCATTTCTCTACCTAATGGATAAGCTGCAGATCCTAGTTAACCAACAGCCTACTTCCTCCTACCCCCCACTGGAATTGCCTTTTGTCTGTTCCATGTATTCTTGAATTCCCCCACTGTTTTTGACCTCACTACCTCCTCAGGAAGACCGTTCCATGTATCCACAACCCTCTCCATGATCAGGGGATTCAGAGACATGAGTAGCACATGACAGAGGGGAGGAAAGGAGAGGAAAGGAATGAGCAAGAAAGAGGGTAGGAGAGGAGAGGGATGAGCAAGAAAGAGGGTAGGAGTGTAGAGGGATGAGCAAGAGGCTAAGGGTGGAAGGACCCAGGAACAGGTGCAGAGCTGGGAGGAGGCAAGATGAGAAATACAACACCACTCACTCTTCAACCCACTGCAACAGTAAGGTGTTTTACATTTCCCTGCTTAAACAATCTCAAGGTCTTCCTCACTTTATATAGTTTGATCCCAGTGAAAGCCATTGGTACAGATTGGATACAGTCCAAGAAAAACTATATATAGAAATTGTATCAGGCAAAAAGTTTTGAACAGAATGAATTATGTCCCCCAACTGTTTTCACAGTCTGAAATATATATGGTAAAAGGCAGCCCATGTCAACTGGGCAATCTATCTGTTCTTTTAAGCAGCGAATTAACTTTGGATAGGAAAAGACCCCTAAATTGTTACATGCTGAAAAACAAATTACAGTAATGCCTGAACCCCAAGTGACTAACTGTTTCTCTCCCCTTCTGTTCAGCTTCACTCTACCGCTGCTTCCCATTCCATTCAATTAGCTCCCCAATCAGTTATGAGCCCTCCTCCCCCATCTGCATGCACGGTCAGAGACAGGCCAGGATTGACTAAACCCATCCGGCAAACAAGAACACTGCACAAATAACTTACACGCATCACTTATTCCATGGAGAAATGTAATGTAGATGTAATTCCAAAGAGTTGCCCAAATGGATAATCTGCAGCGTGCCAAAGAAGAGCTCCTGTTTCTCCATGGAGGAAGTAGTCGCGACCCCATCCCTGAGAGCTGCTGCTGGGAGTTGACCTATAAAGCGACTCTTGCTGTGTCTGTGACCCTTTTCTGATAGGTAGTTCTCAGGGTCAACAGTTTTCATATGTTCCCATACTTCTTCCAATGAGTTTTGAACACAGTATAAAGGAGATATCTATATATATTCTATTATTATTATTCTGGTATATGTGTTTGGGGGCCAGAAGTCAATATCACAGTATTTACTGTGGGGAAATCAAATCCATCAAACCATACAGGGGATGGTGGTACTGGAGGGAGGTGGGGAGACATTGGGGGGGAGGTGAGTGAGTGGGGCCATCCAGCATGGGATATCTAAAGTGAAGGATATATTAAGGAACAGTTAACTCCTTCAGCAGACAGTGGAACTTGGTAGAATATATAATTTGTATCCAAGTTAAAGTTATTTAATTTTCATACAGGCAGTGACCAGATCTGTTCAGCGTTTAGGGGGATTTTGTACCAAAGGTTGTCTTTTAATATGTATGCATGAGAAATGCCATCTTGTTTTTAGTTATGAATTCGTATATACCTTTAAAGTTAACGGAAATAGAGTGCAATGAGGAAATCTGAGTATTTTTTTGATACAGAGGCACAGTATATTGCTAAGCTTAATCAGTTTCACTAGTAAGATACATCTCTACAGAACCGCCCCCGTAGTTTGCAATCAAGGAGGAAATCAGTCCAACAAAATTTGTAGTTTGAACATAACTTATCCTAATGGGGGACTCAATTGTTTGACATATGGACCTAGGTACAGACAGCAGGATGAAGAAGGAAGTTAAGTGTCTCCCAGGAGGCACAGCTCAGAAGCAGGGGGAGCAGATCCACAGGATTGTTGGGGCAGTGGCAAGGAGGGGAGGGCTAGACATCATTGTCTACCTGGGGACAAATGACCTAGCAAGTGAGGGTGCTGGCATAGAAGCAGTACAGGAGGAATTCAGAGAGCTGGGTAAGTGTCTCAGACAGGTAACAAACTGTCACTTTTTCAGAGGTTCTACCTCCACAGTGGGGGCAAGAAATCAATGCATCAGAAGCTTCAACAATTGGCTGGAGGGCTGGTGCAGGGAAAGCAACTTTGGCTACATTGGAGACTGGGGAACCACCTGGCATAATGCACACCTGTACAAGTATGATGGCCTGCATTCATCCGGTGAAGGAACCACAGCCCTCAATGAATGGTTTAAATGCTTCCTTAGAGAACATTTAAACTAGCCGCGGGGAGGGGGGGAGGCTGTCAGATACAGGGAGACTCAAGCAGCCCACCCCCACAGGTTATAGGAGATAAAGCAGAGTACTAAGAATTGAGGGCAGATCGCCCCAACATACTGGGAAGGGACACAGTAGGAGTAGAAAATCAAAACTTAGATGACACCAAAGCTGACAAACTGGGACAGCAGGACAAACACGTACACAGGAAGGGGAAGGGCCGTAGTACATAGAAAATCATGCACACACATGCTTGCAGCCTGGGAAACAAAGTCCCAGACCTAGAGGTGTTAATGACAGAGGAAGATCTGTACATAGTGGCCATACTGAAACATGGTTCACCAGTAGCCACAGCTGGGAGTTAAATGTACCAGGTTACACTCTGTTCAGAAGAGAAAGGTTAGGCAGGAAAGGAGGAGGAGTGGCCATATACATCAAAGAGAACATCAAAGCAACTGCACTACAGGACAAACATGAGGAAGTAGAGGAACTATGGGTCACCCTCAAAACAGGTAAGGGAACAGCAATTTGGGCAGGTGTAGTCTACAGACCCCCAGCTCATGGGGAGGAGGTGGACAAAATATTGCTAGATAACATACTTAATATGTCAGCAAAGGGGGAGGTTCTGCTGATGGGGAACTTTAACTTCCCTGACGCGGACTGGTCCATCCCTGCAGGGCTATCAGCCAGGTCCCATGACATTGTGGACTCACTACAGGGTGTGGGCCTCAAACAACTGGTGAGGGAGCCCACCAGAGAAGGGGCAATCCTGGATCTGGTCCTAATCAGTGGGGACAGGATAGAAGATCTACAAGTGGAGTGGCACCTAGGGTCCAGCGACCACCTCGTGATACAATTCAAACTCGTAATAGGGTTACAGGCAAGCCATACAAGGGCAAGGATCCTGGATTTCAGAAGGGTAGATTTCAGTAAGATGGGAGAGAGTATCAGAGAAGCCCTAAAACAGAAAAAGATGGGGAGGGGTTGATGAACACTGGGCGTAAATTAAAAATGCCATTATTGAGGTCACTGAACAATGTGTCAAGGTGAGAAATAAAGTGAAGAGATGGAGGAAACCATGTTGGTTCTCCAGGGCTGTAGCAGAAAAGGTAAAAGCTAAAAGGGTTGCCTTCAGAAGATATAAGGGGATGCAAAGAGATGAAGAAAGAGAGGAGTACCAGAATTGTCTAAGAGAGGCAGGAAATGCTATAAGGAGTGCAAAGGTGCAAACTGAGGCAAGATTAGCTCAGTCGATTAAGAAAGGGGATAAGACATTCTACAGGTACGCGAGTGAGGGAAGAAAAAGCAGGGGAGGCATTGCTAAACTTAGGGGTGATAAGGGAGAGACCATAGAGGGAGATCAGAACAAGGCATCAATTCTAAACAGATATTTCTAATCTGTCTTCACAGTAGAAGGGGAGGATCAGGGACCACAATTAGACAAAGTAGGCACAGAGGGTGAAGAGGTAGACAACAGTCATTTTACAGAAGAGAGGGTACTAAAAGAACTTACAAAGTTAAAAGTGGACAAGGCTATGGGTCCGGATGGCATACATCCCAGGAACCTGAAAGAGCTAAGAAGGGAGCTGGCAGTCCCACTGGCAGGTTTGTTCACTGAGTCCTTACATACTGGCATAGTCAGTGTCAGTGGCTCAGCAGGTAGCACACTCACCTCTGAGGCCTGGAGATGAGAAGGCTGTGGGTTCTATCCCCACACTAGGCACTTGGGTTAATATCCCAATACTGACACTATAGTGCAGCATGAGAGGGGTGCTGCACTCCTGAAGTGCCATCTTTTGGATGAGACGTTAAACCGAGGTCCCATCTGCCTGTTCTGATGGTACTTCAGGTGGATGTTAATGATCCCATGGCACTTCTCGTAAAGAGTAGGGGGAATTTTGTTTTTATTAAGTATTGTACATCATCACAAAAAAAAAAGCACATGCAAAAATAAGAAGAAAACACAAAATCACAACCTCATGTAACAGGAACATCTGAATCAGTTAACCAAGGAAGATTATGCCATACAGTTTGAATATACTTAGCAGTTTGGTAAGCTTTTTCTTTATGATACAAACATCACATTTCCTTACAAACACTCCCCACAATATCATCATATTTCAGTAATTTTTGTTGTAGTGTGAACAAACAAAGAGCGTTCCAAATATACCATTTAATAATGGAGAATAACACTGATAAGGTACCAGAGTCCCAAGGAGACCAGTCTCTGCCATAGGTACAGTAAATCAAGGTTTCATAAGAGACCATCTGAAAAGGTAACATATTCCAACAAGTAGCCACATAAGACCAAAAGGAGTGAATAAAAGAACAAGTAAAAAATAAATGAGACATGGTCTCGAGTTGTGCCAAACACTGAGGCCTACTACAAAATCTTTCATCTAAAGCTTCATGTTTCTGATTAGCTTTAACATTTAACTTTTCGTGGCAACAAAGCCACTGAACATCCCAGAATTTACAAGGCACTTGGTTGTTACGAAACAATCGCATAATATCAGGTGTCGAAGAAGGGGGGCATAAAGGCAGAGTAATGGGCCCCCGAAAATGTTTGTCCTGCACCACAGAGTACAGCAATTTCTTTGAATAATGCAATGAAAGTTGAAATGTAATACCCCAACTTTTAAGGCGCACAAAAATAAGTCTATAATAAGCAGGAGAAAAGGGAACCGATTTAAAAACTTTCATGGTATTTGAAACCCAACCACCATACCAGGCCTGAATCTGATTTTTAAAGAAAGGTGACCAACCAGTAGTCTGCTCACTACAAATAGGATGAAGATTAGTAAACAAAAATTGAATAAACAAAAATAGAATCGGATTAATCATGTTCAAACCGCCATCTGCCACCCTTAGGTACAATATGTTACGTTTAATAGGGTTCAATCTACTACACCAAAGTGTTTGGAAAAATAAACCAGAAAGAGTAGCGTCTCACTCTTTAGGAGGAGGAAAAATCATACTCACATATAAAAATAAAGGCAACAAATAAGTCCTGATCAAGTGTACCCATTTAAGCTTCCCCATAGTGCACTTATTCCACCCTTCTACCAACGCCTTCCCTTGTGCAAGCTTCAAATTCCAATTAAAAAGATCCTGTCTACCAGTATTGAAGGCAATCCCTAAAATAGAGATAGGACCCTTCGTCACTGGTATACCCGCCATATGAGTAGCAGAAAGGGCCAATCCTAAACATTTGAGGACGCATTTGTCTTTATTCAGATGTATACCAGAAGCAGTACCATAAAGAGTACAAAACTCGAGTGCTCTATCCAAATCAGTGTCCGATTTCAGAAGTAGACAAATGTCATTCACATAAGCAGCAGCAGTCCATGGGGCATGATGACCAGAAATCAGAAACGGAGTAAAAAAACTAATGTCATTTAATAACCGAAGTAAAGGATCAATACAAAAAATAAATAACAAAGGGCTTAAGGGACACCCCTGACGGACACCCCTTTTTACTGGAACCAAAGGCCCCCAAAACCCATTCACCAGTGGTTTAATAAAGATGCAACGATAAATAGCCTGCAACCAAGCAATAAAGGAATCTGGAATACCATATCAGCGGAGAGTCATCCATAAAAATCCATATTCCACAGAATCAAAAGCCTTTCTCTGATCTAAAGATACTACCAAGCCAGTGGTAGAAGCAAATGAGCCGGATTCAAAAACTTCCCTCAGTACTATAAGTTGGACCGTTATCACCTTGCCCGGGATAGCACAAGATTGGGTACAGGAAATAACACAAGATGCAGCCACAGACAAGCGGAGGGCCAATATCTTCATAAGAATTTTTAAATCAACATTTAACAAGCAAATCGGCCTCTATTTATCTAAATCTTCCCACGCTCCATTCTTATATAATAAGGTTACCACTCCCATAGTTGTGTGAATGGGAAAATATCCCTCATGCAACATAAAATTATAAACCTGGGCCAATTCCTGAGAAATATGAGGAATAATTAATGCATATAATTCTGATGGAAGGCCATCCAGGCCTGGTACCTTCCGTTTGGGTAATGCAGCAACTGCCTCTAAGACATCTGCGGGAGAAATAGCTGAGGTAAGGGCAGCGACCGCAGACCCAGAGAGGGCAGGAATATCTAAGAAAGGAAACCAGTGGAAGAAGGCAGCAACATCAGTAAGCTGTGTATTAAACTGCTGCCCCAAATGTTTAGACACTACTGATATAATATCCGATTGTTTTGTAACAGTCGACATATCAGAATCCCATACAGCTGACATGATTTTATGCTGAATCCGTGAGGAGCAACTAAGAAAAGGGCAAACCTCCACCAAAGATCCCTGTGTACCAAAACGCTGCTGCATAGTCAAGGATGCCATTTGCTTCTCATGAAATTCCTGCATTTGCTGCTTAATAAGCCGAATCTGATCCCCATAATCATGTTTGGTTGTATATGTTAAACTCATCAATTGCTGCAGCTGTTGTCTGAGCATCTGATGTCTCAACTTCTCTGAATCCGAGACATGTTTGCTCTCACATAATAAAAGGGTTAGTAAATCAGATTTAAGACTATCCTACCAGAGAAAAGGATTATCAAACAACTGAAATAAAGTCTTTTTCCCACCTATCAAATATAATATCTGCTGGTGTATCGAACCCCCGAAGAGTAATAATGTATTAAATTTCCAAAGGCCCGGGCCATGAGGGGGGTTCCATGCACCCACTACCACGGAAAGAGTCTTCTGATCAGAATAAGCCACAGAGTCCACCTGAGTTGCTAGTACAAGAATCCGTTTACTGAGAAAAAAAAGTCTATACGGGTAGCATGTGTTCCCCTCTGAAATGTAGGTATCCCTCTAGAGTGAAGTGATTTATAGACATCTTTTAAGTGAGCTAAGTGAATTGTAGACTGTAAAGCCAACATGTCACAAAAAATATTTTTGGTAGAGGTGCCACTACCACGATCTTGAAGCGTGAGACCACAATTAAAGTCACAGCCCCAAAGCACAGCTTGTGCAGAGAAAAGAAAAGGCCGAAGCTGAAGAAAAATGTCTACTGTGTCAGCTTTCAGTTGTGGTGCGTAAATATTAATGAAACGAAAATAGGTGTTATGCACCTTAACATCCAACAAAATAACCCCCCCCCGGTACCAAATCTATCAATTTTAAGAGCTGAAAAGGTAAACTTTGATGTTTTCAGTATCAAAAATAGCCTCAGGGGCTCCCAAAACAGTACACCGTTGTTGGAGTCAAAAAAATGTCAGTCACACTGACACCCTCATTGTGAAAGAGGACTATGACAGACTTCTGAGCAGGTCTGGTAAGAGGGATGACCTCAAATGGTGGAGTATTCTTCACCGTCCCATACCTGCTCCAAAAGGCTTCTAAACCAGCCTGTAATGTAAAGCTGATGTCAAAGGAATGCTCTCCAGAGACATGTATGAGAGCATACAATTCAGTCGCTAAAAAATGCAAACTATGCTTAAGCAGTGTTTTCCCCACATATTCCCTATCTGGAAACACATCAAGGCCACCTTTATACACAATATGAACAGCATTATGACGTTTAGCTGGAAGCACCTTTTTCTTAAAAAAGGAAGCATACATTTTAGAAGAGCCAGCGTTGTCACCCCCTGAAGAGGTAGTGTTATCACCCCCTGAAGAATGGACAGAAGATGTAGCAGGAAGTAAAGGGGGGAACCCGAAGGGCAACCACCAGAAATAGCAGGGGACAAAGAAGAAGTACACGTAGAATCCTGAGGAAGTAATACAGCCCATAAAGGAAAAGCAATTTTACGATCAAGGGTCAATTCCAAATCAGTATCTAAATGCAAGTCAGATACATCACCTGAGAAACCCTGCACAGTCTGAGAGATCACAGAAGTAGGTAGTGGGGACTTTGCAGTAATTTTCACTCCTGGAATACGTAATGGGGCAAATCCTGAGGTCCACTGCTGGGAGACAGGTGAACGCACCCATCCCACCGCCCTGAGAGAATGATCCACCGACCACTGCTCCACGTCATCTGGAACCAAGTCCGCCCATCCCTTCCGTGGGACTGCCAGTTTAAAAGTATGTTGAGGAGCAGAAAAAGAAAATGTTGAAACACCATCCTGGTTGAGGTGTTCGGTTTGAAAGATCACTGGCGTTTGCACGAAAGCAGCTCCGGAGCGTTCCTCTGCCACACCTGACATGGGAGTATTCAGGCCTGTCAGTGTAACCTGACAACTCCTGCCAGACTCTGAAAGATCTCCCGGTACACTCGGAAGCTGCTAGAAGGCACTCTGTTAAGGGTCATACGGCAGAAACAGCAGCATGAGATGGCAGAGAGCACATCAGTACTTGCAGCGCCTTGTACAGGAGAGAAAGGAGGTCCCGAATCCAACTCCTTCATTGTCGTAACAGCAACCCGATCTGAAACAGGCTCAGAGAGCACAGCAGCAGCCCTGAAGGTAGTACCAGCAACAGGAATCGTCTCCATTGTAACAAGTTCAGGCACAAGCGGTGCAGCCAGCGCACCACATTCCTCCACATTCTTGTCCATGACCGAACTAGCAGAGACTGACTCTGCAGCAGACAGCAAAGCCCCCTACTGACAGAGTAGGGGAATTTCCCCCCCGGTGCCCTGGCCAAATTTCCCTCATTCACTGAAAATACCACCAACAGCTTAATCTGGTTCAAGGTCAGTTGGCATTCATCTGTATCCCCCTCCCCCGGGTTGTGCCTGAAAATAGGCAGGATTTGTCTAGTGCACTTACTTGGTCAACAAAAACTAAAATAAAAAATAGTCCCCAAGGACTGGAAAAGGGCACATGTGGTCCCTCTTCACAAGAGTGGCAGCAAAGAGGAAGCAGGGAACTACAGGCCAGTGAGTCTCACATCAGTGGTGGGTAAGATCATGGAGACACTCCTTAAAGAATGAATTGTGGAACACCTGGAATCAAAAGGGGTGCAGGATCCAAGGCAGCATGGATTCACAGTAGGAAGGTCCTGCCAAACAAATCTAATTGATTTCTTTGACTGGGTGACAAAGGTAGTGGATCAAGGAGGTGTGGTGGATGTTGCCTACCTAGATTTCAGCAAACCTTCAATATCATTCCACATGGAATGTTGGTCAACAAGCTGTGTAGTCTAGGGGTGGGCCAAAAGGTGGCAGACTAGGTTACTAACTGGCTGAGGGACAAAAGGCAGAGGGTAGTAGTAAATGTAACTGTCTGAGGAAATGGAGGTGACCAACGGGGTACCACAGGGGTCAGTTCTGGGGCCAGTCCTCTTCAATGTCTTCATCAGTGACATTGCAGAAGGGCTGGAGGGGAAGGAATGTCTGTTTGCAAATGACACCAATATCTGCAACAGGGCTGACACACCAGAGGGAGTGTAAAAAATGAGAAAGGACCTGGGGAAGTTGAAAAGATGGTCCGAGGTATGGCAGCATAAGTTTAATGCAAAAAATGTAAGATCATAGGGAGTAGAAACCCAGGAAAGAGCTACAGGATTGGAGGGGGCTGATGGCACACACCAAGGAGGAAAGAGATCTGGTGGTCATTATCACAGATAACCTGAAGTCCACCAAGCAGGCAACAAAGGCATTGGGGGAAGGCCAGTAGGATGTTGGGTTGTATAGGAAGGAATATCACAAACCGGTGGAGGGAGGTACTTGTTCCACTGTACAAAATGCTAGTCAGGCCTCATCTAGAATACTGCATGCAGTTCTGAAGGCCGCACCTTCAAAAAGACATAGGCAAGATGGAGAGGGTGCAGGTGACTAAGGTGGTGTAGGGATTACATCATAAGACATAGGAGGATAGATTAAAGGACCTCAACATATACACATTGTAACGGGGGGGCATGATAGAAATGTTCAAGTTCCTCAAGAACATAAATAAGGTGAAGGGGGAAAATATCTTCCAATATAAAAAGAGCAATTGAACAAGAGGTTGTGACAGAAATGGTATGGAAAGAGTTAATGGTTTGGATTCTCTAGGTGCCTTATTTGTTTAGCAGTCTGAAAAAAAAAACACACTCATGCAAGCTGAGAATTCCTGCTTGTGGAATTCTCAGTCCTTCCTAGCTGCTAGATAAGAGCTGGGTTATAATCTTGAGTGGACATTTCCACACACACAGACCTGTCCACACACACAGGCCAGTTTGAATGGATTGGTTCATTCAAATATAAACTTAAGGTTAAAAGGGAATATAATTGCTCACTGATAGGTGTTCAGTCTGATTGGGACAATTAAATACATACATGTTAGATGGTTGGTGCATTCAAAGGGAGAATAGGCATTACCTATCCCAGGAGAATATATAAGAGGCTGAAAGACAATGAAGAGTGTTCCTCTTACTTTGGAAGCTGGAAGGGGAAACACATGCTTAGAGCCTACCCTTTTTATGTCTGTGGGAGCTGGCAGTTAGCACAGGGTCCATTGTCTCTTGTAAGGACAGGGAAGGGTAAGTTTAGTACTAGCATATTGCAGTAATAACCTTTTTCTTTTGTCATCTGTTGTTTAAAAACATTTGTTTACTTTTCCTGTATCAGTGTTATTCTCTTGTGTTGTAAATATATATCCTGTAAATGCTCAGTGCACTTTCTGCTAAGTAACAAGCTATTTATTTGCTCAACAGTTGTGACTGTGGTGTCATTTTTTTAAGGTAATATTTGGTTTTCACTGGCTGAGGTAAACTCTGTGTAGCATCCGCCACCCGAGAGAGACACACTACCAGACTTTAACTTGTGCAATTGCATGTTTAATTATTCAAGTTTGTGAACTTGAAGGTTGGCACTGAATGACTCCAGCTGGTGGCAGCGAATACCCGAGGACAGACACCTCTCTAAAAGCTGTTTCAGCCCAGAGGGAGAGGTGGGTTGTCACAATTGGTGATAGTGGTGGGATGATATCGGACTGCGTAGCTCACTGAGATACAGAGTTTGCCAGTGGAACAGTTACCTTAGCGTTGCAAAACAGGATATATAAGGGAATACATTTGTACAACAGTTTTATGTGTTTCTAGTTAGCACAGTAAAGCGTAGCAGTAGGGCTTGAGCTCCATGGAGTATGACTCACTTACTGTGCCACAGCTTTGTGAAAAGTGCCAGGAAAAGGGGAATGAGCCCGAAGGTCTAAAACACAAGAAAAAGGCAGACCTCATAGCTGCCCTCTTGGCACATGATCAGAAACAGACAGTCTCTGGGGGTGAGTCAGGAACTAATGTAGCAGACCCCCCCAAACCAGCTTGAGGCACTGTGACTGCAGCTGTTGCTGCAAGACAAGGCACTGGAGTTGAAAAGACTGGTTGCTGAAGCAGAAGCAACAAGGTTGGATGCAGAAACAAAAAGATGGGAAGCAGAGACAAAAAGACTGGAAGCAGAGAAAGAACTGAAAGAAAAGAGACTGGCAGACATAGAGAAAGAAAGTGAAGAAAGAGAAAAAGAACGACAGCACGAGAAGGAGATGATAACCCTGCGCAGCCAGCAAACCGTGAGTAATGGTGGAGTGAGTTTGCCTCATTAAGCCAAAATTAATTTTAAATTGTTCCCTCAGTTTAAAGAGGGAGATGATCTTGATTGGTTTTCAAGGTCATTTGAGAGAGTATGTGACCAATTCCAATTGACTAAGGCTTCCTGGTCAACTTATCTCACACCCTTACTTACGGGGAGGGCTTTGCATGCATTTTCTAAAATGAGTAATGAAGACTATGCTGATTATGATAAAGTTAAAACAGTGTTGTTGAAACATTTTTAATTAACTCCTGAGGCTTATAAAAGGAAATTTAGGGAGTTAAAGAAAAGCCCGGAAGACAGTTATGCAGAACTGCAGGTTCAACTGCGTACTTTCCTTGATAGGTGGGTGGAGGGGGCTAAAGCAACCACTGTAGAATTTATCAAAGATGTATTGGTGAGAGAACAATTCCTTAAAATTGTACCTGAGGACATGCGCTTATGACTCCTAGACCGGGCACGTGCCTCCCTAACAGAGGTGGCAGCAAGGGCTGACATGTATCTGTCTAGCCAGCCATACACATAGCATAAGTCTTATGGTGGGGGGGCAGCACATGGTTATAAGGGATCCCATGGGGGGCAGCCCAAAGGAAACCAGCCTGCTCCTAAGCCCAAAGTAGAACCCTCTGGTTCTAAGGGGACTCAAGAGACAGGACCCAAGAAATGTCATATTTGCAATCAAGTGGGACACTTGAGATATAACTGCCCTCAGAAACTGGTTAAGGGGCAGAGGTATGGGGGAGGGGGGTGATCAAAAAAGCACTGGTGTGTTTGTAGGGTGTGTCCAGTCTGAAGAACCACTCTCCTCTGATGAGAATCTGCATCCCATTACAGTTAATGGAATAGTAACACAGGGACTGTGAGACACAGGCACTGACATCTCCCTGGTAAGGCAGGATCTCATCTGGGCAGAGCAGATGGTGCCTGGAAAATACTCCAGGGTCCAGGCATTCACAGGGTCAGCAGTCCAATTACCAATGGCTAGAGTCTTCCTGAGCTGGGAAGGGGGCCATGGAGAAAAAGAGGTGGGGGTTGTAGAGGACCTACCTGTAAATATGATTGTGGGGAAGGATTTGGACCCCAGGAAAAAACTGGTGTGTGTTGTAACTCATAGTCAGGCACAAGGGCAAGCTTCTGAGGGTGAAGAGGGGGTGACTCTGGGTGGTCCAGCCACACCCTGAGCAGCTGAAAAAGTGCCTAGCACAGAGGAGGGGCTGGCTAGAAGCAGCAGTCCAGAACCTCAGTCACAAATAAAGGAGCCCACAGGACTTTCTTCTGAAGGGGCACTGGGAAGGGTCAGACGAGGGCAGCTGAGTGGTGCACAGCGAACTGACCCTACCTTGCAAAAACTGAGGAAAATAGCTCATAGGGCTGAGCATGGCGGGGGTAAAGAGTCCATTTACTGGAACAATGTGCTGTTGTACAGAAAATGTACAACAGAGGAAGGGCTAGACGGGTGAGGTACTCCAGCAGCTGGTAGTCCCTAAGGTTCACTGTCAGCAGCTTTTTGCTCGCCTACGCGATATCCCTTTTCAGGGCACTTGGGGGTGAGGCGCATGAAAAAGCGTCTAATCAACAATTTCTTCTGGCCTGGTATTGGCAAGGATGTGGCAAATTATTGCAGGACTTGTCCACAGTGCCAGTGGGTGGGAAAAATGGGGGACAAGGCCAAGGCAGCTTTGGTGCTCCTGCCCATTATTGATGAACCCTTCAAGAGGGTAGCTGTGGACATAGTGGGGCCATTGAGCACCCCAAGTCACATTGGCAAGCAGTATATCCTGGTAGTTGTCGACTATGCCACCAGATACCCAGAGGTAGTGGCCCTAACATCCTCTGAGGCAGAACCAGTGGCAAATGCACTGTTGGGAATACTTAGTCGGGTGGGCTTTCCCCAGGAGATACTGTCAGACCGGGGTGCCAATTTTATGTAAGGGTTAATGAGTAGTTTGTGGGAGAAGTGTGGGGTAAAGCAGCTCAAAACCTCCCCATACCATCCCCAAGCTAATGGTCTGGTGGAGTGATTTAATTCAACCCTTAAGACCATGCTAAGGACTTTTGCTGACCAGCATAAGAGGGACTGGGACAAATATCTGCCTCATCTCCTACTTGCATACAGGGAAGTCCCACAGGAGTCCACAGGGTTGTCACCTTTCAAGCTCCTATTTGGTCATAGGGTGTGGGGGCCCCTAGATTTAATTTGGGATGAATGGGAGGGTGACCGTGCCTCCCAAGGGGAGTCTGTTGTGGAGTATGTCCTGAACTTCAGGACCCACCTTAAGGAGCTCATGGGGTTTGCTCAGGAGCACTTGGCCACTGCACAACAGTGTCAGAAAGTCTGGTATGACCGCTGGGCCCGAGCCAGAGAATATGAGGTGGGACAGCGAGTGATGGCACTCATGTCTGTCTGACAGAATAAATTATAGACAGCATGGGACGGGCCATTCTCCATTGTCCAAAAGGTTAGTGATGTCAATTACATGATAGAGCTACTGGACAGGAGATGCAGATGAAAGTTGTATCATGTTAAAATGCTGAAGCCTTACCATGACAGGGAGGAATTGGTCCTTGCTGTATGCAGTGCCCCAGAGGAGGAAACTGAGATGGACCCACTGGTGGACCTGCTTGTGGAGGCCAGGGTTTCATCCTCTGTGGACAACCTTACCCTCTTGAAACAGCTGATGCCAGCCCAGATGTAAGAAATTAGGGGTGTGCTGAAAGAATTTGAGTACATGTTCACAGGGAAACTGGGGTACATCACTATGGCAGAGCACCATGTGGATACAGGGTCCCAGGTTCCCCTAAAACAGTCCCCCTACAGGGTACCTGAGCACATTAAGCAGACTGTGAAAGAGGAGCTCAAGGAGATGCTGGAACTTGGAGTAATCCAGGAATCTAGTAGCCCCTGGGTATCACCTGTAGTACTGATCCCCAAAAGGGATGGCACCACACAATTCTGCGTTGGTTACTGGAGGCTTAATAGCTACACGGAGTCTGATGCCTATCCCATGCCCAGAACAGATGAGACCCTGGAGCGACTGGGGGGAGCCAAGTATTTGACCACAATAGACCAAACAAAGGGCTATTGGCAGGTACCTCTGACCCCTGCAGCCAGGGAGAGATCAGCTTTTGTTACTACATTTGGTTTATACAAAATCAAGGTAATGCCATTTGGAATGAAGAATGCACCTGCAACCTTTCAACGGCTTGTGGATTGCATTCTGTCTAGGGTATGTGAGTTTGCATTGGCTTATATGGATGATATAGTCATATACAGCCAGACCTGGGATGAGCACATCAAGAATGTACGAGATGTGTTCCACAGGCTGAAGAATGCAGGTCTGACTGTTAAGGCGGAAAAGTGCCAGATAGGTATGGCAGAAGTATCCTACCTTGGGCACTGGGTGGGTAGTGGACATATCCTCCCGGAGCCTGCCAAAGTTGATGCCATCCTGGCCTGGCATACTCCTACCACAAAGAAACAGGTCAGGGCATTTCTAGGGACAGCAGGGTACTACCAAAGGTTTGTTCCTCGCTATAGCAATCTGGCTAAGCCCCCTGACAGAGTTAACCAAGAAGGGAAAGCCAGATACAGTGAAGTGGTCAGAAGGCTGTGAGGTCGCTTTTCAGGAGCTAAAGAAGGCCTTAAGTGGCCCAGCTGTATTGGCTAGCCCCAATTATGGTCTAAAAGTTATAGTCCATGTGGATGCCTCAGATCATAGGCTGGGGGCTGTGCTGAGCCAAGTTACCCAGCAGGGGGTGGAGCACCCGGTTGTGTACCTCAGCCGGAGTCTTTTGCCCAGAGAGGATGCTTATGCCACAATCGAGAAGGACTGCTTGGGAATAGTGTGGACCCTTCAGAAGCTGCAGCCTTACCTATATGGGAGAGAATTTACTGTGGTCACAGATCATAATCCCCCTGATTTGGCTCCATAGGTCAAGTGGGCAAAATGGAAAGCTACTACATTGGAGTTTGGTACTGCAGGCATACAGCATGTCCATCCAGCATCGCAGTGGCAAACAAAATGCAAATGCGGATGGGCTATCTAGACAGGGCTAATGGCATGGCTGGATACTTTTGGGCACTTCCCAGTAATTGCATGAATGGCTGTGTCACTTGGGGTGGCCCAAGGGACACACCTTCATCATCTGGGGGGGTTGGGGATGTGACAGAAATGGTAAGGAAAGAGTTAATGGTTTGGATTCTGTAGGTGCCTTATTTTTTTAGCAGTCTGAAAAAAAAAACACACTCATACAAGCTGAGAATTCCAGCTTGTGGAATTCTCAGTCCTCCTTAGCTGCTAGATAAGAGCTGGGTCATAAATCTCAAGTGGAAATCTCCACACACACAGACCTGTCCACACACACAGGCCAGTTTGAATGGATTGGTTCATTTAAATGTAAACTTAAGGTTAAAAGGGAATATAATTGGTCACTGATAGGTGTTCAGTCTGATTGGGACAATTAAATACATACATGTTAGATGATTGGTGCATTCAAAGGGGGAATAGGCATTACCTATTCCCAGGAGAATATATAAGAGGCTGAAAGACAATGAAGAGTGTTCCTCTTACTTTGGAAGCTGGAAGGGGAAACACACGCTTAGAGCCTACCCTTTTAGCTATGTCCGTGGGAGCTGGCAGTTAGCACCGGGTCCAGTGTCTATTGTAAGGACAGGGAAGGGTAAGTTTAGTACTAGCATATTGCAGTAATAACCTTTTTCTTTTGTCATCTGTTGTTTAAAACATTTGTTTACTTTTCCTGTATCAGTGTTATTCTCTTGTGTTGTAAAAATATATCCTGTAGATGCTCAGTGCACCTCCTGTTAAGTAAAAAGCTATTTATTTGCTCAACAGTTGTGACTGTGATGTAATTTTTCTAAGGTAATATTTGGTTTCCACTGGCTGAGGTAAACGCCGTGTAGCATCTGCCACCCGAGAGAGAGACACGCTACCAGACTTTAACTTGTGCATTTGCATGTTTAGTTATTCAAGTTTGTAAACTTGAAGGTTGGTGTTGGACGACTCCAGCTGGTGGCAGCAAATACCCGAGGACAGACACCTCTCTAAAAGCTGTTTCAGCCCAGAAGGAACGGTGGGTTGTTGCAATGGTCATCACATGCGATTGGGGGGGGCACATAAGGGGGTAATAGGAGGAAGTTCTTTTTCACTTAAAGGGTGGTGGATGCATGGAAGGCCCTGGCACAGGGGGCAATGGGAGCCAATACTGAGGCAGAATTCAAACATGCATGGGGTAGGAATAAGGGGGCCATAAAGATAGGAAGAAATGGCTTAAGCAGGTGACCAACTATTGGCACCATCCACCATTACAGGCAGGGAAAACAAGCAGACCAGATGGGCCTGGTGGTCCTTTTCTGCCGACAATGTCTATGTTTCTATGTTTCTATAATGTATGATTCCTCCTCGATTTCTTATAAATTTTTGGACACCTGTCGGTAGTAGGCTGTGGGTATGGATGGAGGCACACATCAGGATCCGTAGAACATAAACACCTTTTATTCAGCAAAAATAAAATAAAAGGCAGGATTCTTTAACATAAAGCAGTGAACTGAATGACCCAACAATATAAGAGGGCACAAAATAAAGGAAAAATCAAATCAGGTAATTTCTTTTCCAGAAAGCAATTAATCGACCACTAGGAAAAACTAGGGTCTGGCCTGCTGAGAGTTCACCACTCTACTGACTCTAGGTCTCACGGTGCTTTATATAATAGGTAGTGGTCATGTGATGAAGGAAAGCTCCCACCCTGATATCTGTCTGAAACCAAACTAGCTAGAACATATACATTTTTAATATTAACACAGCACTGATATCAGTAATCACAATAAGTAGCTATATAAAATTGCAAGCACCTTATTTTATAGCCTACATTAAGAAATAAGTCAGAAATGGGGAGGGACATGCTACTCAGGCCACTCCTACCTGTCTTCTACCTATTTAAGACAGAAGAGAAGGGCCAGCCAGCACTATAGGAGGTAAAGACAGTGTAGAGTGCTGAGCAGCAAGGACACTCCCCGAACAACTCCTGCAGGTAAAACAATATGACCAATATAATAAAGTATTAACAGCAACTGCCTAACAGAGAAAAACATATACTTTCAAGCATGCTTATTTTAGTTAATACAGCACAATGCTATGCATCAAGAATATTTACACAGTTTTAACATAACTCTCTGCAAGAAAAGGGGAAATATAACAGACTGTAGAAGGTCTTTGGGCATTATAAACTCTGCACCTGAAAAAGTGTTCCTATAAACATAACTAAAAGGAATTTCAGGTGCACAAACTAACAGAATTCTTTTGGGGCATAAAACTAAGATAACACATACTATACAAAACCCTTTTTGGCTCAGTTTTGCTGAGCAGCTTTGCAGACGCACTTTCAGCCTTGCAGCAACCGCTGTAGTGAGCACTTCTTTATTTATCTGTTGAACTACTTAAAAACTGTAAAGAAACTCACTAAACACCGAGAGTAGCTTGCAAACAAGCTACCCTTTTTAGAAAGGGTGTTTTATTTTTGTTTCCTTGATGTGCTCGCATACCTCCTCACACAGTCGCGAGGGCAAGATTCGCACATTTGTGCTGTAAGGTCTCGCATGTTCATACTAGCGCTTGTGTGCATGTTCGTGCCGGAACCTTTTGAAATGGGGGACAATATAGAGGGACAAGGGCACCCAGAGACCAGGGAAAGAGAAAGGGCTAGAACAAGGAAGTTCTACAGGTGGCCTGCCTGTAGACAGAAAAATGAGAGAGAGCCAGAAAAGATAAGAGGTACAAACGATAGGTGCTGTTGCAACAGTCTTAAAGGACAGAAGAAAATACAGAGGTCTCCAGAGCTTTTCCTTGCCCTGCTACATTTCTTCTCTGCCCAAGAAGGAAACCAGTTTGGGTTTTCCTGTACCTGAACTAAATCTTTTCAACATTCAGACAGAAAACATTCTGATCTCTCCCGAGGGAGAGATGGAACTTCAGCCTTCCCGCTCTCAGAAGCTCCACCTCGGAGTCCCTAAACAAAAACAAAAATATTTAAACCAACTAGGTACCAGAGAATATTTCTCCGATACCTTCTGTATCAATCACTCAGAGGTCTGTTTCTGTCTGTACATTGGTATCGCCATGTTCACTATTGGATTCTGCCCCATAGCAGGACATATAATCTACATTCTTATTAGATGTTCCAGATCTGTGTTTCACAATAAATCTATAGGGCTGTAGTGATAGATACCACTGCATTATTTGGGGATTCCTGTCTTTCATAACCTGCAGCCAGCATAGTGGGTTATGATCCGTTTAGACCTCAAACTCCACACACCACAAATAAAACTTTAGCACTTCTGTGGCCCATTTAAGAGCCAGACACTCCTCAATAGTGGAGTATTTAACCTCTCTCTGATGGAGTTTTTGACTTATATACAAGATGGGTATTCGTCTTCTTCAATAACTTGTCATGATACAGCCCTGATACCAGTGTTGGAAGCATACGTTTGTACCATAAAGGGCCGAGTAAAATCCGAACTCCTGAGTACCGGAGAGACACAAAGATAGGCTTTTATAGTACAAAAGGCCTCCTCACAGGCAGTTGTCCATTTTATATTGGTAGGATTTTGTTTCTTAGTAAGATCTGTCAGTGGACTAGCCACCGTAGCGAAATTGGGAATGAAGCGCCGGTAGTACCCCACCAAACCCAAAAAGAACCTTATATGGCTCTTTGTGAGGGGATGGGGACTATTGACTACGGCATCCAGCTTCCCAATATCAGGTTTTACCTGGCCATTCCCAATCCTAAACCCTAAATACTTTGTCTCCTCCCTAGCTAGGGAACATTTGTTTGGATTTACTGTAAGACCTGCTTGGGAGATGGCTTCAAACACACGTCTCAGATGTTCTAAGTGAGCTCCCCAACTCGGACTAAATACCACCACATCATCTAGGTAGGTAGGTAGAGCTGTATTCCAGATGTTCTCTAAGGATGTTGTCCATAAAACTCTGGAAGGTCGCTGGAGCACCATGAAGCCCAAAGGGCATGGTTGTAAAATGGAATAGGTCTAAATGGTACTAAAGGTGTTTTTCTCCCTATCCCTTTCATGCAATAGGATCTGCCAGTACCCCTCAAGTCCAGAGTACTGATGTACCGTGCGTTTCCAAGGCAATCGAAGATGTCATCGATCCTAGGCATCGAATAAGTATCAAACTTAGAGATGGAATTGAGGCGGTGAAAATCTGGACACAGTCTGATGCCACCTTCTTTTTTATTAACCACCACAATCGGGAAACCCCATTCACTAGAGAAGGGTTCAATGACTCCCAGTTTTTGCATTTTCCTCACCTCCTCTATCACATCCTCCCTTACCCTCTCTGGGAGCCTATATGGTTCTTGCCTGATAGGGTTGGCTTGTTTAATGTATATCCTATGCTGTACCCCGTGCGCTATCCCAGGTGTAGTCGTAAACGTATGCTGAAACTCTAATAGGAGTGTGTCAAGGGTATCTCTTTGTTTGGATTCCAGCTCTGAATTAATATTCAGGTCCTTGTACCCCCTAAAGGTTTCTAGTCTCTGGTACGCTTGGTCTAATTCAGATATTAGCTGGTCTGGGTGTACAAATAACGCTAAAGCGGCAGGAGCAGTGACCCGGTCTACCCACTTCTTTAAAAGAGTAACATGGTAGACCCGATGCCTTTTTCTTCTGCCTGGCAACTCCAGTTCATAGTTAATGGGACCTGTTTGCCTGTGTATTATGTATGGGCCTTGCCACTTCATTGTTAGCTTACTATCTGTGGATGGCAACAATAACAAAACTTTGTCCCCTGGAGAAAATGATTTGTCTCCTGCTCACTGGTCATAATATTCTTTCTGTTCTTTCTGTTTCCCTTTATTCTTTTGGTGGGCTAATGTTAGGTACTTAGCCAGTCGTCGCAGCTGCATGATATAGTTGACTGGAGGTGTACCCTCAGACCCTTTCATACCTTCCCATTGTTCCTTGATGATGTCTAAGGGTCCACAGGGAATTTTCCAGTACAACAATTCAAATGGGGAAAATCCTGTGGAAGCCTGGGGAACCTCCCTATAGGTAAACAACAAGAATGGTAGGTACACATCCCAGGCCTTCCCTTCATCTTGTAAGAATTTCTGGAGCATCTTCTTTAGGGTTTTGTTGAACTGTTCAACCAGTCCATCAGCCTGTGGGTGGTAGGGGGATGTATACACTGCCCCAATGCCTAAGGACTGGTACAGACGATTCAACAATGCAGAGCGGAAATTGCTGTCCCTATCGGTCAAGATCTCACAGGGAATTCCAACCCTACTAAATACCTTCAGAAGCTCTTCTGCTACCTTTGGTGTGATGACTGTTCTTAAAGGGGTGGCTTCTGGATACTTTGTGGTATAGTCACATAGTACCAGAATAAACTTGTTCCCTTTGCTACTTTTAGGCAGAGGCCCCACCACATATCTCTGAAAGCGTGTTTCAATCAAGGGAAGTGGATGCATAGGTACTTTGTCCCTTTTAGTTACTGGTGCTACCTGCTGACACCCTGGGCAACTCTTACAATAGTTGGATACATGCTCATGTATCCCCGGCCAGTAATACCCAAACAGTAACTGACTTAAGGTCTTATCTCTTCCCATATGTCCAGCCAATGGGATATCATGGGCTATGTGCATCAATTGTTGTCTGTAGTGTTCTGGGACCACTTGCCCAGTAGTTGCATTACAGCATTCTCTACATAGTAAACCATTATGCATAACAAGTCTGGGATATGTGGTAGAACTGTCTGGTTTGACCACCTGGGGGAAAAAAAGGGGTTAGTATTTTATCTGCACTTTGTTCTTTAATGAATGTATCATGCTTAGCACATTTATCAAGAGACTCAGACATGTCCAAACACTTTAGATTCCACAGTCTCTTATACCTCTTTCATTTTCCTCTTGATTTTCTATCTTTCCCAGGAGCACCATAAATGTCATCATCAAAAGGGTATATCTGCACCAATGTTTTATTTTGAGCGGTTTGTGCCTGGTAGTGATGGCACCCAAGGTGGGCTTGGTCATGATCAACTGATCAAAGCCAGGAAAGTCTTGCCCTATTACAACCAGGACAGGTAGCCCTGGTACAAGTCTCACCTTCACTGGTTGTTCCGTCCCTTGCACAATCAATGTAATTTTATCCATTGAATAATAGTGAGTGTCTCCATGTATGCATGTCACCCCGGTGGTATCACTTGTGTCTGAGTTTGGCAAAAGTGTAGATTGAACTATTGTCTGCTGGCTCCCCGAGTCTATGAGGGTAGGGACGTCCTTGCCTGCAATTTGTACCCTGGTGAGATATTGCCCCCAACATTCCGGAGCTAAAGGAACTGGTTCCTTCTTTTTCTGACAAAATCTAGCAATATGTCCTTTTTCATGATGCAAGTAGCAAATGATGTCAGCATTGTACATTCTACTCCCTCTTGATGTCACCCCTGGAACAGTTTGTGTAGGAGCAGTAACGTTCCCAGTAGTAACAGTAGTAGTAGACTTTACCGTGGGTGGGGTCCACAGGGTCCGGAGGGTCCCTTCGTCCAGGTCGGTCTGGCCGTACGGTAGTCCTCGGCCAAGTCTATAGAATTCTGAGTAATCTCTGGGTGGTGCACCCTCACCCAGGTCTGAACATCTTGTGGCAGAATCCTAATGAATTGTTCTAATATTACCAATTCCATGACTTGGTCTATAGTCCGGGTTGTTGGCTGCAGCCACTTGTAACACAAATCCCTTGGTCTAGTATAGGCTTCTTGTGGGGAGTCTGCTGTGTGGAATCTGAAGGTTCTGAAGCTTTGCCTATAAATCTCCACACTTATGTCACACCTCTTGAGTATGACCTGATGAACCTGATCATAGTCATTCACAAATCTAGAGTCTATATGGCTGTATGCCAATTGCATTTTACCTGACAAATGTGGTGCCAGATGCACCACCCATTGGTCCAGTGGCCAGCAGCAAGCCTCAGTCACCCTCTCAAAAGAAGTCAGATAAGCCTCTAGGTCGTCCAACTCTGTCAGCTTGGAGATCTTAATATCTCTTGGCCCATCCATCTCTCTTTGTGAATGAGACCTAAGGCTTGTATGGCCCGAAGTGTATCAGTCCAGCTGGCCTCATTTTGCCGATGTTCCTCCTCTCTGCATTTCTCCAAGTCCATTTGGCATATACACAGCCACCTCAGTACGTCCTGTATGTTCTCTGGAAGGGATCCTTCAGGCTCTCCCATCGTAGCAGCAGTGGCCCCTTTCAGGACATCCCCTTCATTGACTACTTCCTCTCCCTCTCATTTGGTCTTCCTTCTGACATCTCCCAACCCTGGTAGCAAGGGCTCCTGGGTGAGCTCTGTTATCTTGTGAGTCTGGACCCTAGATGCACCAGGTTGCATTGTAATAGCTGTCTCCTTCTTGGCCTCCATCTATGTACCTGGTTCGGTATATCACATCAAGCCAGCACCAGCACAGGTGTCTTAAAGGATCCCACCACTGCCACTAAGTGTAGTAGGCTGTGGGTATGGATGGAGGCAGATACCAGGATCCGTAGAACATAAACAGCTTTTATTCAGCAAAAATAAAATAAAAGGCAGAATTCTTTAACGTAAAGCAGCGAACTGAATGACTAAACAATGTAAGAGGGCACAAAATAAAGGAAAAAACAAATCACATCAGGTAACTTCTTTTCCAGAAAGCAATTAATCGGCCACTAGGTAAAACTATGGTCTGGACTGCCGAGAGTCCACCACTCTGCTGTCTAGGTCTCACAGTGCTTTATATAATAGGTAGTGGTCATGCGATGAAGGAAAACTCCACCCCGATACCCATTTGAAACCAAACTAGCTAGAACATATACATTTTTAATGTTAACACAGCACTGATATCAGTAATCACAATAAGTAGCTATATAAAATTGCAAGCACCTTATTTTATAGCCTACATTAAGAAATAAGTCAGAAATGGGGAGGGACATGCTACTCAGGCCACTCCTACCTGTCTTCTACCTATTTAAGACAGAAGAGAAGCGCCGGCCAGCACTATAGGAGGTAGCGACAGTGTAGAGTGCTGAGCAGCAAGGACACTCCCCGAACGACTCCTGCAGGTAAAACAATATGACCAATATAATAAAGTACTAACAGCAACTGCCTAACAGAGAAAAACATATACTTTCAAGCATGCTTATTTTAGTTAATAGAGCACAATGCTGTGCACCAAGAATATTTGCACATTTTCAACATAACTCTGTAAGAAAAGGGGAAAATATAGCAGACTGTAGAAGGTCTTTGGGCAATATAAACTCTGCACCTGAATAAGCATTCCTATAAACATAACCAAAAGGAATTTCAGGTGCACAGACTAACAAAACTCTTTTGGGGCATAAAACTAAGATAACACATACGGTGCAAACCCCTTTTTGGCTCAGTTTTGCTGTGCAGCTTTGCAGATTCACTTTCAGCCTTCTAGCAACCGCCGTAGTGAGCACTTCTTTAATCATCCCTTGAACTACTTAAAAATTGTAAAGGAACTCGCTAAACACCGAGAGTAGCTTGCAAATTAGCTACCCTTTTTAGAAAGGGTGTTTTATTTTTGTTTCCTTGATGTGCTTGCATACCTCCTCGCATAGTCACGAGGGCAAGATTCACATGTTCATATGGTGAGGTCTCACACATTCGCACTAGTGCTTGTGCACATGTTCGTGCAGGGACCTTTTGAAACAGGGGACAATATAGAGGGACAAGAGCACCCGGAGACCAGGGAAAGAAAAAGGGATAGAACAAGGATGTTCTACAGGTGGTCTGCCTGTAGACAGAAAAATGAGAGAAAGCCAGAAAGGATAAGAGGTACAAACGGTAGGTGCTTTTGCAACAGTCTTAAAGGAGAGAAGAAAATACAGAGGTCTCCAGAGCTTTTCCTTGCCCTGCTACACTGTCCCTCCCTGACTTTTTAAGGCAGAGGTATGGGTATGGTTAAAGCACACTAGTAGGGTATATTAAAATAAATATAAAAGTGGTTATTAACTTGCTTTTATAATAATGATACAGTAAATATAAAAAATGCAAAGAGAGATGTTTCTCACCTGTATCTCTAAATTGCCTGGAAGATTTGTACTTTGGTTTTTCCTCATCCCCTCCATCTCTTCCTTTTGTCAACAGGGAGACCAGTGGGAGAATATGTTAATGTGAGAGAAGTAATATTTAATACAGAGGTTACTGTTAATCAAGTCCTTCAATAATAGTAATAATATCAATTATACAATGGGGTATGAAAATCCTGTAACCTCACTGGTCAAAACACATCACATGACCCTGATAAATCCTCCAGTATACCCACTGTAAAAGTTTTATACCACTATAAAACAAAAAACAAGTTGAACATAGTATAGTAGCAATATACCATGACAGAGAGTGGGTATATAGGTGGATTTACCACTTCTGGTATGGTTAAGTCACTCGGCTGTGCCTTGTGACCAAACCACACCAGGCGTGGTAAATCCACCAATATACCCAATCTCTGTCATGGTATATTGCTTAATTATACAATGGCAGGAAAGAAACCTGGGCTCTGATTGGTCAGAGCCTACCTTCAACAATGATGTTATCTCAGTATAACAACACTGTATGAAAGTCTAGCAGCAAACTGACCACAATAACAAGAAGAAGAATCACTGCACCTCATCATGTGGAAGCCATCATTGGCTTCACAACCACACCCTGCCCCCCTTGTCTGCAGTGTTGACTCATGAACCTGTGTCACTCACTGCCAGCACAAAAATAGTTATAAACACTGGCAACAACATTGTACCCCTATAAAACAAAGCTGTCACATAAATGGCATTTAAATACCTCTGTAGCAAAGGAGCTGCACTAAGGTGACCTGGGGTGCTCTGTGACTATGTTTAACTACAAACAAACATCAGTCAAGGCATTTATCGAGGGCATATTTGTAGAAAATGAAGAGTCCATAAAACATTCATTTAAGACTTCGAAGCCCAGCACAACCAAATCGAAGGGTCAGGGAAGCCATAGCAACTGATCTAACGTTTCAGCTCCTGAGACTCCTTGTCAAAGATCAAAGGTTGGCATTTAAATCCCCCCTAGGCTTTACTGTGAATGCTTTAAAATGGCTCATAACACAGTCTGCTTGAATCCTGATAAAAATGGCGGCGTTGTTTACGTGCAAAAAAAAAGGTCAGACATTTTACCACTTCCGGTTTAAGCACCGGGACTGAAGCAATTAACATCTTTCTTCACTTCTATCAATTGTGATTGGTATATTTCAACAGAGCACAGCAAGTCACATAACTCGCCCACTAGTCTACACACAAACCATGTTCATCCCGCTCCCTCTGTTCTTCGAAACTGCCAACCAACATCTCTTCTAACAGGACATAACTGTGTATGTGACAGGAGAAGAGCTATCTGCAGAGACAGAGGGACAGAAATGTGTGTGGGAGGAGGAGGGAGAGCCATTTGCAGAGTCAGACTTATTTATTTACCAGCAGCACCACCTACTGGCCAAAATGGAACTACTTTTTTACTATATATACTTCCACTTTGATAAATAAACTGAAAATAAATCTATTTTACAATGCTTTTTTTAATCTTTTTTCTTTTTTTAATATAACCGAGCCATTGTATAATAGCAATAATGCACTCCAGGGTGTGAGTCGTGCTGGGATAACATCACTTGTGGGGTGTTGGACGCACTCAGCCTGAGGCCTTGTGCCCAACCACCCCAGGCATGATGTTATCCCAGCATGTCACACACTGTATCATGCATTATTGCTTAAATAGACACATGTAACACATAAACTACAACTGGAACATGTTATTTTAATACTGTAAAGCATAAATGTATGAAGTTTAAAGTAAGTTTGGTTTGACAAGTGCTAAAGTAAACATTTTGTGGTCTCCCACCTCCCCATCCCACTTTCATCTCGAGCTGAGATGTTACTTTCTCACTTTCCTGGTCCCTGTGTATATTCCCCCGCCCCCTTTTTGTGATCTTTATCATTTATTTATGAAATAAGGTTATTTGTATGTAATATGAAATATGTACATAATGGTGACTCCAAGGGTTATTTAAATTTGTGGGTTTTACTCGATTGTGAGAATATATTTTGGGGAAGACTCTTTGGCATTTGACTACTTTATAGGAATAATTAAGTGGAAGCAGGCATGCCACTCCTAGTGGTTTGGAACCCATGCAACCCTTAACAATAGTTTGAAATAAGAATGTGGGAATATGGCAATTAATTAATTGGTCAATTATGACAAGGATTCAAAGCCCAGTAAGAGCGTATATCCCTGCATCCTCCCTGCAAAGAGGCTGGGAGAACCTCGAGGTGCAGGGGTTTTTGTTCCGGCAGTATCTGATTTTAAAGGTGATGGAAGTGATGAATCAGTGACGTTGAACTGAAATAAAGTTTTTCAAAGATCACCAGGTCCATGAGTGCTACGTTTCTTGCTTTGGTATTTGTGGTTGCTCCCCGGCGCCCACACACAGCAGCCTCTGCTGAACTTTGCACTCAGGAACCTGACCAGGACTATTGGTTACTGTCAGGGACTTGAGAGATGGAGAAGGAAAAAGAGACTGGGACTCCAATGGGGACTCCAACCCCCCCCGATACTTGCCCAGGCAAATGGCAGTCCGGAGTCTCCAGCAAGCATGACCAGCCCATGGTCTCCAGCCTGATGTTCACTTCAGAACTGGGCAACTGAGCATTCCCCCTTCCCCAAGTGGCTGCGTGGTTCAACTTTTGGACGGACTGTCTGTTCAAAAAAAAATTACAACAAATATGTTTCACAAGACAGTTTTCTACACATTTCTGTTCCACTACTGGCCATTGGGTGGACTAAATAAAAAATCCTTCACCAAGGGCCCTGTATTGGAAGTGTTTCCACTATCAGTTTAAAATATTTTTAAGTGTTTGACTGACACAACTTGCTTTATTTGGAGGGAGGTCATCAAACTAAATCACTGAGCTAAACATCTACTCAGTCCTCAGCCCTTTCTTGTGGTCGGTGTATTTCTTGTTTTGAATTAGTTTCTCACTGTCTCGTAGTTTATGAGTTAAAGATCAAATGCCAGTGTTTTATAGATGTACGATAAAGGCAGGAATTCAAGTCCCTGTGTCATGATTAGTGTTTCCTGAAAATATCATGCTGTTTGGTTTTGTGGTTTTCTTTAAATCAGCATCTGTTAATGTGTTCTGCAGTAACTGAAAACAGTGAAGAAATAGTGAAGATTTTTCTGTACCTATCAGTGAGTGAGTGATGACCTCATTCCAGTCCAGCCTGTTGCTGCAGCAATGAAGTCCTTAATTGCCTGTAGTAGCTATTGCACTTCCCGGTCAGAGCAATCTGTAGGGCTAATTATCTTTACTCTAAGTGTGCTACTAACCCCACCTGGTTTGTGTTTCAATGAATCAGCCCAAGTCCCTTGCGGCATGAGTAATGTACTGTACTCAGGACAGACAGCCCACCCATCCCTTACAAAGGAAGACTGGCCTTTCTGACAGGACACAGCTACTATTGCCATGAAAGCAAAGTAACCCTTGCTTTTAAAGATTATTGTGTTCACTTTTGAATAACATTTTATGAGGGTGGTAGCTGCAGGGACCTTGAGATCCATCCTGTACAAACTACCTCCCCATACACACACAATATATAAGTAAATGACTGCCACAGGAGCTCCTGTGCAACAACATAGATTGCTTGAAAAATGGGAAGATGAGAAACTGTCAAATGATCAACACATTTACTGACACTGGTCTGAATTCACAAGCATCTCCAGAGGCATACATATGCATATGGGGTGGGAGCGTCTTAGGTACCCAGAACCCCCTTCCCATCTTGCTTCAATTATGTTTTCATAAACAAGTTTTTTGTACACTAGGACTAAATAATGGTAATGTTTTGGTGGAAACCCATTACTAAATTCTGCATAAGTCACTGAGCCTTAACCCTACTTTACTTTGACTAACCCAATTCAGCAATCTCATCCCATGTTGCTCATTACTTAATCAGGTTGAAAGTAGTGGTGCTAAAGCTGGAGGTAATGTTCCTGATTGCAGGTCACTGTCCTACATGTTGTGGGCCCTTGCAGATGGTATATCCTCTAAACACCACATTAAAGGACCACTCGAGAACTTGTAAATGTATTATCATCCTGCACTGGGGGTGGAGCTTCCAACTTTCCAGCACCAATGTGTTTGTGTGTGAACACTGAGCTCAAGTCAGTCTTGTGCCAAATGCAGACATGAAGTTGGACAGTTATGGTGTTTTTAAGGGATTTTTATGTGGTGCCATATTTTTAAAGCTAGATAGATAAATCTTGAACACTACACACTTGTAATGTGCTAACCCCTTAAAATATGCCTCTCCCTATTTCACAAAGTTTGAAAATGGAAAAAAAAAATCCAGTTGTAGCAGTAATGTGAAAACTTTAGTTTGTAAAAAAGATTGCAAGATTCTAGACATAAAAAAACTGGGATTGTTAAAATAGATCACGCTGATTAGCTAAGAGATCACCATGTTGCCACATCCATCCATCCCTAGTGTAGTTTGAAAGGCAACCTCTTAAAGGCTGGGGCCTCATCATTTGTAATTTCTACACCATTTTGCAGCTGGCTGCTGTGGTAACTGGCAGGAATGGCTACACATTCATAAATTCAAATAACAAGAGCCCGCAATTCCATTACACTAGCTGTTTTCTTTTCTCCTGCAGGGTGATTTTTACGTTTGCTTGTGTGCATGCACTAGAAACATTTTGTTATCTAAAAGGAGATTTCAGGAGGGGTGTGTCACTACAGAAGCCATTGCAGTTCAAACTGGAAGGGGCTCGGAAGTCTAGACCAATAACCACACACAGTGGTCGTGACACCACTCACTGCTTGCTGGGCAGAAACTTCATGTACTTGAAAGGACCAAAACCGCTCCAATCAGGGAGGGCTTCAGTCCTCCCATTTGCATGAAGGCAGTCAGCAAGCAGTTGATCAGCTTTCAATAGCAGGAGCTCTCCCCCCTCTCACCTTGTTCTCTGGAACAATCAGGGCTTCACTTTTCTTCTTCTCCTAATCATTTTCAATTTATTTATTTATTGAGTACATCAGATTTACAACCTTTGACTCTAAGACTCATTTACAAAGGCTCCTCGTCAAAATACAAAACATCAACATAGTACACAACATAATAATAACATGTATAATACAGTAATTCAGAGTGGTTAAGGAAAACATAGGACATAAACAGTACAATACAACGGGGGGTGGGGGGTAGCTAAAGCAAGTCCGTCTAAGGAGAATATAAGTGACAATATACAGTTCAGGTAGTGTGTAGGTTGCGTCCTGTACATTTAAGAAGCTATCGGGAAGCCAACTTTTTCATTGCACAGTCAATATTTTGTTGAGAGTTAGCAGCAGCAGGGTACAGGCACTTTAGCCCAAACATACTCTGTGAGGTGTGGGTGTGTACTGATGGGCAAGTGCACTTGTAGGCACCTGCATCACAGCTCTAATACTGAAACAGGAACTGGCAGGCCTGGCCAGAGCTCGGTAACCAGGTGTTGGTGTTGAGTTGCAGCCCATATTGGCCAGTGCACTGGCAGTGGCAGGTGGAAAGTATGTGGTCTTTGAGGACTATTTTGAATTGGCCCAATCTGGCGATAGAAGAAATGGCCATTGGAAGCTCACTGTACCATAATGGTGCTTTGTAGTAAAAGGACCTTAGAGCTAGTGAGGTCATGACCCTGGGGACAGTCCATATCAGTTTGTTAGTGGAGTGGGTGTTAACTGTGGCATGAGCTGAGCAGAGGGTGGCAGAAACTCTAGGGGGTGAGAGACCTAGATTAATTTTTTTGGTGAGGAGAGCTGTTTGATAGTGGACTCTTTCTTCAAGAGTGAGGATATTTGTTAGGGCATACAGGGTGTAGCTGTGGGTATGCCTGTCTACCCCAGCGAGGAGTCTACATGCTTTGTTGATGTCTATGTGGATTTTATTCAGAGCCGTGTAGTCAGCGGCCACGTATATGGTTAGTCTGTAATCTACTAGAAAGAGAACAGAGGACATAACTGCAAGGTTGAAGGCCTCTGGCAGCAGGCATTCTCTGTGCCGATACAGTAGTCCTGTGTGAATATTTATGGTTGAGGTGAGGTTATTGATGTGTGGGTGGAATGAGAGGCTGGGGTCAAATGTAAGGCCCAGATATTTGTAGGTATGGACCTGCTCCAAGGGGAAGTGGGCTTTGGAGAAGATTTTTAGCTGGGCATCTGTGTTCCTGCTTTGCCGGTGAGCAAAGAGCACTGACTTAGTCTTTTTTACATTGGCCACCATTGTGTGGTCCATGAACCAGTTTTCGACATGGCTGAATGCAATCTGTAGTGAGGACTGCAGGGTTGTGGGATCTGGGTGGGCAGCAAACAGAACTGCATCATCAGCGTAGAGCAGACGTTTACTTGGGCAGGCTTTTGGAAGGGTGTTCAGGTAGATACTGAATAATAAGGGACCAATGATGGAACTCTGTGGAGCCCAAGAGCGGACAGGCAGGGTAGTCGAGAGAGTGTTGTTAATCATAACACGTTGGGACCTATCTGAGAGGTAACTTGTAAACCACGTGATGGGTCCAGGGGACAGCCCGATGAGGTGAGAGTATTTAGGAGCAGGGTATGTGAGACAGTATCGAAAGCTTTTGAGAGGTCAATAAATACTGCTCCTGCTAGGTGTTTCTTACCCAGGGTTTTGTGCAGTGAGTTAGAGTACTCTGTGAGGGCAGTTGTTGTGCTATGCCCTGTTCTAAAGCCATGTTGTTCTCTACATAGTATGTTGTACATGAGTAGGTAGTCGGAGAGTTGAGTGGCAATGATTTTTTGCAGGGCTTTTGAGAGGGGTGGTAGAATGGAGATGGGCCAGTAATTATTGGGTGAGGTGGGGTCCCCATTCTTCAGAACTGGTGTGATAGTGGCCGCCTTGCAGTCTGTAGGAAATTGCTGCAGACATAGGGAGAGGTTAAGGAGGAGATCAGTCAGTGGTGAAAGTACCGAGTCTAGCACCAAGTTAAGGATTCTCATATCAAAGGAGTCTTTGCAATAGTTTGAACCCCTAAGGGCATTTGCAAGGTATGGCCTTGCTTCCCTTCTAGTAATAACCCTGAGGTGGAAAGGGGGTAAGCATTGTTTGGTTCATGGGTTGTGGGAGTGGGGTCAAAGAAGTTGTTTGGAAGGATAGCACTCAGGTCAGAGAATGTAGCATTTAGGCAATTGGTGATGGTAAGTGGGTCTGAGGAGTAGACATTGTTGACAGTTATCTGGGAGAGTGGCGGCATCCTGGCTTTTCTGTTAAGTTCTTTAAGGTTGTCACAGAACAAACTTGCATTCCCCCAAGTGGAGGCGAGGGTAGTTTTATAGTTGTCTGCTTTAGCCCTCCTTATGGCCCAGGTGCACCTATTGCGGGCCGCCTTGTAGTCGAGCCTGTCTGCCGGCACCTCTGAGGCAAGTGCTTTGTGCCAGAGATCATCACGGTTCTTTAGCTGCTGAAGTAGGGCAGGGGAGACCCAAGGGGCATAACGTTTTTTGGACTGGACCTTTTTGATAGGGGTAAATTTATCACATGCAGTGTTGAACGTGCGGGTGAAGTAATCCAGAGCTCCATCTATAGAGGGGGAGTGTCTGATGGGAGACCAATCACATTGGGCTAGGTGTCTCCTTAATTTAGTGAGGCCTCCTGGTAGGAAGCGGCGTCTGGTAAAATTGTTTGGTTGAGGCATTTGCCGCCAACATGACCTGGTGAAGAGGATAGGGGAGTGGTTGCTTAAGGAATCTGGAAGGACAACCAGGTTAGAAATTTTGTTTGGTCGATTGGTGAGTAGAAGATCAATCAGGGTGCTGGATCCAGTTCTGGGATTTATCCTGGTTGGCTGATTGACTAACTGGGCCAGGTCTAAGGCAGAGAGAGTGTCTTTCATAGAGGATGTTGAGCTCGACAGCCAGTTCATATTAAAATCCCTGAGTATAATGCGTTCAGTTTTGGGAGGGAAGTTGAGATATATATATATATATATATATATATATATATATAGTTGGCCATGAATTTAAAGGCTGCAACTTGGTTTCTAGGTGGGTTGTAAGCTATGGTAATGGAAATAGGGGATCTGGAGGGGTCTGGTGTGAGTTTTATTGTCAGGGCTTGTGCCCCATGATCTAGGAAGGGAGCTGGTGGGCCATGGCATAACAGGGAGTCACAGATGTAAAATGCACACCCCCACTCCTTGTTTGCCACTCCTGTCTGCTCTAAAAAGGGTGAAGCCTAGGAGTGTGAAAAAGGTGTCAGGAGTCTTCTTTGACAGCCAGGTTTCCGTAAGGGTTAGCACATCAGGCTGATGCTGCAGCATCCAGCACTGTAGAGGCACCAACTTCTTGGGCAAGCTGCATATATTCATAGCAGCCACTTGTAGCCCGTGATGTGAGGTGCTGGAGTTGTGCGAGAGGGGACCCAGGTTGGGGTATACATTGCCTGACATAAGGAGTAGAAGAGCAAGTATTCTGAGGAGGCCAGCACTCCCTGTTTGTTGATATTGGCACGATGCTTCTTAGCAGATTTGCTGCCTAAACAAGGAATGGCCAGGGAGGAGAGAGTAGGGAAGGAGGGGAACATAATTTGACATGGAGGGTGGTGGTGGAAGGTTACAACTGGAAGATGAGGGGGGAGGACAAATAAACTATGGTGAATGGGAGAGTAGATGGGAGCCAAAATTACGTATAGGTGGCGTCAGCCGATAGCACCACAGGTGAAGGACTGGGCAGTCCCTGGTAGAGGAGAACTACTGAGGTGAGGATTAATGTGAACATTCTAGAGTAGGAAAATAGCAAGCTGAGGGCAGAGAGAGAATGCCAGGGATTCATGATGCAGAGGAGATCATCTCTGGTGGCACAGTAATGGGTTGTTAGGGGAGATGAGAGGGAAGAAAGTGAAGGTGGTATACAAGGATAAGGTGGAGACACTGATAGGTGAGGCAGTTTAGGGAACAAGAAGTATACCAGGATAGGTGGGGACACTAACTGAAGAAGTAGGACAATGCTGAGAAGCAGAGGCAAAGAAAGCTTCTAGTGGTACAGCAATAAAGTTGGTAGGAGAGATGAATGCCAAGGATCGACACAGGCTGGTGAAGCAGTACAGTGCTGCTTCAAGTGACTGTTTGCTATAATCTGATAATGAAAAAGTGGGCTGATTGGTTCAGAACTCAGCCTCAGCCCTATATAAGGAAGAGCCGACCAAGGGTGGTGGTGAGGGCGGTGGGCAGCCGCCGCACAGCGTTGGTGGGGTTCAGCTACTGAACAGAGAAGCAGCAGTTGTAGTGCTCCAAGCAGCGTGATTTCCAACTGCAGAGATTTGTACCAGGCAGTGTTGTGTTAGAAGAAGGGCTTCAGAAATCTGGCCCTCACAACTGTCCACTCGTGGGGGTGGCACCTCGATCCGTTCCCCGGAGCCAAAAACTGAGGAGAGGAGAGAGGAGACACTTGTTAAAAGCAGTTAAGAGCCTTTCATTTGTGCTTAGGGGAGGGGGTGTATGGAAAGAGGAGGGTTACAGATCGTTACAGAGTCAGGGAAACAGGAGCTGGAATTAAATTAAACAATTCTGCCTTAAATAACACAGCATGCAGGTTAGCTAAGAGGTTGCTAAAAAATCAAATAAACAGACTTGATTTTAGTTTACTCAACCAGCAGGTCAGCAGAAAGGTTGCTAATAATTAAGTTACACAGTTCTGCTGTAATATACTCAGCCTGCAGGTAAGCAGAAAGGTGTATTTTGCTGTAAAACAAATTGCTTGTAGCAGTCTCCTTACCCAGCTACCCAGTTTATAACCTCTTAAGGCACCCTAGATTTAAAATGGCACCAGTTAACAACAGCCCAAACAATTCTTAGACTTTCAAATTAATTAAAGAAAGCTTAGGTTGCAGGTAAATTACCCTGAGATTCCCAGGTTTGTTAAGTGTGAGAGACTATCTCCAGTTCTACACTGACACAAAACAAAGCAGGGGACCAAGTTTGTTTGTGCAAGCAGAGTGCTGGAGTCCAATTTTAAAATGCCGAAAAGGCGCCCAAGCTACTGAATAGAGAAGCAGCAGTTGTAGTGCCCCAAGCTGTGTGGGTGTGGCATCCAACCGCCGAGATCCGCATCTGGTTTTGTTGTGCTGGAGGGAGGGCTTCATCAATCTGACCTTATGACTATCCACCCGTGGGGGGGAGGGCACCTCGATCTGTTCCTCCAAAGCCAAAATCTGAGGAGAGGAGAGGAGACACTTGTTAAAAGCAGGTATGGGCCTTTTGTTTGCACTAAGCAGAGGGGGTGTATGGAAAGGGGAGGGTTACAGATCGTTTCAGAGTCGGAGCAACAGGGGCTGGAAGTGAAATTAAAGCAATTCAGCCTTAAACAGATTTAGAGAAATAGGGGCTGGACTTAAATTAAGCAATTCTGCCTTAAATAACACAGTATGCAGGTTAGCTAAGAGGTTGCTAAAAAATCAAATAAACAGACTTGATTTTAGTTTACTCAACCAGCAGGTCAGCAGAAAGGTTGCTAATAATTAAGTTACACAGTTCTGCTGTAATATACTCAGCCTGCAGGTAAGCAGAAAGGTGTATTTTGCTGTAAAACAAATTGCTTGTAGCAGTCTCCTTACCCAGCTACCCAGTTTATAACCCTCTTAAGGCACCCTAGATTTAAAATGGCACCAGTTAACAACAGCCCAAACAATTCTTAGACTTTCAAATTAATTAAAGAAAGCTTAGGTTGCAGGTAAATTACCCTGAGATTCCCAGGTTTGTTAAGTGTGAGAGACTATCTCCAGTTCTACACTGACACAAAACAAAGCAGGGGACCAAGTTTGTTTGTGCAAGCAGAGTGCTGGAGTCCAATTTTAAAATGCCGAAAAGGCGCCAAAGCTACTGAACAGAGAAGCAGCAGTTGTAGTGCCCCAAGCTGTGTGGTGTGTGGCATCCAACCGCCGTAGATCCGTACCTGGTTTTGTTGTGCTGGAGGGAGGGCTTCATCAATCTGGACCTTGCGACCATCTACCCGTGGGGGGGGGGGGGGGGAGGGCACCGCGATCTGTTCCTCCAAAGCCAAAATCTGAGGAGAGGAGAGGGGAGACACTTGTTAAAAGCAGGTATGGGCCTTTTGTTTGCACTAAGCAGAGGGGGTGTATGGAAAGGGGAGGGTTACAGATCGTTTCAGAGTCGGAGCAACAGGGGCTGGAAGTGAAATTAAAGCAATTCAGCCTTAAACAGATTTAGAGAAATAGGGGCTGGACTTAAATTAAGCAATTCTGCCTTAAATAACACAGTATGCAGGTTAGTTAAGAGGTTGCTAAAAATCAAATAAACAGACTTGATTTTAGTTTACTCAACCAGCTGGTCAGCAGAAAGGTTGCTAATAATTAAGTTACACAGTTCTGCTGTAATATACTCAGCCTGCAGGTCAGGAAAAAGGTGTATTTTGCTCTAAAATTAATTGCTTGTAGAAGTCTCCTTACACAGCTACCCAGGTTATAACTCTGTTAAGGCACCCTAGATTTAAAATGGCACCAGTTAACAACAGCCCAAACAATTCTTAGACTTTCAAATCAATTAATTAAAGAAAGCTTAGGTTGCAGGTAAATTACCCTGAGATTCCCAGGTTTGTTAAGTGTGAGAGACTATCTCCACTTCTACACTGACACAAAACAAAGCAGAAGTTCAAGTTTGCCTGTACAAGCAGAGTGCCAGAGTCCAATTTTCAAATGCAGAAAAGGCGCCAAAGCTACTGAACAGAGGAACAGCAGTTGTAGTGCCCCAAGCTGTGTGGCGTCCAACTGCCGGAGATCCGTACCTGGCTGTGTTGTGCTGGAGGGAGGGCTTCAGCAATCTGGCCCTTGCAACTGTTCACCCGTGGGGGTGGGGGGGGTGCCTCGATCTGTTCCCCAAAGCCGAAATCTGAGGAGAGGAGAGACACTTGTTAAAAGCAGGTAATGGGCCTTTGTTTGTGCTAAGGGGAGGGGATGTATGGAAAGGGGAGGGTTACAGATCGTTACAGAGTCGGAGCAACAGGGGCTGGAAGTGACATTAAAGTAATTCTGCCTTAAACAGATTTGGAGCAACAGGGGCTGGACTTAAATTAAACAATTCTGCCTTAAATAACACAGTATGCAGGTTAGCTAAGAGGTTGCTAAAAAATCAAATAAACAGACTTGATTTTAGTTTACTCAACCAGCTGGTCAGCAGAAAGGTTGCTAATAATTAGGTTACACAGTTCTGCTGTAATATACTCAGCCTGCAGGTCAGCAGAAAGGTGTATTTTGCTCTAAAATGAATTGCTTGTAGAAGTCTCCTTACACAGCTACCCCATTTATAACCCTCTTAAGGCACCCTAGATTTAAAATAGAGCCAGTTGGCAACAGCCAGACAATTCTTAAACTTTCCAAATAATTAATTAAAGAAAGCTTAGGTTGCGGGTAAATTACGCTAAGATTCCCAGGTTTGTTAAGTGTGAGAGACTATCTCCACTTCTACACTGACACTAAACAAAGTAGGGGTCCAAGTTTGTCTGTACAGGCAGAGTGCTGGAGTCCAATTTTCAAATGCTGAAAAGGTGCCAAAGCTACTGAACAGAGAAGCAGCAGTTGTAGTGCCCCAAGCAGCATGGAGTCCAACCCCAAGAGATCCATACCTGGCTGTGTTGTTCTGGAGGGAGGGCTTCAGCAGTCTGTCCCTCGTGACCGTGCACCCGTGGTGGGGTGCCTCGATCCGTTCCCCAAAGTTGAAATCTGGCTGCGTTGTGCTGGGGAGGGGGCTTCAGCAATCTGGCCCTGGTGACTGTCTGCCTGTGTGGGAGGGGCACCTTTATCCATTCCCTGAAGCTGTAATCTGGTTGTGTTGTGCTGGAGGGATGGCTTCAGCAATCTGTCCCTTGCGACCATCCGCCTGTGGGAGAGGGGGCGCCTCGATCCATTCCCCAAAGCTGAAATCTGGCTGTGTTGTGCTGGAGATGGGGCATCAGCAGTTTGGCTCTCACGACTGTCTGCCCTTGGGGGGGGGACCGCGATCCTTCCCCTAAGCCGAAATCTGGCTGTGTTTTGCTGTGAGAAGGGACTCAGCAATCTGGCCCTCCGACTGTCCGCCCATGGTGGGGCCCTCGATCTGTTTCCCCGAAGCCGGAATCTGGCTGTGTTGTCCTGGAGGGAGAGCTTCAGCAATCTGGCCCATGCAACCATTAGCCCATGGGGGGCCTTGTTCCATTGCCATTTAACCACTGCTAGTCAGAAAAAGTCACTTCCCAAAGCTGAACATGCTCCTAGACTGGCCTGAATTTTACACCGTTTCTCAGCTTGCTGCTGTGGTGAGCCCGTAATCCCATTACACTAGCTGTTTTTTGTTTTCTTCTGCAGGTTTATTTTTATGTTTGCTTGTGTGCATGCACTAGAAACATTTTGTTATCTATAAGGAGATTTCAGGAGGGGTGTGTCACTACAGAGCCCATTGCAGTTCAAACTGGAAGGGGCTCGGAAGTCTAGACCAATAACCACACACAGTTGTCGTGACACCACTTGCTGCTTGCTGGGCAGAAACTTCATGTACTTGAAAGGACCGAAACCGCTCCAATCAGGGAGGGCTTCAGTCCTCCCATTTGCATGAAGGCAGTCAGCAAGCAGTTGATCAGCTTTCAACAGCAGGAGCTCTCTCCCCTCTCACATTGTTCTCTGGAACAATCAGGGCTTCACTTTTCTTCTTCTCCTAATCATTTTCAATTTAACCGCTGCTAGTCAGAAAAAGTCACTTCCCAAAGCTGAACATGCTCTTTGACTGGCCTGACTTTTACAGCAGGTTACTGCACTGACTAGGGGGACTTGGTTGCTATTACTCACCTTTTAGTCACACATGCACACAGACGTGGAGTTTATTTTAATGCACTTTTTTTTTGCTCATGAACTGCAATCTAATAGAAAAGACATAACCAAGTTACTATTATTGTACACACATTAACTTTGTGCAAAGAAATTCCCCCAGTGACCAGAGACATGAAGGTAGCTGCTGTGAGTCAAAAGGAAAGCTCCCAATACCTTGACCTTATTTTACTGTTGTCAGCAGGCATTTTATTTTACTTAGATAACAGGAAGAGGAGTTCAGCTGCTTATGCTACACCTTGCTAAAAATCCACTTTCTTCGTAAATACAGAGGAGATACCTGCACCTTAAAACAAGTAACATACTCAGCATAATTATACTGCATGCTAACAACAATGTACAGTGTCCCAGATCCTTCAAAAAGAGGATAAGCGAGCTGTCGAGGTGCATAAAGTATGTAACCCCTAGGTGGCGCTATCCCAAGGGCTACTACCCTTGCCTGCTTGGCTAGTAGCAGGTTAAGGGGCCTGAGTTCTGAAATGGGTGCCTCCATCCGGAGGTCAGGGTTGGTAGTGGTCAAGCTAACCTGGGCACAGCCCTCCGAGACACTGTAACCCCCCCTTTCCCCTCTAGTGGCCCGAACACTGTACAATAATCACTTTCACAATACTCCTGGTACACCACACAAGTACCTACACTGTTTGCGCTTACCACCAGGGCTGGTTCCTCCGGCTTGGCTAGACCCTGGGGACCCCCTGTAAAACACGGTTATGCACAACAAGTAGCAACAGTACAGTACTTTGAGCACAAACTGGAACTGCAGTCAGATTGCATGCAGAAAAAGTTAGATCTGGTTTATTCAGGGGACTTGAACGGGGGGGGGCAAAATCAGGTTAATTAGCTTAAAGGTTACATCAATCAAGCAGTTATGCATGCTCTTTGAGTCCCCCCACATAGTCCACCTCTGGGTATCCAGGCGGAGAAGAGATGGGCTAGCCAGGACTGTTGTCCGGGGTTGCAGCTGGTTGGGGCCCTATGATGGAAAACACAACATGCACAGTACACAATATTTGTAATCCAGAGCCAGAGGGCTCAGTTCGTAAAGGAAATGAAACAACAAGACAATCAGATGGCACACTCCGATTAAGCTGTTGTTGCAGGGAGCTACCCTGGTATTTACTCACGATACCCAAGACTGGACACAGGCTGGATGAAAATCGAGACTGCAGGTGGTTGATCTGGAATGCCAGGAGAAGCAGGGCCCACATGAGTCGCAGAGGCACCATTCCTGTTCAAGCGTGGAGCAGGGGGGCTGATCCCCAGGCAGGTCTCTCATCGAAGGCTTCTCTGTGCAGTGGATAGTCTGGCTGGGCCAGTCTGGCAAGGTCCAGACTGCATGGATGACAAATTATAGATGCAGTCCATTTTGGGCTGGATACAGCTTCCAGCAAGCAGAACACAGTTCACACAGTGGGGAACTAACTCACAACCCACTAGCAGCTCATAGCACATTTACATGTAAGGGAATTCTACTATACCAGGCAAAGAGCTCCCCGGGCACAATCGCAAAGTCTCTGCAGACATCGGGAGCTTAGGGGGTAGCTAGAACTCCTGACAGGCCAGTCGCATTCAGCAAAATCTTCGGTCTTCTTCAGGTTCAGCCTGGCCCACTTGAGTAGCTTACTTTAGTCACACAAACTTGGATTTAGTCCAAAATAATTCTCTTCTCTCCCTCTCAGAAGCAGCAGGCAGAAGTGCAAGCCAAAAACTTAGCCTTTTCACAGTTCTCCCATGCGAATCCACTAAGGATTGCTCTCAGAAAACACTTGAGCTCTTCTCATTTCACTTCCCTGCTCAGAACTAACTGAAAATTGCAAGCAGTCCGGGACTTCCCCAAGATTCAAAAGGTTTGGTTGGCTAATTTGGCTGTCAGTCAAGGCAAAAGCTCCCCTTTCAGTTGCAAAAAAGGCACAAAAAGTTCAAAACTACAATTCCTACAGATTTTGACTTCAGACAGCTCCTGTAGTCCGGATACATTTTAGGTCCCACCAGTACTGTTTACTCCAATTTGCAGTCCAGGACCAAGATAGTGGAGACAAACAAAACAGTCCTTGCTACAAAGAAAGCAGGTTAGATAAACTACACTATCATTATCACTCTAAATGATTTTCAGCAAATAGTTACATCTTTCAACAGAGCTCCTTCTCAGATTACAAGAGCTGCAATCAGGCAACTCTTAGAGATTGTACACAGAGGTTATACAATCTCTGGTAATCACATTTAAACTGTTAAAATGCAGGACACCAGCTTGGCAGTGAGCATTTAGGCAAGCTCAAGGAAGACTTTTTGGGAACCCTCATTTGTAGGGGGGGATTACAAGTATTTGTGGTTTCCACTTGCAACCTTCCTTTTTGTCCTTGCTGGACAGAACACCATCATCCTGGCAGTGCCCCCCACCTCCACACACATAAATATAACACTTCTCCCTCCAGTCTGTCCTACTCAATGAGTCCGCCGTTACAGCAACAAGCATTACTTCTTTCTTTCTGTCCCCTCCAGGTGCCTTGCCCACCCATCCTTCCCATCTTTATAAATATGTTTCTTTATTGTAAGCGGAGTGGAGTGCATGCCCAAACTCACTGCCTTTCTCCTGACCCTCCAGGCTACCCACCCGCCTTCCCATCTTTATAAATAATTTTTAATATGTAGTAAGCAGAGCGGGTGCCCACCCCGCTTCTGCTTCATTCTCCCATCCTCTCCAGGCTACTTGCCCACCCTTCCTATCATGATAAATATATATATTTTTAAATGTATGGCTCCTGCGGTGCTCGCCCACCCCCTATACCACTTCTGTTGACCCCCTCCCGTCTAGGTTGCCCAACCCTGTTTCCCAATAAGCCCAACACTGGGGTGACCAATCCCAGTGTCATAATGTATCTGAAATAAAGAACACTGCCTCTTAATGTTTTTTTGTTAAACCCTGTAAAAAAGGAAAAACAGTCACTGAAGTCTTTGTTAGTGCCCCTGTAACTGACCCCTCACCCAACCCTCCCACTCAGCACCTGCTACAAACATAACACCATCACTGGGGATGCCCAATCCCCCAGTGTTGCCATCTGAAATAAAGAAGCCATCCCTTCATTTTGTTTTCTTTCAGACCCAGTAAAAAAGAAAATCATCCATCAATGCCTGTTGTGCTATTAGTATCCCAACCCGACCCTCCCACTCAGTGCCCATCATCCCACACACCCCAGGACCTTACATACGCACCGGGGATCCAATGTCATAATCTCTTCCGGACCACGGACATGTCTTCACTTTTCGAAATGGGACCATAAACTGAGGAAATCAGGTATGCCATTCAGTGTATTTCAATTTGGTTTTGAACTTAATGGTATAATTTGGCCATTTTTTAATATTTCTGCCCCAAATGTAGTAACAGTAGATCATTTTTATTCAATACTGAACAAGGATAACACTCCATTGAGCAGAAGCTCATTTTCAATGAGGTCCTAGTGCATCAAGACATATACAACCACATACAAAAATATACAAAACATACAGGTGCAATATTGTATACAAATAACAATACATATAAATGCAGTAATTAAATTAGGTACCACTATTTTGCCCATAAAATGGCTAATCTAATCCCAAAGTAATACTTTTCATCAGGTGACGGCATCCACACAGGAGAAAGCCAAGGCCTGTCCACTGTTTTTTAAACAGGGCTGTAAATCACTTAGCCTTAACGGACAATTAACTTGCCTTAGATTGACTGGAATCGAGTTCCACAATTCAGTCCCTCTGAATGTAACAGATGATCTACCTATCCCAAGGTTACATTTGATTACCCTATATTATATGCCTTTAGCTGATCTTAGATTCTCTTTTACAGTTCTTATTTGAAATAGATCCATTATATATTTGGGGAGGACACCTTTCCACATTTTATACATAAACTGCATGAGGTGAAGTTTTCTTCTTTCTTGTGGTCTGGGTCAATTAAGAGAGTTGTATAAAACACAACGATGGGTAGTACGAGGAACTTCCAATACAGAACGTGCAAACTTGTTAAACATCAAGTCCACCCTGTGCATCTGGGAACCAGAGGCCCCTGAGTAGACTATATCACCATAATCTCTGCTACAGTAGGCATTATCATGGAGTTTACTACTCATATCCTTACATTAGATGTCATATTACATCTCAATCTATATAAAAGGTCCAGTTTCCTACCTAAATTATTCAACATCTTATCAATATGCTCATTCCATTTTAGGGCATGATCCAGACATAAAACCAAATATTTATACTCAAGAACCTGCTGGATACTCTTCTCACCAATGGTGGTCAATATTAAATTATTATCATTCAAAGTTAAATTGTTCCCAAACATAATTGATTGTGTTTTAATATCAATAAGTACCAAAAGATGGTTATTGAAAAGGTTTTAAACATGATCAAAAGCCCATTGAAGTTTATCATTAATGAAATCAGGTGCCTTCCCCTTAACATAAATTATGGTGAGGTAACCAGCAGAAGAAGACCACCTGTTCTATCTTGTCTGCCCAATTTGTGTTGGAGTTTTGTACTGTACCCCTACACCAGTGCCTGTGCCCCCCCTTTCCTTGGTTCCACTTCTTCCCTCTGTGTTTGTCCCAGGCTCTTTTGAATGATCCTACTGACTTGGTTGCCACAACCTCTTCTGGCATGTCATTCCATGGTGACACCACTCTTTCTGTGAAGAAGTGCTTCTTCACGTCCCTCCTATGTCTTCCTTCCACCAGCTTTAGGCTGTGTCCTCTGGTGGAGATATTTTCTTTCATGTTGAAGAGACCCTCACATTCTGCTTTGTTTACTTCCTTTAGGTACTTGAAGATCTCTATCATATTCCCCCTCTGCCTCCTCTCTTCTAATGAGTACATCATCAAGGATCCCAGCCTGTCTTTGTATGATCTGTCCTGCTGTCCCCTGAACATTTTAGTCACCCTCCTCTGCACCCCCTCCAGCAATTTAATGTATTTTTTTAGGCACGGGTGCCAATACCTCATTCCATATTCCAAGTGATGCCTTACCAGTGACCTATACAATGGTAGAATAGCCTCGCTGTGCCTGCTACTGAAACCCCTTGTGATGCACCCCGGCATCCTGTTGGCCTTTGCCACCACTTTTTTACATTGTGTGGACTGCTTAAGGTCACTAGTAATTGTTACTCCCAGGTCTTTTTCTTTCTCTGACTTGGCTAATTGCATGTTTCCTATTTAGTACTCTGCCCTTGGGTTTCTTGCCCCTATGTGCATCACCTTGAATTTTTTGGCATTGACTTCAGCTGCCAAATTCCTAACCATTTCTCCACTCTGGCTAGGTCCTCCCTTAATTCCTGTATCCCTTCCTGGGCATCCACTCTCCCACAGATCTTGGTGTCATCAGCGTATAGGCACATCTTGCCCTGAATACCCTCCCCAATGTCATTTATAAATATATTAAACAATACCGGCCCAAGACTGACTCCTGTGGAACCCCGCTAGTGACCGCCTTTGTACTGGATGCTACCCCTCACCACCACCCTTTGTGTCCTGCCCCTCCAACCAGTTTTCTACTCATCTTATCAATCTTTCCCCTACCCCTAGCTCCCTCAGTTTTATCAGCCTTCTGTGTGGCACTGAATTGAAGGCTTTACTAAAGTCCAGGAATATGACGTCTATTGCCTGACCCTTGTCCACTGCCTTTGTGACACAGTCAAAGAACTCAACTGAATTTGTTTGACATGATCTGCCAGCTGCAACCTGTGTTGCTTACTATCTTGCAGACCATTCTCCTCCATGTATCTCACTACTATCTTGCAGAACATTCTCCTCCATGTATCTCACTAATCCCTCCTTCAGTATTGTCTCCATAAGTGTCATCAGCGTATAGGTGACACCTCACATTACTTTCCTCAAATTTCAAATCATTAATATATATATTAAGTAATAGGACCCTCAGGATGGATCCCTAGGGCACCCCAGACCCAATACTTGCCTGTTGACATTTGTAAGACCCAATTTCAACAAACTGTTTTCTACTATCAAAATATGAATCAAACCAGCCAAGTACTGATTGTGACATTCCAATGTCCTGGAGCCTGGAAAGGAGAACTTCATAGCTCAAAGTGTCAAAATCCTTTGACAAATCAATTAACAAGGCACCCATCATTCTCCTGTCCAGGCTCATTTGGATGTCACTAACCACTTTAACCAATGCCGTCTGAGTACTGCAATGTGGTCTGAACCATGACTGATAGACACACAATTTATTTCTTGATTCCAGGAATTCTTTTAATTGTTTGGATAGTAATCTTTCAAAATTGTTAGATATTTGAGGTAATAAAGAGATCGGACAGTACTTATCGATTTCATCTCTATTTCCTGATTTAAATATTGGCTTAACCCTGGCTATTTTCCATCCATCTGGATATTCTCTAGTACTAATAAAAAGGTTGAATGTTAATGGCAAGGAGTGAGCTATACATGGGGCTGCATATTTTAACACTCTAGAGGGAATTTTATGTGGGCACTCAGCCTTAATTTTACTTAATTTTAGAAGCTCATCCCTAACCTCAATTGCAGAAATGTGACTGAAGTTAAATATCAGTATTTAGAGGTTCATAAATGTCCTCACTTTTAAAAGTGTGATCAGATGGGTTTTACCATGCTGCAGTGACAGCGGCTATAGAGACATCCCTGACAGTGACAGCCACATTGCCGAGTGTTGGCAATGCAGTGTGGGGGATGCCTCCTGTTTCCATTGGGGGCTCCCCCCCCAGTCTATTTCAACTCTGAGTCAGAGTTGGATCGGGGGGGGGGAACACCCTGGGAGGCAATCCCCTGGCCGTGGAAGACCATCACAGTGACAGGCAGATTTTGGCCTAATCCTATTGCTGTGGTGGTCTTCACCATCGGTGTTTTGATGCAGTGATGGTATACCAATCAGATGGACCATTTTTACTTGCTAATGTGGAACCTACATTACTAAAGTAATTATTAAAAGCATTTACAGATTTTTCTCTCAATGTGATGCTTTGTCCATCAATCTATATCTTATTCACTGTAGAGGAACTATTTTTACCCATTAAGTTAGACATAGTTTTCCAAAACATTCTGAGGTTTTGTTTTGAATTGTGTTCCTCTTTGGTTTTAAAATATTTTTGCTTTATCACTTTAATGGCCTGAGTATACACATTTTGTGTGTGCCTGTACACATGCCAATCTCTGTCTAACATAATATTTTTGACCTTGTGCCAAGCCTTATCCCTGTCTTTTCTAAGTTAAAGGACGTGCGAGGTGAACCGCTTAACACCTACATGTCTTGTTTTCCTATTCTTCATAGGTGCATGATGATTATAGACTTTCATAAATTCCTCATAGAAATACTCCCAGGCTTCAGTTACTGTTGGTATAAATGCCAAACATTACCAGGCAACCTTTTCTATGTCTAACTTAAAGAAGATATAATTAAATTGTTCAAAACTTTGCCAAGTAACAGATGATCCAATATTGGATTCATATAATTTGTTTCTCAGAGCAAAAATGAGTTGATGATTGGAGAAAGAATCAGATAATACTCCACTTAATTAATAAAGCTGAGGATAGTCTGTAAATGCTAAATCCAATAATGTTGATTTAGAAGGATCCCTGGGATTAATTCTGGTGGGCTCCTTAATCAATTGCTCCAAACCTAGGTTATCGTGCAACTCTTTTAAACTGTGATACATATCTATTGTCCACCAGTTGACATTAAAATCTCCCATCATCAAGATTTCATGGGAATGTTTATAAGCTTAAATAAAAACCTGCAATTCATTAAAAACACCCAATTTTATCCTATGAGTTAATAAACACCAATCAAAATAAATGATTTCCTATAGGATAGCTTGACCTCTATGGTCCAAAGTTCTAGGCCATCCTCATGAGAAGGATATGGTATTTCACTAGCATTCAGGTCCAGATTAGCACAAATTATGATTCCCCCACCTTTTTCACTCACATCTTTTCTATATAGTTGGTAGTTGTCCAGTTCAATGGGGGTGTTAGATATTCTGTTATTTAGCCATGTTTCTGTAATTATAACTTCAGGTTTGTATTCTAATGTCCAATCCTTTAATAAATCTAACATCTTCTAAACACTCCTCACTTGAAATGGACAACCAGAAGCCAGAAGGAGAAGGAAGGAAACATATTCAATTCAGTGCTTTAGAGTAACTGGTAATTGGTATTTTTCTTTTAAACTTAGATTGTGGGCGTGTAGTGACACTATACTTTCTTTCTTTGTTGTCTTTACTTATAATTGTTTTTGGGCTGTTGAAAATTTAAAACATAGTGGTGGTGTAATTCTGTGCTGTCTTTAATTGCTGCAAATTTTATCTTGGCTTGTCTGACTGTCCTGTAGCTGGGTGAAGGGTGTTAATTATCTGGCCTCTGACCTCAGCTACGTGATAACTGGAGGTGGGGCTTAGTCAGAGTTAAAGTAGCAAACAGAGGTTGATTTTCTCAGAAGAAGCCAGAAGGAGAAGGAAGGAAACATATTCAATTCAGTGCTTTATAGTAACTGGTAATTGGTAGTTTTCTTTTAAACTTAGATTGTGGGCTTGTAGTGACACTATACTTTCTTTCATTGTTGTCTTTACTTATAATTGTTTTTGGGCTGTTGAAAATTTAAAACATAGTGGTGGTGTAATTCTGTGCTGTCTTTAATTGCTGCAAATTTTATCTTGGCTTGTCTGACTGTCCTGTAGCTGGGTGAAGGGTGTTAATTGTCTGGCCTCTGACCTCAGCTACGTGATAACTGGAGGTGGGGCTTAGTCAGAGTTAAAGTAGCAAACAGAGGTTGATTTTCTCAGAAGAAGCCAGAAGGAGAAGGAAGGAAACATATTCAATTCAGTGCTTCAGAGTAACTGGTAATTGGTATTTTTCTTTTAAACTTAGATTGTGGGCTTGTAGTGACACTACACTTTCTTTCTTTGTTGTCTGTACTTATAATTATTTTTGAGCTGTTGAAAATTTAAAACATAGTGGTGGTGTAATTCTGTGCTGTCTTTAATTGCTGCAAATTTAGTCTCCTCCCTTCCCACAACTCTTAATTATATGCCCTGACAAATCTGATTGACAGGAGCTAAACACAGGTATAGTAAGAGGTGAAGTAGGAGGCCTAAGGGGAAGAAGCCCACCCTCAGCACGACAAGTGTTTCGACTCATTTATTTATTTATTGGTTTCTTTTTCCTTAAAAAAAAAATATCTGAGGATCAGTTACAGGATTTTTAGTACTGTAAATTAATAAAAAGAGAACTAAGAGAGTTTCAGTAGCAGACAAGTTGTGGAACTGCAGTATAATGTGGGGAGTGGTGCAATGCAGTGGCTGTGGTGCAGCCATATTCAGGCAGACCTTCTGGACACTGAGGTGCTGCCCTATCTACATGCATCTCTCTGGACTGCGGGATGAGGTAACTAGACTCAGAGCGGAAGTAAACTGGGTCAGGAGTACCATCACCCCTATCCAGGGACCACCCAGTCCAATGCAGCTGCCTCAAAGGATGCCGAGAACGAGACACTTGGATGACAGTGGGCTCAGGGAGGTTAGTGCAGTCAGGCAGAGGCACATCCCAGATCCTATTCCTCTCAAGAACTCATATGCCACACTGGCAAATGAGGACAACCAAATAGAGGTACCCAGAGAAGTGGAAGGAAAGGATGTGGAGGTTAGCCAAGGAGGTGACTCTGGAGGAAAGCAGTGGACCCCAGAGGAGGAGGAAGCTAATCCTGGGGTGGGGACTCCATCACAAGAGGGACCCAGCTAGGAACACAGGAGGGAGAGGACAGGGAGGTGAGGTGCCACCAGGTGCCACGGCATGGAGGGATGGAAGGAAGATACTGGGGATCACTGGGAAGGCAAGATGGGAGGGTGAGCTGGATGTCATTATCCACCTAGGTACTAATGACTTGGCAAATGGGGAGCCAAAGGAAGTTCAGGAAGAGTTTAGGAAACTGGGAGGGTCTCACAAGTAGCTACTTCCTGTCACTTTCAGAAGTACTACCTGTGAGAGGTAAGGGAGAGCATGGGAGTGCATGCACCAGGAACTTTAACTCATGGTTGAAGAACTGGTGCTGTGAGGAAGGGTTTGGATTCATTGGTGACTGGGGACCCACCTGGAGGATGGAGGTTTGTTCAAGCCTGATGGCCTGCATCCATCCTGGAGGGAATCCAAGTACTAATGATAAGTTTAAATGCTACATTGACAAGCATTTAAACTAGCAAAGGGGGTGGCAGGCCAGCAAGGAGGGTACCCATTGCTCACCCCCACAGCTAGCAGTGAACCAGTGAACCAGAGGAGTGGCTATCTCTGTAAAGCGTGTGCAAAGATGGAGATTAGTGTCCAAAAGGTGGATAAGCAGAAAAGGGCAAAATTCAGCAGAAGGGCAGACAGCAAGGAGAACCAGGGATACATGACAACCAAGGAAGGGGCTGGAGAGAACAGTGAAGCAGACTAGGAGGTCAAATCATGGAAAGCCATGTGTGCAAATGCCAGGAGCCTTAGCAACAAGATGGAAGATCTGGAGGCTGTCATGGTACAGTCAGACCTGGACATTGTGGCCATCACTGAAACCTGGTGTAATGATAACCATGACTGGGAGATGGCCATACCTGGCTACAACATATTCAGAAGAGACAGAGCAGGCAGGAAGGGAGGAGGAGTGGCACTGTATGTGAAAAATGACATAAGGGCCACAGAGATCCAGGAGGAACAAAATGGGGGAGAGATACTGTGGGTTAAGCTAGAAAGGAAAATGGGGCCAGTCATCCACACAGGTGTGGTCTATAGACCACCAGCCCAGGAGGAAGAAACAGATAGAGAGCTGATGCTAGCCATCCAAAGGATGGCAGACAAGGGTGAGGTAGTACTGGTTGGAGACTTCAATATTCCAGATGTGGACTGAGCATCCCAGCAGCAGCATCAACTAGGAGCAGATTTATCCTGACTCCTTCAGGGTGCCTTCCTCAAGCAACTGGTCATGGAACCAACAAGGCAGAAGGCAATACTGACCTTGTGCTCACAAACAGGGACAGTGTGATGGGGGTAACAGTGGGGAGCACCTGGGTAACAGTGACCACCAGTCATTGTGGTTTGAAATCACAGAAAGAGCAGAACCAAACCACACAAAACACGATCCTGGATTTTAGGGGGCAGACTTTGGGAAAATGGGAAATACTGAAAGAGGCATTAAGGGAATGGGACAGGAATCGGGTTGAGGAACAGTGGGCAGTATTTAAAATGGGGATTATAAGAACAACAGAATTATGCATTAAGCAGGTTAGCAAGAGGAAAAGGAAGAGGAGACCATTATGGTTTTCCAAAGAGGTAGCAAAGAAAATGAAAGCCAAAAAGATAGCATTCAGGCAATACAAAAAGACACAGGCAGAAGGGGATAGGGAGAAGTACCAGGAGAAACAAAGGGAGGCAGGGAAGTCAGTAAGGGAAGCCAAAGCTCAGACAGAAGAACACATTGCAAAATCAGTGGTTAAAGGACAAACCTTTTACAGGTACATAAGTGAAAAAGAAAGACAAAGGGAGGGATAGTGAAACTGAAGGGGAGATGGGAGTCAAGGAGGATGGCAACAGTAAAGCTGACATATTGAACAGGTATTTCTGCTCAGTCTTACTGAGGAAGAGCGGGTAATGGGTCTGAAGGAGTACAAGGGTGAGAATGGTGCAGAAATGGACACAAGTCCCTTTACACGAGAAAGGTCCCGAAGGAACTGGAAGTAATAAGAGTTGACAAAGCAATGGGGCCAGATGGGTGCACCCAGGGTCCTTAAAGAACTAAGAGAGGGTGGCTGAACCTCTGGCTATTCTGTTTAGCCAATCACTGGAAACAGGGAGGTACCAAAGACTGGAGTAAGCAGATGTAGTCCCCTTATACAAAAGCGGGAACAAAGAGGAAGCAGGGAACTACACACCAGTCAGCCTCACCTCGGTAGTGGGAAGATCATGGAAGCACTTCTGAAGGAGAGATTGGTGGAACATCTGGTTGTCAATGGACTACAGGACCCAAGGCAGCATGGTTTCACCAGGGGTAGGTCATGTCAGACCAATCTCATTGAATTTTTTGACTGGGTGACTAGGGAGGTGGATCAGGGGAGGGCAGTGGACATGGCCTATCTGGACTTCAGCAAGGCCTTTGACACTGTGCCACATAGAAGACTATTACACAAACTGGGGAATATGGGTGTGGGCAGGACAGCAGTGTGGTGGGTAGGTAACTGGCTGGGTGGCAGGACACAGAGGGTGGTGGTAAATGGCTGTCACTCCACAGAGGGAAGAGTGACCAGTGGGGTACCACAGGGATCAGTGCTGGGACCGGTCCTATTCAACATCTTCATCAGTGACATTGTGCAGGATCTAGAAGGCAGAATTTCACTGTTTGCTGATGACACAAAGCTCTGTAACAGAGTAGACACACCAGAGGGTGTAGACAGAATGAGAAGGGACCTGCAGAAACTTGAAGAATGGTCAAGGGTTTGGCAGTTGAAATTCAATGCGAAGAAGTGCAAGATAATGCATATGGGGCACAAAACTCTGGCACAATATATCAGTTGGGGTGAGGATATAGCATGCACCAAGCAGGAAAGGGATCTTGGGGTTGTCATCTCTGATGACCTTAAGGTAGGGAAACAGTGTGACAAGGCATCAGGTAAAGCAAATAGGATGCTGGGATGTATAGGCAGGGCATCACCAGCAGGAAAAGGAGGTCATAATTCCGCTATACAAGACACTAGTGAGGCCCACCTGAGTACAGGTGTACAGTTCTGGGAGACCATACTTATGTAAGGACATAGACAGGGTAGAGAAGGTTCAGAGGAGGGCAACAAAGATGGTGCATGGATTGCATCACAAGTCCTATGAAGACAGGTTGAAGGAACTGAACATGTACTCCCTGGAGGAGAGGAGGGAGAGAGGGGATATGATAGAGACATACAAGTATCTTACAGGGAGAAACAGAGTGCAGGAAAACACTATTTTTAAGCGAAAAAGATGTTCCAGGACTAGAGGGCATGGGATGAAGTTGGAGGAGGACGATTCAGAGGAAACATGAGAAAGAATTTCTTCACAGAACGGGTGGTGGACAAGTGAACACCCTGCCAGAGGAAGTGGTGGGGGCTGAAACAATCACGGGATTTAAGAATGCATGGGATAGACATAAAGGAATTCTAGAGGTCAGGGGTAAGGGGAAACAGACTTCTAGGAAAACAAACTGAACTTACAAGCTCAAATGGGCAGACTGGGTAGGCCATAGACCCTTATCTGCCGACACTGTCTATGTATGTATCTATGTAACCCCAGCTAATTCTTGTTTTAACAGATCTGCATTTATAGCCACTATCACAGATAGGCCGGGATTTGGATGAATGTCTCCACATAGTAACAGGAAGAAAAAAATAAGATATTTACTAGTACTTAAGACGTGCTTTCTATGTAACCTACCCTTGACAAGACCCATCACTCATTCTATATCAGATTTTGAAACAAAACCTTTCACAGTGCTGTGTCAGATCATTGTGGCCTTAATCAACTCCCTGAAGTGGGCCTGTGGAAGAAGACTTGCTTGTTAAATATATTCCCTTTTACTCCTGATTCATAAGCCATTTTATGTGAACCATGATGCAGGTCCCTCAGTTCATCAAATGTGAGTCAATTGCATTTATCGGCAACCCCTAACGATATTAATGAGCTATATACAAATACTACAATTAGTGCATTTAGGACACCCGTGATTGATCTACTACTAGTTTAAAAACAAACAGCACCTGGTTCACTTTATTTTATTTTCAGCCTGTGACCTAAAGATACCACCAGCTTTATATATTAAAGATATAGAGGTACTGTTTTAAACCCCACAAGCAAATTTGCACTGGAATTAGCATTAAAGATACCAGGTCAAGAGAAAAAGAATACAGTGCCAGGCTAGAAAATAAAATTAAAACCTCCCCCATAAATAACAAGATTAAAATCAAACAAACTTATTTTAAAATACAATGCAGTATTAATCCCCTGGTAACAAACCTTCTATTGTTCCCAAGCCAGAGGCAGGTGCTGAATGTGATCACTGTGTGAAATCACCTTTCGGGCAGGAGTTGAAAATTTTCTCCACCATTGTTTATGAGGTAGGGTAATAAGAAGGCCATGTTGAAAATTTGTCATAAAAACATTAAAGGAACAAGAAATATATGAGCCTATGTTGAAATTTGTGAATGCAGATCCCAAATTTTCAACATAGCAATTTCTTCACAGCACCTCATGAATGTGACAGCTGTTGTTTTTCAAATATTGCCCAAAATGTGTTTTCATACCTGTGGCTTGGAATGATATTTTGGTGGTGTGGAATTATGTTTTGGTGGGGATTTGAAAATGTACACCTACCGGGTTCATTAGGTTGGGTAATAAGACTATGCTGAAGATTTGGTGTACATATACTGTATAATGCCCAGGTTATAACTGAACATTACACTACTTCAGCCTTCACTCATAACTTCGTTAATTTTCAATATTTTGACTTCAAACTTTCAACATAGCCATTTTTCCAAATCTGCTTATAAACATGTCATTTTTAAAATCCTGGATGAGATGTGTTTCCACACCACTGGTACAAAACAACATTTAAGCCAATTTACTATAAATGGTACATGTAATGCCTATTAGGCAAATCCTAAAACAAGTATCTTCAAAAATTTGGAGCAAAATTTAAAAAAAAATGTTTTAACATACATCAAATGTTGGCATTGGCAAATGCTTGTTTACCTAATTGTGTTAAGTGTATTTAATTGTATTTGTATTAATACTGTTTGTATTTATTGTTCTTAGTATAACTCTTTTCCTCTCTTTCTCCTTTCCCCCCTTTCCCTGAGACACTTTTATAGATGAGTTGTTACCAGCTCAGTATGTCTTTTCTGGTAAAACAATAAATCAATCAATAATCAAATCAATCAATCAATAAAATGGTACCATGTTAAGAAGGCACCTTTGGAAGTAATTGTGTATGTGATTGTTGTGTTAAGGTGAGGTGTCTGGCAAGAATGGGTGAGCTTAAAGTCCTACTGAGGTTGGGCTGGGTGATGGAGCCAGTTATGGGGAAATGGTCACTAGGACCAGTAACTTAATGGAGGAAGGGGGATACAGGCAGGACTGACTGGTGTGAAAGTTAAGGAAACCATAAACTGGTCCTATTGGTAAATGTAATGCCACCACCTTACACCAATGCTATGTGCAGGCATTTGTAGCCCCCCCCCCGGGCAATGTCTCACTGTACCTGGGGAGAGTGCCACTACAGACCCATCTTGTGAAAAGCAGCACCCATGGGACCCCATAATGGGAGACAGGCCATAATAAATTGATTGTGCAGCAGTAGTGCCTGTGCTGTGCAGAGGGCCTAGAAGTGTAAAGCTTTCCCAGGTGATCTAAGGGGAAGTGTACTGGTAAGGGAAAGTTGTCCTTTGATGACCAATTGTAACAGTGTAAATGGTTAAACACTGACCTGCTTTTCCCAGCTCCTAGCCTGGGCAATCCATTTTGTGAGTGGTCTCCAGTTATTGGTACCCCTGTGGTGGTGGTGATTGTCCCTGGTCCCTGTTTCCCAGGCCTGTGGTAGTGGTCGACTGAAGTGCAGATTTTAACAGAGGTGCAGGTTTCTGGTGTGAGCATGCCCCACTGGATGAGAAGTACCATCATATGCACCTTGACATGAGGGGGGCCTAACCTTATACTGTACAGTACACTACACTACACTTATGATGGACACTGTTATAATGGACAGTCAGATATAAAGGACAAGGACTGATTTCCAAAACCAAATTTATCAAATCCAATATGTTTTCTTCTGGTTATAATGGGCAGAAACATTGCTTATAATAGACACTATGAAACTTTTATGGGCATTTATAGTGTTTTATTTTGGTGGGAGTGCAGAGCTGGTGAGGAGATTTGGCAAATGTAGAATTAAGGTGGAAGAGCTTTAGAGATTCTCCACAAGCTGCATAAAAATTTATTAGTTAATTACAGTAAAATAAAATATTATATTTCAATAACACCCTTACAGTACAGTTGCCTTTGTTCTTGCTCTCCTAGAACCTTAGCATCCAGCCACTCAAGTTACTATCTTCTTCTTACTTTCTGCAGTAAACTTCCTTTAGAAAAACCCATGTTGCAAGATATTTAAATAACTTTTAAATAAACACACAGACTACAGAAACATATATGGCAGGCAGGATTCTGAGTAATCTGTGAAGATTTAGAATAGGTTCTCACTCACTTTGAGCCTCTGCTCTTACACATAGAGACACCTAATACATATGCTTCACCTCCTTTGAATATACTGGCTATATTGGATAAAAGTTGCATGCAAAGATGTGTCTGTTATAACAGGCTTGCACCATACTGCTAAATATCCAAAAATGTTTCCCCTCTTTACTTCTCCCTGTGACAGGGTTGGGTCAGACCCTGTCCCATTGGTTATGCAGAGATAGTTGAAAGCAAGGATCTAGTCTGTCTCTCTTATTCTGTTGCTTGTCTATGTCTTGTCTGCCTGATTGCACAGTTAAATTTTCCTTGTGGCACCTAGGAATTGGCCACTCCAATGATCCCACAATTTCTTTATGTTTTCTCCTATCTTCTCTTGCTGTTTTCTCCCTTCCATCTTCTGTTGTTTCATCTCTTCCTTTCTTCCTTCTCTGTGGTTGAAATATATATATATATATATATATATATATATATATATATATATATTGAGGCAAAAACTCGTTTAATGCATCAGTTAGAGGTTGTTCCATAGCAAAAAGTGAGGAAATCGATGTTAGGTTTGAAACCCCCTTTTCACCCTCAGCCCACCCCCACTGGGATCAGGGTGCGCGTTGGGGTCATCAGACTACTCTCACCCCATCACATGTGGAAAGAAGCTGAGGAATAGGAGAATGGGGTGAGAGGTAGGACCGATGACCTAACGCACACCCTGATTCCAGTTGGGGGGTGGGCTGGAGGGGTACAAAGGGTGTTTCAACCCTAACATCGAATTTCCTTGCTTTTGTCGCTGTGGAACAACCCTAACTGATGCATTAAATGGAGTTTTTTTCCTCTAATTTCCCTTCTTTTTGAGAATGATAATGAGAAATAGTGAATGTAATGCAGCGGCCGGAGCGCGTGGCCTGTAACATTGTGCCTGCAAACGCAAATCGTAATGCGCATGGTGATGCAAAGTGAAACAGAAAGAGAAACAGTACTGTAGACAGAAATGTTAAAAACAACACAAATGCAACTGCAAATGAAAACGCAAAGGGTAAAGCACATGGTGGCTTAATCATGAACGGTAAGTGAAAAGGGTATGGAACCGCAAGCGGAAATGGTAATGGTAACAGTAATGTAAGCGCACAGGCTGGTTTTCCCCAAAATCTACACAGACAAAGACAGTGAGTACAAAGAATGTATGCAAAATAATGACTCTCGGAACAGAAAATGAAGACTTGGAATAGTAAATTGCTTATATCTCAGGAACCGTACGACATGGGAAAAAAAATTAAAAGTCATATGAATTATCACTTTCCTGGCTAGTTTTGTACTTAGCCCCTGGTAGGGAGCTAAGTACTTTTCTGATGAAAAGTCCGTATCTCGCACCATTTCTGAGATACGGGCCCTGAAAGGCGCGGCGAATGCCGTAATGTTATCCTATGGGAAAAAACAGAACTTCAGAGTGGCATAACTTTGCCTCCCTGTAATATTTTTTCACCAAACTACTGAAAGGCACATCTGTGGGATGTTGGCTGTGTACCCTGCAAATTTGAGCCCAAAAGACCAAACTGTTATTTTGCAGCAGGGCGCCAAACGATTGCTGTAATGCGTTGTAAGCCGTAATGTTACCTATGGGAAAAAGCATCAACTTTGGAGTACCGTAACTTTTCTTCCATGTAATATTTTTTTCAATAAAGCACTGAAAAGCACATCTGAGAGATGTCGGCTGCGTTCCCACCAAATTTCAGCCTAAAACTCCAAACCGTTCTTTTGCAGCGGGGTGCCAAAGAATTGCTGTAATTTTCCCATAGCCTAGAAAAGTACTGTCTCAATTTGTGAAAGCTTTTGCAAATTCGTTCGACAGTGTCATGCATGCGAAAGTACTTTGCGAAAGTACTTTTTCCAGAAATGTGAAAAACATATTTCTGGGGTGTTTTACCCCAAAATAAAGACATGGCTAGCATCCTCAGGGTCCAAGCAGGTGAATACAAAAATAATTAGGTTGCTAGAGGGTCCCAAATTTAAATACCAAGCATTTTTCTGATCGCTAACTGAAAACAAAATGGCAGATTTGCGACAGTAAAAGGGCCATTTGCAAAAGTAAAAACTGCATTTGCGACACTGTCTAACTTTTTGTTAACTTTTCCCATTGACTTATAATGGGAACTTGTTTTTTGAATAACTTTTGAACCGTTTAATATTTTTTCATGAAATCTTTGAAAGGCACATTGGGAACCCCGCCTGCATGTTCCCGTAAGATTTCAGACCGGTCACACACACCGTGCGACCTGTAGGCGCGATCGTAGAATTGCAAGAAAAGCATAAATGCAAGTGCAGATCATGCTTAATTAACTCCACAGCTGTACATCCAACTGGTATGAAACTTGACATATCCCAAGGTGTATGGGTCTTGATCATGTATTCCAAATGTCAGGTAAATCTGTCAAACAGTTGCAAAGTTATTAAGGTGCAAAATTTCGGGTTTAACATGTAAATGGCTCCTCAACCCTAACTATGGTAGCATGTGTATGTATATATATATATATATATATATATATATATATATATATATATGTATATATATATATATGTATATATATATATATATATATATATAGGAATCTGTATGTGGAACTAGGATTTCTTGGTTTGCAAATGTGTATACTGTAATTATACTGTTGAAATGAATGCAGACAGCTATTTGGGTGTCTTTTAAAAATGACAATCTGTATTGCATAGTAATATCGCAGAACAAGCAAACTTGTAATCTGAATGAAATGAAAAAAAGACATTTGCTTACATCATTCAAAATTAAAAACCCTTGTGTGCTGTGGACTAATATATCAGTCCAGACTTCATATATGTTCTTATTCTTTCAGCAGCCAAAGGGTTAAATAGACCCAGGAAAACAGTCTGATCATTAGATGGCTGCATGCTTCATAGCTAACTATTTCTAGTACATCTGCTTTGGAATGAGTACATCTGTGTGTTGGTGGTGGTGGTGGTGGGGAGGGCAATTTCTGAGTACAAAAATACTTTTTTATAGTCTGTAATACAGTATGTCTTCTGCATACAGTAACTATGTGGTAGACTGATTTGACCCAGTCTCTCAGTTTGCTCTTTTAAACTCAGATAGATGAGGCCAGTTTTCCACTTACTATATGTTTATTGTAAGCTATCATTGCTCCTGCAGCTGCTTAATTTATATCATTATGTTTGCTTGCACACATGTGCAAGAAACATAGTGCCATCATCTAAGTTTTCCAGAGGTGTGTCAGTCTCTTCCAGTTCAGTCAGTGTATTTGCAGGCATGGTCACAGTGCGCCAATCACTGCTCCAGCTGTCTATGACAGCAGGAAAATGCAGTGGCATACAGTTTAAATGGAGAGCTCTGCTTCAGTGGCAGAGCTCCCCTCAACTGCAGCACATTGCATGCCGATGTGCTCCTGTACTATAGTGGCCGATGGGGATTAACCCCCAACAGCTTTACAGCTGCCACACTGGGAGCCCACCCAGTGTGGCACAAGTCTGCTGGCCAACGGGGTGCCTAATCCCCTGCCTGCTGCACCGCCCCAAACAGCCTTACAGCTGCCATGTTGGGAGCCCATCTCAGCATGGCGCAAGCTCAGGCGGCCGGCGGGGTGCCTAACTCATGAGCTCCAGCCTCTAAAACAGTTTGACAACTGCCACACTGGGAGCCACCCCAGCTGCGCACTAGCCTGTATGGCCGACGGGTGCCCAATCCAGCGCCGTCTCCAGCCCCCAAAACAGCCTTTCCAGCTGCCATGCTGGGAGCCCACCCCAGCGTGGCAAACGTCCCGTGTCGTCTTCCTAATTAAAAAAAAACCTGTAAATTTGAAAATGGTCCATTGCAGTCTCCCTGCCCCCACCCGCACCCACCACTGCGCACCCTGCCTCCCACACCCTCACCCCATACTTACCCGGAGTCTGGCGCGATGATCTTCGTGACTGGGAACACGCCTGCACTCTTCAAAGCCGATCGCGAACTGAGGAAATGCCAGTAAGCTGTATAATGTTATAGATAGGGTTTTTTCAACTTTGCTGCATATCTCGGGCATTTTTTGGAATTTTTGTACCAAATTTTCAACATGGATTTTTTGGGACTCCTTGTCATGAATGATGTCACTGTCATGGCATTTCTCGGGCCTGAAGGGTGATTTCGCAGCCACTGTGCGAAATCACCTTTCGGGACTGATTAATGAAATAACATTGCCACTGTTCATAAGGTGGGCTCTCAAAAAGCCTATTTTGAAAATTTGGTGGAAATATTCCTAAAAATTACTGTTTTACGAGTGTGTGTTGCACTGTTCCTACGCACGCTCGTAAGTTCGCGAATTTTCAGTATTTTCACTCCAGATTTTCAACATTGCCATTTTACCACACCTTCTTATGAGCAGTACAGATGTCATTTTTCACATCTCACCTTAAACGAGCTCACTTTCATGGCTTATATTGCCAATGGCGCAGTTGGAAAAGTAAAATGAATGTACAGGACAAATTAAGAAAATTACAGTGACACTGTTCATGAGCAGAAGCCTTAAAATGGCTATGTTGAAAATTTGGTGAAAAAATTCCTAAAAATGACTGTTTTAAGAGCGTGCGTTGCGCAGTTCCTACGTATGCTCGTAAGTTCGTGAATTTTCAGTATTTTCACTCCAGATTTTCAACATTGCCATTTTACCACACCTCCTTCTGAGCAGTACAGCTGTCATTTTTCACATCTTACCCAAAATTTGTTTCCGCCCATGTAGCGCACAATGGCGCAGTTGGTGTGTGAAATTAATGTATTGAACACATTAAGAAAATCACAGTGATACTGTTTATGAGCAGAGGTCTTAAAATGGCTACGTTGAACATTTGGTGAAAAAATTCCTAAAAATGACTGTTTTACGAGCATGCGTTGCAGAGTTCCTACACATGCTCGTAAGTTCGCGAATTTTCAACATTTTCACTCCAGATTTTCAAAATTGCCATTTTATCACACCTTCTTATGAGCAGTTCAGCTGTCATTTTTCACATCTCTCACAAATGTTTTTCACCATAGCACACAATGAAGAAATAAAAAGTAATCAATGTATGGGACAATTACAAAAATCACAGTGACACTGTTCATGAGCAGAGGTGTTAAATGGCTATGTTGAAAATTTGGTGAAAAATTCCTAAAAATGACTGTTTTACGAAATGCATGCATGCAGTTCCTATGCATGCTCGTAAGGTCGCGAATTTTCAATATTTTCACTCCAGATTTTCAGCATTGCCATTTTACCACACCTTCTTATGAGCAGTACAGCTGTCATTTTTCACATGCTACCCAAAATGTGTTTCTGCCCATTTAGCGCACAATGGCGCAGTCGGTGTGCGAAATCAATGTACGGAACAAATTAAGAAAATCACAGTGATGCTGTTCATGAACAGAGGTCTTAAAATGGCTATGTTGAACATTTGGTGAAAAATTCCTAAAATGACTGTTTTACAAGCGTGCGTTGCGCAGTTCCTCGTAGCTTGTATGTTCTTGAATTTTCAATATTTTCCTCAGATTTTCAACATTGCCATTTACCACACCTCCTTATGAGCAGTACAGCTGTCATTTTTCACCTCTCACCCAAAATGTGTTTCCGCCCATGTAGCGCACAATGGCGCAGTTGGTGTGCAAAATTAATGTACGGGACACATTAAGAAAATCACAGTGACACTGTTTATGAGCAGAGGTCTTAAAATGGCTATGTTGAAAATTTGGCGAAAAATTCCTAAAAATGACTGTTTTACGATCATGTGTTGCAGAGTTCCTGCACACACTTGTAAGTTTGCAAATTTTCAGTATTTTCACTCCAGATTTTTAACATTGCCATTTTACCACACCTCCTTATGAGCAGTACAGTTGCCATTTTTCACATCTCACCCACAATGTGTTTCTGCCCATGTAGTGCACAATGGCACAGTCGGTGTGCGAAATCAATGTATGGGACACATTAAGAAAACCACAGTGGCACTGGTCATGAGCAGAGGTCTTAAAATGGCTATGTTGAAAATTTGGTGACAAAACTCCATAAAATGACTGTGTTACCAGTGAGCATTGCACAGTTTCCATGCACCATTGTAAGTTCATGAATTTGTAATATTTTCAGTCCAGATTTTCACGAGTGGCATTTTTCCACACCTCCTTATCAACAGTACAACTGTCATTTTCAAAACATGGATGAAATGTGTTTTCACACTTTCAGCACAGAAATGCGTGGTCGCTGTGGGAAATCATTGTTCGACAGATAAAGAAAATCACACTGACACTGTTCATGATCGGAGGTCCCAAAATGCCTTTGTTAACAATCTGCTGTAAAAAAATCCCCAAATTAGTTACGTTATGGGTGTGCGTTGCACAGTTTCTACGCACGCTTGTGACTTCACCAGTTTTTTTTGAGATTTTCACAGCAGATTTTCAACATTGCCATTTTTTACACCTCCCCATGAACAGTACCACTGTCATTTTTCACATCCCGTCCAGAATGTGTTTTTGCACATGTGGTGCCAAATGCCATAGTTGCTGTGCAAAAGTAGTTTTCGGCTAACTAACTGATATTGCCACTATTCATGAGGTGGGGGTCACAAAAAAAACATGTTGAAAATTTGGAATGAAAATACCAACGAATGCCTGAGGCATTAGGGTTTCCGACTATAACGCTCCACCCTGTAGAGAATGACAGGCATCAGGGGTATGACTTGGGATTCTTGCCTGTCATGCTCATACCATTCCACCCCCACCGACACCCACACCCTGCAGCCAGTGAGAGGCATCAAGGTGTGCCTTGGACTCTTCAGGCCCAAACTTCACCCCACTCTCCTATACTGCACCCATCTCACCATATTTCCTGATGGAATGGGGTGCACATAAGGGCCAAAGACCCCAAGGCACACCGTGACACTTGTCAATGTCTGCAGGGTAGGGTGTAGTGAGATGGCATGGTCGTTATGCCTGACGACCCAAAGGCACACCCCAATGCCTGTCACTCTCTGCAGTGTGGTGGTGGGGTTGGCTTCAGCTCACTACTTCGCTGCCATTCCTATTATGTAGCTCTGTAACTTCTACGCTACTAATGCCAATGCCAGCAAGCAAACATTCGGCATTGACAAATGCTTGTTTTAAATACTGGCTGGAGAAAGTTAAAATAAATGTTTTCTGTAATTCAGGACTAGAATAATTTAAAATGAGTAAAGGTTGGGACAGCCGAGCACTCAATGAATTCCAAATCAGGGTTTTTCCATTCAAGAAGTTTGAACAGTATACGAATAGTGCAATAACAATGTCCAGTGTCATGTAATACATTTTGTGATTTTTTTTCACAAATCCTTGTGCCATTATTAGGGTCCATAATTTACATTAAAGACAAGTTGCACTCACCTGTCTGTTGACAAGCACATTATGCAGTACCACAACAAACTTTAGGAGGTGCATTGTTATTTTATCTTTTTTTTTACTTAATGAGATGGCAACATTTCTTAACAAAAAAAAAAAACATGAATGGAAGGTCAATTTTCATCTCCACAGTGGTTTTCACAGCACTTAATCTGTGGGAGAAGGTATGCTGAGGGTGAAGACTTCTCAGATGTGGAACAAATTGCCAGTATTCACAGTTTCAATTTGGAGGATAAAAACTCTAGTGTCATTTATGACGGAAGCTATGTTGCATTTATGGAGGGGAAAGGTACAGCTTACAGTTTTGTTTTAATGACCTGAACATGATGTTCTGCTACCACAAGTGTGTGAGGAAGCTGCAGTAGGTTTTGCTTTTCCACCCAATTGGTTCTGTTAGGGATGTGACATACAAATTCAGAGCAAACTTTAGTTACTTACAGCATTCAGTTTATAGACTCAGATAGTGTCATGTTTGTTAACAATAATAAAATAATAACAAGTGCAAGCTAATAAAATATAGCACACAAACTTCAATGTTACTTCGGGACATTAGCAGGTAACTGGACCACGCTATATTTATAAACCTCTCAGCATTCAAATATAAGAGTTTTCTATTAAACATTCTGAAAGTCAGGACTGAAAGAAGTCAGTAATACATATAGAAAACATGAACCTTCTGTTCAAATATTCTCATCCTGTGGAGACAGCTGTCATGCTCTATTTGACAGCTATCTCACTCCATGCATGTTCACCAATACATTCACGAATGTGCAAGCATGAAGGCCCATGCTGTGTGTGCACATGCACTGGTCACAGAGTCACGTTAAACCCTTGAACATGTCCATCATCTGCTTAGAAAAGTAAAAAAAAAGATACATGTATTTTATTTTCTTGTTTATTGATTTAAAAAATACAGACTGGGAACAATAATAAATACAAGAACACCAAGAAGTAAGCCTACTGTTTTATTTTCAGCTATGAACAGGCAGTTGTTTCATCTTTCCATGATACAGTCATGCACTGCTACTTTAAGAAGACCAATGTACTCTTCAGGCTGCTCACAGGAAGGTCAATGAAAAAGTTTTGTTGGATTTTATGAAAAACAGGAGATGAAACTTACAAAAACAGGATGCAGGTGTTAAACTGCCAGGCAAAGACATCTTACAAAAAGACAGCAATGTTTGGTTTGGGTGAAAGAGAGAGAGAGAGAGAGAGACTGAGATGGAAATTGAAGAGACTCTCAGATGAAGCACTTTTTTTTGTTTGTACTGCCTTTGTGAAGTGCTATTCTGTACAATGTTGTTATTTTATTTTTTTTTGTTATTACAGATGCTACTTGAGAATTTTAAAACTTCTCCTGGTTTCCCTACACTTCCTGACCTATACCTCTGTGACACTCCCCACAGAATGAATTATTTAAAGTAACACATTGGGTAAGTGAAGGATCTAATTTTACCTTGTAACACTATTATATTCAGAACACATGATTTTTGCCACCACGATCACAAATGCTGTAATTGAAAATGAATAGAAAAAAATCTCTACTCAATGGGCTGGATATTCAAACTGTACCCAAAAAGTGCGACATAGCAGGAGCAAGCACAAGTCCATTGCGCCCATGCGCAATAGATGCAATATTCAAAAAAGGAGCAAGCCAAATTGCACCAACAGCCAACGTCTGAATATCGCACAATTTGCCCCATAGCGCATCTAGGAAGGGGAAGCTGAGCAGATACGATGTGCTGTGGCGCAACAAGGGCTGCTCAGCTGAGCAGCCCAGAGGTGCCATAGTGCAAGCAGGGAGCCCCCCAGCAGCAGAGCAATGGAACTGCACAACCAGGGAGAACTGACAATGCACCCCCACACCCCAAGCACAGCACAACTGGTGGAGGGCTGGAATATCCACCGGCCCATGGGGACAAGCAAACAAAGCACAGCTGGGCCATGGTGCCCCAGCACACCCACCAGCAAGCTGAGATTGCCACACAAGGAGGGCGGACCACCCCATGGCACAGCAGCCCCCTCCTTGCACAGCACACCCTGCACCATGACCCCAAGACACCCCTGATGAGCAATGACCACCACTGCGGGAATTCCCATGCATACCACCACCCCCACTGCCACACTGCAACTTCATGTGCCACAGAACCATACAAGCCAGACCCACCATGAGCCACAGCAGCCAGCACAGACACCCACAGTGGTGCGTGGAATCATGTAGCACACTGGATGCAACACAGTGCAGGGACAAACACACACCCATACCCACAGGGACACTAACACAGGGATGCAGTAGTGTGGCAACCAAGCCCCCAGTGTGGGACCATGAAAACTGTGCACACACAGCCTGCAGTCCTCCATGGCACAGGGGTGACACCCACCCTGTGCAGGAACTGTGGCCCTATATGCCACCAGCATATGCCTGGATCACAAGTCACAGACAGTGGTGCACAGCCCCTGCAACACACAAAAGCCACAGCATGGAGGTGGGACAGCAACTGCGGAGGCCACAGTGTCACCCGAGGCAAACATGCACCACACCATTGACAGGAGGCAACCCAGCATTGTGATGGTCACAGTGTATGACCTGCAGGGACAGCCACCACTGACAAGACAGCAGACCTCACAGGCCACAGACATGCAAGGGTGTCAGCTGCACAGGCCAAGGATGGGTTGACAGGGGCACAATGGACACAGAGCAGGCACCATGGACCACTGCACACAGTAATGCAATGCACAGAGAACAACACACACACCACAGATACCAACTGATAGCCACTCCCACACCAGAGACACTTCCCCACGCACACACACACATACTCATGACTGAACCACCCCAGATGCCATGCACACCACTGCAACTGAGCACCTATAGCCAGCTGCAAATCAGAGACCACCACAGTATTCATATCAAAATAACTGTATTCAAAATATATAACAACAACAACTATTTACAATTATGTACAAACATGGGGTGGAGGGACAGAAACAAGGTGGGAGTGGGTAAGGGGCAGGGGTGAACATATGGGAGAGGGAAGGCAGGGAGTGAGGGTTGGTCAAAGGGGGGAGGTTGTCTGTATTCACTGGCAGCCAGCCTGGTCCTCTGCTGCCTGCGGCTGTTGCCTGGGTCACCTCCTCCTCCTCCTCACCCCATGCCGCTGAAGATCCCTCAGGATGGCGAGGGACTCTTGTGCCACCTGCACAAGATCCTGGATGGACTGCTGAATTTGCAGGAGTATTCACACACCTAGGACAAGGGATCAGAGTCAATGGGTGTGACTGTCCACCCCCCTGCAGCCCACCCATTATGCATGGCATACAGCCATGTGCTACGCTCCTGTGATGGTGTGCACCCACCCACAGTGACCGTGTCCACAAGACATGCCCAACCAGGCAGCAACAGCCATGTGTACCACTGCACACACCCACCGCCCATGTCCAGCACAGCACAACCAAGGCCGTACAGTAACGTGGCTATGTGGTGGGTAGGCAGTGCCACAGCCATGTGCCCAGTGTACGCATGGACCACCATTGATGTACTCCCAGACATGCAGTGCCACTGGACAGTGCTGACTGTCACATGTCACGTGCATGGCAGTGGTGTCCATGGATGGTGGCCATGCCCTGCTTCCCACCCTGTCACACAGCATGCAATAGCAATCATGGTGTCATGACACTCACCCTCAGCGGGATGTTGCTGGCATTGGGGTTGGTCCCCGACATGCTCCTGTGCAGCGTTCCCCACCCTCTGCTGCTGCTCCAAATTCCTCCTCCGCTCGGCCATGCCTGTGGGAGACAAAAGGAGAGAAACACATCAGTACACACCCAAAGCATATTCCCCCTGCCCCAATGTGTGTGCCCACCTGCCCAGCCAGACCCACCCATACCATACCCTGTAAACACCGCCACAGCCAACCCTAGACCATCCCTCCCCTATGTGCTAGACACATAAGACAGTGTTACCCATATGGACCATACAAGTGTGTAGACGTATCACCCACCTGGACGAGGCACCACGCCCCTCCTGGCACATGACCGCAGACATGCCAGTAGCTCTGGCTCCCTCTGTCTCAGGTCCCCATACTGGTGCCTGCACTGTTCGGCCGCTCTCCTGTGGCCAGTGGCCACCTCAAGGTCAGTGGCCATCTCCTGCCAGACCTGGGTCCTGGCCCTATCCAGTGGCACCAAACAGTGGGCCATAATGTGGCTCCACAATGGCCACAAGGTTGGCCAGCTCAAGGGCACTCCACTGAGGGGCTCTCCTGCATGCCATCTCTAATGCTATAGTAGGCAATATGGCACTCTGCAGTGCGGCAACCCCATATGGAAGGGCTGCGCGGTACATCACTGCCATTCCCTATCGTGCTGTCAGTACAGCACCGCCATTCCCTATCACACTGTCACCGAACAGCGTAATAGAGGTGCAACCATGCCAGATGTATAGCGCCAAGGGGCAAAGGTCGGGCACAGGGTCATGGGTCTCTGGAGCAAGGCCATGCACAGTGCCATCGGACGTCTATGCATCTAGCATGATTGGTTGCCTGTGTCCCATCGCCACAGCAAACTATTGCGCAGTTGTGCCACAGCGCCATGTAGTGACTCTCGCCATAGTGCCACTGGCACAATGGCGGCCGTGCCCTGAATTGCCTACTGCGCACAGCACATCATCAGCATGGCAGACACCTGCATAAGCTACCTGGGCATGCACAGTGAGGTGTACTACGCAGGCCACAGAACTGCGCCATTGGCTCAGCACGTTCAACACAATTGCGCACAGCAGAAAAGCGCAATATTCAGCCATCATATGCAAATCATCCGATCAGCCATTCAATGGCACAGCAGCGTGATTTTCATCTCATTAAAGTTGCTCCACACCTACTTTTCATGGATTGCGCAATACAAATGCGACACTGTTCTGCAGTGGCCATATTCAGTTACTGCAGTTTATAGGTGAGTTGCATGCTGTGTGGTGTTCTGGACTGTGGTCTCAGGGACTTGCTTTGTACTGCACAGTCACAGGTAACCACTGTCACCCATGCAGGCTGAAAAATGACTGAGCATGGACTGGGTGAGGAGGACGATGGTGGGCGGTAGAGGAGGCCCAATTTTACCAAGGCCGAGACGGATGCACTCTTCGAGGCCTACATCGATCAGGAGCCACTGCTCAGTGGACGGCGTGGCACCCCTCAGGCCTGTGCTGCTGCATGGGAGGGGGTGGCATGTGCCGTCAACCTGCATGGCAGCCACCTGCGCTCTGTGCAGGAGTGTAAGAAAAAGATGGGTACCGACAGGAGGAGGGTGAAGGAGAAGGTAGCTGCCATCAGGGTGGCATGTGCTGCAACAGGCAGGGGCCAGCCAGAGGTGGTGCAGCTGACTCCAGCAGAGGACAGGCTTGCTGCAAGCATGCAATGCAGTGCCATTGAGGGCGTTCCAGGAGGTGGCTTCCAGACAGGTGGTAGCCCATCACTGCATGGTACATCATGGTCTGTCGGGGGGGAGGAGGGTAGATCACATCCACTAACGTGCCCTTACTTTCTGTTACAGATCCTGTGCATCTGCAGGGGTCAGCGGTGGAGGGTCTGTCCACTGCGGACAGCCATCTGGAGTTGGAGGAGGGACCATCCACTTCCGCAGGTACCCGGCGTGCATTGCAACAGTGGGTCCGCCTGGCTGTCAACACTGATGTTGTTGAGACAGGTGTGGGGGAAGCCCTTCCTGTGTCTCAGTGGTCTGGCATCCAAGGATGACAGCACGCTGTGGCTGTGGCACAGACCTGCACCATTGATGATGCAATGACCATTATGGGCAGTGACATGTGTGTGTCATGGAATGGACACACAGCAGGCCAGCTCACGCCCATGGACCTGGCTGGTTCCGACGTGTGTGCCAGCATGTCAGCACAGTCCCAGGCTGCGCCTGTCAGCACTGGTGGGGCAGCACTGGTGGCTGGTCAGGTTAGTGGCACTGTTGTGGCCACAGCGGCGGAACAACCAATCCCTTGGGCACAGCAGGCAGAGAGGCAGCAGCAGCAGTCACCCACCAGGACTGGGGGTTCAGGGTTCAGCGGTGGCATCTGTGCACCACCTGTGGACTTGCCCATACCTGGTCCTGGTGAGCAGCGCCCACCCTCGAGGGGTGCTGAACATCAGGCCCTTCCATACCCTGAGGGACAGGTTGCCGAGGTGGCAGACTACCTCTTTGACAAGCACACCTGCCTACTGCAGGCATCAGTACAGCAGCAGATGTGGCTTGCAACGTCCGTGGAGGCACTGCGTGTGGCTCTGGAATGGGTCAAGGAGTGACACAGCAGGGACACCGATAGGATCCTGTCAAGAATTGACCATTTGCAGGAGGATGTGACTGCTGCCATTGACAGGCAAACACAGGCGTTGGTCGCTGTCATGGCTACAATGGGCACACAGTCAGGTGCCCATGCATTGCTCACACCGTGCAGTTCGCTATCCATTCCTCATTCCCAGCATCGTGCGACACCCACCCTGTCAATGCCAGGTTCAGCTGTGGGCATCCCGAGCACTCCTAGTGCAGGTATGTTCGGTGAGCTGCAGACACCTGTGCGGGCACGCGTCGCGTTGCAGGTGGAACCCTGTGGACCATCAGTGCCACCCCATGAGGCCTGTGGTCAGCCTGCCAGTGCTGCTGGGTCTCGGTGGGGCCGCCCATGCATCCGAGGCAGGCGTGGCACTGTGCCCACAGCTGACCTGTCTCCCAGTGCGGGCACTGTCTGGTGCCGCCCTGTGCATTGTGTGTTTTGGTGGGCAGTGACGTGGGTGCCAGCCTACGCAGACACACGGTCACCTGCACCCTCCCAACTGCTGTCCACAGGCATGTGCATGATGATGCCTGCATTGCACTGTACACCAAAGTGCGATGGTGCCAGCATCTGCCACACGCATGCAGACAGTCAGTGGACGTGGTGGCCTGTGGACATGTGTGCTAGTGTTTGTGTTCTGGCTCTGTTTTGACCTGACCCTGTGCACTTTGTACTATTGTGTGTGCATGTGTGTGTTTGTCCGTCCATGTGGCATGTTACTGTTCACCCCTTCATGGTTGTATATGTGTGCTTCTGTGCCCTGCCACTTCCCTTGCCGTCATGCCCCTGGTGTGTTTCCATGTGTGTATGTGGGTTGTGCCCTAGCCACTGGTGGTTGCACATGGCCCCATGACTAACCTGTATTGGCTGAAGTGCTCCTCTGTGATGGTGTCCCGGTGCAGCTGGGCCAACCGGATCAGTTAGGGGTCCCATCGGCCAAGGGGGGGCTGCCCATCCCCATCATCACTGGCGTCACTGTCATCCCCATTGCTGTTCCCCTCTTCGACCTGTATGGCTATCCCACAGTCTTTGGCCATGTTGTGCAGGATACAACAGGCTAGGAATATCACACAGGCCTTTGAGGGACTATACTGTAGGGCACCGCCAGAGGTGTCCAGGCAATGGAAACACACCTTCAGCATCCCAAACACCAGCTCAATGCTGTTGCGTGTGGTGGCATGTGCCTCATTGAAGCGTTGCTGCGATGGGATCGTGGGCCGCCGGTAGGGTGTGAGCAGCCAGAGATGGAGTGGGTATCCACTGTCACCTGTGTGAAGATAGTGGAGGTTAGTGTCTTGTTCAGGCTCAGACTGCCCCAAACCCTGCGTGCCACACCCATGGCACCTCTGGCTTCCCCCCCCTTACCCACGATTTGTCAGTTCTACATGCATACTCACCCACTAGATGACCTGTGGGGATGTCCCCACTCTCAAATCGATGGCACAGTGCCGACTGGTACCAGATGAAGGAATCATGTGCTCCCCCAGGGTGCATGGCACAGACATTGATGATGCACCCACTGGCATCACACACCACCTGGCAGTTGACACTGGCATATCCCTTCCGATTCATGTAGGCAGCCCCATCAGGGCCAGGTGGCATGCGAATGGCCACATGGGTGCAGTCTATCACCCCTAGCATGCCAGGCATACGTGATACCCTGTGGAACTCCTGTACGTTTGCTGTGCGCTTTGAGGCGGTGCTGGGGAAATGGAAGTACTCTGCAGCATGTGGCAGCAGTGCACTGAGGAATTGGGTGAGGATGCGTGACGTGGCTGACTGTGTTATGCCTGTGGTGTCCCCTGTTGGTCTCTGGAAGGTACCCATGGCGAGCAAGCACATGCAGGCTGTTACCTTTGTCTCCACTGACAGAACATGACTCCATCGTGTGGGTGCCTGCATCACATCACTGCACAGCTCACAGAGCCACCTCAGTATTTCCCTGTTCAGGCGGTACTGGCCCACAATCTCAACATCTGTGTACAGCTCAAAGCTGGTGCAGGCTCGGTACTGCCTGTTGGGGGCATACCGCCGACGGGCCCTTCCACGGCCACGTCCCCCTGCAGCATGCCTTCTCATCCCCCTCATTACAGCTTCCATGTGGAAGGTGGCACTGTCCATATCCCTGGCTTGTGTTCCCCCCTCAGCTGTTGTTGCTTTGTTCCCCCCGCTGTCCTGAATGCTACCTCCACTGCACTGGGTATACCTACTGGCCTCTGCTCTCTGTGGCCCCACACACCTTCCCTTGCCCCTATTCTGTGGTTTTGTTTCCCTGGCTTGCCCTCTTTCTCCCTCTTTCTCTGTCTCTCTCCCTGCCTCATGTGGCTTCCCTGTAGTGTTCTTGTGCCTCTTCCTTGCTCCTTTTTATTTTGGCTCATTTCCGCCATGGCGCAACTTCCGCCTGCTCCACTGTTGCGCATTGCGCAAGTCTTTGAACATCGCACTGCGCACTTTATGCATGGTTCCACCCCCTTCAGTTGCGCATGCCTTCATTATCATTGCGCTGTTGCTCAGCATGTTTTCAGTGGTGCAACTGCCTCCTGCTGAATATCGTAGAATGGACGCATTTTCTGGATTTGCGCCATGAACTTATTGGCGCATTATGCAAACCCTTTGAATATCCGCCCAATGTGTTTTTGGAGAAAAAGTAATGTACGTTAGTTAAGTTTCAGCTGTAAATGCAATATTGATCAATATACATATGAACATACGAAGAAGCCAGCAGAGAAAGGCCATTTGGTCTATCAAGTCTGCTCATATTGCAGGGTCTGCAGCTTGAGCTAATGTCCCTGTCCACCCTCCCAACTCCTCCCATCCTCCCTACCCATGATTCTTACCTTCCCCCTATGCCTATCCTAGCCCCTCTTAAAGCTGCCCACTGTCTTCAATGAGATGACCTCTTTCAGCAGCATATTCCAAGGGTCCACCACCCTGTCTGTGAAGAAGTGCTTCCTCACCTCCCTCCTAAACCTCCCACCCTCCAGCTTAAGACTGTGCCCTCTTGTGATATGGTTGCCACTCAGCTTACAGAGACTCTCCTTATCAACCTTATTTATCCCTTTCAAGTACCTGGATGTCCCAATCATGTCCCCTCTCTCTCTCCTGTCTTCCAGGGAGTATGTGTTCAGTGCCCTCAACCTCTCCTCATATGCCTTGCCCCGCTGACCGGTTATCATCTTTGTAGCCCTCCTCTGTACCTTCTCCAGCAGTTTAATGTCCTTTTTGAGGTGTGGGCACCATTACTGAACTCCATACTCTAGATGTGGCCTTACCAGTGACCTGTACAAGGGCAGTATAACCTCTTCTCCCCTACTACTGATCCCCCTAGCTATGAATCCCAGCATCTTGTTTGCCTTTGTTGCTGCTTTCTTGCACTGCGTGGAGTGCTTCAGGTCAATAGTGATCATCACTCCCAGATCCTTCTCCTCCTCTGATGCAGATACTCATACTCCACCCAGGTAATACTCTGTCCTGGGATTCTTGACTCCAATACGCATAACTTTGCATTTCTTGGCATTGAAGCCAAGCTGCCAGATCCTGGACCACCTACCCAGCTTTTCCAGATCATCCTGTAGGTCCCGTATCCCTTCAGCTGTATCCACTCTCCCACAGAGCTTGGTTTCATCTGTGAATAGGCACATTTTGACTTTAATGCCATCCCCAGTGTCATTGATGAAGACATTGAACAACATCGGCCTCAGCACAGAGCCCTGTGGGATCCCACTGGTTACCTCTCTGGTGCCAGATAACTCTCTCCCTCAGCCAGTTTTCCACCCATCTAACCATACTTTCCCCAACTCCAAGATCCACCAACTTGCTATATATATACTATATATATCTGCCTGGATTGGTGGTAGTTCAGGTGGATGTTAAAGATCCCATGGCACTTATTGAAAAGAGTAGGGGAATTTCCCAGATGTCCTGGCCAAATTTCCCTCATTCACTAAAAATACCACCAACAGCTTAATCTGGTTCAAGGTCAGTTGGCATTCATCTGTATCCCCTCCCTTGGATTATGCCTGAAAATAGGCAGGATTTGTCTAGTGCACTTACCCAGTCAATGAAAACTAAATAAAATATAGCATCAGCATGAAATAATAACTGTAAGAAAAGAAAAAATAAGCGCATACTAATGACTTCAAACCCTTGTGTGTTATGTATATGATGATTTTACTGGAAAGTTTAATTTAATTAATTTAACCTAACTGGGTACTACTTCCAAGGGGTGGAAACTGGACTCATAACTAATGAGGCCATCAGGCACAGCCTGACAAAGGTCCCTGTCTCTGGGCATTTTCCTCACTCTTGGCTAGACCTAGATGTAGAAATTATCGCTGTTAAACCTGCATGAAAAACATACACATCAGTTTTTGATTTATTCATTATGTTTTACTATCTAGTAGAATGACACACTATGCCTCATGATATGAATTAAAAAAGCAAACTCAGAATTTAAATTCATTAAGGATGTCACAAAATGAATCAGTCCCTGTATCTATTGATAAGTGTCTGTGTCTATAAAGACAAAATCAAAGAACCAAAAAGTATGTTAAACCATTGTGTCAATACGTATATACAGTAATTTAAAAGCCATATAGGCAAAAAAATGTATATGTATAAGTTAGAATCACCTGCCTTGAGGAAACCTAAGAGACAAAATGTTGGTAGATTTGAGGTTCACAAACCTGATATAAAATAAACATAATGGAAAAAACATCACAATGGTAGGTTTCAGCAGCTTGTTACAGATCCGTATAAATTCCTCACTTGCATCAAACTTTTTTCGCTACGTGGTCAATCTTCCACACTTGCATCAAAATTGACTGCAGTTGTGTAAATTTTTACCCACACCTGCACGACTTAGACAACAAAAACGCAAATTAGCATGCATTAAAATAACACAGATTCAGACTTGGAAACATCATGAACTAAAAAATGATGCAAGATTATGACTTAGACAAATTGTGACACCTTGAATTATGCAAACGCACATCAGTGGCAAAAAAAACTGACATAACTGCTCTAGTTTTGGTGTCGATGGATGAGAAAACCTATAAACAGAAAAAATTATCTTGGGCCTCTAAATATTAGCCAAACAATGTGGAACCCACAGAAAGCTCACAGGGAAGAGGAGCCCCAGTAAACACATAGAGAATAATACATATGTAGGGAGTTGATATGGAGTTTTTTTACACACCCAAGTTGTGTGATAATATGTAAACTTCGAGAGCGAAGCTCGAGAGGTTTTAATATTATCACACAACGAGGGTGTGTAAAAAAACCCCATTTCTACCCCTACATATGTTTTATTTTATATAATAACTGGTACAAAAATTTCTTACAATTTCCACTACGAAGAGACCCGAGGCCAAAACGCTCCTACTTCCTTACTAGTAGGCACGCCCCCACGCTGACATCACATAACGTGCTAGCGTAGTGGTGTGCCTACCAGTAAGGAAGTAGAAGCGGTTGCCACGGGTCTCCATGATGCTTTACAAGTGCTTTGAATCTGTTTACTGTGGAATGCGAGTGCTGCCCGCTTCTTAGCTGAGGGCTGTAAAAGTCGTATCAACCCGTGGGTTGATACGACTTTTTTCGTATCAACCCGTGGGTTGATATGACTTTTTACAGTACTTGAAAACTGGTTGAAACAAGGATCACCAGTTATTATAACCTATTACATACTTAGGAAATGAGTTAACCACACAGCACGGAGGAAGGGAATCTCTCCTGAAGTAGAAAAAAATACCCTTACTTACCTCAGACACAAGATTTGAAAGCAGTCCACTTATAGTAGAAAAGATTTTTTAAGCAAAGTTTGAATATCTATCTGAGTCCATTTCTTTTTTTAGTTGAAACAGTTGGTAGATTGCCCAGACATCAACTGGATCCCAGGTCATTGAAGCAGGAGCCAATTAACAAAAAATAAACTGCTACACTTTAAATTAAAAACAAAAATCTGCTTGTGGAACAAACTTAATTTCTCTGCTCAGAATTACCAGAAGGGACAACAAATTGTGAAGCACTATTTGAGGTGCAGAGCCACCAGGCTTTGTTGCTTGTCTCATGACATGTAACTGGCTGTCTCTTGAGCTCCAATAGTAACTGCTTGCAATGTTGGGGCAGCTTGGGTTCCATGGTGATGGCACAGCTTTATGACTTGATCACTGTACCCAGTAGGATGACTATAACCCAGTAGTTTTAAACAAACCAGTGACGATGCAGATGACACAGTGGATGCATTTATTACTAATAATAAAGCCATTCTCTTCTATAACTCCCAAACTTGCTAACACAAGACCTCTACTGTTTTCTTCTGTACTTCAGACACCTTGATCAGACATTTTTTTTTTACTTAACCAATTCCTGTGTGTGTTGGAGAATACAGAATCCTTTTTCTTAAGACTACTATTATATTCAGAAATGTAACAGTCTGCGGTCTCATTTGTCACATCTGGTCAGACAGGATTTTGATTCCATGGATTAATAAAAAGGCCTTAGATTTAATAGAGTGTATTGCATACACACTTAACCGCAAAGCACTTAATCTGTAAATGGTCAGGTGCAGCACCATTAGTTAAGGGGGGGGGCTTACTGAGATTTAAGAAGATTAATGAAAGTTTAGAGAGGGTCAGCACAAAGAAAAAGAAGGCCAGGAGAATAAGTACAGGGAGATTAAGTGACCTGCATGCACAGTACATAAATGGCACTGACGGGATTCAAAACTGGGTCTCCAGTTCACAGCTCTGCCTGTGTCTCCAGAATCACAGCTCTGCACTCTCACCACCAATATAAAATAACTCCCAGATATGTAAACCTGATGTAATGTAATGGAATGTCCACAACTTTCATACTCCAGTAAAAAGAGGAAAGAAAATGTCCTTTCATCTGTGCCACTCAAGATTGGCCAGTATGGTATACTTTGGAAGCAGACAGTCTCAACCTCCTCCTGCACCCCTGGAGCGCAGACTCCTCACTTTCACGATGCTCTTTACTTCACTGGCCAGATGAAGAATCCCTAGGACCAGATCATGTCCCCAACCCATTACACGACTGTACATTGTGCTCTCACTGCTCTGCCAGGCCTGACCAGACACCTGTTTGTTAACATTAAACACAACATTTTACTTTTTAATTAACAAAAAAACCAAAATCACTATCTTGTATTCAACCTGAAATTACATTTTAGCTTATTTAGAAAAGTTTGCTTTAGTTAAAAAACAAAACAAAAAACCAAGAAACCAAAAGTGTTTTCTCTGGTATGTAATAATTTAATGAAAAGCAACACATATAGTGTGTTCCTAGTTAAAGTGTCTTTAATTATGCTTTTCAACATTATTAGTGTGTTCTATTTATTTTTAGTTAGAACCTTAACTGTACATTCTAAGCTCTCCTTCTCCAAAGGTTTCAAATTGTAAGCTCTCCTCTGACGAGAATGTTGTTAATTGGTTTACTGGGGAGATGCTGCATATATATCAAGAGACAAAATGCTATATTTTAATCCTTACAAACAGTCATTGACCCTGAGCAATAGCAACCCATAGCCAGCTAGACCGACACTTTGTTTTTTTTCCCTTAGTTTGATTTGGATTGGATGTCGTTCATGGTTTATTATTGATCTCCACAGCTTTCTTGATTTAGTTTTCCCTGTTGCTTGTGCAGCAGATTGAAGAGAATGCGCGGGTGCCTGTGAGAAACAAGGTAGTAATTTTACTGAGTGAAGCTTGGGGGAAGAATAAGCCATGAGGCACGAGGTAAATTATTACTGTGCTGTTCCCAGGCACCCATGTTTTATTAATTATGTTAGAAACATAAAAACATAGACTTTGACGGCAGATAAGGATTGCTTGGCCCACCTAGTCTGCCCATTTCCCTACCTATTGGATAAGTTGCAGATCCTAGTTAACCAACAACCTACTTCTTCCTAACCCCCACAAGAATTGCCTTATGTTTGTCCCATGCATTCTTGAATTCCCCCACTGTTTTTGACCCCACAACCTCCTCAGGAAGGCTGTTCCATGTGTCCACCACCTTCTCTGTGAAAAAATACTTCCTCAAATTGCCTCTGAGCCGTCCCTTCTCTATCTTCAAATTGTGTTCCCCTTGTTCTTGCACATCTCTTTTTCTGAAAGATGCTACCCTCCTGGACTTTGTTGATTCCCTTGAGGTACTTAAAAGTTTCTATCATGCCCCCCCTTTCCTCAAGGGTATACATATTAAGCTCCTTTAGTCTCTCTTTGTATGGCTTCTGTTGCAGATGCTGCACCATTTTAGTAGCTCTCCTCTGGACTGCCTCCATCATGCCTATGTCCTTGCGGAGATGGGGTCTCCAGAACTACACACAGTACTCCAGATGGGGTCTCTCCAACTGTCTGTACAGAGGGATAACAACTTCCTGTTTTCTACTGGTGATGGCTCTCCCTATACATCTCAATATCCCCCCAGCCATCCCTACTGCCTTCTCACACTGCTTGCTTACCTTTAGGTAATCTGATATGACAACCCCCAGGTCCCTTTCCATTTTTGTTGTTGTTACTACCCCCCCAACTGTGTACTCTTCCCCTGAGTATTTGTTTCCCGGGCATGGTTTGCTAAGTTTTATAAAATGGGTAAAGGAAATCCTTCACCTTGATTGGTCAAAAAGGCGTGTCCTTACCTGTCAACAAACTGAAAAGTGGCACTACTTTCCTAATACCTTAACCTCCATAGGTGAAAGGGCAGCAATATCATTGAGCAACTGATATCTTCCATCAGTCCCTCTGCAACCAGAACTGATCATCCATCACAAACATGGCTGCTTCCTTTACACTGTAAAAACCTTCAACTGGGCCCTAAAAATAAAAATACCTTAAATAAAAAATAAAACAAATTAAGTAAACGTTGTTTCCCTGATCATCATACTCTCCTTACACACATAAACAAATTAGAAATGTTAGGTATTGTTTATAGTTTTCATTACAACTGTTTCTTTACTAACAGTGAAAAATCCCCCTTCTGTCTTTACCTGCTCATCAGGGAAATCTCTTCTGCTTGCCTTGACAGTGAGATAATTGAGTCACTGGCTCTAAAACAGGCCTTTGTTGTCTGTGTGTACAGTATGTTGGGAGAGTAACATTCTACCAGCGGAAATGAGCAGAATTTTGAATCTCTGTATTCCATGGTAAACATTCCATGATAAACATTCTATGTCTTGAATGAGGGAAAAAAATAGAAAAAAAAAACAAGATGAAGAAAGTAGGCACTACAGTAATACTTTATAAACAAAAAGAAAAGGTGGGAAAACAGTTACAGAGGCAGACCCAAACTGCTCAAATAATACATTGCTGTCCCTCCAACTCACTGGTTTAGCATTTTTCAGTGAGTTGCTGTTCAATCAGTTTTACCTCTCCTCTGCCCAAGTCTGGAGACTATTTTTTGCCATATTTAAATAAAATAACATACTATTATTAAATCTTTAATAATGCGTCCAGAGATTTTCTTGATTGATATAGAAATAGTTGTTACCCATTTTATAAGAGCAATAAGATACTTCAGTGTGTGGGTTGTTGATTGATAAGAGCACTGCCCAGATGCTGTAGTCACTCGGCGCAAGTGCCTCATGCCTAACAACGCACTTATCAACGCTTTTATCAATCAACAACCCACACCCTGTCATGTCTTATTGCTTTCCTAAGACACGCAGAGTAGAGTACAAGTGTAAGTCACTGTCGTTAACGAAACTCTGCTATTGACATTTCACACTATTATTCCTGGATGTGATGAAAGGCCCTAAGTTCTCTGTGGCAGTTCATTCTGCAGCAGGGTACCTCAATGTCTGGGGTATGTTTGTTTACCTTCTGTGTTAGGAATTACTTATTGCTATGGCATATTTTTGTCCAGCCATTGGCTAACATTCCATGTGATGTCATTGATGACCTCAGGTACAGAGTATTGGGAGGGGCTTTATGGCAATTAAGAGGGGAAAGGAGCCTAGAATTGTTGAAAACAACTATTTTCTAAATGAAAATCTCCACAAAATGGTGAATTCCGTAGCACCACATATGTTCTATGGTAGGGGGAATCAAGTTTTGTAGCTATTTCTGTGTCCATGGTGCCATGGAATTCCAAGGCCTTGATGTGATGTCACATCCATGAAGAACAGTGTGACTAGAGTAACAGAGTATACACCATGAATTACATCATCACTGACGTCGTTGAAATCCAAGGGTAACAGGGTAAACTATGTAATGCAGTATACCATGTTTCATCGAATAGAAGCCTCCCTTGAATAGAAGCCTCCCTCAAATACAAGCCACAGGCCATAATAAATACTAACATACTATTTGCCAGCAGATTAGGCCTTATGGTCTATCGAGTCTGCTCGAACCTAGATCCTTAGTTGGGTGCCGAGACCATCCCATCCATTGTGCTCCAGAAACCCCTATCATCCATCCCCACCCCCCTGGGACAGGCCATCATCTGATACATCCACTTTCTGTGTCTGTCCCACCCTATCTTGAAGCCCTCCACTGTGGATCTCTGAACCAGCTCACCAGGCAGTGCATTCCAAGGGTCCACCACCCTCTCAGTGAAAAACCTCCTCCTCTTTTCCCCCCTCACCCTTCCACCTTCCAACTTCAAACCATGTCCTCTGGTGATACCTCCCTGCTTTAGTCTAAAGATCCCATCCATGTTTACCCTATTTATTCCCTTGGGTGCTTGAAGACCTCAATCATGTCCCCTGTCTCTCTCTCCTCCAATGAAAACAGGCAGAGCTCCTCAAGTCTGTCCTCATAAGTCAAATCCCAGCCCTCGTGATCATCTTTGTTGCCCTCCTCTGTACCCTCTCCAGGAGCTGTATGTCCCTCTTCAAGTGTGGTCTCCAGTACTGTACACAGTACTCAAGGTGTGGTCTAACCAGTCCATTGTACAGCAGCAGAATCAATTCCTTGCTCCTAGAGGTGATCCCCTTGCGATGCATCCCAACATCCTGTTTGCCTTGCTAGCTGCTCTCTGCACTGCTCAGAGTTATTCATACATGTATCCACCATGACCCCTAGGTCTTTTTCCCTATTGAGGCTTCCAGCACCTCCTCCCAGGGTGTAACTGTGTTTAGGTTTCCCGACCAAGATGCAACACCTTGCACTTGGCGATATTGAAATTTAATTTCCATGTGTAGTATTGAGCTTTCCAGGGTGTCCAGGTCCCCTTGCAGGCCAACCTCCCTCTTCTCCCTCAACTACTGCTCCCATCTTGGAGTCATCCACGAAGAGACTCATTTCACACCTATACCATCCCTGATGTCTGATATGTATGCATTAAACAGGATTGGACCCAGGACCGAGCCCTGTGGTACCCCACTACCAACCTCTGTAGGTTCGAGAGCTCCCCACAGACCACTACTCTCTCAGTGCGTCCAGCTATCCAGTTTTCAATCCATCTGACCATCAAAGGGCTACCCTAACCCCATCAGTTTCTCCACCAGACCATTGTGGGGACAGAGTCAACGCCTGCTGAAGTCCAAGAATAATACATCCACAGGCTTACCCTGTCCAGTTCTGATGTTACCCATTCATAGAACTCCACAAGGTTGGTTTGACATGATCTACCTGGCACAAACCCATGCTGCCGACTATCCAGACCTCCCACCTCCTCCAAGTAACCCCCAATCGTTCCTTTAGTATACTCTCCATTAATTTTCCCACCACCGAGGTTAAACTGATGGGTCTATAGTTTCCTGGTACTTCCTTCAACCCCTTTATGGATTGGTACCACATGTGCCTCGCCAATCCCTAGGTACCCTCCCTGTCTCCAAGTGACCTGCTGAAAAGCTCCGCCAGGGTGCAGCCAGTATGTCCGCAATTCCCATAGTACTCGGATGAATGCCATCCGGCCCAGGAGATTGTCTTTCTTTAGGGCCTTGAGGGCAAACCACACTTTTGGTGGGATGGCATCATCCATCCCTCCACCTTACTGGTCTTTTATCTTATCCAGATGTGACACCCCTGGGGTACCTTTCCTCCCTTTTGCTCCATTTCTGTTGCTCCCTGATCCCACTCCCGCCGCTTCTATCCCCTTTGTGCCTTGCTTTGTAGATATCCCATCCCCCTCCCTAGTGAACACAGAGGCAAAGTACTCGTTAAATACTTCTGCCTGGTCCCTCGCCTCTACCACCCACCCTCCTTCTGATCTCAATCTGCTGAGATGGCCCTTAGTTTTTCTCCACTCCCCAATGTACCGGAAGAACCCCTTTTCCCCTCCATGTATCCCCTGTGCCAGCCGTTGCTCTTTACTGGACTTTGCTCCCCTCACCATACGGGTGACTTTTCTAGATGCAAGCTGGTACATTTCCTTATCCCTATCCCCTCTCGTTGTTTTATATTTTTTGTAAGCCGCCTTCTTTTCTCTGACTGCTACCTGGACCTCACTGACCACCAGCATGGTTTATGTGACCTTGCTCCTTATGTATCAACTTAGCGCAGGATCCTGACTGCCTCATGAAGTCCCTGCTTTATGACCTCCCATCTCCTTTCCACACTTGTCGTTGAGGTAATCCCCTTCAAGTGATCCTTGAGAATATTTCCCATGCCCATAAAGTCTGCCCCCTGAAGTCCACTGCCAGTGTCCTAGATCTCACCCCCCCTCCCCCCATGCTTATTTGAAACCAGACAGTATTGTGGTCGCTCCCAGTCAGGGGGTCCTGTACAACCATGTCCCTTACCAGATCCCCATCTGCCAGAACCACATCCAGGATATGCCCCTCCCTTGTGGGCTCCATCACATGCTGTGTTAAGAACACATCCTGGAAGCCATCCAGCAGCCTCTGCTCCTTGGCCACCTTAGAGGACATGGTTCCCCAGTTTGTACCTGGCATATTAAGGTCCCCCATCAACACCACTCCTTTCCCTTTTGGACCACACTGGGCAATGATGTTGTCCAGCAAACCATCCTCTAGAACATCACTCATCCCTGGGGGCCTATATGCTACTCCCAGCTTGACCTTATCTCCTGCTGGGGATCGTAAGGTGACCCATAAGGCCTCCACGTTTCCCTCTGCCTCTTCTACCATAGCAATTTCTATGTCATCTCTAATGAACATAGCCACTCCACCCCCTCTGCCCTCCTTTCTATCCTTCCTAAGCATAGTGTACCCCCGTACATTTAGGTCCCAGTCATGGTTTTTGTTGGCCCACGTTTCCGTGACTGCCGCTACATCCACCCCCCGAACAGCATGGCCTGGAACTCTGGCAACTTGTTTCCCAAGCTCCTGGCATTAACTAACACTAACCCCCACCCCTTATCCCTGATACTCTTTGTCGAACCCCACCCAGATTCCTTATACTTCCATCCTCCCCCTGCTCCTCCTGAAACCTCCACCTCCAGTCTGTTTCCCCCCTCCCCCCCTTGGGCTTGAAGGCTACTCCCCTCATCTGGAGCATAGGAGCAGTGTTATAACATGTATAGTTATAATAAATCTGCCCTCAAATAGAAGCCACAGCTTCTAATCAGGATTGAAGTCATGTCAGATGAAACACTGCCAGTAGGATTCTCTGTAATTTTTATGTATGTAAATATGATCATTATCACAATTTTTTTAACTTATCTTAGTTGATGTTTGTCATGCTTATTGTGATTTGAAGTAGATCAATAACAATAAACTTAATCTAATCCAGGATGTGCAATATTTTATAGTTAGCACTTAAAAATGTGATCTTGCAATAGAAGCCTCCCCCCCCCCACCCCACAAATAGCTGCCCTTGAATACAAGCTGCAGGTAAAAATACATTTTAATAGAAACTGTGGCTTTTATTTGATGAAATACAGTAAGTATACTGGTCCAAGTTTTGTTTATTTTATTTATTTATTTATGCAATCAGAAATATACCTTTGAGCAAAGAATAGCTCATTTACAAAGGTTCCTTGTCAGGAGCTATAATTACATACGGGTACAAAGTGCAGCTCAGTGGAGCCTTGTCACAGTGTATTACAAGCAATTTAGCAGTGTTATAACATATAGGCATAGTAGTATTTCAATATTTACAACCTTTTTTTTAAATAGGCTGTACAGTATCGTGGAGATAAGGCACTGACTGTTTAAATCTGTAGTGAGCAGGTAATCTATAATTCTGTTGGGTATGAGAGCAGTCACATCAGGAGTCAGCTGATAGAACCCTACTCAGTCCTGTCTTGAACTGGATTGTGGTACTAGGGCTCATCAGAAATTCAGGTAACTGATTTAGCCTGTGTGGTGCTCTGTATGCAAAGGAGCGTTGGGCTTGGTTAGTTTTACGATAGGGTACTGACAGCAAGTTCCTGGTGCTACTCCTTGTTGCATACTGATTCTTGACAGGGCTCAGGAGATTTTGGATTGCAAGGGGGGGAAGAGTCCCATGAGCGCCGTCATCCCTAGCGGGCATATCTGGTACTTGGAGTCTATTATGCAGGGGCAGCCACTCAGTTTGAGAGTACAAGGCACAGGTATGTGTGAGCCTATTGGCTCTAGTGACAAACCTGCAGGCCTTATTCAGCACTGAGCTAACACTGCTGAGGACCATGTCTGTGGCTGCCCTGTAGACTGCCTGGCTGTAGTCCAGCACTCTGAGAATCGAGCTGGATACATACCACAGTTCAATTAGCAACTGTTGTGAGGTAGTGCCTATGTCTGTATAGAGACCCTAGTTTTATGTGGCTTAACCTTACAATGGCATCAACATAGGTAGCACATGTGAGCGACTCATTTAGGGTTGCCCCCACATTCTTAAATGTGTTGACTTGCTGTAGGGTATTGCCTCTTCCATTTATGAAGGTAAGGGGGTTGGGGGCTTTCTCCTTGCTTGTGGACCAGCAAAAAGCACTGACTTAGTTTTCTTTTAGTTCAGCAGATGTTTATTCCAACAGAACCATTTTTCTAGTGCCCTGAAGCTCTATTGAAGTCTAAATGCTGTCTCCTCTCTTCTCCAAAGCCACACTGCCCCCTCTTGTAAATGTCCATAGTCCTATTCCCTACACATCCTCCCCTTTCTCCCCAACCTCTACAATTTTCACCAGCCCATCCCAAACTCCCCTTCCTCTCTTCCTTCCCCCACTTCCTCAACTCCCGCTCTCACCCAGTCTTCTTACTCACTTTAATACCCTTTCTACCTCCCTTCCACTCCCCTTATAGAAACATAGAATTTGATGGCAGATAAGGACCGCTTGGCCCACCCAGTCTGACCATTTCCCTACCTGATGGATAAGCTGCAGATCCTAGTTAACCAGCAGCCTACTTCTTCCTACCCCACCCCCTAGAATTGCCTTATAACTGTCCCATGCATGCTTGAATTCCACCACTGTTTTTGACTCCACAACCTCCTCTGGAAGGCTGTTCCATACATCCACAACCTCTGTGAAAAATACTTCTTAAATTACTCTGAGCTGCCCCCTTCTATCTTCAAATTCAGCCCCTTGTTCTTGCACATCTCTTTTTTGAAAGATGCTACCCTCTTGGACTTTGTTGATTCCTTGAGGTACTTGAAAGTTTCTATCATGTCCCCCTTTCCTCCTTTCCTCGGCTATACATATTAAGCTCATAAGTCTCTCTTCATATGTCTTCGATGTAGACCCTGCACCATTTTGATGCCCTCCTCTGGACAGCTTCATCCTGTCTATGTCTTTGCGGAGATTGGGTCTCCAGAACTGCACGCAGTACCCAGATGTGGTCTCACCAGCTGTCTGTACAGAGGGATAATAACTTGTTTTCTACTGGTGATGCCTCTCCCTGCATCCCAGTATCCCCCAGCCCTCCTTGCTGCCCTCTCACATTGCTTGCCCACCTTTAGGTCATCTGATATGACTACCCCAGGTCCCTTTCCATTTTGTTGTTGTTAGTATCTCACCCCCATTGTGTACTCTTCCCTGGGTTTTGTTTCCCAGGTGCATTACCTTGCACTTAGTATTGAATCTAAGCTGCCATACATTTGACCATTCCTCTAACCTTGCCAAGTCCCTCTCATCCTTTCCACCCCACCTTGTGCATCAACTCTGTTGCAGATCTTTGTGTCATCTGCAAAGAGACATACTTTTCCTTCCAGTCCCTCTGCAATGTCGCTATAAAGACATTGAAGAGGACCGTCCTAATACTGAACCCTGTGGTACCCGCTGCTAAACCCTTTTTCAGAGTGGACTCCATTTACTATTACTCTCTGTGTCCTATTCTCCAGCCATTCTTACCCAGGCTGTCATCTTGGGACCCACTCCCAGGCTGGCTAACTTGTATATTAATCTTTGTGTGGACTGTGTCAAATGCCTTGCTAAAGTCTAGGTAAGCCATGTCCACAGCCCCTCCTGATCAACTACTTTGGTCACCCAGTCAAAGAAATCTATCAGATTTGTCTGGCATGACCTTCCCGCTGTGAATCCATGCTGCCTTGGGTCCTGTGCCCCTCTGGCCTCTAGATACACAACAATTCTTTCCTTCGGAAGTGATTCCATCATTTTCCCTACCACTGAGGTTAAACTAACAGGTCTGTAGTTTTCTGCTTCTGCCTTGCTCCCACTTTTGTGAAGGGGAATCACATCTGCCCTCCTCCAGTCCTCAGGTACCACACCATCCTCCCATGATTTGTTAAAGAAGGTAGTCAGTGGTGTCACTAGTTCTATCCTTAGTTCTTTTAGAATTCTGGGATGAAGCCCATCAGGCCCCATTGCTTTGTCCACCTTCAGTTTTAAGAGCTCTTTCAGAACTCTTTCTTCTGTAAATCCTATCCTTAACTCTCTATTCCCTCCTCCATCCCCTTACTTTGTAACCCTGTTTTGTATCCCTTCTTTCCTCTACCTCTCCACCTTACTTCACACTTTGCCCTTCCTCTCTCTGTCTCTCTCTCTGTCTCCATCTCTTTTCTTCTTGTTTTACCCTCCTACCCATCTGATATTTTGGATATCACAGTCTTGTGAGTGCCTGGTAACCTCTCTCTCTCTCTCTGATTGTTTTAATCTTGCATTTTTATCACTGATCTAATTGTTATTGTATATTATTGTACATACAGTGTGTTCTTGTATCACTGTGATTCTACATGTTTGTGTTCTTCCCTTGCCCCCCTCCCCAAAACACATCTGGAAATGAGCTTCATGGCTCAGTATGTCTTTCCTGGTAAATCTCTTTTATATAAATAAATAAATGAAATATAGTTTGAGCGTAAGTGTCATTTGGTTATGGCTGCTTGTATAGATGACTGCATCATTTGCATACAGGAGGACTTTTGAGGGGCAGGCTGCAGGGAGGTTACATACGAACATACGAAGAAGCCAGAAAATCAAAGCCATTTGGTCTATCAAGTCTGCTCATATTGCAGGGTCCACAGCTTGAGCTAATGTCCCTGCCTTCCCTCCCCATTCCTCCCATCCTCCCTACCCATGATACTTACCTTCCCCTTATGCCTATCCCAGCCTCTCTTAAAGCTGCCCACTTTCTTCAATGAGATGACCTCTTCTTGCAGTGCATTCCATGTGTCCACCACCCTCTCTGTGAAGAAGTGCTTCCTGACCTCCCTCCAGCTTAAGACTGTGCCCCCTCGTGTTATGCTTGCCACTCAGCTTAAATAGACTTTCCTTATCAACCTTATTTATCCCTTTCAAGTACTTGAATGTCCCAATCATGTCCCCTCTCTCTCCTGTCTTCCAGGCAGTACATGTTCAGTACCCTCAACCTCTCCTCATATGCCTTGCCCTGCTGACCAGTTATCATCTTTGTAGCCTTCCTCTGGACCTTCTCCAGCAGGGTAATGTCCTTTTTGAGGTGCGGGCACCAGTACTGAACTCCATATTCTAGATACGGCTTAACCAGTGACCTGTACAAGAGCAGCATAACCTCTTCTCTCCTACTACTGATCCCCTTAGCTATGAATCCCAGCATCTTGTTTGCATTTGCTGCTGCTTTCTTGCACTGCATGGAGTGCTTCAGGTCACTAGTGATCATCACTCCCAGGTCCTTCTCCTCCTCTGTTGCAGATACTCGAACTCCACCAAGGTAACACTCTGTCCTGGGATTCTTGGCTCCTATGTGCATAACTTTGCATTTCTTGGCATTAAAGCCAAGCTGCCAGATCCTGGACCACCTCCCCAGCTTTTCCAGATCTTCCTGTAGGTTCTGTATCCCTTCAGCTGTATCCACTCTCCCACAGAGCTTGGTGTCATCCACGAATAGGCACATTTTGCCCTATGCCATCCCCAATGTCACTGATGAAGACATTGAACAACATGGGCCCCAGCACCGAGCCCTGTGGGACCCTACTGGTTACCTCTCTGGTGCCAGATAACTCTCCCCTCACAATCACCCTCTGGGTTCTGTCCCTCAGCCAGCTTTCCACCCATCTGGACATCTTTTCCCCAACTCCAAGATCCACCAACTACCTGATCAATCATTTTTTTGGGGGGGTGCAGAGTCAAAGACCTTGCTGAAATCAAGATAGAGGATGTCTACCACTTGGCCCCTGTCTACTGTTTAAGTGACAAAGTCAAGGAAGTCAATCAGATTTGTTTGACACGGTCCCCCCCCCCCGCATGAACCCATGCTACCTCTCAACCTAGAGACCATGCTTCTCCAGATATTCCACCAACTTTTCTTTTAGCATGGTCTGCATGAGCTTGCCCACAATGGAGGTCAGATTAACTGATCTGTAATTCCCTGGATCATCCTTGGGACCACTTTTGTGGAGGGGCACTACATGTGCTGTTCTCCAGTCCTGTGGTACCACACCTGACTATAGTGAACTATTAAATAGGTCTGCCAGTGGCCCTGCCAGCTCCTTGGCCAGTTCCTTTAGCACCCTTGGATGTACTCTGTCCAGGCCTGGTGATTTGTCCACCTTCAATACCAGCAGACCTTCCCTCACTCTATCCTCCACTATCACTACATCTGTGTTCTCCTCCCACTGCTCCTCTTTTGCCTCCTGGAGGCACTGGTCCATCCTTCTCTCTGGTGACGACAGAACAGAAGTATTCATTTAGTATCTCTGCTTTTCCCCCGTTATGCTCCACCCACTCCATTCTTTTCTTAAGCCTAACAATCCCTTCCTTCTTGTCCCTTTTCTCACTTATATAGTGAAAGAAAGCCTTCTCCCCCTTCTTAATTCCTTCAGCTATATGCAGCTCCTTCTGTGTCTATGCTTGCCTGACTTCTTACTTGCCTCACTGGCCAATCTTTGGTAATTTTCCCTATCCACTTCTTTCTTGATCTTCCTGAATTTGCTATAGGCCAACCTATTTTCCCTTACTGCTTTGGCAACCCCAGAACTGAACCAGCTGGGCACTTTGGCCCTGTGTTCTTCCCCCTGAGCCTAATGCACTCACCTGTGGCAACCAGTATTCCTTTCTTAACGATGGACCACCTTTGGTTCACCCCATTTCTGCTCTGATGCCCACCAGATGGCTCCTTAGCACCTCGCCTATTTTCCTGAAGTCCATCCTCCTGAAATCCAAGATTTTGGCCTTAGTCGGGATGCTTTCCCTGCCCATATTCAACTGGAACCACACCGTACAATGGTCACTTCCACCCAGTGGCTCCCTGACCATTATTTCCTGTACATGCTCCCCATCTGTGAGCACCAGATCAAGAATTGCCTCAGCTCTTGTCGGTTCAGTGATGCCCAGTGTCAAGAACCCACTCTGCATTCCTTCCAGGATCATCTGACTCTTAGCACATGTTGTGGATGGTATGTTCCAGTCCACCTTGTGCAGGTTAAAGTCCCCCACAATTACCACCTCTCTGTTACCTGCAGCTTCCAATATTTGTGAGATCAGTTCCCTGTCCCCTCCTCATCCTGACTGGGTGGTCTGTAAAACACCCCCAGCCTCACCTTTCTCCCTCTATTGGACCTTAACTGAACCCATAATGCCTCCACCTCCCCTTCCTCCGACTCCCCCCCTTGTGCAAGTTATTCCCTCCCTGATATAAACTGCCACCCCTTCCCTCTTCCTGACTACCCAGTCCCTCCTGTATAGTTTATATCCAGGGATTGCAAGATCCCAGTCATGATGTGATGTTGCCCAAGTCTCGGTTACTGTAGCTATCTCCACCCTCCTGTCTGCTAATAGTGCCTGCAGATTGTCCATCTCGTTTCCAAGACTCTGTGCATTCAGAGATACCACCCTCCACCTAGAGTCTGACCTTCTTTCTCTTCCCTCTTTTCTTCTATTCACATTTATCCCCTCTGTGTGCACCCCTCCACATACCCTTGCTATGTGCTCCTCACCCCCTCCACCCTTTGCTAACTGTGTTTTTGTCCCTTCCACCTCCTTCCTCCAGACCTCTTCCATCACTGTGGGGGGGGGGTTACTGACCACCTCTTCTTGGAGACTGTGGGCTTGCAAGCCCATTGTCCCCTCAATAGTATAAATTAAGTGTAGTGGTTATTTCCCTAGTTTGTCCCCAAGTACCCTCAAACCCTTCCTATTGAGGTGTAGCCTGTCTGGTGAAAAGTGCTTTGTTTGACCTGGTCTTCTCCCAGTCCCCAATACAGATGAACCTCTCCTCCCTGCACATTTCCTCAGCCAGTCATTAAAATCCTCTAGTCTTCTTTTCCTAGCTTTGCTGGCCCTTGGTAATGGTATCACCTCTGAGAAGGCCAGTGAACTTCCTTCCTCCCTGATGATCTTCCCTAACTCCCTTAACCTACTCTGCACTATCTCAGCCTCCTCCCCAGCTAGGTCATTGGTTCCCAATTGTATAACTAAATTAGGTTTCCCCTCCAACCTCCTGTACTATTTCCCTTATTCTTGGGCCCACTTTCCCCGCTGTCATCCCTGGCATACAAACCACCCTCCTGCTTGCATTTGAGTTCCCTTTCCTTCCCCAGTGAATACCCCTAATTATAGAGTCACTTATGATTGCCACCCTTCCATCCCCTGCATCCGTGTGCCCTGTCCTTCCTTTCTTACCTTTGGTACTAGCTGCTTCCTCACTTAACTGCCCCCTCTGCACCCTGGCGACCTTATCTCCTCATCCACAATTGATCTTTTTAACTGTTTATCCATCTCCCAATCTGCCCCTTCCCTTCTGACAATTTGTATCTGCTTTCAGTTTCCCCTCTCCTCTTCCATTTTCTCTCCCCCTCATCCTCCACTCTGTTTTGCCTACATATTCTTCCCTGCCCACCCTGATTAGTCCCTCCCCCTCCCAAATAGACAAAATAACAGGGGGCCCAATATCGATCCTTGTGGTACCCCAGTGGTAACATTTCTAGTGTCGAACAGTGTACCATTTATCCTTACCCTTTGGGTTTGGTTGGCAAGGTAGTTTTGAAACCAGGCCAGACTGTCCATGGAGAGGCCTAGGGTGTGGAGTTTGGTGAGCAGGAGCAAGTGGTTGACTAGGTCAAAGGCCTTTTGTTAAGTCAATATAGATTGACCCAGCCAGGAGGCCACTGTCAAGGACCTTCTGTAGGTAGCTTGTGTATTCTATCAGGGCTGTGCTAGTATGGTGCAGCTTCCTGAATCCATGTTGCTGTGGGTATTGTACAGTATGTTGTACTTTCTGAAGTATTCAATAGTTGATCAGGAACAATTCTTTCAAGAGCCTTGGGTAAGGGGGAGAGGATGGATATTGGTCTGTAGTTGGACACTGGTGTGCAGTCACCACTACTGGTGTCATTTTCCATATGCTTGGGAATTGAGAGTAACAGAGTGAGAAATTGAATATTTTGGTTAAGGTTGTGCCAGTTCATTAAGGATGAGGGCTACCAGTTTCATTTCCGCTAGGTCATTACCCATCCTTGTTTTCCCTAGTACTCATTTTACATATTTTATGGTTTTGGACACTGTGATGGGATTGAAATAAAACTGTGGATGGCTAGGGTTGCTTGTGGCTGATGGTGTTAGGGGTTTACCTGAGGCGACAGGGGTGTCTGCCTCATGGACAGCTTTAGGGGCAATTATGGCACTAAGCTCAGTGAAAGCATAATTAAAGGTATTTGCTATCTCCCCTGGGTCCACAATGGTTGCTCCATTGTAATTGTGCATCACTGAATGAGCTTTTTCAGCCTTCGCTATTAGGTCATTTAGGTTGTCCCAAAACTGTTTCCCATTTCCCCAGCTTTTTGCTTGTTTCTCCTTGAAGGAGGTCATCTTGGCCTCTCTCAGGTCCCTGGTGCATTTGTTTCAGGCTGCCTTATATTTCTGTTGATAATTCAGGACAATTCCTAGGATTAAAGTCCTAGCAGAAGATTTTGGACCAGTGATATTTGATTGGCAATAATGATAGCATGAAAGGCAATAGCAATCTTGAAAATGCTGACTGCATTCGTTTATTTGTATCTACAGTTTTGTTTTTTACAGTTTTGCTCCTTGCTAAAAGACAAAGAACCTTAGCACAAAAGTGTTGAGACAAGAATAGTGTTGACTTTTGCTCTTTGCTGTTATTTTGCACCATTGTGCTGTTGATTTGCTGTACCTGTCAGTCTGTACTTCTGTTTTTGTAATTTTACTCCTTACTGTTATTTGACATGATTGTTGTACTTTTTTTGCTTTAGTAGTCAGTTTGTTTTCCAGTTTAATCCCCTTTTCTCTCAGGTCACACTTGGAAATGAGCACCTGCTCAGCGTGCCTTTCCTGAACAAACCATTTTAAATCAAGCAAATCATCAACTCATTATGTGAAGAGGCACTAGTAATGTTACCCCCTAGGGATTCTAGTCACGATAGCAAATGTGAGGAACTAAGCAAGGAGAATGTTTCTCTGTGAGAAAAGGGTGAACACCAGGAGAGAAAGGAATAAAAGACTGCTTACTTTGTATCAAATCATTAGGGAAAGGATGACAGCAAGAGAGATACCTCTAACATAAAGGAGATAGTGAATAATCTAAATCCTAGTAATATCAATAGAAATACTCAAAAGAAATACAAAGGAAAAAAACAGAAAATAAATAATGATAAATCTGGAAAGGGTAAAAACACAGAGACAGGAAGTAAAATTAAGACAAGACCTCTAAGGCTAATAAACCTCCTCAAAAAAAATAAGGCTAAACAAAAACAGTAAGAAGAATCAAAAATCCATTCTCAAGCAGGCAAAATAGAGTCCTATATGACAGGAGTAACTCAAAATGCAAAAAAGGTCACGTCTGAAACTACATCTTTAGAACTGAATGAGAGTAAAGTCAATAAACCAAGAGTGTCTGAAATAAATTCTAACAAACATCTGGAAATAATAAAACCTTTGGAGAGGTTTAAAAAATTTCTTAGGGAAACTGAAGACTCCGATTTCATCCTGCCATTATTCAAAGTAGGAGTAATTCCAAATGAACCAGAATTGGGATTAAATCTTGCCCTTAAAAACTTCCTATCCACAATTTTAGATAGGAATAGAGGACTTGTAGACTATTTAAGTGTTATCAGGCCTATACCGACTCTGAATTAGTCATCTTGCTCTCAAACCAGCACTTCAACTTAAAAACAATTTGGAACATAAAGATGAGAATGAAACAATTGGGAATAGAAGTGGACAAAATAATTACTATGAGAGGTCTATTCCCAGAATTTTATGAGGCAAATAAAAGTGAGAAAAGTAAAGGGAATTCTTATTCTCTGTTTTTTTTTTTTTGGCTTTGAACAGTTATATAATGAAAATATAAAAAACATAAAATCAATGGTGAATGAAATTCTACGGATCATATTGAAAATGTTAAATCTAAGGTCTTCAGTGATGAAGGTAGTAAGATGGGAGACAGACAAATTACAGCATGGGTGAAACATTATGAAATATATGAGCAACTAATGTCTAGGGTTTATGAATTAGATCATTTGGGCATTTACATATATAGCAATAACAGAGAAATATTCTCCTAAAATACTCTTCTAAATTCACACCCCATGACATTTATGGTACAACCATCAAATAGATATTTAGCCCTAGAAAATGTAATGGATGATTGACTGACTTTTTTTGCGCTGCTAGTCCTGTTATTGTCAGCCTGACAGCTGGACCACTGCCATCCTCATCACAATCAGCCACTGAGCCACCCTGGCTTGCCCCCAAGGCATGGCCACCGAGAGAACCCCCTCATGGAATCGTGTCCAGGTTACCAGCCACATTACCTTGACCAACAGGGCTCCCAGGCTTACCCCCCTGGGTGGGGCCACAGTGGTGCCCGTCGACTGAGTACTGTCCTGGTGGTGGTTGGGTACTTCAGGGGAAATGGTGGTCCCAGGAGCAGGTGCCATACTTGGGACTAGCAGCATTTTTGTGATGCTGGTAATCCCTGGGAGGTTGATGTGCAGCAATGCAAGGTGCATCTGTCATGCCTGCCCTTCAGTGTGATGCCAGTTGTGGTAGTTCCCCCTAGCTTCAGCAATGAATCTATAGTTAGTGTTGTGTGAAACTGGAAAATTTTGACCGGCTAAATATTTTGAGGAATTTGCTCATGTTGCAAAATATTTCACAGATTGAAATTTTGCCCTCAAACTGGTGAAATTCATTGCTTGTGGTTGAAATTTTCCAATTTCACCACTAATTTTTTTTTAAAGATTGTGGGCTGGGTCATTGATGACTCGGGGGGGAAGGGTTACATACATAGAAACATAGACTTTGATGGCAGATAAGGACCACCTGGCCCATCTAGTCTGCCCATTTCCCTACCTTTTGGATAAGATGCATCTTCAATTCAGTCGGTGATCAGCCGGGGGGACTACTAGACACCAGGGAGGGCAAATAAAAATAATGCATTTGAGGGTGAAATTGTTGGTGAAATTTTTCAATTTCACCATGATTTCATGAAATATTTCACACAGCAAAATTCCTGATTTTGCACAATTTCACCGGCAAAATAAAATTTTGTAACATCTCTAGCTATAGTACTCTGGTCACTCCAGCCCCACTCCCCTGGAGAAGGTGAGCTGTCCCTGGATGCTCCAGCCGTCTCCCCCCAGATGGCCCTCTGACATCAGGGTCTGTTCCCGAACCAAGGATGTCAGGGTTTGCGAGCGGATGCCTTGCCACTGCACCGATAGTCAGGCACTGGATTATTGAATCTTAGTTGAGAATTTTAAGAGGAAGTCAGCTGGTACTAGGGACTTCATAATAACATCTGCGCCCCAGAATGTGGACTACAACGTGATGTGATTGAACATTTCTGGACTCGAGGACAAATTAGTAGATGCCAAATTTATTAAAGACATAAACAAGCCTGAATGTATTTGCTTGCAAGAAACTTGGTTAGTTAAGGATATCCAAATAAGTGAATATAAATCCTATTATAAACTGGCAAAGAAATGTAAAAAATTTGGAAGAAGCTCAGGTGGTCTATTAATGCTATGAAAACTAGGTGACAAAGCAGAAACACAAAATTGAAAACTGAAAGTGAAAACATAGTGGGTATCAAAGGTTGTGAAAACAATCAGGAAATGATTATCCTGAATATCTGTTTTCCCTCCCTATAAAAATGTACTGGTAAAGGTGATTTAATTTCCTTTCTAGAAAGTATCATCAACGAATGCATTAGTGACAATCCAAATTCCAGAATAGCACTGATCGGAGACTTTAACTCGAGAGTAAGTCATCACTTGGACCTATCAGAGGACATTCTAGATTTGTTCATAGTAAATGAAATGAATAGCATTGCTATTCACAGTCATTCATGGGACAATGACACAAATGTTAGAGGTAGGAATTTATGCAGAATGTTAGAGAATAAAAACTTATTGTCGTTATATGGCAGATAGAGAAGGTCATTTTACATACATAAGTCCAACAGGGGCATTGGTCATTGATTTAGTTTGGATCAACATGAATATGCTCCCACATTGCCTGGAGATGCAAGTGAAGGACATGGCTGAAAGCCCACACTCCCTCTCAGAAATGAAGATCAAATTATATAATACAAGTTTGCCCTTGGACAGACCTATGCCCTTCACATATGATAAAGAGGAAAAACTGCATCGAGTGGGATTTAACTGATGATAAGAACTTCTTGGAAAAACTGTAAGATGGGAATAATAGAGAATCTCATAGCCCTTGATAGTATGGAAGGGGATTTAGAATGCCTAACAGCTTTTGAAAATGTAATCTCCCAGACTGCACAAATAGTCTGCAAAGATACAGAAATCTATCGACTGGTACTGAATAATAAAGCATGTAAAATCTAAAGAAAGAATTGAACAACTAAGATTAGCAAGAAAATTCACAAGTAGTGAGAACAAACGGTCGCTAAATAAATTAAGGAAAGATTATAACAGACTCATTAAAAATAATAGGGAAAATTATAGGGCAGGTATGTGGAGAAAATCTGAGAAAGCTATTTGGGAAAAAGACACCAGGAAATTTTGGAGAATGGTAGCGAAGGATATGGAGAATACTCTGAAGACTTCAATGCCCATATTGAACCTAGGAGATGGGTAAAACATTTTAAAAACTTGTTCTATGACCCTTTAGTAGAACCAGACAACATAATAACAAATGGCACTGAATGGATCCCTACAAGTAAGGAATTTTCCTCAGATGAAATTTATCATGCAATACAATCGTTGTCAAGTCATAAAGACCCTGGCTCCAATGGTATGCCTATAGATCATTCTGAACTCAGTTTATATTTGGATCCCAAGCTTGTGCAAGGTTTTTAAGATTATTAATGAGTCTGGATTAATACCAAAAATTTGGACAGAAAACATTATAGTTCCCATTTTCAAGAAGGGAGACAAACTGGACCCTTCTTGCTATAGAACCATAAGTTTAATTGACAATACTCAGAAAATGTTTACTAGAATTATCAGTAACAGTAGTCAGTAATGATCAACCAATGAGTGCATACTGTCTACTGTACACCCAGTGACAGTTCAGTAGGTGGCTGGCCATGCCGATATGGGGAAGAGTTGTGCCAGTCGCCAGCTTGGGTCGGGTGGGGGAGCCTGTGTATGGGGATCACTACCTGCCAGGGTGGGATGGTAGGGGGCCACTAGGCTACCAGGGCAATGTATTTTGTAGTCGGGACAGCAATCAGAGAATGGGGAGAGGGAGGGACTTGACCACCAGGTCTTATGCTATTTTTATTATACCAGGGGATCAGGGCTGGGGAGGGTCCACTGGACCACCAGCAATTTATTTTATTATATTTGGACAGTGATTAGGGCCATAGATGGAGGAGCAGTTCAGAACTGAGGGGGGAGGGGTCAGAATTAATTATATCATGATATGACAGTTTCACAGTTTCGGAAGTCATGTTAATACTGTGGGACGGTAATACTACCAGTAATGGTTCATGGTATGCCACTGTTTTCTGGTCTTTTAACCAGTTCTGATGGATGTTTTTTTCATCTGTGCCACCTCTCCCTAAATATAGTAATAAGAAATATGCATCTGGTTGCACAAAGGAGACTTATATTTTTAAGCCTAAATTTGTTTTAAAACCAATACGTTAATCTTGCATAAGACAGCAAAATAAAACTGTTGCACAAAGTAAAAACAGAATGGTCTTATGTTAGACTGGTCTTACCATGCTGTTGCTAAGCAACCCATATTGGTCTTAGGTTTTGGTCTTAGCCAGTCACTGGAAAAGAAAAACAAAATGGCTACCAAGTGTAAAAACAATAATTTTACAGAGGATGAAAAACTAACCATAACTGAGGAGATTTTGATGAAGAAAGACATAATTCTTGGAAGGTTTGGTGCAAATGTTAAAAATTCTGACAAGAAAAAGGCACGGAAGGAATTGACAGACAGGGTTAATGCTGTTAATCCTGCTGTTTTAAGGACTGTTGATGAAATAAAAAAAAATGGAAAAACATGCTTTCTGAAGCAAAGAAGAAAGTTACCAAAAAGAAACCCAGAACTCGGGTTGGACCATTTGAGCCTCTTTCTACTCAGACAACAATGATTACTGACATCTATGGTAACACATCTGAGATATTTTATGGTATTGATGGGGGCACAGAGACAGCCTTTGCAACAGCAGAAAACGCTGTCAGTATCCTCAACAGCTGTGTTGGTGATATATTTGATTCATCTACAGTGACAGAAGATGGATATATTTGTTTCCTCCTGTGACTGTTATAATTTGAAGTCATTTCTTGTTTTCATGACTGTATTCTTCCTTTTAAATCAGTTGGTCAGAAACCATTTAATTTTTAATGTGAAATAATGTTTTTGCTCCGTGTTGACATTTAATATGGGAGTTGACAGTTGTCTGCAGCAACACATTTTGCAGGTATTTTTTTCAAAAGTAATTTGGTATGCCTTGTTCATCATTCAGTGCCAACAGCAATATGCCCCTTATATTTTTTGTTTTGTTCCCTTGAGGTTTAGCTATGTGGTAAGCTTAGGATGTGGCTAGTTTTGTCCTTGTCCCCCACTTACTAAATCTCAGTCTACCCCTTAGCTGATTCCTGCCATTCATGTTACCACAGTATTTCTAATATATTCTGCAAAATAAGCGTCTACATATTCCTAAATTTATAATCTCGATTACTTTACTGTGTGTTGTTTCAAATTTACTTTCATTTCTGACTATGCCGAATGCGAGGTGAAAATATCTGTGATCTGTTTGCCTGTTTTTTTTTTTTATAGTGTGTGCTAGTGTTTTCTAATTTTTCCTGCCAGTACTATTTTCAGCATGTTGTTTCCTTATCCCCCCCCCTTTATTTCTGAAGTGGACTACACCATGGCAAATTGGGAGCTGCAAAGCTGACTAGATTTAATGTGGGTCAGAGGTTATCATAGCGTGCCAGTTGATGCATGACGCTGCTCTCCGGCATCCACTTCTGTGTCCGCTGAATACTGGAACTATGGACACTTTCAGGTCATGTTATTTTAACATCTTTTCTTTTTTTCTTAATGGAATTGGGACTTTACTTATTTTTTTGCATATATATCTTCTCGCGTTTGGGGTGTAGGGGCATCATTGGGATCATGACATGATGGTGATCGTGGAGAATACCAGACACCCCTAACCTGCTGTGCTCCTTGCCAGCTTGCTCCATTGGGGAACGGAGGGATCTAGAAGTTGCTACATGTAGCAGGGACACACAGAGAAATTGGCACCAATAAAAAAAAAAAATTCAACATCTTGGTGTGCCCCTGCAGAGTGGAGCATCTACTAGAGCCCTTCCTTCCACTAATGGAGCGATCTGTCAAGCAGCATGCAGGTCTCCTCATACAGGCCCACACTCGGAGAGCCTCTGCAGTGCAGAGTATCTCTGGGATCCCTCCCTTCCCCAGTGGAGCAAGCTGGCACACATGACCACTCTCTGTGAGACCCTGCAGGTGCAAAAGCTTATTTGCTCCTTTTTTATGTATATTGATGCACAGGGAAGAGCTCTGAGCAAGCCCTGCCACTGCCCACCTTAAACATAGATTTGATTTGCAGTAGTGTGTGGAGAGAGGGCACCCGTAATCAGGAAGGTACCCTTGAAGTACTGTAGTCCAATTGCTAGGGCTATACTCTCTCTCTTGTTCCCTCATTGTGTTGGTAATTTTCTGATTTCATGAACCAAGAGAATGTCTTCCCTCCCAACCCTCCCTCCTTCCCTCACTGTGAGATTGTTTTTTTTCTGTGTCTGTTGCCTTCACAGTTGGTTTTCTCACACAGGACCACACTCTGTGAGCCCCTACAGTGCGGAGTATCTCCCGGATCCCTCCCTTCCCCAATGGAGCATGCTGGCAAGCTGCACAGCAGGTCTCCTCACACAGGCCCACGCTCAGTGAGACCATGCAGCACGGAGCATCTCCTGGAGCCAAGACAATGTCCCTGCCCGCTGTCCCTTACCTCTTCCAGCAGAGCATTCCAAGTGTCCACCACTCTCTTTGTGAAGAAGTGCTCCCTGACTCCCTTTTAAACCTCCCACCCTCCAGCTTAAGAATGTGCCCCATCATGTTATGGTTGCCACTCAGCTTAAAGAGACTCTCCTTATCCACTTTGTTTCTCCCTTTGAAGTACTTGAAGGTCCCAATCAGGTCCCCACTCTCTCTCTCTCTCTCTCTCTCTCTCTCTCTCTCGTCTTCCATGGTGTACATGTTCAGTGCCCTTAGCCTCTCCTCAAATGCCTTACCCTTCTGACCCGTTAACATCTTTGTAGCTCTCCAATGGACGTCCAGCAGGTTAATGTCCTTTTTGAGGCAAGGGAACCAGTACCTGTACAAGGGTAGTATAACCTCCTCTCTCCTACTACTGATCCCCATAGATATACATCCCAGCATCTTGCCTGCCTTTGCTGCTGCTTTCTTGCACTGCGTGGAGTGCTTCAGGTCACTAGTGATCATCACTCCCAGGTCCTTCTCCTCCTCTGATGCAGATGCTCAGACTCCACCCAGGTACTACTCTGTCCTGGGATTCTTGGCTCCAATATGGATAACTTTGCATTTCTTGGCATTGAAGCCAAACTGCCAGATCCAGGACCACTTCCCCAGCTTTTCCAAATCTTCCCGTAAGTTCTGTATCCCTTCAGCTGTGTTCACTCTCCCACAGAGTTTGGAGTCATCCGCGAATAGGCATATTTTGCCCTTAATGCCATCTCCAATGTCATTGATGAAGACATGGAACAACACTGGCCCCAGCACCGAGCCCTGTGGGACCCTACTGGTTACCTTTCTTGTGCCTGATAACTCTCCCCCTACAACCACCCTCTGGATTTTGTCCCTCAGCCAGCAGCCCCTTCCTCACTCTATCCTCCTCCATCACTACATCTGGGTTCCCCTAAAGGCACTGGTCCATACTGTTCCCTGGTGAAGTCGGAAGTATTCATTTAGTATCTCTGCTTTTCCCCAATTGTCCTCCTTGCACCACACCCCTTTCTTAAGCCAAACAATCCATTCCTGCTTGTCCCTTTTCTCACTTATATAGCAAAAACCTTCTCCCCTTCTTAATTCCTTCGGCTATCTGCAGCTCTATCTGTGCCTTTCTTCGATGGAATACCTTACTTTATAGTTTACAGAATGTGTTTTAACTGTAAATGCTTAGCTATACAAGTTTGCTGGATTGTACTTACCACTCTGTCTGAGGATCCATTTGTTCCCATTTTGGTTTTGGCACCATTGCTGCTACTCAGACTGCGCATTCACAGTTTTTCGCTCCTCCTTACCTTCTCCTTTCATCCCTTTCCCTTGTCATTTGTTCTCCATTGGGGGTTTCCTCTCCCTAACACACTGTCTCACTTATCCAGCATGTCTCCTCACACATGCCCACGCTCCATGAGCCCATGCAGCGCGGATCATCTCCTGGAGCCCTTCCTTCTCCAATGTATCAAGATGGCAAGCAGTACAGTATGTCTCCTATCACAGGCCCACACTCGTTGAGACCCTGCCTTTTCACATTGCCTGCCTAGCTTTAGGTCATATGATATGACTAGGCCCAGGTCCCTTTCCATTTTGTTGTTGTTTGTTTCTCCCCCACTATATTGTGTACTTGTCTCCTGGGTTTTTGTTTCCAAGGTGCATTCCTTAAGCAATATACCACAAGAGGGATATACCCACCCAGTGTTGTTTTCTCTCGAGGTGCTGGCTGAGTGAGAAAACACACCAGAAGTGGTTAAATCCTGTCATCACCCTCACACTCAAGTGTGATATTGTGATTATACAATGTATTCTTTTTTTTTTGTGATTAAAAAAAAATTGTTTTTCAGGCTGACTGGCAGGCACGTATTCCTGTGGGGTAATACTACGATTTACACGCTGTATATCATGTCAGACAGCCAATAAGGAGCCAGTATTGTTAGAGCCATTGGATAATTTGCTATTCTTCTCATTGAATCTAGACTGCCATACTTTTGCCATACTTCAATACAGATGGGTGGAAGTTGGGACATTGCAGGTAATGAGCGGACAGGCAATGAGAAACCTCTTTGAGACAGAGAGGACGTGCCAGTGTTGCTTAGCTTTCTGTCAGTATCCCTCCATCTCGCATCTCATCTGTGAACATTGATTTTACTGATAAACATTTCTGAGTGATTTGTATATATTGTATTGAATGTATCAGAATAACCTGTTGTTTTTTAATTCCTAGAACAAGAATAAGAGAATGAACATACCAACTTAGACGCCTCTTTTGCAACAGATGCATCAAGTTGTGACAACTGTACAGGCAAGTATCATGCGCTCTAAATATCATGTATGGCTAATAGAGAAAAATGTATAGTCTCTGGTTAATAATCATGCTGAAAACACTTCTCGAGGTTGCCATGACATCATTATAAACCTCAAGAGTGCAGCTCGAGAGGTTTTCAGATGGCATGGTAACCTCGAGAAGTGTTTACAGCATGGAAACATCAAGAAGTGTTTACAGCATGATTATTAACCAGTGACCATACATTACATTTTTATTATCCCCACCCAACCAGTATTCTCTCTTTGAGTTATTTGCCCAGAAGTGCATTTATGCTTCTTTGCATTGAACCCCATCTGCCACCTCTCTGACCACTCCTCCAGTATAGTTAGGTCCATCTGCAGTTGCTCCCATCCATCTTTCTAGTCCACTACTGAACTCATTTTGGTGTTGTCTGTGAACAGAATTACCCTGTTCACCACTCCACATGCGATGTACGAGATGAATTGCCCAACTAGCACCGGACCTAGCACCGAGCCCTGCAGCAGCCCACTCGTCACTGGTTTAGGTGTTTAAATCTCCCCCCTCCACCCAAACAATGCCAGTTTTATCCTCCCATGCATCCAGTTTGTAATCCAGTTTGCCATCTTCGTCCACACTCCCATGCCAGTTAGCTCCCCCCACCCCCCCAAGCCACCCGTGAGACACAGAATTGAAGGCCCTGCTGAAATCATAGTATAGGACATCCACTGCATGTCCCCTATATAGCTCTCTTATTACCTAATCGTACTATTGTATTAGGTTAGTTTTACAGGACTTCCCGATACAGAACCATTCTTCCTATTTATTTATGCAACAGCAGTCAATCCTGAATTTTTTTTTTTTTTTATCAAGTGTTGATAAAATTAGGGGTGTTCATTTATTAATTAGAAAATGTGTCTTGAAAATCCTGTAACATCATTGGTCAAAACATGTCACATGACAGTGTGTAAATCCTGCAACATTCAACCGGTAAAGATCCCAGTAATCAAATGTGTACTTACTTTGAACCTAATTCATTTTTATTTTACTTTTTTAAAACAGATTCATTTTATAATTGAAATAATGCAATTCTGGGCATGTGCAGTAGTGGGATTTATACACCCCTTGTGTGGTTAAAGTCACTCGGCAGTGCATCGTGACACACCACACAAGGCATGTGTAAATCCCACAACTGCACATGCCCTGTCGACCCGAGCATTATTGTTTAATTCTAAGCTGCTGCAATGAGTTTTATACATACACTTGTTACTGATTGTAGACCATACATTGTCTTTTATAGTCATGGTCTACGATCAGGAGTTAAAACAATAACATTTAAACTCTGCCCACTGAGCACCTGCATCGCCATCAACCTGACAACTGTATAGACATAAATGTGGGTGAAGGGAAGGAGTATGGAACCCCTAGGTGGTGCTATCCCAAGGGCTACTACCCCTGCCTACTTGGCTAGTAGCAGTTTAAGGGGCCTGAGTTCTGAAACGGGTATCTCCACCAGGAGATCAGGGTTGGTAGTGGTCCATCTAACTTGGGCACAGCCCTCTGGGACACTGTAACCCCCCCTCTTTCCTTACTAGTGGCCAGAACAATACACAATTATCACTTTCACAATACCCCTGATACACCACACAAGCACCGACACTGTTTGCACTTACCACCAGGGCTTTCCTCTGGCCTGGCCTGGCCCTGGGGACCCCCTGTAAAACAAGGTTATACACAGCAAATAACAGCAGTACAGTACTCTTGCACAAACTGGAACCACAGTCAGGGTAAATGCAAAAAAGAGTTAGATCTGATTTATTTAAGGGACTTGAACAAGGGAGGGGCAAAAATCAGGTTTATTTACTTAAAGGCTCTATCAATCAAACAGTTATGCATGCACTTCAGGGTCCATAAACAGTCACACACTCTGGGTACCCAGATGGAGAATGGTGGGCTAGCCAGGAACGTTGCAGCTGGTTGGGGCCCTGTGATGGAAGAAAACAACATGCACAACACACACTATTTGTAATCCAGGGCCGGAGGGCTCAGTTCGTGAAAAGAAAACAACAAGACAATCAGATGACACACTTTTAGATTAAGCAGTTGTTGCAGGGAGCTACCCTGATGATTACTCATGATACCCAAGACTGGACACAGGCTGGATGAAAATCAAGACAGCAGGTGGTTAATCTGGAGTGCCAGGAGAAGCAGGGCCCACATGATTCGCTGAGGCGTTGTTCCTGTTCAAGCATGGAGCAGGAGGCTTATCCCCAGGCACGTTTCTCGTCGGTGGCTTTCTCTGTGCAGTGGGGTAGTCTGGTAGGGCCAGCGTGGCATGGCCCAGGCCGAATGGAGATTAACGCGGATTCAGTCCGATTAGGCTGGATAAAGCTTCCAGCAAGCAGAACACAGTTCACACAGTGAGGAACCAAATCACGACCCACTTTCAATACACAGCACATTTACATGTAAGAAAATTCTACTGTACCAGGCAAACCGCTCTCCAGTCACGATTGCAAAGTCTCTGCACAAACCAGGGATTCAAAAGCAGCTGGAAATCCTGACAGGCTGATCGCATTCAGCAAATCTTCGGTCTTCTTCAGGTTAAAACCTGGTCACAGTCCAGTGGCCTAAATAGTCCTCACGACTCGTATTCGGTCCAAATAAACTCTGTTTTCCCTCTCAGGGACAGCAGGCAGACAGGCAGGCCAAAACTCAGCCCTTTCACAGTTCTCCCATGCAAAACTACACAGAACTGCTGCTCAAAAATTACTTGAGCTGTAATTTCTTCACTTCTCAGCTCAAAACTGAAACTAGCTGCAGCAGCCTGGGAAATTCCCCAAGATTCAAAAGGTTCAGTTGGCTGATCCTCCTGTCAGTCACAACAAAGGCTCCCCTTTCAGGTGCAAAAAGGCGCAAAAAGCCCAAAACTACAATTCCTACAGATTTTGACTCCAGATAGCTCCTGTAGTCCGGCTCCATTTTAGGTCCCACCAGTACTGATTGGTCCAATTTACAGTCCAGGACCAAGATAGTGGAGATAAACAAAACAGTCCTTGCTGCAAAGAAGGCAGATTAGACAAACTACATTATCATTATCACTCTAAATGATTTTCAGCAAATAGTTACATCTTTCAAGAGAGCTCCCTCTCAGACTACTTATGACTGCAATCCAGGCAGCTCTTAAAGATACAGTACACATAGGCTATACAGGCACTCTCTGGCAGTAACATTTAAACTGCTAAAATGCAGGACACCAGCCTGGCAGTAAGCATTTAGGCAAGCTCGAGGAAGACATTTCAGGAACCCCCATTTGTAGGGGGGTTACAAGTAAATTATATTATATATTACCCCTTGAAACATATGTGCTTACTTTACTTATACCATTAATGTTCACTCCCATCAGCAGCTGTACACTATAATGCAATTATTCCAAGGTAGATGGAGTGGTTATTCATATTTGGTCAGTGTATTAACAAATGTTTTATTTTCCACTTATTCTTCAGACCAGCAGGAGGTTCCACAAAAGACTTCAGGGTCGACCTCATACGAAAAGGAGAATAGTGCATCTCTATACTGTAAGTAACAATTGCATTTTTTTTTTATTGTTTTTGATGCAACCTAAGAACATAAAAATGTGCTGGTATAAAGAGACCATGTGGTTCATATAGTATGTTCAGGTTTTCTACCCCCCCCCCCCGGTGTATGGAAGTGTTATGGTTGGTGTAGGACCATTACCAACATCTTCCTGTTTGAAGTCTGAGAATTAAAAACTCCAAAAAAATACAATATCCTATATGTTATGGTAATGCCACTGACAGATAATATTGTGTGCATAGTGTATCTGAAGTTCAGTCAGATGACCATATGACCCAACTAGTCTTCCCTTTTTCCCTACCTAATACATTACCATAGTCCATAGTTCATATGCATCTTACTCTGTCATCCCTATCGCTTGAGTACTATTATGTCTATCCCAAATCATTCTTGAATTCTCCTATTGATTTTTGCCCCACTATCTTTGCTGCATGGATGTACACAGCATTCAGTACTCTTTCTGTTTAAAATTACTTCCTCACATTGTCCATAGGGCCAACACCCCTCCAGCATCATATCATGCCACCTTTTTCTTGTATACTTATTTATCTGAATGACGCTTTCCTCATGCACCTTTTTTATTCCCCTGATGTAGTTGAATGTCTCCATCGTATCCCCCTATCTATACTCTCCTCTAGGGAATACATATTATAACAAGCATTTGTAAAAGCCGAATGTTGTCTTGTTGGCACTGGCATTGGAAGTGCAGGAGTTAGAAATGTATAATAGGAATGGCAGTGAAGTATTGGACTAACAGCAACCTCACCCCCAGCCTGCAGATACTGACAGGCTTTGGGGTGTGCCTTTGAGTCATCGGCCATAACACTCATGCCACTTCACCTCACCCAACCCTGCAGACATCGACAAGTGTCGTGGTGTGCCTTGGGGTCTTTGAACCTTACGCTCACCCAATTCCATAAGGAAATACGCTGAGATGGGTGCAGTATAGGAGAATGTGGTGAACTTTCTCTCTACCAAGATGGCCACCATGCTGGGTGTGCCTGAAGCTGTGGGCTTGAAGCTAGCTGCTGAAAGCTGAAAGTTTTGGTGTCCGACTGTGTGTTTTTAAGACATTTTGTTAAGTTTTCATGTTCTTTATTACATGCAATAAATAGTTAGTTAGGGATTTCAAGTGAGCAAGTTGGATCCTGAGCATCTTTGGGAGAGAGGTACACCTTGAGTGTACACGGTTTTACCATAGCGCTTCGACAGCACTAGCACTGACATCCCCTACAGCGACGGCTACCATGCCGACTGTCGGCATTGTAGCCTTGGGGATGTTGGTGCATACAATTGGGGGGCTTCCCCCCAGTCTCTAGGATTCCTACTCCAAGTCAGAGCTGGACCGGGGGGGGGGGACACCCAGCGAGGCAGTCCTGATCACTGCACAGGCCATCTCAGCAATGTGTGGGTTTTGCCCAATTCCTGTCACTGTGATCGTCTTCACAGTGCCAGAGTCACTGCGGTGATGGTATACCAGTGTACACTAGGGCTGTAAACCTGACCCCGATGACACCCAGGTTGGGAGGCACTAGGGGAGACTTTTTACTGTGAAGTCCTGTACAAGTTCTGTAAAAACAAACCGGCAAGTTAAGCCATAGGAAGTAATAAGGAGTTGTTCACTTACAATTGCAGTATTGTCACCCGAGGGAATAACTGCACTGTCGTTGCCCAAGGGAATTGTTGCTTTCCTGGAGGTCCAGTGTAGCAATTTGTGTAGTCGAGGAGATGAGGAGGAATGGCAGACTGAGTGGTGGGTTCTGGCTGGGGTGAGAGCCAAGTCAGAACAATTTGGAGGAAGTTTGTCGGTTGCTTTTCGGAGAAGAACCAGCTGGGAGGAATCCCTGGGAAAGGGTTTATGTGGCGAGTGGTATCAAGGCTCTGTTGGTGAACTGAAGAGGATTAGAACCCCCGGCCTGGACAGAGGGACAGACGCTATCGCCACCAGAGGGTGATGGAGTGGATCTGCTTCCCTTAGGCGGAACAAGGGGCTCACTGAAGGGTGGTTCAGCTTGGGCTGCCGAGGTGAAGGTCTGGGGACAGCCTGATCCCAGAAGCAAGAGTGACTCCTGAGAGATCTGGATACCATCTATACCATCAGTATGAGGAATCCAGCCAAGAAAAATCAGGACTTTGGACTGCTAGCTGGGCATTGTTGAGCTGGTGAAGTACATTTCCCTTTTTACATTTGGGCGTGGTTTTGACTGTTAAACTCGGTGACAAGTTGGACATTGTGCTCTGAGGATTTTGCAACATTAAAATCCAGCCTTGTGAGAGGGGGCTGGAGAGTCTTAAAGTCCCTACTCTGCAGTAGTGAGAGCACTGGGGGTGGGGGGCAGAAAACAAACTAAAATCACCAATCAGAGACTATAAGAAATTTTTCTGGGCACCAAAATTGTCACTAAATTTACTTGGTTGTTAATAAGGGTTAATTTATTGTTTCTTGAGTAAGGGGTATATGTACTTTTAAGTAAGTTTAAGAAAGGTTAGATTAGGTGTGAGGGAGTATTGAGTGAGTGGGGGTGTGATTGAATCAATATTGGTGTGTGTGAGTACCTGAAATATGTGCTGGGGAGTTAGGAACATGGTCAGGCAGTACTCCCTCTCGAGACTAAGGGATCTTCATCCGTTTGACCATCCTCCACTCCTGTTTGAAGTTTTTAGTACATGACATGTGTTCAGCATCCTAAGGAGATGAGGGAGCAGAAGGAGTGGAGGATCCTGGAACTCTTGGGGGATGGGAAAGGGGTGGACGGATTGAGACAGTGAGAACCAGGAGACACCCTGGGGTGAAATGGACACAGGAACAAGGTTATCCTTGCCTTATGCCCATACCCAAGGGCTCTGACTTTGTCAGGCAGGAAGTGGGGCCATCCATGGACTCCTGTCCCTCGGGCGGTGTTAAGCAATGCCAGGTGAATTAAGAATAAGACCACAGTGGTTGCGGATCTCGTGGCCTCTGTTGACCTGGCTTGCATCACCGAGACCTGGCTGGATGAAAATGCAGGCCCTATTTTAGAGTCTGTGGTTCTGGCCAGGTTCTCGATGATTCACTGCCTGAGAGAGGACTGTAGGGCGGGGGGTTGCTGTCTGTTTTAGACAAGAACTGGGGCTTGGGAGGTGCATTTGGAGCAACCAACTCCTTTGAGTGTATAGTGGGTGCAGGTGCAGGTGCAGGCTACAGGACCCTTCTCATTTACCGTCCACCAGGTGATGGGAGGGAGTTTCTGAAGGAGGTTGCAGACTTCATCGCCGAGATGGTATTGGAGTCCCCCAGATGGTTGATTCTGGGGGACTTCAGTGCCTGGGTTGACGATGAACTCTCACCGTTTGGACAAAATCTCCTCCAATTGATGGATTCATTGGGCCTGACATGGGTTATTACCACTGTAACTCATGAGAAGGGGCATTCACTGGACCTGATGTTCCACCTGGGGATGGAGAACTCCGATGTGGAGGTGGAGCCAGTCAGTTGGTCTGACCATCATATCCTGAGATTCAGTTTTGCAGCCCCCTGAAATAGGCCTGCCCCAAATGAGTTGGTACAGTTCTGTCCTTTGAGCGGAGTTACCTCAGAAGGCCTAATGACATTGCTGGACCTCTCGGGATTTCCAAAGGATAGCACTGTCTCAGGGCTCCTTGTTTTAGCCTATAATAGGGATGTTACTGTGGCCTTGAATATCATTGCTCCAACTCGTGTTTGCCCTCTTACTCTTCGCCTGGGTGCCCCCTGGTTTAATGGGGAAATCCGTGAGTTGAAGAGGCAAGGGTGAAGGTTGGAAAGACACTGGCAGAAAACTTGCCTGGAGGTGGATTAACTTAGATTGATGGATCATTATAAGATCTACCAATCAGCAATTTTCCATAAGAAGGCAGAGTTCCTGTCCAGGGAAATTGCTACAGTGAAGAATAGGCCAGCCCAGCTCTTCCGAACTGTGGAGAGACTGTGCAATCCAGCCTGTCTTCACTCTGGTCTAGTGTTGTCACGAGTACAGTGTGAGGAGTTTGCACAATTTTTCGCTGTTAAGGTGTCCACCATCAGGGATGAGATCAACCAGTGCCTTCCCATTGGACCTTGCACTAATCAATCGAGTGGCACGCTTTGAAGTTTTGTATCAGCGCTAGCATGCTCACCAATTGAGGGTTGAGGGACACACCCACTAAAGCATTCCCTGCATTGTCCAACACTGACACACCTCTGAAATGTGCTGCTACCGCAAGATGTTGCTTGTGCCTGCGCAAGACAACATAAAAATGTTATACTTAATTCTACAATCTGATTGACTGTAAGGATTCTGATAGCCTTGCATTAATTCCTGTTATACTGTCATTTACAGCCTGATCACCATGGCAAATGAATTCTTCCTGCAAGTATTCTATCCTTCTAGTATTACTGAATGATTGGAATGATGCATTCCGGTTTTGAACAAGCATTCGTAACCTGTTGGTGGTGTCAGATAGTTACAGACTTGCTTCATTATATATCACAGTGGCTAATTTCAGCACTTCAGTTGCTCTCTGATATTGATACCTCTGACTATGCTTTGCACATCATTTGCCATGATATCCAGTTATGATAGCAACAGAAAATAAGTGCCTACAAAAATAGAGACTCAGTATCAACGATTTGATTTGGGGCTGCCCTGCAATGGTTGATCCCCTATATGAAAGTGAGTGTAGGGATGAATGACTGGAATGGAGGGAGGGGGGGTTAGTGGGTGGGTGGCTGGGGTGGTAAGAGAAATGTTTTTAGGGGACTAGTGTGACTTCTGCAGTCAAGCTAGCCATGTGATGTAGTGTTGTTGGTGACTAGCTCAGGCTGAGCATGGAAAACTTGCCACTTCATATGGATATGAGATTTAATTTTTATTCTCAAATACTGTTACTGTAGATTGAGGGAATGCTCTCAACCAGATCTTATTTTATGAATGGAATGGTTTTATTTAAAAAAAAAATTATTATCATACTCAACTAATAATTTACTAATACGTCCTCAATCAACACTGTTTGCTGTATCTGAGAAAGCAATATAGCTTTCAGCATGAGACAGAACAATTTAGTTTCGTATTGTGGTTCTCTCACAAGCTGGATGAACGTGAAACCTATATTATACAGCAAAGAGTTACCATGGTGGACATATTCTTATGCATATATGTCAATCTATACATTACACTGACATTTTCTAATGTGACATTCTCTCTAGGCCCAGGAATGGAGACATCATCAATCTCATCAACTGGTAAGGGACAAAAGAGGCAGCATGCACCTGACCTATACTTGGAAATATTGAATCTACAGAGAGAAAACCCTCTACTAGAAAATAAGAAGCTCAATATAGAGATAAAAAAAATAATGTTAGAAACTGATAAATTAGATTTTGAGTTCAAAAGAATGAAAAGTGGTCAATATTGATGTAATGGGACAAATTATGTTGTGAGTGATGTCTTCTGAATCTAGTTTTTATTATTGTGAATATTTTGTTTTTAATGGTAAGGGAAATGAAATGTTAAAGAAGGTGTAAAACAATTGAACATGAATTGAGTCTCTTTTGGAAAGTATAATGTGTTTAGATCTTTCGTTTTTAGAAAATGTTTATTTATATAGTATTTATTAATATAGTATGACACGTCATTATTCTGACATTCTCATACCCAATCAACTGAAAATGTTATCATGAATTGGTTGCTAATATAAACTTGATTAAAAAATTGGATTTATTTTGTTTGAAATAAAACTTGTTTGCATTTCATTTATGTCTTTGAATTCAATAGATTAGTAAAAATCATGTTATGATTATTCATGTGTAAATTTGAAGTGTGAAATTATTTCATATTATATAGAGAATAATTGATAGGCAAATGTGTATTATGGATTTTTTTTTGCACACCCGAGTTGTGTGATGACCAATAAACCTTGGGAGCATATCCATCACACACTTACCTATTTTTTATTTTATAATTGCTTGTGTCAGGTGTTCATTTTCTATCGATTCAGCAGGATTCTGATGGTATTCGTCTTCTAAAGAATATTGTACAAATGTTACAGAGAAAGCACAGTTTAGTATGAAAACATGTTAGTTTTTTTAGCTTACATTTTGTAGTTTCATGAAAAAGAAGCCACTGAGTGTAGAGTGAGGAGAGTGAGTGACTCAACGGCTTCAGAAGAATTGATATCAATGCTTGCTAATGTTTGCGTCAAGTCTTCTGAAGCTGAGTCACTCACTTTACACTCAGAGGATTATTTATCTGGAAATTTAAAAAAGTAAGCTGAAATAAAAAAAACTAATGTGTTTTTATATTAAACAGTGCTCTCTCTGTAACATTTGTGCAGTATTCTCTAGAAGTCTGAACACCACTCAGTCATGCTACAGTCAGCGGGGAAAGTGAAAGTTATTTCGGGAACCATTATAACTGGATTTTGGGTTACTATGGTGTCAAATGCTGTAATAACCAGATTTAGGGTTATTACAGCGTTTGAAGAGACTCATAGTCCAGTTGATAAATAAGGTCACCAGTAATTATAATAATATTGAACACGAGGGGGGATAGTGTTGTTAAAGTTACGCATTACGTAACAGTCAAAACAAATATGATACTACAACTGTCATTAGTCAGAGAAATGTATACTGTTGTTACAGTGAAACTTTGATATTGAAATCCATTAGCGCAACAACTTCGAGGTTATTGCTGTTAAAGGATCCAGTGTCGAAATTTCATCTTTTAACCACAGTTTCTTCTTCATACAAAAAACTTTGCACTGAAGTTTGTTTTTTATGCAATAATGAATGACAGGGCATGTGGTGTTGTGGGATTTACATGCACCTTGTGTGATGTGTCACAAGGCGTAGTTGGGTGACTTTAACCATACAAGAAGCGTGCACATTCCACCACTACACCTGCCCTTAATTTCATTATTGAGATTATAAAAATAATCCATTATTAATAATTATAATAAAAATGAATTACATCCAAAGAAAGTAAACATTTGAGTACCAGTAACTGTGCCTGTTGTCTGTTGCATGATTTACACACGGTCACGTGACATGTTTTGACCAATTATGTTACAGGATTTTACAGCACAGATAGTATTGTGTGTGATAATGTTTTACTGGATGTGTGGAACAGCTCTTGGCCTGGCAGCTAACTTATCTAACTATACTGCCACACTCTACATCATCAGTATTATGAACTCACTGAATATGACATTAAAGCTGAATGACTTGGCAGTCACTCACATGCAGTTCTTAAGTGGAGTGGAAAAGAGATCAATATGTCATCTGCCAAACAGGGGTCTGTTCTACACATCACACCTACTGACATCAGGTAAACAATCTCTTACTTAATCAAAGAGAAAATTCGGAGGATTAATGACCCGCCAGTGGGGATTGGCCCTCGGTTGTGCCTTGGGCCACCCTCCACCTTCACCACCCCGGCCGGTCAGTAATCAACAAAAAATTACCAGCTGCTCAATCAATATTACTTAAATATAGGTTTTAGGCAGTATACTATCTATTGAAATGTACATGATTGTCTCTGATTAGCGCTAACAATGAAAACTGAGTGACTGTCATTAATTTGTTATTGTAGTCCATAAATATCATAAGACTATCATCAATATGCACATTGTTGTATGTTTTTAAACAATAATTTATCAAACATGAAGTTTAAAACTTCCAGCAAAATCAGCAATTTCTGTGTAATGAACAATCATATAATGTGTTTAACAAAATAGAGAGCCTTTGAAGCCAAGGTGGTTTACCGTATCATTTAACACCAGAAAGTCATAATTTTCATATATTTGTCAATGACCCAGTTAAGGTTCAGTTTAGAATTTATTAACAATTTATACAATATCATCAAAAGTAATTTAAAAATAAGCATAAAAATGTAAACGACTGGGTAAATATATGTAATTCTAAATATAATTAATATCCAGTGCATTAGCTACCCAGTAATAGCAAAATGATCAATTATTCAATAAATACAAGCGATATATAAAAAACTAAAATATATATTGAATAATATTTTTTTAACCAATGACACATCTATATATATATGTGTGTTTATACAGTATTATCAATTCTGAAATAGCGGCTTAGAGGGATGAATTATTGTGGTCATATATGGCCATTACACAAACATTCCAAAGTTTCAAGAAAAATATGTATTGGAGACCACTGTTCTTGTTGTGGAGCTCTCCTCTGATTGGATTGCATGGCTATCAGTGTGCATACTGACTTCCAATTGAACACAGTCATCTGGGTCCAGTAATTTTTTTTCTTCTTGTTTGATGAAAAAAGTATTACAATAAGCATGTGTAGAAAAATGGCCAGACACATTGTACTGCTAATTAGAATGATTACATAACACTGGCTGCTAACAGGGAATTCTCTTGAACATTCCTTTACAGCAGCATTAAACACATCATGAAAGCACTATATGAACAGCTGCCATAACCATGAGGATTGTATATGGTGCAGCTCATGTGAATGACTGTCCAGTGGTTTTCATTAATGGTCGGAGAATTGGATAGACATAACTGAAGTATGGGCGGGGGGGTTCATTGTGTTTGGAGTGGACAGGACTGGACTGGTGAGAGATAAACGGTCAAAGTACGGACCATAGTTTGTTAGCTGTTATTGGAATACAGGAGATAAAAAATGATTGTTTGTTGTTAGAGAATGGGATTTTTCTTTCCTGGCACCTGATTGGATAGTTCCCTTGCCAGGGGGTTACATTAACTTCCAACAGATGCACAGGAAATAAAAAGTATCAGCCTATAGTGCCCCTTCATCCACTGAAATATCCAAATGACCACTCTAATTCCCAACTGGCTAAAACCCCCTCATTTGAATTTGAAATACTGTCCCCCCCCAAAGCTCCCTAGTTCAGTGCCTGCTGTGTTTGTGTTAAAAAAAGAACAGAATAAACAATTTTTACAGTCAGGGGGAGAGAGATGATTCTTCATTCCTCACAGATGCAAACATTTTCAAAGCAAACACTCTCCTGACTGCACTCTCGCGCTGTGTCATAATATCTGCCCTTCTAAAAGTGTTCCTCCTGCTGTCCCTAACCATTCTGGCACAGATTTTCTACTCTCCAGCCTGACTGCAGGCAAGTAACACTTCACTTTGATGGGACATGCCTACTCCTGTCACCCACTCCCTCAAAAGTCGGCCAATGCAGTAAAATGCACAAGCCAGCAGCGAATCCTTCTCCAGGGAATGAAGCACACAAACATGCTGTCACCACTCCTCAGACCAGTGCTCCTGATCCGTGCAGAAAAAAATTGTAAACCTGCTGAATACCCCCACTGAAAAATGCACAGCAAATCAAGTAAACACAGAATAACTTACAGTATTTTCAAAGTTGCTTTTCTTTTTTCTGTCAGTCTGCTTGACCTATGTGACTTCCGTGTTAAGTGTCAGTGCCAGAGACGAACATAGTGCTATACCAGTAAACCGAGCACTCCCTAGTCAAAGTGTGGTGACTGTGTAGTCTAGCTTTGTACCTTGTTTGCACTTAATTGAAGTCTCTGTAGTTTGTCTTCTATTTTTTCCTTTTAAGTCCAAAACCGCACTAACAAAAATGGCTTTTCCCTACAGCCACGCACCAACTTATTGAAAAACTGCGCTGCTGGACTGTGCTCAATCTCAGTTCTGCATAGATAAAATTGGGGGTGGGGGATAGAAAAACAGACTTGAGGGTGGGAACATTTACTAATCAGTAAAAAATAAAATATTTGTGCCAGGGGGAAAGGTAAACTTGATAGCCAGCTACAGGTCATACCTATGGAGGCTCATGTATCCCCCAAGTCCCTGAGTATAAAAAAAAAAAGAAGTATAATGCAGTTGGAAGAACTATTTTATTACAAAATGGATATGTCTGAACATACAAACGTAAAATGTGCTTCTTTTAATCATATATAATATAATAGCCCATTTTCTGAACTCAAAAAATACCCTCCAGGGTGAGCAGTGCTGGGCAATACCGGACATTCCAGATGCTATAAGGCACTCTGCCTGCATCGTCAGGCCTCATTACGCCCCTGGGCAGTCCATTATTGACCAATACCGCACACCCAGTCTGGTATTATTGCTTGCATATGCAGTAGTGACTAGACTGGAAAATGGGAATATTTGTGCAAAGGAAAATACATAGTAATTGTGATAGGGTACAATAAGTGGCAGAGGAGCCAGTGTCAGGAAGGGAACTATCCTTGGGGTTAAAAGAGGATGGCATAGGGAAGTATATCTGGGATTCAATGAGTATGTACGAGGGTACCACCATATATAGAGAGAGGGCAGGTATAGGTACAGACCAGGGAGGGCAGAGAGGTGGATGCGGGATAGTGCTGCAGGGTTTAGGGGGGTGAGTGGCAGATGTGGGGTTGCTAAGGAGAACAAGTGTGGGTTGTGAGTCCAGAGTGCGTAGACAGAGCTTGGGGCTTGTATAGCATGAGGGTTAGAGTAGGTCAGTGGGAGGAAGTGCCAGCCGTGACTACTGAAGGCATGTATAGCCCAAGGGACAGAGCAGGCCAGGGGAAGGTGCTAGCGATAACCTCTGAAGACATGTATACTCAGAGGGATAGGGAAAACCTTGGAGAGTATGTGCTAGTGGTAGCTACTGAAGGCACGTATACACTGAGAGAGAAGGCAGCCCTGGAGTATGATGAGCTGGTAGTAACTACTACAGGAATGTATATCCTGAGGGATAGGGTAGGTCTAGGAGAGAAAATGCTAACAGTGAACACTTACGGCATGTATGCCCCAAGGGATACGGCAGGTGAATGAACTATTTTATAACTAAAAAAAAAACTTGAAATTAACACTTTAGAATTGTTTATTCATTTTTTGTACAGTGCACATTTTCTAAGTGTAATACTACCCTCCAGGGCATGCAGTATTAGGAAATAAATGACCTTACAGTTACTGTGATGTCATGCCTCATTACGCCCTGTGCAGTCAGGTATTTTTCAATACTTCCAACCATGTTGGATATTACTGCTTATATAAACCACGAGACACAAAATCAAATAAATAATTACCTTGCAAAGTTATGTAGAGTGGTGCACACACATATAATATTACAAGCTGTCAGCGTGGCTCAGTTGGTAGCACATCCACCTCTGGACCAGAAGGTCGTGGGTTCTCGTCCCACACCGGGCTTGGACTTGCACCTAAAAATTGCTGGCATACGCGTGCAGTACTGGAGGGTGATGTACTGCTGGGTTTGCTGTCCTTCGGATGAGACATTAAACCGAGGTCTCTTCTGCCCATCCTGCTGTTGTCCTGGTGAGTGTCCAGGTGGAAGTAAAAGAACCCAGGGCACTCTTTGCAAAGAGTAGGGTACATTCCTAGTGTCCTGGCCAACATTCCCCTTCCCATAAACCGGTTCATGCAATTATCTAGGCTGTGTGTGGGTGATGCTGTGCAATATGGCTGCCACCGCATAGTCAGTCACTTCACTACCCGTCTAGCATTGTGTGTAAAGCACTTTGGGAGACACTGTGTATGAAAAACATTATATAAATGCTGATTCTTCTTCTTCTTCTACAAACTCTCTCAGGTGACATCCTGCATTCACCACGAAGACCATGAAACCTGCGTTTCAAAACACCTATACAGCGTTCAACAGTGTTCATAGTCTTTATATGAGCTTGGTTAAACCTTTCTTGAGAGCATGTCTGTGAATTTAGATAAGGCGTCAACAGCCATGGCTTTGATGGATAACCACTGTCACCAAGCCTTGACATTCTCCACTTTCAAATGCTCTGCCGATAGCACTGTTATGCATTATTCTTGAGTCATGGGTACTCCCAGGCCGAGGTGCCACAGTATTCGTTATGAGTAGGTCAGCATCACATATAATCTATACATTAATAGAATGCTATTCTTTTCTATTCACATAAATGCTCTCCTGCATGTGTGGTGCCTGTATCCTAACATGCATGCCGTCTATGGCCCATGTTACATTGGGGAACCCCGCAATTTCAAAAAATGAATCTTTCATCTGGTGCAGCCTTCCATGATCTGAGGGGAAAATAATAAAATTATCCATCTTACGGGAAATTGCAGAGGCAACACGATTAACTATTCTGCTAGCAGATGATTTGCGTATCCCTATGAAATCAGCAACAAGGTTAAAAAATTATCCTGTTGCAAAAAAAAAAAAACAGAGCTAGGCAGACCTGGTGCAGCATAGGTATACTGTGGCTTCTCTTGGTAGATGGTTCAATTTCTTGCTTAAGCAAATCTACAATTTCCAATATATCAGATTTTCTGAATATTAGCCTCTCACACACAACAATGTCAGCGTAGTTCTCAAGTGGATTACAGCAGTTCATAAATACCCTTTCCCTTCTCATTGATCTTTGCAGCAGCAAATCTCCTGTCGCTAACATTTGAGACGCCATTTTAAATAATACACACTTGCATGCCCATGGCAACAAAATCAGTGTTATGTGTGATAAGCCTACTAGATAGCAGTCATAAAGGTTAGCCTGCTTTTAAGACCAAAAAAATTAGACATTTTTTGTGCAATGGACTTAAATAATGTAAGACAGAAAAGACAGAAAAGAAAGACTGTGGCCAAAACATAGGTCTTCAATAAAGACTTAGCTCCTTGTGCAACCGGCTGCTGTACCTTAACTTGCCAGGCTTGTAACTTCCATGTATGAGCCGAGCAGCCGTAGACTGCTGCAACTGCAGCCCCGCCCCTAAAATACATTTAATGATGACACAAACTAGGGAAGGAGTTTGCAGGTGCTTTATGTAGAAACAGTATTTGACAGGATCGATGGGGTGGGGGGCGGGGCTCTCTAAACCTAGCTGCATTATTTCTGCTGGCAGTTCTATAGGTATGGAGTTAATTATTTATTTATTTCAATCTTGGAATAAACCTTTGCACCATAGACTCATTTGCCGAGGCTCCACGTCATGACAAATAAGAAAATAGTGAAACAATAATACATATAGTTAAAATGGTAGTGAAAGAACAGACTAAGACAATCACGTAACTTAATTAAGATAAGCAAGCAGGCTTGTACAAACTTGTTGCAAAAAATATCATAGTAGCCAGACCTGCTCAAATAAGAACAGGTCTATTGTCAATGTGCAAACAAGTCTGGCCACAAGGAGTGTAGCCTAGATACATGAAGCGCTAAATTTGGTACAGTTTATTACAGGATATGGATTGTAGGAGGAACATAGGGTTCTGCAGGCTAAAGTTGGAGGAAGGTAACGCTGGGGTGGTTAGGGAGATGGGTAGGGATTGGGGAAAAATGGAGAGAGGAGTGAGATGGGAGGGAGGGGAAGGAAACCGTTATGGGAAAGTGGAAAATATGGAAGAATGGAGTAAGTACTGGAAATAAAGAGCAGCAGGGCCAGTTTACTCATCGATTCGAAAGAGGCCTGAGAGATATAGGCAACGAGGAGTGTCGTGATTAGAGGGAGAATGGAGATGAACTGAAAGGAAGATGATATGAGGAAGGAGGAGGGAAAGGGGATAAGGAGCGCAGGTAGTCTGAGAGCCACAGCTGTGGTTCTCTGATGAATCCGACCTGCTGGACTGCCGTCAGCAGTCCAGGTCTGAAGCCACCAGCCCCTCACAGAAGCTTAGGTACGGACTTGCCCTCAGGGACTGATTACCTCCAGGAAGGGAGCCCTAGCTGTCTGATTTTTCCTTTTTAAATGAGGACAGTTGTCTCGGGGTTTAAATCCAGAGTCTGTTACTGCTGTGGCCCACTGGCTGCAGTCAGCCCCAGGAGCACTCCGATTGGCTCCATATAGCTCTGCACTGTTAATGCTTGAATTATATTGTACTAGATTATGATTTCTGTTAATACTGTCTTGCTAGCATCTTATAGTTGAAGTTTGCTGATTTAATCTAAATGCCTGTAGTGTGTTCCCCCATAAGACCCAGTAGCGATCTCAGCTCAGGCCTTTGAACTCCCCCTTCACCTTTTTACTCTAGTATTGTGTTTTAAATAGCCCTGTTCTTGCTCTTTCAGACCTTGTGGCACCTTGCCTAACATTTTGGTCTGCAACATCCCCACCTCGTTTAAGCCATTTTGCATTTCTTTTTAGCTCCACGAGCAGCTCCACCCTCTCACCTTTCTTATTTAATTCTCCTCTGTCCTTCTCTTTTCAGGTAGCCTGAGAGCCACAGCCGTGGTTCTCTGATGAACCCGACCTGCCAGACTGCCATCCGCAGTCCAGGTCTGAAGCCACCAGCCCCTCACAGTAGCTCAGGTATGGACTTGCCCTCAGGGAATGATTACCTCCAGGAAGGGAGCCCTAGCTGCCTGATTTTTTGGCCCACCCACCCCCCGGTCCTGTTTAAATACACTTAAACCCCACCCTGGCTTTCTAGCTCACTCCTACAGGCTACTGCCAGCCACACCCACCCACCACATCCCCAACCTCTATTAAATCCCCAAGGGTACTGCCCAGTTCTCATCTACTCTGCTCTTATTAGCTTTCAGTAGACTTATCCCACCTACTCCAAAAAAGACCATACCTTCTGCCCCAGAGAACAATATTTCTGACCTCTCTTGGCGCTTAAGTAAGGGAACCATTTTCCAACAAATGAGCCTGCTTATTATTCTCAATCTAATCATCTTCTCTGGAAGGACTGCTATACTGTGACCCAAAATACCGCCGATCTCTCCACTGAATTCCCATTACCTACCCCAAGGACGATCACCTACAACTACTCCCTAACTCTCGCCCCAAAACACACCACCCAGACCGCTTCACCTATGGATGGCTCTCCCATCAAGTACACATGTTCCCATGCTCCTCAGGATCTCTCTCCTAATAACAGGTTTCTCTCACTCAAATCACTATCCCTTTAAAGAGGCTCCTAATACATTAACAGTACGGGGACAAAAGAAGTACTGTAGAACTAGAAATATTCGTGCAAAGTTTATATCGCGCTCAAGAGACCAATTAGCTGATTGCACCAATATAACAACGGGCGGCAAGGTCTTTAATTCCATGGATTGTCAACTTTGAAGGATGTCTCTAGTGAAATGGTTAAACTCACCTTGGAGACCTGCTAGTAAGCGTGGTTTCTCAGCCCTACAGACCGACAATTTGAATGCTGATGTTCTTTCTGTCACTGCTGGCATCTCAAATCTAATGGCAGAGGCTGTCACCAAAGAGCTAGCTGCTGCATCTCCACCTGCCAAGAAACGCAGATCTCATTATGTTGTTTATCCTCCAGAAGTCCGATTTGAAATTGGGAAATATTCCGCAGAACAAGGTGTCATGAATGCAGTCAGGTACTATGAAGGCAAGTATCATCAGAAAATCAATGAAAGCACAGTGCGTACATATAAGCATGATTACAAACTAAAGTTGACAGATACACCAGACCCTGACAAACTGTGCAAGGAGCTCCCAATAAAACCCAGAGGGCGTCCCCGTCTACTCATGGCAGACATTGAAGGTGAATTAAAAAGTCTTCTAAGGACTTTGCAAGCCGAAGGTGCTGTGATTAATGGCAGGCTCTTGATTGCCATTGCTACTGGCATTGTAAAGGTCAAAAGCCCAGAATTTCTGGTAGAGAATGGTGGTACTTTGACATTTTCAAGACAGTGGTCATGGCTGTTTATGAACAGAATGGGCTTCAGTAAGAGGAAGGGCACCAAGGCTGCCAGGAAAACACCAACTGATTTTGATGCCCTGAAAAATGCTTTCTAAGGCAGAATTGCCACTGCAGCTCGGCAAGAGCTAATTCCACCAGAGCTAGTTTTAAATCTCGATGAAACTGGTGTTAACTTGGTGCTATGCTCAGAGTGGACTATGGAGAAGGTGGGGAAAAAGCAAGCCGAAGTGGCAGGATTGGGTGATAAACATCAGATTACTGTAGTCCTGTGCTGTACTTTGTCTGGCCACTACCTGCCCCCTCAGATCATCTACCCTGGCAAAACCGACCAGTGCCACCTTTCATACAAATTCCCCTCTGATTGGCAGGTGACTCATAGTGAAAACCACTGGGCCAACTCACAAACTACAGTGCAGTACATCGAAGATGTCATTGTTCCCTATGTGCAAGCGATAAAAACAAAACTTCAGCTACCGACTGTGCAGAGGACACTGCTAATCCTGGATTTATTCCATGGTCACACTACACCTGATGTCATCGAGGCTTTTGACAAACATAACATTGTGTCAGTGTTTGTACCTGCATCCTGCACCGACCTTCTTCAAACACTAGACATTTCAGTAAACAAGATTCTGAAAGATTAGTTAAAATTTAGTTTTACAGACTGGTATGTGGGTGAGGTGGTGACCAACATGACACAATGTAAACCAGAAACAAAATTTAACACTGACCTCCGTACAACGAGTATCAAAAATAGGCATGCACAATGGTTGGTGGCAAGCATTATGAAACTCGGCAGCTCGGTCTGAGGATCAAGTAGAGGGGGTTCTGAGCGTCGAATCCTACATGCACACTCTGAATGTCTAAATGGTCAGCCTTTATACCAAAACAAAACTTAGTCATGAATCACACTGAATTTTAGCTTAAATGTACTTTCTTTTTTTTCAGATCGTGCCACAGATGACAAATAAACTGAGAGAAGCAGCAACAGCTTCATATGTGGGACTGTGTCTGATCGAGAATCAGATTTTGGAATTTTTACTTTCTGCACACAAATAGTTTCCAATAAAGAGTTTGCTTCACCTTACCATTTGTTTTCTTTTGTTGTATTTCCAACGAAACACGACAGACATGCCAAAAGTTTTCGCCGGTAACGCGGAAGTGAAACTGACCGAGCACGTGGTTCTTGGTAATGAATCCAGTAAATGGGCATCCCTTCCTCCATCCCTCCATTGGCAACTACTGTACATTCAAAGTAGAATAAAGTAAATGTTCATTCAATGGATACTTGGAATTCAAACTACAGTTTAGTAATGGAATGCAGGAACGAATAGTAGTGACATGGTGGCATGGTGATGCAGTGCTTTGTCGACATCCTTCCTAGTTACATACATACAGGACAGGTAGGCGTGTTGTTGATAAGCTGGTGGCTGGTGACGTTATATGCCATGACAATGCAAGTAAACTTTGCTGTAAAAATTATTTAGCTGAAAAAGAATCTCCTACGAGTATAGTGAAAATTTTTTTACAGTGAAGATTTCGAGTTCTACAGTAGATCAAAACTCTCTTAAAGTCCCTAATTCTGATGCTGATCCTCATCTCAGGTAATGTCCACCCAAACCCTGCCCCCAACAGTCTAGCCCCTGTGGTGCTGACAGGTCTGGGGGCTCACCTGGCTACCATCAATATCTGAAGCCTCCTTAAAAGCTGGATCTTTTCACTGCCTGGGTCATACTCCACAACCCAGAAATAATATCAGTAATCAAGACATGGCTATCACCTAAGACCCCTGACGCTGCAATAACAATTCTGGGTTATGTCATTTTCAGGCAAGACAGATGCTCCAGGTGGGGGGGGGGCTGTGCCCTGTACCTCAAGGACACTCTAATCGGGCACACCCTACCTATACCTCACCCTGTGAGTGACATCTAGGTTCTTGACACAAAAATATGTCTGGGGACCCACCATAAAACACTGATGGTGGCATCAGTCTACATACTGCCCAAACTTACCAACCAAGGATTGATCTCCGTACTGGATGTCATTCACTCCATAGATCAGAAATCTGAAACTATCCTTCTTGGGGACTTTAATGTAAATTGGTCTTCCCCCAGGGCACATAAGTATAAAGATATCTTGACAGCTGACAATTTCTCCCAAATGGTTAAAACACCCACCCGAGTAAACTACAGAACAGGTACCTCAACTCTTCTGGACTGGGTTCTTACAAACCGTCCTGAACACATTACTAATACAGTAGTTCTCCCTGACTGTATAAGCGACCACTCACCAGTCCTACTCTCATGGTCCAACAAATTCATTAAGACCCCCCTAAAATCATCAACAGTAGAAAACTACTACCTGGCTATCTGAGGCCACTAAAAACATGCATAGGAGATTACGACAGGTCACCTATAGATGCAGTCCCAGACGTGGACACTGCACTTGACTACTTTATCCAAAGCTTCAACACAGCCTGTAATGCACATGCACCCTTCATGAAATGCAGAATTAAAGGTGTTAACAACTCTTGGATCAACCTTGGTCTCCTTGAGCAAATGAAGGCCCGGGATCACCTCTGGCAATGAGCTAAGCTGACCAGAAACAGGGCAGATGCTCAAGCCTTCAAAGCTGCAAGAAATGCCTACTCCTGCACAATTCGAAATGAAAAGGCCAATTACTACAAAAGAGTGCTAACAAACTCTTGGAAAGATGGAAATAAGTTTTGGGGCAACCTAAGGGAACTAACTGGAAAAAAAACCAAAGTCCTACTTGCTATGGTCCACCTAAATGGCCACATCATTACAGATCAAGTCACAGTGGCAAATGCCTTTAATGCAGCATTTACAAACCTTAGCCATGTTTACCGCCAGCTTTCTTTGATCCCCCTCAAGATACCATTAACTCAGTGAAAGTCAGAAATTTGGAGGGAAATCCGTCATTCTACTTCAAAGCTGTCTCCAAGGACATCTCAAAAAAGTACCTCCTTCGAGAATTTGGAAAGTCTAGATCAAGCAGCAACTCCCTTAACCTGAAACTCCTTGCTCTTACCCTCGATGAAGTCCTGACCCCCTCACCAAAATCCTTAACAAATTTCTCATGCTCTCACAGTTCCCCCAAAAATGGAAATCAGTGATGGTGACACCTATCCACAAAAGTGGCGATAAATCTGTTACAAGCAACTATAGACCAATCTCTATTCTCCCCCCTCTCTCAAAAGCACTGGAGAGAATAGCTGCTGACCAACTGATAGAATACCTTACTGAGCATAACCTGCTATGTCAAGAACAACACGGATTTCGCAAGGGCCACAGCATGACCATGGCACTCCTAGAGCTTACCTCCTACATCCACAATGCCCTGGACCAAGGGGAACTCGTTGGCGCCACCTTCATCGACCTAACTAATGCATTTGACACCGTCAACCATTCACTACTGCTTCAACAACTATCTTTGATAGGCCTATCTCCAGACACAACTCTTTGGTTTCAAAGCTACCTCAGTGACCGAACACAGCAGGTAAAAATTGACGAATCCCTCTCAACACCCCACTTGGTCCGATCAGGAGTACCACAAGGATCCATCCTGGGTCCTATGCTTTCAGCATTTTCCAAAACAGCCTCCCTTCATCTTGCTAAGAAAAAAATCCTACTCTATGCCAATGATGCTGTTATCTTCACCTCCCACTTTGACTCCTCCTTTCTTCAGTTGTTACTACAAGAAAGCTTCACTGATGTAGAGGCATGGTTTAAATCCCACAAGCTTATTCTTAACTACAGCAAAACCAAATCAAGGCTGTTCAATGGTACCCACAGCAAACATAAAAACAGAGACCTCTCTATCTCAAACAGCAAAGGGGCCACCCTTGAATAAGTACATCTATTTAAATATCTTGGGGTGATTCTTGACCCAACACTTGGATACTCTGAACATATCAACTATGTAGCAAAAACTGTGAATACCCGCATAAGCCTGCTCTATAGACATAAGAACTGCCTCACGGTTGAAGCCCTAAGCACTGCCATTCACAGTTCAGTAATCTCTATAATAGACTATGGGCTTGTGATCTATGGGTCTGCCACTGACACAGCTCTCCGACGCATTGCCACAGCACTAAATAAGGCATGTCATCTCCAGACATCTGCATACCACCTTACACACACCTGCGAGATCTACGAACATGCAAACTGGCTCCAACCATGTGGCAGAATTAAATATCAAACAATGTATCCTAGCAAAAAAGCAAACATTGGACCTACTACCCCCGGATCACAGGCATTGCTGAGACCATATAGCGGTCCATGACAAACCAGGAATTCAAGCAACCTCTCCTTCACTGTTCCCCTTTGCAGGATTACTCAAGGTCAATGATCCTTCTTTTTCAGAGCCTCCTCCTGGTTCAACACCCTGCCAGCAGAAGTTATCAGCAAAGCAACCCTGGGTGCCTTTAAGCTCAGCCTGCATCAATACCTCATCTCCTGTGCCTCCTGCAACTGCTACACCTAAATGGTTTATCCCCCCACTCCATATCCCACCCTTCCCTCCCTATTCCTTCCCTCCTCCTCTACTCCCTCCACATACCTCCTTGCTGTCCTTGCCCCTGACCCACCCCCCACTCCCTCTCTTTCTCCCTCTTTACACCAGCCTCTGGTCTCACCTCCCTCTGTTGGATGGCTACCTATATGAATCTATAGTGTTTCATTTGTTATAGAAGTGATTTGCACAATTGTGATGTTTTGGTAATTGACAAAGCCTTCTGGCTGCTATGTTGATTTCTCTTTTGCACAATACCACTGCCTGTCCTAATGTTTCAAGTAACTTGACATGGAACCTTTGTAAAAGAGCCCCTGGTTCAAAGGTGTATCTAATTTCCCCTTAAATAAATAGAAAGGAGAAAGTCAAGGCAAATAGAGAGAGAGAGAGAGAGAGGGAGGGAGCTAGGAGTCACAGTCGCAGGCACTGGCCAGGGTTAGTGCAGAGCAGATCTTTGCTTTAAATAGACCAGGTTTGGTTTCTGTAAGTAGTTCTTCAATGAGAGAGTTGAACCAGATTGGTGCACGATATTCAAAGGACCTTTGACCTTGAGTGGTTCTATGGAAAGGAACTTTCAGGGTTTGGCAAATTATAGACCCATACATATGGAACTTCCAACAAAAGTAATGCAACTACATTTAGAAAGTCCCCTTCCCCATGTATCCTATTAATACCTGCAGCCTGTTTCTTACTTGTATCCCCATTATGCTTATTTTAGGGGCATGGCTGCTGCAGTGCTCAGCAGCCACGTGGCTCGTGCATGGAAGCTGCAAGACAGGCAACTTAAGGTACATATTTCTTTTAAAGCTAGCTCTTTGGGCAGCCAACTCCTTGGTTAAGAGTTGCCTGCCTGGAGTAAGTCAGCTGCTATCTGAGATACTGTACACAAACAACAATATGAGAATGCTTCAGGAAATATAAGGAGACTCAAAGGGAGGAAGACAGGAAGGTTTACCTAAAGTGTCTAAGGGAAGCGGGGAAGGCTGTTAGGAGTTCAAAGGCATGGACTGAGGAAAGATTAGCGCAGATGGTGAAGAAAGTGGACAGACATTCTATAGGTACATCAGCGAAAGAAGGATAGCTGGGGGTTAGTAAGGATCAGTGGCGATGAAGGGGAATGTATGGAGGGAGACCTGGAAAAGACAGAAATACTGTACTGACTAAATACTTCTGTTCAATATTCACTGAAGAGGGGGACGGCAGGGACCACAGCTGGGTAACAGACACAAGAGGGGGAGTAAACACAAGTCCTTTCACAGAGGAGAGAGTCCTGGAGGAGCTCACAAAACTGAAGGTGGACAAAGAAATGGGACCAGATGGCATACACCCAAGAATATTAAGGGAGCTGCAAAGGGAACTAGCGGTGCCTCTGGCAGCAATGTTCACCGAGTCACTCAATACAGGAGTGGTTCCAGAGGACTGGAGGAGGGCACATGTAGTCCCTCTGCACAAAAGTGGTGGCAGGGAGGAGGCAGGGAACTACAGACCAGTCAGCCTAACCTTAGTGGTGGGTAAGATCATGGAGGCACTGCTTAAAGAAAGAATAGTGGGACACTTGGAATCCAGGGGTGCCCAGGATCTGATGCAACATGGATTCATAGCAGAAAGATTGTGTCAAATGAATCTGATAGATTATTTTGACTGGGTGAAGAAGGAGGTAAATTGGTCAGAGCTGTGGACATCACCTACCTTGATTTTAGCAAGGCCTTCGACACTGTCCCACACAAGAGGCTAGTTAACAAGATAGGTAGTCTGGGCATGGGCCACAAGGTGGTAAACTGGGTTAGGAACTGGTTAACAGACAGGAGGCAGAGGGTGGTAGTAAATGGAATCCAATCCAGGGAGGGGGGTGACCAGTGGGGTACCTCAAGGATCAGTCCTTGGGCCAGTCCTGTTTAATGTCTTCATTAGTGACATAGCGGAAGATCTGGAGGGAAAGGTCTGCCTGTTTGCAGATGACACCAAGATCTGCAACAGGGTGGATACTCTGGATGGGGTGGAGAAAATGAGGAGGGACCTGGGGAAGCTTGAGAAATGGTCCGAGGTGTGGCAGCTGAGGTTCAGTTCAAAGTGCAAAACAATGCACCTGGGATTAGGGAACCCTGTAGAGAGCTACAGGTTGGGGGGATTACTGATGGTCACCAAAGAAGAAAGGGATCTGGGGGTTATAATTTCAGATGATCTAAAGGTGTCTAAGAAGAGTACAAAGGCTGCAGGGAGGGCCAGGAGCATGCTGGGGTGCATAGGCAGAGGTTTCACTAGCAGATGGAGGGAGGTGGTTATGCCATTGTATACAACACTAGTGAGGCCTCACCTAGAGTACTGTGCGCAATTCTGGAGGCCACATCTTCATAAGGACATTGACAGGATGGAGGCAGTCCAGAGAAGGGCAACAAAGATGGTGCAGGGCTTGCACCAGAAAACATATGAGGAAAGGTTAAAGGACCTCAACATGTACTTGCTGGAGGAGAGGAGGGATCTGGGTGACATGATAAAAACATTCAGGTACCTTAAAGGTATAAACAAGGTGCGGGGGCGACATTTTCAATACAGGAGGAGTACAGGAATGAGGGGGCATGATATAAAACTGGAAGGTGGCAAGTTGAGGGGAATTAGGAGAAAGTTTTTCTTCATGGAGAAAGTGGTGGATGCATGGAATAGTCTGCCACAGGAGGAAGTGGGTGCAAGCACAGTGGAAGAGTTTAAACATGCATGGGACAGGCATAAGGGAACCCTAGAAGTGGGAAGGAGAGGAGATAGCCATAGGTTAAGTAGGGTCAGAAACTACAAACAAGGGAAGGGCTTATGGGCAGACTGGTTGAGTTTGGCGGTTCTTATCTGTTGACAGTTTCTATAACCCCCCACCCCCACACAGAATCCCAGGACATCTACAGATAATGTCCTCCTGCATTGACTGCTGGACTCTGCTTTCTCACTGACCAGATCAAATCTAAAGTGAGGTTTTTGTGAAATTAATGGTCATACCAGCAATGTACATAGGATTCTACGTAATAAATATAGGTTACTCACCTGTAACAGGAGTTCTAGGAGTGATATATGTTGTTCATCCACACAGTCTGGCAGGTACCTTGCCACTTTAAGATATGCCGGAAAGTCTTCAGGCTGGCTCCTCCCACCCACCCGGGTGATGAAACTCTTGGCTCTGCCTCATGATGCCAGATCTAGCCCACTGGAAGCCAGGTTGTGTGCCAAAGCCGGGGAGGCTGGGTGGGTCCGTGTGGATGAACAACATTGTATTTCTAGGGACGTGGATATGTTGTTCTATTCACACTATCTGGCAGACTCCTAGCAGATCTCTGGGAGGAAGGAGGGAGGCAAGGGAAAGGAAGGGGAAGGGAACATTATTTAACCAGGAGTAGCACACTAAGCCGAAGCTTGTTTCCAGATGTGACCTGGGAGCACAAGGAAGTTAAGTGACTTCCTCAGAATCATACAGTATGCAGCTAGGTGGCTGTGATTCAAACCAGGTCTCAGATTTGCAGCTCAGGAAGCCTTAACCCACTGCACTATGCATAAGGCACACACCACCAAGGGAACAGGGACTGGAGAACCTTCAAGGGACCCAAAGCCAGCAGTCTGGCATGATTCAAGGTCGATGTGGTAATGGGAAATGAAGGTGTGTGCTGACTTCCAGCTAGCAGCCCTGCAGATTTCCTGGATAGAAACATAGAATCTGATGGCAGATAAGGACCGCTTGGCCCACCTAGTCTGCCCATTTCCTACCTAACGGATAAGCTGCAGATCCTAGTTAACCAACAGCATACTTCCTCCTACCCCCCACTAGAATTGCTTTATGTCTGTCACATGCATTCTTGAATTCCACCACTGTTTTTGACTCTACGATCTCCTCAGGAAGGCTGTTCCATGCATCCACTACTCTCTCTGTGAAAAAATACTTCCTCACATTACCCCTGAGCCATCCCCCCTCTATCTTCAAATTGTGTCCCTTTGTTCTTGCACATCTCTTTTTCTGAAAGATGCTACCCTCTTGGATGTACCCCCTCTCCCTTCTTTCCTCAAGGGTACACATCTTTAGTTCCTTTAGTCTTTCTTCATATGTCTTCTGATGCAGACCCTGCATCATTTTGGTTGCCCTCCTCTGGACAGCATCCACCCTGTCTATGTCTTTGTGGAGATAGGGTCTCCAGAACTGTACACAGTACTCCAGATGTGGTCTTACCAACTGTCTGTACAGAGGTCCAACAACTTCCTGTTTTCTACTGAAGATGCCTCTCCCTATGCATCCCAGTATCCCACCAGCCCACCTTACTGCCTTCTCACATTGCTGGCCCACCTTTAGGTCATCTAATATGACTACCCCCCAGGTCCCTTTCCATTTTTGTTGTTGTCAGTATCTCACCCCCCATTGTGTACTCTTCCCCTGGGTTTTTGTTTCCCAGGTGCATTACTTTGCACTTCTTTGCATTGAATCTAAGCTGCCATACATTTGACCGTTCCTCCAACCTTGCCAAGTCTCTTTTCACCTTTCCACCCCACCTTGTGTATCAACCATGTTGCAGATCTTTGTGTCATCTGCAAAGAGACATACTTTCCCTTCCAGTCCCTCTGCAATGTCACTTATAAAGACATTAAAAAAGGACTGGCCCCAGTACTGAACCCTGCGGTACCCGACTAGTAACCCTCCTTTCTTCACTGTGGACTCCATTTACTATTATCCACTGTGTCCTGTTGTCTAACCAGTGTTTTACCCAAGCTACCACCCTAGGACCTACTCCCAGGCTGGCTAATCTGTTTATTAATCTTTTGTGCGGGACTGTGTCAAATGCCTTGCTAAAGTCTAGGTAGGCCATGTCCACAGCCCCTCCCTGGTCTACTGCTTTGGTCACCCAGTCAAAGAAATCAAGTAGATTCATCTGACATGACCTTCCTGCTGTGAATCCATGCTGCCTTGGGTCCTGTGCCCCACTGGCCTCTAGGTACTCAACAATTCTTTCCTTCAGAAGTGATTCCATCATTTTCCCTACCACTGAGGTCAAACTGACAGGTCTGTAGTTTCCTGCCTCTGTCTTGCTCCCACTTTTGTGAAGGGGAATCACATCCTCCCTCCTCCAGTCCTCAGGTACCACCCCATCCTCCCATGATTTATTAAAAAGGGTAGTCAGTGGTATTACTAGTTCTTCCCTTAGTTCTTTTAAAATTCTAGGGTGAATCCCATCAGGTCCCATTGCTTTATCCACCTTCAATTTTAAGAGGTCTTTCAGAACCCTTTCTTCTGTGAAAGGACTAATGTCAACCCCCCTATCCAGAGCGCTTCTATTGACTGGATTAGGCAATTCCCCCTGCTTTTCCATTGTGAATACTGAGCAGAAGTATACATTCAGTAACCCTGCTTTTTCACTGTCGCTCTCTGCCCAACCACTTTCCTCTTTGTTCAGCCTCAGTATCCCTGCCTTAGTCTTTCTTTGCTCCCTAATGTACCTGTAAAAGGTTTTATCCCCCTTCTTAACTGATTTGGATATCTTTTCCTCAGTTTGGGCCTTTGCTATTCTGACTGCCTTACCCGCTTCCTTCTGCCTTAACTGGTAAAGTTCTCAGTCCTGTTCCTTCTGTGTTTCCTTATACTTCCTGAATGTTATCTTTTTTTCCCTTACCTTCCCCGCCACTAGAAGCAGCCACCAATGCAGCGGTATGATGGGTGGAATGAGCCCTAAGCCCAATGGGAGGCTCCCTACCTGCTAACCTCTAGCAGAGATCAATGCAGGAAGTGATCCACCAGCCAATCATCCACTTGGTTGCAGGTCTGCCAGGTGCGGCTTCAGCGTATGTGACAAACAGCTGGCGAACCTCTCCCCGAACTTCTGCCGTATGCTCTTTGTTGTAAGTGAGCACTCTTCTCACGTCCAAAGTATGGAGCCTGTACTCAGCCTTTGAGGTGTGATTAGGGTAGAACATCAGCAGAGTCAACACCTGGTTCAGGTGAAACTCTGACACCACCTTCGGAAGACATTTGTTTGGTGGGGGCGCAGGACAACCTTGTCCTTGTGGAAGACCAGGTAGGGATCTTCGTTGGAAAGCACCTGGAGCTCCTCAATCCTTCTGGCTGATGAGATAGCCACCAAGAAGACTGTCTTCCACAACAGGTGAGAGATGTCACACCTGTGCATTGGTTCAAATGGCTTGCCCATGAGCTTGGCCAATACTAACAGTAAATCCCACAGAGGTGGTGGTTCATGCACCGGAGGGGATAAGTGATCTTGACCCTTGGAAAAGCACCAGTCCACTTCCTCCTGCACTGACTGCTTGCTGGCCAATGCCAGTAAGCAGAGATGGCTGCCAGGTGCACCTTGAGGGCCTTTAACTGAAGCCCTTGCTGGGAAATGGACCACAGGTAGTCCAGAATGCTAGCCAGTGAACAGGACGAGGGGTGAAACCTCTTGACCTGACACAAAATGGAGAATCTCTTCCATTTAAAGGCATAGCATTTTCTGGTTGACTTCTTGCGGGACACCTCAACTATGTTGAGGACCTCATTGGAAACAGCCAAGGCCTGGAACCCTAGCCACTCAGGAACCAGACCATCAGGTGCAGGGATTGAAGGTCTGGATGGAGTACTTTCCCCTTGTTGATGGAGAGCAGGCCCAGGTGGGCTGGAAGCTGCCTCGGGAGCCTGGAGCTGAGGCTGAGGAGATCTGGATACCAGAACTGGCATGGCCAGTCTGGGGCTACCAGGATCACCTGCACCTTGTCCCTCCTCACCTTGAGGAGCACCTTATGGTTCAAGGGAAATGAAGGGAAGGCACAAAAGAGGCCTGGGGTCCATGGCCTCGAGAAGATATCCCCCTGCAGTGAGCCCTGCTGTGGGGGGTGGGCATGGTACAGCCTCAGCTTGGCATTCTCCCTGGCAGTGAATTGGTCCACCTGAGGTGTGCCCCAGTAGGAGAACAGGTCTTGTACTAGCTCCAGCAGGAGAGACCACTAGTGAGATGCATTGCCTATCCGGCTGAGGGCATCGGCCAGACTGTTTGAGGCTCCTGCCACATGAATGGCTAGGAGATCTGCCTCCAGGCTAAGCACAAGAGACCAAATGTGAAGAGCCTCTTTGCACAGATGCAAGGAGTGCATTCCGCCCTGTCTGTTGAGATAGTACATGATTGTGGTGTTGTCCATCTGGACCTGAACTGCTTGATCCTGAACAAATGAAGCAAAAGTGGTGAGGGCTAGCCTGACCGCTCGGAGCTCCAGCAAGTTGATGTGACATCAGGACTCCTGAGGGGACCAGAGTCCATGGGCTCTGTGCCTCCTCAGATGGGCACCCCAACCCATCAGAGAGGCGTCGGTCATCAGGATGAAGGTCGTCTTGGGGAGGATGAATGGGATTCCCTCCCACAGATGAGCTGGGATGAGCCACCACTGCAGGCTGTCCCACTTCTCCTGGGTCACAGAAACTGGCTGGTCTAGATGACCTGAGCACTGAGACCACTGGTGGGCCAGCCCCCCACTGAAGGGGCTGCATATGCCAGTGGGCCCAATGGACCATGCTGGTGCAAGCCACCATGAGACCCAGAAGGCACAGGAAGTCCCAGGCAGGGCACAATTGCCCAGCCAGAAATGACTGGGCAAAGGAGGAAAGGACCTCGGCCCTGTCCTTTGGGAGCTGGGCTCTGGCTTGGAGAGAATTAAGCTCCCTCCCAATGAACTGATTCACCTGCGAGGGCACGAGTTCTGACTTGGCCTCATTTTTGAGGAGGCCAAGTTGAGAGCAAGCCTGGAGGGTCAGGTCTCTGGACTGCTCCACCTCCAACCTGGAGGGAGCTGCTATCAGTCAGTCATCCAGATAAGGGTAGACCCCAGACCCCTCGGTGCCACAGAAATGCTGCCACCACTATGATGCATTTGGTGAAGACCCCGGGAACAGATGAGAGGCTGAAGAGCATGGCCCAGAACTTGTAGAGAGTTCTCTCTGCCTGAAAGTGGAGGAACCACTGATAAGACAGATGGATTGGGATGTGAAAGAACGTGTCCTGGAGGTCCAGGGAGTAGAACCATATGCCCTGCTCCAGGGATGGTGTTATCTGACCCAGGGTTATCATCTGAAAGGTGCACGGCCTTAGGAACTTGTTCAGGTTGTGCAGATCGAGAATGGGGCTCCAGTCCCCCATCTGTTTTGGAAACAGGAAGTACCTGGAAAAAAAACCCTGGGCATGGAGGAGGATCCACAACCTTGCTGACTATTCCCTTGCAAAGCAGCAGGACCATGTCAGCTCAGAGAGCTATCTGGGAGGCTGTGGACCCAGTAGCTCTCCATGGGGCACGGGCTCAAAAGGGAGGGACCTGCTTGAACTCCAGAAGCAGGCTCCCGATGACCACTTCCAGCACCCAGTGGTCCATGGTGATAGCAGACCAGGCAGAAAGGAAGTGGCTGATCTGGCCCCCCCGAGGGGACCCATGAGATATGAGATGAAGTTGGGGGAGGCACCTCACAACCCATTACTGGGCAGGCTTGGAAGGAGGAGGGACCAGCCGAGTAGCCACCGGGGCTCTTCCCCCCAGGCTTCCTGACTGAGGAAGCGACAGACTTGGCTCTAGGGTGCCAAGTTTGAGCCTGCTGACCCTGCTGCTGGTACTGCTGGGCAGGTCTTGCCACAGGAGCGGAGGGACAAAAGGGCTTACGCTGCTGATGGCGGTCTTTATCCTTCTGTGCAGATATGACTGAATCTAGGGTAGCATTGGACTTTTTCAATGCGCTGGAGGTGGCCCTCTACCCCAGGCCCCAACAGGTCACTGCCCAGAAAGGGAACATCTGTGAGCTTGTGTTGGGTGTCTGCTGTGAAGGTTGAGATCTGAAATCAAGCCCTGTGGTGCATGGCCACTGCGGCAGCTACCAAATGGGCACAAGAGTCTCCAATGTCCAGAGTCATCTGGAACTGTTGCTTTGCCACTGCCCTTCCCTGGTCCCGAACCTGCTTGATCATGATCTGAAGGTCAGACAGGAAATGATGGAGCACCTCATCCAGGGAGCCCAACAGGGCATGAGAGAAGTGTGCCATCATAACAGCTGAGCTGGCCTGGCAAAGGCCCAAAGAGGCGGCAGCGTACACCTTTCTCCTAGAGTAGTCTAACTTCTTGGACTCCTTATCTGGGGGCTTGTCCAAATCTGTTGTATTGCCCAAACACCTGAAGACAGAATCTGCCACCAATCCCTTGGCTGAGGGGTGCTCCGAGAAGCTGGAGAGGGAGCCAGTAGTGCCATGCTGGCCGATGATGCAGGGCAAGAGGATGGGCACTGACAGAGCTCAAATGCCAGGCCCACAATGGCCTCGGTTATGGGGTAGGCCTCTGTAGGGGAATCCCCCTTGTCCAGAATCTCCATAAGGGGATATCTGGCCCATTTCTGCATGAGTTCGAGCGACATCTCGGTGGACTCTGAGATGATCCGAAGGATACCAAGGAATGAGGTGGGGCTCTCATCCACAGAAAGACCCCTGAGGATTCCAGGTTGACTGAACAGGAATGCAACGAGGAGTCTGCAGACTCCAAAGAGTCTGCATACAGCTGGTGACCATCTGGGCCACTCTCCACTCACTGAGGGGCAATCATGGGTGAGAGTGACCAACAACCGATGGGGTAAACCTTTAGCCAACCAAGAATCCTTGGTTGGTGCCCCCATTCTTCAGCAGTGTAGGCAGTGGTTCCACCACACTGGTTGGAGCAACCGGTTTTGGCCATGCTGTCAGCGCCGGAACTGGGTCTTTGACCAAGGCACTGGTGGTGGGAGACGGCTTTGGCTGTTTGGGAGACAGCCACTTAGCTGCTGGTGTGTAAGCCAGCATCAGCTTGCTGCCAGCCAAAAGGAGTTGTTGCCACATGAGATCCTCATAGCACTGACATAACTTGTGCCGGAGCCTCTCCTCAGCTGGGGAGGATGAGGAAGATGAGCGGTGGTGCTGCTTTCTGCCCAGCACAGGAAACAACTCACTCTGTTCCATTCTGTATTTGACAGAGTACAGCGCCCAGTGCAAAGGAACTAGCATCTGAGTAGAGCTTGAAGAGTTGATTGGACTTTGGGTAGGCCAATACTGGAGAAGACATTAAGTTTTCTTTTAAGGTTTCAAAGGCCTGTTTGCATTTGGAAGTCCCTGTATAGTCACATCCCTTTTTGGGGAGGGTGTATAATGGAGCTGCAATCTTGGCATAGTTGCAAATGAACTTTCTGTAGTAGCCAGACAAGCTGAGGAAAGCTCAATGGTCTTTGAGATTGTTAGGCTCTAGGTAGTCTTTGACTGCTGAGAGCTAGTCTGAATCTGGAGAGATGCTTTGAGAACTAACCACATGTCCCAGGTAATGAATTTTGTGCTGTGCAAAACAACACTTCTCTGGGCGAAGTTTAAGATTGGCTTGTCTGAGATGTTCAAACACTTCTTGGAGATGTTGGAGGTGCTCTGGCAAAGTTCTGCTGAAAACAATAACATCACCCAGGTATTCTAGTCAAGATTTCCAACACAACCTATGTAGTCCAGCTTCCATAACACGTTGTAATGTGGCCAGATTATTCCAAAGTCCCATTGGCAGATGTTTGAATTGAAAAAAGTCCCAAGTGGCAGTGGCATGCTGTGTATGGACAAGAAGCTGGATCAATGGAAATTTGGTAGAACCACTCTGAAGGTCTAGAGTGTTGAAATAAGCAGGGCAGGCCACTCCGAGACTCTTTAAGGCAGAGCTGGCCCAGTGGCACTGAGGGTTGAAGCACTGGACACCATACCTCACGCTACACTGATGACCTGCACTTGGGAATGGACTTCAGTCATTGAGGGTCAGCAGAGGAGAGGGAGGATTGAGCATCCCATGACAGCTCTCCTCCCTTTGGAGTGGACAAGGGGTCTATGTTGCTCTGCAGCGGCAACTAGTGAACATCAGGGGCACTGCAGGAAGCAGCATACGGCTGGGGGTTGGAGTGTGGCAGGAGTTGGCACATAGTACATTGACACCATTGCACGTCTGGCTCCAAGGGGGAGAAAAAATCCAGGCAGAAAATTTGTGGGGCGGTTGTGGTGGCTGATGGCCATATGCCACAGTGCACCCCCCAGGTATTGGATCCAGGTCCTCATGGGGGGGATAGTGCATGCCAGCCTGTGTGGAGGAGAGCATGTCACTGACCAGACCAGGTCTGGGATTATGTGTGCTGGCAGCCAGACGACCTGTTAGCCCACTTTGCAGAGATAGCAGTTAAAAGAATGTCTCTCTCTCTCTTTCTCTCTCTCTCTCTCTCTCTCTATATATATATATATATATATATATATGTAGAAAAAAAGGCTCTCTAAGGCATCTTCGGTTGTAGGTAAGGGATTAGCATCCTGCACCGTGCAGGCATTGAGTTTTATGTAATCTACCATGAAGCAATACCCTTTGTCCTTCTTTGCCACCAGCAGGCAAGGTGCAGCCCAGGGACTTGTAGACTCTTTGACAATGTCTTGTTCAAGCATGTCTTTGTTTATGTCCTCAAGGACTTGTTTCTGTTTGTGTTCCACTTTATAGGCTCACTGATTGGATTGGTTTCTGGTGGGGCTGCACCTCAGTGATGTGTTGCAGGATATCACAGCATCTGATCTTGTTATCTGGACCTACAAAGGCATCTCGGTAATTCTCCAGGAATTTCAAAAGTTGCAGTTTCTCTGTTGGAGATGCTGGAAGGTTTGAAGAGGATAGTCGCTGATCGAGGGGTAACTTTGTTGAAACTGGAGTGGCTGTGATAGTACTGACAGGACTAGAGTTGGTGGAACCAGGCTGAGGTTCTTGGATAGGATGAGTTGGTCCCGGTAGGCAAGCAGACAAACTTTCTAATGCTGGCACCCTTTGAGATTACTACTGGCTCATCTGTGAAGTTGCAACGTTTTTGGAAAACTGTGCCACCATGCACCACCAATAAGGTGTTTCCTGGAAAGAGACCTGATGAATGCAGTGTGTAGGGGATACAACACCTTGTGGAAGTGGTTCACCTTGATTCTGGGCATTCAAAACCATCTCTGACTTAGGAGGCACAGTGACTGAGTCTATAGCTGCAAGCTACTTCCAAGGATCTATTGAAAGTTTGTTTGAGGCAAAGTCTAGGATGGCTTTGTGAGTTTTGAGGAAGTCCAGGCCAAGAATTACTGCAGGATGTAGGTCAGGCACTAGGTAAAACTTGACAGTAGCTTGCTGTGAGCCAAAGTGGAGCTTGAGATGGACCGCGCCTGTGATAGGTACTGTAGCTGCACTTGCTGTGTTAATGTACTTTAGGCTGGTTGAAGAGATATTAGGTATGTGATGACTAGCTTGGTTGTTCAGAATACTGTTGTTGATAACTGAGATTTTTGCTCCAGTGTCGAGTAAGGCATGCGTGGACCAATCTCTGATGGTAACAGGGGCATAGTTTGCTAGGAAAGGTGATCTGATGACAGGTACAGTAGTAGCCACAGACACTGCCAGCTATTTTACGAAATTTCTGTGATATTTCTAGAGAACTCTCCTGCTTTCTGCATTTCCACAGTAGGGGCAGCAGAGAGAAACTCTTTAGAAATTTCATGAAATATCTGGAAATAACTGGCAATGTCTGTGGCTACTATTGTACCTTTGCCCCTGGAGGTGGGGGTGTGCCTGAATTAGCAGTTAGTTATGTGGGTTGTTTGAATTGTGAGTCAGAGGGGCAGTCAGTTGCTGTGTTCCCCTGATCCTGGGAGTAGTTGCGGTTATCTTGCTGATTGTACTGTGGTGGGCGATTTGGTTCTCTTGATTTCTGTTGCAGTACTTCAGCTTTTGGCAGACAGCAGCAGTGTGTGTCCTCTGAATCCACACCACTGGCAGGGTACAGGCTCTCATGCAGGCAAAGGCAGATTAGGTCATGGTCAAAATGGTCGAAGAGCATTGACAGGGGTAGGAGAAGAAGCAGTTGAGTTGATGTGCAGACTACTTAACAGTTGTGGTGAGCATCTCTATCATTGATTGCTGCTGCTGGACACATGTTGCAAGTGCGGCTAACTGTGATGTCTAAGGTGCTTATACACTGGTTATCTGGGACATTAATAGGTACTCTTGTGCAAATTGTTGGTTTCTATTGGATTACATAAAGATAGAGTTGAGGAAGAAGTCCCTAGACAAAGTTTGTGATTTGCTCTTTCTCAGATTTCTGCAGATGTTTGCAGTGACACTCAATGTCCACTCAATGTCCACTATGAATGTTTCTAGAGACACAGAGGGTTGCATGGTGCATTCCCACAGCTGTTGTTCCAATAACCAGTGCTTGGAGAAAATGTTTTTTGAAAGTTGCATACAGCGTGGCACTACCTCCTTTGACTTGTTCTGGAAGTGCTTTGAACCAAGAAATGGCAATCCCTCTCAGAAACAAGCACAAAGCATTGGAAATATGCTATAATCAGTCCAACCATGTAAGGAAATCCAGGCTTGGAATTGTTCCAGCCAGTCAACAGCACCCTCATGAGGCAAGGCTGAGAAGGGCAATGCTGTAGGCTGGTATGGATCATGGACTGAAGAGAAATAGCTTTAATGTAGGCCAGGTCATTTTGAATGGCTTGCATAACTGGTGCTTCTTGAGCCAAGATGGATAACTGGATGTTGTGCGGGATGGTTTCTATTTTGTAGTCCCACACCCTTGAGGTGGGTGAAGATGGCTTTCTGGATCCTCTGGTGCCCATATCGGTGTCTTCATTGGACATTGTGGTTGGAGACGAGAGTGATTTCACTGAACAAAGGTTGTAAGGATGAGAAGGAGTTGCTGTCATGCAGGAGACAGAACATCGTGGAGTACACAAAGTGCCAAGAAGAAAATATTTTTGTAGACGAAAGTACAATTTTTTGTAAGCAAAGCTCATCAAATGACGTCTTAATAAACAATTCCCACTTAATTCTGTATCGTCTGTTATTTAAATAAAAGTTTTGTTGCAAAAATCAGCTATGTGTTGTAGTGTCCATTAATTTCAATAGGATTGCCATTGATTTCTATGGAGTGAGGTCATTTTGTGCCCTTCACATGATGGCCACTGAACTTTGAGATACAGTTCCTGTAGTCCTGACTGTAGCAAGATGGCCATCAGCGGGGGTTGGGGGTTAAGGGTCACTTCCTGTGTTGATGTTGTGGTGTACACAAGATGGAGGCTTCTTGCCATGGGGCTGCTGTGCTGCTTCACAATGGCAAAATGGCAACTGCTGCAGTGCCAAGCTTCTTCCCCAACTGAAAATGTAGGGCTTTTCTTTGGTGAGTGACAGAATGCTGGGGAATTTTTGTATTTATTTGATTGCTCTCCCTTTTGTTTATGACCCTTTCTTACACTGTCTCCCAGGCTATCCCTCTGTATTTTATTACTTCTCTGATCTGCTTAGAGGTACTGCTTCCATTTATTTTATTTGTACTGTCCCATCTTATATTGTGCCCTGCTGTTGTCCACTTTATTTATTGATTTATTTTTTCGTGTGGCAGCTGTGGAGTGTGGCTGCGTGGGACCGAAGGCTCTGTGTGGCTGCTGTGATAAGGAGAAGCTGCGGCTATGCTGGAGAATCGGAGCCACAATACTTTGCAGCTGGGGGGGGAGCTAAAATGTGGAGCTGCATTGTGGAGCAATGCTGGAGATCCTTTCAGGCTTGAGCCGGGGAGCGGGCTCCTGCAGTCTATTTAATTTGTTGTAGAGGGCCCATTGTAGCAGACCGCTCAGTTTTCTTTCTTCTTTCTTTCTTTTTCTTTCTTTCTTTCTTTCTTTCTTTCTTGTTGGGTCACTTATGTAGCGTGACTGAGTGGTGACTTACTTGCTGCATGGAGTCGGGGGTGGCTCGCTCCATTTGCTGGCCTGATGCATTTATTTTATTTATTTATTTGTTGGGTGGCCATCTGTAGCATGGTCGAGCAGGAAAGCAGAGGCTCTGATTTTGAAGAAGCAGCCAATGGGGTGAGAGGGAAGCCGTGGTTGGGAGAAAGCAGGCCAGTCAGTGAAGGAGCCAGGTCTGAGAGGGAAGGCAGAGCTGGGCCACAAGGAAAGATGCAGGAGGGCCGCTGAATAAAACAAAGCAGTGCTCTTGCTGGAGTAACTTTCACTTTTTTTTCCACAGTCTGGTGTCCTTGTGGAGTGGCTGGCTGAGCTGCGTAGTTGAGCAGTAGGGTGGATGGCAATCAGATTTATATTGGTGCTGCTGTTAAGTTGTGTGTCTGGGCTCTTTCAAGAAAGCCAAGGAACAGACAGAGAGGCTGTTTGTGGTGGAGCTGATTTGAGAGGGCTGTATAGGGAGCTGGCTTATCAGAAGGGAGCAAAAGACACAGCCCTGCCACAAGGTAATGCTGTGGGGGGGGATGCAGAGGGCTTGCTCAGTGGTGCACAGAGCTTGGAAAAATTAGTCTGTGACAGCACATTCAATTCATTGAGCTTGCTATTGTTCAACAACTTTTCTTTTGACAGTTCTCCACTGGCAGCTCAGCACAGTAACAGGGCTGCAGGCTGCTGCACAAACAGGATACAGTTCATCTTTTTTTTCTGCAGCCAGAGCTGTGGTGCAAGTGACATTCAAGCAGTTGTTCAGGCATACTGAGATGATTTTTTTGGGGTGCCAAGCGACGCAGGCAAGTGAGATGGGGGTCTGAACAGAAGAAGGGCCACATTCTCCAGCATGTGTGGTGTTTTGGTTTGGTCTGCCACTAAAAGACCCTTACATTCTCTGTGGTCTGCCAGACCCTTCAGTTGCTGCTGGTGAGGACCCCTTGCTGGACCATAGGAATAACTGACGGATGCAGAAAATAATGAAAAAAGGTTTATTCTGTATAGCAGACATGATCTCTTCCTGAGGTCTAGCCCCAGACTGACAAATTCTCTGACTGACAGACATTACATGGTGCTTCAAGGCAGTGCAGCAAATTGTTACATGCAGGTTCTAAGTGCTCTTAAAGGGGTAGCAGATAACATTAAGCTCCATGCTTAACAACTTTTCTTTCGACAGTTCTCCACTGGCAGCTCAGCACAGTAACAGGGCTGCAGGCTGCTGCACAAACAGGATACAGTTCATCTTTTTTTTCTGCAGCCAGAGCTGTGGTGCAAGTGACATTCAAGCAGTTGTTCAGGCATACTGGGATGATTTTTTTTTGGGGTACCAAGTGACGCAGGCAAGTGAGATGGGGGTCTGAACAGAAGAAGGGCCACATTCTCCAGCATGTGTGGTGTTTTGGTTTGATCTTCCACTAAAAGACCCTTACCTTCTCTGTGGTCTGCCAGACCCTTCAGTTGCTGCTGGTGAGGACCCCTTGCTGGACCATAGGAATAACTGACGGATGCAGAAAATAATAAATAAAGGTTTATTCTGTATAGCAGACATGATCTCTTCCTGAGGTCTAGCCCCAGACTGAAAAATTCTCTGACTGACAGGCATTACATGGCACTTCAAGGCAGTGCAGCAAATTGTTACATGCAGGTTCTAAGTGTTCTTAAAGGGGCAGCAGCTAACATTAAGCTCCATGCTTAATGTGTGCTTCATAGAAGCATTAACTCAGTTATCAGAGAATACAGAACTAGTGATTAAGCCCGCTAACAAAGGATGGAAACGGGGTGTTAATGAACAAGGATGATTATCAGGGAATGATTGAAAATCTATTGAATAACATTGAGAACTATGAGAAATTGAGAAGTAATCCTACCCATAGATACAAACATGAGCTACTGGTACTGTTGGAAGAGGGACTGTCAGAAAATGCTCTCTCTCAGAAATAATTCAATTTTTTATATAATGAACACCCCACCTTATCTATGTTTTACACCCTACCCAAAATACATAAGAATATGCAGCAACCACCAGGGAGACACATAGTTTCAGGGGTGGGGTCCCTAATATCACCCATATGTGAGTTCATAGATTTGTTTTTGCAGAACAGTATGAGGAATTTTTCCCACTTACTGAAAGAAACCAGTGATGCCACTGTGAAATATAAAGATATCAGGTGGCAGGAAGATTATCTGTGGATTTCCACAGACATGGAGGCACTTTATATCCCCATTAAACATGCACAATGTTTAAGGGCTACAGAACATTTCCTTAGGGAGGAAAACAGAGAACAACACATTCCCATCAGATTTATAAACAACAGCTTAGAGTTTGTCTTAACCCACAACTTTTTGAATTTAATGGGGACTATTACAAACAAAAAGGCACTACAATTGGGGCATCTATGGCCCCAGCATACGCCAACCTGTTTATGACACTCTGGGAGCAGGAAGTACTACTGAATGAGGAAGCAAATCCCTGTACAAAGAACATAGTAAAATGGGTCTGTTTCACAGATGGTTGCCTATGCATATTGCAGGGAACACTGGAGAGAGCTAATGACATCATAAAATAGCTAAATGTAAATGATTGGAATTTGAGGGTCACTCATACTATGAACAAAACTGAAATCAATATTTTAGACGTTACATTCACTGCAGACCAAATTAGTGGTAGAATAGCAACACAAGGATTTAGAAAAGAAACATCTACAAACTCACTGCTTCATTATAGCAGTTTCCATCCACTAAAACAGAAGGACTCTATTCCTTATTGCCTGTTTTTACGAATCAGGAGAAATTGTACTAACAATGAAGTATTTGAGACCCAGGCTGCAGAACGTATGAATAGATTTAAAGATAGGGTCTATAAAGATTCTGCCTTGAAGCAAGTTTTTGCTAGGGTAAAAGATAAAACACAATTTGAATTGCTGAAAATGAAGATAAGCCAAGAAACAGAAACAGCAGGGGCTCCTATAACATTTTCGACAGAGTACAGTGGTGTAGCAGGACAAATAGGAAATGAGGCATGGAAGAAGTGGAATATTCTGAAAGATGACAATGTACTGAGAAATGTAATATGTGATTCACCCTGGATAACTTAAAAAAAACCCCAGCAACATTAAGAGACCTGCTAATGCATAACCAATTTAAGAGAACATCAGAGAATGAGAATACCTGGTTATCTGTAAGACCTGCAGGAGTACACAAATTTCCATAACTGCAAAATGTGCCAGTACATGAACACAGGAAAGGAATTAAAATGCAAGAACAGAAACAAAACATTCCGAATTAAAGAATTTATAATGTGCACCACAACTTTTGTGGTATATGTACTGTGGTGCAAATGTAAGTACTACTATATGGGCAAAACAGAATTTTAGAAGAGAGAGTACAAGAACATGTACGATCTATAATTAACAGGCACATAGACACTCCTGTGGGAAGGCATTTTATTCAAGCACATAACTCTGATGTGAACTGTTTATAATTCATGGGTCTTGAATGTGTGAAGCAACCCCCAAGAGGGTGTAACAGACAGAATTTTCTGTTAGAAAGAGAAGGTTACTGGATTTATACACTTGATACAGTCAAGCCTATGGGTCTCAATGATTATTGGGATCTTAAACCTTATCTGAAGTAAAAAAACTACTGAAATAATGTTTTAAGGTAACTGGCAAATTTATACTTGATTGTCCAAACACATTTCTTTACCTCATCTCTCATTTCCAGTTCACTGCTTAACCCCAACAACCCCCCAACTCCCCCACCCCACCCATATACACTGCATGTCTTCTATAAGAAAGCACATTAATTATTAATGATTTGAATTACAAATGGAGACTAACGTGCTTCTCTCTTACTTCCTCTTAAAAGGATGCCTCGAAATTACGAATGTCAAACTTCGAAAAGATGAATTTCTCTCATGGACTGATTGAATGGTGATCAGTACATTTCCTCTTTCTCTTACATTTTTTTTTCTCTCTCAGACTCAAGCTGGCTCTATATGTTTATTCCATGAAAACATTGAAGACATGATTTAAAAGCACTATTTAATGTTTTGATCCCAAGCAGCTGTTATGGTTGTAAGGGGTCTAAGCCCTTCTCAGGTTCTTGGTGGTAATAAACCAGCAGAAGAAACAGGCAAGTGACATATGTGGTAATAAACTTGCTTATTACACAAAAGCAGACTTATGCCCTAAAACAGGTCTTACCAAATAGGCACTGGGAACCAGACTTTCCCAATACCCCAGGGTATAAAGACGGTCTCAGAGAGAAAACGTAATGCAACAGGTTATATATGATAATAATTACCATAGCAACTATTACTTCGTATGTGAGTTAGATACATATTGGCCAAACATTAAGTGGCTCCACAGTGTATCTAGAGATATACAAAAATTGTCAAATCAGCTAAAATAAGAACAAAGAACTCAAACAAAATACAGAAAATAAGTGCAGCATTACATAAATCTATATGTTAAATCTATAGGCTATACAACGACTTCTTAGAAGAATATAACATGAGAGACAAAGAACACAGAGATGTATTCTTAGCACATTACTTATGCATTGCAAGCAATGATCACAGTAATAATATCCCTGGGAACTTACTCTTGTACAATAAGTACCAACTCCCTAAATGTTAGTACTGATTATAAGTATAACATAATAGATATTGTCAACGGTGCACAGTGGGTTTCCAATAAGGGTACGGGGACCAAGCCTAACATTCCCGCCCTTGTTTCCTTACTGAAAAGGCAACAACTAATGAGTAAGTGTGGGAACAGTATCCATCATTTACAGACCTGACACACAAGCCTTATAAAGGAATTTAAGTTGTTCACGATGTTGTTTTAAAGTGTGCTATAGACAGCGAAGAGTTAGTATCAAGAAGATACTCAAAAACGGTTGTAGAATAACAAAACCTTTAAAAGTTAACTTTAACCATGTATTGGAAAGTGTGGTGCTTATTTCACCATCATTGATAAGGGTGTTAAGGGCTTCTCCAGCACTGGAGATGTTATTGCTGATGTAGATGAGATGGGTATCCTTTCTTTCTAAGAGTGGTTTAAGTGACAAAGTCAAGGGATCAATATGGACATTAAAAATGGATAAATATTGAGCTAGAGCAAGCAAATATTCAGGATCAGTACCAATAATGTCAAGTTCTGGGATGGGAAGAGTAGTAAGCACTGTATGACCAATCGCAGTAGTTTGAGGAGGAGTAAAACTGAAGTTAGGAAATATTATGTCACAAGTTCTGGACCCATAAGAAAAACATTGATGATTAGTAACCGCACTACACTGGCCATCAGAATTATATGACACTCTCACTGTAGGAATCCTTCATTTCAGTAGTCGAATTGGGCAGGTGAAAGATTGATTTGTGAGTCTGGTGGTGAAGTGATGAACCTCTTCTGTGTAGTTCTGATACAGACATCCATTGTTGCCCATTGGTGATGATGTATCTGAAGCTGAAGGTGCTGTTACGCTAGGGGTACCAGTATCATTTGAAGAAATATCCAAGTTCAAAGTAAAAGACCAGTCAATGCTGTCTGGTGAGTATCCACAAACTGGCTTGATGACGTCAAACACGTAACAGCAACATAAGTAGTGGTATTCCTTTTTGTCACAACAGTCTGTATGAGGTGCCACCCAAACTTCAAGGGTGGGATGAAAGAACAGAAGAGTTGGAAGGTCTATTCTCTCTCAGTAGATGTCCTCATCAATCTGCCCAATAGAATGGATAGAGACCAGTCTGTCAAAGATGGCAGTCTCTGGATCAAAACTTGGCAGGGTGAAGGTCACAAACACGGTGTCATGGATGGTGCAGTGGTTGGCAGTGTAGCATGGGCCCCTGTTGGGATGGCGTTTGACATAACCTAGATTTCTAGTAGTAGACATTGGTATAGCAACAGATTTAGCTATACACATTGTAATACAAGCAGTGGATCTGCAATGTGGACAGTAACATTTAGCTAGTCATCTGTCATGGATAATATCTGGAATATGTCCAGATTCCAAATACCGGAAGAGATTATTGATAGTGGTTATAACATAAGAGCCATAGGCAGAACATAAAAGTTCCCTTGAAATATATTGCTTGTCTGCCTCCTAGCTATTCTGGAAAACAAGTTAATTAATTTAATTCTTAGTGTCATTAAAACTCTTGGCAGGAGGGCGCTGTGGAGCCCAAGCAGCAACTTTCATCAGCTCTCAGCAGTGAAGGGTGAATCTGCCTAAATCCACCCTTTTCAAGCCTCTGAAACAACTTTTTGACCTCACCATCAGCAAGCGTGATCTAAAATTGTTAAGAATGGGCAACCCTAAAAAAGAAAAGAGGTCTGGAGGAGTTGGAAAAACTAAAGTTACTGGAGGAGCAGGGAGTTTGGAAACCACCATGATGACTGAAGCCAGGCTTGAGTTGGGCGAGACCATCGCTACCCTGGGGCACAAGCTGCAAACCCTGATAGCCTCTATGTCCACCCTCAACCAAAAGGTGGATGATTTTAATGGTTGGGTTCTTATCCTGGAAACCGCAGTAGATGGCCTCAATGGCGACCTCCAGGATGTGCGCAAGCAGGCCGAAGCCTCCTCAGGTGCAACCACACTGCTGGTGAAAGAAAGCCAGCACCTGAGGGCATGGTTGGAAGCCCTTGAAAATCAAGCCCGAACAGCCAACGTTCGGATAGTTGGGCTCCTGAAGGCTCAGAAGGAGACCATCTGATTTTCAACATAAAAGATTGGCTCACCAAAAAACTCTCCCCAAAGACATCAGAAATTTATTTATTTTATTTATTTTGTTTAGTTTTTGTTGACCGGGTAAGTGCACTAGACAAATCCTGCCTATATTCAGGCACGACCCGGGGGAAGGGGATACAGATGAATGCCAACTGACCTTGAACCAGATGAAGCTGTTGGTGGTATTTTTTGTGAATGGAGGAAATTTGGCCATTGCACTAGGGAAATTCCCCTGCTCTTTTCGAGAAGTGCCATGGGATCTTTAACATCCACCTGAACTACCACCAGAACAGGCAGATGGGACCTTGGTTTAAGGTCTCATCCAAAAGACGGCACCTCAGGAGTGCAGCACCCCCTTCATGCTGCACTACAGTGTCAGTATTGGGATATTAACCCAAGTGTCTGGTATGGGGATAGAACCCTTAGCTTACTGATCTCCTAGCCTCAGAGGTGAGTGTGCTACCTGCTGAGCCGCTTATACTGCTAAATAAATAGATTGAGAGATTCAGAAAAGTTTTAGAGTTAATCCCTGGGGGCGTAAGCAGAACCAAGATCTACTCTATACCTTGATGTTGGTCACTTTGGGGGTTGCAGCACGAGATAAAATCTTGAAATATGCCTGTAGAGCAGCACCCTTCTTCCAAGGGGATCAACAGGTCCACATATTACCGGACATTAGCTACGTGACGAGATAGTGTTGCAAGAAATTTGAGAGGATGAAGTGGGCCCTACTAGACCTGGGAGTGCCGCATACCATTATATTTCCTGCTCGACTTCGGATCATGTTCGATAGCAAAACGTATATTTTCTCAGATCCTATTGAGGATGGCAAATGGGTAGACCAGAGGGCTGCTGAATCTAGAAGGTGCACAAAAGGTTCCAATGATGAGGATGATGAGGCAACAACCTGATTAATATTCCCCAGGACACTGAACACTTTTTTGCAAGGGTAACAGTATGTTTAACATTAATAAGCAGTTCCCTAAATGTTGGCTTGAAAAATCCACAAATTTAGTTTTTGAATCTTCATAGCAGACTTGAGACTTTTAGTCTTCTTGATTTTACTGTACAGTATTGTACCTTACTACCATCCAGAACTTGAGCTATTTGATTTAATTCTGTTGCAGTGGGATGGTTCATTTCTTGTTCAGTGGGGGCCTAATTAAGAGGGAAGTGGGCAATTCTGTTCCCTTCAACTGTGTTTTAAAAATTGTGCTATTTGTAAGAGTATAGAATATTTTGCATCGTGGTTTACAACATGGCACCAATTGTCCCTTTTAGGGGCACTGCTTCATATATGGACTGGAATTGCTGGACAATTTAATTACATGTAGCTCATGGGCTTTTTACTCAGCACATAATGTTGATTTCTTTCGTGTTTGAAATTATTATAGGTTCCCCCTAATGTGGTATCTCTATATGGTAAATGCATGGACATACTTTGATTAAGGGAAGTCTTTTTTTGTTTCCATTGGTTAATGCTAACAGCATATTGGTCTGTCTACTATATGCTATATTCATGTCTTGTATATGATAAAATGAAAAAATAAAGTTTAAAAAAAAACTCTTGGTAATATCATGCATGTTGTACACAGCGTATCGCTCTTCCTGACTAAGCCAATCTACACCATGCAATAAAGGGGGTAGAACATCATTCTTCATGTCAGTCTGGAATTTAACTGTCTGGATTTTAATGGTAGCAATGTTTGCTCAGTTCCAGATCATGCTTGATCCAAGGAGTCCGGATATAGTGCCAGTTGCACCAGTGACATCAGCAGTGGCACGCTTTCTGCATGATGAGGAAGTTTTCTTGTTATGGGGGTTAGGTCTAGACCTGAATAATCCTAAGTGTTCAGTAGTATGTGGACCTGCCACAGGGTCTTGTGTGTGTGTCTGGTATGCTGCAAGACTATCTAATAACATGGTTTTAAAAAATCTAGAAGTGTTAGGGGGGAAGGGAGGGGGAAGGGGAAAGGGGACATTGTTTAACCAGGAGTAGCACACTAAGCCAAAGCTGGTTTCTGAATGAGGTCTGGGAGCACAAGGAAGTTAAGTGACTTGCTCAGGATCACACAGTATGCACCTAGGTGGCTGTGGGATTCAAACCCAGGTCTCCAGATCTGCAGCTCAGAGCCTTAACCCACTGTGCTATACTGCCTCCAAGTGTTAGTTTTAGAATACATGCCAAATTCAGCCATATTCCAATGTGTGAGATTGAAAATAACAGGAATGTGCATAAATTGCATATTATTCACAAGTGTACCTGGGAGTGAGGTGGCAGTGAGACTATTAAGCGGTCCAGGTTCCTGTACAGGACAGTCAGTAAGTTCTGCTTCAGTAGGGGGTACTACAGACAGAAGTATAGTTGCTGTAGCCATGTAATTGCAGACACAAAAGTATCTTACAGAGTCTTCTGGATATTTATCACAAAAAGTGGGGTCAATCAAAGCAGTAAGATTGTACAGAGCAGTGTGTCTATAATTAGCTTGGTGAATAGACAGGGTACCATTTGGGGCAATTCTGATATTGGGCCATCCTGGAAAGGTGCCTTTGTAAAGGTGGGCAACAGGAAGTGTCTGTCCATGACTGTCCATTTGCCATTCAATTTGGAGGGATGATTCATCAGGTGCTACAATCATGGTGGTCAGGTAGGTGTCCGTGCCTTTCTGAACAGTGATTAATTTGTTGGGAACATCTATAATGACTCCTTTGGTGATGGTGGTGGGTTTGCTTTATGGGGTGTTATATTTTTCCTCTGGATGTTCAAGAAGTGGAAGGAGTTGCCTTAGACATTGGTTGTAGTCAGATATAGTTTTCATACGCTTGCCATGGACAATAGGGAGTGCTCCTAGAAGGATGATCAAATGCAAGATAACCATCTTGCATGGGTACCTGTAAGGAAAGGTCAATAGGTACTATTCCACCCGATGGGGTTAGGAAAATAATTATTCTGTTTTGTACAATTTGAGCTGATTAGCATGCAGCCATTTATCAGTAGGTTTCTTCTGGTTGATAAGTCTAACTTAGTCGACTGTGGGACTGAGTTTGTTAGAGATGGGGTAGAGTCCTTCCCACTTATTGGAGAAGGGATGAGTAGGGTGTGCAAATCTGAGTACCATGACCTGATCTCCAACCTGCCAGTCCACTTCTTGTGTGTGTTTGTCAAAGTGAATCTTAGATTGCTGTTGGGCTTTGCCCATATGATGTGCAGTGTACAAGTGGGTCTTGCTGATGTCATCTCTCAGTTTTGCAACATATGTGTCCACGGACACTCTGTCTGCAGTGGATGTGTTCAGATCAATCAACAGGTGCTCAAGTAATCTCATGGTTCTACCAGTCATCACCTCGAAGGGTGTGCACTGGGTGGTGGCTGAAGGAGTACCCCTAATTGCCATAAGAAGTAAAGGCAAAAGGGAATTCTAGTCCTTGGGATTGTCCTCAATAAATTTGGATAGCATTTGCTTTATCCATCTATTGTCTCTTTCTACCTGACCTGAAGATTGAGGGTTGGGAATATGAAACTTCTGGTGTACACCAAGATGTTTGAGTGTTTCTTGCATCAACTCACCTGTAAAGCTGCTTCCTTGATCAGAGTCTACCTTAAGAGGTAGACCCCACCTGGAAAACAATTGTTCTACTAAGACTCTTGCAGTTGCCTTCACTGTGCATTGTTGAGTGGGAAAAGCCTTGACCCACTTAGAGAATAGGTAAGCGACCACAAGAGCAAACTTATTGTTCCTGCTGGTGGTGGTCAGAGGGTCAATGAAATCAATCTGAATTGCATGCCAGGGACCAGATTGTCTCTGGAGAAGGAATTTAGCATTTCTTTTGGTTGGGGCAGGATTGTTCTGCACACAAACTAAACAGTTATGGATGTAATGTTTAATATCCCTAGTGACACCAGGCCATGAACCCACAGATTTCAGTCTCTGGACTATATTTTCCACTCCCTGGTGTCCACCAGTCAGGGTGTCATGGACCTTATGAATGAACTCAGATCGCAGTGATTTGGGAACTATTCACAGCCTGTGGTGCAGGTCATCGGGCTGATACCATATCAGCTTGTTGTCACATGATAAGTGCAATTTGTCTGCATGTCTTTTGTAGGGGTTGTTGGTTGGCAGTTCTTGTTCAGTTCCTTTGTCTAGCTATCGGAACACTTATTTTAGCTGAGGATCAGATTTCTGTGCTGTGGACAAATCCAGTGGCACAAAAGATTCAGTTTTCTTCTTTTTTGTAGCAACTATATGTATACCTGCCAGAGTCACAGGGTGAGCCATATCCCACATATCCCCCCATCACCCTACCTTTTGTAAGAGTATCTGCTCAGTTGTTGAAACTGTGGTATGGATCAGACTTTGAGTGGGCCTTCACCTTGTGAATGAACAGCTTGTGCTTAAACTGTTGAGTCAGATTGTGAATGTATACAAAGAGTGCTCTGTATTTCACAGTGGTGCCATTAGATGATGTGAAGGAGTTCTTATCCCAGAATGGCAAGAATTCAGTTAGAGAGCAACAGACCCAGTTAGAGTCTGTGAAGATAATGGTATCTATGGTACTATGGTGTATCAGTTCAAGATCACAGGTCACAGCTGCCAGTTCTGCGTACTGAGAAGATGCAACACTGCTGTGTTTGGATGCATGGACAGTGTTACCATTGGGGTATATGATGAGCACTCCAAATCCAGCTATCTGTTCTCCTAGGTAGTATGAAGCAGAGCCATCAGTAAAGACATGACACAGGGAAGTGTCACCAGGAGTTTTGGAGTAGTGGGAAGAAAGGGGCCTGGATCAGGCAAATCAGGAGGCTGGAGTGTGCAATCATGCAGGGATCCTTGGTACAGAAGACCATGGGCTAAGACTGAGGGCATTTTGGCAGTGTGGACCTGTATGTCACTGTCCTGGAGAAGATGAGACCAGTGAGTTAATTTGATATTAGATACAGAGCTATCCATCACTCTGTCTGACAGCAGGAAGCTCATAGGAGTGTGATTGGTGTGCAGATTTATGGGTGAATACCCAATGATGTACAGAAAGTGCTTAACAGCCCAGTAGGTAGCCAGAAGGTGTCTTTTACAAAGACTGTACTTCTGTTCCAATGGGGACAGCATCTGGAAAGCATAGGCAATAGGTCTTAGAATGCCATTAACCTTTTGAGCAAGTACTGCGGACATGGCAATGACTGAAGTAGCCATTTCCAGATGGAAGAGTAAGGCTGGATTGGGGTTAACCAGTGCTGGAGCAGAGGCCAGAGCCTGTTTCAGAAGAAGGGTCACAGCATTGGTGTGGATAGGACCACAAGTCTAAGGGACATCCTTTTTCAAGAGCTCATACAACGGGGTGGCCTTCTGTGCAAAGTCACAAATGAAATCCCTGGAATAGTTGACCATTCCTAGGAAATGTCTGAGTGTTGCCACACTGGTAGGAAGTGGCAAATCTTGTAGATCTTGGATCTTCTTCCAGGCTGGGCTTCTGCCTTGTTTTGTAATACACAGACCAAGGAAGATAACCTCTTTCTGGCACAATTGTGCTTTTGACGATTGCACTTGAGGCCTGCTTTCTGTAAGAGAGTCAGTAACTTATCAAGGAGGTGAAAATGTTGCTCCTTAGTGGCAGTTGCCAGGAGTAAGTCATCTACATACTGCAGAAGACACTGTGGAGCAGATAAACCCTGCAAGGCGTCCATCATGTGTAGATGGAAGAGGGAGGGGCTATTGTGAAAGCTCTGTGGGAGGCAGGTCCAGGTGTACTGATGACCCTCAAAGGTGAAAGCAAACTTGTATTGACTTTCCTGAGCAAAGGGCAGAGACCAAAACCCACTGGAGATATCAAGGCAGCTAAACCACTTACAATCTGGTGTTAACAATCTGAGCACATCTGGTGCTGATGCAACTGTAGGGGAACAGCTAGTAGTGACTTGATTGAGCCTCCTGTAATCAACAGTGAGTCTCCAAGATCCATTCAGCTTTTTCACTGGCCAGAAGGGTGAGTTGAGAGTTGAGACACAAACCCTGATCACACCTTGCTGAAGAAGTGACTGAATGGTTTCTCTGAGTGATGGTAAGGCCTCTGCAGGAAAAGGGTATTGCCTTTGCCTGTCAAGTTCAGGGCCTGGAACTTCAATGATGTTTTGCATTCTCCCACAGTCATATTTGTGGGCGTCATCTGGGAACAAGTGAACACCAAACAGTGAGGTTCATGAGAAACACAGCCACAGAATCAAGCCATACAAAACCAAGGGTACTGGACTTTAGGAGGGCTGATGTTTTCAAAATTGGAGAGAGGCTCAGAAAAGCACTATCAAACAGGCAAGAAGGAGCGGTGGAGGAACAGTGGGGAAACATCAGAACTGCCATCATAGAGGCAACAAACCTTTGTGTGAAGCAAATAAACAAATCAAATTGAAAGAAAAAAACACTATGGTTCTCAAAAGAGGTGGTGGGGAAAGTTAGGGAGCAAAATATAGCAATCAGGAAGTATAAGAAAACACAGAAGGAGCAGGACAGAGAACTGTACCAGTTAAAGCAGAAGGAAGTGAGGAAGGCAGTCAGAATAGCAAAGGCCCAAACTGAGGAAAAGATAGCCAGCTCAGTTAAGAAGGGGGATAAAACCTTTATAAGTACATTAGGGAGTGAAGAATGGCCAAGGGAGGGATAGTGAGGCTTAATAAAGGAGAGGGTGGGTGGTGGGCAGAGAGGGACAGTGAAAAAGCAGGGATACCAAATGAATACATCTGCTCAGTATTCACAAAACAAAAAGAGGGGGAGGTACCTAATCCAATCAATAAAAGCACTCTGGATAGTGGGGTCAATACCAGTCCTTTCACAGAAGACAGGGTTCTGAAAGAACTCCTAAAACTGAAGGTGGACAAAGCAATGGGGCCTGACGGGATTCACCGCAGAATTCTGAAAGAACTAAGGGGTGAACTAGGGACACCACTGACTACCCTTTTTAACAAACCATGGGAGGATGGTGTGGTGCTTAAGGACTGGAGGAGGGCGGATGTGATTCTTCTTCATAAAAGTGGGAGCAAAGTAGAGGCAGGAAATTACAGACCTGTTAGCTTGACCTCAGTGGTAGGGAAAATGATGGAATCACTTCTGAAAGAAAGAATTGTTGAGTACCTAGAGGCCAGTGGGGCACAGGACCCAAGGCAGCATGGATTCACAGTGGGGAGTTCATGTCAGATGAATCTAATAGATTTCTTTGACTGGGTGACCAAAGTAGTAGACCAGGGAGGGGCTGTGGATATGGCCTACCTAGACTGTAGCAAGGCATTTGACACAGTCCCACACAAAAGATTAATAAACAAATTAGCCATCCTGGGAGTGGGTCCCAGGGTGGTAGCTGTGATGCTTGGCCAGCTGGTTATGATCGTTGTATGATATTTGTAATATAAAAATATAATATGTGATTATCTCACAAAAGACAGCCTGGGATTCCATGCTCCTCCCCCCCACACAGGTTTCAGTGAAGCTACAGGATATGTAGACCAGAGAGATCTGATTAAAGGTCTCCTTTTTTTTTGTCTTAATTAGAACTGCTCCAGCTGCCAGGATATAGGGCTCATAAAGTTTTATGATTCCTATAGGAAGAACATTGATACATCCATGGTGCTAAAAGTTGTAAAACCCTTTGATATGCCTTGGGAATAGGAACCACACAAGATCAAAGAGAAAATGTTTAATTAAGAAGCCATATTTAGGAATTGGAATTTTTGCTGATGTCACCTTATTTAATATACCTCCTGATAGGACATCATGTTTGCATTTTTTTTATTCTAAAAGGGAGGAGCTAGATGACTCACCAAGGGGGTGGGAAGATGGAGTTGAAATGTATCCTTGTAACTGGGGAATAGGACATATTATTTTGGGACTCCGAGAGAAACTAACTAAGGCACTTACAGAGGTAATGCATTAGATAGAAAATATCTAAATGTATTTTGGTAGGAGTTTGTTCTGTAGCTTTCTTTGTTTTTCTTTTACGTGATTGTGAGCTCTTTGATATATGGTTCTGTGTTCACATTTTTCATATTTTTATCATCTTTTAATAAAGTACCTATTATTTGAAAGACTGCCTGGGTGTCTGCCAGTTATTTTTTGCATGTGATGTATAGAGGGTTAAGACTGACAAAATTGTGTATAAGAATATACTTAAGGTCTTTTATAGAGTTTTAAGAGTTCATTTCGGAAGCCTGGCTTGGTGCCCCTGGCGAAAGATTGTACCGCAGTCCCCAAACAGGGTATGTATCTGAGCCTGTACATTGGGTACGCTAGCATAAGGTTCACAGTTTGAATCCCTCCAGAACTTGAGACTAAAGGTGATTTGGACCCAAAAGCAGACAGGAAGGTTGCCCTGTTTGTTACCTGTTCACACTATTGCGCTCTGAGGTTGGCACTGTGGGAGCAGAGGGTCTGACCTGCTGAGTGCATTTGTGACAGTAGCTTGGGTAAAAAATTGGCTGGACAACAGGATACAGAGGGTAATAGTAAACTGAGTCCACTCCGAAGAAAGAGGGGTTACTAGCAGGGTTCAGTACTGTTTCAAATCCTTTTTAATGCCTTTATAAATGACATTGCAGAGGGATTGGAAGAGAAAATTATGCCTCTTTGCAGATGACACAAAGATCTGCAACAGGGTTGATACACGGGGGGGGTGTAGGGTATGCAAAGGATGAGAAGGGACTTGGCAAGGTTGGAGGAATGGTCAAAAGTATAGCAGCTTAGATTCAATGCAAAGAAGTGCAAAGTAATGCACCTGGGAAACAAAAACCCAGAGGAAGAGTACACAATGGGGGGGGGAGGTATTAACTACAACAAAAATGGAAAGGGACCTGGGGGTAGTCATATCAAATGACCTAAAGGTAAGCAAGCAATGTGAGAAGGCAGTAAGGAAGGCTGGGGGGATACTGGGATGCATAGGGAGAGGCATCACCAGTAGAAAACAAGAAGTTGTTATCCCTCTGTACAGACAGTTGGTGAGACCCCATCTCAAGTACTGCGAGCAGTTCTGGAGATCCTGTCTCGGCAAGGATATAGACAGGATGGAGGCAGTCCAGAGGAGGGCAACTAAAATGGTGCAGGGTCTGCAACAGAAGCCATATGAGGAGAGACTAAAGGAGCTTAATATGTATACCCTTGATGAAAGGAGGTAGAGGGAGGACATTATAGAAACTTTTAAGTACCTTAAGGGAATCAACAAAGTCCAAGAGGGTATCATCTTCAGAAAAAGAGATGTGCAAGAACAAGGGGACACAATTTGAAGAAAGAGGGGGGATGGCTCAGGGGTATTGTGAGAAAGTATTTTTTCACACAGAGGGTGGTGGATGAATGGAATGGCCTGCCTGTGGAGTCTGTGGGATCAAAAACAGTGGGGTAATTCAATAATGCATGGGACAGACATAAGGCAATTCTGGTGGGGGTAGGAAGAAGTAGGCTGTTGGTTAACTAGGATCTTCAGCTCATCCAATAGGTAGGCAAATGGGCAGACTAGGTGGGCCAAGCTGTCCTTATCTGCCATCAAAGTCTATGTTTCTAAGTTTCTATGTGTGATGCAAAAACATCAAGGTGCTTCTGCAGAATGGGTAACAGTTCTTTAAAGAATTCATGTGTCTGCAATAGAGCTATGATATCATATTCCTTGTCATTGACCACAATGGCAGCAACCATATGGGAACCAGGAATCATGACCATATAGTATTGTCCTCTGATTTGGATCAAGAGCTGATTGGCTACATCTGCTACACAGCCATATAGTGCTAGGAAGTCAATTCCTACGATGCTGGGGTGATAACGTGATACCATGAGGTCAAAAGTGTGATTCGCGTTGAGGGTAACCAACACCACGGAGAGTACAATAGAAGAGTAGGTAGGCAATCTAGTTCTATGCACACCTTGAGCATTGGTCCTTCATCCAGTGGACCAAGAGGTACAAGGCTGCCTGTTTATGTCAATAGTAATATTGTTCACAATACAGACTGGAGCCTGTAATTGTCAATCTGAACTATTACTGGTGTCTTCAGGTGTGTCCTGAAAACGCATGCTAGCAGGATCTTGCCAGGCATCTTCCAGGTCTTGCATAAGATACAGCGAAGCTTGGGTACTGGTAGTAGCTGTGATAAACAAGGCCTCAGGATTAGGGCCTGCTGCAGCCTGGCCAGAGGAGGTTCCATTATCTCCTTGGCCTAGTAGAGACTGGGTCACTGGAGCTAATGTTGCAACGGTCTGCCTTGGGATAGACTCAGCCACTGATTGGACTTTCCCAAGGAGTGTGCGGAGGTTATTATTCTCCACTATTACATCACGGTAGGAAGGGCCTAGTCGATAGTTTTGATTGCCCCAGTTGTAATTCTGATTTGAAATAGGGTTATTCCAATTTCTTTGTCTGATCCTATTTCTGTTGTGGTTCCCCCCATCTTATAGGTCTATTTGTCATCAGAGGTTGCGGCCTTATTGTCCTGGGCCATGTCCTTCACCGTATAATGAATTCTGGGCTTACTGGTCGATTGTACCATAGACACCTTGACTTTTGAGCCAGAATTCAGATCTTGGAGGTAGAGCTGGTAGACATGCTCCATCCTTGTGAGAATGTCTGAGAATTTATTAGTTCTGGGGAAAACTGCGGGCTCGACCTTGTCATGTATGGCCGAAATCATGTTCCGAATAAGGTCTTGTATTCAGTTTGGTCTCTGTCCACTATCTCTTGTGAGAGCACCTAGGCCAACTATAACCTCTGATGGTATGACAGACTTTCCTTGGCATACTGTTTGACAGAATGGGCCAACATAACACTAACCACACCTGGGGAGTGTGCAGCAATGAGTTCCGGAGCAATGTCATCAAATGTCGCATCCATGGCTTGGTGGATTTCCTCTGAGAGTTTTATCTAGAAGCCAGTGTCTACAGTCTGCAGGAGGATCTGTACTTGATAGCCCGCCTGTAGACTGAGCATCTCATATTTGGAATGAACCTTTTCCAAATAACAGCTGAGATTGTCATTGGGGTCATACAGCCCATGCTGTCAGTGATCTGCTGTACAGAGTGAGCTGCCTGAAGGGGATTAGTCTGAACTATGGGATGCAAATCAGGAAAAGGGTTGGAGTGTGCACCGCAAAGGGCAGCCTCTGCTGTGGCATCAGCCACAGAGCAGACAAGCAACTGCTGAGTAGCAGCCTCCTTCAACATGCTTTCCATGTGTTCCTGGAAGACCTGTCTTTGCTCCTTAGTCATCCGTCTCCTATCCTCATGCAAAGACTCATTTGTCTCACTCGACAAATCATTCATTTGCAAAATCTGCCTCCTATCCTGCTTCAGCCTATCAAAATTTTCTCGCAACATACCTAACTCTCGGTCATTATTCTGTACAGTACAATGCAAAAGAGTCTTGTTTTTACTATTCAGGGATTGAAGTTCTTCTTCCAGTCTCTGCTCTTTCCTAAGACTTTCATTGCCTTGAGGCCCATCACTTTCTTAAGAGCTGAGCTTTGCAGTTCAAGGGAATAAAACCTCACCTTGGAGGCTTCCAAGCAGCATAGAGAGCAGTGACCAACAGCCCTTTAGAATCATGCTTTTTGGCTGTTTGTCTCACCTCTGAGTACTGGGTTGAGATCCCCAGTATGGGGTTATCGGAGTTTTTCACGTCCAGCACAAAGTCACTCCAGCCTCCATGGGAAGTGAGAAAGTTAGAGACATGGAGTCTCAGATCTGCACAGATATTGGACATGGTAGAAGAGGTTAGGAAACCCAAAGCAACTTGTCAGTGGTTACCATGCTGTGTATCAATCCATAGTAATTGAATCGGACAGTCAGGCGTCTGCACTCACGCAATCCTGCAACTCAAAACTGCCGTTGAACAAGGTGAGATGGCATCAACCTTGCCCAGTAAGCAGCCAGACTTTATATGATGCTACAGAGTGAAAAACACATGCGAGGCAGTACGGATGTGTACACCTACAGTACTGACTACCTGCAAGGGGAAAGCCAGCAAACAGTGAATCTTCACTAGTTCAGACCACCTGCACATGGTCGCCAATAATGTAAGGGGTCTAAACCCTTCTCAGGTTCTTGGTAGTAATAAACCAGCAGAAGAAACAACAGACAAGTGGCATATGCAGTAATAAACTTGTTTACTATACAAAAGCAGACTTATACCCTAAAACAGGTCTTACCAAATAGACACTGGAAGCCAGAGTTTCCCAATACCCAAGGGTATGAAGACTGTCTTAGAGAGAAAACATAATGCAACAGATTATATATGATGACAATTACCATAGCAATTATTACTTTGTATGTGTGTTACACACATGAAACAGGCCCTATTGGCAAAAAGTTAGGTGGCTCCACACTGTATATAGAAATATACAAAAAGTGTAAAATCAGCTAAAATAAGAACAAAGAACTCATGCAAAATACAGAAAATAAGTGTGGCATTACATAAATCCGCACCATGGCAATGCAGGATATACAATGACTTCTCAGAAGAATAAAACATGATAGACCAAGAACACAGAGATGTATTCTCAGCACATTACTTATGTGTTACTAGCAATGATCACAGTAATAATATCCCTGGCAATGTACTCTTATACAGTAAGTACCAATGCCCTGAATGTTAGTACTGATTATAAGTATAACATAATAGATATTGTCAGTGGTGCACAGTGGGTTTCCAATAAGGGTATGGGGGTCAAGCCTAACATGGTGATCACACTATTTATCAAAATGTGCCTTTGTGATTGTCTTGACCTACTGTAAGCATACGTTATTAGAATTAGATAGACTTGATTATTATTTCTTTTATACATAACTTCTTTTGGTTAATATTTTTTAGTTTTAAAACTAATTTTCCACAAATATATGCAGCTGAGTTACTATGGAGCACTGTCCGAAGAAGGTGAGTAGCCGAAGCACTGGGGCAGTGTGAGGTGGTGAGATTAAGTGAGCACAATTAGTGGAATAAAACTTTAAGCTTCATCTGAAGCTTTTGTTCATTTGTTGTAAGAAACAGTCGACTCTTCAAATTTGGCCCCCTAGTGTTTCTTTGCTGCTCAGAGCATATGCTCCTTAGCTCTGATCCCTGCACACACCAACAAAAGTGTTCTTGGTCCTTCTGATCTGGCCCTCACGCATCTGGGGGTTATATGGTAGGCTTTCTCATAGCACAGTGGGGTGATGGTTTAGTCAATATTCAAAGCGTGCCCCAGTCACTGTTCCGCAAAAGCTTTTGGGTCTTCCCTCTCCACTCCCTCAGCGAGACCAGTTAGTCTAACATTGCTAACTCTGGAGAGATTTTCTACCGCTTCGAGTCTTTGGAGTAGTATCTAGTTCTCTTGAATCAGTTTGACAAAAATGTCCCAGGCTTTAGCAGCATTAGCGTCAGCCTTTTCTGCTGTGGATTAGACTATGTTCCTACGCAGCTCAAGTAGAACCACCTTTCCAGATACATTGTCCAGCTTCTTATCCATGTCTTGTGCTGACCAGCAAAGCTGCATTAGTGTTTGATTCACAGTCACTAAAGTGTATTTCCCCGGTCTGATGCTGCAGAGAAGATGATGGAGATGGGGCCTGCTTGCTGGTTGGTGGCTGGTTTGTTTTTGGCTTGAAAAAGTCGGCTTGCAAAGCAGCACCCTTGGGACGACCCATATTTCACCACTACAAAGTGTCCCCCACCTGTTGACACCACTTTCAGACTTCAAATTGTCTTTTTAAGCAAACGTTAGTTAAATTATAGTCTGTCTCAGGAGCTGATATGCCACATGTCTGCTCCTCTCAGTGTCCTAGCCACGCCCCCTCCACCATCCCTTATCTCTTGCTTTGAAGATGTGGGAGGCCAGAGACCTCATGTGTTCTGCTAGTAGAATTCTGAATTGTCCCTTGGCTTTATCTACATAGTGGTTGCCACAGTTTCACCTGGTTATGTATATTACCCCCTCTATAGCACAAGTAATAAAACCCCTCACTTTCACTTCTATGTCTGCTGTGGGGTTTATGTGTGTTTTGGCAGTGAGTACTAAATTGCAGTATTTACAGTTTCCATACTTGGCACAGCCATCACTTCTGTTGGTTAACCATATTCTGGGTGTGTCAGGTATGGGCTGGAGTGAGTGAACATTGTGGTCCCTGATATTCTTGCCCCTTCTATATACCAATTGTGGCTATATATCTATCATGTTCCTTAACCCTGGGTCAATGTCCACAATGTGGTAATTTATTTATCTTCCCAGTTTCTCTGGACTGTGAATTGAAGGTAGAGACAATGCTGATTTGAGGGCTATTGTTGGTAGTCTGTACCACCCTTCAAAATAATCAAATCCAGGAAGTTAATCTGGAATTGACTGAAGGTAAAAAAAGTGTTCAGTGATCAGCCACACCAGATAAATCTCTGTTGATTCTTTTATTTAGCTTCCATGAACCAAACAGAGCTCCCTCAGACCACTCCTGACTTTTCACCCAATGTGGACTTCCTCAGTGTAGCATGCGCCACTCCTCTCCCTTCATAGTGCTCCTAGTTTTTCATATCTATTATTTACGTGCATCTGTATAACATGTTATATATATCTATACGTGGTATTGTGTTGAGCTACGTTGGTTGAAGACTAAGGGGCATAGGCTGGAGCATGCCTGGAGGAGGTCTTGCTCTGAGGGGGAAAAAGTAGCGCTGAGGCTCCATTCCTTGGAGTATTAGTGGGCAATCGATCTTAAAAAGACTGAGTTTTTGTCTCATTTGATTGCAGTGGCAGGAAATTGCCCAGCTGTGCTCTTCTGCACTGTCAAAAGTTGGTTAAATCCTTCCTGTCTGTAGTCTGGAACAGCATTTTTTGCAGAAAAGTGCAAGCAGTTTGAGTGTTTCTTTGCTGACAAGGTGCCCTCCATCAGGGGTACTATTATCTCCTCTGGTCCAGCTTGTACTGGAGGTGATCAGTCTTCTGGTAAAGATCTTTTGCTGAGCTGGAGTGAGTTTCAACTGGTTTTGGCAGTTGAGGACCTCCATGTGCTTACCAGCATGCATCCCATCAGCTGTGCCTTGGACCCAGGTCCAACATGAATTGTCATCAGCTGCTTGAATTTCCTGGGTCCAGTGTTCATGAAGATTGTAAATGGGTCTTTAAGTGAGGGTGTCTTTCCCATGGCCTTGAAAGAGGCCGTGGTGAGACCACTCTTTAAAAAGCAACCCTAGATCCTGACGTTCTCTTGAACTATAAGCTTATCTCTAATCTCCCCATTCTGAGGAAGGTTATCGAGCAGGTGGTGATTGAACAGCTGGCTGAGCATTTGGAGAGTTTGTCCATCTATGAACCTCTTCAATTTGGTTTTTGTCCCTGTCACAGCACTGAGAAGGTTTTGGTCAGGGTGGCACATCATCTCTTCATGGTGTGGGACCAAGGGCAATGTACCACCTTGGTGCTCTTGGACCTATACTCAGTTTTTAACATGGTTGATTTTGGGGTGCTATTGGACCATCTGCAGAACTATGTGGGTGCTTCTGGCAAAGTTTTGCACTGGTTTAGTTCATATTTAATAGGAAGATCACAGCACGTTGTCATTGGGAATTATTCCTCGGGACTTTTCGCACTGTCTTGTGGTGTTCCGCAGGGTTCTATTCTGGCTCCCCTGTTGTTCTCCATGTACATGCTGCTGTTGGGAGAGATCATTAGGTGGTACAATCTGGGGTTTCACTGCTATGTGGATGACACCCAGTTGTACCTGTCTTTTGCCCCAGGTGACCTCTCTGCCTCAAGTATACTGAGCCAGTGTTTATCTGAGATTAACGATTTGATGTCTGCAAACTGGCTATGCCTCAACCCCGGCAAGACAGAGTTCATGGTGATTGAGCTGGGTCATGGAGGTGTTTCCACTGACAGGATGTTGTTTGCTCCAGTAGTTGGTGGGTGGCCCCTGTCAGTGGTAAGTGCCATTAAGGATCTTGGCATTCTTCTAGATGGTTGACTGACCCTTGAACAACATGTACTGTCGGTTGTTTGATCTGCTTTCTTCCATCTCTGGAATATTGCCAGTATCTGACAATTCTTGATGCCCATTGATCTGGCTATGATCATCCATGCCTTTGTTACTAACAGAGTTGATTACTGTAACGCACTATACCTAAGACTGTCTGGAGGATTGATGTGACGACTGCAGCTAGTGCAGAATGCTGCAGTCAGGATGTTGACGGGTGCCTCAGTGAGGGATCCTGTCACTCCTGTTCTGCGCACTCTGCACTGGCTGCCTTTGAGTTCATGCATCACCTTCAAGATATACTTGTTAACTTACAAGGCACTACATGGTTTGGGACCCAACTACCTTAAACAGCTTGTGGTTCTGTATTCAGCCTATCCACCCCTATGCTCCACCAAGGCTGACTTGCTTGTTGTACCCCCCTCTTGCTTTAAAAGTTTGGGTGATAGAGCTTTCGGTACTGTTGCACCATCTTTGTGGAAATCTCTTCCACTTTATACTTGTATAGCTAGCTCAGTGGAGTCCTTTAAAGCATCTTTAAAAACATATCTTTTTGATAAAGCTTTTAGTTTTATTTAAAATATCTTGATTTTAATTCTTGGGGTTGTTTTTATTGTAAAGCACTCTGAGCCCCTGTATAGGGAGCTATATAAATAAAATTTGCCTTGTGTGTATATTTTATATATACAGTGGTTTGCAAAAGTATTCAACCCCCTTGAAAATTGTCAGATTTGTCTGGATTACAAATGATATATTGAGATTTTGTTCTGTGTAATATTTATTTAAAAAGACTGACTCTCAAAATAATTATTTTAAAGTGACATTGGTTTTATGTTAGAAAATATGTTTAAGAAAAATAAATAACTGAAATATGCTGTTTGCATAAGTATTCAACCCCTGTGCTCTGGAAGCTCCAAGTTTACACAGATGAAAAATATTGCCCTAACGATGACACAATTGGCTTACAATTGGCCTCACCTCTGAAACATTAAAGTAGCTTACATTTTCTGGATAAACCCCCCCCACCCTCCTCAGTTTAATGACCATTGGTCAGACTGTGAATCTGAAGGAAGGGTGTGAAAATGAACACTAAAGAGCATTCTAAGGAAGTTAGAGATAAAGCAATAGACATGCATACATTAGGAAAAGGGTACAAAATAATATCCAAGTGTTTGGATATCCCAGTGTGCACTGTTGGATCAATAGTGAGGAAGTGGAAGCTGCATCACACCACCCAGACACTACCTAGACAAGGCCGTCCCTCAAAACTCAGCATCCGAACAAGGAGGGGACTAGTGAGGGAAGACACAGAGAGGCCAACAATCACTTTGAAGGAGCTACAGAGTTCAGTGGCTGAGAGTGGAGTGAAGGTGCACCAGTCAACCATATCAAGAGCTCTGCATAATACTGGCCTGTATGGGAGGGTGGCTAGAAAGAAGCCATTACTCAAAAAGAACCATATCAAAGCACATTTGGAGTTTGCCAGAAAGCATGAGAGTGACCCAGTTAAGATGTGGCACAAGGTTTTGTGGTCTGATGAGACCAAGATAGAGAGTTTTGGCCAAAATTCAAAGCGCTATGTGTGGCGCAAACCTAACTGCCCATGCCTCGAGAAACACCATCCCTACAGTGAAGTATGGTGGTGGCAGCATCATGCTGTGGGGATGCTTTTCATCAGCAGGGACTGGGCATCTTGTTAAAATTGAAGGAAGAATGGATGGAGCAAAATACAGGGAGATACTGCAAGAGAACCTGCTTCAGTCTGCTAAAAAACTGAAGCTTGGGAGAAACTTCACCTTTCAGCAGGACAATGATCTCAAGCACAAGGCCAAAGCAACACAGGAGTGGTTAAACAACATAAAGGTGAATGTCCTACAGTGGCCAAGTCAAAGTCCAGATCTCAATCCCATCGAGAATCTGTTGCACTGTTTGAATATTGCGGTCCACAAGAGTTACCCAACCAACCTGGAACAAATCTGCCAAGAAGAATGGGCAAGAATCACTCTCGAACAGTGTGCAAGGCTGGTAGATACTTACCCCAAAAGACTTAAAGCTGTTATTGCAGCAAAAGGTGGCTCTACCAAATACTACTATGTACGGGTTGAATACTTTTGCAAGCAGCATTTTCCAGTTTTTAATTTACTTTAAAAGATGTGCTGACGGATAATTAATTTTGGCTTTGAGGATATACTGTTAGAGCAAATGAGTTTGCTATAAAAATACTGACTGGAATAATATATGTAAGTCTCTCATTTGTAATCCAGACAAATCTGACAACTTTCAAGGGGGTTGAATACTTTTGCAAACCACTGTATATATGTATACATACATATACATATATTTATACATATATATATATATATATATATATATATATACAGGGTGGGATATTCAGAGCAGTTGCACCATGCACAATAGGGATGCACCCACGCAAGAGTGGAAATGCGCCATAGTTCGATATTCAGCGGGAGCGGCGGCGCAGCACAACATGCAATGTGCTGCAGCACAACAGAAATGAATGCATGCACAATTGCAGGGGGCCGAAACAGAAATAATGTGCGCAGTGCGAAATGCATCAGTAGGCGATGTACGCAGTAGCGGAGCAAGCGGACATTGCGCGACAGTGGAAATGAGCCAAAATAAAAGGGAGCAGCTGTACGCATGAGTGGAGTATGCAGGAGTGGTGGAGTCACTATTGGGAGTCAACGGAGGGAGACTGCGGGGAGACTGCATGTTTTATGCACTTCTACTGTAAATTAGATAGTATATGTAAGTTGCAATATAGGTGCAATTAGAAAGAGAGACAAGATACTTGTTTATTGATTAGTTAGTTAACATGTGGTGCCTAAGGCTATTTATGATGTGTTGTTGTATTGGGTTAATTCTGTTCCATCAAGGTTTAATGTATATCATTGATCCCATTACACCATCAAATGATCAAGCTCAATCATTTACAGATTTTACATTCTCAAATTCTTTAAAGGCCTCCACCTACTGTTTTTCCTTAAATATTAGGGATTTAGGCTGTTTTAACAAAAGGAATATATATATGAGATGGGGCATTTTCTTCTGTAAAATCTAGGACAAAGTTTCCTTTTGTTTCCCTGTTGGTTGGTATCATATGGTATACTTTACTTCTATCTGGTGATGTGGAAACAAATCCGGGGCCTTTAATTCCTGACACTGTATTATATGACAATTATTGGCAAACTAAAGGTTTAAGAATAGTTCATCTTAATGTCAGAAGTTTCACGTCCAAACAAGCTGAAATTGAGGCCTGGATCACTAATTATGACCCAGATATATTCAGTGTAACTGAAACTTGGCTGAAACCTTCAGTATTAGATAACCTTATTGCCCTTGAAGGTTATAAATTAATATGGAAAGACAGGAATGGAAAAAAGAAGGGAGGGAGTATAATGGTATACTATAAATCAGAATTGGAAGTAGTTGAGATTTCTCCTGGATACAAACATACTTCTGAATTTGAATGGCTCCTGCTAGAACTGAAACTGGCTGGTTGTCAAAAATTAAAGATATTGCACAGTTTATAATCCCCCAAAAAACTGCTAAAAAAGGGTTAGATGATATTTTAAACTTTGTAACAACTATTCAGTCAGGCAGTGATCTTTTGATTACTGGAGATTTTAATATTCATTGAGACCCTATTAACGATCCTTCTATAGAGACGTTATTGGCCAGTGCTGGTTTGTCTCAGCTCATTAACTCATTTACCCATATGAATATGAGTAGTCAGAACCATACAATTTTAGATTGGGTCCTTGTTAATAAACAGGTTAATATTTCTAATGTTGGTGTACTTCCCGATGTAATGAGTGACCATTTGGTCTCTTATTGCATATGGAGATCCAAAAGGCCCAAATTGCTTCCTAGGTTCATTTCATACCATAGGTTTGTTAATGAGGTGAGCGGAGATCTTCTTGTTGACCTACAGAAGCTTGATTGGACTTTTTTGGATGCAATCCCTGATGTGAATATTGCAGTTGATTATTTTACTTCCACTCTTTTGGAGTTACAAAATAAACATTTTCCCAAAGCGGTTAGGAGAGTTAGAGGTTCCTTGGATAAATGGATTACTACCCCCTTGTTGCACTTAATGAAATTGAGAGATGCTGCTTGGAAGTTTTATAAGGTAACTAAATTAGTGAGAGATTTTAATAGCTATAGGAAGCTAAGAAATGAATGTAAAATAAAAGACAAAGTAAATCTAGTTATTTTCAGAATTTCCAAACTTCTAGTTTAAATAACCCAAAAAGGTTTTGGTCTTCGGTAAACACGTTAATCAATCCATCTAGGAAGGTAACTACTGAGGCTTTTATTAAGGATGGCCATGTAATCTTTGATGCTCAGGTAAACTGTGTATCTTTTCTGGATAAATTTTTTGATTTGTCCAAATATACACAGGTTTCTAATCATGGTCTGTGTGTAGATGGACAGTCCTGTGATACTTCTGAACCTGGTTCTTTTTATCTTTCAGCTATTGAACCACATTGGGTTTATAATCTCTTGAAACAAATGGCAATTGGTTCAAGTGCGTGTGAACTTGAGACCAGGTTCTTAAAATTGATTTCTGAACATATTACTTATCCACTTACTTCTATTTTTAATTTGTTTTTGCTTACTGGTTGCTTCTCAAATGAATGGAAGCAAACAGTAATCAAACCTATTTATAAATCTGGTGACAGAATGGATAAGGACAATTATTGTCCTATTTCCCTTTTGCCACCTTTGGGTAAGATTTTTGCGAGACTTGTGAATGAGCAGTTTTCTGCTTACTTACAGGATAATGGTTTTAGGACACCTGATCAGCATGGGTTTCGAAAATTCCACGGTACTGGGACGGCCTTGGCCAGGTTCACGAACCACACCAGTGTAGCTATGGATGAAGGTTTGCTCACTGGTGCTGTGTTCGTGGACCTGTCCAAGGCCTTTGATTTAGTAAATCATCCCCTGCTGATCAGGACGTTCTGAAACTATGGTTTAGCGGAGATTGCTGTTGATTGGTTTCAAAGCTATCTGTCTGAACGACCACTTAAAGTAGGATTAAATGGAGCTTTTTCTTCTAGTAGATTTCTATTACAGGGGGTGCCCCAGGGGTCCGTTCTGGGCCCACTTTTGTTTACTGTGTTTGTAGACATTGTTCCATCTTTACTGAAAGACACCTACTGTCTGATTTATGCAGATGATATTATTCTGTATAAAAGTTCTATTTCTATGGAACTTATAAATGAGTCTTTAAATAAGGACTTTGCTGTACTCTGTAGTTGGTTAAAAGGGAATCATTTGGCACTAAACAACTCAAAAACAAAATATATGCTTTTTGGATCTAGAATTAGACTTACCAGAGCTCAGAATTTGTCAATTACTGACTCATTGGGTAATAAGATGGATCAGGTAAAACAATTTAAATATCTTGGAGTCCTGTTGGACCAATACTTAACTTTTTCCAATCATGTAAATTCCATTACTCGTCAAATCAATCAGAGACTGGGTGTCCTATTCAAGTTTCAATCATTGCTGACCTTATCAGCTAGGAATGCAATAGCGAAGGGTGTATTACTTCCTCAGTTAAATTACAATTCATTTCTTTGCTCAAATGTGTCTAATAGAGAGTTATCCCTTCTTACTAATGTGTTTCATGGCATTTGTAGATTTATTCTTAAGTTGCCTTATTCCACGCAACATCGTGAACTATATAGACTATCTGCCTGGCTTCCACCTAGGCTAAATTGTCTATATAGATTATGTTCCCTAACTGACAATATTCTCCAGCAAGGTACAAATTCTCCATTATATTCATTATTACGGATTGAAAGGAATTCAAGGGAACTTCGTTCAAATCATCAGATTAAATTAAATGTTCCTGAGACCAAGACCAAAATGGGTGATAGTTCATTTTCTTATTCTGCTGCTCAAAATTGGAATGAACTTCTTATTGTTTTATATGGGAATGTTTCCCACTAAACTTTTAAAATTAAGCCAAGAAATTATTTTCTTGGCAAATTGCATTGTTATTGTTTTCAATGAGTGTTTTATTTTTATATTGTTTTAATGATTGTTGTATTGTAATTTTTGTGATGTATGTCTAATACTGTTGTAATGTATTGTAGTGTGAGTTTTGTTAATTTTACTGTAAACATCTTGACAGTATATATATATATGGTCCTGGGTCGTACATGAAAATGGGCCTTGGCTCATTGTACCTACCCAGTAAACAAAGGTTTAAAATAAAAAAAAGAGAGGGGAGGATGAATGCACCACAGAGGAGCCATAGCGTGGGAGCGCGGAGACAGAGTGGCAGGGAGGCAAGACAGGAAGCAGGGGGCAGGTGTGGCCAGGAGGTGTACAGGGCCCACCAGAGGTGTGTGTGTGTGAGTGAGAGAAGGAGTGTGTGTATGTGTGCGTGAGAGGGCCTGAGCATGCCACAGAGGATGGAGGGCAGTGGCAAGAGGCAGGGCACACAGAGGTGAACAGCCAGAGGTGTACCTGGTGCAGAGGCAGCACCAGCAGCACACAGTGGGGGGGCCAGGTAGGCAGCCACCCGGGGGGGACACCAGCCGGGGACACGGCCAGTGCCACCTTCCAGATGGACGCAGTAATGAGGGGTGTGAGAAGGCAGGCAGCAGGGTGGCGCTGCCGTGGAAGGGCCCATCAGTGGTACACCCAGAACAGGCTGTGCCAGGCCTGCACCACCTTCAAAAAGTACAGTGACACTGAGATTGTGGGCCGGTACCACCTGAACTGGGCAATTCTGAGGCAGCTCTGTGAGCTGTGCAGTGATGAGACGCAGGCACCCACACAACAGAGCCATGTGCTGTCTGTGGAGACTAAGGTCACAGCCGTCAAGTGCCTGCTCACAATGGGCACCTTCCAGAGATGAAACAGGGGACAAGACAGGCATAACCCAGTCAGCTGCATCATTCCTACTCACAATTCCTCAGCGCACTGCTGCCACATGCTGTGGAGTACATCTGTTTCCCCAGCACACAGGCGGAGCACACAGCACACATACAGGAGTTCCACAAGGTAGCACGGTTTCCTGGCGTGCTAGGGGCCATAGACTGCACCCATGTAGGCATCTGCATGCTACTTGGCCTGGAGGGGGTGGCGTACATCAACCGCAAGGGCTACCTGAGTGTCAACTGCCAGGCGGTGTGCAATGTCAGGGGGCACAAAATCAATGTCTGTGCCACGCACCCTGGAGGAGCACAAGATGCCTTCATCTGGCACTAGTCCACACTGTGCCATAGGTTCAAGAGTGGGGACATCCCCACTTGCCATCTGGTAGGTGAGTACGCATAGCACACTGGACGATGTGTGCAGACGTGGGGGGGACATTGGCAGGGGTGCCATGGGAAATGGCCATGATAGCCCATGGCATAGTGATGCAGACCACCATGCTAATGTCTCCCCTCCACACACAGGTGACAGTGGTTACCCGCTATGGCCCTGGCTGCTCACACCATACTGGCACCCCATGACCCCAGCACAGCAACAGTACAATGAGGCACAAGCCACAACACAGAATGTCATTGAGTGGGTGTTCGGGCTGCTGAAGGCATGGTTCCATTGCCTGCACACATCAGGTGCTGCCCTACAGTACAACCCCTCAAAGGCCTGTGGGCTATTCCTGGCCTGCTGTATCCTGCACAACATGGCCACTGACTATGGGATAGCCATTGAGGTCAAGGAGGGGGACAGCGGTGGGGACAAAGAGGACGCCGGTCCAGCTTGTATGGGGCAGCCACCCCCTTGGCGAAGGGATCCCCGGCTGGCCTGGATGGCACAGCAGTACTGGGACACCATCACAGAGGAGCACTTTGGACAACACAGGTAGGTCAACAGGGCCATGTGTAACCACCAAGAGCAAGAGCACAGCCCACAGACAGACAGGGGTGGACCCAGGGGAGGATGGCATCAGGGGCATGGGAATGGGTGGGGGACCGCACACAAATGCAGGAATGGGCAGGGCTGCACACAGCACACACACACAGTCACACACCACAACCCATGCCCACAGGGCAACAGGCATGCCCACCCCAAGAGGCATCCCCACACCCACACAGGACCACACACAACCATGCCCAGTGGCTGGCACTGTGCATGCCTCAGACGCTGAGCACCATTGCACAGTGGTGGACAGCACTATGCAGACATCATCATGCACACACCACAGTGGCCAGCAGCTGGGAGGGAGTGCACAGGGACCACGTGTGTGCAGAGCTGGCCACCTCACCCATACAATGCACAAAGAACACCACAGTGCACACAGGGCAGCGGCAGACAGTGGCCGTGGAGGGGGACAGGTCAGTCATGTGGCACAGTACCATGGCTGCCACGGATGCGTGGGTGGCCCCGCAGAGACCTGCCAGCCATGCCAGGCTGACCAGTGGCCTCATGGAGTGGCACCGAAGGGCCCCCAAGGGTGATGCTGCATGAACGTGACCATATCCACGCAGGGGTCTGCAGGCCACCAAACATGCCCGCACCAGGCATGCTAGGTATGCCCACAGCCAAACCCAGCATTGATATAGCAGGGGTTGCACAATGCTGGGAATGGTGGGTAGACATAGCACTCTGCGGGGTGTGAGGCAGCTGGGCACCCAACCAGTTGGCCAGTGTAGCCATGACAGTTGCCATTGCAGTGGTCTGCCTGTCAGTGGCAGCAGTCACATCCACCCACTGCTGACCCAACTCTGCCAGGAGCAGAGCATGGTCCCTGCTGCACCGCTCCTCTGCCTGGTACAGTGCTGCACAGAGCGCATCCACTGCCATCACAGACTGCATCTGCTGATCCACTGAGGCCTGGAGAAGACGGCTGTGGTCATCCATGGAGTCATCTGCATGTCCAGCATGCTGTCCCCTATGGTGTTCCTGGCCCTGCTGCACAGCATCCCTCGATGGTGGGTGCCACACAGAGCTGCCATTCTGGGGTACGTCCACACGTGGTGCACTGCCACCGCCCCCGGCCCTCTCCCCACGTTGACAATGACCATCTGCTGCTGCTGCCCCTCCAGCTACCGATAGCCAGGCAACACTGGTGCGGCCACAGCGGCAACAACAGCCCCACCACCCTGGCTAGTGCTGCCCCACTGGAGCATGCAGATGCAGCCTGGGAATGGGCTGTTGCGCAGGCAGTCACACCAGCACTACCCGTGGAACCGCCTGGGTGGAAGCCATCCGTGGGACCATCCTGTGTCCCACATACATCACTGTCTGGGATGTGCGTCACGTCATCATCAGTGCTGGAGCCAGCCCCGATCCATGTCTCAGCACACTGGACACTGAGGACGGTGTTACACTGGGACACAGCCAGGGCCATGTCTGCACCCGCAGCACTGGCATCAGTCTGGACAGATGTGCAGGGCTGCAGATGGTTGGTCCCTCGGACACCTGTGGAGGTGGATGGGTGCTCCACCATGTCCAGGGCCTCCCCCTCAGCAGACACACCCACCACCGCTGCCCCATGCAGATGATCAGGAGCTGTAAAGGAACACAGTACCGTTAGTGGTTCCACCTGGCCCTGGGGCCTGCTCCCCCTTCCACCCACACACTGCCAGTGCCGGACCTATCATGTAGTGATGGGCTGCAACCCTTCTGGAAGCCACCACCAGGAACACCCTCGACGGCACTACGCTGCATGCTGCCAGCCACCTGCTCCTCCCGGGGCATCAGGTGATGTATGTCCTGCTGGCTTCTACCGGTGACAGCACATGCCACCCTGAAGGTGGCCACTTTATCTTTTGTCCACCTCCTGTCTGTGCCAACCTTTTTCTTGCACTCCTGCACGGACCGCTGGTGGCTGCCTTGCTGGTTGACAGCATGTGCCACCTCACCCCACGCCACTGCACAGGCCTGTGGTGTTCCCCTCTGTCTGCTAAGCAGCGGCTCCCTGTCGAGGTATGCCTTGAACAGGGCATCAGATTCTGCCCTGATAAAGTTGGGCCTCCTCCTTCACACCCTTCCCTGCCCCTCTTCATCCTCTCGTTCAGTCTTGCTCGTGCCTGGGGGATGGACAGGTGTTACCTTGGACTGTGCAGTCCCATACAGCCCTCCAAGACCACTGTCCCCACGTCCCAACAGCATGCCACCTACCTCAAAGGACTGCAATACCGATCCATGGCCCATGCAGCCTCAGTTCACATTTTTAGAGTGCAACGCATGCAAATGAGGGCAGGCGCAACTGTAATGGGATGCAAATGCAGTGGATGCACCATGGAATGGCTCATGAGCTGATTTGCATATTCTGGCTGAATATCACGCTGTTGCACCTTGCGCAATGGTGTTGAGCGTGCTCAGGCTGTGGCGCACCACTGTGATGTGTGCAATCGACACTGCACCACGCATGCCCACGGTGCTTATGCCAATGCTAGCGGTGCTGCTGATGTGCTGTGCACGGGAGGCAGTACAGGGCACAGCCACTACTGTGCCTGTGGTGCACGTGCGCTATATGCCCAGAGGGGTGCTCGTGCCATGGTGTGCCATGGGCGCCATGGCGCCACAGTGCAGTAGACCACTGCATTGTGACACACACATACACCCTACTGTGCTACGCGCAGGGCTTCCCAGCAGTAGCTGTGGTGCTCCGTCTTGCGGACAGATCCTTGACCCTGAGGCTGACCTTTGCCCTATAGGTACCATGCGTACGCATGGCTGTTCCCTATCGCGCAGTCCGGTGCCAGTACGATTATGACTGGCAGAGCAGTACCGCGCTGCCTCTGCACGTGGGGCATGTGCACTACAGGGCACCATTTTGTGCTCACCAGTGACAGCAATATGCCACGCACCAGAGTGCCAGTGTGGACGGCGGTGGAACTGGCTAACCTTATGGCATTAGTGGAGCCCCATGCAGGTGCCCTCTTTGGCCAGGTACCCCTCCTGAGGCCACGGACAGCGGTGTGGCAGGAGGTGGCATAAGGCCTTGAGGAGGCCACAGGGATCAGCAGGACCACTGAGCAGTGTCGCCACCACTATGGAAACCTCCAGTGGTGGGACCCCGACTGCCTAGGATGACTGCAGGCACATGCCTGGCAGGGCACCGTGGCACGGCCAGGTAGGTGCTCCTTCACAACATTAGTAGTATTCGTCTGTCCTGGTAACACAGTGGTCGGCAGGCCGTGCCACAGGGGGGCCTGTACCTGTGTTGCCGGTGTTGGGGGTGCTTCGTGTACACCCTGCACCACCGCATCACAGCTGGGCTTTGCAGGCACGTGCACAGCAAGGGGAGGCTATGTTTCTAATGTGTACTGATGGTACTCTCTCCATGTTTGCAATCTAGGCCCGGAGGATCACCGTCGGGCCCAGTTGGCCTGGGAGCAAGGACGGCAGGCTGGCAATGGAGGTGTGGCCTTGCAGGCAGGACACAGTGGTGGTGCCGGGGGTCAGCAGTGCCCTGCTGACCAGGACGCAGGTGAGTGCCATGTTTCCCCTTACATCTGTGCTTGGTGGGTTGCAGGGGTGGTGGTGGGGGGGCATGGCCCCCTGCACATGGCCCCGACTGCCGTACACATCCCACGGTGCCCTCTGCACCATCCTGTGGGTCTGCACGTGTGGGTGGGTGTCGCAGGTGGGCTGTGCATGCACTGGGTGCCTGGCTGTGCCACTGCCATCACACTACATAGCCATGACGCTGTATAGCCACAATGATGCTGTGCAGTGCATGGGCGGTGGGGGTGTGCAGCAGTTTGCATGGCTTTGGGTGCTTGGGTAGGCAGGTCATGTGGGCTCTCCCAAAGTGGGTGGTCACATGCCATCACAGGGGCGCAGGCCACAGCTGTATGCCATGCACATTGGGTGGGCTGCGGTGGTCTGGCCAGTCACATGTACTGACTCTGCTCCCTTGTCCTAGGTGGACAATGATGGACAACCCTGAAGCATCACGTACAGGAGATGCTGCAGGTCACCCAGGCCACACTGGAGCTGCTGCAGGGTATGGAGAGGAGTGAACGGCGGTGGCACAGAAGGTGCCACAGGGAGCGCAGGGATGAGGGGGCCACCAGTAGGGCCTGCGGCACCTGCGCTGTTCCTTTCCCTCCCTGGACTGTACCCCTTTGTCCCCCTCCTTGCTATTCCCTTTGCCCCCTGCCCATGCCCCGCAAGTTGTAGCCTTGTACTTTCCCTCCCCCACTTTGTATATAGCAATGTAAATAGTTCCTGTTGATTATGCTACATTTTCCAATATAGATGCTTTTCATACTATGACTGTGTTGGTCTTTAATTTGCAGTGGATGTCTGGTGCCTTGCTGCAGTGGTGTGTATGGTGACTGAGGGGTGGTGCCGGCCTGGCCATGGGTGTGTCTGACAGGGATCCTCCACTGGTGTGGGTGGCAGCCATTTTCACTGTCTGTGGTATGTGTATTGTGCCCTGTGCACTGTTTGCCTGTGTGTGCAGCGGTCTCTGGTGCATGTGCTATGTCCCAGTCTCCCCTGGCAGTGTGTGCCTGGCCCATGCAGCTGTGGCCCTTGCATGTCTGTGGTATGCACGGTTGTGCTGATCCCACCACTGCATGCATGGCTGCTGACGTGACATTGGTGGCAGTCCCATGCCAGCCACCCTCTGGGCACGGCACCCTGGCAACTGGCATCCTGACTCCTGGTCTGTTCCACATGTGCCTCTGGTGACACTGTGGGTGGTGCTGTTGTTGTCCCCCTCCATGCTGTTTATGGTGTCTGGGGCCGTGCCTGTAGTCTGGTGTCAGTCACATGGGCTGCAGCTGCATGCTGGCGGTGGGCTGGTTTGTGGTGCACACACCACATGGCTGGCTCACCAATGGCATGGTGGTGTGCAGGCTGTGGGTACACAGCACCATTGGACTCATGACAGCAGCATCTGTTGCCCCGCTATGTGTGGCTATTTGATGGGGTACCCTTGGGACTGGGTGGGGGGGTTATTTGTGCCCTGTGTTGCCTCCTGTGTGGCACATGCCTCCATGTGCCACAGTGGGCTGCTGTGCTGTCTGGTGGGCCAGAGCTGGGACAGGGTGTATGCATGGGTGGGTGTGTGGGGTGCCGTCCTGCTGGTGGGCCTTGTCACATGTGGTGGGGTCCCTCGGGTAGTGATGCCAGGTTGACCTCCTTGCTGTGCCACTGTGGGGGCCATGCAGGGGGGCCTTGTGTATGCTGTGGTGGCATCAGTGGCTGGTGTCACCTGCTGCGGGGGAGTCATGGTGGGGCTGTCATGCATGGTGCCATGGGGCACCGGGTTGCATTGTCACAGTGGTGTTGGTGGCATACCTTCAGAGCCATGCAGTGTTTGGTTGTGCTTCTGGGCTGGGTATCTCGGGATCGCTGTACAGGGGGTGGTCAGCATTGATGTGGTGCTGTGGCACAGGAGGGGTCCTGGCCCTCCTTGTGTTGTGGTCACTGTTTGCCAGGGGACAGTGCTGGGGCACCTTGCCCTGTGGGTGTGGACTGCTGGCCCGCGTCTGCTGTTGGATCGGTGCTGGGGTATATGGGCTGGTGGTCCGTTCAGCTCACCTCTGGTTGTGCAGCTAATGGGGGGCCTTGCCCTGGGGGGGTTGGTCTGTCTGGCCTGCTGCATACTCCTCCACGCATGGCGTATCCATGGCTAGTGCACTCCTGCTTTCTGTTCTTGCCCCTGCGCATCTCTGGGTGTGCTATACACATCAGCCCTGCTCCACTGCACATCCCTAGTTGCACCATGGTGCATCGGGCATGATATTCAGCTGTGTTGCACAGGTGCACCTTGGCCTGTGCTTGGTTTGAATATCACGCCCGTTGTGTAATGGCGCGACTGCTCTTGGCGCCTGCTCCTCGCTTATTGCACATCTTTTGGAGCAGTCTGAATATCCCACCCTCTGTGTGTGTATAGTAATATATGTGTATATATATATATATATATATATATATATATACACACACACACTATCGTAGCATACTTTAAAGTGGGTAGTAAGAATAAATGGACTTTATAGTATTTAGCACAATAAGTAATACATAAAATAGGAGCAGATATGCTAGTAAGTTTGCACATCTTAGGAATATATAGATAGAAGGAATAGTCTGATAATTAAGCAATAATGCCCGACAGGGTGTGTGTCATGCTGGGATAACATCATGCCTCAGGTGGTTGGGCACGAGACCGCAGGCTGAGTGCGTCCAACGACTGAGGCGTGACGTTATCCCAAACGACACACACCCTGGAGGGCATCATTGATATTATATAATGGCTCATTGTTATACAGAATTAAAAAAATAATTTTAAAGATGTTTTTGTGTGGAAAAATATTTTTGTTTTTTAAAGGAAGATGAAACAATCAATCAAAAGCTCCATAAAATGCTCATCTCCAGGTTCACAGTGAGGCTGAGACTAGACCCGTGATGTTGTACTGAGATAACATCACAGGTCCAGCCCAAGACTGACCAATCAGAGTCCAGGATTTTTTCTTGCCATTGTATAGTGACTATTAATCATCTGCATAAAGGTCCACCTAACTGTGATATGAATAGGAATTTATATATGAAATACTAGGAGCACTATTAAGTGGAGAAGGGTGAAGCATGTTATCACCCTGTTAATTTGAGGGATTGCAGAAGGGCATACATGTGTAGATGCGGTTTTATCTTTTATTACAATATGTTTATGATATTATTTTATTGTTTGAATGCAGATCTCCTACCCTGACGAAGCCCATGTTTGGGCAAAACATCAGGCGTGGTCTGGGAGATCTCTGCTTGGTTTATGGAAGCTAAATAAAAGAATCAACTTAGATTTCTTTGGAGTGGCTGGTCTCTGAATACTGTTTTGCTTGAGGAATATCACATATACTGTACCAGTCCCAAAACTACACTGACTTATTACAATAACAGGAAGGGAACCCACCTGGAACTGTGTCTTTTGGATGAATGAATGAAACAATAAACCTTAGACTGACTTAGAGGTACTACAGGATATTGAATCTCCCACAGCTGCCTAATACTCTTATGTCAGCTGCCATGGATTCTGGGATTTATAGTAACAGAAGATATACAAAATCACACATACTCCCATAATGCAAAGCATCATGGGCTGTATATGCAAATCACCACAAAAAATTATGCTAGTTCAACTTTAAACAGAAAACAGAAGATGCCTGCCTACAAGTAAGCAAAATTAGTCTGCTACAATATATGATACTATAGTAGACAGAAAGTAAACCAAACTGATTTTGCACACAAAGTGCACATTGGGATCAGCCCCACACTTGGATGTTGATTGTTCCCCTATAAGAAGAACAACAGACAAGGTTGAAAATTTACATCAAGTACAGCATGATAATGCATAATAATACAAAGGAGACTCACATTAAAAATGCAAGTGAGATGCAGCAGTAGTCAAGTAGTGATATATGTACCATGCATAAAGCATGAATTATAAATGATGTGCAAGCATTGGCATTTAATGTTAGTTTTCTCAGTTCACTCCTGAAGGAGCAGATGAAAAGAGACATTATGCAACTCCAGAGTGAGAAAGTTCCAGTAAATGGGAGTAGAGGAGGAGAAGGCCCATGGCCTCATATTAGTATAGCACCTTTGAACAAAAAACAATGATTTTTCAATGGATCTGAGAGGGTCAGAGCTGAAATGGAGACCAAAATACATTGGCCAAGGAGGTAGGGACTCATGATCTTAGATGTTGATCAATAAAGCAACCAAGAACTTGATCAACTCATCTCCCAGACAACTACAAACAATCCAAGAAACACAAATGCCTCTTTCTTCCTGGATATCATTCAAACAAACAGAAGCTAGGAGTTCTCAGTGGCTGGTATACTACCCAACCTTGCAAGTGATCATGTTGCCGTCTACTGCATAAGAGAAAAGCTGAGTGACCATGGCCCCCTGAACCAATCAAATACATACGAACATATGAAATTTGCCAGCAGATAAAGGCCTAGAGGTCTATCAAGTCTCTTGCACGTGCAGCTAGCACCCCTTATTCTGCAGCTGCCCCTCCCTTCCACCCTTCCCCTTCATTGACCCTCTCCCTTGTCCTGTCCCATCCCCTTTTGAAGCAGTCCACTGTTCTACTGGATACCTCTTCTGCAGGTAACGTATTCCACCCAGCCACCATCCTCTCTGTAAAAAAGTGTCTCCTCATCTCCCTCCTGAACCTTCCTCCCTCCCTCCAGTCTCATATCATGGCCCCTGGTGTCCCTCCCCTCCCACAGGTGTTACCTGAAATTTGACTTCTTCATCTTTATGTGTGATCTGGTGGCCATCCCCTGGAGCAAGCTAGAACTTATACCTGACCTGGATGACACCTGTTTTTTCTTTGTCCATGAGCTCCTCAAGATTTGCAACAAGCATGCCCACATCAAGTATTGCATGTTGAGGCTAAACTCTACACACTGGGTCTCCCCTGACCTATACAGACCCTGAAAGACTAGAGACAAAGCCTAGCACAAAACTCAGTGCTCCAAGAGCCAATCCAACTGGGAGCAATACAGGGAGACCATAAACAGATATGTAAGCCTTGTCAGAGCAACCAAGAGATCCTTCATTACTAGTGCACTCTCTAACACCACCAGCAACACCAAGAATTTCTGAAATATTTCCTCTGGTTTGATGGGCTCCTAAACATGCAACATGCCTGAGTACATATCTTTTGGTTTGCCTGGCTACCACTCACCCTACAACATGTCTAATTGCTTAAACACCCACTTTGTCAAAGGAGCTCCACCTGATAACTGGAGCAGACACACCATCTCACCAGCTGTCTCCACCTGAGCAGTCCCAGCAATCAGAGGAGGCCACACTAGTCACTACTGCCTTGCTACTCATGGACTCAGTATGCTTAGCCTTTGGCTTTGTACTGCTTGTTTGTACCCATGACTGAACTCACTCTAGGCCTTCTGTGGGTCTATGTTCCATGTTCCATGGCTCCCACCAGTCTGCTCTGGCAGCTGTCCACTCCACTCCCAGGGGCTCACTTTTACACTTAACACCAACCATTCCTACTCTACTAACTACTTTCAGGCAAATGCCTCACCCACCGACAACAGGCATATGTCTCAATGACATATGGGCACACACCTCCTACAAAAGGTGTACACCCATTCTCAAGCCCTCAAGGGCCTAGTATGCCTCTTTGACTTGATACTGCAGCTTTCAGTACTTTTTGCCCTCTATGACTTCATATTGCAATGATCAGTGTGCTGTTCCCCCAGTGGCTTTATACTGCACCAACCCAACCTCCTTAAGGGATCAGTTTTCTATATACAAAAGCACAATGAGGAGTGTTTCGGTTTGCCAAGTTTGAAGTAGCTGTCTCCATCTCCTTTTTCTTGGGGTATTTGAACCCCAGTGTTCCTTGGAAATGCTACAGCTATGCCCGCAGATGGCAAGCCTTTGGTTCCTTTGTGGTGGTAGACCATCCATTGTATGCCTGTGTTACCGTAGCAAGTAGGTAAGAAATCTAACTTCAGGTATCATACAGTATTTCCAAACTTGTTTCACAAGGTTAGTTTGCCTAAAGGTGAAACAAAGTGGCAGTAGCGAAAACTGTGTACCTTGCTACGTTTTCGACATATGGGTGGCGAAAGACGTCATGGGTGCCGCAATGTTAGTCTATGGGAAATTGCTCAATTTTGGAACAGTGTAACTTTGTCATGCTTAGGTATTTTAGCACCAAAGCAGGAAAAGGCACATCTGTGGGACCAGGGCTTGCCACCCTGCAAATTTCAGCCCAAAGGACCCAACCATTTGCTTGCAGGATGATGGCAAAGATGTGCAGTGTTCAGAAGCATGCTTTTGCAAAGTACTGTTGCAAACACGAAAGTGTTGCAAACAGAACACATGACAGTGTTGCATTTGCAAAAGCATGCAAAATAGTTTAGCAAAATACTGTCGCAAACACGAAAGTGTAACAAATGCATAGCACGACACTGTCGCATTTGCGAAAGTGATTTTTGAAAGTATTTCAGGGAAAGTAGAAAATCCTGTTTTGGATCTTGTACACCCCAAAATACCATATGTGCAGTCTTTGTTATGTATTGGTGGCAATGTGTGGCCCAAGATGGCCAGTTGTCCATAGTGATATGTGTTTTGCGGTGCATGGAACATCTGGGATTAGAGTTAGCAGTGACGACCCGTGCCACAGCCCAATGGGAGCATGGGTGTGTGGTTTCATGGTTTAGATAGTTGTATGTTATTTCTCTTACCTGCTGCTGGTTGTGTGTGATTGGTTGTGTTGCCTTGGTCCTTCACCTACTTACATGTATGTGTGTGTGTATGTATGGTGGTGGAGGTGGTGGGGGGAATGCGCAGTTAGGGTTTTCAACCCTAACACCGAATTTCCTCACTTTTGTCACTATGCAACAACCCTAACTGATGCATTAAACAGAGTTTTTTTGCCATGAATTTCCCTTCTTTTTGAGAATGTGCAATATAAATAGTGAATGGAAAGTGGTGGTGGCCATTTGCGCATAATAACCCTAACAGTAATGATAATGCTAACAGTAACGATGATGCAAACGCAAACAATAATGGTAACGGTAATGCACATGTGAACACAGATGCAAATGCTAAAGCTTATGGAAATGGAAGCTGAAATAGAAACAGTAACTGTAATGGTGATGCAAATGTAAACGCAAACAAAAGCGCAAACGGTAACGGTAATGTAAAAAGAAATGATAACTGTAACGGTGATGGAAATGTAAATGCAAACATAAATGTTAACACAAACACTAATGGTAACGGTGATGGAAACACAAACATTGATTGGAACAGTAACTCCCATGCAAACGTGAATGGAAATGCAAATGCTAACGGTTACGGTAATGCAAACAAAAATGCAAATGGTAACGCAAACACAAATGCAAATGGCAATGGTAACGTAAATGCAAATGCTAACAACAGTCTAACAGTGATGCAAACAGAAATGGTAACGCAAACGGAAGCGTGAACGCAAGTGCAAATTCAAAAGCAAATGGTAACATTTACAGTAATGGAAATGGAAACACAAACAGTAACGCAAGCATGAACGGTAATGAAAACGCAAACGGCAATGGTAATGTAAATGCAAGCACAAACGGTAACATAAACACACATGCTAATGGTAACGCTAACAGTGATGCAAACGTTAACGTAAATGCAAACGTAAACAGTAATGTAAATGCAAGTGCAAACTGAAATGCAAATGGTAACGGTAACGCTAACGGTAAAGCAAATGCAAATGGTAACACAAGCACAAACGGTAACGCAAGTGCAAATGGTAACAGTAACGTAAACGCAAGCTGTGATAGTAATGTAAACGGAAGCACAAATGCAAACACAAATGGTAATGGCAACACAAATGCAAATGCTAATGGTAATGATGTCACAAACACAAATGTAAACACAAATAGTAAAGCAAACACAATCATAAACACAGATGCAAATAGTAATGGTAACGGTAAGGGTAACTAAACGCAAATGGTAACAGAATCACAAACGGTAATGGACAGGAAAATGGTAACTGTAACGGTGAACCAAACATAAATGGAAATGCAAACGGTAACGCAAACACAAACAGTAATGCTAATAGTGACGCAAACAGAAACGCTAACGCAAACGGTAACAGAAATGCAAGTGCAGATGTAAATGCAAATGATAACAGAAACACAAGTGCAAATGTGAATGCAAACACTAACACTAATGGTAATGCTAACACACACGCTTTGTGTTCGAAAGAGGTGCATTAAGAAGTACAGTGAATACAAAGAATGTGGGCATAATAGTGGTCCTCGGACAGGAAAATGAGCACTTGGAATACTATTGCTTATATCTCAGGAACCGTATGACGCAGACAAAAAAATTAAATATCATATTATTTATAACTTTCCATGCTAGTTTTGCACTTAGCCTCCCATTGGGGGACTAAGAATTTTTGCAACGAAAAGTCCGTATCTGGAACCATTTTCGAGATACGGGACCCAAAAGGCATGGCAGACCGAAAAATCATCAATTTTGGAGTGCCGTAACTTTGCAGCCCTGTTATATTTTTGCACCAAACCACTAAAAGGCACATCTGTATGATGTTGGCTTTCTTCCCTGCAATTATCCAGCCCAAAAGACCAAACTGTTGTTTTGCAGCAGGGTGGCAAAGATTTCCTGTTGTTTTGAGCATAGTGTCACAAATTACTTTCGCAAATCACGACACTTTTGAAAAAAAAATCACGAAAGTGTTGCATATGTGAAAGTACTTTGCGACACTACTTTTTACAAAAAATTTTAAAACATATTTCTGGGGTGTTTTACCCCCCAAAAAAGACATGACTAGCATCCTCAGGGCTCGACTAGGTGAACACAACAATAAGTGTGTCCCTAGAGGGTCCCAAATTTAAATGCCAAGCATTTTTCTGACCACCAACTAAAAAAAAATGGCAGAATCATAAAAGTAAAAGGGTAATTTGCGACACCAAAAACTGCATTTTCAACACTTTCGCATAGTTTGTTAACTTTTCTCATACACTATAATGAGATTCAATGTTTTTTGAATAACTTTTGGACCATTTAATATTTTTCATGAAATGTTCGAAAAGCACATCGGGGACCCTGGCTGCATCTTCCCTGAAATTGTTGGACCGATCACGCAAACCATGTGGGCTATAGGCATGAACAAAGAAACGTGCAAAAACCCCTGTAATTTGTGCATTTTTTGGGCACTCTCTAGCTCCGCAACTGTACATTTGACCATAACGACACTTTGCAGGTCCAGAGATCTATGGCACCAGACCATGCATGCCCAAATTTCAGGCAAATCTATCATACGGTGCCAAAGTTATTAAGGTGCAAAATGTCAAATTTAACCTTAAATGGGGTATTCAACCGTGACTATAGTGGCACTACTGTGCCACTATTTTATATATATATATATATACACACACACACACACACACATATATATATATATATATATATACACACTGTGGCCCAGATATTCAACCGAGCCCAAAAAGTGTGCAATAGCAGGAGCAAGCACAAGTCCATTGCGCCCATGAGCAAGAGGCACGATGTTCAAAAACTGAGCTGGCCAAGATGCGCCTACAGCCGACGACTGAATATTGCACCACCTGCACCATAGCGAAACTAGGGAGGGGAAGCTGAGCAAATCTGATGCACCATAGCGCAACAAAGGATGTTCAGCTGAGCAGTCCAGAGGCAGCATAGCGCAACCAGGGACGCCCCCCAGCAGCAGGGCAGCAATGCAACTGCACAACCAAGGATGCAGGGGCCCACCACCCATGCCACAGATGGGCAGAGGAACACACAGCAGAACAGACATCGTCCCCCTACACCCATGCACTGCACAACTGGGGGAGGGCTGGAATAACCACTGGACCATGGAGACAAGCAACCAACCCACAGCTGGGCTATGATGCCCCATCACACCCCCTGGCAAGCTGTGACTGGCACACAAGGAGGGCCGACCACCCTGTGCCACACCATCTCACCAATGCAGAACACACCCTGCACCGTGACCCCCAGACACCCTGCCCAGGAGCAGCGTCCACCACTGCAGGATACCCCATGCATGCCACCACCCCCACTGTGACAATGCAACCCTGTGCACCACAGAACCATGCAAGGAAGCCCACCACGAGCGTGGAAGCACACAGCGATGCAATGATGGCATACACAGTGCCACCATGCACAGCCCCTCTGAAGTACTGCTGAGAGACCGACCATGCACGGCACACGAGGTACCCCACACATGACAGAGCATGCCCCGGACCCCAGTACCAGTGGTACAGCACCCTGAACACCCTCCCAAGGACATACCCTGACCCAGCACTGGCCACAACAGCCAGCGCAGACACCCACAGTGGTGCGTGGAAGCATGCACCACACCGGATGCAACACAGTGCATGGACAAACACCCACCCATACCCTAGGGCACAACAACACAGGGATGCAGTAGCGGGGCAACCAGGCCCCCAGCGTGGGCCCATGGAAACCGTGAACACACGGGCAGCAGTCCTCCATGGCACAGGAGTGCCAGCCACCCTGCACAGGCACTGTGGACCTGTACGCCACCAGCATTTGCCCGGAGCACAAGTCACAGACAGTGGTGCACATCTTCTGCAACACACATAAGCCACAGCATGGAGGTGGGACAACAACCGTGGAGGCCACAGTGTCACCCAAGGCAGACATGCACCACACCAGTGACAGGAGGCAACCCAGCATTGTGATGGGTACAGTGGCTTCCATGCATGGACAGCCACCACTGACATGCCAGCAGACCGTGCAGGTCACAGACATGCAAGGGTGTCAGCTGCACAGGCCATGGACAGGCTGACAGGTGCACCATGGACACAGAGCATGCACCATGGACCACTGCACACAGTCATCCAGTGTACAGGGAACAACACACACACACCACAGACACTGACTGATAGTTACTGCCACACCATAGTCACTTCCCCACGGACACACACATACCCATGACTGCACCACCCCTGACACCATGCACACCACTGCAGCTGAGCACCTATAGCCCGCTGCAAATCAGACACCACCACAGTATTCATATCAAAAGATTTGTAATCAAAAATATTGAAAATAACTATTTACAAAACTATTTACAAATGTGTTGGGGGAAGGCCACAAGCAAGGTGGGGGTGGGTAAGGGGCAGAGGTGAACAAATGGGACAGGAAAGGAGGGGTGTGAGGGTGGGTCCAGAGGGGCAGGGGAAATCAGGGGCATAAGGATGGTCACTGGGAGCCCTGCACCCCGCTCTGGCTGCTCCGCCTTCTGTGTCTCCGCCAGACACCCAGCTGCTCAAGCCCCCGCAATATGTCCAGCGATGCCCTCACCACTATTAAAATCTCCCACAGTGCCTCATGGATAGCCTGCAGCTGGTGGACACCTAGGACAAGGGAGCACAGTCAATAGGTGTGAATGCACAGCCCCATACAGCCCACCCACTGTGCGTGGCATACAGCCGTGGGACATGCCCCTGTGATGGTGTGTGACCACCCACAGTGATCATGTCCACAAGACCTGCCCACACAGGCACATACAGCCATGTGGACCGCTGCACAAACCCACCGGCCAAGTCCTGCACAGCACCACCGTGGCTGTATAGTGACTTGGCTATGTGGTGTGAAGGCAGTGGCACAGCCATGTACCTGGTGCACGCATGGACCACCATTGATGCACTCCCAGACATGCAGTGTCACTGTACAGTGCTGACTGTAACAAGTTGCGTGCATGGCAGTGGTGTCAATGGATGGTGGCCATGCCCCGCTGCCCGCCCTGTTACACAGCATGCAATAGTAATCATGGAGGTATGGCACTCACCATCATCAGGCTGGTCCCTCTGGCGCTGTGGACCGTCGCCCCTCCTACTGGCCCTGTCCTCCTGCTGACACCTCTGCTCCCTGGCCAGCCGCCTCTCTTCCGGCCCTGTGGTGCAAACATGGAGAGAGGAACAGCAGTACAATCCTGTAGCAAAGTCCCCCTGCCCCCATGTGTGTGCAATCCCACCCAGCCAGACCCACCCACCCACCCACCCACCCCAGACCCTGATAACACCACCACAGCCAACACGATGGTCCCTCCCATGTTGTGGACACATGCAACCATGATACCCATATGGAAGATAAAAGTGTGCGGACGTGACACCTACCTGGCCGTGGCACCGTGCCCCTCCTGGCATGTGTCTTCAGGCAGGCAAGCAGGTCTGGTTCCCTCCTCCTCAGGTTGCCATACCTGTGGCAGCACTGCTCCACTGTCCGCCCCTTCCTGTGGCCTCCTCCAGTGTGTCAGCCACCTCCTCCCACACCTGGCTCCTGGACCTGTCCAGGGGTGCCTCCCCAAACAGTGGGCCATAAAGTGGCTCAACAATGGACACCAGGTTGACCAGTTCAATTTGGGTCCACTGGACAGCCCTCCTCCGTGCCATCTCACTTGCTCAGTCGGTTCAAAATGGCACTCTGCGCGCGGCTCCACCATGTGGAGATGCTGCGCAGTACAGTGCTGCCATTCCCTATCGTGCTGTCACCGAACAGCGCGATAGTGGTGCACCCATGCCTGACGCATGATGCCTAGGGGGCAAAGGTTGGGCACAGGGTCAAGGGTCTCTGGCGCACGGACAGGCACAGCGCCATTGGAACCCAATGCATGTAGCGTGATTGGGTGCCTGTGTGCTACCTCCAGTAGCAGCCAACCACGCTGTTGCCCCAGTGCGCCTATGATGCCCCAGTGCCACAGCGCCATATAGGTGAACATCACTGTAGTGCCACTGGCACAATGGTGGCCGTGCTCTGCATTGCCTCCCGCGCACAGCACATCAGCAGCACGGCAGATGCCTGTGTCAGCAACCCGGGCATGTGCAGTGAGGTGTGTACTGCGTATGTCACAGAATTGCGCCCCTGGCTCAGCACGTTCAATACAATTGCGCAAAGTGCAACAGCGCGATATTCAGTCGTCATATGCAAATCAGCTAATCAGCCATTCAATGGCGCAGCACTGCAATTTGCATCCACTTAAAGTTGCGCCTCACCTCATTTGCATGGGTTGCACTATAAAAGTGCGACATTGGGCTGCACTGGCCATAGTTGGTTACCGCAGTCTATGGTTGAGTTGCATGCTGTTTGGGAGTGTGGACTGTGGATTTTGGGACTTGCATGGGACTGCACAGTCACAGGTAACAACTTTCATTCTCACAGGCTAAATAATGACTGAGCGAGTTGTGGGAGAGGAGGAACACAGTGGTGGGAGGAGGAGGAGGCCTAATTTCACCAAGGCCGAGACAGATGCCCTGTTTGAGGCCTCACTGTGCATGGGAGCCGCTTCAGCGGATGGCAGGAACACCACAGGCCCATGTTGCTGCATGAGAGGAGTGTGGTGCATGCAGTGAACCTGCATGGCAGCCACCAGCTCCGTGCAGGAGTGCAAGAAGAAGATGGGCACAGACAGGAGGAGGATAAAGGAGAAGGTGGCTGCCATCAGGGCAGCATGAGCTGCGACAGGTGGGGAACAGCTGGAGGTGCTACACCTGACCCCACAGGAGGAGAGGGTTGCTGGAAGCATGCAGCGTTGTGCCATTGAGGGTGTTCTGGGTGGTGGCTTTGAGACGGGTGGTAGCCTGTCACTGCATGGTAAGTCATGGTCTGTCTATTGGGGAAGGGGGCAGGGTAGATCACATGCAGTAACGCGACTTTGTTTTCCCTTACAGATCCCGAGCGTCTGCATGGGTCAGCAGTGGTGGGCCTGTCCACTGAGGACAGTCAGATGGAGATGGAGGAGGGCCATCCACCTCCACAGGTATATGCGGCTCAGTGCGACAGGGGGCCCGCCTGGCTGTCCAGACTGATGTTGTTGGAACAGGTGTGGAGGAGGCCCTGCCTGTGTCCCAGCGTGCCAGTGTCCACGGATGCCAGCATGCTGTGACTCGGGCGGGTGCCGGGTCCGTCACCGATGATGATGTCGCTAACAGCATGGGCAGTGACATGTGTGTGCCAAGGGATGGCCACACAGCAGGTAACATCGTGGCCATGGCTGTGGGTGGTGCCGCTGTGGAGGCTTGCATGTCATCACAGTCCCAGCCTGTGCCTGTCAGCACCAGTGGGGCAGCACTGGTGTGTGTACAGGCCAGTGGGACTGTTGTGGCCACTGCAGTGGCACCAGTGAGCCCTGGGGAGCAGCAGCTGGAGGGGCAGCATCAGCAGTCGGCCAATGGGCTTGGGGGTACAGGGTCAGGGGGCCGCGTCAATGCACCACCTGTGGACATGCCCAGACCTGGTCCTGGTGTGCAGTGCCCACCCTCAAGGGGTGCAGAGCATCAGGGCCATGCACACCCTGAGGGACAGGATGCCAAGGAGGCAGATGACCTCTTAGATGAGCACACCCGCATACTGCAAGCATCAGTCAACCAGCAGATGCGGCTTGCGATGTTGGTGGATGCACTGTGTGCGGCTCTGGAGCAGGCAGAGGAGCGTCGCAGCAGAGACACCTCTCTGATACTGGCAGGGATGGACCGGTTGCGAGAGGATGTGACCGCTGCCATTGACAGGCAGACACAGGCATTCACTGCTGTCATGGCCACAATGGGCACACAGTTATTTGCCCATGCGTCACAGACACCACGCAGTGCAATGTCCACCCCCTGTTCCCAGCATCGTCCGACACCATCCTTGTCAACACCGGGTTCAGCTGTGGGCATCCCGAACATGCCTGGCGCAGGCACGTTTGGTGTGCTGCAGACCCCGCGCGAGCATGGTAATGTTCACACGGTGGAACCCCTTGGGGACCATCGGTGCCACCCCATGAGGCCAGTGGTCAGCCTGTCAGTGCTGATGGGTCTTGATGGGGCTGCCCACGCATCCATAGCAGCCGGGGAACTGTGGTGCATGACTGACCTGTCTTCCAATGTGGCTACTGTCTGGTGCTGCCCTGTGTGCATTGTGTCATTCAGCGGGCATTGCACGGGTGGGTACCCGGCCCTGCACGTGGACATACAGTCCATCTGCACACCCTTCTGGCTGCTGTCCACAGTTGCGTGTGCATGATGATGCTTGCATTGCACTGCACACCAATGTGCAATGGTGCTCAGCATCTGACACACGCACAAGGACAGGCAGTGGGCGTGGTGGTCTGTGGACATGTGTGTGGCTAGGGGTGGCGTTCTGTGTCAGTGTGCCTCCTACCCTTTGTGCATGTCTGGTGCATTGTGTGTGTGTGAGTGTGTGTGTCCGCGTGGCATGTTAGACCTCACCCATCCCTGGTGGTGTGTGTGGTTCCATGCCCGGCCACTTCCTTTGATGGCATGCACCCCTGGTGTGTGTCCATGCATGTTTGTGGGTTGTGCCTTAGCCACTGGTGGGTGCACATGGCCCCATAACTTACCTGGGTTGGCTGAAGTGTTCCTCCGTGATGGTGTCCCGGTTCAGCTGTGCCAGCCGGAGCAGTTGGGGGTCCCGTCGCCCAAGGGGGGGCTACCCATCACCATTGTCACCGGCATCCTCATCGTCCCCATCGCTGTCCCCCTCTTCGACCTGTATGGCTATCCCACATTCGTTGGCCATGTTGTGCAGGATGCAACAGGCCAGGAGTAGCCTGCAGGCCTTTGAGTGGCTGTACTGTAGGGCACCCCCGGAGGTGTCCAGGCAACGGAAATGTGCCTTCAGCATCCTGAACACCTGCTCGATGACATTACATGTGGTGGCGTGTGCCTCATTGTAGCGTTGCTGCGATGGGGTCGCGGGCTGCCGGTAGGGTGTGAGCAGCCAGGGATGGAGTGGGTATCCACTGTCAACTGTGTGTAGAGGGTGGAGGTTAGTTTGATGATCAGCATCGCCCTGCTCTGGGCCATGTAGGCCACTACCCATGTCACCTCTGACCATGCCCCCCCAGGCCCTATGATTGTCCATGTGGTTTGCATACTCACCCACTAGGTGGCCAGTGGGGATATCCCCACTCTCAAATCTGTGGCACAGTGCCGATTGGTGCCAGATGAAGGCATCATGTGCTACCCCAGGGTGCGTGGCACAGACATTGATTATGCGCCCCCTTGCATCGCACACCACCTGGCAGTTGATACTGGCATAGCCCTTACGATTAATATATGCGGCCCCCTTGGGGCTAGTGATGGTGTGGATGGCCACATGGGTGCAGTCTATTGCCCCTAGCATGGCAGGCATATGTGCTACCCTGTGGAACTCCTGTATGTTTGCTGTGTGCTCCGCTGGTGTGCTGGGGAAATGGATGTACTCCGCAGCATGTGGCAGCAGTCGCTGAGAATTGGGTGAGTGGCATGGCGTGGCGGACTGGGTTATGCCTGTGGTGTTCCCTGTTGGTCTCTGGAAGGTACCCGTGGTGAGCAAGCACATGCAAGCTGTCACTTTCATCTCCACTGACAGAGCATGGCTCCGTCGTGTGGGTGCCTGCATCACATCACTGCACAGCTCACAGAGCTGTCTCAGAATTGCCCAATTCAGGCGGTACTGGCCCATGATCTCGGTATCAGTGTACAGCTCGAAGCTGGTCGGTACTGCCTGTTGGGGGCATACCCGACGGGCCCTTCCACGCCACCCCCCGCTGCCCACCTTCTCACCCCATTAATGCTCCATCTGGATGGTGGCACTGGCCATGTCCCTGGCTTGTGTTCACCCCCCCCGGCAGCTGTTTCTGTATTCCCCCCGCTGTCCTGACTGCTACTTCCCTTGCACCGGGAACACCTGCCTGTGCTGGCCTCACTGCTGTGTGGCATACTTCCCCCTTCTGCACTGTGGCTCCCCACACCTTCCCCTGAGTCTGTTGATTTCAGGTGCCCTTTCCTGGCCTTTCCTGTGTGTCCCTGCTGCCCAGTTTGTCCTGCTAGACTTCGGCCTCATGTGCCTTCCCTGTAGCGTTCTTGCACCTCTCCCTTGCTCCCTTTTATTTTGGCTCATTTCCGCTATGGCGCAACTTCAGCTTGCTCCTCTATTGCGCATGGTGCATGTTGTTGAATATTGCACTGCGCCATTTATGCATGGTTCCTCTCCCTTCAGTTGCGTATACATTCATTAGCATTGCACTGTTGCTCAGCGTGATTTGGAGGGCCCAACTGCCTCCTGCTGAATATTGCAGAATGGCGCAGTTTCGGACTTGCACAGGCGCAACCCTATTGCTCATGGCTCAACTCTTTTGAATATCTGGGCCTGTATATATATATATATATATATATATTTATAAAATGGGTAGGGAAATTGTTGCTCTTTATTGGATGACCACCACTAGATGACTGCGTATATCAGAGTGCGACCGTACACCTGCACTTTTACCCCCAAAACAATTTTGACATTTTATAAGATAGATAAACCACCTGAGGTGTGCGGTGCACTCTGATATACGCATGCCTTGGTGGTTGACGCACGAGGCCTGTGGCCTTCATGCCTAACAACGCACACCAAGGGGTGCGTATATCAGAGCGCGACCACACACCTCAGAGTGGTTTATCTATTACATATATATGGTTTATCTATTACATATATATATATATATTTATATACATACATATATATATATATATATATATATGCCAAAATATTTGTTGATCTTCTCCCAAAAAGGGTATGTGCATGCTGGTGTCAAAATATTTGCTACAACACTTTAACTCTCATACTTAGCATGCAGATTGTTCTGAGGGTATTGCCCTTAATATACTGTACTAAGCCTAATTGCTCAGTCATTTAATTTTACCACAAAATATCCACGTTGCCGGGCAGCCAGTATTTCATTTGGGAGGACTTTTGATTGGGACTTTAGTGTTGAATCTCTTATGCATTAAATAACATAGATTCAACTTTACTGCACAGACAAAATAAGGAGATCAATGTGTTAAATATATTGCACCAGCATTCTGAGATAAATGGGATGCACACAGCTGTACGTGCCAGCACCACAAGTGTTTCAGAGATTGAATATCACATACCTGAGGTGGGTTGTTCATCCAGATTTTACAAAATGACTATATTCTTACAAAAAAAAAATTACAGCCTTATTAAAGCCTCTCATTCTCACTGGAAGCACAGAACAATGCCTTTAAAGAAATATTGACAAGATGGAATATTTTAATTAAAAACGTCCAACGATGGTGATTACTCTTCTGCTCATGTCTGATCACATTATTTCCTGAGCTGACCTCTAGAGCTAAAATTCAGTTGGAACTTCTTAAGCCTGTGTTGTTAAAGTCACATCACAGGCAGTGAAGGAAAGAAACCTTATGAGGAATGGTTTTTGCAGTGCATTGGCAATGATCATGTGACTTCAGATCATGCATTATTGCTGTTATGAAACCAAGGTGATCCTGTGGCAAACGTTCATGTTCTATACCCACAGCACTTATCCAATATACATTTGTGATAGTCTTCAGATAGTAATTTACAGTTGGAGGTGGCTATAGTTCCATCATGTCAACTGTATCCTGCTTTATAAACAGGAATTAATAAGTATGCTATGCAAACAAATAATAATGTATACCCATCCACTGTACTACTGAGGGTATCCTGTAATTTTCTTGCTAATAAGACCATCTCTGCTCGATCTTGTTGATACCACAGAGTATGCGGGAGACTGAGATCATGTCCAGCCTCTCGGACTCCTTTTTCCAGTGTGAATGAATATGTAATGGGCCTTCGGCCTCTACTCATAGCATTTGTCTCCATTCCCTGATCATTTTAGTAATCCTGTATTGCACCCTCACAGCTGTATCAACATCCTTTTTGTACTAAGAAGTCAAGCACTGCTTTCAGTCCTCCAGGTGGGGTCTGACCTGGGCTTTGCAAAGTGCAGGATTACTTTCCATGTTCTGCTGGTCAATCCCTTTAGTACACAACAATAGTCTGCCAGTTCTCTTGCCAGTGGCCTTGTACTGCTTGCACATGTAACGTTTCAGCCTCTTGTCTATTATGACCCCTGGGCTCTTTTTCTTCCTCACTGTGGAAGGAGGAGCCCAGCACAGTGTGCAGGAGCTATGCTTATTTTTCCTACCTAGGTACTGCCCCTACACTGGCTATGAGACTACAGGAGTTAGACTGATCACACAGTCTGGTTATAACCTTCGCATCTTTATCCGATCCTCAAGGCAGTCCTCCACCTTGAGCAGCTTAGCATTATCTGTGACCCTTCCAGACTGTTGACAAAAATGTTGATCAGCACCTGTCGCTGAGTACCCCTTCCCACTCAGAGTAGTGTTTATCTTCCACAGTACTCTTCTTCCTGTCACAAGCAGGTTAGAAATCCACCTTGTAAATGCCTCAAATACACTGTTGTTGTGTACTTTTTTTCAGAAGTGTGTCAGGTGTCACAGCATCAGTGGCCTTGTTGATGTCCTGGTAGACTTTATCTATGGCCCAGCTTTTGTCCACCTCCCTGGTCACCACCTCAAGAAGGGATCAGGTTGGTTTTGCATGATATACCACTCATAAACATAGGCTGAGAGGGGGTAAGAACCTTGGCCTCAATGCAATGAAGTATTATTCTTGCCTTGACAATTGATTCCAGTACCTTGACCAGCTCTAATATCAGGCTTCTAGGGGGCACAGCTTCCTAGAAAATAAAACCAAACCATGAAGTTTCTTATGAAGCGCAGCACTATAGCAACACGTCATACATTTCCATTCACTTGAGCTAGAGAGACTCTTAAAGGATACCTCCTCTGTTTTGGCTAGCCATAATAGAGATCTGCCTAGATATAAAACATGTTTACCAAGGGTTGTGTTGGTTGGCCTGGTGTGGCAGACCAAGCATGTTTTTTTCACATAACTGTCTAGAGACAGAAAGAAGATAGGAGACAGAAGGAGAACAATGTTGGAGATTCTCATAGAATCTGTAGCTATATAGAAGGGAAGGTTGGCAAAAAGGGCTAAACAGTGACAAAATGGAGTTGCAATCAGATAAGTGCAGATCCAGGAGCTAGGCATGAAGACAGAGGAGAAAAGATTATAGAGAATGACTGAAAAGATGCCCAGCAGAAAAAAAGGGATTTTCAAGGTGGCCCAGTTGTGCGGAGGGCAGAGGCACTGGGCACCTTACCTCCTGCCACACCAGCATCCCAGGTTCAGGAACGAGCATGGGGAGCCAGGGGTTGGCTGTGGTAGAAGAGAACTGAGCATCTGTAAGACTGCTCTCTTCTCCCAGGGAAGGGAGGCATGCTGTCTCAGCCTTTGGCTGCCAGCATGAGAAGCACAGGCAAGAGAGAGTGCAGTGGTTCCATAGTACATGTGTGCATTCATGCACATGTTCTTATGTGCCACTGCATGCAGAGGTGCAGGTGGGGGGCAAGGATAAAGAGACCCACAGGCTACATAAAGCCCTGTATATCTCCCCCAACCCATACCACTAACCGCACCTCTAGGGGCCTTCTGGACATGCAAGTCTGGGGGGGGCAGCCCTCCCCTTCTCTGGCTCCATCATGGGGGAAAGTCTTGGGGGAACCAGCTCCAGGTAGGTTTGGGGGTAATGGGTGCCAGCCGAGGGGAAGTGGCGACAGGGCTGATTGACTGCCCATCGGGATAGAAAGCTGAATGAAAAAAAGGGAGGTTGCAATCTATGATCTACAGGCTAAGGTTATTCTGGAAGCAGAGGTAGAAAGTCTATGGTCTGTAGACTAAGGCCATTCTGGGAACCATCCATGAAGCCTGCTGTAAGAGACTTACTTTATCAGCAGCAGTTCAGTACCAGTAATGTAGTATGACCATGCACTAAGCAGCCAATTGAACCATATACATTTTACCAGTTAATCCAAACAAGTGAAGAACTGTATGGTTTCTCTGTTTGTTCAGGCAAAGTTGTTATGGAGTCTTGACAGAAGACAGCCATGCCTCATAAAAAGTTCAATCCATGGCAGCCAGACATCTGGCTGCAGTGCATTCTTACCAACCAAAAGAGGTGACAGAGTGAAGTAATACTTGGATAGTGTTTAAGGGGAGTGCAGTCTCACCAGGGCACTCAAAACACAATTTTCTTCTGCCATTAGGAGGCACCTACTCAGCAGCCAACAGCATGAAGCCAACTGAGCATTCTTTTAAAATGTGATTATTTTTTTGGTTTCAAGACAATACAATACATGTACTGTACATGTAACCATCATCTGTAATTAACATTGTCTTTTACCACTTTTAACAACACAGTACATTAGAAATGCAAAGAAAACAAAATCAGGGCACTCGACAGTCTTGAACCATGACACTAGGCACTCTTCATGATGGAAATCATGCTTGTTTTATTTAAAATGATGATTGGTACATAAAGTGGAGTATACCGGTAGTACAAGACAATACAAAAGCAGCAAAGACCCCACTTCAAGTCCTGCCTGATGTGTTTATGCTTTCTTAAAGACAAAAGTCTCAGACTGATGATGTGGCATTTAACTGTCTCTTCTAAATGAATTCATCGAACAACTATGAGACCATGACCATATACAAATAATTACATCAAGTAAGTACCAAGTAATTGCCTATGTTAAAATAGAGCATGTGAAACAACTTAATATAACATATGCAACATATACAGCAAGGACGATGTCCTAATAAAGTAGGAATAAGCTGGTAGTTTTAATGATACCATACAGGTTTATTAGACTAAAATTGTCCTGTTTTTGTTAAAGGCTTAAAATGCTGTCTATAGCAATTTTCAGATGGGTCACAAACTAATATATTGGAATGTCACTGTAGAAAGGTACTAAACTCAAAACTAGTATTAAGACTAGGCCATTCTACAGCTCTCAAATTAAAATCCAAAAGGCCTCTCTTTTGAGCAATGAATTATCAAAATCTCCCACATGAGAATTGTGGAAAATGTTCTCATTCCCCAGGAGCAAGAGTCTGTGAGCACTGTTACAGCCACATCTATACAGTATATACTGTGCCACACACAATCCTTCCATACTATGGATATTTGCCTCTGCTGCTCAAACACTGCTCGGACGTCATCCAGAATGAAACTCCTGATGGCACACACAGTACATTGCTAACCCATCACTCAAAGTGCACAAAATCATGAATGCGCATGACAAGCATGTGTGTGCTCCCACTCTGACCTTGGCACACTCTTCTGGGTGCGCACAGAAACAACCAGGAAGAACTGGGAATGATTGCAAATGTAATCTTATATTAAACAAAATCAGAGTGTGTTATAAAAAAAATGATTGACAACTGTGGCATCCAGAGCTACATACCTGTCTTGGTGGCTAAGTAGAGTAATAATGCCACTTGCCCTTCGAACGTTTGACTTTTAGCCCTAATTAAGCAGCTCAATGGGTATATTTATTTATTTATTCAGTTAAATTTTGTTAACCAGGTAGGTGCACTAGCCATAACAATGACTATTTCCAGGCACGACCACAGTTACCTATTATTTAATCTATATATGTCTATCTTATTATATTTACCTTATTTTATTTTTCCAGAAAGAGTCACTGTGACTGGGATTACCTGAGTAGGAGTGGAACACAGGCCATTGCCTGGGAGATCTTTGAGAAATAAAATCCCCTTTAACCACTATGATGTAGTGCACCAATTTTACCTATTTATACATTTTAGCAATTTGTTTTGCAATTTAGTAACAATTTTCTGCATTTTGTAGATTTCAACAACAGTGGCTTGCCAATGTTTGACAGACAGCATTTGTTCTGACAGCTGAAGCCTGCTGATTGTGTTTTTAGCTGCTGCTAATAAAAATATTAGACATACATTTATCTGCTGTGCTTTTTTCTTCAGCATAAAGTAGAAGAAGGAAGGCTATTAATCTGTTTTTGTCAATCAATTATTTCTGAGATTTCCCTTTGTAATTATACCCAATATAATTGAATTTTAGGTATGTATAAAATATTTGGGGGACAGTTGCCCTCCTTATAGTAAACTGTCAACAGCTGTCTGTACTGTCTTGCTTACCATAGTGTGTCTGAGCATCTGGGGTATGACTGTAGCTCACTTGGGTTTTATCAGCATACTACCCCTAGACACGTACAGCAGTAGTCTTATGACTGTTCCCAGGCTGTCTCCCAATCTAATTTGGGGATAGTCTGTCCCACTTCCTGTTTCCATTTGTTATTCAGGCTGTTAGTACAGTAGGATCGGGGTAAGATTGCATTAACTCCATATATGTTTTTGAAATTAGATGGCTAGGTGCCTCCTTCTCAATTAAAATCTGTGATAAAAGGTGAGAGAACTGCTTCTCTCAATAATCATCTTGATTTTGAATTTTAAGTAATCCCTGACCTGTCAGTACCTGAAGAAATTGATATTCTGTAAGTTACTCTGCTCCCTTAAAGTAATGAAGGAGGCCACTGTTTTGTCTTATAGAAACTGAAAGATGTAGTGTGGACCATACAACATCTAACTTCTTGTGTCAAGCCTATGGAAGTAGGTATAAAACTGTCATCCTAGGGGAAAGAGTATAATACTTTAACTTGCGGTGCCAAGGTCTTACGCTGTACCGTTCTTGGCCATATTTAGGTTCTTTGTGAAGATTTAGAGCTGGTAGAGGTTTTTGAGAAAAGGGTCTGTGCTAGAAAGCACAATTGCTCCTGAATTAATTCCGTTGTTTTTCAGTGTACTTGGTAGCCCCCAGACAGCCAATACTACTATGCATAAGTGAGCTGTATTGGAATATTCCATGGTATTAAGAACTTCCAGGCTCCTCTTTGTTCTGGCAATGTTAAAGTTTGGAGTTTTATAGGTGTTTTTTCCCCCCACCCATCTAATTACAGAAATCTACTTTTTCCCATTGATTACATTTGACAAGCATGGGAGTCACAGGTACAGTCTGGTACATGTATAGCAGTCTAGGCAAGGCTTTCATATGTGGTACATTCATTTACTGGATACAACATAAGGGTATTAAGGACCATTTTTGCATGTGCTCAGCTAGTTTTTGTGATAAAGGGGTATCATTTTGTGATTTAATTTGAGATAAATCTGTGTGGAGTTAAATCCATAGGTACAGTATTTTATCATTGCCCAGTCCCAGTTAAACTTTTGTCTTGCAATTCCATTGGATTGAAAACCAGCTTGAGTAACTCAGTTTTTGTTGCATTAATTTTGTTCCCTGACAACTCACTAAATTGGGTTAAAGTGTTCCAAAGAGAGGACAGAGACTAAAGTTCCAGCTTATGTTTCTGGTCCCTTACTTTGACCCATTTTTATTACTGGCTGTCCCTGAGTGCCTTGGTAGATGATTCAATAAAGAGGACAAATAACAGAGGTGATAGAGGGCAGCCAAGCCTAGTACCCCTCATTAGAGGGAAGGGGGCAGAGATACTAGCATTGGATTTCATATATGTATATGTGTTAATGTAGATAGCCTAAATGATACTACAATTTCTATCGGGAAGTCAAAATGTTGTAATGTTTTGGGTAGGAAATTCAAATAAACCCTATCCAATGCCTCATCTGCATCCAAATGTAGGATCAGAAAAGGTGCTCCAGTGCCTTGCATATGGTGCAATACATGACAGGTGCACTTAATGTTATCTTTTGTCTGTCTGGACATCAGAAACCCAGTTTGATCCTTATCAGTAAGGTGGGAAAGGAGATGTTCAAGACACTCAGAGACAATGGAGGCAAATAATTTATAGTTATTATGTCATATGGATATTGGCTGGTATGCCTCCACTAGTGTGGTGGCTATGCCAGGCTTGGTAATTGGTTTTGGTTTGGTTTTATTTTTTATACTGGAAAGGCATGTGAGGAAAAGTGCACATTTTCACATGCGTCCAGTCAAAGCTACAAAGTCAAGCAATGGTACATAAAGAATACAAAGTACAGGATACAATATTCCATACACTAAATTTTACGTGTTTACAGTGGTTGGAGAACCAGCTGAGGCATGGGTAAGAGCGAATATGATTAAACCATGAAATTACTATTGGGAGGTAAGGAGAAACTCGATGAGAAAGGAGAGGGAGTAGTGTAAGCACGTGCACGGTGGGAGTACTCTTGTGTGACAGTTGTGCATTTGGGAGGAAAGTGACTTAATGGATACAAGAGGGGGAGTAGAGAGTAGAGAATATTTAGAGGAGTGGGAGATAGTTATGGGTAGGAGCAGGCAGCGTTAGCCAAGAAGTGAAGTTTGAGGTGGGATTTGAAAATATTAAGGGAAAATCACATAGTAAGGGTGGGGGTTGGGGGATGTTAAAGGGTCTCATGCCCCTGGTGGCGAGGGAGTCGAGTCCTTGAGTGGTGTGGCAGAAAGGAACTAGAAAGGAGTTGAGGGAGGTGGATCTTGTGGTGTGTGTGTGTGGGTAGGCCTTTGGAAGTCAGAGGTGATGGAATTTGGGAGTAGTCCATGGTGCATTTTAAAGAAAAATGTCAGGATGTTGTAGTGGAATCTGTGTTCGAGGGGGAGCCATTTTGCAACCTTGTACAGGCTGCAGTGATGTGTCTGTCCGGGAAGACCTGTGATGAATCTAATGATGTTATGGTAGGTGGCTGTTAGTCTGAGGAGGGTCTTTTGGCAAATGAAGGATGAGTAGACAATGGATCTGTAGTCTAGAAGAGGGAGCAGGAAGCTATTTGTGACCAGTGCCCTAGTACTTAGAATGAGGAACTGGTGAACGCTGTACAACATCCCGAGTCTTGGGTGAATTTTTTTGATCAGTTGGTTGATATGGACTTTGTAAGTAAGGTGGCAGTCTAAGTGTATACTGAGGTATCTAAAATCTGTGACTTTTTCAATGTTGTTGCCATCATTATCAGAGAATATGAAGTTGGAATGGTTGTTTTTGTTAAGACTGGGGCATATTGTTAGGGTATTGGTGGGATAGAATCAGTTTGGACTTGAATCATGGTCCAGAGCAATAAAGTACGGAGACTTGTCTTAATCTTTTTTTTTTTTTTATAAAATCCACAGGGTACTGTTTAGGACATTCATTATTCCTCATTTTGGCAATAGGCTCTGTAAGCTTTGTCTGCAACAGTGGGAGAATGAAGGTCGCTTTTAGCTACATTGGGAGTTTCTGTATTTGTACCTTTTAGAAGAAGGCTTCATAGTGCTCAAAGTTAGGTTCTGATTCCTGTGGATAAATCTAAAATTTTAGTTACTTTATATTTCATATTTTGTGTATTTGGGTCATACAATTGGAGCACTGTTACTCTAGCCTTTTGGTGTCTCAGTCTATGTACTAAGAGTTTTGTCACTTGAGGTCCCCCTTTCAGTTGAGTATTCTAAGCCAAAAAATCCTGATTGAGATGACTTTAAGTAATTCCTACCTGATATAAGCTGGACTCTTAACTCTAAAAGGGAATGATGTTCCAAGCCTGTGGTGGTGGTGGGGGCTCATACAAGCATGATGGCAAAGAACTCTAAATTCTGTGTTTAAATCAGAGCTTATCTGGAGAGAAGATGATGTACTTATGAGTTCTGAGTTAAGTGATTTCATTCATTCATAACATTTAGCATAGGTAACATGGGATGTACAAGTGTCTAACCATGACACTGTCTGGTCATAAAATTGTAACCATTTTCACAATAGTTATTTCACAGTAAATTTGCTATACTTTTATCAGATTAGATAATTTTTGCTAATTAAACAATACTATTTATTTGAGTCTAATTTTGGCTTGGACTTCTTTCCTTATGTTTATGTCCATAACTTTATAGTCCAGAAAATCAGTTTATGCAAAGGGTATATTAATATCATTGTTCCATTGTAGTACAGAGTTATATCAGAAATAACTAAATAAAATGTTTGGAGGCTGAACTATGCTTATCAGAGGACATTTTGGTATAATGAAGTATCCTTGGCATCGAGCAGTGAGGTTGATGGGTCACACACTTAAATCATCATTCACTTAAACAAATTAAACACAGGAAGTTTCAGGTTTTCAGTTGCCTTGGTGGTACAGCTGGTAGTGCAATAAAATGGTACAGTATGCTGGACAGCATGGGTTCAAATCCCAGTTAAGGCATTTTTTTCTTTCGTTCTTCTGTCTGTGTTCCTTACATATTTATAACATGTCAAAAATGAAAGCGTTCAAATGGAATGTTTCTATTGGTCAATTAATAGAAGCCAGCCATGCATTAATTCCCAAGTAATGCAGAGCTGGTATTGTAGTATTGTGTACAACCCCTAAACAAAACATAAAATGCTCCATTTGAGCACTTTCATTTGTGTCATGTTACAAAGTCTCCTAAGCACTGTGTCTTCCCACCCACAGGACTGTGACTTATTCGCACCAAAATATAGACTCCGTGTTTGTTTTAGATATGTTACAAGAAGCAGAAATGTTCGTACAGAAACGGAAGACTGTTTTTTTGCATTAAAGTTAGCAGATATTGTTAGGCAGAATGTCAATCCCATAGTTGTGCTTAGAAACTATGTTAACTGGAATGTTAGTGCCATAGTTGTTTTCATGAAGTGTTAGGTAGAACCTGTATTAGACTGCACTGCACCGGAACATTAGCAGAGTGCAAACAGTGTCTAGCATCTTCTACATAAAGAAACGCAACCAAGTTTTGTTAATCGCAGAATTAAAATGTTACGTATGCCAACACTGTCTTGGTTTAATACAGATAACAGTGTGTGTGAGACAAATACTGAAATAATGTTGCCACAACATATCTGTAAGTATGTACACCCATAATGCATCACTGTATTAATGCCATTACGACTTATTGCGAGCAAGATATCACAGCACATGTAATTGGTATGAAATTTCAAGAACTGTATTCTACTTTAGAAAAGAAAATGTGACAAAATAGTTGCGTCATTTTTTTGGTCTGTAGCAATCACGATGAATCGTGCATTGTGTGCCTCTCAGCCAGCTGTTATAGAATGAATGTGAAACGTTGTATAAAGCAGTGTCTGTGTCATTTTTGTATACAAGAAAGCAACTAGTAAATGCAACCAAATATTGCACATGGAACACAACACTTGCCATGTTACAAGTGCAGTAAGGCACTCCAAAGTAGTGCTCTACTGTGGAATTAATGCATGGTTGGGTGGTAGTAGGCACTCTGCCTGCGGCCTTGTACCACAACCCCCCCAACCATGCATTAATTCAACAGTAGAACACTCCTTTATCATACCTTAATGCTTACGTGAATCATACCCTTGTGAATAAAAATATAGCTACACAGTCACATCATCAGTAACATCAAACAATTTACAGGTGCAAATGTGCATTACAAGTCATTATGTAGTGTACTGTCCCACTGCATATTGTAGTAGAACACTCACTGTAGTTGAACACTTGCTACAGTAAAACATTAAAACAGAACATAATGTGTTTACCTGAAACATATTTATCAAGGTAAGAAAAGAAAGACCAAGAGGACTCATTTCTAGTTCTTTTGGGGCCTGGGAGATATTGTAACATTTGTAAAAAAAATATGAGACTACACCTGAGCGAATAACATGCAGCAGGAAGCCTCACCTCCTGAAATATCAGAATAGACACACACACACGCTCCCGCGCACACACACACACACACACACACACACACTTACTTATTACCTTGCAAGGACCCAGATTTGAACTAAGGTCTGGAGTACCTCCATGCAGAAGACAAGTTAAATGTCCTTCATCTGAGTTAAAGAAGAAACTTGGGTTTCATGGTCATCATGCCATACCTCTCAAACTTTCATCACCCAAATTTATGACAAGATGTGTGACAAATGGGCAAAGTGTGCAGCATATCATAAAATATGGCATTGCAAGCTTTGAACAATATGTAAATATGTTAAATATGTGAACTACTGTTGCCAATCTTTGCTGAAAATGAAGCATCGCAGATTATTATGAATTTATTCTTTAAAGTCTTAGTGGGCAATATGGACTAGCTCCTTCCCCATGTAAGACACTGGAATTCTGAGAGATAAAATGAGTGATGTACCTTATGTGTGATGGTTGAGAGGTATGATTATGCAGCTATTGCAGCTTCCGAACTCCTCTAAACTTATCTGATCTCAGTTATTTCCATCAGAAATCACAGTAAAACTTACTCCTGAGTAGGCTAGAGCTCCTAAATGCTGCCTGTTCTCCCAGCAGAGTAGCAGCATAAGAGTTGCATATTCACTAAGGCTATATACTGTACAGATAAATAGGTTTACCCCGGTTTTTACTCACAGCAGTCTTTAATCCTGCCTCAAAGGCAATCCAACATGTGGTCAGAGTAATGTTTTGACAGAAATCTGTCTTCCATAGATTCCAGGAGGAAGATATATTTCTGTTGAACCGCTAACCTGTCTGCTTGCATCTAACTCCCATTCCAATGGCAAGGGGGGGATTAAATAAGTCTTGTAAGTATTGTTACTGGCACATTTTTGACAATGTTTCCAGGATAGCCTAGTTGAGATACTGTATCTTGCTTCCAGTCAGATCTGATGCTGCCCATTTCTACAGCTTGGGTGGGGGTGATTGGAGCACTAGGAGTTTAAATGGCTTGCCCAAGGTCAGACAATAAGTATTTTGTTTTAGCGAGGTCTCTTGGTTCCCAAGTCAGTGCTGTAACCACTAGACTACACTACCTCCTTTACCTGTTTAAAGAGATACACCAAGCTAAATGGGGGTAGATGTGCACCACACAGTTTGGTGCCTTACCTCCTGGAAATGCTTCTGATTCATATTTGACCCAAAAATATCCATCAGCATAAAAGTAAACTCGCTCATAAAATTATCCTCACAGGGACACAGGCACTTCCTGGTTTTAAGATCCACCCCCTTGCCGCTCCTCGCTCAGCCAACTTTATGACATGATCACAAGAAGAGTGGGGGGACGCGCTCCATTATAGTCAATGGGAGCACCATTACGATAATTTTTTTATATTATAATTGCCATTTGGTAATGAAACATGGGCAATGGTCAACTAACGAGACCCTCATTACCTTACGAATGTGCCAAAGGCCTTTACCCATTCAATATTTTGGTGAACAGCGTATGAAGTCAGCAGTGCTTGTGTAATGTATTTTACTTTTGGCTTTATTCTATTCCCACCCTTGGTAGGAAAACTGGGTAGTGAGTGGGGAATAGAAACATAGAAACATAGAAGTTGACGGCAGATAAGGACCGCAAGGCCCATCCAGTCCGCCCATTTTTTCTACCTCATGAATGTGCCATAGGCCTGTACTCTGTCAATGGCCTATCTATTCATACTCATCTGTATTGCACCCTTATGCCTATCCCATGCCTGTCTGAAGCCCTGCACTGTATTTATATCCACCACTTCCTGAGGTAGGCCATTCCATGCATCCACCCTTTCTGTGAAAAAGAACTTCCTCACATTCCCCCTTAATTGGCCTCCCTCTAATCTCATGCTGTGTCCTCTTGTCCTGCAATTTTTCTTATATTGAAACATGTTAGACTCTTTCACCTTGTTAATGCCCTTAAGATGTTTGAATGTTTCGATCAGATCACCTCTCTCCCTCCTTTGCTCTAGGGTGTACATATTGAGCTCCATTAATCTGCCCTCATATGTTTTCTGATGCGGTCCATGCACCATTTTGGTTGCCCTTCTCTGGACTGCCTCTATTTTGTTAATGTCCTTGTGCAGGTGCGGCCTCCAGTAATGCACGCAGTACTCCAGATGGGACCATGATAAACTGGGTTTGAAGCCTATACCAGCATTGGAACCAGGACCTCAGCCGAAGATGGCATCAAAAAAAGAAGAAGAGGAATGCACGGATGAGGATCTGACTGAGGAAGAAGAGAAGAGCCAGCTGCAGAAGAGCACCCTCAGAGGATCCCAGCGACCTGCTGCAATGGCTTATGCCTATGACAGCTGGAGATCGAGTGTGACAGGGTAGAAGACAGATGTCTATGAGATGAGGACAGGAAACTACATGAGGAGGACAGGAAGAGACAGGATGAGAGATGGCGGGATGCCTTGCAAGCCATCCTCGCCCTGACCCCAGGGCAACCTGAGAAATATACCCCGAATAATTAAACGTACCAAATTGACAGAGGCTGATGACATTGCAACTGTTTAAGAAAGGGACATGTAGCCTGTAATTGCCCCAATAAAATAATTGAAGCAACGCACCTATCTCTAGCCAACTGGGAATATATTACTACTGTGGGAACTGGCCAGACTGAATTAATAGGACTATTAGACTCTGGCAGTAAACAGACTTTGGTGAGGGCAGATACATATATATTTTATTTATTTATTTATTTCTAGGAAGTACCTTTGAGCCAAAAGCTCTTTTACAGAGGTTCCACGTCATAGTAATACATGGCCATAACATCATTTACAATGGTTATAAGTACGTAAGCAGATACAAGGAGCTTCCATGCCTAGAGAGACATGAGTACATCAGGTTACAGAGGTTACATAATTGCAATAACAGGGATTAAATAAGTAAAAAATATACAGACACATAATTTAAAGCAGGCTAGGTTGACAGGTTGTTAAGTGAACAACTTGAAAATCTACAGGATATAGAGCGAATCAGGTAGGGAACAGAGGATGATATAGTCTGTAAAATAATTAACTAATACTATACACAAGGAGGTGAGAACTTGATGAGCAGCAGTTCTTTTGTCATAAGTGCTAAAGAGTGTAGTCATAAAGGAGGGCTAGACTCACTGGGGGGGGGGAGTGCTGAGGTGGGGACCTGGAGCCTACTAGGGGAGTGTTAGTTAGCAAGAAGAGAGAAGAAGGCAAGGGTGCAGGTTAGAATAAGGGTAGCAGGAAAGAGGAGGGGAGAGTGTGGGGGAGTTCAGGTCTCACAGTCACAGTTCCTGTTTGTGGCGAGGGGCCACTCAGAGTTTATCTTTAAAGGGGCCTATTTTGTCCTCTTTTGTGATGCCTAAGTCAAGCACATTAAGCCAAAGTGGTGCCTGGTATTCGTAGGACTGTTGGTCTTGTGTGGTTTTACGGAAAGGGATGCAGAGGGCTGAGTTGTCTGTACCCTTAGTGCATCTGATGGAATTAGGTCGGCTAAGGAGGCTTTGCAGGCCTGGGGTGGTAAGTCCTAGCATAGACTTCTTGGCGAGCATGCATACTTGATACTGGAGGTGACTGTCAAGGTTGAGCCATTTTGTTTGAGTGTACAACTCGCAGGTGTGAGTCAGATGGGGTACACCTAGGACTACATGACACGCTTTGTTTAGTGTTGTTTTGATACGTTTCAAAGCAGTTTGGGAGGCAGCCCCATATACTGCTAGACCATAGTCTATCACTGAGAGGACTAAGCTATTTACAGCAGTTCTGAGTGCCTCAGAAGTCAGGCCTTTTTGGTGTCTGTACTGTAATCCTAATTTTGCATTTGATGACTTTGCGACTGCGTCTATGTGTTGGTTAAACGAGAGTGTGCGGTCCAGTGTCAATCCAAGGTATTTAAATGTTTGAACCATCTCCAGAAAAGTGTTCTGATTGTTTTAAATGCAAAGTTGGTGAGTGCGGTGTTTTGTTATGTGATGATGTGAATGACATAGTCTTAGTTTTTTTATAATTGAGGAGCAGTTTTGATTGAAGGAACCAGCACTCAGCCACAGTGAAATTAGCCTACATTTGCTTTTCCAGTATGTAGGGATCAGAATTACATGAATATAGGACTGCATCGTCTGCATACAGTAGTGGCTGGTCATTTACCGATTGAGGGAGGTTGTTTGAGAACAGGCTGAACAGTAGAGGGCCAAGTATAGAGCCTTGAGGAATGCCTGTGTTAACACTAAGGTTGTCGGAGAAGGTGTCCAGGATTTTCACTTTTTGGACCCTCCCAGAGAGGTAGCTTCTGAACTCTGCTACTGTTGCAGGGGAGAGGCCGGTGTTGGAGAGCTGATCCAGGAGCAGATTGTGATTGACGGTGTCGAAGGCCTTGGTGAGATCAATATATATTGCCCCCACCAAGAGCCCTCTGTCTAGCGCATTATGGATAAAGCTGGTAAACTCCACTAGAGCAGTTGTGGTACTGTGTTGTTTTCAAAATCCATGTTGTTGCTGACATTGTAAATGATACTTGTCTAGATATTCCGTCAGTTGGTCTCTTACGATTCACTCCAGGGCCTTGGAGAGTAGAGGAAGGATAGATATTGGACGGTAATTTGTAGAGTTGGCCCTGTCACCACTATTATAAATAGGGGTAACCAGTGCCACCTTCCAGATCCATGGGAGTTCGCCTGATACCAAGGAGAGATTTAAGATTTTGGTGAGGGATTTGAGAGTTACATCCAGGGTTAGCCTAACTAGTTTTAGGTCAAGTTGATCAGAGCTAGTTATGGAATTACCTAGCGCTTTTAGGATGTACTTTTTTGCTTCCATAAAGGTGATAGCTCTGAAGTAGAAAGGCGGATGGGAGTTTGATTGGGTCACCGGGTTTCGTTCAGTGCAAGTATCTGATTGGTGTTGAAGGAAGCTAGGGGGCAGCACTCCACTGAGGTCAGTAAAAGCTTTGTTGAAGACTTTTGCTATGCGACTGTGATCCTGAGTAGGTTGTCCCTCAATGTTCAGGAAGGCGGGGGGAGTTTTATTAGGTTTACCAGTTAGGCACTTGATGTTCTCCCAGAACCATTTACTGTCACCCCATGAGTTTGTCAGCTCATTTTTAAAGTGAGTGTTTTTGGCCTTATGAATAGTCCAGGTGCATTTATTCCATGTAGCTCTATAGTTCTGGTAGTCTGCCTGGGTACTGGAGTTTCTTGCTTTGTACCACAAGTTGTCTCTATTTTTCATGAGGGCTAGTAGCTGTGCCATGATCCAGGAGCTGTCATAGTCAGGGATCCTTCTTTTGGTGAAGGGGGCGTAGACATTGCACACTTCATTGAATTTGCTTATAAAGCATTCTAGGGCAGTGTTGACATCTGTTTTGTGGTCAATAGAGCTCCAATCTTGGAGGCTGAGGTGTGCTCTTAGAGCTCCCAACTTGCCTTTCTTCAGAAGTCTAGTAGTAATAATCCTGGCTGGTGCCTTTGGGGCCTTATTTGACCATTTACATATTACTGGGGAGTGGTCACTGAGGGAGTCGGGGAGAACCATGATGGAGGATATTCTTTCTGGCCAATTTGTGACTACCCAGTCGATTTTTTTTTTTTATTTAGTTGTTTAACCAGGTATAGCACACTAAGCTGAAAGCTTTTTTACAGGAGCGACCTGGGAGCACAAGGAGGTTAAGTGACTTGCTCAGGGTCACACAGTATGCAAGTGGAAGCTGTGGGATACTGACCCTGTGCCTGTTCTGCTGTTGTACTGAGTGGGAGAGTCTACCAATTGCACAAGGTTGAGAGTGGCTAATGAGTCCTTATAGTGTACCACTTCAGTGGAGGACCAGTTGATATTAAAGTCTCCAACCATTATCAGCTCTGTGTTTGGTCCCCCTTCAGAGAGGTAGTTGATGACAGAATTGAAACCATTCGCTTGTTCCTTGGGAGGGATATAGGCCAAAAAACTATAACAGTAAAGGACTAGATGCAAAAGTAACACGTGTCCATGGGGACATTCACCAGTACCCTACCACCACAGTGGAAATGACTGTTGAGCAGGACACACAGATGATTACAGTATTACAGTTGGCTTGGTACCCAGATTACTAGTACCTATTATTACTGGACAAGATTTTCCGAACTTTGATCAGTTAATAAAATCTCAATGAGCCTGTGGTCAACTGGTGGCAGTTACCACTAGGGCCCAGATAAAAAGAGAACAGTCCCAGGATGTTTTCCCTTTTGATGAAGGCCTATTTGAGGGCCCCGGGAAAGCATGGAAATCTAAAAAGAAGAAGACAGCAGAAAAACGAAAGTGGAGGGAAACACATCAGGAGGGAATACGTGATGTTGACCTTGAGTTAGCTGGGACTAATGTTAAAACTGAACAAAAATTGGATGAAATGTTAAAACCTTTTTTTTTTACAGGTGGACCAGGTGGTTGCAGAAGGGCAGCCACCATATGTTATAACCAATGGCATGTTGTACTGAATTTGTGTTAACCCTGCTAGAAGGGAATGTATTAAACAAATGATGGTCCCCAAATGTTTTAGAAAGAGACTCATGCATTTTGCCCATGATGTACATATGGCCGGCCATAAAGGCTGAGATTGGACACTAGGTAGGTTGTCAAGCCAGTTCTTCTGGCCGGGTATGCATGAAAGTATGGCTGAGTACTGTTGCACTTGCCCTGAGTGCCAGATGGTGGCCAAAACGGGAAAACTGGATAAGGTGCCCCTACAGCCAATACCTGCAGTCATGACCCCATTTGAAAGAGTAGCCATGGATGTGGTAGGACCCTTGACGAAAAGCTCTAAAGGTAATCAGTACATTTTAGTGGTTTGTGATTACTCCACAAGGTATCTGAAGGCAATACCCCTTTGGACTGTAATGGCCCCTCGGATTGCCAAGGAACTGGCCAAAAGTATTAGTCAACAGGGTATCCCTCAAACCATTCTCATGGATAGAGGAACAAATACTTCAGTGCTCCTTAAAGGGCTTTATTGATTGCTAGGGGTCCCAGCTGTAAAAATATCTCCCTACTACCCCCAGACTGATGGGCTAGTGTATCATTTTAATAAAACCTTAAAACATATACTCCAGAAGTATGTGCAAGAAGAGGGTTGGGATTGGGACAAGTATTTACCATATCTCTTGTTCACATACTGGGAGGTACCCCAAGTCACTACCCGGTTGTCACCTTTTACCCTTTTGAATGGAAGAAACCCCAGAGGCCCACTGGACGTGGTGAGGGAACACTGGGAGGAAGGGAAAGAGGTATGTCATACCAACATTGTGGACTATATATCCAATTTAAGAAAAAAACAGGTGAGATTTGTTATCATGGCTCACCAGAACGTGGTTCACAGACAGGTAGAACAGAAGCATTAGTATGACGAAGGTTCAAAAGGTAAAATACACCAACCAGGGGATAAAGTCTTATTATTGCTGCCTTCGTCCAAAAACAAACTGTTGATGAACTGGCAAGGCCCATTTGTGGTTATCAGACAGACTGGGAAGGTCAACTATGAAATCGAGATGCCAGGTCAATGATCCCTGAAAAAGATTTATCATACCAATTTACTGAGGAAATGGCGTGATAGGCAGGACCCCATTCCAAGTTATTTTATCCATCCCAAACAGGAAGTTACTGAGCTAGAGGAGGCACATGAGAGGCTTGAGATGGGAAAAGAAGTCAGAGGGGTGCAAATTAACCCTGATTTAGATGTAGCCCAAAGACAGGAGATTGACCAATTGCTGATGTATTATGGGGCAACCTTCACTAGCATACCAGGGAGAGCACAACGCGTGGTGCACACCATTAAAGTGTCTCAAAAGAAACCTGTTCATCAGAAACCTTATAGGCTCCCCGAAAAAGTTCAACAGGAGATCATACAGGAAATCAAGAGAAAGGAGAAATGTGGGGTGATCAGACCTTCCCGTAGTGCTTGGGCATCGCCTATAGTTGTAGTGGAGAAGTGGGGGAAGGAGGATTTGACTGTGGTTAGATTTTAGAAAAATCAATGCCATTTTTGAACTTGATGGGTACCCGGTGCCACATATAGATGATCTCTTGGACAAGACTGGGAATGCCAGGTACATCAGCACCCTTGACCTTGCGAAAGGCTACAGGCAGATCCCCCTAGCCCAACAGGCCCAAGTGTATACTGCATTTAGCACCCCCATTGGACTGTATCAATTCACCAAAATGCCATTTGGTTTGCATGGGGCCCCAGTGACTACTCAGCAGTACATGGACCAGATCTTACATGCCCATTCCCAGTACAGTGCAGCTTATCTTTGATGACGTTGTCATTTTTAGACCTGACTAGCAGACTCACCTTGCACATCTCAGTGCGGTCAGTCAATCCATGTATGACTCTGGGCTAACCATCAATCCTGCCAAATGTGCCATTGCCCAGATGGAGACAAAGTGTTTGGGCTTTGTTATCGGGGAGGGTAATGTAAAACCAGACATTAGTAAGGTCCAGGCAGTAGCAGACAGTCACATCCCCCTGACAAAGATGCATGTACGTTCCTTTTTGGGTCTGGCCAGTTACCATTGCCAGTTTGTACTGAACTTTTCCACCATAGCAACGCCCCTGACTGATCTGACTAAAAACAATTGCCCTAATAAAGTGCGCTGGTCCCAGGACTGTGACAAAGCTTTTTGGAATATTAAAGCTATCCTATGTTCTTCACCTGTATTACTCAGCCCAGACTTTTCTCTCCCTTTTGAAGTGCACACTGATGCCTCTGATACCAGCATCAGCGCAGTTCTTTCCCAGACCAAGAAAGTTGAGGATCACCCAGTAATATATATTAGCAGCAGACTTCACGAGAGGCAGAGAAAATATTCAACAGTGGAGAAAGAATGCTTGGCATTGAAATGGGCAATAGAAGCATTGAAATATTATTTATTGGGCACAGATTTTAAGGTTCTAACCGATCATAACCCTCTGTGCTGGCTCTAGCAGATGAAGGACAAGAATGGGCGTGTAATGTGGTAGTATTTGGCTTTACAGCCTTACCGCTTTACCATTCAGCACAGAGCAGGTTCAAAACACCATAATACAGATTTCTTTTTTTTTTCTCGGTTTTCCATCAGTCTTATTGTATTCACTTACTATCAAATCATCTTTCAGAACATTTTGGCAGGTCTGCTTCATGAAAAGCACCACAAAGTATTTCTACATTGTTTTACCTTTTCTATGGTATCATTTTTTTCCCACCTAAACTCAGTCCTGGGAGTGGTCATGGGACAAAAGCGAGATTTTCCTTAGAAATATGAAAGACCCGCGGCCTCCACTTCAGTTCAAACCTGGAATATAATGCAGATTTCTTGTCTCAATATGGGGCCCATACTGATGAAACTTGATGAAATGTGTTGTACTAATGTGTTTTTGCTTTCTGTACAAAATTATACTTGAAATAAGTGGTATGATATGAAATATGAGTAAAGGGTTTGTATTCAACCCATGATTTTATGCCTCAGTGAAAAGTACAATATGGCAAATATTGTTATGCCTGGATGAAGATACTGTACAAATTTATAAGGGACCCTGAGGTGAAGCTTCTGAGAGTGGGGTGGGCAGAAGCTCCAACCCTCCTAGGGTTCAGGGAGGGTATCTGACAACAGTATTTCTGTTGCCTTGGTGGGGAGGGTGCAACAGGGAGCTCCTGTTATGTACATTATCCTGTAAGTAATAAAACAATGTGACAGCCCCCCCCCCATTTTCTCTCATTCTTTTCTGTCTTCTTTCTTTTTCCTCGTCGTTCCTTTCTTTTTCATGTCAGGGTGGCCAACTCTGACATTCTTACTGCTTTTCTGTTCCCTGTTTTTTCCTTGTACCCCCCCCCCGCTTTGCTCATTAAGTGCTAGAAGTGCTTCTCTTTGATCTCCTGAGCTGGAGATAGTTATTAGCGCATGTCGCGCTATGTTTAAACTTAAAGAAATGGTGCTTCCATTTAGAACATGTACCCTGCTGCAGGGTACAGGGCTATTAAGTGCCCATCCTGAGTCCTGAATAGTGATGCCTTTTCTAGGCGCTGAGGGAAGAGCTGAGAGCCGTACGTAGCAGCTCAAGTAATAAAAATATGACACAAGGGTTTTTGCATCAGAGCAAGATGCTCCGGATAATGTAGAAATGCTGCATGGTGTGGCTTGCCTTTAGAAAACCCCTGGAATGGAGCGAGAGCAGGAAATTGCTGCTTCAGAGCAGGACAATGCTCCGAAGCATCTGGAGGTGCCACTAGTGTGACAATGAACTAAAGGAGAATGCTGTTATGAAGGACACTACGGGCAGTGAAGCAAAAGCTCTGTAGTGTCCCAAAGAAATAGAAACATACCTGGTTAAGTTGTTGCAGCCCCAGAGATGTTGTAACTGGGGATGCTTAAATTAAATGAAGAGTATAATGGGCCAGAAGAGCAAAATAAGGCCCAACTGAAATGTGTACCCAACGGCTGACATTTCAGCCAATGGGTCTATGGAAAAAATGTTAGTTGTAGCAGGGGCTCATATGGAAGCTTAGCACAGAGCCCCTGCATGTTAAATAAAAGGTGCAGCTATGAAGAGCTGCAGAATAAGAGCCCACAAAGGGTTCAGATGACAAATAATAAAAAGTATTTTTCTGAAGACCTTGCACATTGCAGGTCTCATGAGTTGGCAATCTCCCTTGAGTGCACCATAAATCTCCCCTTCTCCTTGCCAATTCAGGGGATGCTTGCACACTAGTAGAACTGTTATAGGCTTGTAATAAGAATATAATTACCTGCGTGCTCTGCTAGAATTAGGCTCTAGCTATAGGGCTGGCTGGCCTGAAACTGCCCTTATTTATATGTTTCAGAGCCAGTGATGTCACAACCAATGGGAAACCACTAAATCTGTAGTGTCAGCCCAGGGAGCTATAAAAAGGGCTCACCACTAGGGGACCTCAGTTAGTCAGGTCAGTCTGGTGCTGACAGTGAGAGAAGAAGGATCTTCATTGGTGTGTGTGCTGATTTTCACACTAGGAACTGGAGTGTATGAATATTACTCTAGGCTATCTTGGCTGAAATGAAAACAGCAGGCTCTGCTGGTGAAATCAGAGTCCTAAAGTTATTTTGTTGTGCAGGACTAACAATTTTCTTTTATGATTTTTGTATATATATTCTTGATTTTCTGCAAATTTAAATTGATGAATGCATTTGTGTGTATTTTATGCACTCGATCCCTGCTTGGTTGTGTCAGTTATTATCCCACATGTTCACAGGGGGTTTGTGTGATTTGTATTTAAAGAGAAGATGTCTCTCTCCCTCTCTCCCCCCAGCCTCCCCTTCCCCCTCCTTCTCTCTCTCTCTCTCATTCCCAGTCACCACATTGCTCTGGTGCTGGGGGTAAGTCTTCACCCATTTCTGTGATCCCTGCCCCGTCCTTATTCTACTGCTTGGTACTCATTCCAATAGTGTGGCTCTGCAGAGGAGATGTCCTTGAAGAAGACAGGTTACTTACTTTTGTAACAGCAGATCTTTAAGAGAGTCGCCTCCACAGAGCCACAGCTCACCCTGCTGCCTGCCCCATCTATTTATGTATCTTCTCAAGAACAAGTAGTAAAATGTTTGATTGTCTGTACTCGCTGGATTTAGTTAGTGGCTAGTGTGATATTGTATTATGCATTGCCTCTACTGTGTGCCTGGATTTGTACCTGGCTCCCTAGTTTCTGCCAACATGTCATTTTATGAGAGCTTGTATCCCGACAGAAACACAACTGAGCAGAAGAGAGGCTGCTGAAAATTATATAGGCAGTGCTGACATGCATCCATGTTGAGGCCCCTGTTGGCAAACATTTCTGAGCAGTCTTGACCCTGACGGCTTACAGTTCCAGTGGTCGGCTATAGGGAGGAGAGTCTCCTGAAGATGTACTGTTATGATAAGTAACAGGTTTTTTCAGTGAAGCCGTACTTCTTCTTAAGTTTACAGCTGGGCTGGGGGAAGCAGAAGCCAAGCCAGGTCATGTGGGGTGCAATGGGGTTGAGGGGTTACACAAACAGTGTAGAGGTCCCTAGAATACGATCACACACAGTCAAAGCCCAAACAATCTTTTTTCTCACAGCATTCTCCCAATCAATTTTAATAGATTTACTCAACCTAAAGGGACACCGCCAGCCATTATTGATTAATTATGTAATTGATTATGCTTGTTTTTAGACTGCTTGCTGCCTTGACCATTTGAAAATCTGGCACTGCATGGTATGCTCTGTATACTTCCTTAATTTGTTCAAATGAAGAGCCTTTTCTGAGCTAAAATAATCTTTGCTTTTGATGGTTCCACCAAGCTGCATCGACAGGAAATTTGTTGATCAGCATTACAGAGACAGCACAATACCAACAGTCTTCATTGTGCCATCGGTAGAAGACAGTGTTTTTTCCAGGGGGCTTCGCCCTCTGCACCCCTCATGCAGGGGACTCTGCCCCTCGCACCCCCCACATTTTTAGATTATCAACTCTGAGTCGGAGTTGTTTTGGGGAGGGGATGAAATCACCAGAGAAAACAGTGTTGGAAATACTGAGGACCATTACAGCGAACTGTTGATTTTGTTGCTGTAATGGTCTTCTCTGTATTTCTGTCGCGGTTTCAATGGTATACGGCTTTTGATTTGAACAGGAAGGCCACATTCCATTTATTTTTCAAATATAATATCAAACAGCCTGACATCATCATTGACCATTTCAGACTTGAACACATAGCCATCCTGGGTTCAATTAGCCTCTACGCCAGCAGATCTCAAACTGATCACATAAACTGTTTGCTCTAGGAGCTGGATTCAAAATGTACTAGAACTGCAGTAGGGAGCAGTTTTTACTGATGTTAACTTGTAAAAGCATACTGTCATTCTGATGTGATATTTTATTATGGGATGGAAAAAAGTTTTGTGTTATATAATGCCTTTCATATATACTGTATCTCAAAGCACTTACAGTCTATGAACAGTAGCAACAGTCACTAGGCACAAAAGGATAGACTAAGGAAAGGTCAGAGGTTAGATACTGAGAAAGAAAGCGAATATGGCCCTGGGAGGCATGCATGCTAGAACATGAGGGAAAAATGGAAGGGCTAAAGTTTGAAAGGGACATGGTAAAAAAGGCAATTTTCAAACTAAAGTTTTTATACTCAGAAGTGCTGTATTAGCATCATTTTTAGTAAAAAACACAACAAATATACTGTACTAACCTCACCCACAAAAGCTAGTCTTAAAGCCATTTCTGGAGTCTTTGGTTTCATGAAAGCAAATGGAAGCAGATGGCCAAGATTTGCATCACTTCAGGGCAACTCCAGCAGTTGCCTTAACATAGTGGAGAGCTTGGTCATTTATTTACTGTATACTGAATCCACAGGGCCAAAGACCCCTGAAAAGACTTGCAGGTTTGTAGTTTTTTTTATAAAGCAGCAGTGGCATGAAAAATTATTTTCCAAAAATCTAATTTCAGCTACTATTAATAAAAATATTAGCATACGTCTCCTGGCCAAAGTCTCATGAAAAGACTTGCATGTTTGCAGTTTTTTTTTTATAAAGCAGCAGTGCAATAGAAACATAGAAACATAGAATTTGACAGCAGATCAGGACCGCTTGGCCCACCCAGTCTGCCCATTTTCCTATCTACTGGATAAGCTGCAGATCCTATTTAACCAGTAGCCTACTTCTTCTTACCCCCACCCCCCAGAATTGCCTTATGACTGTCCCATGCATGCTTGAATTCCACCACTGATTTTGACTCCACAACCTCCTCCGGAAGGCTGTTCCATGCATCCACAACCCTCTCTGTGAAAAAATACTTCCTTAAATTACCTCTGAGCGGCCCCCCTCTATCTTCAAATTGTGCCCTCTTGTTCTTGCACACCTCTTTTTTTGAAAGATGCTACCCTCTTGGACTTTGTTGATTCCCTTGAGGTACTTGAAAGTTTCTATCATGTCCCCCCTCTCCCTCCTTTCCTCGAGGCTATACATATTAAGCTCCTTAAGTCTCTCTTCATATGTCTTCCGTGCAGACCCTGCACCATTTTAGTTGCCCTCCTCTGGACAGCTTCCATCCTGTCTACGCTTTATGGAGGTTGGGTCTCAGAACTGCACACAGTACTCCAGATGGGGTCTCACCAGCTGTCTGTACAGAGGGATAATAACTTCCTGTTTTCTACTGGTGATGCCTCTCCTATGCATCCCAGTATCCCCCAGCCCTCCTTGCTGCCCTCTCACATTGCTTGACCACCTTTAGGTCATCTGATATGACTACCCCCAGGTCCCTTTCCATTTTTGTTGTTGTTAGTATCACACCCCCCATTGTGTACTCTTCCCCTGGGTTTTTGTTTCCCAGGTACATTACCATGCACTTCTTAGCATTGACTCTAAGCTGCCATACATTTGACCATTCCTCTAACCTTGCCAAGTCCCTTCTCATCCTTTCCACCCCACCCTGTGCATCAACTCTGTTGCAGAGAAGAAGCCAGAAGGGGAAGGAAGGAAACATATTCAATTCAGTGCTTTAGAGTAACTGGTAATTGCTATTTTTCTTTTAAACTTAGATTGTGGGCTTTTAGTGACACTATACTTTCTTTGTTGTCTTTACTTATAATTGTTTTTGGGCTGTTGAAAATTTAAAACAAAGTGGTGGTGTAATTCTGTGCTGTCTTTAATTGCTGCAAATTTTATCTTGGCTTGTCTGACTGCCCTGTAGTTGGGTGAAGGGTGTTAATTGTCTGGCCTCTGACCTCAGCTACGTGATAACTGGAGGTGGGGCTTAGTCAGAGTTAAAGTAGCAAGCAGAGTTTATTTTTCTCAGAAGAAGCCAGAAGGGGAAGGAAGGAAACATATTCAATTCAGTGCTTTAGAGTAACTGGTAATTGCTATTTTTCTTTTAAACTTAGATTGTGGGCTTTTAGTGACACTATACTTTCTTTGTTGTCTTTACTTATAATTGTTTTTGGGCTGTTGAAAATTTAAAACATAATGGTGGTGTAATTCTGTGCTGTCTTTAATTGCTGCAAATTTTCACCCCCCCCTCCCCTTCCCTCAACTCTTAATTATATGCCATGATAATTCTGATTGACAGGAGCTAAACACAGGGTATAATAAGGGGTGTGAAGTAGGAGGGGCATAAGGGGGAAGAAGCCCACCCTCAGCACGGCAAGTGTTTTGACTCATTTATTTATTTATTGGTTTCTTTTTCTTTAAAAAAAATTATCTGAGGATCAGTGACAGGATTTTTAGTACAGTAAGTTAATAAAAAGGGAACTAGGAGAGCTTCAGTAGCAGACAAGTAGTGGAATTGCAGTATAATGTGGGGGGAGTGGTGCAATGCGGTGGCTGTGGGGCAGCCATATTCAGGCAGACCTTCTGGACACTGAGGTGCTGCCCTATCTGCATGCATCTCTCTGGACTGTGGGATGAGGTACAGACTCAGAGCAGAAGTAAACTGGGTCAGAGTACCATCACCCCCATCCAGGGACTACCCAGTCCAATGCAACTGCCTCAAAGGATGCCGAGAACGAGGAGCACTTGGATGACAGTGAGCTCAGGGAGGGTTAGAGCAGTCAGGCAGAGGCACATCCCAGATCCTATTCCACTCAAGAACTCATATGCCACACTGGCAAATGAGGACAACCAAATAGAGGTACCCAGAGAAGTGGAAGGAAAGAATGTGGAGGTTAGCCAAGGAGGTGACCTCAGCGGGGAAAGCAGTGGACCCCAGAGGAGGAGGAAGCGAATCCTGGTGGGGGACTCCATCATAAGAGGGATCCAGCTAGGAACACAGGAGGGGGAGGACAGGGAGGTGAGGTGCCTACCAGGTGCTACGGCACGGAGGGATGGAAGGAAGATCCTGGGGATCACTGGGAAGGCAAGACGGGAGGGTGAGCTGGATGTTATTATCCACCTAGGTACTAATGACCTGGCAAATGGGGAGCCAAAGGAAGTTCAGGAAGAGTTTAGGAAACTGGGGAAGGGTCTCAAGCAAGTAGCTACTTCTGTCACTTTCTGAAGTACTACCTGTGAGAGCAAGGAAGAGCATAGGAGTGCATGCACCAGGAACTTTAACTCATGGTTGAAGAACTGGTGCTGTGAGGAAGGGTTTGGATTCATTGGTGACTGGGGACCCACCTGGAGGGATGGAGGTTTGTTCAAGCCTGACGGCCTGCATCCATCCTGGAGGGGAATCCAAGCACTCAATGATAAGTTTAAATGCTACATTGACAAGCATTTAAACTAGCAAAGGGGGTGGCAGGCCAGCAAGGAGGGTACCTACTTGCTCACCCCCCACAGCTAGCAGTGGAACCAGTGAACCAGAGGAGTGGCTATCTCGGCAAAGCAGTGTGCAAAGATGGAGCTTAGTGCCCAAGAGGTGGATAAGCAGAAAGGGCAAAATTCAGCAGAAGGGCAGACAGCAAGGAGAACCAAGGATAAATGACAACCAAGGAAGGGATGGAGTAGAACAGTGAAGCAGTCTAGGGAGGTCAAATCATGGAAAGCCATGTTTGCAAATGCTGGACCTTAGCAACAAGATGGAAGATCTGGAGGCGTCATGGTACAGTCAGACCTGGACATTGTGGCCATCACTGAAACCTGGTGTAATGATAACCATGACTGGTAGATGGCCATACCTGGCTACAACATATTCAGCAGAGACAGAGCAGGCAGGGAGGGAGGAGGAGTGGCACTGTATGTGAAAAATGACATAAGGGCCACAGAAATCCAGGAGGAACATAATGGGGGAGAGATACTGTGGGTTAAGCTGGAAAGGAAAATGGGGACAGCCATCCACACAGGTGTGGTGTATAGACCACCAGCCCAGGAGGAAGAAACAGATAGGGAGCTGATGCTAGCCATCCAAAGGATGGCAGACAAGGTGAGGTAGTACTGGTTGGAGACTTCAATATTCCAGACGTGGACTGGAGCATCCCAGCAGCAGCATCAACTAGGAGCAGATTTATCCTGACTCCTTCAGGGTGCCTTCCTCAAGCAACTGGTCATGGAACCAACTCGGCAGAAGGCAATACTGGACCTTGTGCTCACAAACAGGGACAGTGTGATGGGGGTAACAGTGGGGGAGCACCTGGGAAACAGTGACCACCAGTCATTGTGGTTTGAAATCACAGAAAGAGCAGAACCAAACCACACAAAAACACGTATCCTGGATTTCAGGGGGGCAGACTTTGGGAAAATGGGGAGATACTTGAAAGAGGCATTAAGGGGAATGGGACAGGAATCAGGGGTTGAGGAACAGTGGGCAGTATTTAAAATGGGGATTACAAGAACAACAGAATTATGCATTAAGCAGGTTAGCAAGAGGAAAAGGAAGAGGAGACCATTATGGTTTTCCAAAGAGGTATCAAAGAAAGTGAAAGCTAAAAAGATTGCATTCAGGCAATACAAAAAGACACAGGCAGAAGGGGATAGGGAGAAGTACCAGGAGAAGAAAGGAGGCAGGGAGGTCAGTAAGGGAAGCCAAAGCTCAGACAGAAGAACACATTGCAAAATCAGTGGGTAGAGGACCAAACCTTTACAGGTACATAAGTGAAAAAAGAAAGACAAAGGGAGGGATAGTGAGACTGAAGGGGGAGGATGGGAGCGTGGAGGATGACAACAGTAAAGCTGACATATTGAACAGGTATTTCTGCTCAGTCTTTACTGAGGAAGAGGAGGGTAATGGGTCTGAAGGGAGTACAAGGGGTGAGAATGGTGCAGAAATGGACACAAGTCCCTTTACGCGAGAAAGGGTCCTGAAGGAACTGGAAGTAATAAGAGTTGATAAAGCAATGGGGCCAGACGGGGTGCACCCCAGGGTCCTTAAAGAACTAAGAGAGGTGGTGGCTGAACCTCTGGCTATCCTGTTTAGCCGATCACTGGAAACAGGGGAGGTACCCAAAGACTGGAGGACAGCAGATGTAGTCCCTTATACAAAAGTGGGAACAAAGAGGAAGCAGGGAACTACAGACCAGTCAGCCTCACCTCGGTAGTGGGGAAGATCATGGAAGCACTATTGAAGGAGAGATTGGTGGAACATCTGGTTATCAATGGACTATAGGACCCAAGGCAGCATGGTTTCACCAGGGGGAGGTCATGTCAGACCAACCTCGTTGAATTTTTTGACTGGGTGACTAGGGAGGTGGATCAGGGGAGGGCAGTGGACATGGCCTATCTGGACTTCAGCAAGGCCTTTGACACTATGCCACATAGAAGACTATTACACAAACTAGGGAATATGGGTGTGGCAGGACAGTAGTGTGGTGGGTAGGTAACTGGCTGGGTGGCAGGACACAGAGGATGGTGGTAAATGGCTGTCACTCCACAGAGGGAAGAGTGACCAGTGGGGTACCACAGGGATCAGTGCTGGGACCGGTCCTATTCAACATCTCCATCAGTGACATTGCGCAGGATCTAGAAGGCAGAATTTCACTGTTTGCTGATGACACAAAGCTCTGTAACAGAGTAGACACACCAGAGGGTGTAGACAGAATGAGAAGCGACCTGCAGAAACTTGAAGAATGGTCAGGGGTTTGGCAGTTGAAATTCAATGCAAAGAAGTGCAAGATAATGCATATGGGGCACAAAAACCCTGGCACAATATATCAGTTGGGGGGTGAGGATATAGCATGCACCAAGCAGGAAAGGGATCTTGGGGTTGTCATCTCTGATGACCTCAAGTAGGGAAACAGTGTGACAAGGCAGCAGGTAAAGCAAATAGGATGCTGGGATGTATAGGCAGGGGCATCACCAGCAGGAAAAGGGAGGTCATAATTCCGCTATATAAGACACTAGTGAGGCCCCACCTGGAGTACAGTGTACAGTTCTGGAGACCATACCTACGTAAGGACATAGACAGGGTAGAGAAGGTTCAGAGGAGGGCAACAAAGATGGTGCATGGATTGCATCACAAGTCCTATGAAGACAGGTTGAAGGAACTGAACATGTACTCCTGGAGGAGAGGAGGGAGAGAGGGGATATGATAGAGACATACAAGTATCTTACAGGGAGGAACAGGTGCAGGAAAACACTATTTTAAGTGAAAAGATGTTCCAGGACTAGAGGGCATGGGATGAAGTTGGAGGGAGGACGATTCAGAGGAAACATGAGAAAAAATTTCTTCACAGAACGGGTGGTGGACAAGTGGAACACCCTGCCAGAGGAAGTGGTGGGGGCTGAAACAATCACAGGATTTAAGAATGCATGGGATAGACATAAAGGAATTCTAGAGGTCAGGGGTAAGGGGCAACAGACTTCTAGGAAAACAAACTGAACTTACAAGCTCAAATGGGCAGACTGGGTGGCCATAGGCCCTTATCTGCTGACACTGTCTATGTATCTATGTATCTATGTAGATCTTAGTGTCATCTGCAAAGAAACATACTTTTCCTTCCAGTCCTTCCGTAATGTCGCTTATAAAGACATTGAAGAGGACCGGTCCTAATACTGAACCCCGCGGCACCCCACTAGTAACCCCCCTTTCTTCTGAGTGGACTCCATTTACTATTACTCTCTGTGTCCTATTCTCCAGCCAATTCTTTACCCAGGCTGTCATCTTGGGACCCACTCCCAGGCTGGCTAACTTGTATATTAATCTTTTGTGTGGGACTGAGTCAAATGCCTTGCTAAAGTCTAGGTAGTCAATGAAAAATATTTTTCCAAAAATCTAATTGCAGCTAGAGTTAATAAAAATATTAGCATACCTGTCAAATCTATGTTCTAAGTACTTCCTATGCTGTGCACCATGGGCCCAGTTTTCAAAATAGGCTGTTTTCAGCACCTATGTGGAAAAACATTGTGAGTTCACATGGTTTTTCTGCATGTGCTGTACTTTCAGTCATGGAGCCATTTCCAACTGGCTCTGCAATTTACGGCAGCTTGTGGCCATTTTTTTGCACAACTGCAGCAAAATGTTATGTCAGATTGGGCCAGGTGAGCAGCCTCTGCAGCCACGCCAGCCACCCGTGTGACAATTAGGACTTGGCGTCGGTGCAGAGATTCTTTCTTCTGCACCAGCAGCTGTGGAGTGAGACTTGGAGGCCGATTCCAAGATGGCATATGCCGGAGCAAGCCGAGTTATGCCAAACTCCATGGCGTAACTCCTGACTTGCTCCATGAGTTATGCTGTTCCTTATTCCAAAAGGTGCCTTGTGCCATGTCGGCTGTGGGCTACATCAGCCGTGGGATATGCCACCCATTATGCTGCAGCCCGCAACAACATAGTGCAAGGGTGGGTTACGGCAGCAACTGCATCCTATTCCAGAAGGGCGGCCGCCGTAACCCACTACCACAATTCCAGGAGCCACACTGGTGAAGCTAACTTAGAACATCTTGGAGATGCTCTAAGGGGCATCCGTTGGTGCCATCTGATGGATGCCCACTCTGCAGCACCACGGCAAAGGTCCTGCTGTGCTCCCCATGCCCTTACAAACATGACCATGCCTTTCACCCCACCGAATGTCAGGTACCCATGGGATCCATTCTCCACTGTGCCCCCCAGACTCCTGTGCCACTTGTCGAGCCCCCCATGCCCCTGGTGCATGCCATGGTGTTTCAGGGTGGGGGACTCTGAGGGGGGCAGTCTGCAGTGGGCTGCGACTTATGACTTGTGGGGCTATTATGCCATGCCAGTGGCATAAGTCTATGCATGTCACAAGTCACACGGCATAAGTGCTGGGACATAGAAACATAGACTTTGATGGCAGATAAGAACCACTTGGCCCACCCAGTCTGCCCATTTCCCTACCTATTGGATAAGCTGCAGATTCTAGTTAACCAACAGCCTACTTCCTGCAACCCCCCACTATAATTGCGTTATGTTTGTCCCATGCATGTTTGAATTCCCAACTGTTTTAGATACCACAACCTCTCCAGGAAGGTGGTTCCATGCGTCCACCGCTCCCTCCATGAAAAATAATTTCCTCGCATTACCCCTGAGCCATCTCTCTAACTTCAAATTGTGCCCCCTTGTTCCTACACATCTCTTTTTCTGAAAGATGCTACCCTCCTGGACTTTGTTGATTCCCTTGAGGTACTTAAAAGTTTCTATCATGTCCCCCCGTCCCTCCTTTCATCAAGGGTATACATATTAAGCTCTCACAGTCTCTCTTCACGTGGTTTCTGATGTAGACCCTGCACCATTTTAGTTGCCCTCCTCTGGACTGCTTCCATCCTGTCTATGTCCTTGCGTAGATGAGGTCTCCAAAACTGCATGCAGTACTCCAGATGGGGTCTCACCAACTGTCTGTACAGAGGGATAACCACTTCCCTTTTTCTACTTGTGATGCCCCTTCCTATGCATCCCAGTATCCCCCTAGCTCTCCTTACTGATTTCTCACTTTGCTTACCCACCTTTAGGTCATCTGATATGACTGCACCCAGATCCCTTTCCGTTATTGTTGTTGTTAGTACCTCCCCTGCTATTGTGTACTCTTCCCCTGGGTTTTTGTTTCCCAGGTGCATTACTTTGCACTTCCTTGCATTGAATCTAAGTTGCCATATGTCTGAGCATTCCTCCAACCTTGCCAAGTCCCTTCTCATCCTTTCTACCCCCCCGTGTGTATCAACTCTGTTACAGATCTTTGTGTCATCTGCAAAGAGGCATACCTTTCCTTCCAGACCCTCTGCAATGTCACCTATAAAGATTAAAGTGGACTGGACCCAGTACTGAGCCCTGAGGTACTCCACTAGTAACCCCCCTTTCTTCAGAATGTGTTCCATTCACTGTTACCTTCTGTGTCCTGTTGTGCAGCCAGTTTGCTACCCAGGCTACCACCCTGGGACCCACTCCCAGGCTGGCTAACTTGATTATTAATCTTTTGTGCGGGACTGTGTCAAATGCCTTGCTAAAGTCTAGGTAGACCATATCCACAGCCCCTCCCTGGTCTATTACTTTGGTTACCCAGTCAAAGAAATCGATTAGATTCATCTGACATGACCTTCCTGCTGTGAATCCATGCTGCTTTGGGTCCTGTGCCCCGCTGGCCTCTTTCAGAAGTGATTCCATCATTTTCCCCACCACTGAGGTCAAACTAACAGGTCTGTAGTTTCCTGCTTCTGCCTTGCTCCCACTTTTGTGAAGGGGGAATCACATCTGCCCTCCTCCGGTCCTGGTACCACCCCATCTTCCGATAATTCGTTAAAAGTGTGGTTAGTGTGTCACTAGGTCCTCCCTTAGCTCTTTTTAGGATTCTAGGGTGAATCCCGTCAGGCCCCATTGCTTTGTCCACCTTGAGTTTTAGGAGTTCTTTCTGTACTCTTTCTTCTGTAAATGGACTGGCTTCAACCCCACTATCCAGAGTACTTCTACTGTTTGGTTTAGGTAACTCCTCCTCTTCTTCTTTTGTGAATACTGAGCAAAAGCATTCATTCAGTATCTCTACCTTTTCAATGTCTCCCTCTGCCCACCTCCCCTCTCCATTATTAATCTTCACTATCCCTCCCTTAACCTTTCTATACTCCCTAATGTACCTATAAAAGGTTTTATCCCCCTTCTTAACTGAGTTGGCTATCTTTTCCTCGGTTTGGGCCTTTGCTTTTCTGACTGCCTTCCCCACTTCTTTCTGCTTTAATTGATACAGTTCCCTGTCATGCTCTGTCTGTGATTCCTTATACTTTTTGAATGCAGTCTTTTTCTCCTTAACCTTCCCTGACACCTCTTTTGAGAACCATAGTGTTTTTTTATTCCGCTTTGTTTTCTTTATTTGTTTCATACAAAAGCTTGTTGCCTCCATGATGGCAGTTTTGATTTTTCTCCATTGTTCTTCCACCCCTCCTTTCTGGCCATTTGCTAATGCATTCCACAGGTATTCACCCATTATGCCAAAGTCAGCCCTTCTAAAGTCCAGTATCCTTGTCTTTGTATGGCTTGTCTTCATGGTTGTGTTTATTGTGAAGCACACTGTGCAGTGGTCGCTTGTTCCCAGATGTCTACAGACTTCTAAATGTGTGATCCTCTCTCCATTTGAGAGTACCAGGTCTAATATTGCTCCTTCCCAAGTGGGCTCCACCACTAGCTGTCTAAGGCATGCCCCCTGTAGGGCATCGAGAATGACCCTGCTCTTGGATGTGGCTGCAGTCCATGTCGCCCAGTTAACATCTGGCATATTCAGGTAGCCCATCAACAGTATCTCCTCTTTTTCAGCCATTTTGAGAATGCCCTCTATCATTTTCTTATCCATTTTCTCCCCTTGAGACGGGGGTCTGTATACAACCCCTGTGCAGATTGTGATGCCATTCCCTGTCTCCAAGGTGATCTGCCACTCTTAGAATATGGCGCAGGGTCCCTGGCATAGTGGCGAATGTCGTAACTCACATACACCTGTGAGCTGTGACATTCATCCTGGAATCGTCCTAGTCTCACAGTGGCTTAAAGTCGACTCTATGAGTTTTTTGCTATTTTATTCATCCTAACCCTTACTGGGTCTACAGTGGTATTTCTAAACCAAATGTGGCCAGCATCTTTTTTTCTTGAGAATAAACACTAAAACATTAATAAAGTACTTAATTTAGGTGGAACTATAACATTTTACTATCAGACAAAACTAGGAGATAAAGAACCTCTGTGCGCAAACACTGAGGCAAGTGTTACCCCAAAGGGCAATTGGCTGGGAAGCCAAGTTTCAAGAAAATACAAAATCGCACATACCCCCACAATGCAAAGCATCATGGGCTGCATATGCAAATCACCACAGAATGTTATGCTGGTCCAACTTTAGATGCCTGGAGTCTTTTATAGATAAAAAAGTAGGGTCAACTTTTTTGCCCAATTTCATTGCACTGCTGCTTTAAATACTGTAAGACGCATAAAGAGATGCAGTTCAGTTATATATCTGTGTGTTTCAGATAAGAAGCTATCTGTTGGTACATCAGCACTGGACAGAAAAGAACAACTGGAAATCTTTCTGTAAATGTATTCATAGCCAGGATACAAGGGAAATCTACAAACAAGAAATCAAATCTAATTAGAAATCTATAAGCAAGGCATCAAATCTAACAGAGATCTACCAACAAGGCATCAAATCTACAGACCCTGCAAGCTTGCCAGAGTTGTTTAGGTCTTAGGGGATATGTATCCAGCAGACATAGCAAACATAATTTAATAATTATACAATGTGGTAAATCCAATGTCCCAAATCCTGTATCCTGATTGGTTGGCTGGCACAATTACCACCGTGATAAATCCTCCAGTGTACCCACTGGAAGAAGTGCCAGCCAACCTTATATTGTGCTAATCCGGTCACTTTCACTTCAATTGAAACGCCACGATTTGTCCTGTTGTCCTTCGCTAAAACACTACCATACATTTTTAACAGAATGACATCCTCTTTCGAAGTGTAGGGACCTCAGTGAGTTAGAAAATAGTTAAAAAACATTAACGCAACAACATTTGCCATTGTATAATATAAACTTATCCCTCCAGGGTGTGGGTACACTGGAGAACTTCAACTACTATCGGGACTGGTCCACTTCGCTCGCACCTCGTGACCGAATCACACCAGCTGTGGTAAATCCTCCAGTGTACCCACACCCTGGAGGGATAAATTGCTTAAATAGCCTCCTGATAAACAGTAGAAGCTGATTTAAACTAATGTTTATTATATGACAGGCATCTGTTCTCAGCCAATCAGAATAAAGAACTGTCGTCAGTTATTGTCCCACAAACTACATCGGAGATCCCCCAGAGTTGGTTATTGATCTAAACCCCTTCCACAGTCAGTCAGCCTCTAGTCATGCCCACAGTCGGTTAATCAGCTTTCAGCCATGCCTACAGTCGGTTATTCAAACCTGAGACTAGAAATAAGCAGCCGTGGCACCAGGCTGTTGCCTGAAGTGTCCCAGTGATGAAAACAAGTTTTTAAACTTCGCATTGAATGATTTCCCCATCCTTTGCCTCTCATCACACTGAACACAAAGAGAATGTTTGTGTTATGTGTTTTATTTAATCACCTCTAATCTCAGAAATTTCTGTAACAGCACTAGAGCTGAGCAGAGTCCTCAACAAAAAAGAAAGCAAGACAGCGGCAACGAGAACAGCTCTTTTTTTTAATGTTTGTTTGTTTAACTAAACGCTTTAACGTAGCTTAAGCCCCAAAATATGTTTTAGTTTTTTTTATCCTAGACAGTGCATACACTCCAGCTCGTATAATAGTAATAAGATTCATTTAGATGGAGTATACATGCAGTAACCAGCTTCCATGGGGATTAAACGCCTTGACTTCGCTTCAGCATTTAATCAACCACAGAAGCCGGTTATTGCTTCATATACTCCAACTAAATGGATGTTATCACTTAATTATCCCTCAGACTCAGGGGTTTGGGAGCGGTAGCTTGGAATGTTGATAGTTTTTTATTTTTTTTTTATTTTCGATATATAGTAGTAAAAAAGTATGATAAAATATATTCTGAGAAATGTTCAGGAAATTCTAGTGTGCAGAAAACTGACCACACACTCAAATTTGGATTTGCAGTAGCAAGCTAAGAAAATATTGGGGGTGCTGGGTAAGAGGACGACATGGGGACATTTTAGGAATAGATTTAACTGTTGTACTATGTGTAGGATGAAAAAAAAGAAATATGCTGCAGCTGACACCTTTTATTGGACTAAAAAAAATTGTTTTTGAGATTAGCCTTTGAGAGTTATTCCCCTTTCATCAGGGGAATACATTAACCAGTTCAGGGCTGATGTGCACGTCCTGAGTCACAGTTACGATTATCAATGCAACAGTTTCAAGTGTTCCCAAGCTCATTTTTCAATATAAAACATATTGCCATGTTCAGGACAAAGCCTATGTTCAGGCCTTCTGTTTATTTTAGAATGCTTAAAATATACATAACTCGCACACAAGTTCATGTCAGTTCGGAGCCACATTACTCAGATGCATGTTTTCTTGTCCTCAGGAATGTGCAGAGGCATTGGGCAGGCAGAACTTCAGATGACTGATGAGGTGAGAAGTTTGCACTGAGTAACTTCACATTTTGATTGAAAAATATCAATATATTAAAGAATAAAGCAAAATGGGCAGCCTAGATACAGTCAGTAAGCATGCAGACTTTGACAAGAACACTGGTCCAGAGAACCAGAAATAAATACCGAAAGCTGACAGTGCCTGTCCATCATACACCTTCACAACCCTGCAACACAGGTGACACAGGTTTTGACAGGGGCTGTAGATGGATTTGTACCAAACCCCTCTTGCTTTAAAGTTGGCTCTTTACGATCTCAGTGCACTGCATGTTTCACTTGTTGGCTATCCCTCAGGGGAGGGTTAACAAGTAACACCTGAGCCCAATAAAGGGAGTGGGTGAACAATAGGGAAAGGCTGAAGAGAGCTTAATATGTATACCCTTGATGAAAGGAGGGACAGGGGGGACATGATTGAAACGTTCAAGTACCTCAAGGGAATCAACAAAGTCCAGGAGGGTAGCATCTTTCAGAAAAAGAGATGTGTAAGAACAAGGGGGCACAGTTTAAAGATAGAGGGGGGACGACTCAGGGGTAATGTGAGGAAGTATTTTTTTTCACGGAGAGAGTGGTGGATACATGGAACAGCCTTCCTGAGGAGATTGTTGGGTCTAAAACAGTGGGGGAATTCAAACATGCATGGGACAGACACAAAGCAATTATAGTGGGGGGTTACAGGAAACAGGCTGTTGGTTAACTAGAATCTGCAGCTTATCCAGTAGGTAGGGAAATGGGCAGATTGGGTGGGCCAAGTGGTCCTTAGCTGCTGTCAAAGTCTATGTTTCTATGTTTCTAAAGGAGGTTTCATTTTCTGTTATGGGGTGACAACCAGAGATTGAACTGCAATAACCTTTCTTGTAAAACTCACTACAGGGCCTTTATTTTTGTCTGTAACCAAAGTTAAAGTGAGCCAACTCAGTTAAGAAGGGGGATAAAACATTTTTTAGGTACATCAGGGAGCAAAGGAAGACTAAGGGAGGGATAGTGAGGCTTAATAAAGGGGAAGTGGGGTGGGCAGAGGGTGACTGTGAAAAGGCAGAGATACTAAACAAATATTTTTGCTCAGTACAGTCGATTCCTCTTGTGTGCCATTTGGTTGTGTGCACATTCCGTGTGTGTGCACAAAAATGTCCGGTCCCGATTCATTCCCTGTACCTGCAATGTTAAATTGATTGGATGTGTGCACACAGATTTTCGGTTGTGTGCACACATTTTTAGCAAGACAATGTGCTATCAGCTTGTTTTTCAGCAGCCACTAGTGGAGATAATTAGGTGCTAATTGAGTATAGTGCTAAACAATAGCAAGACTGTCAGTGTGGCTAGGCAGTAAGCATGTGCTAAGCATCTGCCTAATTGTTAGCTTGTGGTAATCCGAGGTTAACTGAAGTTATGTGATGTGAGTTGAAGTTTTTTTTTTTTTTTTTACAAAACATCCATAGCCCATAGCCCAACAATGGAGAAGCATACCCATACGGTCCTGTCTTTTGAAGCAGAAGGTACAGATGAAAGGTGTGCCACAATATCAGCTATAGAAGAGTGCACGGAGAAAGAGCAAAAAATGATTTTGAGGCTTCGGACAGGTGGCTACGAGAAGTGTTGCCTACCATCACTGCTTCCTTTGCACCAAGGGACATTTTCATCGTGGATGAGACCACAGTTCTTAAGGATAACACCAGACGGCACCCTCTCCTTTAAAAAAAGAGATGGTTTTAGGGCACAAAACGGGAAAAGACAGGGTTTCTGTCATGGTGTGTGCTAACAGAACTGGCACCAAGAAATTCCCTCTGCTGGTTGTCAGGCAATACTATGCCTTATTAAATTTGTTTTTGATACTTCCCTACATGTCAGGCTGCTGTTTGTTAAGTACCACAGCACCCGTGGTTCCGGGATTGATTATATGCAGTTCTGAGATTGCGGTAAATGTATTTTCGGTCATGTGCATTTTCGGATGTGTGCACAAATTTGGCTGGTCCCGACCATGTGCACACATCCGGAATTGACTGTAGTTACAAATGAAGAGGGGGAGGTACATAAAACAAACAATAGAAACACTCTGGATACAGAAGTTGATACCAGCCCATTTACAGAAGAAAGGTTCTGAAAGAACTCTTAAAACTGAAGGTGGACAAAGCAATGGGGCCTGATGGGATTCATCCCAGAATTTTAAAGAACTAAGAGTAGAACTAGTGACACCACTGACTACCCTCTTTAACAAATCATGGGAGGATGGGTGGTACCTGAGGACTGGAGGAGGGCAGATGTGATTCCCCTTCACAAAAGTGGGAGCAGGTCAGAAGCAGGAAACTACAGACCTGTTAGTTTAACCTCAGTGATAGGGAAAATGATGGAATCACTTCTGAAGGAAAGAACTGTAGAGTACCTAGAAGCCAGAGGTGCACAGGACCCAAGGCAGCATGGATTCACAGCGGGAAGGTCATGCCAGACGAATCTAATAGATTTCTTTGACTGGGTGACCAAAGTAATAGATCAGGGAGGGGCTGTGGACATGGCCTACCTAGACTTTAGCAAGGCATTTGACTCAGTCCCACACAAAAGATTAATATACAGGTTAGCCAGCCTGGGAGTGGGTCCCAAGATGATAGCCTGGGTAAGAATTGGCTGGAGAATAGGACACAGAGAGTAATAGTAAATGAAGTCCACTGAAGAAAGGGGGTTACTAGTGGGGTGCCACGGGGTTCAGTATAGGACCAGTCCTCTTTAATGTCTTTTAAGCAACATTGCAGAGGGACTGGAAGGAAAGTATGTCTCTTGCAGATGACACAAGATCTGCAACAGAGTTGATACACAAGGTGGGGTGGAAAGGATGAGAAGGGGACTTGGCAGGTTAGAGGAATGGTCAAATGTATGGCAGCTTAGATTTAATGCTAAGAAGTGCAAGGTAATGCACCTGGGAAACAAAAACCCAGGGGAAGAGTACACAATGGGGGGTGTGATACTAACAACAACAAAAATGGAAAGGGACCTGGGGGTAGTAATATCAGATGACTTAAAGGTGGGAAAGCAATGTGAGAGGGCAGTAAGGAGGGTTGGGGGGATACTGGGATGCATAGGGAGAGGCATCACCAGTAGAAAACAGGAAGTTGTAATCCCTCTGTACAGACAGCTGGTGAGACCCCATCTTGAGTACTGTGTACAATTCTGGAGACCCAATCTCTGCAAGGACATAGACAAGATGGAAGCTGTCTAGAGGAGGGCAACTAAAATGGTGCAGGGTCTGCACCAGAAGACATATGAAGAAAGACTAAAGGAGCTTAATATGTATAGCCTCAAGGAAAGGAGGGAGAAGCGGGACATGATAGAAACTTTCAAGTACCTCAAGGGAATCAACAAAGTCCAAGAGGGTAGCATCTTTCAAAAAGAGGTGTGCAAGAACAAGGGGCACATTTGAAGATGGGGGACAGCTCAGAGGTAATGTAGAAGTATTTTTCACAGAGAGGGTTGTGGATGCATGGAATGGCCTTCGGAGGAGGTTGTGAGTCAAAAACAGTGGTAGAATTCAAGCATGCATGGGACAGCCATAAGGCAATTCTAGGGGGTGGGGGTAGAAAGAAGTAGGCTGCTGGTTAACTAGGATCTGCAGCTTATCCATTAGGTAGGGAAATGGGCAGACTAGGTGGGCCAAGCGGTCCGTATCTGCCATCAAATTCTATGTTTCTATGTTTCTGGTTTTCATTTAATTTAAACTGGTGCCCAGAGTGAGTGTTCCCCATAAAGCTGCCTGGTTCGCTACCCTGTCACAGTGCCCCAGGGTAACAGCAGAACCAAAAGCGCAAGACAGGTTTCAAGCAGGAATTAGAAGTTACATGAGAAAACCTTGCATTTGCCAGCCTTGTGATTAGACAAGGACTTTAAAGACAAAAGACGGAGCAAGAGGGAGACGGGGCAAAATTAGGGAGGAGATCTCGTAATCTGAGGCTGTGATAGGAGAAGGAGGGGTTTGCCTCCAAAAGCCCTGTCACAGTTCAGACCAATATCAATATGTTCATATGCTTGCAAGCAAACATAAAAGCACAGTATGCGCCACTTGTAATGGAATAGTTTGACATGTAGTAAAGCATCCGTTACAAGTGGCATTTATTACATCAATATGGCTGCGAAAAGGGATCTTTGTACTGTGGAATGCAGATAGGTGCACGATCAAGAACAGAGTCGGAACTGTAATGGAATCAGGCAGGATTGCTGAGCACAATCGGATGGTAGCAGGGCTGAACATGGTAGCCAAGAGTGAGAAAAAGACAAAATAAGACAGTACAGTACATTCACAGTTTAACCTGCTGGAAAATAACACCAGGTAGTTTTTTGTCTAATAGAAAAGTAATACAGAAGCAGGTTACTGGTTGTTTTGGTTGACAGGTGTTGGTGGCACATTGTGTCGGGGACGAATGGGGGACATTCATATTTGGATTGAGAGGGCGACTGGCTGGAGGAGGAAGGAGAGGGATCACCCTTCTAAGCTTTCTTCGGATGAGTGAGCAAGTGGTAATGCAGCCATCATGTGAGCGAGAAAGAGTGTTGCCTTTGAGAGAGTAAGATAGAATGCTGCCATCGAGTGTGTGAACTGTGTTTGCTGAGTTTACCGCTTCCCTCTTCCATCACCAGTTTTTTTATTAGGGGTCCCATGTCTCACTGCAGGAGTCACCATTTCATAAAAAAAAAACTACATTTGTGGCCGACCCAGTGGTGCTGAGGGTTTAGATGCTGGATGCCACAACTCGCGCCACGCCAGCGACCCAGGTTCGGGAATGAGCCCAGGTCGTCGGGGGTCGGCAGGGGAGGCCTAGGATTGAGCATCCATAGTCTGCTCTCCTAGTTCTGGGGAGAGTTGGGGAGAACACACCATGCTGTAGCAGCCCCTGGGGACACCCGGGAGCAGTAGCAGCATGGGTGTACGTGGGAAGGAGCGTGGCAAACATCAGCACGTTGTGCATTGACATTAGTGCATGTCTGCATTCCCATGGGAGACCAAGGAGAAAAAGGGCTGGGTGTGACCAAGCAGCTTGATGGCCGCACCCTGAGCCACTCGGAGGACTTGTGTGGAATCCAGTTGGGGAGGTTCCGGGGCTATCCTGGCTGTATGAGCATAGGGGGCCCACCAGCAGAATGGCATGATGGCCGTCCTGGATCCTCCTGGGTATGGTTCGAGCTGCCCAGCTCTCCGGGCGGGCAGGGCTGGTGGCTGGATGCCCCATGCCAGTACACACACTGCAGCAGGAGAAAAAAAAAAAGCAACCATGATAAAAACAAACAAACAAACAAACAAAAAAACTACATTTGTTATGACCTCGTAACAGAGCTCAGGAAATGAGCTGCTGCTTTCGGCACTAGCTCCGGGTGTTGGAGCCAACTGTAGGTGCGTAATACCTGCCTCAAAGTTTTCAGATCAGGAAATCAAACTGCCAGTAGGGTAGGAATTAAAAATTTAATGCGAGGGCATTATAGGCTGCTGAATACACTGTTAGTTGTCATCTTCTGAGGTGTCAAGGGAGCTGCTGATGAAATACTCGGTGGCTGCTAAATGCGGAATTAAAGGTCCTCTTAATCAAGTGACTTTTATATTGCACCATATAGTAAATAGCTTTTTTGCAATAAGGATTCGTCCGTTAGAGGCAGATGTCCACTACAAGCATGTCCGTTTAATTTGGCGCATACTGTAATTCAATTTACCATACTAAAGCTTCTGATACAAACACAAAATATGAACTAGACCAAACAAGCAGGTTCAAGTCAAGAATCAATCAAGTTTCAGGAAAGGCTTGAGTAAATAACCATGTTTTCAATTAATTTTTGAAAATGAGGACTTAGGGGGCTGTATGAAAGTCCATGGGGAGGTTGTTCCATAATTAAGGGGCAGAAACAGAAAAGGCTGTATCCTCAGAATATTTTAACCTTCGAAGATTATCACTGACAGAGTTAAAGAGGCACTGATGCACCTAACGACTGACAAAGTACCAGGGCCTGATGGTCTACATCCAAGGGTGCTAAAAGAACTTGCTGAAGTACTGGCGGACCCATTGGCACATTTGTTCAACTGCTCGCTTCAGATGGGAGTGGTACCGGGGGATTGCAGAATGGCAGAAGTGGTACCTCTCCACAAGGGAGGTAGTAAGGAGGAGGCTGGCAACTACAGGCCAGCCAGCCTCACATCTGTCATGGGGAAATCAATGGAAACCTTAGTTAAACAAGATATAGTAGAGTACCTAGATAGACACAACCTCCAGGATGACAAACATGGATTAATTGGGGGGAGGACCTTATGTTTTTTGACTTGGTGATGGAGGAATTAGACAGAGGACACCCAGTAGACCTCATATACTTTGATTTCAGCAAGGCCTTCAACTCAGTGGCACACAATTGCTTCCTAAAAACATTGGAAGATCTAATCATTGCTGAAAGTCTAGTCAGGTAGGTGGGAAATTGGCTAAGGGATAGAAGTTAGAAGGTGGGGTGAGGTCTGGGGAAGATAGTGTGGTGTGCCCCAGAGTTTGGTCTTAGGACCGGTCCTGTTTAATGTGTTTATTTGTGACATTGGCATTGGCATTCAGGGTAAGCTGAAAATCTTTGCGGATGACAAACTGGGTGGTAGAGGTGACAGCGGGAGGTGATTTGGAAACCTCAGAATGACTTATAAAAGCTTGAAAGATGGTCTAACGCTTGGCAGCTAAAGCTCAACGCAAAAAAAGTATAAGGTGTTGCATCTGGGCAAAAGGAATCCTAGAGTGGATTACTGGCTCAATGGAGTCAAGCTCAGTGTATCCCAAGAACAAAGCGACCTAGGGGTTATTGTATGCAGCACTCTTAAACAATCAAGCCAATGCAACAAAGCTTACAGCAAGGCAAATAGAATGCTTGGGTGCATAGGGAGAGGATTCAACAATAGGAGCAGGGAGGTGATCCTCCCACTGTAGAGGTCCCTGGTAGGGCCCCATCTGGAGTACTGCATCCAGGTTTGGAATCCTCACCTGAAAAAAGACAGGGATAGGCTGGAGACTGTGCAGAGAAGAGTGATCAAGATGACACAGGGCCTCCATGAGCTCTCGTATAAGGAATGCCTGAAGGAACTAAACTTGTTCTCACTGGAAACAAGGAGGGGGGGTATGATTGAGAGCTTCAAGTTCTTGAGAGGCATTAATAAGGTGCCATACACAGAACTAATCCAAAGGTCCACCAGCTCAACCACCAGGGGCATGAATGGAAGCTATGGGGAGGGAGCTTCAGAAAAGATCTAAGAAAGCATTTTTTCATGGAAAGGGTGGTGGAACCCTTGAATGGTCTTTTGGGAGAAGTGGCAAGTGCAAAGACTGTGGCAGCTTTCAAACAGGGATGTGATAGAGCAAGAGCTCCAGGGAGAACTGCAAAATCAGAGAAGGGCAAAATTTGGTAGGGGGGTTAAACCCCAGGGCTTATGAAAGTTCTTGGGAACTCTCAGGCAGATTCAATAGACCTATGTCTCCTTCTGTTGTCATTTATTCTAGGTTTCTATGTTTCTAACCTTGATTTTGAAACAAGCAACAACCACATATCGATTGATTTTAGAACATGGGTACTGGTGTGGGTTGCAAGAAGCTCACTAAATTAATGGGGTCCCACTCTGTAATGGGGCCTTATATAGTCCTGCTAGGATGCAACGCAATCCTGGTGGGCTCAACTGTAAGTCAAAACTAAGATTTTACAGTCAATCCACCATCTGACAGGCAGACAGTGCAATGAATGCAACAAAGGAGTAATATGCTTGCATCTCCTAGTAGTAAGCCTAGAAGCTGCATTTTGAACCAGCTGCAGGCAGTGGATCTGGTGAGTTGGAAAGTTCTGGTAGAGCATGTTGCAGTAGTCAAGGTGAGAAATGATAAAAGCATGTACTAGTATGAGTAGGTTAACTGGATCAGGTAGGTTTGCAACCTAGCAATGCTTTTTAGATGATAAAAGCTGCCCCTGACCACAGATGGCCCTTGAGGAAAAAGTGACATGTGAAGGTCAAGACTGACCCCCTAGGTTGCAAACAACTTGCCTAGTCTCAAGCCTCTCCATCAATTTTGGGAAGTCTCAGACTATCTAAAACAGATGATCTGACATGATCAAACCGCACCTGTAACAATCTAGTTTTGCCAGTGTTCAGCTTCAACCTGCTGTGAACCATCCACAAAGTGATCTCAGATAGAGTAGTCTGAAGCAGAGCTACTGGGGTGCCCTCCTGGGTGTAAACAAAAGATTAGAGCTGGGAATGATAAGCATAATGATGAAATACCTAAACCATACTTCTGTATCACATCTTCATGTGGAAGAAAGCACACTGAACAATAATGGAGACAAAACAGAATCATGAGTGATGCTACAGTCAATGATTGATGGGAAAATAGAAAATATCATAAAACCACTGACTGATGGCGATTATTAAGGAAAAAACAGAATCAGCAAAGCAGAGCCAGCCACTCCAACCATCCTCCTCATATTATCAGAGTTCCATATGCTCAACGGCTTCAAAAGCTGAAGATAGATCCCATAGGAACAGGAAAGAAATTGCTCCATGGACCCTTGCCAGGAGAATATCATTCATAATCCTCACCATGGCTCAGTGTTGCGCTGAGGAAAAAAGCCAGACTGGAAGGGCTCTTAGATATTCAGTTCTTCCAAATATTCTCTTAACCACACCACCACCACTTTCTCAATAGCTTTGCCCAATAAGAGCCAGTTAGAGATAGGTCTGCAGTTCATTAAAACATCAGGGTCTTAAGATGCCTTCTTGGGGAGTGGTAGAAAAAAAGCACCTGGCAACAGCCCCTGTCTCAGAAAGGCACTGACAATTTCCACACAAGCAGATACCAGCACTTCAGCTCCAGGCATCACCAGAGTGGCAGGAGCAAGGTCCAATAAACAGTTGCTGGGGTGCAGATCCACAGCACCTGGTAGATCTTGTCCATATCAGTAGGGCAGAGCTGCCCCAGACAAGCTGAATTTTAGCCATCTCAAGCACCTGAACACTCCAATTGTAGTTAGAGATGCAGCGAATTTTTAATCCACCGGCAAAGTGGACGCGAAGTTAGCGTTAGTGGAGCACAACGTGAAGTGGGCACTGCAAGGTGCTCACTTTGCATCATTATTATTATTACCACTTTGTGTTGCCATTGTGCCTTAACATGAAGTAAGGTGAAGTGAGAAGAGAATAGGCAGCCCCCCACACATCACATGGCTTACAGTACTGTAAGTCACATGCTTTAGCCAGGCAGGAAGGAACTAAGTCAGAGAAGCAGTTTCACTTTCTCCTTTGCATTTGTAGAAGGAGAAAGCATTGTGAGAGGAGACTAGGAGTTAAAGTGCTTGATTGCCTTGTCACTTGCATTTCAGAAGAAAGCCAACAGCTTTTTTAAAAGCTATATCTTTATTTAGTTTTTGTATTGTGTTCGTGTTTTTTTTTGTTAGTGAATTTTTTTGCTAAAGTTTTATTTTGTTTTGTGTGTGTGATTGACTGTGTGTGTCAGTGAGTGTCAGTGTGTGTGTGTGTTGGCCTGGGGACTTGTTGTGTGTGTCAGGATGGACCCAGGAGAAGGCAAGTCGCTGGCCCGTGGGCGTGGTCGTAGGGGAGTGTGGACCCGTGTGGGGGCGGGGTGGTCATGTCATGCTGGACTGCTCCTTACTCCTGGATGTTGCTTTCCCCATGTTAAAGCAACAGGAGCAGAAGCAGCACCAGTGCCACTGGTGGTTGCTGTGCATCCACTTTCTCTGCTACTACCACCACCAACACTTATAGCAGCAGCTGTAAGGGCTCCAGCAGCACGCCCTCCACCACCTCCACAGCCATAGGAGATGGCCCTGGAAAATGTAGGTAGTGGGATTTGTGTGAGGACTGTGTCTGGTCCCCCCCCACAGCTCCCCAGTGTGGGAGTTTTTTAACTCTGTTGGGGGAGACAGCACAGTGGTGGTGTGCCGACTGTGTGGTGTGGTGGTGTACCATGGCCCCTGTGGGACACATTTGGGGACTGGTGGCCAGCGCACCCACATGCTGAACCACCACAGAGCAGAGTGGCAGGCTGGGCGTCCACCTGCTGGCCCTTCCGTGGCAGTGGCTGAGGGTGCTGCTGGGGTGGGAGCTGTGCCTCACCACCACCACCACCACCATTGCCACCACAGCCACCAGCACCACCCTCTCCACCACCACCCCCACTACCTGGATTCCCTGATGCAGTGGACCCCACCACAGTTCCTGCAACAGAGACTGACATTGCCGTGGTGTGGGCAGCTCTTGAAGAAAACAATGAGCGGTTCGGTGCTTTGCAGCAGCAGGTGAACAGAATAGAAGCACAGCAGCAGCAAATAGTTTAAATGCTACACCTGCTGCTGGACCACCATGGCATCCCATGGCCACAGTAAGTTAGGGGATTGTTTTCTGCCTCCCCACCCCCACCCCATCCCACTACTGTGTTGTACTGTTTTTGTATGTTTTTTCTTTGTTGTTGTTTAATCATACACATTTCCCCTTCCAAGGGAATCTTTCTTGCACCACATAGTGCAATATATTTGTGTGAAAACCGCCTGTAATTTCATTACAGTGTGTCACATGATGGAGGAATTTCCGTTCTGAAAATCTGCCCACATTCTGCCTCCCTTCTCAGCAATGTTAGGACGTGATGGCAGGGAAAGCACGGGCGCTTGCTCCTTACAGTGAATATCCAATTGTCCTTCAGCTTTCTGAATGTTTATTTATGTTATAATGGTCAGTTTGTGGTGCAACGTGTGCTCACGTTTCCAGTAAGAAGAGCCTTGTTAGTGGAAACATTCCCACATTTCACCACAAAGTCAACCATATAACATAAGGAAACACTGGGATAGCTGCCGGACATTCGCTATAGTGGAGCATGCACCTGCACTCCCCCTGGCATCACGTCCTAATGTTGCTGAGAAAGGGGGTCAGAAAGTGGGTGGTTTTTCTGATTGGTAATTCCTCCATCACGTGACTCACTGTAATGAAATTATGGGTGGTTTTCACAGAAATATATTGCACTCTGTGGAGCAAGAAATATTCCAGTGGGAGTAAGGCCCCCACATATTAGTTTATGTGCATCACCCTAACTATGTAATGTGGTGACTGTCTGTAAAGCAGCAGCGCAACAATCTGTTGAGAACTCTGACCTATATTTTTTAATGCTATATAATAACTGGCTTTCCCTTTTTTCCATAGGGAAGCCGTGGCGTAATTTGCCATTATAAAGGAGCATTTATGATGGCAAATGCAACGGTCTCCCTTACTCTCGCATGCATCCTTCTGCCATTCGGCCTTGTCCACTTTCCTTTCTACCGAATCACTGAACCGCCACTGGGACTCAGCGGTAAGTGTTTTACAAAATAAAATTTATACTCAAACATATGCCTGCCCTACTAAACCAAAAGTTAAAGAGATGTGTCAGTCCTGACGGCAACCACGGACGCACACTGAAACGGACCACGTTCGAGAGCAACAGCTTTTATTCTATATATTTGCTGTGGCAAAAGAAAGCCTGCAATTATATAAAAATAAAAATGGGTCAAAGTGTTTAAACTAGAGAGTTACACACACCCTCAGGGTTAAATGCTTATAAACCCACCAGGCTTAGCTCTCGGGGTTTATGTAGCATCTAACCCTCGGGTGTGTGTAAACTTCTCATTACACACCCCGACCCATACTTTATTCTCTATGTTACAATTTCCTTTACTTACATCCTGAATGACTGGAATGATATGAGAATTTGCAGTAGTTGAGTCTGCTGTACTACCTTTTTTCATCTATGAAATAATGAAAGGAGCATTCCTTTTAAATTGGTGCTGACCAGGTCTTTGTCATTGTTTTCCTCTGCTTTTCTCCATCACATCAATTAGTTGTTATATATCACTTCTGTTGTTAATTAACAGTTATGCAGCAGGCAGTGTTTTATGACACCATGTAACAATAGTTATTGAAAAGCAACTGCAAATAAATACAAACCTGGTCCAAACAATATTGGAAGGTGTGCTCATTTTTTTTTCATACATGAAAAAAAGTAGTCAAGTAAGTAAAGCAGACATAAATTGTGAAAAGAAGCGTATCATTCAAGTCACGACTCGGCGGTAACTAGTGGTGGCTGTGGCAATGTAAAGTAGCATAAAAAAGTACAGTTCAAAACTGTCAGGACATTCTTGCAATTCTGATTTAATTGTAAAAATGCCAGTATGACATCATGAGCTCACAGCAACAATCACAGAACACACTAAAGTGGCACAGAGTCCCCAGATTTTTTCTGCATGCCCACAATGCATCCTCCTTGTGTGCAGAAAATTGACAAGTGGTAACACAGTGGAATGAGAGTGTTTTAGCACATACAAAGTCCCCCAGAATTAATTGAGCACTCAGTCATGCGTGCAGTGGTGGCACAGAGTCCCAGATTTTTTCTGTAGGCCCAAAATGCATCCTCCTTGTGTGCAGAAAATTGACAAGTAGTAACACAGTGGAATGAAAGTGTTTCAGCACATACCCCAGTATAAAATGATGAATGTGAGTGTCGTGTTGCCGGTCCAATGTGTTCTGCGAGATGATTCAAGCAAATGCAATGTGATCATCTCAACTGGATTGAAGGGTACCCTTTGGCTGTACGCTATGTGTAGCCTTGATGAGTAGATATATATATATATAGATATAGATATATGGTTGTGTTGTGTATTTTGTAGGTGAGGAGGGGAGTTGACATGGACATGTACTCATGGTATTGTTCTGCATCACAGGTCACACAGAAACTGTTGGTGTGCACATTCCAGTGCTCAATGAGAATTTTATGCACTGAAATTGGAAACGGATAATTCTCAAGCACATGAAGGTAAGTATCTTTTTTGGGGGGAGTGGGGGGAATCATATTTGCAGGTTTGTCTGTAATGGTTTCTTATTTTGTTACTTCTTCACAGATTTCAGCAGCATCCTTCTGGAGTCCGGTTGTTAATGATGGTCACGGTCATCTAATGAAACGACTTCTACGTGTTGCATGTGTGCCCAAGCTTGGGGGAAGGGGGTGCCTGATGTTGAAGAACTTTTTTGGATAAGGCCACTTTGACAGAACAACAAAGTATTTGGAAGTTTCCTAAACAAAGAAATGAATGACTTCTTACAACTTAATTGTTATTTGTCCCTCCCTGGTTCTCAAATCTCAATCTATCTAAAGTCAAGTTACATTTCAAACCCACACCTTGTCAACTAACACAACCTGTGTGCAATATTTGCTGCAGAGTTTCCAAAACAATGAAACGGATTAAATAAAATCTTCATACTTACCAGAATAGATTTCATATAGATATTATATTGCTTCCTCTCTGTACGGTACAGCTACAGTACCATTCCCAATTATTTTTAGTGATGGAGCCTTATTTTGTTATACTGTAAAAGAAACAAAATAAGTGTACCGTATGTGTTTTACCATTGCGACTCTGAAAAGCTACAGAAAACAAAACATACAACTGAAGGAAGTGAAGCAGCATAACAAACATGAGTACACATACTCACGTTATGGTTTAAATATTAAGAATCTTTGTGTCTGTGGCTGATGGATGTGGTGGTCCAGACAGACACAGGCTCGGTGGTGGCAGTGGCTAACATCAGTCCCGGTGGTGGTGGTCCAGGGGGGCACACTGCCCTTTAAAAACTTCAGTTAAAGCCTGCCAACATTAACCACATCATCAACCTCATAAAGAAAGCTGCCCCCACAGGCATTGACGTCTGAAATCTGACCACTGGGAAATTCTTTCTCCATTGTGTCATCATCTACATCAGTGGAGGGCCGTTTCAGGCAGCCACTGCCAGTGTCACCAGGATGCTCCATTTCCACATCAGCAAGACCACCATGACTAGGCCGGGGTATGAATACCAAGGTTGCAGTCTGTGCTGGTATGTGCCACTCATTCATTTTAAGGAATGTTAGCAAACTAACATTTTGCAGGAGACAGGTTTGTCTGACGATCCCTGACTATTGCACCTGCTGAGCTGAGTACCCTCTCAACACTTACACTGGAGGGTGGGCATATGAGGTACTTCAGTGCCACTGCAGTCAGCTCTGGCCATTCACTGACCTTTCCACTCCAGTACAAAAGAGGATCTTCAGTTATTGTCAGATGCCTGTTTTCAGACAAATATGACTCAACCATTCTCTGTGCCGCACTAAGTCAAGTTGTTGATGCATCATCCTGTTCTCCCGAATCATTTATTTCACAAATACTCACTTGGGACAAAGCCTCCCAAAGTGGGTTGACGCCAGCCACTGTGGATGACAGACCACCTGGAACTGTAGTCCCCTTCCCCTTGCAGGATATGCCTGATGGTCCTCCAGGTACACCTCCAGCCTGATTATGCTGCTGAGGTTTGCTGACCTTGGCACATGACTTCTGTGCCCCATGAACCAAGCGCACCAGTTGACCACTGATATTTTTTACCTGTTCAGGCCCTCCCTCCAGTACTGATGCAATTCCACTTTTGTATTGTGGGTCCAGCATTGTTGCTATGGCAAAGTTGTCACTACGCTGAATGCTCACAATGTGACGATTCTGGTCGAATACTGTCAGCACGTGTTGCAGCAACATACTGCTACCACCGTTTCCGGCAACATCAAGGCTATGCTGTACATTCATCAATGTCTGCCTCAGCACCCGCAGCAGTGGAATTGATTGGCTAAAGGAGGCAGACTCACCACTCACTGCCTGTGTGGCATGTTCAAAAGGCTGCAAAATTGTTATTACGGAGTCCATGAGGCGCCACAGTTCAGTCATCATAGACATGGAGGCCCCAGAACTGTCACTGCTAGTGTGCATAGCAAGATATTCTGAGATGGCTTTGTATTGTTCATACAACCTCTCTGCCATGTATAAAGTGGGGTTCCATCGGGTGAAAACTTCCAGCTTCAAGCGGTGATGAGGCAGGCTGTTTTGTTTCTGCAACTGCCGCAGTTGGTCATGGGCCTTTCCAGATCTTGAAAAATGAGAGCAGATACGTCATGCAATGGTCAGTATTTCCTTTATATCAGGGTGCTGCATAAACTTCTGAACCACAAGATTTAAATAGTGGGCCATGCATGGAACATGAAAAAAAAACACCATTTGTGATGCATTTCACCACATTTGACCCATTGTCACTTGCTATGAATCCAGCTCTCAGGAACACAGGGTTTAGCCTACTGTCAATTTCAGTCAGTACCACATCCAACATGTTCTCACCAGTGTCTGAACAGGTCACATTGCGCATAGCAATCGTTGCATGCTGTTGAAATCCTGGAAGATTGCTACCGTGACAATCCACCTTACTGCACTGATTATTCACACTGCCAACATCACAAACAACCCCTGGCACCTGGACCCATTGTGCAGTTATACACAAATATGAACTCCCCGCTGTTTTGCCACTTGTCCACATATCCATACTTAAATGGATGAATGGAGAGGAGGAATGTTGAAGAGCATGTCTTACTGAGTCGACACAGTGCGGAACAACTTGGGGACAGCACAGGTAGAAAAGTATGTCCTGGATGGGACTTTCCATTTTGGACAGGCACTTGCAGCAAACCACTGGAACCCAGAAGTCTCCAAAAAGGAGAAGGGCAAAAGATCAATTGCCAGCATTTCTGCTACAGCAGCATTGAGTTCACACGACACTGTATAATTTGTGGGTACTTCAGCTTATGTGCAAAAACACTCTGTAATGTGGGCTGACTTAAACATTTTACATGGGGTGTGTTGATCACAAACGGTTGTGCTCTGTGATGAATGGCATTGGCAGGAGGTGGACTCTGGACATTTGATGAAGACGGTTGCACAGGTGATGATGACAAACCCAGAAATGCTGTTATTTTGCCAGATTTGCCAACTGGGGTTGATGTACCGCTTGCACTAGACATACTGCATTCACCACCACCACCACCACAAAAACTGCCACTCTCACCAGCACTGGACAACATTTCAAAGTCATTATGTTCCTCCACCTCATCATGCCTCTAGTAATCCTTTGCTCTTATTACCTCACTACTACACACGTTTAATTTACTACTGGACTTAACAGTCATGGAAGGGGATAACATGCTGGCTATGGTTGCCAGTGATGAGGGTGAACGCCCCACTGTGGTATTAGCGGCCAGCTTGTGCTGGGTCCACAGTGGCAAGTGCCTATTCTTAAGATGTGTGTGCTGTCCTCCTGTGCCCAGATGGCCCCTCTTTTTACCTCGACTCACACACACATGGCAAACCTGGCAGATTGCAACTGACTCATCATTTGCATCTTGAACAAAAAAGTCCCAAACAAGGGATTGTGATGCTCTGCTTTTAATATGTCCATGATGTGGCTTATTTAAGTCCATTATTTTAAGCACTGAAGTGGGGTGGGGGGCACATGATATTTTGGGCACTGCACACCTGGACTGCAACTGACCACCATGACTACCTATCATATTAATTACTGGGTCATCATCATCAACTAAAACCAGTAGATCACAAGTTTTTACAGGGGGGCATTCCTGCAAACAGACTCAGACACAGCCACTTTGAATTTCTTTTTCTCCGGTTCCCAACTGGGGTCAATTACATCATCATCATATTCATCAACGTCACACACATCCACATCTTCTGCTTGGATGCTAGCATGTGGACTGCATGTTGCAACAACAGCAACATCATCGTCATCATCACATTCATCATCAGCATCTACACCACCATCACCTGATGTTTGTTCATCACACTGTGAATCACTGCATGGAAAATGTATGATGTTAAGTGCCATGGTGGACGGAATATCACATTGTATGCTATCGTTGACATGATTATCAGAATCCTCAGGTTCAGTTACTGGGATGTTACTGGGAAGTATGACATCATCTACCCTGCCACTCACTTGCACTGCTTCACGCTCAATATTTTTGGATATGGTACACTGGTCGGAATTAGAACTTGATGCAACAATACTAATACTACCTCCACCACCACTAACACCAGTAACACTAACACCACTGACTGGGAAAACATCATCTCCTCCAACTATGAGTGATGCTACTGATTGGGCTGTAAAAAACATTGCAGAAGAAATACCTTTCCTCACATCAGCAATGCACTTCTGCGTCTACGTACTACTACCACGCCCACAGACCATCTTACTGCCAACATTGCCATGGTGAGAAACAGCTTTGCTTACAAGTCTCTTTGCAGGCATTTTGGGGGGTCAACCACAATATTATAACCAAATTCACATCTTGATACGTTCACTCTCTGATTGGAGGGACGCTGGATGTGAAGCCAAATAAACAACTGTGGCTTCAGCAACAGATAAGAGACTACTCTGAGACTGTCATGCAATTAAAACAACTTCAGTAACCAGTGGTGCTGATGAGGTCACAAAAACAATCCAATCTGGTAATAAAAACCTTTTGCACGTGGGGGTGGGGGAGCACTGAACGCAGACAGTGCAGATTTTTATGGCACTACAAGCAGCAAAACTAAGAACAGATACCATGATCGCAGTACAAAATCAGGCAGCTGCAGTGGATAGCAGGTTCACACTGCTGCGCCTGCAATTACACTAGTCTGTGGCACAATAAAAGGTGTATTATTTGATGCATGCAACACTGCACACACACTCACACACAGAACAGTTTATGTACAATGCTGAATGAGGAATCATAGCAAATGCAAAAGTTCAGTACTATGCCATGTTACATATTGTAAATTTGTAATGTAAACAATCTGAATTTATGAACTGCTGCACCACATCCACACAACAAACAGCAAGACAATTTCAACTCTTACTGAAAATATTACTGTGTGTACATCAACACAGTCAGTTATATAACACAAATATAACCAAAAAACAAAGAAATCACTATTTCTCCAACTTAAATCAACCTACACCACAGATATGCCCCTTCCCCAAAGCACACTTTCACTGTCTTTAACCACACACACTCAATGTTGTAACTTAACATTCAAAATCCACACAAAAACAAAAATGCTTGATGATATGAGCACAGGAGGGTTTCCTACAATTGACAAACTAAGTTTGAGCCCCCCAAAAATGCAAAAATGCTTTTTGAACAGCTTTTACAAGATTTCTATCACAGACAGCTATCAGAACGCACTGTCTCCTACTCCTTCATACTCATACTACCCTGAACTGAGGCTGTGCAGATCAATATAGAGTCCATGTGACCAGTAATCCCATGAATCACTGCAAAATTTGCCTTCGGAGCTCAAAAACAAGGCAAAGTGAGGCGAAGTGTACTGCCCGCAATGCACTTAGCCTTAAATTTGGCTGAGTAGTGGTCTGAGGAGGTGGAGTAACGTGAAGTCATTGTTTCCAATAGACTTCACGTTCGTCATTATAACGTGAAGTACTCCGCTTCATGTTGTAGAGCACTCCTTGAATCTGCCTTGCTCCACGAATCGCTTCGCGGAGCGGATTGAGACCACTTCGCCCACCACTAATTGTAGTTAGCCAGAGTGGAGGCCATCTCTTTCCTGATGTCTGCAGTCTTAGTTAAAAAGAATTGAAAAAGACCCTCACATCTCTTTTGTGAACTCTCTCCTGATCTTTGCAAGAGACTGTCTGGGTGGAGAATTCCATCCATCACCCTAAAGAGAGCAGTGGGTCTATTTCTTTTAGCTACAATGATGCCCAACCAGAAACACCCTCTTGCACCTGTCATCACCTCCTGACAGCCCTGATAATGGGGCATCAGGATACTTTTTTTTGGACTCTAAGCCAGATTTCTTCCACTCGTGCTTTAACCTGCGACTGTGTTCTTTCTAGGGAACAGAGGTCCCCACTATACCATGGGGCTTTCCTTCTCAATTGCCCAGCATGGCTATAGACTTAATAATAATAATAATAATAAACTTTATTTATCTGAGCCTTTCTCAAAACCAAGGCACATTACAATAAAATACAGAATAAAACATACTAAAACATATTAAAAACTGAGTTGACTACAAAACAATTAATCGGCATCCAAGTTATCTGCAAATGCCTTACTCCATAAAAAAGACTTTAGGCCCTTTTTAAAACCCTCCACCGTCATGCACTCTTTAATCCAATGTGGTAGAGAATTCCAGAGGGTCAGCACCACGAACATAAAAGCTTGGGCGCCGGAGGATTTTAAAGTTACCCTTGGGATCTCTAGCAACCCCTCGTTGGCCGAGCGGAATGGTCGTGTCAGTAGATAAGGCACCAGAATCTCTTTCAGGTAATCAGGGCCAAACCGTGTAGGGCTTTATAAGTCAGAAGTCCGACTTTGAAGGTGATCTGCCACTGAGTCGGCAGCCAGTGCAGATCTCGGAGCACCGGTGTAATATGAGAGGAACGGGGAGTCCCCATTAACAACCGGGCTACCGAGTTCTGCACTAGCTGCAAGCGGCGCATAACAACCCCAGGCAGCCCAAAGTAAAGGGAGTTGCAGTAGTCCAGACGCGAGGTCACAAAGGTGTGGATCAGAATGGGTAAGTCACCAGATGGAACAAGGTGCTTGATCCTGGCGATGTTCCTAAGATGGTAAAAGGATACCTTAACAACCGCTGACACTTGCGCATGCAATGTCAGCTGATCATCAAGGATCACCCCCAGGTCTCGCACCCGTTCAGAGGTTGGGAGCTCCGTATCTCCAGGAATAAACCAGAGGTTTGAAGTGCCCCCAACCCCTCAATCCGGTGGCCATGATCCACAACCAACACCGCCGTCTTCCCCGAGTTCAACTTCAACCAACTGAACCTCATCCAATCCTGGATCTCACTGAGACAGTTGTTAAACACTGAGAGTGCTCTATTCTGGTCAGGCACAAAAGACAGATACAGCTGGGTATCATCGGCATAACAATGAAACTCCAGCCCATATCGTCTTACAATGTCTCCGAGGGGAAGCATGTACACCGCAAACAACATGGGGGACAGCACACAGCCCTGAGGCACCCCACAGGTCAGAGCGGTAGGATCGGAGGAAAAAATCCCCGATACCACCCTCTGAGTTCTACCTGTGAGGAAGGAAGTAAACCATCTGTGCACCAAGCCCGGAAGACCACAGATGCATCTCAGGTGCTCAAGCAACACCCCATGGTCTACGGTGTCAAATGCTGCTGACAAATCCAGAAGGACCAAAATGGACCATTTTTTTCTGGTCTCTCGCCATCAGGAGATCATTGAGGACCTGAACCAGCACTGTCTCAGTGCTGTGCCTCTTTCCGAAGCCTGATTGAAGAGGATCGTAGATGTTATGGATGGTAAGATGGTTGTCCAGCTGGGCTGCCACCACTTTCTCGATTACCTTCCCAACAAAGGGGAGGTTCGAGATAGGTCTGTAGTTTGCTGGGGAGTCGGGGTCCAAGGATGCCTTTTTCAACACTGGTGTCACCACCACTTCCTTCAGGGAGCGAGGACATTCACCAGTGTCTAGGGAACACCAGACTATCCTAGGTAGAACCGGGAAGATAACCTCCCCACAGCCCACGATCAGGCCTGTGGGACCCGGGTCTAAACTACAGCTAGTGGTGCGCATACTCTGGACAATCCTCATAACATCCTCGATTTCCAGCCTTATGAAGGAACTCCAGGTAAACGGTGTGCTTGTAACCATAGGCTGGACCACCCCAACTCCCATGGAGGAGGCGGTGCAAATCTCGGCCCTGATGTCGGCCACCTCATCTGCAAAGAATCGAGTAAGCTCCACACACTGCATCTGTGAAAAGGCACGATGAACCCCCAGACAGGCTGGGTTGCACAGCCTGTCTATGGTTCGAAAGAGCTGGGCCGGTCGATTCTGAGCAGCAGCAATTTCTCCAGACAGGAACACTGCCTTCTTATGAGTAATTGCTGACTGATAGAGTTTATAATGCTCTAGGAGTCTAAGATGGTCAGCATCTAAGCCTGACTTCCGCCAACATCTCTCCAACCTGCGACCTAATCTCCGCAACTCCCCCAGATCCTGATCAAACCAAGGGGATCGGGGGTGAAGGGAGAGAGGCCGCACACGGGTGGGAGCAATTAAATCCAAGGCGGAGGTGACAGCTTTATTATAGGCTTGCACCATCACTTCAGGATTTAAGCTCAACCCAGGAAATTCTGATAGGTCAAGAACCGCAGTTAGACCGGTGGGAGTAACATCCCATAAAGGGCGGTACTTGACCATCTCCACTGGGGTAGGTCTACGGAGGGGGTGCAAAAATTGAACCTCACAGTGTGGTGGTCAGACCATCCGACTGGTTCCACCCCCACATCGGAGGCCTCCAACTCCAGCAGGAAGACCAGATCAAGAGAATGGCTATGTTTATGAGTGGCAGAGGTAACCACCTGTGAGAGACCCAATGAACACATCAATTGGAGGAAGTGCTGACCAAATTGCGAGAGTTCGTCATCAATCCAGGCATTAAAATCACCCAGCACCATCAACCTGGGCGATCCAAATACCAGGTCGATGATGAAATCCGACACTTCCTTTAGAAATAGTTTCTCATCACCGGGTGGACAATAGACAAGCACCATTCTATAGCCCCCACCTTCCACCACGACACATTCAAAGGATCTGGTCTCCTCCACTGGAACACTAACGAGGTCCAATTCAGTCTTGAAACAGACCACAACCCCCCCCCCCACGATCCAATCTCGGGTGGTGAATCACCGAATACCCAGCTGGAATTGCCGCCTCCAAAACTGGGGCAGCATTACTATCCAGCCAGGTTTCGGTGATGCAGACTCAGATCCGCCCGTGCTACCAAGTCCGCTACAATAGCAGTCTTGTTCACAACGGACCTGGCATTGTACAACACCCCGAGTTGGATAGGATTCCTGGGAAGCCCGGACCACCTGCCCACCATTTAAAGAAGTGGTGGTGCCCTTGGGTATGGGGACCAAACAGGAAGGACCACGTTCTGCACTCCATTTCACCCCAGGGTGTCTTCTGGACTTAACCACACAAATGTGAGCACCCCCTCCACCATCACCCGCTGTTCACGCCCCCAGCCCCTCCGAACCCCACCACGTGCAATTCCCAAAGCCCTACAGTGTTGGTAAACAGGGAAAAGCAAAGGGGGCAAAGAAAGGGCGGAGGGCATGAAGAGCTGTGGATGAATAGTGCATGACGGGGGGGGGGTTGGAATAACAATATCTAGCAGCATCCACAGACATCAGGCCAAAACAATGATCTCAAAGCACCCCAGAAATCCCAATAAAATTCAAATAAAATATTGAAACTTAAAAACACAAATCAACTTAACACAAATTAAACTATACAATCAAAATATCCAAATACACAAACAATAACAGTAATAATTGTTTAACAATAATAACCAGTTCAGATAGGTATTAAAAAAGTCAGTTTGAAACAATGGAGCTCCCACCTTCCACCGCAGAAAATGTCCATATACGGAACAATGGACTCTCACTCCATGCTTCCAAAAAATCAACAAAGCAAATTAAAACTTGCACTAGTGAGTGTTGCAGAATGGATGTTCTTATTATAAATCTCTACTGTCCCAACAGCACCTCTAGTGGAGACTGCCGTAATGCTAGAGATTTCCACTGTATCCCCAAACGCATCAGGCCAGAGTCTGATCCAGGCTCTACAGTGGACAGTCTAAGTAAGGACAGAAAAAGAGTTGGGACAGTCAGCCTGGAGTATTTGACATTGTGGTCTGACCAGACTGCATTGATTAATCTGGTGTCTGTAACTCGCTATCCCAGTAGTAGAAAAACAAGTTGTATGCATAACAGCCCACATGGATGGAGGATGAAATACGATGGGTAAAACTAAGAGACTCCAATAATTGGAAGACTTGTGATGATTTTATCTTCTTCAGAGTCAACCTAGCAGTTGAAATATCTGAGAACGAAACGTCTCGGTGATTCAAACAACTCAGCCACATTAGGAGGTGACCAGTGCTTTAGCAGAATAGATTTGGCACATGCATACAGTTGCAGCAATTAGCATGGTCAGATGCTTCCTGAAATTTCTACGAACTCGCTAGAGAAATTCCCTGTCTGCCTGCAGTACTACTATAGAGCCACACAGGAGAATCTCTTTAGAAATATCGAAAACTATCTGGAAATATCTGACCATATCTATTGCTGCAACTGTACCTTCAGATGCCAGTAGAGGAATATTCTATTTTTTAAACTCTTTATTAATATGTTTCAAATACATACAACATAAAGTATCATGTCATTCAGCAGCAGTTGTAAAACTACTACTGTTTTAGAAAGAAGAAAATTACTTGACACAATGATCATCTATTCCTTTACAGATATTTAACCAATCAGCTGTTTAAAAAAATCACCAAATGTTAGTTTTGTCCATTAGTAGTGGTAGGAATTATTTCTATAATACATATTTTATTTTTTTAAGAAAATGTAAACAAAATTCAAGCATTGCCACAAGGTTTGAAGATAAAAAAAAAAATACTAAATTGATGTCTCTGGAAATTCAAAGCCGTCTGTCACCCACAACGTACAAAATAGAAAGCAGAGACTAATGAATATAAAACATTTATGTGTATATCTATTTATATCTATATCTATATATATATATATATATATATATATATATATATATATATATATATATATATATATATATATATAAGACAAAGAACCTCTATGCAAACACTGAGGCAAGGGTTACCCAAAAGGGCATTTGGCTGGGAAGCCAAATTTCAAAAAAATACAAAATCACACATGCCTCCACAATGCAAAGCATCGTGGGCTGCATATACAAATCACCACAGAATGTTATGCTGGTCCAACTTTAAGCAGGTGCATGGTGCCGAAAGGCCTCTCACACAGTCTGCAAAGGGTGCTAACAGAAGACATAGAACACGTGTTTCGTCCTGCAGGACTCATCAGTATGCCTCGTCTGTTTGACACCCCGAACAATGGACCAGCTACCCCTAAAACAATGTGCCTTGGATATATTGTGGTGAACCCATTAAAATAAAAAACTATTTAAAGACAAAGAACCTCTGTGCACAAACACTGAGGCAAGGAGTTACCCAAAGGCATTTGACTGGAAGCCAAGTTTCAAGAAAATATAAAATCACACATGCCCCACAATGCAAAGCATCATGGGCTGCATATGCAAATCACCACAGAATGTTATGCTGGTCCAACTTTAAGCAGAATTGCATGGTGCCAAAGGCCTCTCACACAGTCTGCAAAGGGTGCTATCAGAAGACATAGACACGTGTTTCGTCCTACCAGGACTCATCAGTATGCCTTGTCTGTTTGACACCCCAGTGTAATGGACCAGCTACCCTTAAGGCAGTGTTTCTTGGATATATTGTGGTGAACCCATTAAAATAAAAAACTATTTAAAAGACAAAGAACCTCTGTGCGCAAACACTGAGGCAAGGGTTACCCCAAAGGGCATTTGGCTGGGAAGCCAAGTTTCAAGAAAATACAAAATCACACATGCCCCCACAATGCAAAGCATCATGGGATGCATATACAAATCACCACAGAATGTTATGCTGGTCCAACTTTAAGCAGAATTGCATGGTGCGAAGGCCCTCTCACACAGTCTGCAAAGGGTGCTAACAGAAAGTTGGACCAGCAAACATTATGTGGCTGCTCTGCATTTTTAGTAAGGCATCTGCTTCCTTACCATTTAAGAAAGCCGAGGAAATAACTCATTATAAGGCTACATTGTACTGAATTTGCACATGCCTCTGACCTCATTCTGTATTTTTGTCTTGAACGTTCCACTGATATGTCTATAAACCCCATCCCACTCCAAAAATAGTGTGAGGCTTACCTTGGACCCAAAAAGGCCCACCTGCTAGCCTTCTACTTCATTGTTGCTCTTTTCTTTGACCCAAGGGACTTGGACTGTGCCAGGGAAAATGGAGTGGGTATATAGAAACACAGAAACATAGAAATTGTTGGCAGGTAAGGACCGCTAGGCCCATCCAGTCTGCCCGCAAGTCCTGTACTTGATTACAGCTTTTGACCCTCCCCCCACTTAACCTCTATGATTCCCCTATGCCTGTCCCATGCATGTTTAACTCCAACCACAGTGCTCGCTCTCACCACCTCCTATGGCTTCTCAGAAGAAGCCAGAACGGGAAGGAAGGAAAGAAACATATTCAATTCAGTGCTTTAGAGTAACTGGTAATTGCTAATTTTCTTTTAAACTTAGATCGTGGGCTTTTAGTGACACTGTACTTTCTTTGTTGTCTTTACTTAGAATTGTTTTTAGGCTGTTGAAATTTTAAAACGTAGTGGTGGTGTAATTCTGTGCTGTCTTTAATTGCTGCAAATTTTATCTTGGCTTGTCTGACTGCCCTGTAGTTGGGTGAAGGGGGTTAATTGTCTGGCCTCTGACCTCAGCTACGTGATAACTGGAGGTGGGGCTTAGTCAGAGTTGAGGTAGCAAGTAGAGTTATATTTTCTCAGAAGAAGCCAGAAGGGGAAGGAAGGAAACATATTCAATTCAGTGCTTTAGAGTAACTGGTAATTGCTATTTTTCTTTTAAACTTAGATTGTAGGCTTTTAGTGACACTGTACTTTCTTTGTTGTCTTTACTTAGAATTGTTTTTGGGCTGTTGAAAATTTAAAACGTAGTGGTGGTGTAATTCTGTGCTGTCTTTAATTGCTGCAAATTTTCGCCCCCCCTCACTCCCTTCCCCAACTCTTAATTATATGCCCTGTTAAATCTGATTGACAGGAGCTAAACACAGGGTATAGTAAGGGGTGTGAAGTAGGAGGGGCATAAGGGGGAAGAAACCCACCCTCAGCACAAGTGTTTTGACTCATTTATTTATTTATTGTTTTTTTTTTTTTTTTTTTTTTTTTTTAAAAATTATCTGAGGATCAGTAGCAGGATTTTTAGGACAGTAAATTAATAAAAGGGAACTAGGAGAGCTTCAGTAGCAGACAAGTAGTGGAATAGCAGTATAATTGCAGTATAATGTGGGAGGATGCAATGCAGTGGCTGGGGCAGCCATATTCAGGCAGACCTCTGGACACTGAGGTGCTGCCTATCTGCATGCATCTCTCTGGACTGTGGGATGAGGTAGCCAGACTCAGAGTGGAAGTAAACTGGGTCAGGAGTACCATCACTATCCAAGAGACCACCCAGTCCAATGCAACTGCCTCCAAGGATGCCGAGAGCGAGGAGCACTTGGATGACAGTGGGCTCAGGGAGGGTAGAGCGGTCAGGCAGAGGCACATCCCAGATCCTATTCCACTCAAGAACCCATATGCCACACTGGCAAACGAGGACAACCAAATAGAGGTACCCAGAGAAGTGGAAGGAAAGGATGTGGAGGTTAGCCAAGGAGGTGACCTCAGCGGGGAAAGCAGTGGACCCCAGAGGAGGAGGAAGCGAATCCTGGTAGGGGACTCCATCATAAGAGGGATCCAGCTAGGAACACAGGAGGGGAGGACAGGAGGTGAGGTGCCTACCAGGTGCCATGGCATGGAGGGATGGAAAGAAGATCCTGGGGATCACTGGGAGGCAAGATGGGAGGTGAGCTGATGTCATTATCCACCTAGGTACTAATGACCTGGCAAATGGGGAGCCAAAGGAAGTTCAGGAAGAGTTTAGGAAATTGGGGAGGGGTCTCAAGCAAGCAGCTAATTCTTGTCACTTTCTCAGAGGTACTACCTGGAGAGGCAAGGAGAGCATAGGAGTGCATGCACCTGGAACTTTAACTCATGGTTGAAGAACTGGTGCTGTGAGGAAGGGTTTGGATTCATTGGTGACTGGGGACCCACCTGGAGGATGGAGGTTTGTTCAAGCCTGACGCCTGCATCCATCCTGGAGGGAATCAAGCACTCAATGATAAGTTTAAATGCTACATTGACAAGCATTTAAACTAGCAAAGGGGTGGCAGGCCAGCAAGGAGGGTACCTACTTGCTCACCCCCACAGCTAGCAGTGGAACCAGTGAACCAGAGGAGTGGCTATCTCTTCAAAGCAGTGTGCAAAAGATAGAGATTAGTACCCAAGAGGTGGATAGGCAGAAAAGGGGCAAAATTCAGCAGAAGGGCAGACAGCAAGGAGAACCAGGGATAAAGGACAACCAAGGAAGGGGCTGGAGTAGAACAGTGAAACAGTCTAGGGAGGTCAAATCATGGAAAGCCATGTGTGCAAATGCCAGGAGCCTTAGCAACAAGATGGAAGATCTGGAGGCTGTCATGGTGCAGTCAGACCTGGACATTGTGGCCATCACTGAAACCTGGTGTAATGATAACCATGACTGGGAGATGGCCATACCTGGCTACAACATATTCAGAAGAGACAGAGCAGGGAAGGGAGGAGGAGTGGCACTGTATGTGAAAATGACATAAGGGCCAGAGATCCAGGAGGAACAAAATGGAGCAGATACTGTGGGTTAAGCTTGGAAAGGAAAATGGAGACAGCCATCCACACAGGTGTGGTCTATAGACCACCAGCCCAGGAGGAAGAAACAGATAGGGAGTTGATGCTAGCCATCCAAAAGATGGCAGACAAGGTGAGGTAGTACTGGCTGAGACTTCAATATTCCAGACGTGGACTGGAGCATCCCAGCAGCAGCATCAACTAGGAGCAGATTTATCCTGGACTCCCTTCAGGGTGCCTTCCTCTAGCAACTGGTCATGGAACCAACTCAGCAGAAGGCAATACTGGACCTTGTGCTCACAAACAGGGACAGTGTGATGGGGGTAACAGTGGGGGAGCACCTGGGGAACAGTGACCACCAGTCATTGTGGTTTGAAATCACAGAAAGAGCAGAACCAAACCACACAAAAACACTTATCCTGGATTTTAGGGGGCAGACTTTGGGAAAATGGGGAGATACTTGAAAGAGGCATTAAGGGGAATGGGACAGGAATCAGGGGTTGAGGAACAGTTTGCAGTATTTAAAATGGGAATTACAAGAACAACAGAATTATGCATTAAGCAGGTTAGCAAGAGGAAAAGGAAGAGGAGACCATTATGGTTTTCCAAAGAGGTAGCAAAGAAAGTGAAAGCCCAAAAGATTGCATTCAGGCAATACAAAAAGACACAGGCAAAAGGGGATAGGGAGAAGTACCAGGAGAAGCAAAGGGAGGCAGGGAGGTCAGTAAGGGAAGCCAAAGCTCAGACAGAAGAACACATTGCAAAATCAGTGGGTAGAGGGGACAAAACCTTTTACAGGTACATAAGTGAAAAAAGAAAGACAAAGGGAGGGATAGTGAGACTGAAGGGGGAGGATGGGGACTGCGTGGAGGATGACAACAGTAAAGCTGACATATTGAACAGGTATTTCTGCTCAGTCTTTACTGAGGAAGAGGAGGGTAATGGGTCTGAAGGGAGTACAAGGGGTGAGAATGGTGCAGAAATGGACACAAGTCCCTCTGGAGTACTGCGTGCAGTTCTGGAGACCCAATCTCCGCAAGGATATAGACAGGATGGAGGCTGTCCAGAGGAGGGCAACTAAAATGGTGCAGGGCCTGCACTGGAAGACATATGACGAGAGACTTAAGGAGCTGAATATGTATAGCCTCGAGGAAAGGAGAGAGAGGGGGGACATGATAGAAACTTTCAAGTATCTCAAGGGAATCAACAAAGTCCAAGAGGGTAGCATCTTTCAAAAAAAGAGGTGTGCAAGAACAAGGGGGCACAATGTGAAGATAGAAGGGGCGGCTCAGATGTAATTTAAGGAAGTATTTTCTCAGAGAGGGTTGTGGATGCATGGAATGGCCTTCCGGAGGAGGTTGTGAGTCAAAACAGTGGTGGAATTCAAGCATTCATGGGACAGTCATAAGGCAATTCTAGGGGTGGGGGTAGGAAGAAGTAGGCTGCTGGTTAACTAGGATCTGCAGCTTATCCAATAGGTAGGGAAATGGGCAGACTGGTGGGCCAAGCGTCCTTATCTGCCATCAAAATCTATGTTTTCTGTGTTTACACGAAAGGGTCTTGAAGGAACTGGAAGTAATAAGAGTTGATAAAGCAATGGGCCAGATGGGGCACCCCAGGGTCCTTAAAGAACTAAGAGAGGTTGTGGCTGAACCTCTGGCTATCTTGTTTAGCCGATCACTGGAAACAGGGAGGTACCCAAAGACTGGAGGACAGCAGAGGTAGTCCCCTTATACAAAAGCAGGAACAAAGAGGAAGAGGGAACTACAGACCAGTCAGCCCCACCCTGGTAGTGGGAAGATCATGAAGCACTACTGAAGGAGAGATTGGTGGAACATCTGGTTGTCAATGGACTACAGGACCCAAGGCAGCATGGTTTCACCAGGGGGAGGTCATGGCAGACCAACCTTGTTGAATTTTTTGACTGGGTGACTAGGGAGGTGGATCATGGAGGGCAGTGGACATGGCCTATCTGGACTTCAGCAAGGCCCTTGACACTGTGCCACATAGAAGACTATTACACAAACTGGGGAATATGGGTGTGGGCAGGACAGTAGTGTGGTGGGTAGGTAACTGGCTGGGTGGCAGGACACAGAGGTGGTGGTAAATGGCTGTCACCCACAGAGGGAAGAGTGACCAGTGGAATTCCCAGGATCAGTGCTGGGACCGGTCCTATTCAACATCTTCATCAGTGACATTGCGAGGACCTAGAAGGCAGAATTTCACTGTTCGCTGATGACACAAAGCTGTGTAACAGAGTAGACACACAAGAGGTGTAGACAGGATGAGAAGGACCTGCAGAAACTTGAAGAATGGTCAGGGTTTGGCAGTTGAAATTCAATGCAAAGAAGTGCAAGATAATGCATATGGCACAAAACCCTGGCACAATATATCAGTTGGGGGGGTGAGGATATAGCATGCACCAAACAGGAAAGGGATCTTGGGGTTATCATCTCTGATGACCTCAAGGTAGGGAAATAGTGTGACAAGGCAGCAGGTAAAGCAAATAGGATGCTGGGATGTTTAGGCAGGGGCATCACCAGCAGGAAAAGGGAGGTCATAATTCCGCTATACAAGACACTAGTGAGGCCCCACCTGGAGTACAGTGTACAGTTCTGGAGACCATACCTATGTAAGGACATAGACAGGGTAGAGCAGGTTCAGAGGAGGGCAACAAAGATGGTGCATGGATTGCATCACAAGTCCTATGAAGACAGGTTGAAGGAACTGAACATGTACTCCTGGAGGAGAGGAGGAGAGGGATATGATAGAGACAAACAAGTATCTCACAGGGAGGAACAGGGTGCAGGAATACACTATTTTAAGAGAAAAGATGTACCAGGACTAGAGGGCATGGGATGAAGTTGGAGGGAGGACGATTCAGAGGAAACATGAGGAACAATTTCTTCACAGAACGGGTGGTGGACAAGTGGAACACCCTGCCAGAGGAAGTGGTGGGGCTGAAACAGAAATCAGATTTAAGAATGCATGGAATAGACATAAAGGAATTCTGGAGGTCAGGGAAAGGGCAACAGACTTCTAGAAAAACATAAACTGAACTTACAAGCTCAAATGGGCAGACTGGGTGGGCCATAGGCCCTTATCTGCCGACACTGTCTATGTATCTATGTATTCCATGCATCCACCACCCTCTCCGTGAAGAAAAACTTCCTCACAAAGATACAAATAGCAAACCGGCAGCCGACTGCAGAATGCGGTCGACCTGCCAATGTCACCGACGGGGCATTCAACAAAATTTTTGTCGGACTCCTGTCGTGGATCCAAGTCTGCTCACTGCAGAGCTTATGCACTCTTGTTACATGCTGATCCACCCTCTCCTATTACCCTAACATTTCAATTGAGTTTATCCCACTCTGTTTTAAAACCCCAACTATTTTGTGATTGACTACCCCACTGGTAGAGCATTCCACCCTATCACCACTCTCTCTGAAAAAGAAGGCTTCCAGCCTCCTTCTTGTACCTAACCCCCACCCGCTTGTAACTGTGCCTTTTGGGTTCCTGTTGCTGATGCTAAAAAGATTACCAAGGTTGACCTTGTTTATAGCTTTAAGATATTTGAAGGTCTTGATCACGTCCCTCCCTCTATCTCATCTCCTCTCCTTTACTCAAGCTCATACATGTTCAGGTTCACTAGTCTCTATTCATACAGAATGCGCTGTTGCCTTTGAATCATCTTTGTAGCCCTTCTCTGCACTGCCTCAAGCTGATTCACATCCATCCTGAGTGAGGTAGGGGCTCCAGTGCTGCACATAGTATTCTAGATGAGGCCGCACCACAGATCTGTATTGGGGTGAAATTACCTCCTTCTGGAGACCCTGCTCAAAATACAACCTAGCATCCTGTTTGCCTTCACTACCACCTTATTGCATTGCATTGAAGGTTTCAGGTTACTTGTGATCACTATCCCAGATCCTTCTCCTCTTCAAGACTGGGCCCTCACACCCAAAGTTAGTATTTGGCTCTGAGGTTCTTGCAACCTCTGTGCACTACCTTACACTTTTTTGCATTGAACCTCAGTTGCCAGATTCCAGCCCCCCCTCTCCAACTTCTTACAGACAAAAGAAGCATGCATCCTCTGGTGCCAGATGCAGTGCGTTCATGGAGATAGCCACTACTCAACAGTCATGAACTTCAAAACGTGAGTAAATGCACTCAAATTATATGGAGCTACCAATAACAAATTAAATCACTGGGGCCTCCCAATGGCCCAGCAGGTAGCACTATGCAGTCCTGTGCTGGCAGCCCAACTTCAGAAGCAAGTTCGGGAAGCTGCCTGCACAGCCCAGGGCTGGGAAGGCACTGCCACTCAACAGCGCCCAGCCTGGAGAGGGATGAAATCAGGTTCTGCCACACTGTTGACCCCTGCGGTGGACCCAGTGGCTTCCTCCTCCACAGGGGATGTCAGTGCATGTTGAGGCATGCAGGGACTATGCCCAATGTCAGGGAGTGGGCAGGGACAGAAAATGGAAAACATGAGTGGTGCAGGCTTTGGAGGCCATGCCTGCTTACCCTTCCCATCACCTGGACTGCCTGCCAATCTGGATCTGCATTCTGGGGAGGATGGCCCTCCCCATCCTGGCCACGCCATGGGGGCAGTCCATGGGGATATTCTGGCAGGTAGGTTTGGGGGACATGGGGTTGATGGGGAGCAGCAGGACAGGGTTGAGAGCCACCTGCACATTCGCACAGACAGAAAAGGCTTTATGGTAAAAAAAAATTAAAATTAAATCTCTGAACTCAACAGTTGTTTTGAGACATCTGTGATTTTTTCTAATGTGTCTCCAAGTGTGTTTATTCACTGGAGTTCGCTCTCCAGCTTCGCCAGATCGCCTCAGGTCTCTGATGCCTCCTTCTATGTCCACCCTCCAAAGAGCTTGCTGTCATCCACAAAGAGGCATATTTTGCCTTGATGCTGTCCCCAGTGTCGTCAGTGAATACACAGAATAGGACCAGACCAAGCACTGCCCCCTATGGAACCCTGGTGATAACTTCTCTCATTCCAGAGTGCCCCACTCACCATCACCTAAAGAGTTTTTCTCATCTAGCTAGTTTGTCATCCACCGGGTCACTTTCTCCCCTGGTTCATGCTCTCCTATTTTTTGATCAGTCTCTTAGGGGAGACTGAGTCAACAGCCTTACTGAAATCCAGGTACAGTATATCTACCGCCTGGCCCCTGTCCACAGTCCTAGTGACCCAATCAAAGAAGATGATCACATGTGTTTGGAAAGACCTCCTGCCATAAACCCATGCTGCCTGTTATCCTGTAGCCCATTTGCCTTAAGGAACTTAACCCCATCTTCTGCTTAGAATGACTTCCATCAGCTTACCAACAACTGATATCAGACTGACTAGTGTATTGTTCCCTGGCTCATCCCTTGGTCCATTCTTGTGCAGGGGTACCACATCAGCTGTCTGTGGAGGGGTTGTGGGATAACAGACGGACCAGACACCGAACTTCAAGTTCAACCCACAATCTCTGTGTGATGTTTATTCAAAATACAGTAGGTAACCTTAAGCAATGGCATATCCCTTCTTCAGTACATCAGTTTGCAGCAACAGACTATGTATGTCCTTTCTCTGCACTTAGCCAGCACCTACTGACACTGATCTCTGATCTACCTTAACAGTTGAGATTCAGCCTTTACCCTATGTGGGCCTTGTTTGCTTGGGTAGTGGGGCTCAAATAAAAAAAAAAAACAAGCTAAAGACAAAGAACCTCAGTGCAGAAGCATTGAAACATGGGTTACCCAAAGGGCATTGACAATAAGCCAAGTTTCAAAGAAACACAACATCATGCATACGTCTATAATGCAAATGATCATGGGATATATGTAAATCACCATGACATTTCAGACTTGTTCAACTTACAGCAATTTACATGCATTTTAAATAGCACAACTAACTTAATTTCTATAATATACAGTCACCTAGTACTTTTTACCTTTATCAGAAACACCTAGTGCCATGGTATTTTCAACATTTACAGGTTTCATAAACATAAGATATATACATCAAGGTATTTTATGACATAGTGCTATTACATACTAAATCCAACAATGATAAAAACATCCTGTTTTACATGCACTTTGAGGGCACCTCAGTAACCTCCCTGTACAAGGACCTGAGTGGGAAGAGGAAATTAAAAAGGACACTATAGCATAGTCAAGAAAGGGAAGGGGGTGCCCATAGGTGGCCAACCTTATGGACTAGAAATTATAAAGAATAGATTAGGCTAAGAAATAGCAGAACTGTAACAACAGATTTAAGAAAAGGTTGGTCTCAAGAGTGACAGAGCTCCTGTCACATATCCCCTGCTTTTAAGAGGGAAGCAGTTACTGCAAACTGCTTACCACCTTCCTGTCCCAGGAAGGATGGAGCTCCACCCATCTATCTTCAGAAGCTACGTCTCAGGGTCCCTATTAACGATAAACATTCCATCATAAACATAGTGGATATCATCATTCTTTACCCTGAGACATTAACACATTTCTCAATAGAGACTAACAGTACCTTCCCATCTCCTTTTAGAGAAAGTCTGTCATATTTTTTAACCAAAAATTCTGGATGGCTGTAAAGTCCAGTACCATAGAAAGACTTTCTCTGGGGTGAGTAATTACCTGCTCCAACCCCACCAGACATGTCAGTTTTAAGCAGGGGCACCAGTCCTAAGTTCAACCCCTCTGTATAAACCCACTATGTTTCTTGAGTCATTCATTTCACTTGCTTTTGATAGACAACTGAGGGTAGACACTCTAGTTGTTACCCCAACACAGGTTCCAATCCATTTTCCACCCACCTCTCCTCTGTAGGTTTTTCATCAAAAAAATAAAACACATGTACCACCTCCTTGATCTTAACATATTGTAACATTTTGGCAATATTAACATCTTTAGCCTGCAGTATACCCCAGTCAATACTGTTAATAGATTTAGCTGCATCAATACAAGAAAAAGTCCCTTCAGCCTTATAGGCTTCTTCTTGCTTGCTTGGAGTCTTCGACCCCAGCACAATATCACTAGGCACAGTCTTATCTGGGGTATCACATTCAGGTTCCATATTTGCATCTTCGACCTCCAACAGGTAACATCCTGGGATCAAAGGCAACAAAGAGATATCCTGCTCAGTCAGGGGGTTCTCCTCCAGCTGAGCCCATGAACAATCCTCCTCCAATTCTTTATCCAAACTGTCAGCAGGAACCTCTCGAGCACCTGGCACCAGTGTTCCACCTCTCTGTATAGTCAGTCTGCCTCCAGCCATTGTCCACTCATCCAGCAGATCATCCTCATCAGGGTCTCTACCTCTGGGGTGTTGTCTCTCACACTTTCAGTCTTCCTTGACCTGCATCTCTTTGTTGTCTTCAGGCTTGACCTTCCTCCAAGCTCCCAGATCCAGTCCAGGCAGCAGCTTCTCTCCATCTGTTGGCCATGGTTCTGGTCAGAACTCCACAGACTTTCTTCTCCAGGTTTCTACTCTAGCAACTCTTGCTGCATCAGTCCACCTGGGATATCTGGGCGATATCCACCAGAAAATGTCCCTGTTTGGCCAGTCCAGATGCTGCCAGCAAATTATCCCACTTCTGACACCAAGTCTGTGGCAGGCTAGGGATAACAGATGGACCAGACACCGAACTTCAAGTTCAACACACAATCTCTGTGTGATGTTTATTCAAAATAAAGTAGATAACCTTAAGCAATGATATATCCCTTCTTCATTACATCAGTTTGCAGCAACAGACTGTATGTCCTGTCCTTTCTGCTAGCCAGCACCTACTGACACTGATCTCTGATCTAATTTAACAGTTGAGATTCAGCCTCCACCCCTGTGTGGCCTTGTTTAGCTTGAGGTAGTGGGGCTCAAATAATAAAAACAAAACAAGCTAAAGACAAAGAACCTCAGTGCAGAAGCACTGAAACAAGGGTTACTCCAAAAGGCATTGACACAAGCTAGGTTTCAAAGAAACACAACATCACACATACAGTACTTCCATAATGCAAAGAATCATGGAATATATGTAAATCACCATGACATTTCAGACTTGTTCAACTTACAGCAATTTACATGCATTTTAAATAGCACAACTAACTTAATTTCTATAATATATAGTCACCTAGTACTTTTCACCTTATCAAAAACACCTAGTGCCATGGTATTTTCAACATTTACAGGTTTCATAAACATAAGGTATGTACATCAAAGTATTTTATGACATAGTGCTATTACACACTAAATCCAACAATGATAAAACGTCCTGTTTTACATGCACTTTGAGGGCACCTCAGTAACCTCCTGTACAAGGACCTGAGAGGAAAAGGAAATTAAAAGGACACTATAGCATAGTCAAGAAAGGAAGGGGTTCATAGGTGGCCAACCTTATGGACTAGAAATTGTAAAGAATAGATTAGGCTAGAAATAGTAGAACTGTCACAACAGATTTAAGAAAAGGTCGGGTCCTCAAGAGTGACAGGAGCTCCCTGTCACACTGTCCTCCACTCATGCAGCACCACACCTGTTTCAAAGGGTAGTTAAAAAGGCCATCTAGGGATACTGCAAGAACTGTCGCCAGCTCTCTCAACACCCTTGGAAATGCACCGCCCTGGGAACTTGTTCACCTTAAGGACTTTGAGCCCCCTGAGGACTTTGTCCTCCATAATTGCCTCCTCACTCATCCTCACTGCCCCAATCCTCTCTTCCCTGTAGAATTGCAAAATATTCATTTAATACTCAGCTTTTTCTATTGTCCTCCACCCACTTCACCCCTTCTTCAGCCTCACTATGATTCCTTTGTTCATCTTTTCTTCCAGATGTATTGAAAGTAGGTCTTGTCACCTTTTGACTCCCTTACCTATTTGCAGCTTCATCCCTACCTTACCCCCCCCACTAGTTGACTTCACCTTCTCTAAGTACTCAAGCCAGTTTTCTTCCCTCTGAGTCTTCCTGTACATCCCTTTTTTCTCTCAGTGCTTTGTCCATCTCCTCAGTAAACCACATTGCGGTGACAGCCTGGACCCCTTCCCTGCTCAAGGACCACCTTTCTTCCACTCCCATCTCCACTCTGAGCATTGTGAGTCACTCTCCCAATATCACACCCATGTATGGAAACTCCTCTTTCTTGTTGTCAAGAACACATGTCTTCATGTGCAACACAGTTTGCCCCAAATGTAGCTGAAACCACACTGACCAGTGATCACTCCCAGCCAGGGGCTCTGTGACTATAATGCTTATGACTTGATCGCTATTTGTCAGCACTAGGTCCAGGATCGCCCTGATCTCTTGTCGGCTCCATCACCCCCAGGGTCAAAAAATCATCCTGGACCACATCTAGGATCGTCTGACTCTGGCTGCTGCTGGTGCCCTGTGGGATACTCCAGCCCACATCAGGCATGTTAAAGTCCCCCACTATTACAACTTTCCCTGCCTCTGCAACCTTCCTTGTCTCATCCCCCAGCTCTTGATCTGTGGTTTCATCCTAACTTGGTGGCTGATATACTACACCCACCCTTATTTTCCTCCTCACCCCTGACTGTATCTGCATCCATAAAGTCTCTGTATACTCCATCCCCCCTTTGTACCCCCAGGGACAGATATCTCCACCCTAACATAGATCACTCAAAATGCTGCACTCAATGTGAGACAAACCAAAATAATCATACAAACAGTACAAAAACCAGGGATTAAGTTCAAATTGAAGCCATTTGCTTGATGTCAGAGATATTGAGCTGAGAGAACCAATTTCAACATGGTATTAAGTGGCAGAGTGAGAATCACTGTCTTACAAGACAGTCATCATAGCAAGTTGCTCCAGTGGTGTGCAGTCATAAGCAAAACAGAGTTGACTGAAGAGGAGTTGTGCTAAAGGGGAGTGCACTGGGGGCTAACAACTTTTCTAACAGTGTAGGTTACCAGGGAGGATAAAGGAGCACTGGGGAGCACTGGGTTGCAAGATGTATGCCATCCTACCTGTAGAGGTCAGTGAGATGCAGCTGCAGGTACAGCAAGTTGGTCGCTACTCTGAGAGGCATATTGTAAGTTTAGAAATGCACAGCGAGGGCAGAGAGATAGCAACTGAGGGAGGTTCTGAGGGTCTGGGGTGAGAGTGAGTCTAGCATGCAAGATACTGAGAGGAAAGCATATCTGATGTGCTGCCAGGGTGATGTGATGTACACCATCCTGCCTATGAAAGGCAGAAGGGATACATCTGTAGACACTGTGGGGTAGTCATTGATCACAAGAAGTACACTGTTAGGCAGGAGTTGCACTGGAGGCAACACAGGGATGCCGAAGGTGAGCACACAGCTGAGGAAATGGGGGAGAGGGGCTATGGATATGGGCACTATGCCTGGGTGGTGGAGCTAATGGGGCAGATAGGGTAAGAAGGAGGATGGTAGGGACTGTGATTTCTAGTGGTAGGGATGGAGGATAGATCAGTCAAGAAGGGCGGTACAGTAACAGGACTGATCAGAAGGAACACTAATGCTACTGGATACCAGCAACAGAAATACGCTTCTGGCTGGCCAGATTGAGAGGGAGCCAACTGGCGGTTGGGGCTGGTGGGGTAAGACCTGGAATCAGAACACCTAACCAGCCAAGAAGAGGAAGAAACAGGGCAGAGAGAGGAAATAAAGTAGAAGTTATGGGCGGCCCAGTGACTCTGAGGGTTGAGGTGCTGGATGCCACACCTGCACCACACCGCACTGAAGCTCGGGAATGGACTCAGGTTGCTTAGGGCTCATCTGGGCAAGAAGTATTGAGCATCCATAGACAGCTCTCCTTCCTTGGGGAGAGGGAATCATGCAGCATGCTGTAGATTGACACCCAGCGGTGGCTGGGTGTCAGCACAAATGCACCACCAAGAACAGTGAGGGCCACATCCGGGGCATTAGGCTGCCTCCAGGAGGTGGAGCCAGCCACCTGCCCATTAGCCAGCCGTGAGCTCAGGGCACAACAGAAAAAAAATCGAGCTGATAGGTCTGATGACCCCGACAGTTAGAACAAGTCTCTAAGGGAGGGACTGGGCTCCGTGTCGGCATCCGCAGCAGGTAGGTCATCAGGGCTAGTGCAATGAGTAGGCTGCGTATATTCACCAGACAGAACATAGGGTCGGGTTGTGAGTACTATCCAGGCCAAGTAACACAACTGTGGTGGAGTAGATCGTTATTGTCCATGTTGGTACAAACAACATAGGAAGTACAAGTTTCTTGGACAGAAGGAGGTTATTATGGAACTAGGGATGCTGCTGAAGGGAAAGAAATCAAGGGTGATCTTTTCTGAGATCCTCTGTGTACTAGGGGCTAGTGAGGAGTGGCAGTGAGCCATTAAGCATGCTAATTCTTGGTTAATGGTCTGGTGCAAGTGGGACAGTTTTGTTTTCCTAGCCAACTGGGGACCTTCTGTGGCAAGGGAGGTATTTAAGTCCAGGATGAGCTATAACTGCACCCGGAGGGAGTAGTGGTACTGGCCAGGAGAAGAGAATGGGCAGTTAGTAAGTATTTAAACTATAGGGTAGAGGAAAGAGGGCTGATTTAGGAAATCACTATGGGCAAAAGCGATACAGGGGTTCATCAAGGGAAGGACAGCAGGGCAACTGAGCACAACAAAAGAGATCCTCAGAGGGTCAAGGAAGCATGGAGATGCAACAGTCCTCATTTGCATGCAGACCAAAATAATGAGTGCACCCAGCAAACTGGGTGAGCTAATAGGCCAAGAGACGTCAAAGCTAAGGACATAGTGGTCCTCATGCAGACTTGGTAGAGAGAAGAAAAGTATTGGGACACGAGGACAGAGGGGATATAGACTATTCCAGATGTACAGGTCTGAGAAGAAGGTGGGTGGCTCTTTTTGTTAGGAAAAGGGTCACTGTGGAGGACATCAAGGGTGCAAAAAATGTCAGAGTCCAGCTAGGTTGAGTTAAGGAAAAGGAAGCAAAATAGTAATGTGGGGGGGCCTCAGGTTTCAAAATAGCACAGTGAAGCATGATGCTCAGCTGGTTGGGGAAATTATGATCGCAGCCAATTCAAATTCAGTTGTAATCCTGAGGGACTTCAGTCTCCCAGGCAGAGAGTGGCATCTTGAGAGGGCTAATGGCAGGACTGAGACCAAATTCCATTTCACTTTCAAGGTCTGCTTCCTACAGTAGCATGTCCAATAGGGTACTAGCTTTGAGACCACCCTTGACTTTGCTGTCAACAGTAAAGATAGGGTCATCCAGTACAAAAGTCAATAAACTGGTGCCTGGAGGCAGTGAACACAACTAGGTAACATTCTCCCTGATAACAGGGAAAACCTCAGCTACCAGGACCAGAAACTTCAGAAAGACAGACTTTGCCATGTATACATAGCATAGTAATTGACAGCAGATAAGGACCACTAGGCCCATCCAGTCTGCCCGTATGCTCTACCTTTATTAGCAGCCGCTGGTTCTACTTGGTTGCCGGATTTGGCCTCTCCTTCCCACCTCTAGGGTTCCCTTGTATCTGTCCCATGCATAATTGAATTCCCCCACTGTGCTTGCTCCCACCACCTCCTGGGACAGGCTGTTCCACACATCCACCACCCTTTCTGTGAAGAAATATCTCCTCATATTTTCCCTTATTCTGCCCCCTTCCAATCTCATATCATGCCCTCTCATTCTAGTACTTCTGTACTGAAAGATGCTGCCCTCCTGCACCTTGTTTATGTTCTGAAGATACCTGTAGGTTTCAATCATGTTTCCTTGTTCCCTCTTCTCTTCTATTATATACATATTAAGGTCTTTCAATCTCTCCTCGTATGTCTTCTGGTGCAAGCCCAGTGCCATTTTTGTCACCCTTCTCTGAACCATCTCCACCCTGTCTATTTCCTTATGAAGATGTGGCCTCCAGAACTGCACACAGTATTCCAGATGAGGCCTCACCAGTTGAAGGATCTGGCATCCAAGGGTCTGTGTGAGGTTGGTAATACAGGCACATGTGGTTTTACTGAAGAATGTGCTTGATGCAGCTGCAGAGGACTGCATTCCTGAATGCAGTAAGGAAAAAGAGAAACAAAGTGACCCCTGACTCAACAGGGACCTAAGGTGAACAAAAAGAAGTCTATGACTGTTGGAAAGATGCAGGTTGCTTCAAGGCCAGAAAGAAATGCAGAGCAGCACTGAGGAACTGCAAAGCTAGAATTAAGGCAGCCAAAAGAGGGCTGGAAGCCAGGATGACAGCAGAAACTGCAGACAACACCAACTCCTTCTTCCAGTACCTAAATAGAAGAAGGAACATAAAGAAGGAGTATGGGCCCTTGAATAGCTTTCCACAGTCATTTCAACAATATAATTATATACGTTTGCTTTGCATATTTTTTTTAACCACAAGAAAGCAAGGGGAAAAAGGATAGAAACAACAAGTGAAGGAAAGGAGATAATGTGGAAATTATGGGACCATTGAAGTGGGAAGTTCCTAGGTGCCACAAGAAAATTTGATTACACAATCAGAGAGACATGAGACAGAATAGGAGTGGACAAAATATATCCTTGCTTTTAACTCTCTCTCTGTATAACAAATGGGACAGGGTCTTTATACAACCCTGTAACAAGGAGCAGCAAACACAGTAGGGGAGGTCTCCACTATGAACTGGATTGTAGTAGACACTAGTATACATAGAAACATAGAAGCTGATGGCAGAAAAGGACCTTCTGGCCCATCCAGTCTGCCCTAAAGTCCCTACCTACTGTTGTACTGTAGACCTTAATTGATCTCCAGTCTCTCCCCCCTCCACCCAGCCCTGCTGATCTCATCAAGTGACACAAACTTACTTTTGCCCCAAGCAGTCTATAGATCTGTCAACTTCAAACTTGATCTGGCCTATAAAATTAAACATTCTCTGACTCCTGCTGCCAGACTAACTATAGCTAGAGGTAGCCTCCTCCCTAGCCTCATGTGTAGACTTACACTCTATTACATAACCAGTGCCTCAAACTTAGACAAATGGAATATGACATACAACAACATATGCTGGTTTGCACTCTCCATGAACAGAATGACCCACCACTGCTCACTTTATGCCAAGCTAGGTTGGCTGCCCCCACCATCTTGCCATCTACTTGCACTTGGATGCATGATTGATAACATCATAAGGTCCTCCAAGCCAGCAGTTCTTGCAGCCTTGTTGACCCCCCAGGTTCAATCTTATCATCTGCGCTCAAAAGTCCAATCTCTCCTATTGGTCCACAGATGTTCCACCAAGATGGGTGAATGGGCTTTTGCCATCTTCGCCACAAGAATCTGGAATGCTCTCCCATCCCACATCAAAGCTGCGCAGTCCCACTTATGCTTCAAACAAGCACTACACAAGTTCCTGACTCCCAACATCTGCACCTGCAACTGACCCCCAATTTCTATCCTATTATCCCACTTACTTTCAAGCCCCTTCTCATTCTACTGAGTGTGGAGTTCACACTCAACTTTCTACTTCTGTATAAATCCAACCTTACTCTCTTTGTCTTAGCCCAAAGTGTTATGGTTCGTATCCCTGAATTGTGAATTGTAATGGGGCCAAAGGAATGCTTATGTTTACAAATTGTTTATCTCTATTTATTGATGTGCTCAATGTAATACTTATTTTTACTGCATTGTTTACCTCTGTCTGATTGTCCTGCTGCTGTATCATTGTTCTGTAACCTCCTGGGTCATGCCTAAAAATAGACATCAATTTGTCTAGTGCACTTACCAGTCAACAAAAACTAACTAAATAAATAAATAAAATAAATAAGGTCCCTCTGTGCCTATTCCATGCATGTTTGAAACCTGTTACCGATTTGGTACCCACCACCTTTGCTGGGACGCTGTTCCAGGCATCCACCACCCTTTCCGTGAAGAAAAATGTCCTCACATCCTCTCTAAGTCTCCCCCCTTCCAGCTTCATATGTGCTCCCTTGTCCTTGAGCACTTTGTGCAATATGCCCTCCTGGACCTTATTGATACCCTTGAGGTATATGAATGTCTCTATCATGTCTCCCTGTCTATCCTTTCCTCCAGTGAGTACATATTTAACTCCCTGAATCTTTCCTCATAGGGCTTCTGATGCAGGCCATGCACCATTTTGGTTGCCCTTCTCTGTACTGCTTCCACCCGATCTATGTCCTTCCTGAGAGAGAGCCTCCAGAACTGGACACAGTACTCCAGGTGTGGGCTCACCATTGATCTATATAGTGGTAACACTACTACCCTTTTTCTGCTGGTGATAGCCCTCCTTATGTGCACCAGCATCCTACTAGCCTTTCTCACTGCCTTATCACATTGCTTTGCTACCTTCAGATCCTCAGATATGATGACCCCCCCTCGATCTCTTTCTTGTAGTGTGGTTGTTAACACCTTCCCTCAGCTGATATGCTGCCCTTAGGTTTCTGTGTCTGATGTGCATAATTTTACGTTTTTTGGTGTTGAAGCCCAGTTGCCAAACAATTGGCCAGTCTTCCAGTTTTCTTAGATCTTTCCTCAATCCCCCGTGTGTTGACTCTGTTGCAGATTTTGTGTCATCTGCAAACAGGCATATGTTCTCCAGCCCTTCTGTGATGCTGCTAATAAAGACAATGAAGAGGGCGGTCCCAGTAATAACCCCTGATGCACCCTACTGGTTACTTCACCTCCTCCGAGTGAACTCCATTTACCACCACCTCTGAGCTCTGTTACCCAGCCTTCTCATTTTTTCATTGGTCTTATCCACATGTTCATACCCCAACAGGAAAGCACTTACTAATTTAGTTCACAGATGGTGCGTTTGGTAGAGTATGAATAGTGTGGAAGATGTAAAGTGTCCTTCAGATGAAAAGAAATCCCTCCTAGCTCAGTTTTAAATTGTATACAATGTTTCTAGACCATGGGGCAACTGAGGATATGATATTTGTTATGGAATGTATGAGTTATAGATACTAATGCTTCAAATAGGAAGAATTCTCTAGCAGAATTTGCCCCAACATAGAGCACTTATTGTTTTGTTGATTGGCATGTTCATATTAAAATTATCTATTCCCTCATTGTGAAATTGTTGTTCATTTCAGGTGACCAAAAATACTAATGTAACCCCCCTACAAATGGGGTTTCCCAAAAAGTCTTCCTTGAGCTTGCCTAAATGCTCACTGCCAGGCTGGTGTCCTGCATTTCAGCAGTTTAAATGTGATTACCAGAGCTTGTATAGCCTCTGTGTACTGTCTCTTTAAGAGCTGCTTAATTGCAGCTTAAAGTAATCTGAGAGGGAGCTCTGTTGAAAGATGTAACTATTTACCGAAAATCATTTAGCGTGATAATGATAATGTAGTTTGTCTAACCTGCTTTCTTTGTAGCAAGAACTGTTTTGTTTGTCTCCACTATCTTGGTCCTGGACTGCAAATTGGACAAAACAGTACTGGTGGGACCTAAAATGTAGCCGGACAACTGAAGCTGTCTGAATTCAAAATCTGTAGGAACTTTAGTTTGGAGCTTTGTTTGCACCTTTTTTGCAACTGAAGGGGGAGCTCTTTCTTTGACTGACAGCCAAATCAGCCAACCAAATCTTTTGGATCTTGAGGAAGTCCTGGGCTGCTTGCAGTTTTCAGTTAGAACTAAGCTGGAAGCTGAGCAAGAAGGAGCTGAAGTGTTTCTGAGTAGCAATCCTTAGTGGATTCGCATGGGAGAACTCTGAAAAGGCTAAGTTTTTTGGCCTGCATGCCGGTGTGCTGCTCCTGAGAGGGAGAGAAGAGAATTATTTTGGACTAAATCCAAGTTTGTGTGACTAAAGTAAGCTACTGAAGTGGGCCAGGCTCAACCTGAAGAAGACCGAATATTTTTGCTAAATGTTATCGGCCTGTCAGGAGTTCCAGCTACCCCTAAGCTCCTGGTGTGTGCAGAGATTTTGCGATTGTGCCCGGGGAGCGCTTTGCCTGGTACAGTAGAATTCTCATACTGTAAATGTGCTATGAGCTGCTAGTGGGTTGTGAGGTAGTTCCCTACTGTGTGAACTGTGTTCTGCTTGCTGGAAGCTGTATCAACCCAAAGCGGACTGCTTCGAACTTGTCTCCATGTGGTCTGGGCTTTGCCAGACTGGCCCAGCCAGACTACCACTGTACAGAGAAGCCATTGACGAGAGACCTGCCTGGGGATCAGCCCCCTGCTCCACGCTTGAACAGGAACGATGCCTCTGCGACTTGTGTGGGCCCTGCTTGTCCTGGCATTCCAGATCAACCACCTGCAGTCTCGATTTTCATCCAGCCTGTGTCAAGTCTTGGGTATCGTGAGTAAGTACCACGGTAGCTCCCTATAACAACAGCTTAATCTGAGTGTGTCATCTGATTGTCTTGTTGTTTCGTTTCCTTTTTGAACTGAGCCCTCTGGCTCCGGATTACAAATATTGTGTACTGTGCATGTTGTGTTTTCCATCACAGGGCCCCAACCAGCTGCAAACCTGGGCAACTGTCCTGGCTAGTCCATCTCTTCTCTACCTGGGTACCCAGAGTGGACTGTGTGGGGACTTCAAAGCATAACTGCTTGATTGATATAACCTTTAAGCTAATTAACCTGATTTTGCCCCTCCCTAGTTCAAGTCCCCTGAATAAATCAGATCTAACTTTTTCTGCATGTAATCTGACTGTGGTTCTAGTTTCTGCTCAAAGTACTGTACTGTTGCTATTTGCTGTGCTTAACCTTGTTTTACAGGGATCCCCAGGGTCGAGCCAGAGGAACCAGCCCTGGTGGTAAGTGCAAACAGTGTGGGTACTTGTGTGGTGTACCAGGGGTAACCAGGGGTATTGTGAAAGTGATTATTGTACAGTGTTCAGGCCACTAGAGGGGAAAGAGGGGGGGTTACAGTGTCCCAGAGGGCTGTGCCCAGGTTAGCTTGACCACTACCAACCCTGACCTCCGGGTGGAGGCACCCGTTTCAGAACTCAGGCCCCTTAACCTGCTACTAGCCAAGCAGGCAGGGGTAGTAGCCCTTGGGATAGTGCCGCCTAGGGGTTACACTAAAAGAAACAATGCCACTGGCTTGTACCCCAACAAGAAAGCACTTACTGGAAATTTGAACAGCTAGTGTCCTGTCTTGCAGTTCTCATCAAGTGACACAAAGTTACTTTTGCCCCAAGCAATGTCTCTTCATATTCATTTCTTCAAAATGTCTCAGCAGTCTCTCTCGAGGAAATACACCTACATTACCTTCTTTTTTCAAGTGCGTAAGGTCCTTGTTTTATAGCAGAAATGTATCCTTTAAGTGTCTAGGACTTCATACTGTTTGAATGCCAGATTCCTGCATTCAGGCCACTGAAGTTGACTTAAGCCCTTAATGTGTCATTTAGAAGAGACATTAAACGGATGTATTGTCTGCTTTTTCTAGTGGTTGTTCAGGTGGATTTTAAAGATCCTATGGTACTTCTCAAAAGAGAAGGAGAATTTCCTGTTGTCCTGGTCATATTTACTCCATTCACTAAATTACCACCAACAGCTTAATCTAGTTCAGTTTCAGTTGGTTTGCATCTGTACCCTCCTCCCAACCCCGGACAAAACTAAAAAAGAGGCAGTATTTTTCTAGCCCTCCTTTCCCAGTCAACAAAAGCTAAATAAATTTACAAAAAAATAAATTATACATGAACAATGTCTGCCTGCACCCTTGGTGACTTTCAGATGAGACACATATATGGTCACAGACACAGTAAGAAACAAATGCAACAAAAATGTAACAATTTTGTTACATTTTCTTACAATTACATGTTGTTATGGGGGGAAGGAACCTGTTAGAGACCCAGAGATGATAGCTGAGATGCTTAACGAATACTGTACTTTCTTTCACTTCAGTGTTTACCAAGGTGCCCCTAGTGGGGAAGGAGGCTCATTAGGAGACATAACATCACAATGCAGCCATTGTACATCATGCCTGCCCTTATAGCTGACTACCTGGAAAAGTTAAAGCCTGGTACATAAGTTCCAAGAGGTGGGTGAGCTACATTCCAGGATCACAGTGGAGCTAAACAAACAATTGCAATGTCACTTGCAATAATCTTTCAGTTGTCTGCCAGACAGGTGTGGTGCCAGAGGATTTGGAAAATGGCAAGTGAGGTTCCAATCTTCAAGAATGGGGTAAGTTTGGACCTGGGCAAGTACAAGCCATTTGGTCAGACATTTGTGCTGGTTAAAGGCTCAGGAGGTGATTGTCAAGGGCTAAGCGTTCTTGCCCTCTCTCAGCTTGGCTTTATGAGGAGCACATCATGACAAACCAACCTGTTCACCTCCTTTGAGAGAGGTGACAAGGGCAGGGCTATGGATGTAGTCTATCTGTACTTTAGCAAGGCCTTTGATACTGTGGTGCATGACAAGCTTCTCGACAAAGTACACCAGTGCAGTATACATGAGGCACACACAAGGTGGACTGCTAACTGACTTTGGAGCAGAATGCAGTGGGTATGTAGCAGGATAGGCACTACTCCAGGAGTTAATGAGTACTAGGATCATTTCTGGGTACAATGCTCTTCAACACCTTCATCAATGATCTGGAAGCTGGGGTTTCCAACAGCTGTGAAAGTTCCTGATGACACTAGACTAGCCAGGGTGGTGGACGTCCTTAATGATGGTGAAGAACCTCAGGAGAACTGAACAAGCAGAGCAATTGGCTGTACTCATGGTGCCTCAGATTCAATGTAACCAATGTAAGAGATGCACTTGTGTAGTAAAACAGAGGTAGGTCCTACAAACTTTGTGTGTGTGTGGGGGGGGGGGCAAGGCAAGGCAACTTTTATTTCTTGGATGCCCAATCCCGGAGGCTCTGGGCACCATACAAATACAAGCATAAAGTGGGACAGTAAAACAATACAATAATACAAAATTAGAAATTAAAATCAAAGAGTACAAAAGACAGCAGGCTACACAATACATCATTATGAAATAGGAGTTAAAATAGCAGGAATAAAACAGCAGGCCACAAATAAAAGCAGGTATTGCTAACCCTAGTTACTTATATCAGGTGATAGTACCATTAAAGATCTATGTCTGGGAATGCTAAAAGCATACAGGTGGGTCTTTAGGCAGGTCTTAAATACCTCGACTGAAGGGGCCTCCCTGACAGTCGGTGGTAGTGAGTTCCACAGGACAGGGCCTGCGACACTGAGCAGCCCTATCACCAGCGTTTTTACCCTCGTCTGGGGAACCACAAGGAGGCCCCTGGGGAGGAGGCGAAGGGGGCGGACAGGAGCAGCAGGTGTAAGGAGATCAGACAGGTAGCCAGGGCCTAGTCCATGTAGGGCCTTTAAAAGGTGAGCAAGCCCACCTTAAAGAGGACCCTCCACCTGACTGGTAGCCAATGCAATTCATACAACACTGGGGTAACATGACTGAACTTAAAAAAGTCCAGTCAGTAGCCTAGTGGCAGTGTCTTGCACCAGCTGTAGCCGGTGGGGGGTGCCTCCAGAGACCCCGAAGTAGAGCGCATTACAGTAGTCAAGCATGGATGTCACAAAGGCATGTACCAGTGTAGGGAGGTCCTCAGGTGGAACTAGGGGTTTGATCCTAGTGATATTCCTCAGATGATAAAAGCTGCTTTTGACAACGGACAACACCTGGGGTTCAAATGTCAGTCTGTCATCGAGGAATATGGCCAGATCGAGCACCCTGAAGGAAGACATCGATTGTGTAGTCCCCAGGAATTAACCTGTTGCCGCACCAAAGGCAATCCTATCATGCCTGTAGTTCGATTCCACTACCAGTACCTCTGTCTTGCCAGGGTTTAGTCATAACCAGCTGAAGGACATCCAATCATTGATCTCGGCAAGACAATTATTTAGCACAACCACAGTGTTGGATGTCCCAGGGGCAAAGAAAAAATACAACTGAGTATCGGCTGCATAGCAGTGAAAACCCACATTGTATTTCCTGATGAGCTTACCCAGGGGCAGCATGTACATGACGAACAGCACTGGTGACAGGACCGAGCCCTGAGGTACTCCACAGGACAGGAGGCTCGAAGAGGAGGAGAAAAATTCCTCTTTACTACCTGTCGTCTCCTGTTCACTAGATAGGATTCAAACCAGCAGATGACAGTGCCAGTGAGTCCACAGTACTCTCTAAGGTGGTTGAGCAACACAGCATGGTCCACCGTGTCAAATGCTGAGATCAAGGAAAATGAGAGAATGACTCCTCTTGCTGCAGTTAAGGAGCTAAAGGTCTTAGCGGTCATAACAGACATGGGGATGAAGCAGGATAAAAGTGCACGGTCACTGTCAGAGCCAGTAGAATGCTGGGGTGTACTAAGAAGTGGTTGACCAGAAGAGCAGGGAAGTAACCCTACCACATTATAAGGCCCTGGTGGGGCCCCAGTGGGAGTATTGTCTGGTATTTTGGTCTTCAATACAAAAAGGACTCTGAGGCAGTCGAAAGGGTGCAACACAGGGCCACCAAAATGATCAGCTGCATGGGAGACAAAAGCTATGATAAGAGGTGGGAGGCCCCTAACATGTTTCCCCTGGAGAAAAGGAAGCTAAAAGGGTACATGATCTCAGTCTTCCCCGTACTCCAGGGTACTGACATGATTAATCAGTTGGAGATGTTTGACCTGGTGTCCTGCAGCAAGACACTGACACATCCTGAGGCTTAGGGTGGGAAATTCAAGAGTAATGTTGGGAAGTGCTTTTTCTCCAAGAGGATGTGAACCTATGAAACAACATACCAGCAGAAATAGTGGAAAGGAAGAGTACAGGCCTCAAGGAGAAAGACTGGACACATTCCTTCTTACCAAGGGAATCACTGGGTATCTGGGTAGTCAGTAAAGTGACAGGGAATACCTATCAACTGGTACATATTTACACAGCCTGCTCATTTTGTCACTGCTTAGGAAGTGGGAGGAGCAGACATGATATAGCCTAGAGTCCCTTTGGACCTTAAATTACTATGTTACTATATTATTAGTATAAACTGTGTTTAAAAAGTTATTAATGAGCTTTTTCCTGATTTTCTAATATCCGAGGACATGAGGTCATTGATATTAACACACTTCCCAGGTGCTAATGGCACAATTCAGTATGACCGCACACCCTAACACCAATGATAATCTTCTATTTCTCTTACCCATTTTATAAAGCCAATTTGAGTATGGGTACATAGCCATGCTTAACTGTAGAATGTTACCCTACTCGTACTTTTTAACTTCAGTAAAAACTATAAGGGCCCAGCTAGAAGTAACAACTGGAGATATTTGGACCTGATTAGATATAGGCCACTAAAACCATAGGAGGAGGCTGTTTCCAGTGCTGCTGTGCTGTTATTAAATGGTGATATTAAACAGAACCATGGACCCGAGCATGAATATGTGTCTCAGTCTTCAAGTTTAGTACGTATAAAGTGTTTAAAGAGCATCCATTTAGATGTCAGAAGTATTCTAGTGCACCTCGACAAACTCAGGACAATACTTGCAACAAGCCACATGACACTGTAGCTCTGACCTAATCTTGGCATAAAAGCACAGTTCTGGGTGAGCACGTTAGCTTCTGGGGTTAAAAGGTTTTTGCTCTGATAGACTGTAAATAAAAGGGGAGTTTAGTACATGTTAAAAATCATCTTTTCTGTGATTTAGAGGAGCCTGGGCTCTTTAATGGAGCAACTGACTATCTGATCTTAAAATGAACATTGGAATGCATTAATAGCACAAAACTGTGTATCATCCCTAAATCAGCACATAATGCTATTACAGTTTTGGACAAGATAATGGCAGTGAGTCAGGAGAAAAAAAGAACATATAATAGTAGGAGATTTTACTATTGATTGGGATCTTTTAAGTATTAGTGACAGGGCTTTAAACCTGCTTTCCACACTCAACCTAATCCAACTGATTATATTAGTGGCACTTTAATAGATTGGACCTTAACAAGGAGGCTGGATCATGTGACAGATTCAGATGTTTTTGGCCTGCCAATATATCAGACCATTGTTCAATTTAAGGAAAAAGAAACAACACATAGAAACACAGAAATTAACAGCAGATAAGGACTGCTAGGCCCACCCAGTCTACCCATTTTTTGTACCTGCTGCAGAAACGACAGACCCTACTTGATCTCCGGCTTTGACCTCTTTCCTATCAGTAGGTTTCCCCTATGGCTATCCCATGCATTTTTGAATTCCCCTACAAAATGTGCCCCCACCACCTCTACTGGGAGGCTGTTCCATGCATCCACCACTCTTTCTGTGAAGAAATACTTCCTCACATTACCTCTTAGTCTACCCCCTTCCAGCCTCATGTCATGACCCCTTGTTCTAAAGCATCTCTTTTTCTGAAATATGCTGCCTTACTGTGCCTTATTTATTCCCTTGAGACGTTTGAAGGTCTCAGTCATATTCTCCCTTTCTCTTCTCTCCTCCAGGGTATACATATGGAGGTCCTCCAGTCTCTCCTCATATGACTTATAGTGCAGGACATGCATCATTTTTGTTGCCCTTCTCTGAACTGCCTCTACCCTTTCTATGTCCTTATGAAGATGCGGCCTGCAGAACTGGACACAGTACACAAATGAGGTCTCAATAATGATTTGTACAGAGGCATCACCAGCTCCTTCCTTCTGCTGATAATACCTCTCCCTATGCACCCCAGTACCCCACTGGCTCTCCCCACAGCCTTAGCACACTGTTTGGCCACCTTTAGGTCATCTGATATGATTATTCTCACATCCCTTTCCTGTTTGGTGGCCATCAGTATCTCCCCCCCCCCCATCATGTAAGCTTCCCCTGAGTTCTTGTGCCCCAAATGCATGATTTTGCACTTTTTTGCATTGAATCTTAACTGTCACACTCTTGACCATTCCCCTAGTTTACCTGGGTCCCGCCTAATATTTCCACCCCTCCTGGAGTGTCTACCCTGTTGGAGATTTTAGTGTCATCTGCAAAGAGGCATACCTTTACTTCCATCCCCTCTGCAATGTCACTTATGAGGACATTGAATAGGACTGGCCCCAGAACTGATCACTGTGGCACACCGCTGGTCACCTTCCATTGCTCAGATTAAGCTCCATTTACCACCACCCTCTGTGTTCTGTCCCTCAACCAGTGCCTAACCTGGTTTACCACCTTGGGATCCATTCCCAGGCTGCCTAGCTTGTTTACAAGCCTCTTATGTGGAATGGTGTCAAAGGCCTTGCTGAAATCCAGGTAGGCCACATCCACCACTCCCCCTGATCCATTTCCATGGTCATCCAGTCAAAGACATCTATCAGATTTGTTTGACATGACCTTCCCACTGTGAATTCATGCTGCCTTGGATCCTGTGCACTGCTGGATTCAAGATTTCCCACAATCATTTTTTAGCAGCGATTCCATTATTTTCCCCACCACAAAGGTCAGGCTGACTGGTCTATAGTTTCCTGCTTCCTCCTGCTCACACTTTTGTGTAGAAGGACTACATCTGCTCTCTTCCAGTCCTCTGGAACCACCCCATTTTCAGTGAGTTATTGAACAGGGCTGCCAGTGGTGCTGCCAGCACCTCCTAAGCTCCTTTATATTCTAGGATGTATCCCATCTGGTCCTATTGCCTTGTCCACTTTCAGCTTTGCAAGTTCCTTTAGAACTCTCTCCTCTGTAAATGGCCCACCTCCTCCTCTTATTGTTCCTGCCACTTAATTGTGGTCCCTCACCAACAAAATATTTGTTAAAGATAGTTGCTTTTCCAAGTCTCCCTCCGCACATTCCCCTTCTTCCCCCTTAAGCCTTACAGTCCCACCCCTTGTCTTTCTCCTTTCACTAACGTACCTACAAAATGTCTTGTCCCCTTTCTTTACTGCCTAGGCTATTTTTTCCTCCATTTGTGCTTTTGCACTCATGACTGCCTTCCCTGCCTCCCTCCGCTTATCCCAATACACTTACCAGTCCTTCTCCTTCTGAGTTTCCTTGTACTTCCTGAAAGCCAACTTTTTCGCTCTTACCTTCCTGACCACTTCGTTTGAGAACCATAGTGTTTTTTTTTTACTCTTGCCTTTGTTTATTTGCCTAACACAAAGGTTTGTTGCCTCCACTATAGCTTTTTTTAGATGGGTCCACTGTTCCTCAACTCCTCCCCCCAGTCCTCTCTCCTTCTAGGGCTTTCCTGAGACATACCCCAACTTTGTAAAATCTACCCCCCTGAAGTCCAAGACCCTCGCTTTTGTGTGGCTTGACTCTGCCACTAATCATTTTGAACCACACCGTGTGATGATCACTGGACCGCAGGTGTCCACCCACCATGACATCTGCAATTCTGTCCCCATTGGTGAGTACAGGTCCAAAATCACACCCTCACGGGTGGGCTCTAGCACTAGCTGTCTGAGGCATGCCTTTGCAGAGAGTCCAGTATGTCCCTGCTCCTGGCTGAGGCTGCAGCTGGGATGCTCAAGCAACATCTGCAGACTGAAGTCACCTACCAGCAGCACTTCCCCTTTAGTCGGCATCTTATGGATGGCTTCCACTACAACCTTGTCCAACTCTTCCCCTTGGGATGGAGGTCTGTAGATCACACCCATGTGAATAGCAGTGCCATTGCCCACCTCTAGTGTGACCCACAGGGCCTCTGCCTCCTCCTGCAATCCCTGTATCTCAGTTGTTTTTATACCCTCCCTGATGTAAAAAGCTACCCTCCTCCCTTTTTACCCTCCCTGTCTTTCCTGAATAGAGCGTAACCTGGTATAGCAACATCCCAGTCATTATTCCCAAATGTACCACGTCTCTGTAATAGCAACAATGTTCAGGTTAGCCTATGCCATCAAGCCCACCAGATTCAGGATTTTATTTCCCAGGCTGCGAGCATTCGTACACATGGCCTTCCATATTTTGTTACTTCACCTCCTCTCATCCCCCTTTTATCCTCATGCTTTTCCTCATTAACCCCCCATCTTTAATCCCCTTTCTCCTTTTCTCTGCCATTCTACCTTTTCCTAGTTTAGTTACCATTGACGATTTCCCAACCTTAGGGTCCTCACTGCTGACTACATTAACCTGTGGGGGTGGGCAGTTTGATTCTCCCTACTTCCTTCCACCACCCCTCTTGGCTAGTTTAAATGCTTGCCAAAGAAACATTTAAACCGCTCACTATGCACAATGGTCCCCTTCCTGGATGAATGCAGGACACCACCCATGTACAGGCCTATATCCCTCCAGGTGGGTCCCCAGTCTCCAATGAAGCAGAAACCCTTCTCTCTGCACCAGTTCCTCAACCATGTGTTGAAGTCCCTGGTGCGGAGTTTCCTAGCCTCCCCCTTGCCATGGACAGGCAGCACCTCAGAGAAGGTCACAGAGCTTGCAACCTGCCCAAGGCCCCTCCCCAACTTCCTGAACTCCTCCTGCACTCTCCCTATTCCTGCCTCCTCCCTAGCCAGGTCATTTGTCCCCAGATGGACAATGACATCCAGCTCCCCCCTCCTTGCTGCTGCCTTAGCAGTCCTCTGGATCCACTCTCCATCCCTCTGAGCTGTGCCTCCCAGTAGGCACTTAACCTCCCTCTCACCCCACTACCTGTCCCAACTCCCTCCCGGGACTATGGGTCCCCCTCCAGGGTTGCTTCCTCCTCCTCTGGGGTCCTCTACTACCCCCCCTTGAGGTCTCCACCCTGGAGGACCTCAGCATCCATCCCAGTCACTTCTTCAGGCACCTCTGTGGGACTGTCCTGTCCTGTCAGTGTGGCATAGGAGTTCTGTAGTGGTATGGGATTTGGGATGTGCCTATGCTCCACAACCCTGAACCTCCCCCAAGCCCACCGTTGTCCATCCGTTCCTACTTCCTTCCATTCTCCGAGGAAGCAGAGGTGGACTTGGTGGTCCCTAAGTGGGGGAGTTGGTCCTCCTAACCCAAGTCAACTCGGTCTTGAGTCTGGCAACCTCCTCCCTCAGTCCAGAGAGGTGCCTGCAGATGGGGCGGCACCACAATCCACAGAAGGTCTCCCTGAAGACTGCAGCCCCACAGCTGCTGCACTGCACCACTCCCATCATGGCTACTCTTTATTTTTAGACCTGACCCACTATCCTTAAAAAAAATATATATATTTTTTTTAATTTGTACCGCCCAACCCAAGGATTGAACCAATCAGCTCAGTATGTCAATAACCCCACTTCAGCTCGAATCCTCCCTTTATGTGGTCTGGTGACCCTCCTTCCTGCTCCTTGACAGGAAGTTCTCCTCTGTCAGTCAAATTGGACTGTCCATAAATTACAAAAAGGCAACCGTGGTGGGTTGGTACCTATTTCCTCACTAGTTCAAGTCCCAGCAGCTGCAGTGCCCCAACCATTGGTTACAGATCTTTCTCCCTACTTACACTGCTATTTTCAAAAGGAAGAAAAGTAAAAATAAATATTAATATACCCTTAAGGTAAAAGCTATGTGCTTCACTTCACTCTGTCGCAGCAAACTCTGGTATTCCACCTCAGGACCCCAACAAACTTGACCTTTAAATCTTCATTTTGTTAGAAGGCATTAGCCTCTCTTGGCTCCACCTCCCCACCACCTCACCCCGTTACACCTGATTCACAGGGCTTCCTGACTCTACTCACCTCAAGATTAAGTTCCTGACCTACTTTCTCCCACGCCCACTTGTTACAATTTAAACCCCAAGTTTCAAGCTGCCCCAGTCACTACCTACCAAGTTTCAAAGTGCCCCAACCACTGCTTGCATAGGACATACATAAGGAAAGTAGATATTTTAGGAATTTAAATGAAAAAAGGTTTTGCTGAGAACATCAGAAATACCAGCTGGTCAGTGGTCACAAATTTTTAATTTAATAACAATAGAGTATGCAGTTGATTTGTGTTTTTATATCAGATTTTGTATTATCGTAGCAAACATTTCTCCCTGAGAGAGTTAGTGAATTCAGGTACCTCGGCCGTCTTTGACTGCCACCTCAACTTCGATGCTCACATCAGTCTTACCATCAAGAAAGCTCACCAAAGACTTGGCATGCTCCACAGAACAAAGCTGTTCCTTAATAAAGAATCCAAGTCCCTCCTTGCTACTAGTTTCCTCCTCCTTCTCTTCAACTATGGTGCTCTTGTCTACTTTCCCCACCTCTCTTTTAAAAATGTCACTAGGCTACATAGCTCCTACCACAATGTGATCCATTTTGCCGCTGGCCTCCCCAGACTTACGCACCATTGCGACCTTTACAGATGGCCCTCCCTCAAGAACAGTCTCAACTGCAAAATTGCCACTTTCTTCCACAAACTTTCCCATGGTCTCCTCCCCAACTGCATTAGTTCCCTCTTCCAAACAGCAGCTCACACCAGGGCCACGTGATGGTCCTCCTCCATCTCCTTCTCTGTACCCTTCTGCTGGACCTACCACAGCCAAAAAACACTCTCATATCTTAGCCCCAAACTCTTCAACTCTCTCCCCCCCAGAACTAAAACTCTGTCCCTCCACTGCCTCCTTCAAATGCAACATAAGAGTGGCACCTGTCCTCACCTTCTCCTGCAGCTGTTCCCTGGCCTGACTATTTCTTCTCCCTTTCCTCATCCTGTTCCCTCACACTACTTCTCCTCTATGTCCACTCAGTTTCCTTCCCCTGCTTTGCATCTCTTGACAAATAAAACTGTAAAAAAAAAAATGTTCGCCCCTGCCTCCTGCCTAGCACTTTCCCGAGCACTTGCCTGTGTTTATTCATCACTGTTATGTCTTTCAAATGTTATTTTTTGTCCACCTCTATCAAATGTACCTATTATTATTCATATTACCTTTACTGTACATGTTAACCTGTTGAATTTAATTTTTTTAATTTTGTTCTTTTTAAACTGGACGCTTGTGAAAATGGGCAATTTTTGCTGACATGCCTTTCCAGTATAACAAATAAAATGAAATACAATTAAAATGAAACATGTTCCAGTAACAAAACACAGGACTGGAAAAAATCATGTTCCTTGGTTAAACTCAGATTTGATAAAGCAAATGACGACAAGGGATCTCTTATGGGAACAATACTGTAGAAGTAAAGCAAATCGTGATTTAAACACGTATCATAGATTTTGAAATGACTGTAAAATCAAATTAAAAAAGGTTAAACAGGATTATTACAGAAGAAGACAAATACAAGGTTAGTCCCACCCAGAGACCTTTTGGAACTTATTCCAGAATTCGGTAAACCCACAAACTGTATGGGTATTGATAGTATAGAAATGAACAATAAATTATCAAGTACTAAAATTGACATGACCAGGGTTTTTAACAACTACTTCACAAATATGTCCCTTTACAAAGGAACAAATAAACACTTCCTATAAAAATACTAAAAAAAACTTTGGAGACATCAAATATCCAGAAACAGAAGTTTAATTATTTTGCGATTAAAGAGCAGGATACATAAAAAATTCGCAGTCTCTAAACACAAATAAGGATGCGGTCATAGATGAACTGCAGCCCAAACTATTATATTTGACTGCTAGGGAAATTCCCAGTCTGCATCTATGTACTGTGCAGAGTTCCCAAAAATTAGAAACAGCCTGTCATGGTGCCTATATTTAAGGTGGGCAACAGGCATATTATATCAAACTGTAGACTAAAACTGACAAAGATGGTAGTATTTAGCCAGCTGACAAAATATCCAGAAGCAAATTATCTGTTTGTTAAGGACCAGTGTGGCTTTAGAAGTGGGTACAGCACATTGACAACCGTGGTCAGATTGTCTGGTGCTATCTATGATAATATTGATTGTGCCACTACCTCCAGTTGTAAGATTCTATATTTGAGATCAGCCAATAGCCTGCCGCAGCCTCCCAGCTAACCTTCCTTTACTCCCACAGCATCTGATTTCCTACTACAAGGAAACACTCAAGATAATATAATAGGGCACACCTACAAGGCAATCCAAGAGGCTACAGCAGACACCACCTTGTCCATTCGTCAAAGGTGGAATGCCAAACTACATACTGCACATACAATAGCCGAATGGAACAAATTCGCCATTAACACCTATCACCTTATCTCCTCAACCTAGTAGAGAGAATTCTCCTGGAAATGTCACTACAGGTTCTTTAAACCACCAGACATAGTGGTCAAATATGCGGGCGAGAGGATGGCCACATGCTGGAGAGGATGCGGCTAACTCCCTGCAGACACAACACATATTTTTTGGGCATATCCCAATATTCATCCTTGTGGCAGACAGTAATCCAAGAACTTGAGGTCACCTCTGAATGTACAGGGGCAATTACCCCCTCATTAATATTATTAACAATTCCTCTAGAAGGATCAGGACTAGACTGCTTTAGTCTTTGCTTAGTACTCATCTCTGTCATAGCAGCAAAAAAGGCTATCACCTGGATCTCGCACATGTCTAAAATACCAACACAAGATAGTTGGAGTTCCATAATGGTGGATGTCTACACCATGGCGCGCATGGTCTCTATATCTACAGTATATGGATAAACCCTCCCATTTTTAAATTAACTGGAGGAAGGGGTGTTATATCAAATAGAAATTACTCAGACTTTGTACCATAAGGGAAAACCTCTCACCACTCTTACCTGGACTCCTATACTCCTCTGTTACTTATCACCTGAACCCCTGTTTCTCTTCTTCTATTACTATTTCCTACTTAATCTTTCTTACCATTTTCATTACAAGGTTTAGTGGACAGATATAATATTTGATAAGTCAAAATGGAAAAGACATATGCTCTTCTGACAACAACTAAGGACTATCTGCATAAATTTCTATGCCTACATGAAGAAATATAAGTAATACAAAGCACCGAAGGGTAACATAACCTTAAGAAGGACATGAATGTACAACCTACTTAAGCTTTAAGGAATACCTTTGGTATCAATATCCTAGGTTAAGTTTTAGGCCCTACAGGAAAAACTAAAAGTGTATCCTAAGAGAGATGACAGCAACTACATATGTTCTAACTATTATATAATGTACTATATCCATTTGACTTAATTAATGTACTAACTTGTTGAGTATGAACTGTCTCATGTACTATATGTAATTGTAATTGTAAATAGTTTTTTCTTCTTGTAATTAATAAAAACAAAGTTAAAAAATAATAATATTGTTTCTGACTTATTAACAGGTGCAATATTTATTGACTTAATCAAGGCCTTCAATCTAATGGACCATGTCATACGGGTCAAAAATCTATCTGAAATTGGTTGTTGATTATACTCTGCAGTGGTTTGAGGACTATCTGTATGGCAGAAAGCAATTGGTAAAGATAAGCACAACTAAATTTCTCTACATAGAAACATAGAAAGTGTTGGCAGAAAAGGATCGGTAGGCCCATCTAGTTAACCCTATTTTCCCTGCCTATTACTACACCCTGGACCCTATTTGGTCGCAGGTGTCCCTACCTCCTCCCTTACCCCTACTTATTATACCCATGTGCCTATTCCATGCATGTTTGAAGCTCCCCACTGTCTTTACTCCTACCGCTTCTTCTGGTAGCTGTTCCAGGCATCTTCCACCCTTTTTTATAGTTTTTCTATTTTTCACCTCCTTCATCGCGGAGTGGATCTCCGCGATCCCCTGCCGTTGACACCCTCAACCCCCGGGCTCGGTCTGACACCCACACAGAGCCAACCTTTAACTGCTCATGCTACTCTGTGGCAGGATCCTCTCAGGAGCCGGGGGGCACCAAGCACGGCCATCAGCCACCGAGATCACTGCCCTGCTATTTTCCACCTGTTTTTCACCCACACTTTTGCACTCCGCCCCTTGCTGGCACCACTCTACTAATGCCCCCCGGTCATCACCAGGTGCTGCTACAGAGTGGTGGATCCCCTGGATCCCTCCCCAGGATAAGAGAGCAGTCCTCCAGATGCTCAATCCTATCCCTCCCCTGCCAGCTCCTGGCAGCCCGGACTCATGTCTGAACCGGGTCACCAGCATGTCACGGTGTGGCATCCAGCGCCCCAACCCTCAGTGCCACCAGGCCAGCCCAGCATCTTCCACCCTTTCTGTGATGAAGTATTTCCTCATGTCCATCTTAAAATCCCTCACACACACACACACAAGCTTCATAGCATGCCCTGTGTTCTGGTGCTCCCTCCTGCAGCTTGTTCATCCATGTGAGGTACTTACAGGCTCAGTCATATCCTCTCTTACTCTCCTCACCTCCAGGAGTACATATTGAGCTCCTGCAGCCCTCCTCATATGGTTTTCATGCAACCCACCATTTGGTAGTCCTCCTCTGGACCACTTCCACCCTGTTGAGGTCCTTGCATGAGTTCAGCCTCCAGAACTGGGCACAGTACTCAGGTGGGGTCTCACAAGTGAACAATACAGAGACAAGATCACCTCCCTTCTTCTGCTTGAAATCCCCTCCTATGCACCCCTGCACCTGGCTCACCTTGCCTACTGCCTTGTCACACTGCCCTGACACCTTGAGATCATTACATATGGTCGCCCCAAGGCTCCTCTCTTATTTCATAGTTGTAGGTACCTCCTCCCCTTCTTATACACAGCCCCTGGTTTTCCCCACCCCAGCTGCATGACTTTGTACTTTTTGTTAATGAAAAAGTGGAGGGTGTGCAAAGTATGGCCTCTAAACTTACATACAACATCATCAAAATGAAACTTATGAAAATAGACTTGAAAGCCTTAATCTTATGTTCTTGGAAACCAGGCATGCCAGAGATGATGTCATGCTTGTGTATGACATTATACAGGATCCTTACCTTTTTTAAATTAATTAAATTTAGAATTCAAAACAAAGTCCACTAGCATACATGGGCACCTGCTACAATTTAAATCTCAAAAGGTTCAGAACAAATATTAAGAAATACTTTTATATACAGCATGCTATCAATCCATGGAACCAATTACTAAGCAAAATAATAAACAGTAAAACAAAATCAGAATTCAAGGCAAAATTAGATAGATATGCTAAATGGAGACAGTTTAACATATCATACTTGAACACAGGAGGTAACTAATGGGCTCACGCCTTTCTAGTTCCTAAACCCTTTTATTATAAACTTTAGTATGAAACCCAGCTGCAATTCCCTTGACCACTCCCCTAGTTTCCACAGATCCCTTTGCATTCTCTCTACCCCTCCTGAGTGTCCACTCTGTTGCAGATCTTTGTGTCATCCGCAAGGACACCCCTCCCAGTTTCTCCCGCGGTGTCACTTATGAAGACATTGAAGAGTACAGAGCCCAGTACTAATCCCTGCAGTACTCCACTGGTCAGGTCACTCTTGACCTACAAGTGACTGCCATTTACCACAACACTCTGCCTCCTAGCTCTCAACCAGTAAGAAACCCAGCTCACCACCTTCTTCCCCAACCCCTGGCTGCTAAGTTTCTTTATCAGCCTCCTGTGTGGTACAGTGTCAAAGACCTTATTGAAGTCCAGAGAGACCACATCCACTGCCTTTCCCTGATCCACCTCCCTAGTTATCCAGTCAAAGAAATCTATGAGATTTGTTTGGCATAACCTCCACCTGTGTCCACTCCCCCCTTCCCCTGGAGCCTGTAAATGCTTGTCAGTCTGTTCCATCCCCCTTCCACTGTGAAGACCGAGTAGAGGACTTCTGCTGATGTCACGGCTAAGATAACAGCTTAAGAGAAGAGCTCCTCTCCTATCAGGATTAAAAAAAACAACTTCTTACAGCCAGAAAATAAAGAAATAGAACAAAAATGGCAGCAAAAGAAAAAGGAAGCGAAAGGAACACAAGATCGGACTCCAAAAAGGGAAACATACCTAATGATGGCTCGAGATATCGAATCTTGCCTCAGGACTGCAGCTGAAGTGCATCGCCAAGTAGTGAAATAGGCCCTGGCTATGATCTACGGACAGGGAGGAGAAAGACTTACAAGGCAGAGATTTGAAATGATCCTGTCAGAAATACAAGCATCCAAGTGGAAAATAAGTCGAGTTCATAGAACTCAAAGAAAAATTCTCGGGCTTTGAAAATGGATCGGGACTGCTGAGCAGAAGGTGGAAATAATAACAGAGGAAACAAGCAGCTCGGCCTAACATAATGGAAGCCCTCAGTAATGTACACAGAAAACTGCAAGAAAAATGCCTGGATGGAAGCCAGATCCAGACATGAAAATTTAAGAATCTCGGGGGTTCCGGAGGACATTGAAAAACAAGATACGTGTAACTTTCTGCAGAATATGCTGGCGGAGGTACTGGGGCTGCCACCGGAGTATGAACTGAGACTGGAGCGGGCACATAGAGCCTTATATTCCAAACCTACAGACCCAAATGCAAGACCCAGAATGATTATTATGAAGTTCCAAAGTTATAAAATCAAGGAGGACATACTAAAAAGAGCATAGCAGAAGGGCATGGTGCAGTTCCACGGATCATGACTTTATTTTGATCAAGACTACCCACAGGAGATACAAAAGCAACGAATGCAGTACCTGGAATTGGTGAAGGCACTTAAAATGAGGGGAATTAGATGCCAAATGCCTTATCCAGCCAAATTGAGAGTCCACTGGAAGGAGGGCATCCAAATTTACCACACACCGGAGGATGCAACGGCAGCCCTGAGGGAGCACCAGATTCCACTTCAGCAAAGGCCCAGACCACGAGGTGGATTGGAAAGGAGAGAGGGACCGAAAAATTCAGGCATGGTTGTGAGGGGGAACTTCTGGGAAGACGGATGGAGCACAGCACACACGACGATGTAAGAGATCAGGAACACACTGCACCAGTTAACCACGCCACAGGGAGCAGATGCAATGGCAGTGAATGGCAATCAGACTTGAGCATTGATGGAGGAACCAAGAGACACTGCTGAACCACAGTGACAGGGGAAGATGTCAGATGAGTGCCCCAAATGACTTTTTGCATTGAATACACACTGGGGGGGGGGTAATTTGGACCATGGTGGGAAGCAGAACACATCAACCGGGAACAAAGAGAAAGAAATAAAGGCAATATAGATAGTAGGGGGGATATAGTAAAACAAAGCTAGTTAAAGAAAAGGGGGGGATTGTAAAACATAGAAAAACCAAGAGGCAACTGGACCCTAGTTTCGTATTATATTATTTCAAAAATGTCATAAAGGGCAAACAAACACCACCTCAAAGGGAGAAAAGAGAAGGACAAAGTGACCTACAAAAGGAAGGAAGTGTTTCAGAAATAACAGGTCACATAGGGGGATTTTAATGGAGAGGATAAGGGGAGAGGAGGGGCAGATTAAAAGATTAAAGAGGAGCTAGCTAGATAACTGGACATTCAAAGAGAAGGGAATATTTGGGGCAAGGAAGAATAGAGTTATATGTGGAGATGCAGGAGAGAAGATGAAGGAGACAGGGAAAAGAGGAACAACACAAAAGCTGGGGATACATCGAACAATACTGCATGATGAAACAACAACAAGAAACTGGGAAAGGATGCACTGTAGAAGTTTAACAGAACTATGAATGTAAATGCCCTCAATACTTTTCTCTTGTTTTTTTTTATTGTAGAGACCCATGCACAGAGAGGAGATCGCACCGGTTCTTCGATGTTTAGACCAGCCAACTGATGCCTAGTCCACAGAAGCTGGGGAGCAATCGGAGGACAGTGGAAACCAAGTGCAGAGGGACAGTAGCCATGATATGACCCATGCAGAAGGTAAGGGGATAAGGAGGGGGGCAGGGGGAAGTCTGAGAACCAAATTGAGTAACAAGGGGCGGAGGAGATTTACAGGGACACATTTCTAGATAAAGGGTATTGCATGGAAATGTGTAGTCATGGAAAATAAGAAAAACAGGAACAAAGGAGGAAATACTGTGAGACATATATGGAGAAACAGAGGGGTCAGAGAGAGATAAAGGAAAGATGGAGCAGGATCACAGGGGAAAAAAATTGTACAACTTGATTCAATGGGGGAGGATGAGGGGGACAGACTTAATGGCATATAAGTTACTAAAAGTGACAGTCAAGATCGGTCAGAGGGATGGTGCAGGGGTTGTAGAATCACTGACCAAAGTAGTGGCCCCCATGTTGGGGGGACGTGGTACCACTACTACTCTGGACGCAGGAGTTGAGATGGAGGAGGCTGCATCCAGAGACAGGGAAAATAAGGATACTTTCCTCAACCTTGGAGGTACAGAAAATTGGGTTGCACAAAGTTGTGCACAAGTTCGCCAACAAGGTAAAGTTATAAATGGTAGGAAAAAGAAATGTTATAAAGATACAGAGTCAACAGATGGGAAAAGGGGACGACAGGGCAGAGAGAAGGAAGCAGGGATCAGAGACCGCCAAGGGAGTAAAAGGCGATTGGAAATCCTTAATGTGCACAATGTACAAAGAGAACATGACCAAGGTAATAACATATAATGTTAACGGTCTGATCAACCCAATTAAGAGAAAGAAAATTATGACAGTAGTGAAGCAGATGAAGGCAGAAATCATATTCTTGCAAGAGACACACCTAACAGAAATAGAGCACCAAAAACTGAAGCAGTTTGGATACCAGGAAGTATATGCCTCATCGTACAAGACAGGTAGGAGAAGAGGTGTAGCCATACTGATTCACAGAAGCACACCATTTGAATATACGCACACGGAAATAGATAAAGAGAGGTGGTATGTAATCCTAAAGGGGAAACTACATGGACAACAGGTGACACTGGTAGCAGTATATGCGCCCCCAGGATCAACTTATGCCTTTTATAGAACACTCTTGCTTAGGATCATGGCGCAGACGGAGGGTCTCTTGATGTGTGGGGGAGATTGGAATCTCACTCTAGATCCCCAAACAGACAACACATCTAAGATCCCCAGACCAGCACACAAAGCAACAAGACAGGTCAGGGTCTTGATACAACAACTGGGACTACAGGATGCATGGAGATTCTTGGAAGGTAGCACCAAAGGATATACATATTACTAACAGATGCATAGCATGTACTCTAGGCTGGACATCTTCTTGATACCAATGGAAACACTTTTGAAGCTAGTTAGAGGGGAGGTAGGGACAATAGGAGTTTCAGACCATGCCCCCCTCACGATAGAACTACAACTACAAGAAACCCGGAAACATAATTTCTGGAGACTAAATCTCTCTCTTCTGAGGGATAGGGAGGTGCTAGAACAGATACCTCAGTTAATAGATACAACTTTAGCAGATCATAAAGACACAGAATCCAGTAAGACCATGATATGGGACACAATAAAAGCAATGATCAGGGGGGAAACTGGTAGCTATAGGAGCAGCAAGGGGAAAAAAAAGAGTAAAAAAGCAGAGGGAGATTGAGGAACAAATTAAAATGCTGGATAGTCAATGGCAAGAAAAGTTTAATAGTTAGGGGGGAAAGGAATACTTACACTCAAGAAGGAGCTGAACAAGCTATTAGAATTTAAGATTGAGTAGAATTTAACCTATTTAAGACACAAATATTATGAAGGGGAACCTAGGGCAATGAAACTTCTGGCATACAGACTTAGAACTCATAGAGCTAGGGCATAAATAGTTAAAATTCAACATCCAACATCGGGAGTACAGGTAAGAACAACGGAAAAAATAATTAGTGCATTTGAGTCGTAGTACAAACTACTGTATAGCCTCAAAGCTGAGAACCCCACACAAGAGATCACAACTTTCTTAGACCAACTCCAGTTACCAAAATTGACAATTGAACAAAACCAATTGTTAATCAGACCAATAAGGGAGGAAGAAGTACGGCAGGTAATAGGGGAAAAGCAAAACAGGAAAGTGTCCAGGCACAGATGGATTACCTGCGGAATTCTATAAGAAATTTATAGACAAAATAGCCCCTTCATTGACAGACACTTTTCAAGCGATAATGGACAAAGACGGAGAGACCCCTCCCTCATGGTCACATGCAATTATCTCGGTAATCCCTAAACCGGGCAAACGATTTGACTAACTGTGGTTCATACCATCCAATTTCAATTCTGAATGTGGACTACAAATATCTGACAGGTATACTAGCCAAGAGAATGGAGGGAATTAATACCTTTGTTAGTTCACCAGGACCAAGCGGGCTTTGTAATAGGGAGACAGGCCACAGAAAACATAAGAAGAACTATACACATTGTAGAAAATTTAAATAAGACTAAAACACCGGCAGTTATAATCAGTATGGACGCTGAAAAAGCTTTCAATAAGGTGGACTGGACATACGTATTCAAGGTGCTGACTCACTTAGGCATCCACAGTCAAATTATAAAGGTATTACAAAGATTATACAAGAATCCACAGGCATATCTTAGAGCTAATGGCTACAGTACCTATCAGCCAGATTCACATTAGGAAGGGGGCACACAACAAGGGTGCCCCATGTCACCACTCTTGTTTGCTCTTTATTTAAAGCCTCTTGCCCAATGGCTAAGACAACACCCGGAAATACAAGGGTGACGGTGGGGAACAGGGAACATAAAGCAGCCCTATATGCGGGCGATATCCTATTGTATTTAACTCAACCAGAGACCTCAGTTCCTAAAATGCTGGACAAAATGCGGAAACTCTCTAAACTATCTGGCTACACTTTAAACACTAACAAAACTGAACTATTAAGAATACACTATAATCCTTCAACCCAAATACAAAGTAGATACCCAATGAAATGGTCCCTGACAAAACTTAAATATTTAAGTATAACCCTCAGGAATGCTAACACAGACTTATATGCAGACAATTTATTAAGGCAGATCAAGGAAGACATAAAGAGATGGGGACAAATTCCAATAACAATGAATGATAGAATACAGGCAATTAAAATGAATGTTCTTCCAAGACTGCTATATACATTTCAGTGTGTACCCCTAGACATAAAAAAAATCAAAAAACTGCAAGACATGCAACAGATGATTTACAAATGTATCTGGTCTGGGAAAAAGACCTAGAGTTAGTAGGATATTCACAACTGGAAGGAAGTGGGAGTTTGGTCACTCTCAGACATAAGAGAATATTGGCTAGCAGCACAGCTTCGATGGGCCATGCAATGGGGGAACCCGAACATGAAGGCACACTGGAGAGACCTGGAGGAGTGGGCGGGAGGGGGAGACCCACTAGAAGAAAAAGCATTTGCTATAAAGTGCACACATAGAAGGTAGAGGAAGGAGAACGTAGTGATGAGAGTGACAACAGGGGCTTTACAACAATGGTAAAGGTACCAAGCAGTGCAAAAAGACAAATGGAAATACAGATGGTGGACACAGAATAGAGAATTTACACCAGGACAGACAGACCAATGGTATAAACATCAAAAGCAGGAGAGAGTAGATACCCTGCAGACACTATGAGGGAGAAACAGTGACCTTTGAGGAAGGTAGACTTAGATATCATTGGAGGAACAGGACAAACTCAGATATTACCAAATGATAGGATATATCAAACAAAAGCACATGGAGAACCAAAACAAATATTTCTCAGTAGAGAATGAGGTGACACTTGAACAACTGCCACATAAACAAGATCTGAAAGGAGGCGATAACAATGATTTATCAATTCTTCTTAGCTCACAAGGGTCGGAAACCACATATATAATAAAGAAATGGGAAGAAGGACAGGGACCCATTTAGCTGAGTCAGAATGGGGGAAGATATGGGAGGGAGGATTTAAAGTATCCTCAGCACCCAAATGGTGGGAATTCCAGTGGAAAATCAACATGAGGTATTTCATAACACCACACATGAAGGTGTCCTGGGGAAGTGAGGAACTAGGAAAATGTTGGAGACAATGCGGGGAAGCCAGAGCTACACATGAACATACTTTTTACATGTGCCCTAAGATACAGGATTTCCTTGGGGCAGTAAAGCACAAACTGGCAGAAATGTTTCAAATACAGGGGCCAATACACATACAACATTGTTAATGGGGTCTCCCACCACAAGGGATGAAAGACACCAACAAGAAATATTTATGGAGAATCCATATCGCTACACTGGGGAAAACAATAACTAAGAGATGGCTGAGTCCGGAACCACCTACAATAACAGAATGGAAAAAAAGTGGTGGACAGAGTGCATGAAATGGAAAGACTCACCTATAAACTCCAGGACAGACAGGAGAAATTTGCAGAAAGGTGGACAAGATGGACATGGGAAATGGAATAATACAAGGGTAAGATACAGAAAGGGGAGAAGAGATGACAGAGAAATAGAGAGGGCTGACAGAACCGTAGCACATAACTGTAAGGAGCTTAGTCTAAATGACAGCCATATACAATAAAGATCAAACCTGCACCGAACTGCCCAGGTGTACCCCAAATAGGAGAGCCACAAAACACTGAACCAAAAGGAGTAAAGAGACTTAGACTCTGTATTAAATGTATGTAAGTTATAGATGGCAGTGTTTTATTCTTGTCTGATTAAGTTAAGACAATTATAAGTAGGGAGGAGCACAGTTAGAAATGGAACATGAAGGAAACAGGAGAAATGGAGAAATTGTGAAATATTTGGAACAAATCCAAAGTGACAGAAATATGAAATACCTGTATAATGTAAACACTAACTGGAAATGATGAAGAAATCTGAATGTATGTAACAACAACTCATTATGAAATAAAGTAAATATAAAAATAAAAAAAGACAGAGTAAAGTACGTGTTTAAACTTTTAGCTTTTTGCCTTGGTGTTCCTCTGCACCCCCACCCCATCTCAGATCCTCATTATTATGCAACTCAAGTCAAGAAGGTGAGGATCATGGAAAAACGGATTGCTTGGCCAGTGCAAAGGAAAGGGGCAGCCAGCCCCGGTGTAAGAACACCCAACCAGGAAGTCCCTTGCATTCATAAAGCTAGGAAACAAAGAAATCCACCGTCCACTCTGTTTTAAAGCTTCAAAACAATGCCATGTTTATTTATCACTAGTGGAAACAGTGAAAAGTAAGTTGGCTACAGGCCACAAACAGCCCTATTGATGAATAAACATAGCATTGTTTTGAAGCTTTTAAACAGAGTAGACAGTGGATTTTTAGGTTCTATGAGTGCACGAGATGTCCTGGTTGGGTGGGTGTTCTCATTATACCACCCCTTGCTTTCTTCCTTTCGCTTACATACCCAAAGAAGGACTTATCCCCATATTGACCTCCTGGGCGATCCTCTCCTCAGTTTTACCCTTTTCTGTCCTTACCCTCCTTTCTGCTGCCCTTTGTTTATCTAGATATACCTCCTTGTCCACCTCTGTTTGGGTCTCCTTGTACTTCCTGAAATCTTGATTTTTTTTTCTCCCTTACTGCCTTAGCCATCTCCTTTGAGAACAACAGTGGCCTGTTTTCCTGTTACCCTTGCTTACTACCTTCAAACAGCTTGCTGTTACCTTGAATTTTCCTCATTCATTCTTTTCCATTGTGTCTCCACCCTTCCCCCGGCTATCCCCCTTCAAGGTATTTCCTAAGGCAGTCTCCTATTTCTTTAAAATTTGCTCTCCTGAAGTCCAGGACCCTTGTCCTAGTGTAATTATTCTCCTGCCCAATCCGTGTGCCAAACCACACTGTACGACAGTTGTTTGTACCCAGGTTGGGCTACCTGCTGTGACATCTGTAGTGCTGTCCCTGTTTGTAAGTACCAGATCCATCACTACCCCATCTCTAATGGGATCTGTAACCAGCTGCCTGAGAAAAAACCCTTGCAAGAAGTCTAGGATGACCCTGCTCCTAGCTGTAGCTGCAGCCATGATGTTCCAGTCCACATCCATCAAATTAAAATCCCTCATAATTACTACTTCCCCTCTGCTTGCCATTCTGCTAATGGCCTCCCCCAAAACCATGTTCAATTCCTCCTCCTGTGTTGGTGGCCTGTACACCACCCCCACTAGAATAAAGTTCCCGGAACCCTTCTCTATACCAACCCAAAGAACCTCTAGCCCCTCCTGTTCCCTGTTGTGTCCTTGTATCTCAGTGACCTTTATACCTTCCGTTACATATAAAACAACCCCTTCCCCTTTCCTCCCTGCTGTATCCCTTCAAAACATGTAATCCGATATGGCTACCTCCCAGCTGCAGTTGTCAGTGCACCATGATTCTGTTGTGGCCACCAGATCTGTACTGGAAATCACTGCAGGGGTTCCACAGGGTTCCATTCTGGGGCCGCTCCTGTTTTCTGTCCTTATCAATGACATTCCAAAAGATTCTGAAGATGTAACTTCAATTATGCAGGCTGGTGACACAGCTTAATACTGTGCTGGGAAAACAGGAGCAGTCCTAGAGGAATGAGTCCAGGAGCCATATATTCAAAAGTGCAAAATGGAGCACAAACATTTGCTCTGTCTTGCAATAGTGCTGGTGGCAATATTATATTCAGATGACTAGCATAGGGTGCTAGTCATCCTGAATATAGGGCCATTGTTGTCCAGCTAGCCACTTAGCTCTCACCCACAGCACCCCAGAAGAGGGTCGCTGCAGTGGCTACGCCAGGCTAACTTTGCAATATTCTAAAGTCCCTATGCAAATGAGCCCATTGGGAATGCAAGGTGCTAAGGAGCCATTTGCTTGCCCATTATGGCCTCATTTGCATGGGGTTGGAGGTCCTTTAGCACTGATAGATGCCCGTCCCATGAGCTGTCCCTGGTGCTAGCAGCTTCCACCCTCCCTCCAATCCCAGTTCCCCATAACCAGGTAAAACTTCCCAGGTGTCTAGTTCTCCCCACCTCACCCAATCGCTGATCACCATCCCATTATTTAATTTCTGAACATTTCCCTGGCAGTCCAGTGGTCCCTCCCTGTCCTGATCACCATCACGTTAAATACAGAGTCATATTTATTTATTTATTAAAGTGTTTCACCAGGAAAAACATACTGAGCTCAAATGGCTCGCTTCCAGATGTGTCCTGGGGAAGGAATTGGGAAATTATATAAACAGTGTCACAAAAATGTAAATACAGAGAGTACAATAGGATATAATATACAGATGTTACAGCAGAGAATAGAGACGGGTATATATAACATGTGCAATATACAGAGTCAGCAGATAGGAACCTAGGTACAAAACAATGTACAGGGAAGTGACTCAAAAGTGCAATATAACAGTGTCAGCAATTTAGAAATATACAAGAAGTGCAATAAACAGTGACAGCAGTTACAGCAAATAAAGCAGTTTGCAGCAAATGAGAGCAAGGCCAGGCACGTTAATGACAGTGGCAGGAGGGGAGATGTGGAAATGGAGAAGAGATACAGTATAAGGGAGGATTTAGAGGGAGCAGAGGAATGTTTAAGGGACAGAATTCCAGAGTTTAGGAAAGTGGAAAGAGAAGGCAGACTGGCCAGCTAGAGTTTTTCGGGAGAGAGCTTGAGGGAGTGAAACCAGAGTTTTGGAGGAGTAGGAGGAGGGTGGAGGGAGAGAGTAGGGAGTCAAGATAGGGGAGAGAGGATAGCCAGAATTGTGAGGTGAAGGAGGCACAGTAGGACAGACGGCGATCCTCCGAAGGGAGGGAAGGAAAAAGAAGAGTAGAGAGTACAGTGGTAGGCTGGCACAGCAGTTAGAGCAAAGTGGCAGAAGGAGTGGAAGAGAGCATCTAGTCTAGCCAGGAGGACTTAGGGGCAGCACCATAGATTAGGTCATCGTTGTCAAAATAGGAGAATCATCTTGGTAAGGATGTCTCGGCAGGTAGGGAGGGGGATGCAGCTTTTGTGCCTATAGAAGGCACCAAGTTTAGGATGGAGCTTTTTGTGAATGCCGTCTATGTGCTGGGAGAAATGGAGGTGACAGTCAAGCCAGACGCCTAGGTACTTGAAGGTAGGCACATCGTCAATAGGGACTCCGTCTAGGGTGTGGAAGGAAGGGAGGGCCGTGAATTTGAAAAGCCTTGGTCTTGTGCCAAAGCACATAGAGACCATCTTTTCAGCATTAAGAGATAGCTGATTAGACTGAAACCATTGTGGGACTGAGTCAAAATTAGGTTGGAGCTTGGACATCAGCTAGGCTGGTGATGAACCGGAGACAAATAGGAGTATGTCATATGCATACATGTGTATGGATGCAGATGAGCAGGCAGATGGAAGGTCATTTAGAAATATAGAAAATAAGAGTGGTCCAAGTATGGAGCCTTAGGGGACACTGGTGGTAATGGGGAGGGGGGATATGGAACGTCCAAGCCTCACAGATTTATTTTATTTTTATTTTTTGATTTTATTTTATAACATCAGTTTAACAACCTTTGAGCCAGAGGCTCATTTACAAAAGTACCTCGTCAAGAGGACAAAGACATACATATAAGAGACAATAAGCAATACAGTACAGCAGTAAGGCACAGTCAGGTTACATGTAAGGTGAAGCAATCAGCAACACAGTTCAGCAATAAGGTACAGTCATGTTACAGGGGTTGCGAGCCACAACACTGCTATCCACAGAAAAGTAGGATATGTGCTCCTTTTTTTTTTTTTTTAAATGAAGTAGGAAGTAGGGTAGAAGAGTTGAAAGGAGGCACAGCGGGGGGGAGAGCAGGGATAAGGAGAAGTGCAGCTCAGCAAGCTTTGTCATGGGGGTGGAGGTGGGGGTCAGGGGCAGTGGCAGGAGTGTGGAAGTGGGCAGGTGAGTTTTCAGGCTGTATTTGAAGTTAGTAGCGAGGGGCATTTGTGGCGCTTGCTGGAAGGAGATTGTACCAGGAGGGGCTCTATGGGAAAGCCCTTTGGCCCTGGGAGGTCCGTGCCCTTGGGATGACAAGGGCAGCTCTGCTGGAGGCGAGTACGTGCCGAGGAGTTGGATCAGTGAATAGAGTTAGCAAGGCCAGGCGGGATAGACTATGGAGAGCCTTATAGGCAATTTGACAGGATTGGAACAAGAGGCGCCATCAAGGTTGAGTATAGAGGACATGGAGTAAAGATGGCAGGTATGGGTGAGTCTATGGGCACTGGTAAAAAGTCGACAGGCTTTATTGAGCATTAGGCATACCTTGCGGAGGGCCGTCTGGTCTGCCGCGCCATATACTGGAAGGCGTAGTCGATTAGGGATAGTATCGAGGAGGTGACAGCCAAGCGGAGGGCGTTTGCGGGGAGGCATTTTTTGTGCCGGTAGAGGATACCCAACCGTGCATTGGAGGCAGAGGTCAGGGCAGCGATATGGTTATGAAAGGAGAGAGCAGAATCAAGATTATGCCAAGGTATTTATCTGAGTGTACAAGTTCTATAGGGTGCTTAAGGGAGTGGACAGAGAGGAAAGTTGCTGGACTTATTTTGAGGGTGTGTAAAAGCATAGATTTAGTTTTCTTAAGGTTGATGATGAGAGGTGGTCCGAGAACCAGGTTTCAGCTGAGGGGTAGGCAAGCTGGAGGGAGTTCTGGAGAGAGACGGGTTACTGTCGGAGGCAAAGTACTGCATCATCAGCGTGAGTAGGACATTTCCTGCACGTACATTGGGCAGGGAGTTGAGGAAGAGAGAGAACAGTAATGGACCAAGTATGGAGCCCTGGGGAACTCCCGAGTGGATTGGGCAGGTACCGGAAAGAGTGTCACCAATCCTAACACGTTGAGAGCGGTTGGACAGGTAGCTGGTGCACCAGGAGACTGGACCAGAGGCAAAGCCCACACTGGCAAGTGTAGCTAACAGGAGAGGGTGTGAGACGGTATCAAAGGCTTTTGATAGGTCTATAAGCACCGCACCAGCGAGGAGCCTGCATCAAGTGAGTTATGAAGGAAGTTAGCAAACCCAGGAGAGCAGTATTGGTGCTATGACGACTCTGAATCCATGCTGTTCAGGACAGAGGACATCGATTTCGTGAGGTAATCAGATATTTGGCTAGCAACAATTTTCTCTAAGGCTTTAGAAAGGGGAGAGAGGATAGAGATAGGCCGGTAGTTGCCTGGGAGCATCCCATCACCACCCTTGTGAATGGGGGTAACAGTGGCGACCCTCCAGACAGAGGAAAATTGCCCTACGCAGAGGGACTTATTAAAGAGGCAGATGATGGGTGAAATGACTTGTTCCAGGACCTGACGTAGGAGACAGGGATCAAGGGAGTCATTGCCAATAGAGTTGTACAGGGCTTTTAGTAAGTAGGGCCTGACCTCATGGGTGGTGACAGAGTGAGTGGAATGGGGGCAGGAGATGGGAGGGGCAGACATGGGGAGGATGGTTGAAGAAGTTGCATGGGAGCACTGCACTAAGGTCAGTGAAGGAGTTATTGAGGTGTGTTGCAATGAGGCGGGGTCAGTGGAGTAGTCCCTCGATGTCAAGCAGCGATAGTGGGGAGGAGCCCACCACTAGCTGTGATATTGTCCCAGAAGGACCTGGGGTTACCCCAGAGGAGGTAAGAGAAGCTTTGGCAATAGTCAGCCTTCACTGCGGACAGCCCACGCACTTTATTCCGGGCCGCTGCGTAGGCCTGTCTGTCAGCAGGGCGGCCTGTTTCAACAGCAATGTGCCATAGGTTATCCCGCTGCTTAAGGAGTGTGCGTAAGGCAGGGGTAATCCAGGGGGTGTGTCTTACTTTAGATCTTTGTGGGGTTAGGGGTGCATAGATGTCACAGGCAGAGTTAAAGGTGTGAACAAAGGAGGCAAGTGCCTTGTCAATATCGGGGGTGTTTAATAGCCCAGACCAATCAGTGTTGGTCAGGTGGAGTTTTAAGTCTTTTAGCCCACCCGGTCTAAGCCGACGACGATGGGTGATGTGAACAGTGGGCTTGTGCAAGGAAGTTGCCCAGGAGAAGAGAACTGGGAAGTGGTCACTAAGGCAGTCAGGGAGGATTTGAATATTATGGACACGGCTAGGCCTGTTGGTGAGGACCATGTACAGAAGGGTGCAAGTGCCCCTACTAGGATTCAACTTGGTAGGCTGGGAGACTAGTTGTGTTAGATCAATAGCAGCGAACGCGTCACAGGAGGCAGACACCTTAGGAGAAAGCCAATTGATATTCAGATCACCTACCAGGATTTGGTCAGAGGAGTTAGGTAGAGAGGTAATATAGTCAATTAGGGGGTCCAGTGCCAGGGCTTGGTTTTTGGGGGGTAAGTAAGCTGTGGTCAGGAAGACTGGACCCTGGAGGGTCAGGGACAATTTAGTGTTAAGGCCTGGGCATTATAATTAAGGATGGGGGCTAGACCAATGAGCGGGTCTTTAACATAGATGGCACAACCTCCACCTCTCTTGCCGATCCGATCCAACCGGTGGAGGGAGTAGCCTGGGAGAGAGACCTGGGCATTAGAGGTGGAGCCAGATAGCCAGGTTTCAACTAAGGCAATCACATCAGGATTATGAACAGTCACCCAGCATTGTAGGGACTCCAGTTTTTTGAGGAGGCTACAAATATTTATGGAAGCAATACGAAGTCCAGTCGATTTCCAAGGGGAACCATTGAAGACAGGCCCTGGGTTGGGATGGATGTTGCCAGATAAGAGCAGAAGGAGGAGAGTTGCCAGGGGCGTCATTTAGGGGTCACCAGGGGTCGCATTCGCGACCCCTATGAAAATGATGCGACCCCTATGACAGGGCTTGCGACCCCTGCCTGCCCTGGCTCCCTTGGGACCACCTTGGCGTGGCTCTGCTTAAAATGGATGCGCTTTGCCGGCTGCCGCTTGGCGGCGTAACATGCCCGTGGGCATCGCACACTTGTGCTGCTGTGTGAGAGGACCGGAGGTTTCAGGAGCCCTGACAGTCTGCTGGCTGGCATTAAATTAGCACAGTTGATCGGATGGCGCCGACTGTCTGTAACTTAGTTTGCCCCCGAAAATCATTGGTTGGGATTGGCAAGTGCCACACTTGTGCTGGGGCTAGCACTTCTGTGATTGGCTGGGAGGGACTGGCTGAGGCGCGAATCTGCGATGCGGCGTCACGTCGGGGAATCGGCGGATTTGACCGGGTCCATCATGCAGGCAGACAGTAAGGGCTAGGCAGCAGGTGTACCGTGTAGGTGTACAGTATTAAAGCCAAGGAAGGAAGCTTCAACCGAGAGCAGCTGATCCAGGTGGCCACGGGCGATCCGATCATCTGCACGCAATCCATCGCAGAGCGGCACGGCGGGCAGAGACAAAACAGAAGACAACTGCAGTGCAAGTCGGGACGGGACCACTTGTTGCAAAGTCGGCAGTGCAGTGTGTCAGCCGGGGAGACGGGAGAGAAAGCGTGCATCCAGGTCAGGACTGGGTTGGGAGGGGGAGTCAGTCGGCCAGTCGGGAGACTACCAGGCACTCTGGTGCTGCAGGAGTGACACTGGGGAGAGAATAGAGCGAGTGGTGGGCCAGGCAGGTGACGATTGGAGCACTCTGCAGGTGGTGCCGCCAGGTGGGGTTGCCGGTAAGGTCGGGTCGGGAAGGAGGAGGTTAGTTAGGCAGCTAAGGCAGGCTGAGTGAGCCTGAGACCTACAACAGACTCTCCGGTCACCGGGTGGTGTGGTGGCAGTCACTGACTTAGAAAGGGAGGGGCTTCAGAGTGAGCTGCTCAGTACAGTAGCAATTCGAACTCCTCTTTACTGTTGAGACCTGATGGTCCCGAAGTCCCCATCCTTGCCCTTGCCCTGATCGCTACACTTGCACACAGGTGGGGAGGGTGCTAAGGATTTAGGCATCTGGCAGGTGAGGTGAGACAGAGGAGGAGCAGAAGCCAGCGGTTTTCTTCTGTTGGAGCTGGAGTGGAGCTACGGAGGAGCGAGCGAGGGGAGAAGCTGCAGTAGCAGAGGAGTTGGAGAGCATCCGTCAGCACAGCCAGCCAGCATTGCCCAGCAAAGGTGGTAAGGTAAGCAGCTGCCTGCTGGCAGGCTAAGGACATTTTTTTCTCACTTGTGTTTGTTTGGACTGAGCTGTGGAATGATGTGGGGCCAAACAACTGACACTGCACACAATCAAGAATCTTAGTTCTTTGTGGTACAGTATATTGCTACAGGCAGGTGTAGAGTGACAGACAGACATATGTACATCCAGGACTGTGTGTGTCACTATGGCACAATCAACACAACGCTTGTACTCCCTGATACGGTTGCCCCCGTGCATGGGTATATGCAGATGTCATGCATTGTTCCTTGGGACACCAACACACCAGCCCAGACCCTGTAAAGCTGTATAGCCCCTGGGCTGCAAAGACAGTAGCAGTAGCCAATCCTTCTGGTGTTGAGACATATAAACATACAGAAAGGTTCTGCTGGTTCTGTGTTGTTGTGTCCATGGGACTAGGAAGCTGTTCAGGACCCATATACTGCCCCCTTCAATACAAGTATACACCATGGTGTACATGGGAGTATGCCTGCCTACACCCATGGCTCCTGGATAGTAGTCCAGCTATGAAACATCTTAACAACAGTGGGGTCCCCACTCCTTTCTTGCAGTTTACATCTGGGAGAGAGTTACAGCATAAGGAGGCCAATTGGCTCTGCTCAAGGGTTCACTCCAAGCTAGATGTTGAGTTGTAGTGGGATTTGAACCTGAAGTTTCTTTGTACTCTTCTCTAACCACGGGGACAACAGTCAGTTTTCCTCCTCAGCCAAATCTGCCTAAATGATAAGAAATGAGCAAGCAGGACAACTAAGCTTTAGGTGTGTGTGTGTGTGTGTGTGTGTGTGTGTGTGTGTGTTTGGAGTGGGGGATTAAAAAACTGGGCTGGGCTCTGAACATTTGGCAGCAGCAGTGCAACAGCTTACTCAATGTAATCATCAATGTGAAAAGGAATGCGACACAATTACCATTTTATTTGTAACTGTACACTGCTTCTACAAAAAGTCCCATGACGTCATGATGCTTTCAGATGTTAGCAGCCGTGTTGGACAAGTGAGAGAAGCCCTTTGTTGTACTGACCACAGAGCCACGTCCAACACTTAAGCAATAAGGCACTTTCCCAGGGTTATGTTAATGGTCTGTTAATCACTCTCTAGGGGCATAATGTGAGCGCGAGGCATTGCCGAGTGCCACTGCTAGAGAGTGATAATCCATTAACATAACCCTGAGAGTGCTATCTATTATAATAAATGTTTTTAAACAGTGTTAAACCTTGTTCAATATATGGGTAAGTTGTACAAGTATATAAGCTATTTATCCTCCAGGTGTGGGTATATGGAGGATTTACCGCTGGTGTGAGATGGAGTCACGAGGCACAGCCAAGTGGCCGAACCACACCAGTGGTGACTAAGTCCTCCAGTATACCCACACCCTGAAGGGATAAATTTATAATATACTAGCAAATGAGTTTTATTTAATTTTTTTAGATATTTTGTAAGTAACTGAAGTCAAGTACGGTTGGAAGGAGGATGTAATTTTTAAATATTTACGTGGTGTTTTAGCAAGCGGCGACAGGACAAATGGCTGCAGTTTCGATCAAAATGAAAGCGACGGATTGGACGATAGAAGATTGGCTGGTACTTTTCCAATGGGTACACTGGAGGATTTACCACGCTGGAAGGTACCAGCCAACCAATCAGGTTGCAGGATTTGGCTCATCGATTTACCACATGTAATAAAAACAATATACACCCTCCAGGGTGTGGGTACATGATGGATTTACCTTGGCTGGTGTGGTTCGGTCATGAGGCAGCCGAGTGACTTAACCATACCAGAAGAGGTAAATCCACCAGTATACCCACTCCCTGGAGGGGTATATTGCTATTATGCAATGGCTTACATTTTTGGGTGACTAAAAATATAGAAATACTTTTTGTTTCTCTTTTAAATCATCATTTTTGTTATTTTATTGTTCCACCAAAGTGAAATAGTTCCTTGTTGCTAGGCATAGTAGTGGTGATGCCCCCCCTTAGTTTTTCTTTATCTCGTTTGTCGAGGCTCTGAACTGAATTGTGTGTGTGTGTGTGTGTGTGTGTGTGTGTTTTTTTTTCCCGTGAGCATTAAGATTTGCAGTTTGATTTGTTGTTTTTTCGTGCGTCTTCCTATAGCAGGAATTTGAAAGGGCTGTCATCTGTGACCTCATGCTTCTGGTTACTGTGCATAAAATTATTGCAAGACCGGAGAATATTTTGTTTTTTAAGTGTTTTATGTTGGTTCGGGGTCTTTTTGGAAACAATGGGGCAGTCCGTCCGACACAGGAAAGTTGCTGTTACGAAGGGCTACTGAGGAGGTGATTCAAAAAATACAAGTTAGAATTTTTAGATGGCTAAAAACAGGAACCGCTGGTACTGTGAGCATTTATGGAAGTAAGCGTAGGATCGTAGTGTGTTTGCCACTGTTTGGATAATGACCCATTTCAGATTTATATTCAGACTTTACTATCCAATTCATACCATTTTAAATTACTTGGTAACTAGCTCATGTCACATTGACAAATCTCACCCTCTGGCTCACGCCCACACTGTATTCATCACCGATGGCCCCACCCACACCGTGACCCCACCCATCATGCCTAATCTCCACCTTGCTGGCTCCTATGATTTTGCTGAAATGACGCCCTGGAGAGCTGCCCTAGAAAGGAGGTGGTGGAAGGGAAGTTATGCCGTTAGGGGAGGGGTAAGGGGATGGGGCAAATATAAGGGTAGGCAGGGTAGCACAGACTGGCAATGCTAGTGTGATAAGATACAAGAGTGGGCAGGGGGTGGGAGGGAGGCCAAGGGATGGGGGTGATGAGGGAGGGAGTAGGGTGAGTGAAGGAGGATGGGGTGGGGCTGGGGAGGGAGGGCAGGGGGCAACTGGGGCACAGGAGTAGCTGAGTGGGGGCAGAATGTGGCTCTAGGAGAGGTGAGGAATATAATGAGAAGGAGAGGGAGTGGGGAACAAGCGGTACCAGGGGTAGTAGCCATGCTAGGAGTGGGAGGGGGATTGTAGAGAGACACAGAGATGGGTTTGGAGCCCCAGTGGGTGAACACAGGGGTAGTGGAGGGAGATAGGGTTTAAGAAGCTAGGAGGGGATGAGAGGAGTAAAGCACCGCCTAGTGGCCACCCGGTATGATCTGCAAATGGGAAAGTGGGACTTGGGCATAGAGATGCAGGAGGTGATGACACAGGAAGTGGCGTGGCGGCAGGTGCCTATATGACAAGGGCCGACCCTGGGTGAGGGGTGGTTGGGAGGTGGGCGGGCTAGCACCCACAGCGAGTCCTGAGAAACAATCAGTGGGCTGTGGAGCTTAGGTAGCCAGGAGCTTATCAGGACCGCGGCCGTCAATGCGCCCAGAAGCCACGTTGTTGGAGGCTTTTCTTTTACCTGGAGGTAGCAGCAGTTGAGCTTCTTCCTTCCTGCACCTCCTGTGATCGGGTAGCTTTCTGGGGGGCGCGACCTGCCTGTAAAGATAGGAAGGTCTTAATTAGTATGCAGCGGAGAATGGCGTGGTGGCTAGCTTGGGAGGCAGACTGCACACGCCAAGAGAGGTATGCAGGTAGACAACGAGTGTAAGCACAAACCCTCACCCTGCCAAGCTAATGACAGTACTGGGCTTTCTAGTGACCTTATTCAACACAGTGCTACTCAGTAGATAGCTACATAGAGGGCAATGCAGTTAAGCTGGAAAGCCACTTATTATGAGTGCTTGTACCATTATAACATACAGGTTTAAACTAGAGGATTAGTTAATTACAGCGTCTACAGATACCCACAGACTGGGACAGTGCGAATCAAATCACAATCAGGCTCAAACTGTATATGGTGAACAACAACATCAGCTACAGGATTATGCTGGTGAACATAATAAGCAGTAACAAATCAGTGGGCTGTGGAGCTTAGGTAGCCAGGAGCTTATCAGGAACCACACGACCGTCAATGCAGCAAACCACGTTGTTGGAGGCTTTTTCTTTTACCTGAGTAGCAGCAGTTGGAGCTTCTCTTCTGCACCCGCCATGTCGGTAGCTTTCGTGCGGGGGCACAGATTGAGATCTACCTGTGAGGTAGGAGCTGAACCAATGAGTGAAAGCAGAAAGACCAACTGATCTGAGTTTGTGGAGGAGAGTGAATGAGAGACAGTGTTGAATCAGAATGCTTTGCTAGATCAATGAAAATGGTGGCAGTGAGAAGACCGGGTCCATAGCTGTGTATGGACTCTGTTAGTCAGAGGAGGGAGGAGTGGGAGTGGAGTTTTGAAAGCCAGGCTGGAAAGGGGTGAAAAAGGATGAGGAGTCAAGGAAAGGAGAGAGTTGGGATAGAACTATGTGTTCTTGGAGTTTGGAGATGGTAGGGAGGAGGAATATAGAGTGGATGTTCCCAGGAGAGGAGGAGTCGCCACCTTTGTGAAGGGGGATGACAGTAGCATGCTTCCAAGATGCAGGAACTGAGGCCAGAGAAAAGGAGAGCTTTAGTAAAGAGGCAAGAGGAGCGGCAATGGCAGGGGCAATGGCAGGGGCAGAGAGGTGAAGGAGCTCAGGGTTAAGCCCACCAGGGCTGCTATTGGGGATTGAAGGCTGGCAGGGCTTTCGAAGAGGAGGATGGGGAAACAGGTGAGAAAAAGAAAGGAGGAGAAGAAGCGGGGAGATGAGTTAATTGGGGGCCGGAGGTCAAAGGAGGTTGGGAGGATAGAAGGGTAGACACACAGGTGGTAAAATAAGTGTTGAAAGCAGCAGCCACAGATGCCGATTTCCTAAACACATCCCACAAGGAGACGCGTTGGGCCCTGGACCAAAAACAACTGGTTGGCCACAAAGTCTGAATGATCCTCACAATGTCCATGATATCCGCTTGGCCAAAGACAGACCAGACAAGCTGGGTGCTGGCAACCTCCTACCGACCTCCACCACACCCCATAGAGGGGGCTGGATGGATACCGGACCTGATGGTGACAACCTTTTCCATAAAAAAATCAAGCAAGCTCATCACATCTTTCTTGTGACAATACTCCACCAGACTGCAGACAGATTGGATTGCACAATCTGTCTACAGTCTGGAAGAGCTGAGCTGGTCGATTTTGAGCAGAGGCAATTTTCCTGGACAGGAAATCTGCCTTCTTAGGGGTGATTGTCGATTGATAGACAACATAATGATCCATCAATCTAAGCCTGTCAGCCTCCAGGCTGGACTTCCACCAAACCCTCTCTAACCTTTGACCCACTCTCCTCAACTCCTTCAAGGTCCCATCAAACCATAGGGACCTTGGGCGAAGGGTGAGTAGTCAAACACGAGTAGGAGCAAAGGAATCCAGGGCATCTGTTACCACCCTATTATAGGCGAGTACAAGATTCCCTGGATCCATGCATCCACTCAATAAGCCTGACAGGTCTATCACTGCCATTAGGCCCTCTGGGGTCACCCCCCTTAAAGGGCGGTACCGGGCCATCTCCATAGGAGCTGGCCCATTAGGAGGAGCCCTGAAAATGAACCTTATGGTGTGATGGTCAGACCAACTGACTGGTTCTGCTACCAAATCATAAATTTCCATCCCCAGGAGGAACACTAGATCCAATGAATGACCACCAATGTGAGTTGCTGAGGAAATAACCTGTGTGAGGCCCAGTGTAGTCACTGTGGCAAAAATAGATAAAATACTGATGTACATATTAATATAATATTGCTGTATTGCGGTTGATCAGTGCTTTTTAGTGATAAATGTTATTTATGTGTATGTTGAATTTATATAATTGTATACAGGTGGGCCATTGGTAGTTGTTATACACACTATGCACTGAGCACTTTGAACTTCATTGTATGTAATGGCTCTGTACCTTTAAGGAACTGCCCTATTTAAATGGATATGTGTATGTCTGTACCTCCCCCTGATGACGTGGTGAGACACAAAACTAGTCAGGGATTTTTGTCAGTAGGTGCTCTTACTCTCTGGTGGCACTTTTTACGTTCGTTTGCGCACATGCGCAAGAAATGTCTTGGGAGAATAGGACACTTTGGAGGTGTGACTGTCCTGTGCAATCCACTGCTCCGTTGAGCAGGCGTGGCAGTCCTGCACCAATGGATGCAGGTGCTGTGTATGACAGCAGTGGTCTTCACTTCAAAGAAAACCACAGCTGCGATCAGTGCTGGCAGCGCTTCTGTATGAGCTGCCGAAACAAAATAAGTCCAGCTTCCTCGTCATGTTGCTGTCCTGGCCGTTGTTTTATTTATGGCTAGGCATGCAGAAATATACAAATATACAAAACAAGAAACTATTATAGCCAATGAGGGTGCCCAATCCCCCATAAATTCAAGTCTGCATGCCCCCAAAGCTTTGGTGCCACGCTGAGAGCCCACCCCAGCGTGGCAAATCTTGTTTTGGCTGGACGGGGTGCCCATCCCCATCGGCCCACGTCCCCCAAACAGCTTTTCCTGCTGCCACACTGGGAGCCCAGCCCAGCGTGGCAAACGTCCCTGTCGCCTGAATAAAAAAAAAAAAACTGTAAATAAGAAAACGTTCCATCGTTGTCTCCCACCCCTCCCACAACCTGCACCCACCCCTGCGCACCCTGCCTCCCCACCCCCCTACCCCATACTTACCTCCGGAGCTCGGCGCAACGATCATTGGTGGACCGGGAACATGTCTGCACTCTTCAAAGCCGACCGTGAACTGAGGAAATGCCGGTAAGCTGTATAATGGAATAGATAGGGTTTTCAACTTTATTGCATATCTCAGGCATTTTTTGGAATTTTTGCACCAAATTTTCAACATGGGGTTTTTGGGACCCCTTCTCATGAATGCTGTCACTGTTATGGCATTATTCGGGCCCGAAGGGTGATTTCGCAGTCACTGTGCAAAATCACCTTTCCAGAATGATTAATGAAATGACACTGCCAGTGTTCATAGGGTAGTCTCAAAAAGCCTGTTTTGGCAATTGGGCATCAAAATATTTCGTTCGGCGTGTGTTGCGCGGTTCCCTCGCACACTACGTGAGTTCACAATTTTCAATATTTTCACTCCAGATTTTCAACATTGCCATTTTGCCATACCTCCTTATGAGCAGTACAGCTGTCATTTTCACATCCTGCCCAAAAGCGTGTTTCTGCTCATGTAGCGCACAATGGCGCAGTTGATTCGTGAAATCAATGTATGGGACACATTAAGAAAATCACAGTGCGCCCGCCGGGCGCAGCGGTGGATTTACGCTAGAATACCGGGCGACCCGGTTCGGGAACGACTCGGTCAGCTGGAGGGTTGGCTGGGAGAAGGATAGAGCATCCACGGACTGCTCTCCTTCTCCGGGAGGATGGGAAGTGCTCAGGGTCGGCGCGACTCCTGGTGGAGACCAGGTGTAGCACGACTACCGACCTCAACAGTGTGTGCGTCGGAGGCAGGGCAGGACGATCCGCGTCATTGTATGTCCCTGCCTCCCGGAAAAAGGAAAAATGGGAGTATGCCGCCGGGGCCCTTGATGAAACCGGTCACAGCTTCAATTAGCCCCCTCAGGCCAGCCCTCCAACCTAGTTTGACGCCTGCGGCATGTGTCCCCAGTGCTGCAGCCCCACCGTGGGGGGTAAGCCACGGGGTATCGGAAGGGCTGGAGGCTGATGTGAGGGGTGGTGACCGGCAGATGGTACCGAAGGTACAGCGGCTGGGGCAGAAAATATAAATAAAAAAAAAAGAAAATCACAGTGACACTGTTCATGAGCAGAGGTCTTAAAATGGCTATGTTGAAAATTTGGTGAAAAATTCCTAAAAATGACTGTTTTCTGAGTGTGCATTGCGAGTTCCTATATGGCGCTCGTAAGTTTGTGAATTTTCAATATTTTCCTCCAGATTTTCAACATTGCCATTTTACCACACCTCCTTATGAGCAGTACAGCTGTCATTTTTCACATCTTGCCCAAAATGTGTTTCCACCCATGTAGCGCACAATGGCACAGTCGGTGTGCAAACTCAATGTATGGGACACATTAAGAAAATCACAGTGACACTGTTCATTAGCAGAGGTCTTAAAATGGCTATGTTGAAAATTTGGTGAAAAAATTCCTAAAAATGACTGTTTTATTGAGCGCATGCTATGCAGTTCCTACGCACGCTCGTAAGTTCACGGATTTTCAATATTTGCACTCCAATGACTTCCAAATACCTAAACAGCACATAGAAGAAAGCAACATTCGGCATTGACAAATGCTTGTACTTCTTTGTCACTGATTTTTTTTAAGCCATGTCCAAGTGCCAAATACCACTGCAAATACCTGCAAGCGAACGTTCGGCATTGACAAATGCTTGTTTAAATGCAATTTAATAAATATCAGCTATATCTCAGCAGCAGTGTGTGCGGTTTATTGTGGTTCTATAAAGAATTTTATAGTCAGATGAACAAACTTTGGAAGCAATAAAATTTCAATCACTTAGGAATAACATCAGGTCAGATGCTGAATTTTCTGGATCACATTTGAAAGGTCAGAAAGAAAATAAACAGAAAACTGGGGTTCCTATATCGAAATCAGACAAGTTTGACAAAAGTGGTTAGAAGAACTACAGTACAGCTACAGACAGTATTTGTCCTGCCTTGGAATACAATTTGATTTTACTCCATGGTTTTCCTAACTGCAAAAATACATCACCACATTTAAAAATGTCTGCCGATTTTGACAATGTTACTGAGGCTGGCTCACCCCTTGTCTAACATTGAGTATTCTTTCTCCAGTCAAAGAATACATCAAGTGGCTGTGAACGTAGTGCAAAAGATAATGGAATGTCCACAAATATTCCAAAGGTACCTGGTGACAGAATACAACCTATAGGTACTGTAATTCAAAATCTTTGTGAAAATCCAGTCAAACTGTATCAAGAAAACAATGACTAAAACAGAAATTGCCAAGCATTCATTAGGCATCAAAGCTATTAAACCAAGTATCATTAAACTGCAGTCCTTCTTGGAGTACTATTTTAAGCAGAAATTCAGAGATTGTTTGCAAAAAAACTTGATTTGCAATTTGTACTGGTTAACAGTGATTTATTCTACTGTCATATCATTATGTGAGGTATGAGGAGGATTTTTTATGTAATTCACTTTATTGAATGTTATAAAGGCATAGCACGTAAAACAGTCAATACAAAACAGAACCAACAGTACATCCTTGTCATTAGAAAGTTAAACAATGAAGGTAACGTTTCATTTTATAGTTCTTCACAGGACTTAGTTGGCAATACCATAAATAAGAGACAGGAAAACAAAGGATGCATCACAATGCAGTCCATCATAACAACAATATGTATATTTAAATGACATCTGGTGTCTTGGATCTCGTTCAGGTCAAAGGCCATTAATACCTGCAATCTTTCCCATTTATTTTCATATGATTTCAGCCTATTATGGATGCTGGCAATGAACTTTTCTGACCTTAATGCGAACATTAGCTTGACATGCCATTCTTACTAGGTAGGGATCGCCTGGTCCAACCAGTGGTGTAGAAGTACTTTTTTAGCACATGCTGATATTAGTGCTATGTGGTATATTCTGGGGCCAAATATGCCTTTTTTATAGTCCCAATTATGCAAATTTCTTTGCCCAAATCATCTTCAAGTCCTAAGAGTGGGTCAAGTTTGTCTTTATAGCCTGCCATAAAGATTTAGCTTTGAGCACGTGCATTAAAGTCCTCGAGTTCATGTCTTGAACAGGTATCTGACTGCAGCTTGCCCATTTTGTGAAGTTTAAAAGGCATGTATATTGCAGTGACCTGTGAAAGCAGAGTCAGGTGTGCCCCAGATCCATTTTGATTCTGCTTTTAGAAGCAGTAAATTAGGGAGAGGAAAAGGGGAGAACAGCTACAGCCTCCCCCTTCACTTAGCAACTAGCTGAGACAGCTAAATGGGAGGAACCTGTGACCTGTGAAAGCAGTCAGGTGTGCCCTGGATCCATTTTAAGCCTCTCTACCTGTTAGCAGCCCTCCGTGCTAAGGACCACAGCACAAAGTGCAACAAAGAAGTGAAGTCTGCCTGTAGTTGGCCAAGGAGACAGCCAACAGCCAGAAATCCTACCCAGCACACTCCAGGTACACCTGTATTGTTTGTGGGAGAAGGTTTTGGGGAACTTGCTCTCAGTCTGATATCTGTTTAAGTGGGTACTGCAGGTTAATAGAATATTCTGCCTCGGCTACAGTTAGTACTCATTGCCCATGTAAAATAAAAAAATAATTGTTCTGTTTCTCATAGCTGTATCTGTGACATAGCTAGTGTACCTGAAATTTCAGGGTTGTACTGTGTTTTAGTTGAATCTTATAGCATCACTTTATCTGGGTGAACACCTATGGTAGTTTATATTCTTGTTTTTCGTGCTGTAGCTGATTGGTACATCTACACCCTATCTGGGAAAGCACTATGAATTAAACTAGTTCTCTCTCTCTCTCTCTCTCTCTCTCTAATACAGATCTTTTTGGGATGGGGTTCAGAGGGGAGGCACTCAGTTGTGGAGATTGTGGAGCACTCTTCCCAAGGGATGTGCCCTGGAGGAGGGGCACAGCCCCACCTGCAGGACCACAGCAGAGCTTCATGCACAGCCACTGGCAGAAAGGATAGAAATATCTCAGTTGTACATTCAGCTCAGGAAGAGCTCAACCCCCACACCCCAACTCCCCCAGAGACCCACTGTCCAGGGGGATGGAGAGTGGTGGGGAGCAGGAGAGGGGGAAGCAGTAGCCATAAGCAGGTTGCCCAACCCAGTACCATCCAGACAGCAAATAACTTTGCACCTCTAGAGGGGGTTCAGGCACATAACTCCTTTGGGGGAACTCCAGGTCAGTCGATGGAAAAGGACAAGACAAGATGATGGCACCGAAGGGGCTCAAGGATGCCATGAAAATCCTAGTGGTCAGGGACTCAGTGATTAGAGGGGTAGAAAGGGTGATGGAGGAGGGGTGGATGGGAGCAGAGGGCTGGTGGTACTGGTACACCTGGGTACCAATGATCTGATGAACCAGTCGGTAGAGATGGTGAAGTGGAATTTCCATAGACTGGAGAACAGATTGGTGGCACACTCCAGCTGGCCTTTTCAAAGTCCAGGAAGCAGGACAGGATAAGGAATGATGCAATACTGGAGTTTCACAGTTGACTTAAAGGATGGCGCAGGAAATGGGACTACTTTGTGGGGACTGGGGTGACTTCTAGGTCAGGAAACTCTTCAAGGGTGACAGACTTTACTTGATGAGAGAGGGGGCCAGCACTCTGGTGCAGAAGTTTGACATCTGTATCAGACATTTAAACTGACTGCAGGGGAGACTGGATCTAGAGGAACCATGGTGGCTGGTGAGCAGAAGGGGATCTTAGCTAATACTTCCCCGTATCTGGGAGATTGTAGCAGCAAAGAGGGTACAAAGAGAGCTGTACTGCTTACTGGACTGAGGGAAGGGGCAGTAGAGAGAGGGAATGCAACCAAAGGTATAAATTAAGTGGGTTTGCATCGCAATTTGCAACCCAAGATTTGGGAAATGGAGTCAATTGTGATCATGATTAGCAGTCATTACTAATCATTCAAAACCGGCAGTAGATCCTGTAAAAAATGCCTTGTTCGGCACTGTGTCTTTAAATTTTTTTTAATTCATGTTATTCACAGTACCTTTTTCCTGTCCTCCTTCCCCTCGCCCCACCCCATTTGTCCTGAGCTGTCTGTTAGTGGCTAGATGGATGTGCCAGCATCTCCCCCCGCCAGCTCTCAGCGTGGGAGAAAGGTGATTCTGCCCTTTGCTGCATCAGCATTGCTGGTGAAAGAAGCAAGTCAGGGAGCAGGCCAGAGTTTTAACTGTGGTGAGTACATATTTTTTTGTTTGTTTGTTTGTTTTTCAGGGCTTTATTTACTTCCTCGTCATGTTTTGCATCCAGTAGTTTGTTAGTTTTGTTTGTGTTTCTAGCAGGGATGAGGGAGCCAGGAATGACCAACTGGAGGAGGCTGGGACCACAGAGAGCCCAGCAGCTGGAAGTTGAGGGAAGCCAAGGAGGCTGAGAGCCTGAGAAGAGGGGAGCAGAGATAAGAGTGGCTGAGATGTGGCAACGATGAGCAGAGGCTGAGACGCAGCTGTTTTCGGTGGCGTTGCATGTGCAGCAGGAGAATTGGGGATCTACAAAAACACAAGTAGAAACTTTTCATTCTTTATAGGTGGGGAGCCTTAACCCGAGGGAAGAAACAACAGGAGGGCACTGACTTAGCATGCAGAATCGGTGAGGGGAGTTCTACACAAATGGCAAGAAGGGCACTTGACTGGCAAGGCCGAAGACCTGGAACACTTATGCAAGGACAAAGGGGGTGGGCAGCTGAATTGTAGGGCTTATCTATGCCCCAAGGGAACAGCCAGCAGCTCGCACACTTTTCAAGAATCAGGACAGCTCTGTGGAACAAAATTGGTTCCAGCTTGAGTAGGGAGTAATGTGCCCTGCAAATGAAGAGATTGGGCATCAGCCTTCTCAGCAAACCAAACAAGTAATCATTGCACTGCTGCAATGCAGAGAGTTTGAGGACAGATTACAAAAATATAAGTTTGTGCCCTGCAGAGACTTCGCAGTGAAGGACAACTTTTGACTCTGAATTTACAAACTGTCTGAGCCAAGCATTGTGCCCTTCTCTTGCAGTTAAAATAGTTTGTACTCTCAGTCAGGTTTAGAAAATTAAGTTGTGACCTGTAAATGCAGAAATGAATCTTGGACATCAGCCTCCCTGCTGAGTCAGTGCAACCTGTGAAAAACTGTGCCCTGTTTAAATGAGACTTTTTAAAGTTTGTTCCCTGCTCTTCTCAGTGATATTTAGGGGAAAAAAGACATAACAGACATTTTGAGCTGCTAAGTGTTGTGCCTTGCTGTTGCAGTGATGGAAAGAGACATACTGAGCCAGCTAAAGTATTTATTGTGCCCTGTATTTACAGTGCTGGGTGAGGAAAGACTACAGACAGCTGCCAACAAGCATTGTTCCCTGCTTAATGTAGTGATGGGAGAAAGAGACATTTACTGTGCTGCTAAATATTGTGCCCTGCTTTGCAATGAAGAGGCATTTTACTGACTGCCAGTAAGTATTATGCCCTGCTGTGCAGTGATGGGGATGAGCTGTCAAGTGTTGTGCATTGCTTTGCAGTGATGGGAAAAATACATTTACTGTTGTGCCTTACTTCTGCAAAGACATTACTGAACAGTAAGTGTTGTGCCCTACTTTTGCAGAGACGTTACTGAACTACTAAGTGCTGTACCCTGCTTTTGCAGACATTTACTGAGCTACTAAGTGTTGTGCCCTTCTTTTGCAGAGACATTTACTGAACTACTAAGTGTTGCAGCCTGCTTTAATTGCAGTGATGGGAAAAGACATTACTGAACTACTAAGTGCTGTGCCCTGCATTTGCAGTGATGGGAAAAGAGACATTTATGAACACTATTAGTGCTGTGCCTTGTTTTTGGCAGTGATGGTGGGGGGGGGGGGTTACTCAAACTGTCTGAGCTGTTCAAGTGTTGTGCCTGCTTTTGCAGTGAAAACTTGCACTGTGTGGACATTGTGCCAACCACGGTGTGAAAAATTAAGTAATGTGCCCTGCTGTGCAGTGTGATTTGATCTCGCGCTGCACACAAAACATGGAGGATGCCCGGCCATTGTCAAGGATGGGAGGATTCAGGATTTAACAAATGTGTCCAGTAGTGGCAGCCTATTGTGGGGGATGAGCAAATCTGCTGCCGCAGTCCATGTTGGGAGAATTCATTAACCCTGAGTCCATTCACCCCGCTTTCTGCTGTCAAAGGTCTACTCTTGCTGTTCCCATGAAGTCACTGTGGTAGGAGGTGGACAGTGCTTCATGTGAAAAAACCTGCATTGCCACATGACTGGGGTGGGGACAGACTCACGGTTCTTGAATTCTGACCAACATGCACTGCTGCACAGTTAGCTCTGCAGGATGTAGCTGAGCTGCCATTAGTCTGCTTTACTTCTCAGTACAGCCACTGAAATGTGTTACATGCACACCTCTTGTTTGCCTAACTTCAAACTTTTTAATAATTGCAGTCTGTGACATGGCTGGAGTAAAACTAGCAACTGCTGAAGGATGGCACCAAAATATGATCCAGAAAACAATTGGCTACAGATAAGAAGTGAGGAGACTTTAGAAAAAGCGCAGTTAGTCACAAATTGTGCTGTGAGTAGAGAGATGAGCTACGTGGGTTGAGGAACTTCAGTGAGGCATTAATTGCAGGGATTACCGGCCCCCAGCTAAAAGTTGACACCACCCAGAAACATCTTCTGACAAAGCAGCACAAGAAAGCTACAGGTATTAACATTTTGAAATTTGGTAAAACAAGGTAATCACTTAATTTATATTGCCACGCCACAAATGGTAAGTTTAAAACAGTGAGGGGGGCAGGGGTTTGAACTCAGAGTTAATACAATTTTAATTTATTTGCAGAAAGAGCTTTCAGTAATGCAGAGGAACAGCACAGAGCAATTCTAGGCAGGCTGATGGAGATCCTGTATATGATTGCCAAAGAGGACATCCCTATTAAAAAGTCTGAAGTGATAGCAGAACAAGAGAAGAGCCATGTAGTGTATTTGGGCAATTAATGCTGTTAATGGGAAAGAACTCACAATGTGTATTGGCAAAAACCTAGAGGAAAACTTGTTGGCAACTTTAAAATATGCAAATTATTTTTCAGTGCTTATGGACGGTTGTACTGACAGTGTTGTAATTGAAAAGGAACTGGTTTACTTTATTTATGTAAACCTCAGCAATGGTTATGTGGAGACTAAATGTCTACGAATGGAAGCAGTAGCAGATGGCACAAGTGAAAGATTGAAAAATCTCCTCTTAGAATTTCTTGCAGAGAGTCGCCTTAGTATAAAAACAAATTCTGACCAGGGCCGATAGGGCTGCATGGGTGAAAATTGGGGTACAAACATTGAAAATGACAAAAGGCATGAGTCTGCAATAGCAAAATGTAAACATAGGCTCATACATCTGTTGTTTTGTAATATCTGTACACCAAATTTTCAACATAGCCTTGTTATGATCCTGCCTTATGAAGAAGGGCAGAGCAAATGTTCAACTCCTACCCGGAAGGTGATTTTGCACAGGGACTGCAAAATCAACTTTTGGGACACAAAGGCACATTTTGGGCTGGAGTTTAAAACTGACAGCTGTCACATTCATGAGTTGCTGTAAATATATGGCTATGTTATAAATTTGGGGTGGGATATTCAGACTGCGCCAGGCTGTGGCGCAAGCCTGGGCGCAGTGCAACTGGGATGTGCCAGGACGCTGACATGGTGATATTTAACAGTGCTGCACCATGGCTCAGCTGTTAAATATCGCTCTGTGGCCACCGCGTTGTGCATGGTGCAGTGGCACTGCACCGCTGGGAAAGTGGCCGAAGAGGAGCAGAGATCTTGGCTAACACAAGTGCCATGCGCTGGGTGCATCAACCGCGATATTCATAGTTGCACATACAAATGGGGCCATAATGCATGCAAGGCACAAATGGGGCCATTTGCATGTCATTATGGCCCCATTTGCATGCAGGTGCACCCATCCCCAGCGACTTGCGCCTGGTGCCCTGCCTGGCTGCAGCCATCGGGGACCGACGCCCCCTGCACAAGCGGCAAAGTGCCCCACTGCCCGATCATGGGCATATGTATAAAAATAGAAAGTCCTATATCCCTGGTGGTCCAGTGGACTGCTCGCAGCCCGATCATGGGCGTTTGTATAAAAATAGAAGGTCCTATATCTCTGGTGGTCCAGTGGACTGCTGCATGCTCGATCGGGGCAGAAGTCTAATGAAAGATTAATTCCCATCCCTGGTGGTCAGCGGTACCCCTCCCAACCCTCCACTGAGCCCCACCATCCCGATCCCCGGGTCAGCGGCGGGTGGCAGCTCCCACCCGACAAGCCGCCTGCCGTCGCCAACTGACTGTATACACATAGCTGTATGCCCATTGGTCCAAAGCGTAAGCCAATAGGCAGACCGCATCGTACTACACAGTCCAGATATGTGAATGGACTTGTGCCATGCTCAACCCTTCTGTATATCCCACCCTTGGGGTAAAAATTGAAAATTACCAAAGTTATGAGCTTGCAGTCACAAAATTCAATGTAGGCTCATAACTTTTATTGTGTTTAATATTTGTACACCAAATTTTCAACATAGCCTTCTTATGACCCACCTCATGAACAAGGGCAGAGAAATGTTTTAACTCCTGCCAGAAAGATGATTTTGCACAGGAGCTGTGAAATCATCTTTTGGGATGTAAAAAAAATATTTTGACCAGGATTTAAAAAATGACAGTTGTCACATTCATGAGGTGCTGTAAATTTGGGGTGCAAATATTGAAAAGCACGAAGATTACAAGCCTGCAATAACAAATTTCAACACAGGCTCATTGCATGGTTGTTTTTTTTAATATTATTGCACCAAATTTTCAACATAGTCTTCTTATGACCCTACCTCATGAACAAGGGCAGAGAAAATGTTCAACTCCTGCCCAAAATGTGGTTTCATGCAGGGATCGCAAAATCAACTTTCAGGATGTAAAAAAAAAAAAAACCACCTTGGCCAGGATTTGAAAAATGACAGTTGTTACACTCATGTGGTGCTGTAAAGATGTGGCTATGTTGTGAATTTTGGGGGAAAATATTGAAAATTACCAAAGTTCTGAGCCTACGTTTATAAAATTCGATGTATGCTCATACCTTTGTTGTTTTTCAATATTTTTATACCAAATTTTCAACATAGCCTTCTTATGACCCCATCTCATGAACAAGGGCAGTGACAGTTTTCAAATCCTACCCAAAAGGCAATTTTGCAAAGGACCACAAAATCACCTTTCAGGACAGATCTGTCTAATGACAGTGCAACTGTTCATGAGGTGGGATTCCACAGAAGGCATGTTGAAAATTTGGGCCAAAAATATGTAAAATGCCCAAGTTATGGCACTAAGTTCAAAACCCCATTGAAATACATTGAACCACATACATGTTTCTTTAGTTTATGGTCCAGCTTTGAAGAGTGAAGATGTGTCTGGGGTCCAGAGGATTATGGCATTAGACCCCGATGGGTAAGTAAGGGCTAGGGGGTGCAGGGTGGTGGTTGCTGAGTGGGAGGGTCAGGTGGGGTTAAGGAATGCACACAAAGACATCGATGGATGGTTTTCCTTTACAGGTGAAACAAAAAAATTGAGTACCGAGGATCCCCAATCATGACACTGGGAGATTGGGCACCTCCAGTGTTCCTATTATGTTTCTGGGGGATGCTGAGAGGAGGGCCAGGAGGAGAAAAAATATATATTGAAAAAAAAAATCAATGGGGAGCAGCCATGACACTGGGGATTGGGCACCCCAGTGTCACTGTCATGTTTCTGGGGGGATTGCAGAGAGAGAGGGTCCAGTGGGGGAAGGAAAAAATGAAAAAATGGTCACCCAGAAACGATCGACACTTGGGGATTTGGCACCCCAGCGTCATTGTTATGTTTCTGTGGGGGTGTTGAGAGGGAGGGTCAGGTGGGGAGACATGTATAATTAAAAAAAGGTTTTGGCGGTCACAGCAGAACACAGCACAATCCACCAAACTATACTGTGCAAGCATGCACAATACAGTTTGGCAGCCATCTTGGACACAGCAGAGTGTGCCGTGCTCCGCCGTGACCACCGACAGACTGAAAATAGTGCAGTGCAACTGCCTATAGAGACAGTGAGTGGTGTGCTTCACAGATGTGGAGGCGACTGTATAGCAACTCCAACATGTTGTTTGGTTGGAAGGAATGTGGGAGTCCTATTCTCATAGCAAGAGGTCTGCAGGGCTACACCCACTGCAGCCCTAAAATAGTTGGGTTTGGGGCTGATGGGGCAGTTGTCAACATGGGTTTAAGATGGGGTCTTGCTGCACTTTTAAGGGAAGACATTGATTGGTTAGTTGCTGTTCACTGTTCCTCACACAGATTAGAACTGGCCATAAACGATGCTTTAGATAACACCTATTTCAATGAAGTTTCAAACTTTCTGACCCAGCTGTTTTATCTCTATCAGAAATGTCCTACATGACTCAGAGAGTTGCAGTCCCTTGCCCAGGCAATGGAGATGTCAGTTGAAAAACCCAAGAAGGCTCATGGCACACATTGGGTGCAGCATAAACTTCTTGCCACCCAGGCTGTTACCAAATCATTCCCTGTAATTTGTGCCCATTTAGAATCTATGGCCACAGACCCAACTCATGACCAGGCCAAAGCCAAGTGAGTTTTGCAACTTATGACTAAATTCCAAATGGTGGCACACTTTTGTATTTTCAACAATTGCTTTAGCCACTTGCCAGATTCTCACTAGCACTTCAAAAGAAGAGTTGACATGCCAGAGCTATTTAGCTCTGTTGGAACTTTGATAAACACTCTTGAATACGCAAAGAAGAGTGGTCCCATAGGTGGCAGTGAACTTGAAATTCTCAGGAAAATGGGTCTGTTGTTGTTTCAGGAGCATGTCCTGAAGTCACTTATAAGGTGCGAAATGAACGCATTTCAGTGGCCAAGCTGTTAAACTTTTAAACAGCGATGTAAGAAATACATTACAAACATTGAGAAGTGCTGTGAAGAAAGGTTCTCTTTGACTGATGAAAGTAGTATCCATAACCATGCAAAATTGTTGGATACCAGACTTTGCAACAGACCCAAAGGAGCTGGAGCTGTATGGTAACAGTGACATTACTGTAGTAACTGACCATTTTCAGCAATTTTGCAACCTGACTGTGATAGCGCTGCTGCTTGCAGAATAGCAAGAGTTTAAGACTTTTGCTCAAACCAATTTCATGAATCTGTCTGCCTCTGCTATCTGGTCAAAGCTGGCATGTGACTTCAAAATTCTTATCCTAATCTGTTGAAGCTTGTGAATGTGTAGAGAGTATTTCCTGTGTCTAAGGCAATAGAAGAAAGGTGTTTTTCAACTATGAACAAGGTAAATAGTGACTGGAGAGCATCTCTGGTACAGGACACTGTAAAAATATTGATTTGCATTAAAAAGCAGGGCCCCCCTCCAGCTGAATTCAACCCAGAAAGGGCTGCAGACATATTTTTAGACAAAAGCCAAGGCATCCCGGTGATATGGCAGCTCAGGATGGTGAACCCCTAGGGCCCCCCAAAACAGGTTAGAATTACAGGCTACATGCCTAGCAGAGAAGAGCAGTGCAAACTGAATGACCCAATAAGAAATCAGCCCAGTCCTTGTTGGTTAATGCTGGGCTTTTTATTTTGTATTTTTTTTTTTGTCACAGTCATGATTTGTCATGGTCTCACGAATTGTCACAGTCTTTTTGACAGACGTCATGCTCACTGACTCTCAGCTCTCGAAATAATGTGCTGTGCTGCATACAACTGCTGTTTGTGTCAGAAATGGCTAAAAATAAACAGATAGTGTCTGAAACTATATGTACAATGTGTACTTCATTAATATATACAAAGATAAGTAGTTTTATAGGGTTCAGAGTAAAAATATAACTTTTTTGAAATTGCTAATCAGCTTCCACCATTTGCTAATCATTTTTCACTTTGACTAGCAAAGGCTGCTAATCAAGACTCCAACACTAAATTATGCCTTGCAGAAGTTGAAAGCACCAATGGGGGGGAGACAAGGAAAACAAAAGGCCAGTAGCAAAGTAGGATCAGGGGTCAGATGGAAGGGGGCTAGGTAAGAAACTCAGTGAGATCCAGCCACTGATGGCAGACACTGAGTTGGACCTTGTGGCCATCACAGAAACATAGGCATCGGATAATAACTGGGAGATGACAGTCCCTGGGTACTCACTGTTCAGGATGGATAGAGGAATACAGTAGGTAGTGGGGGAGGAGTTGTCCTTTTTGTCAAAGAGGGCATTGAGGTGGCGAAAGATGGGTGCAGCAGGGTAGTAACAGGGAGGCTGAGTCAATGTTGGTACAACTCACGGCAGCCTCAGGCAAGACAATGCACTTGGGGTGACCTATAGGTCTCCAGAGCAAAGGGAAGAAAGAAACAGAGAAGCCAGGAAGAATTTGATAGAAGAGTAGTAAAGGAAAGTAGTGCTGTTGGGGATCTGAACCTGCCAGACATCAATTGAGATGATCCAGTGGCCAAGTGACAGAAGTCAGGCCTTGCTGGATTCCTTCCATGACTACGTACTGCTACAGCTCGTTAAAGGAACCCACCAGCCAGACTGCAACTTTATGTGGTGCTCACCAACAAGGAGCTGGTAGGAGCTGTGGGGTGGGGAGCCACTGGGGAACAGCGACCTTAACTCTGTTTGGTTTGAACTGGCCCTCAGGTCCAACAAACCACAATCAAGAGTGAAAGTCCTTGATTTTAGAAGGGCAGACTTCAATAGACTGAGGGAGCAGGTCAGGGATAAGTTCGGGCAGATAACATAGGTGAAGTGGAAGTGAGATGGAGGCAATTAAGGAGGCCATTCTTGAGGCATCTAAGGTATCGGTAACAAAAAAAAAAATCAGGTTTAAGAGACCATTATGGTTCTCAGCAAAGGTCAGTGACATGGTGAGGGCTAAGAAGAAGGCCTTCTATAAATAAAAAAAATGCAGGGGAGGTACAATGGGAAGATTATGCACAGAAAAATAGAGAGGCAAGAGGGCCATTAGGGAGGCAAAAGCAGACATAGAGCTGCATATTGCAGAGGGGGGTCAAGAACAGAGAAAAGCAGTTTTCAGATATATTAGAGAAAAAAGGAAAAAGGAGGGGGAATCGTAAGTCAAGTTGAGGGGAGAGGGTGACAGAGGAGGACGGGTAAAAGGCTGCCATCTTTAGTGATTACTTTTGTTCATTTTTCACTAGGGAGGACAGTGGATCCTTGCCAGAGAGTGGCATCAAAGCAACAGTTAAGCCGAATCCCAGAGATGAGATGTGCGTATTTACTAGTGAAAGGGTCTTGAAAGGTAGCTGCCCTAAAGATAGAAGGCCCCAAGGACCAGATGGGTCACATTCAAGGATACTCAGGTTAGTTGCAGCGGAACTGACTGAATGCATAGTGGGTCTGTTCAATAGCTCACTTAGGATGGGGGACGTTCCAAAGGAGTGGAGCACAGTGGACGTACTGTAGTTCTGCTTCATGGGAGGGGACAAGGAGCAACCAGGGAACCACAAACCTGTCAGTCTAAACCTCTATCATAGGGAAGCTGATGGAGTCACTGGTTAAAGAGGACCTCATAGATTACCTGAACAGCAACAGGCTCCAGGATAGTAAACAGCACGGATTTATGGCAGCCTCAGGAATGTCTTGTCAGACTAATCTGATAGTTTTTTGACTGGATGACAAAGGGATTACATAGGGGCCATGCTGTGGATTTGTTGTACTTCGACTTCAGCAAGGCTTTTGAGTTGGTACCTCACAAATGACTGCTGAAGATGGAAGACTTGAGTGTGACTAAACTCACAGTAAACTGGGTGGGTAATTGGTTGTGGTCAATTGGGTTACATCAGAAGAGAGGGAGGTTATGAGCGGGGTTCCACAAGGATCCAGCCTGGGTCCAGTTCTCTTCAAAACATCCATCAGTGACATTGGAGAGGGAATTCAGATTGTGTCTCTTTGTGGATGACATGAAGATATGTAGGAGGGTGGGATAGTGATGAGGGAATAAGGGAAATGCAGAGACACTTACAAAAGCTAGAGGGGTGGTCAAGGTTTTGACAGCTGAAATTTAACACCAAAAAGTGCAGGGTAATGCACCTAGGTAACAAGAACCCCAAGATGGAATACTGGATGGAGGGGAGAGGCTTAGCACTACAGCTAAGGAATGTGATCTGGAAGTTATCATCAGCAATTCACTTAAGCAATTGAGACAGTGCAACAAGGCCTATAGCAAAGCTAATAGGATGCTGGGATGTATCGGGAGGCATATTGATAGTAGAAGAAAAGAGGTAATACTTCCCCTATGTAGATCCCTGGTGAGACAACACTGAGTACAGCCCCTCCCATTTCTGGAGTCCTCACCTCAGAAAGGATAAGGATGGGCTGGAGGCTGTGCAACACAGAGTAACAAAATGATTCAGGACCAGCAGGAAGGCCTAGAAAAGTGCCTCAAGGTACTGAAATTGTACACACTGGAGTCAGAAGGAAGAGGGAAGATATGATTGAGACCTTCAAGTTCCATAAAGGAATTAACAAAGTATACTGTGGGGAATTATTTAGCCTGAACACTAACTTGCAGTCTCATGGACATGAGTGGAAAATAACAGGAGGGAGGTTCATGAGGGACATGAGGAAGTACTACTTTACAGAAAGGGTGGTGGAACCATGAAACATTCTGTCTTCTAAAGTGATGGGCACAAAAACAGGGGATTCAAGCAGGACTGGGACAGAATGAAGGTTATAGTTGTTGCTTAGAGTAACAGAACCAAGGAGGAGAATGGGAGACGGGCAGGGAGGATTAGTACCCTGGAGAAACAATAGGTTCCAGGGCTTACAGGAACTCAGGAAGACTGGATGGACCACTGGTCTTTTCTCGCCATCATTGTCTATGTTTCTGTGTTTCTGTATTATGCAGAATTTTTACCTGCATACTGCAAGCCTATAGGTCTCAAACTTTATATATTTATTCAATCTACCCAGATTTTTGCCAGTTGTAGATGTCTTATTCTTTAAGCAGTTCAGATGGCCAGTTTGGAGCTTGCCATCCACCTTGTCTAGGGTGAAGTCATAAATGCTGCTGTATAAGTGTGAGATGGAATGTGCCAATGGGGTCCACCCCACTTATGGGAGGATTGCCGTGACTATGCTGGAAAGACCCATATCTGTCCCTAAAATGCCTTGTAGTCAAGCGATAATTTGTAAGAATGCACATACAGTATTGTTTGGGACTTGGTACCTTTATTGAAAGGTATTACAGCTGATAGGCTTGTTATCTAGCGTTAATTGCTCAATTCTAGAGATGTCTAAATTGATGTATGGTGGTGCTGTGATGTTGATTCCATCTACGATGAAGTTGAGGTTGTGGAACTTGTGGGTAAGTGGCTGCTTTAAATCCATGAACACCTGTAGGTTTGTTAGTGTGCAGAGCTGATTGATTATGCATGCAAACTGCAGTATGTAAGGAAGTATTCTTCATTCCCTTGGGAGGTGCTTGCCTGATATGTATATTAGGGTTTGGTGTTGATACTGGCTTTGGCACAGAGGGATCTCTCAGTTTCAGTCAGAGCATGGTATACTTTGGTTCCTGAGGGAGATGGAGTCCTGTAGCCTCTGTAGGTATTACTGCTTCTGATGACTAAGTGATAAAGGTAGAGGGTGGGTAGTCTCAGGTCTCCCATTAGTTTGGGTGCTCCCAGTTTACTGTATGCTGTGTAGGCTTTCTTACCTATCCAAATTAATTTAGAGATACAGCTGTGCTAGGAGCGGAACCATTTTTATGTTCGCTGTGTGCTTTAAGCGCAAGTCCAAGTATTTTACTTCAGGGGTTTTGAGAGGTGTGCCATTGGCCTCAATACAGGAGACTCTACAAGGGGCTTGACCAATAATCATCAAGCCTGATCATGACACTGTTCAGGCATGAAAGTGTGTGGACTTCAAAACAATGTGCCGACAGACACATTCATAAATCAGCTCTTTCAGCAAGCACAGCTGATCTCAACATGTGCTCTTAGCCTGCCTCCTGCCTTCCTCCTCAACATTACAGCAATGGAAATTGAAACAGCTTGTTAAATATTGGTTGCCTATTAAACTGGAGATTAGTTTACCCCCTTCAAAATACAACAACTTGCACATTTAAATACTTAGCATTTAAACATTGCCTTGTTACTAACTTCAATTGGGCAGGTATTCTCTTTCAAAAAAAGAGTCGTACCTCATAAATGTCATCCTTTCCCAGCAAGGAATCTCCTAAAAAGATTTACACTGTTGTTTTAACCTCTAAGACACTATCTGATAAACACTGTCTCAGACATAGTTTAGTATAGCAGAAGACATCTGTAAAGAACTGTTATCTTTTGTTACTAATTTTGCTATGCTTTTTGAAAAAAAAACTTATATTGGGCTTTAGATGGCAAACACATTATGAAACATTTAGCCCTGAAAACAGCCACCTTTTCTGGTTTCAAATCTAACTGTAAGTGCATAGCACAACCAGCAGAATCTAGAATGCATGTTAGTATAGCAGAAGACAGCTGCTACTTTAACCCCCAAGACAAGTAAGGAATGGTATCATTTGTTACTCCTGTTACTATGCTTTTTGGGGAAAAAATATTTATATTGAGCTACAGCAAACACACACACACACACACACACACACACACACACCATCCTCATAGCCACAACGTTCAAAATTAATACTGCAATCTAATACGTTATAAACAACAATAAAACTGTTTATGTCAGTCTTGGTTATGTGGAACACAGTGACATTCAGTTTTACAGTAGATTTCCTTTAAATATTTCTTATCCTATATATTGTATCCTGATTAGCACAGGGGAGATGCTACATCTCATTCTCATATGGATCTTCATTTGACACATTTTTGCACTGTATTTATTCTCAGGATGTCCCAGACTAGATCAATATCTTGTTTTTCAGTGGGGTCATAATTTTACCATTTTTATAATGTATTTATTCAGAGTAGCCTAGTCCAGATGTAAAATGTTGTTTTCAGCGTGTTCTGATTTTATGCAATGCAGCATAGTATTGTGTAGATGTAGAGCCCCACTGAAAATAAGATGTCATGTCTTCTGTGAACTATCCAGGCTAAATATATAGCAATCAGCAGGCATATTCTAGGAAAACACATTGTAAAAATGTGTAAAAGGAAGACTCAGCAGATCTGCATTGTGCAAATTCATTAGAAATAATGGATAAAAGCATGAATACACTGTAAGTGATATTTTACAGAATATGCTTTACTCAAATTAAATAAATATTTTAAATATCGACTTGGCTAGTCTTTCCTCAGAGGTCTTATCCCATATGCCCTGTGCCATTGTAGTTGCCCTCCACTGCAGCGCCGCCACCTTGTCTGTTTTTTCTCAGATGGGGCCTCCAGAACTGGATGTAGTATTCCAGGTGTGATATCATGAGTGTCTTACACACGACAAGATGACCTTCCTCTTTATTCTCCTAATACCCCTCCTGTGTATCCAAGCATCTGGCTAGCCTTTCCAGCTGCCTATCACTTCTTAGTTTCTCTTGGGTCCTGGAGATGATAACTCCTGAGTCCTTTTCCTGTTTTGTGACTGTCAGTACCTCCCCATGTAGTTTGTACTTTGCCCGGGGCTCTTGTGCCCTATCTGCATGATCCTGCACTTCTTTGCATTGAATCCCAGCTGCCATTCTTCAGACCATTTCTCCAGTATTTTTATTGTGTTTATGCCCCCATATTTTGCCCAACTCCCCATACCGTGGCTATGTGTGCACCTGTGGAGACATGCTCACACTGTGGTTCCACAGCACCCTCCCTCTACTTGCCCCCTGCCTGCCTGTGCTACCCTCAGGTCTTCATCTGGGGGAAGTTAGACTGCAGGGGGTGACAGGGTCCCTCCCTGGGACAGGAGAGCTGCCTGGTGGCTGCTCAATCCTGCTTCCTCCCTCCCCCCCAGCTGGCATTCGATGACCCGGGCTCACTCCCAAATCTGGGTCACCAGCGTAGCATGAGGTGTGACATCCAGCAGCTCAACCCTCAGTGCCACCGGGCTGGTGCTCTGGTTTTCTAAGGTCTTCCATCATGCTTTCAGCACCCCCTATCGTGTCCATCCTATTGCATACCTTTGTATCCACTGCGAAGAGAAATGTCCCTCTGCAATGTCCCCAACAAAGACATTGAAGAGGACCAGCCCCAACACCAACCCTTAAGGCATCCTGCTAGTCACCGCTTCCTCTCCATAGTACCCCTGTTTACTACAACCTCTGACTCCTGCCGTGCAGCCAGTTCTCCACCCACAGAACTATTTTAGGATCCACCCCTAGGCTGAGCAGTTTGTTAATCAGCCTTCAATGAGGATAGTGTCAAAGGGTCAAAGACCTTTCTGAAGTCAGATAGACCACATCCACGCACCTCAGTGGTCCTACCTTAGTTACCCAGTCATACAGTAGATTAGTACAATGAATTAGTGCAAAACACAGTGCTTATCAAAATACAGTAAAAGTTTGGCTTAGATGTATAAGTAAATAAATGCCATATAATGGCTCCACCAAGCCACAGCGACAGAAATTTCACCGCAATCTTTCACATCGACGCAATCCTGCTGACATGTCCCAACAATGACCTGCAACATGCAGACACCAACCGACACATTTAACTGTATCAATATGGGGGGGTTGCGCCCTCCCCACACCCCTCATGTGGGGAGCTGTGCCCCCGCATCCCCCCAACTTTAAATATCTAACTCCACATTGCACAGACAGTGGAGTTATGTACTTACCGTCGATGCAAAGTCTGTCAGCGTCGGGTTTCAATGTTAGAGTCGACATCAAAACTTTGATGTTCGAAAGGTATACCCCATATAAGGCAGTGTATGTGTGTTAGTGTGTGTGTGTGTGTGTGTACGTGCATGTGTGTCTCAATGCTCTATGTGTACAGACAGTGCACTGCTATGTTATGCTGTAATATATATATATATATATATATATATATATATATATATATATATATATATATATACATATATGTGTATTTGTATTAGCCAGCTTGTATCACAACAAATAGAAAGTGCAGTTAGGTGGCCCTTTGGTTAGTGCAAAAGTGCTAGTTTACAGTTCCTGCTATCTAGATCAGTTTCAGACTTCTGCGTGTCATTTGTTATTTAACTGAGGTGTCTAGTGGCAACTTCCCACCCTCTGATGTCTCTCAGAGCCTGAAACAAGAAAATGGCCCCTTGATGTCTTTTCTTTTAATCTGTAAACATGTGTGTAGAAGGTGCACTGCTATGTTATACTCACTGGAATATATATGCATATATGTGTATATGTATTAGTCAACGTGTGTGTATCACAACAATTAGAAAGTGAAGTTAAGTGGCTCAGTGATTGGTGCAAAAATTGCTAGTCTACATTCCCCCACTATCTAGATCAGTTGCAGTCTTATGCATGTAATTTCTGATTTAAATGAGTCTGTTGCTGCCCTGCCATAACTGTCTCCTCCCCCCCAGGCCAGCCCAAGCCCAGCCCACATTAGTCCTCTGGCACAGGATCTGCTCCTTGACCTAGTACAACATCAATACCAGTGTCAAACATCTGGCTTTGACAAATGCTTATTTCACTATGATACAGTTGAGCATACTTAGCTGATAAAGAAACCTGGGGAGCAGGCTCATTTTAATTAAGTTAATTTCACCCAAGGGACAAAAGCAGGCATGCCCATCTGTCCATATCTAGTTTTAGCTCTGTGAGCAGGGGGTCTGGATTTGTGATTAACATGTTATTCAGGTTTCTTATAACTAGGATTCCCCTCATATTTCAGCTTGTCAGCTTGTCATTTGAGTGCAACAAGAAATGATGCCATGTCTGACTCCACTATTAAAAGGCGTTACCTCACTTTTATCCACATTTAGCTTATAATTCTGAAGTTTTCCAAAATCCTGTATAATCTGAGGGCACAGGGCAGGGATTTAGAGGGGCAGGTGAGATGAAATAAGATATCACTGACCTGAAATGATATAATCAGTTTCTTATATCATTATGCCAGTGATATCTTGCATCTGCTTTAATTTAAGAATTAGCTGTTCAAGAAAGAGGTTAAATAAGAGGGAGAAGGGGGGCATCTTTGCCTCATACCCTTGTACAGTTGAAAGGATGCAGAGTGCACTCAGTTATAATATATTTGTGCTGTAGGATTGCAATGCAGTATTTTCACCTAGTTACTGAACTCCTCAGGTATGATGTTTCTAGTTAGAGTTGGAAACAGGAAATCTCAACGAACCCTTCTGAAAGCTTTCTCTGTGGAGACTTCCCGGTGACGTCATGGAGCATATGGCAGCTTAGCAGATAGAGCTCCTGACACTTGGGATTTAAACACCCCTCTTAACTCAAGCAAAACAATACTAAATTTCTCAAAATGGCAGAAGGGGCTAAAGCAGAGGATAAAAGCACAAAAACCCATCATAAAGGCCATTCAAAAGTGAATAATGACAATGGATTAAGCTCAGAGGTGTCTGACAGCAGTAGATCTCCCTCGCCACCAAGCTCATGAGGCCACTGAGTATGGTACAGATGGAGAACAGGAACAGCTCACAGATCCCAATTTGAAACATTGCCCAGAGAAATTAAAGCATCAAGGTTGGAAAACAAGAGGAGTTCAAGGATGTTCAACATAAATTAACAAAGTTAGAATCCCACATAGATCATATGGAGGAATGGGTGTCAGAGGTTGAGGATGGGGCACACAAGCTGACTAACTTGGTGGAAGTCCTGTTACACCACACGGCAGAGTTACAAGTCAAATGTCTCGACCTACAGGGCCGGTCGAGTGTGAAAACGTGAGACTATATGGCTTGCCTGAAGGCTCAGAGACTGCACCTATGCATGCCTTCATCGAAAATCTGCTCCAGGACACATTGGACCTCCCTCCTATGAGCTCTCCATCAAGTGGGTGCACCGCTACTTAGTGCCTAAGCCCCTAGATGCAAAAGTCCATTCCCACTCGGTTGTGTTTAAGGTTAACTCCTTCAAAGTTAAAGAAGATCTACTACAGCGTGCTTGGACTAAAAAAGACTTTACATACTTAAATGCAAAGCTTAATCTTGACCACCACTACCCACCTGTTAGTCAACAACAAAGACTGGAATATGAGTCTTTATTAAGTCTCATAAAGAGAAAGGATTAGGTTTCAAACCCCTTTCCCAGCATGGTTGTGGGTATTCTGGCCTGTGGGCCCCAAAGCTGTATGACTCTTTCCAAGCCGCCTGCTCTGCCTTTAAAGAAAAAGATCTCCGGTGCCAACCACTGGAGACCAGTGGGATTCTTGACATAATCCTGGGTACAAAAGCTGGCAGCAAGTATTTCCTGGGAAGCGTTCTGAAGGTAGCAAACTTACGCTGGCAGAAGCCCTCACTCGGCTCCAGGAATTATTGAAGAAAAGAGTGCATGCTTCTGTGTCTCCTTCATCTGGGCCAAACCGTTGAAGCACCAGGAACCGAATCTATTACTTTCTCTGCTGGACTTTGGTTCGGAAGCTCTAGACTTGGGATGTTAACCTTTCAGAAGGTGCAGAAATAATTAACTGCTGGGCATGGTGGGACTTGCAGGTACTGATACTTCTAATTCCAAGTGGTGTTTACAGCTGGGCTCCTGCTCGGTTTGTATATCTCCAGTCATCTCAGATAATTTGAGTTTAGACACCCTCAGACTTTTTGTCTTCGATAGGATCAAGAATTACAGTAGGTACGCAATTTGCTATCTCTCTCCTTGTCAATTTTCACCATTCATTACTGCTTGGGTGAGTACTAAGCCCTCCCCTTGACAAAAAGGAGGGTAGAACCCTGAGAGAACAAGACCCCAGCCTCCTGTTGGTGAGGAACAGAAGGGGGGCACCCATAACACAAAGGGAAGCCTAAGTGGGAGAAGAGCTAGAGGTGCTCCCAGGACGGGAGGGACGGAGAAAGCCCCCTGCAAAGCCTCCTAGCTCTGAGGGAGAAAAGACGGGTCCCCGGAAAGCGGAGGGATCACCTCACGCCGGGCCAGGAGGACAATCCGATAGACGGAGCCATGCCGTCCGCCTAATGCAGATCACTGTCCCCGCAAGCCTGAAGCCACCTCATTGGCGCCATAAGATGCCCTTGCTGGTGTCTTGCCAGCTCCAGGCCTATAGCGGAGAGGGCAATAGCCTGTCTGGTTTGTCTTTATCAGGCATCGGCTAGGAGCTGGGAGAGCATTCCACCACAGATGCCAATTGTAGGCAGCGGTGGTGAGCCTGATGAGATGCAATGCAAGCCATCGAACGAGCAAGAGAACACTCTTCCCACCGGTCGAACTGTAGAGAATCCGATACTGGTGGGTGGTCGTGCGCCAGGCTGCAGGCGCGCGCGTCAAGGAGTCTCTAGTACACCAAACCCGAGGACAGGCTGGGAAGGGTACCCAGGACCCGAGGGGCACAATACTCCATGACGTATAGTCTGCCGGGGCTGAGAGAAAGGCTGCCACACTGCCAGGAACGGATAGACGCCCTGGAAGGGGATAGGCCAGGAAGGTACCACTCAGGTGCTGGGCACTGAATTCCCAAGGAATTCTCAGCAAGCCTCCGCTCGTATTGTCTCGCCTAACGAAGAGATTCAAGATCCCTCACTTTGCGAGGAATCGCTGATATTCAGTGAAATCAGGGCTGAAGAAAGATGAGCAAGAGGTTCTTCTCAGAGGAGGAAGAGGATGATGGAGAGCTCGAATGTCCAGACAATTCCTGGCATGTGGGAGAGTCGAAAGACCAATATGCATGTATTTTAATATATGAGGGAAGGTCATTGCAGAACTCCTCTGAACTGCTCCCAGGATAACGTCCCCAGGGACCGACATGGCCTGAAGAGCGGGGGTGGAAGGCCAGAGCCGAGGCGCACCCATGGCGGCAAGTGACCTCTCACAGGGCCTCTGAACTGTGAACGGAGCCTGAGCTGGCGGGATCCCGGACAACAAACCAGGCTGCAAGACGAGACTCTGAGGATGCGATGCATGGAAGAGTTCGGGGAACCTCTCCCTGTGAGTTTAACCCGGGACTGCATGGGTCCAGAAGGCAGTCCACAGCAACGCCACCGAGTGGGAACCCTGGGGTACAAGAGGGAAGGGCAGGGTTCGGGCGCCACGTGCCCTAGCCAATTCCCACAGGAGTGGCCGGCTGAGACCGGGGCACCTGTCCCTGCCCTCAACCCTCGATCGAGAGCCCCTCCTCCGACTGCAGCATTCTCCCACCCCAGCGGGCAACAGCACCCGGGAGGGCAGCTGTCACAGGTCTCAGGAGGGGAGCCCTCCTCAGTCCCTTACACCGCATCACCCCCGGGACCCAGGGCCACCCCTAGCCCGAGGACCCTCAGGGAGAAGGAAGAGGGACAGTGAGGGGCCTCGTGCCGCCTAGCACCCTGTGCCACCGGGACCCCGACCCCAAGAGTCAGGGTGCCAGGATGGGTCCACATCCGTGTCATCGGCCTCCAAAGAGGACTAGACCAGCAGGACCTCAATGCTGGCAACCCCAGGATCCCCGGAGCAACGGCGCTAACGGCGCCGTGCCAGGGACGGCGCCGGATGATCCCCACCCTCCTCGCTGACAGCCAGGCCCAGTCCCGCCCCGCAGCACCAGTTAGGCCCACGGCACCGCCTCCCGTGTTGAACCCAACTCGGGCCGCCGAGAACAGACCGGGCCCGCGGCGCTGCAAGCGCACCTGAGGGCCAGAGCAGCGCCACCAGCGGCGCCTTGTCGATCACCGCATGGATCCGAAACTGCGCCGGAGGGGGTGCATCGAGGGGTCCACCGTGCCAGGCCCAGGATTCGCGGGCCTCGACACTGGGGAGCCTGCACCAGGAGGTGACTGCCGGTGGCGGTGTCCCTGCCGCGGCCCCGGAGGGACCACGACTGCCTCGACACTGCAGAGAAGCTTCTTCGGCAAAAGAAGAGGAGGAAGCTTCCTCCTCCGCTGACCTGTGAGTAGGCTCTGGAGGGGACCCGGGAAGGGCCTAGAGACCTTACCTGGGAATCCCTGGAGCGACGCTGTCCCCCGAAGGTCGGCGGGGCCTTGCCAAGCTTGAACGTGCAGACTTTGAGGACACGACAGTCCATGGAGAAACAAATGTCGCATGTGTCCATGTTGTGGTTGGGTCCCAGGCAACGGAGACAGACACCATGCCGGTCCGAGACGGAGAAATGCCGGCCACAGGAGCACCGACGCATAGGGGCGCGGCCCGCCTTCGATTTACGCCTTGCCCCCGAACCGACATGATGCGAATCTAAACACGTAAAAAACATAGGTAAAGCACTGGCGCCGAGAGAACAGAAATAAAAAGAACGGTCTTACCAAATGCAGCATCGAGTGGGAGTCTGAGAGAAAACGAGGAGTCTTCTTAGCTGAGGAGAAACCCGGCATTAATCGCCACCATGCAGCAGGTGCAGCCACGACGCGGGAGAAACAGAACTGAGATGAGGAGGAGTTCTGCGGCACCTATACGCCGCCTCTCAAATGACGCGGTACGTCGCCTCGAGGGCAGCGCCTTTGAGCCGACTCTAAAAAAAAAAAACTCCCATAGCGGGTGTGCGCCTCCCGCTTAACCCAAGCAGTAATGAATGGTGAAGATTGACAAGAGAAGATCAGGTTACTCAACTGTAACAGTAGTTCTAGGAGTGGTATATGATGTTCATCCACACTCTTTGGCATGTCACTTTCCACTTTAAATCCAACCAGAAGTCTTCATGCTGGCTCCTCCCACCCACCCGGGTGGTATATACCTCAGTTCCGCCCCATGACACCAGATCGTAGCCCGCTGGAAGCCAGGTTGTGTGCTTCGAAGCTGGGAGGTCGAGGGTCCGTGTGGATGAACAACATGTACCACTCCTAGAACTACTGTTACAGGTGAGTAACCTGTTCTTCTCGGAGCGTGATATGTTGTTCATCCACACTTTGGCAACTCCTAGCAGTTCTCTGGGAGGAGGGAAGCAAGTGCACACCCCCTACTTAGGGAACAGAGATTGGAGAACTGAGGCCCCAAAACCAGCATCCTGGCATGACTCAAGGTCGATGTGGTAGTGGGTGATGAAGGTGTTTGCCGACTTCCAGGTAGCAGCCCGACAGATTTCCTGGATAGGGATGTCCCTGGAAGCAGCCACCGATGCAGCAGTATGGTGAGTAGAATGAGCTCTTATCCCTCTAGGAGGCTCCTTGCCCGCCAGCTCAAAACACAGACCTATGCAAGATGTAATCCATCTTGCAATTGTCAACTCTGTTGCAGGTCTGCCAGAAGCGGATTCAGCATAAATGACAAACAGCTGGCGAACCTCTCCCCGGATTTCTGCCATCCTTTCCTTGTAATAGGAGAGAGCACGTCTCAGGTCCAAAGTATGGAGCCTGTATTTGGCCTCCGAGGTGTAATTAGGGGTAGTATACCAGCTGAGTCAACACTTGGTTAAGGTGAAACTCTGACACCACCTTCAGAAGGAATTTCGGGTGGAGGCATAGGACAATCTTGTCCCTGTGGAAGACCAGATAAGGGGAGTCCACCGAAAGCACCTGAAGCTCCCTTGTCCTTCTGGCAGATATGATAGCCACCAGGAAGGCTTGTGCATTGGTTCGAATGGCTTGCCCATGAGCTTTGCCAGTACCAGCAGTAGATCCCATGCAGGTGGAGGTTCAAGCACTGGAGGGGATATGTGATCCAGGCCTTTGAAAAAGCACCCGACCACTGTCTCCTGCACCGACGTCAGCTAACCGGACCGCACCCGGTAAGCAGAGATGGCTGCCAGGTGCACACTAATGGTTAATGACCGGAGACCCCCTTTGAAGAGAGACCAAAGGTAGTCAAGAATGTTAGCCACTGAACAGGATAAAGGGACCAGGCCCTTACACTGACACCAAATGGAAAACCTTTTCCACTTGAAGGCATAACATTTCCTGGTTGATTCCTTTCTGGATGCCTCCACCACAGTGTAGACATCTTCAGAAAGATCCAAAGCCTGGAACTCTAACCGCTCAGGTACCAGACTGTGAGGTGCAGGGATTGAAGGTCCGGATGGAAGACCTTCCCCTGACTGAGTGATATCAGGTCCGGGCGTGCGCAAAACCACTCCGGGTGCCTGCATCTGAGGCTGATTAGATCTGGATACCAGAACTGGCGTGGCCAGTCTGGGGCTACCGAATCACATTCGCCTTGTCCCTCCTAACCTTGAGGAGTACCTTGTGGATCAAGGGAAATGGAGGGAAGGTGTAGAGGAGGCCTGGGGTCCATGGCCTCGAGAAGGCATCCCCCTGCAGCGAGCCCTGCTGAGGGGGGGACGGGCATGAAGCAGCCTCAGCTTGGTTTTTCCCTGGAGGCAAACAGGTCCACCATCGGTTTGCCCCAACGGAAGAACACGCTGTAAGCTACTTCTGGATGGACAGACCACTCGTAGGATGTCTGGCCTAAGTGGCTGAGAGCATCGGCCATGTAACCCAGAAAAAATGATTGGGCAAAGGAGGAAAGACCCTCTGCCCTGTCCACCAGGAGCAGAGCTCTGGCTTGACAAGAGTTGAGCTCTGCCCCGATGAAGCTCATCACCTGAGACAGCATGAGTTCTGACTTGGCCTCGTTGATCAGGAGGCCAAATTGGAAGCAGGTCTGTAGGGCCAGATCCCTGGACCTCTCCACCTCCTGCCGGGTGGATTCTGCTAGGAGCCAATCATTGAGATGAGGATAAATTCTGACCCCCCCCCCGATGCCTGAGATGGGCCGCTACCACTGCAATGCATTTAGTGAAGACCCAAGGGGCCGATGTCAGGCCGAACGGCATGGCTCGGAACTCGTACAGGGTCCCTTCGACCCTAAAGCGGAGGAACCATTGATGCGACAGACGGATTGGGACATGAAAGAATGCGTCCTGCAGATCCAGTGAACAGAACCACATGTTTCGCTCCAAGGATGGTATGATCTGGGACAGAGTGACCATCTGAAAGGTGCATGACCTGAGATATTGATTCAGGTCATGCAGATCTTGAATGGGGCTCCAGCCTCCCATCCGCTTGGGCACTAGGAGTACCTGGAGACAAAGCCTGGGTCTGCTGGAGGATCCGCCACTGGAGCTACTGCCTCCTTGAGGAGGAGTTGAGCAATGTCATCACAGAAAGATGACTGGGTCTGAGCGGATACTCGTTCCTCCCGACGGGCGCGGACTCAGCTTGGAGGGCACAGCTCGAATTCCAGAGGCAGTCCTCAACCGACCACTTCCAGAACCCACCTGTCCGTGGTGATAACGGACCAGGCAGAAAGAAAGTGGTGGAGCCGGCCCCCCACGGGAAGACCCACAGCAGGCGTGATGGGAGCGGGGTTGGCAGCCCCACCCATCACTCAAGCAGGCTTGGAGGAGGAGGATCCAGACCTGAACTCGGCATCCTTCTACGGGCCTGTTGGAGACCCTGCTTGGGCCGAGGGCACCAGCTTGAGCCCTGCTGTCCGCCTTGAAAGGAGGACTGCTGAGTCGAGGGCAGAATGTCAAAAGGATTTTCTTTTTCCTATGCTGGTTCTTGCTCGAAGAACTCTTGGCAGAGGTAGCGTCCAAGGTGGCACTGGACTGCTCAATGTGCTGAAGGTGACTGGCCATTCCCAGGCCAAAAAAGTCAGTCCCAAGGAAGGGCATGTCAGCTAATTTATGCTAGGTATCCGCGAGGCAGGAGGAGAGCATCAGCCACGCCCTGTGACAAGAGGCAACTGCGGCAGCCATCGAATAGGCATAAGAATCCCCAAGGTCCAGGGCCAGCTAGAGCTGCTGTTTGGCAACAGCTCGGCCCTGATCCCGGACCTGCTTGACCGTGGTCTGCATGTCCGCGTGGAGATGTGGGAGGACTTCATCCAGCGACTCCAGAAGGGCGTGAGAGAAGTGTGCCATGATGACGACCGGACTTGCCTGATGAAGGCCCAAGGAGGAAGCCACACAGACCTTCCTGGCTGAATGGTCCAAAAGTTTGGACTCTTTATCAGGAGGTCAGTCAGTGTCAGCAGAACTGCCAGTACGCCTGAACACAGAGGCGGTCACCAGGCTCTCAGCTGAAGGGTGCGCTGTGAACCCCGCTAGGGACCCCATGGGCACCGCTTATTTGCGTGCCATACGGGCAGACGGAGCTGGACAAGAGGCAGGACATTGCCAATGTTCTAGGGCCGGCCCAACAATGGCCTCGGCCACAGGAAAGGCCTGTCGTGTATCCCTCTCTTAGGATATCCAGTAAGAGGGTACTCCGCCTTCTTCTGGATTGGTTCTAGGGCATCCTGTAGACTCAAGAGATGAGGCGGAAGATCCCTTGAAAGACGAGGGACCTCCCTCCGTCTCTAGGCCAGCGGTTGATTCATCATCCCCTGGATATGAATGTAGACCGGTGACATCCGAATCCGAGGAATCCAGATACAACGGCCTACCGCCCATGTCACCTTCGACTCGCCGTGAGCGGTCTGGGGCGACTATGACCGACAATCGCCGGGGGAGCCCGGTGTCTGATCTGTCTTCCTTGGAAGGAGCCCCTCCCACAGGCTGCTTGGGTGGTGGTTCCACCACAATAGGTGGAGAGACCATTTTGGGCCAAACAGGGGGTCTTGTCGGCTCTGTGGGCTGGGGAACAGATTTGGTCGGCTCCGAAGGAGTCGGCTTCGGCCTGGGAGGTGAAAACCAAGTAATGGCTGGGGTGGAAGCCGTGGTAAGCTCATGCCCGGACAGCATTAGCTGCTGCCACATGAGGTACTCGTAACACCTCCGGAGTTTCCGTCGGAGCGTCTCCTCATCCGAGGAGGACGAGGACAATAGATAGCATCGCCTCTTCTTCAGAGTGCTTACGGCTCTTCCTCGGCCTGTCGGTCGAGGGAGTCCTAGACCTTGATCGAGATCGGGCAGGCCGACTCGGTCGGTCGGGAGGCACCGGCAAGGCCGGTGACTTCCCAGAGTCTGGGACCGGTTCCTCGATTGGGACTCCAGCAGGCTGGGTCTCCTCACCGGGGAAAACAAGGACCGGAGTCCTCTCTAAGGAGTCGGCGACAAAGGGTCAAGAGGGTCGAGGACAATTTCCATGTCGTCGACCATGCACTCGATCAGCTGGCTGGATGGCAAGTCCGAAAAGCCTGTGGCCAAGGAACTGATCTCGACCGAAGTCGAGACCACATGCTCCTGGGACTGAGACCTCTCCCGGTCCCAGGACCGTCTTCGTTGAGACGAAGGCGCACTCAGATCCTTCTCCCGCTTACGGGATCGAGAGGAGAGCCCACAGACACCTCTGCCTTGGTAGGGAGAGACTGGCACAACTCCCAAAAGGAACCCGAGAAGGTGGAGCCCAGGTTGAGCAGAATGAAAAAGTTCCAAGAAGACTCCGCGGCGCAAGCTGCCTGATCCTCGAACGCTTGTATGCGTTCCAACTGCTCAGCGGATCCCACAGCGGCAGAAACTGCCCACCAGGCCTCCTTGGATTTCACCAGAGGATTCCTCTTCTCCGGCCTCCCCAGTTTCAGGCATGTGAGACAGTCATCGGGAACGTTGGGATGAAAGGCCAAACAGATACTGCACGATGAGGTGTCATGACTAACACCGAGGCAGTACACGCACGCGGTGTGGGGATCAGTATGCGACATCTTCTGGCCAGAAGGGCACTGACGAAATCCACAGGAAGATTTATCTTCAATATCAAAGCTGCAAACTTGCGATCGTTAATGTGAACAATGCGAATTTTCAGCAAATCTGAAGGTTTGAGAGCCAGGGTCTACGAAATGCGAGAGCACGAGGGAGGCAACCTGAATCTTCCAGCGGAAAGGAAGATCTGGCGTAGTGGGGCGGAGCCAAGGTATATACCACCTGGGTGGGTGGAGGAGCCAGCTTGAAGACTTCCAGTTGGATTTAAAGTGGAAGGGACATGCCAAAGAGTGTAGATGAACAACATATCCACGCTCCTAGAAAAAGGATTCCCAGAGGATTTTGCGCACCAGATGGAGAACCACTTCCACTTAGCCGTACAAGTTTTCCGAGTAACTGGCTTGCATGCAGCTAACAGAATATCTGAGACCCTATGTGAAACGTTAAACCTGTTCACCTCTATCTCTTCGGGAGCCAGGCATGGAGGTGAAGGGACTTCAGCATGGGATGGACCACAGTGCCCTGGGTCAGCAGGGTCGTACGAAGTGGAAACTGTCTCAGAAAAGTTTCTGATACTCTGATGATTAATGGAAACAGATCTGATGAGGCCAGAATGGGGCAATGAGGATCATCCCCCCCCCCCGCTCCAGCTTGAGCAGCACCCTCTGAACTAGAGGAAGAGGAGGAAATGCCTACAGAAAGCATCTTGTCCATTGCAGTCTGAATGCATCCTGACAAAAACACCAAGTTCTGGATTTCTGGAGCAGAAGAGAGGCAGTTTTGCATTGAGTGGGAATGCAAAAAAGGTCCAGGTCTGGAGTTCCCCACTCTTCAAAGAGCGATTGCACGTTTGTGTCAAGAGATCACGCATGGGGGTGTGTCTGTGTTCTGCTGAGATGATCTGCCAGATCATTCTGCTCTCCCAGCAGGTAGACCGCCTGGATCAGTGCTTTGTGCTTCTAGCACCACTTCCACACTCTTATCACTTCCCTGCATAAGGGGTAAGAGTGTGCTCTGCCCTGCTTGTTGATGTAGTACATCACTGCTTTGTTGTCCGTTTGAAGGAGAATGATCTTGTGATAGAGTATGTCCTTCAAGGCATGGACTGCATACAGGACGGCTCTCATTTTTAGAACATTTATGTGAAGCTGAGACTCGTCCTAACTCCATCGACCCTGGGTGTGGAGATCCTGGCAGTGAGCTCCCCATCACAGTAGGGATGCATCCTTGGTGATGGGAGATCTGGGATTCTAGAGGGGCGAAGGGATAACCTTCCAGAAGGTTGTCTTCCCGAGTCCACCAGGTGAGCGACCGTTTCAGAGGTTCCATCACCTTGATGTGAAAGGACTGTGGGTGTGCGGTCGACGATCACTGAGAGTTGAGCATCCACTGAGTAGTTCTCATGTGAAGACGAGCCAGAGGCACAGTGAACACTGAGGAGGCCATGAGGCCCAGTATCTGCTGCATCGAGAGAGCTCGAACCGAGTCATTCTCCCTGATGAAGTGGGTCATCTGAAAGATTTTGTTCCTTCTGTCCTCCAGAAGAAAGGCTTTTGTGCTGGAGGTATCCAGATGGGCTCCTATGAAGAGGAGCCGTTGGGAGGGCTGTAGCTGTGACTTTCCCAAATTTAGCAGGACTCCCATGGATGTGAGGAATTTTTAAGCCACAGCCATGGCTTCCTGCATGCCTCCTGCCTGAGGACCTGATAGGAACCAACTGTCCAGATAGGGGAACACCTGAATTCTGAGCTCCTGAGATGTGCTGCTAGAAATGGAAATTACGTAGCTACCGTAATTTGATCTTTCTGTGTATCTTCACCATCCATCAACTTTGGGTACTTGGCTGGAGGTCATGACCAGGGGAGAGTTATTTTTTTTTGATGGGAGAAGTCAACGCACCATCGGCGTGCCCGGCGGGCCGCACGACTGTGTGGCGCCGGGCTGGGCTATTAGGTGTTGTCGACTCTGCCCCTACTGCCAGTTCTGAGTCAGAGGTTGGGGAAAGGGGTTGGGAGGGTGGGACAAGAAAGTCCAAGGACAGACAAAGGAAAAGATATAAAACTAAAAGGAGAAATAAACAACTGAGAGGACAGAAGAAGTTCGAAGACTAAGGGGGTCTGGGTAGGAGCCCCAATCTCTGGAAGTAGACAGGAGGAGGGAAGGAGGGTTAAGGTTTGTAGAAATAAAGAAAAATGTTAGGGGGGGGGGAGACAGGAGAAATATGCCCTGTAACCTTGACCTGTCTCCAGTTTATATAGGAACTGCGAAGGAGTAGCCAAGAGGCTAACTGCCAGAATTGCAGGCACAGAATTACTGGCAAAACTCCTATAAACAGAATCAGCTATTCTGGAAGAAAAGACAGGAAAACAGGGATATCTTCCCCCCTCAAAGGAGATTTTGGTGCAAGAAATGAAAATTACGTACCTACCGTAATTCTTGATCTTCTCTTGTATCTTCACCATTCATTACTGCTTGGGTAGTGCCAGAGGCGCGCACCCGCTACGGGAGATTTTTTTTTTTTTTGGAGTCGGCTCCAACGGTGCAGCCCCCGACAGCGACACGCTGCGTCATGCGCGAGGGGCAGCCATTAGGTGCCGCAGACTCCTCCTCCATCTCAGCTCTGGTAGCCGGAGAGGCGAAAAATGAAAATTACGTACCTACCGTAATTCTTGATCTTCTTGGACGAGTCTCCACCACTCATTCACACTAGTGGGATTAGCGCCGGAGGCACTAGGACCCATCGGGAGCAAACTTTTTTTGCTGGAGGAACACGTACAGAGAAATGACGCCCGCAGCAGCGGCTCGAGCGGCAACGACTATCCCGACGACGACCCTCCAACCGCCTCAGTACCTTTTTTACCAAGGAGGTGCAGCGCAACTAACGTAAAGAGTAAATCCAACCTTAAAAAGCAGACATAAGATAGTCCGTATGACCCGTGTAAGAAGGGTCAGCAAAGAAGTCCTCACGGCCTAAAGATTTGAGGGAGTGAAGACCAACACAGTGGTGAGCTCGGGGGATGGAGGGTGGGCGTGTGAATGAGTGGTGGAGACTCGTCCAAGAAGATCAAGAATTCTGTAGGTCATATTTCATCTTCCTGGACATAAGCTCCACCACTCATTCACACTAGTGGGAGAGTACCAAGCTGATAATCCCCAAAAGGGCGGCAGGAGAGCCAGAGCTCACGCTGCCTAAGATAGAAGCCCATTAAGGATAGTTCTGCCAATGCGGAATGTCGCCTGGCATGAACATCCAGTGCATAATGCTTAACGAATGTATGCACTGAGCTCAGGTGGCGGCGTTGCGGATATCTGAATTGGAACATTGCGAATCTCGCTTCAAAGATGTCATACCACCTTAGTAGAGTGAGCGACACCTACCCTCCAATTTAACTTGAGCCATGGAGTAGCAATGTCAAGGCATGCCACTAACCATGATGAAATGCATCTGATAGCGACAGGTTGACCCAGCCGGGTGTCGCTGAAAGAAACAAACAGTTGCTGAGTCTTATGAAATTCTTGGTTCTATCTAAATAGAACCGCAAGGCTCTCTTAACATCCAAGGAATGAAGAGATCGCTCCTTCATTTTGGAAATTAGCGAAGTAAGAGGGAAGTACCAGAGGTTGGTTTAGATGGAATTCTGACACAACCTTGGGAAGAAATTTAGGATGAGTAATGAGAACTACCTTGTCTTTATGGAATACAGTATAACGGAGGGTCCGCTCACCAAGGCATGAATTCCGAGACCCCGCGGCTGAGGTAATGGCCACCAGGAAGGCAGTCTTCCAGGTAAGAAATTTTAGCTCACAGGTAGCTTAGGCTTGAAAGGCTTCCGAGTGAGCATGTCCAGCACCAGGTTAATGTCCCAGGCTGCAACTGGACGCTTAACAGGGGTCTGGTATGAAGAACCTTAAGAAATCTCTTTACTATAGGAAGCTGAGCCAGAGTCAAGGAAGAAACCGCTCATGGAACGCTTGAGATGGCACTAAGGTGAACTTTAACTGTGGAGTACTGGAGACCTGAGTTTGATAGGTCCAAAAGATACTCCAGAACTTTGTCAGGAGGACAGGAAAAGGGATTCCAAGAGGACTTTGCACACCAGAGAGAAAAGCGTTTCCATTTGGAAGCGTACATTTTTCCGGTGGCTGGCTTCCGAGCAGCCAGAAGGATGTCCGAGACTCTATGAGAGACGTTGAACCGATTCAGTTCTACCTCTTCAGGAGCCAAGCATGAAGGTGAAGTGATTTCAGGTTGGGATGGACCAACGAACCCTGAGTCAAAAGATTGATTTGCAAGGGAAGTGGTCTTGGAGAGGCTGCCAACATACTGTTGAGCAGAGGAAACTATAGTTTTGAGGCCAGGAGGGAGCAATGAGAATCATTTTGGTCCCCTGAGACTCGAACTTGAGGAGAACTCTGGATCAGAGGAAGCGTGGAAAGGCGTGAAGAAAGCATTTGTCCACCGTGCCTGAACACATCCTGACAGAAAATGCCAGGCCCTGGATTTCTGGAGCAGAAGAGAGGCAGTTTTATGCTGAGTGGGATGCAAAAGGTCCAGGTCTGGAGTCCCCACTCTTCAATAGTGACCGAGCCACGGCTGGATCGAGACCATTCGCGAGGGTCTGCCTCCGCTCTGCTGAGGTGGTCTGCTAGATCGTTTTGTATACCTAGCAGATAAACCGCCTGAATCAGGAGACTTGTGCTCCAAGCACCACTCCCACACCCTCATTGCTTCCCTGCAAAGGGATAAGAATGAGCACCCTTTGCTTGTTGATGTAATACATCACAGCTTTGTTGTCCGCTTGAAGGAGAATGTTCTTGTGACAAAGGATATCCTTCAGAGCTCGGATCGCTAGAGGGACCGCCTCATCTCCAGGACATTTATGTGGAGATGAGTTTCAACTGAGTCCATACACCTTGAGTGTGAAGGGAGTTACAGTGAGCTCCCATCCCATTAGCGATGCGTCTGTGGTGATGGAGATCTGATGATCCGGGGAGCAAAGGAACCCTTCCAGGAGATTGCTCTCTTGAGTCCACCAGGTGAGAGACCTCAAGGGGCCCGCCACCTTGATGGGATAAGACTGGGGTGAGAGGTCGGAGACCACTGAGTGGAGAGCATCCATTGGGTGGTTCTCATGTGCAACCGGGCCAGGGGTACAGTGAACACCGAGGAAGCCATGAGACCCAAATATGCTTGCATCGAGAGAGCTGTAACCAATTGGTTCTCCCCATCGTAACGGGCCATCCGAAGGATGTCGAGTCTTCTGTCCTCTGGAAGGAAAGCCTTCATGGAAGAGGTGTCTAGGAGCCGCCCTTATGAAAAGGAGCCTCTGGGAGGGCTGCAGTTGTGATTTTTTCAAATTCAGCAGAATTCCCATGGACGTAAGAAGACGAGAAGTCGTTTGCACGGCTTCCAAAGTCCCTTGGCTGGAAGGGCTTGCTAGAAGCCAATCGTCCAGGTAAGGAAACACTCAGAGTCCTATCTTCCTGAGATGTGCTGCGAGAACTGCACAACACTTTGTAAAAACTCGCGGCGCCGAGGATAGCCCAAAAGGCAGGACTCTGAACTGATAATGCCGACCCAGAGCTACAAACCTGAGGAACTTGCGGTGGGTCGGGTGGATGGGGATATGCTGGTAAGCGTCCTGCATATCCAGGGAGGCCAGCCAGTCGTGCTGATGCAGCAGGGGTAACAGGGTACCTAGGGAATTATTTTGAATTCTCCCTGGGGAGAAATTTGTTTAACTTTCTGAGGTCTAGAATGGGGCATTCCCAGATTTCTTTGGAACCAGGAAGTAATGGGAGTAGAACCTCTGTGCCGTAGATGCGGGGCACTAGTTCTATTGCCCTGTTGCTTAGAAGGCCTTGGATCTCGGCGGTGAGGAGGTCTGACTGAGAGGCCGACAACCTGGGTTGTCGTCTGGGAGGACAATTCGGGGGGGTTTCCAAAAATTGAGAGAATAACCCTCGCGAATTATCCGAAGGACCCATTTGTCCGAAGTTATGGACTTCCACTGGTTGTAGAAGTACATCAGACGACCTCCCACCGGAGGAGAAAGTTCCACCTCGGGCAATGTGGATGGAACTTGGGCCAGCAATTCATAAGGTGGCGCTGGGGGCTTTAGGCCCCTGCGCTTCTGCTGCACTTCTTTGAGGTTGGGCAGGTTGGCTTTTATGGAAGCTTCCTGCCTCTGCCTCGAAAGGACTGACGACTATGAAACTGACGTCTGTTCAGATGCCCCCGAGAGGGAGCAGGCGGAGGTCTGGCCAACTTAATGGCTGACCTAGTCTTCTGAGTGGCCTCTAAGGCTTGTTCCACCTGAGGGCCGAAAAGAAAGAAGCCGTCAAAGGGCAGCGCCATTACCTGCTGCTGAGCATCATTCATGAAGCCAGAAGTACGCAGCCAGGAATGGCGCCGAGTACAAATACCTACGGCTACTGAGCGAGAAGCAGTGTCGAAAGCGTCCATAGCGGCTTTGACCTGTTAGTTACTGGACTCAATACCTCTAGTAATGGTGAGAAGAAGCTCTGACTTGGAGTCCGAATCCGGAAGAGCTTCAACCATTCTTTTCAAAGAGTGCCACAGGACATACTCATACTGAGAAAAATAGCCTTGATAACTGGCAATACGCATACTTAGAGTGGAGGCAGCAAAGACTCTCTTACCTAATGTATCAATCTTACGAGACTCTTTGTTAATAGGTCGAGCTGTAGTAGTTTGAGGAAGAACGACCTTATCATTCTCTGCCAGGACTACAATAGGATCCGCAAAGGCTTGGGATGCCAAAATGGGATGATCCTTGGGAGCTGAATACTTCTTATCAATGGATTTAGCCACTGAGGGAATAAGAGCAGGATTATTCCATACCATCTGAGACAGCGTCTTGAAGGAAGGCTGGATTGGAGGAGTCAAATCCGTAGGGATCTCCGAGGCATGAAGGTATTGGGAGTCTTAATATCTTCCCAGGATCGATGTCTGTAGTCTGAGAGAAAGAGTGATCTCAGGTTCTTCAACAGAGACTTAAAGGACAGGTCCTCGACCACAGGCTCTGTAGCAAAGAAAGATCCTGTTTCCTCCACTTCATCACCCAACCGAAGGTCTGGGTCAGGCTCAACATCATCTCCTGATGGTCCAGGAAGGACTGTTTGGACAGGAAAGGGGTGAAAATTAGGAGAGGAGGAAATAGCAGAGAAACAAGGCGAGTCCCCGAGGGCCCCCGGCGCCGAGAAGGCAAAACGGGTTGGAAACGGCACCACAGAAGGGTATGGCGCCGAAGAGGCAAGCGGCGCCGCCGACGGCGCCACCAGACCAAGCGGTGCCACCAGATCAAGCGGTGCCGCCAACGGCGCCGCCGAACCAAGCGGCACCGCCGATGGTGCCGCCAGACCCAACAGTGCCGCGGACAGCACCGCAAGACCACGCGGCGCCGCGGATGGCACCGCAAGGCCCAGCGGCACCAAAAACGGCGCCGACAAGCCGACAGACCCCGCGGAAGGTGCCGGAAATGCCCCAGGAACCTGGAAAGGTAGAGAAGGAAATAAACCAGGAGATAAGGGCATCGGTGTGGCCCCCTGCGCCGCAGCCATGTGAGGGGGGGAACACCTAAGCGTGGAGTCACCGGCACCGAAGAAGGCGCTGCGCGACTAGGAAGGTCCAACCGCCCTACCCAATCGCCAGAGGAGCCCGGGGGCCCCGTGGCAACTGAGCCAGGCAGGAGAACCAACCTCCGAGCCCATCGCTCCATAAGAGCGGCCCACTGATGAAACTGCTCATCTGGAGCCCTACCTATAGGCGGGAGGGGTCGGTGTTGACGACGAGCGATCACCGCAGTTGGCGACTCCAAGAAGGAGAACGGCAACTAGCAACGAATAACCACCGACGCCGCAGACATACCAGAGGGCTTACTTCCGAGTGATGCCTTCTTTTGACCTAGGGGTCAAGAAGAGCCGAGGTCGAACGGTGCCAGAATGCGACTGCTTATTTTATGCCGACGGGGGACCGCCCATCCCCCAGGCAATCAGGACTGACCATTGTCGGAACCCCGCTGAGGAGAAGGAGGCTGACCGGACCCAGCCCGCTGACTGAACAGCTTTCATACGAAGTCTCCCTACCGTCACCTGACCTGCTCATGGTCGACTCCGTCCAGTAGGCCGAGACTTCTTCAAGTAAGTTAAATTTAAAATATTAGAAATATTTAACGAAAATAGAATAAATTAAGCGATACTACTATCGTGATAATGTTACAAAAAAATAAACTGAAAACTATGCGCTAGTTTGAAGTTTGACTCCCGACAGGCGAGCGACGTCGTCACTGGAGCGCACTCCGACGGCGGGAAAAAGGAACTGAGGCGGTTGAGAGTCGCCGGGATAGTCATTGCCGCTCGAGCCGCTGCTCGCGGCGCCGTCTCTCGCGCTGACCCTCCAGCAAAAAGTTTGCTCCCGATGGGTCCTAGTGCCTCCGGCGCTAATCCCACTAGTGTGAATGAGTGGTGGAGACTTATGTCCAGGAAGATCAAAGGGTAAGGAAACAGGAGAGCGAGGCAAGAGAGCCGAGGGAAGAAAAAGGAAAGGATATAAACTGATAAAGGAATAAGCTGGTACAGGACAGAAAGAAGAGAGAGAATGCCTACCCTAAGGGACCGCAGGGCCTCCCTTCTGGGGTGGCTACAAGGGAGGAACAGATAAAGAGAAAAGGAGGAAGAAGAAGAAGAAAGGAAAGAAAACAAGGGATGCTGAGAGGGGAGAACACTGCTCATAGATATATTGGTTGAGAGGCTTATAAGCTCGGAACCAAAAACAAGGGAGCAAGAATCCCTCCTGATAGGACTAAGAGAAGGTTCAACTGAACCGCTTGCACAGATTGGACACAAACGGCAGATTCTCTAACCTCCCACTATCCCAACCCCCTACACACTAGCTGAGAGCTCACAGACTGCCCAGGCACAAAATCTGTTCTGGAAAGAGAGCGCCCAATTAGGAGGGGAATAAGCCCTTAGCACCTTGTTAAGTACTAACACAGAAGTGTGTGGGGAAGGGTTAAGCCCTACAGAAGGCAGCTTTGTATGAAAGGATAGAGTGGGAACTCAATCGGACTCCCTGAAGGCAAAGCAAGAACAACAGCTCAAGGTTAATGAAGTGCCAGAAGTACCAACCAGAAGAATCTGACACAATATTAATTAATACCTGCCAGAGGGAACCTGAAAATTGGGGCCGAGTCATACAGGGACGGTCTTTTCAGCTGTGAACTGAACAACATGGCTAAGAAGCCAAGAGGTCACCCCTAGGGGCAATCAGAAAGAGTTCCCTCAGGATAGAATAAATTCTACTCGTTCCCCTTTACCTTGAGGAAAAAGGATCCGTCCAGAGAAGAACGGAAATCAAGATAGATTTTTTTTTTGGCTTAAAGGCCAACGAGGAAGGGAGAAGAACGAGTAGGAGGGGAGATGCAGTAGGAGGCCATGAGGGAAGGTGGAGGGAGAGTAGTAATGAATGGGAAGATACAAGAGAAGATCAAGAATTACGGTAGGTAATGCAATTTTTATCTTCTTGTCAGTCTTCACCATTCATTACTGCTGGGTAGTACTCAAGCCCCTCTAGGGGAGGGATAATAGAAACCCTGAGGAACAAGACCTGAGCCTCCTGCTGGTGAGAAACAGGAGGGAAGTCCCTGGGCTAATCAGATGAGAAGCCTATGGTGGAGGAGAGCTAGGAGGTGTCCCGGGGGCGGGAGATGGAGGAAGCCCTGCAGAAGCCTCCTAGCCCTGGAGGAAAAAAGGCGGGTCCCCAGAAAGTGGGCGAATCACCCTACGCTTGGGCCAGGGGATGAAACCTTAATAGACGGGGATGCCATCCGTCTAATACAGATCGCTTCCCGCAAGCCACCTCACTGGCATCATAAGATGCTCTTGCTTGTGTCTTGCCAGCTCCAGACCTATAGCAGAGAGGGCAATGGCTTGTCTGGATTGCTCCATATCAGGCATTGATGCTAGGACTTGGGAAAGCATCGACCACAAATGCCTACTGTAGGCAGCATGGTGAGATGCAATGCATAACATCGCACGAGAGGAAGAGAACACTCTTCGCTCCCACCAGTCAAATTGTAGGGAATCTGAGTCCGGTGGGCAGTCGTGCGCCAGGCAGCGGCGCCTGGAGGGAGTTTCTAGGAATGCCAATCCCGAAGGCGGCTTGGGAAGAGAACCTAGAGACTCTAATGGGGCATAGTACCTTCTTCTGCAGTCTGCCGGGCTGGCAATGCCAGGAACAGATAGACGCCTCCTAGAAGGGAATAGGCCAGGACAGTACCACCAAATGCTAGGCACTGAATTCACTGAGGAATTCACGCATCTCCCATTCGGTATTGTCTCACCTAACAAAGGAGATACGAAGATCCCTCACCGGCCTCGAAAGGAATCGCTGATATTCAGTGAAATCAGCATCGGAGGAGAGATAAGCAGTGGGTTCATCTCCCTCCGAGGAGGGAGACGAGGATGATGGGAGAGCTCCAATGTCCAGAGGACTCCTCCGGCGGCGGGGATAGGTGAAACACCCGCTCATGCATATATCTAACGTACGAGGGGAAGGACATCGCAGAGCCTCTGAACGTCTCCCGGGATAATGGGCCCGTAGGACCAACATGGCCTGGGAGAGAGGGGGGTGGCTGCAGAGGAATGGCAGAGGGGCACCTACGACGAGGCAACTGTCCTCTGCTGAGGCTCTGAACCGGAAAACGGAGCCCGAGCTGGTGGGATCCCAGACAACAAACCAGGTCACAGAACGGAACCCTGGGATGCGGAGCCTGGAACAGCCTAGTAGGGGATCCTCCCTGTGATGAACCTGGGGCTGCATGGGTCCAGAAGAGCAGCCACAGCAATGCCACCAGAGGGGTCCCTGGAGCCCTGAGAGGAAAGACGGGCCCAGTGCTACGGCTTCCTACCCGCACTCCCGAGGGGTGGCAGGTGAAGACCGAGGCACCTCAACCCAGTCTCTCAACCCCTGGACTCTGAGAACGCCCTCCTACTCGACCCCAGTGACACCCCACCCCGATCAGGTGCAGCAGCACCGGGATCGGCAGCTACCGCAACCCCCTCAGGAGGATGAGCCCATCCCCCCACCTCCACGCCATCCCCCTCCAGGGACCCCAGACCCACCCCCAGCCTGGGAGGCCTCAGGAGAGGACAGCAGAGGAGACAGAGGAATAGGCACGCTGGGCCGCCTAGCACCTCGTCTCACTGGAGACCCTGACTCCGAAGAGTCAGGGTGCTAGGACGGGTCCACATCCGAATCATCCTCCTCCGATGAGGAAGAGACCAGCTGGACCTCAATACTGGCCACCACAGGGTTCTCCAGAGAAACGGCACCGTGAACGGCGCCAGTGCCAGCACCGGACGCATCTCGATCACCCGTAACGCCCCAAACCCAGCCCTGACTCCCAATGGCGTCGGTCAGACCCTGGCTGCATCACCCCCCGTGCCGGAACCTGACTCGGCACCGCTTAAGAGAGTCGATTGGGCCCACGCACCACGGCAGTGCCGAGAGCCAACACGGCGCTGAAACGGCGCTTGCCCCAATCACCGCGCCACGAACGCACCAGGATCTGAAGAGCACCGAAGGCGGCATCGAGGGTCCAGCGATGCCGGGCCCAGCAGACCTGGGCCTCGACACTGGGAAGCCTGCACCTCCAAAGAGGTGACTGCCGAGGCAGTGTCTCCACCGCGGCCCCGGGAGGAACCACGATGCTTCTCCTACACCGAGAAAGAGGCCTCCTCCTTGGCAAGAGTAGAAGATGAGGAGGCCTCCTCCTCTCCAGACCATATAGGCCTGGGAGAGGACCCGGGGGAAGGGTCTAGTGATCTTACCTGGGAATCCCTGGAGTGACGCCGTTCCCCGAAAGTCGGCAGAGCCTTGCCGATCTTGAACGGCTGGGACTTCTAGGACGAGACGGTCCATCGAGAAACAGGAGTCACACGTATCCATATCGTGGTTGGGTCTCAGGCAATGAAGGCAAACATCATGCCGGTTCAGACGGAAAAATGCCGCCACAGGAGCACTGACGATAGGGCATGGGCCCGCCTTCGATTTACGCTATTCCCGAACCGACATGACGAGAAATAAACACAAAAACACAGCAAAAAGATCCCAGCACCGTAAGAAAAAACAGAACACTCTTACCGGCCAACCACTTCAACGGCATCGGGATGATCAGAAAGTGGAGAAGGAGGAGTCGCAAGTAGGTCTCTGACGCAGCTGTAAATCTCACATGCAGAGCAGATGCAGTCTCAATGGCGGGAGAAACAGAACTGAGATGGAGGAGGAGTCTGCGGCACCTAACGGCCACCCCTCGCGCATGACTCAGCGCGTCGCTCTTGGGTTGCGGCACCGTTGGAGCAGACTCAAAAAAAAAAAAAATCTCTCATAGCGGGTGCGCGCCTCAAGCACTACCCAAGCAGTAATGAATGGTGAAGATTGACCAGGGAAGATACCTAGCTTCTTAAATTAATTGAGGTTATGTCCACAGGACAAGGAGATCAGAGGAAATCAAGGATTGACGGGGAGAAGGGGAGAAGGAAAGAAAAGGGGGGAACTGCCAACCCCTATCCCACAGGGGTGGAGCCGAAGCACTGAAGAAGGAGTGCTCCCATTCCTGACCACTCTACCCCTAAAGGAAACGATCCCCCTATGTGCCCAAGTTTACCCCGCTCCTGACTCACAGAAAGGAGGGGGACAAGAAAGGGAGAGGGACCCAGAGACTGAGGCCCCAGGGAGATGGAGGGTGGGATTGTGATGAATGGTGAAGATACACAGAAACATCAGAATTACAGTAGGTACATAACTTCCATAGCTTATCTGTGTCAATCTTCACCATTCATCACCTTTGGGTGAGTGCCGAGCCCCCCCGCAGGGGTTTTAACCCTAAGGGGCTGAGTCCCTTAGCTCTCACTGGGTGACACACCAAGAGGGAGAACCTTTACGGGTCTGGAGAGGCCCGAGAGTGGGGAGAGTGAGACAGGGAGCCCCCGGAGGGGGTAGGAAGTTGCCCCGACAGACGCCGCCTCACTCTACAGGAGAAGAGACAGGTTCTCTGGTGGGCAGAGTTAATCACCCTATGCCGGTCCAAGGGTGACAACCAGGAAAGACGCAGCCATGCCGTCCGCCTAGTACAGATCGCTGTCCCTATGACCCTGGTAGCTACTTCATTGGCATCAAATGATGCCCTTGCTTGGTGCCTTGCTAGCTCCAGGCCACGTGCAGAGAGTGCAATGGCGTGTCTGGTTTGCTCCGTGTCAGGCATGGAGGCTAGGAGCTGACCCAGCCTAGACCACAGGAACCTGTCATAGGTTACACAGTGGGCCTGATGTGCTGCAATAGAGAGCAGCAACTGTGCCTAGTAGAACATCCTCCTCCCCCAGAAGTCAAAATCCAAAGAGTCTTGATCTGTGGGCCGGTCACGGAGAGGGGCGCGAAAGCCCATCAGGAGTGTCCAGTTGCATCAATCCGGACTGAGGATGAGGCATGGAACCTGGAGACTCCGGGGGGGGTACAATACCACTGGCAGAGATCCCTAGGGGCAGGAACTCCGGAAAAGGGTCTCTGCCAGAAACGCAACAACACCTCCCGAAAGACAGCAGGCCAGGGGGCACCACGAGGGTGTCCTCACTGAAATCACCCAGAAAGGCATGCGCCGAGTGCTCTGGATTGTGTTGAGTGGGAGGGGTGATGTGCAGGTCCTCTAACATCCTCACAAGGAATCGCTGATACTCAGCAAGATCAGCAGCTGGGGAGATGTAGACAATGGCTCCTCTCCCCCAGAAGAGGGGGATGAAGAGTCAGAGGACCTCGAAGGTTCAGAAGCTGGCTGCTCAGGGGGAGGTTGAAAAGCCTGTCTGTCCATAGCCCTAATGTAAGAGGGAAACTGAGCAGCCACTGCTCTGAACTGCTCCCAGGAGAGAGGCCCGCTAGGACCAAGAATGCCTGGGAGTGCAGGAGAATGTGGCAAAGGATGGGGGCAGAGCCGATAATGGGAATCAGCTGACCTCCGCCTGGGCTAGGGAGCACACCAGGAGCCCTAGGAAAGGAAGGAGCTCCGGAAAACTCCATAGCCGACAGCTGATCAACCAAACTGGAACTGCCTAGGCTGCACCCTGAAGAATCCCCCCTGTGAGGCGACTGGGGCCATGTAGGTCCAAAAGGACAGTCCCCTACTTCCAAAGAATGGGGCCCTCTCTAGGAAACCGAAATGGAAGGACGGAGATCCACACCACGGCTTCTCCCAGAGCCCGGGTGGGCTCCAGAAAAAGGCCGCCGCACAGACCCCATGCCCTTCGACCGCTTGGAATCTGAGAGTGCCCTCCTCCTCGAGACAGAGCCAGCCTAGGCAGCTGGCAGCCCTAGTCGGCCCCCAAAGAGGCTATCCAGGAGCAGCACCCTCCCCCTCCCCATGGGTGCTCTGATCGCCCCAAAGTTGGGCGATCCAGGCACACCACCTGAGGGGGTACCACCGCAGAGGGGTCACAGAACCTCCTGGCCAGGCTGCAGGGCAATTGTGGCCTGCACCACTGCCTGCTGGTCAGAACCCTGACCCTGGCAGTCACTGTCCGCCTCCTCAAAGGGGGGCTGACTCCAGCCTGTTGAGGACACTACCAGGTGTCCACGCCAGCAGCCAACTCCAGGGAGCCAGACTGCCTGTCTGACTCAGAGTCCGACCTCCTCCAAAGAGGTGGAGACTGAAGTCCTGTGCCAAACAGTGCATGGACGCCCACTGCCATCCCTACTAAACAGGGCACCAGAACCAGAGACTGCACCAGAGTTGATGCCGGTGCCCCCCTCCACTCCATGAACGGTGCGAGAAGAGAACACGGCTCCAAGGGCTGCAGTTTCGTAGCTGGAGCCTGTCACGGCGCTGTCCCGACCCACGGCGCCACAAGCGGTGTCGAGAACAGCAATGGCGCCGACGATGGCTACGACCATGCTCTCAGTGCCGAGGCCGGAGACCCCCACGGCGCCACGCCGGCCCCAACAGCACTCTCTATGCTGAGCTCCGAAACCCCCACGGCATCATGTCCATGTTCGGAGCTGCGCATGCCTCCCAAACTGGACACGGCGCCATGCTCAACCACGGCACCGCGAATGGCACTTGGGAGAGAAACAGTTAGGGACAGCACCGTAGGGCCTCCCATGGTGCCAACAGCACCATCGGCGCCGTGAACGGTGCCAACAGCAGCAATATCGCCGACGACACCACCATCAGGGCCCACGATGCTGTGAATGGCGCCGAGGCCCAAGACGGTGCCAACAGATGGCGTCGAGGATGGCACCAACCCAGGCCTTCCAAGCCGCGGGTACGACACCAGGGGAGCCTTCGCCCCCGAGGGGGCAACTGCCAAGGCGGTGCCTCCCACCGGACCTCCTGCACCGCGGAAGGGGCCTCTGCCATGGCCAGGCTACAAGAGGCAGAGGCCCCCTCTTCCTCGGTCTGTATAGAACCAGGAGGGGAACAAGAGGAAAGGCAGAGAGAACATGGCTTGGCCTGACGAGTGCGTGCTCGACCCCCGAAAGTCGACGGAGTTCACCCCACTTTCCACGCATGTTGCTCGATGACCCAACCGTCCATGGAGAAACAGGCGCCACACTAATCCATGTCACGGCCGGACAAGACACGCGAGGCACCATCGGTAGTTGGTCGGTGACGGAGTACTTCACGGCCGCAAGGCACCACCACATGAGGGGCCGCCCTGTCTTGGAAGTCTTCTTGCCCTCCAACCTAGACATGACCCTAGAAAGAAACACCAAACTAGACTCAAGTCGCAAAATAAAATAAAATAATGGAACAATCTTACCAGGTGACGTCGAGTAGGCTAACAGAACTGGCAGGAAACATGGAGCCGATGGACTGTGACACGGAGTCGAGAAGGTGAAAAATTCGAACTGCGTAGAGAGGTAGGCCTCAAACTATTCTTCTGCAAAACATCCCACGAGGTGACCTTGACGGTGGGAGACAAAGAACTGGCGGGAGGGCAGAGTCGACAACACCTAACGGCCAACCCGCGAGCGCCACACAGTGCGTCGCCTCGAGGGCGGTGCCGATGGTGCGTTGACTCCGCCCATCTAGGGAAAAAAAGCTCCCGTGGGGTCATGACCTCGGGCCAAGTACCCAAAGGTGATGAATGGTGAAGATTGACACAGATAAGATCTGCAAGTACTTTGTAAAGACTTGAGGCGCCGAGGATAGCCCAAAGGGCAGGACTCTGAACTGGTAGTGTTGACCCAATGCCACAAATCTGAGATATTTGTGGTGGTCTGGGTGTATGAGAACATGTTGGTAGGCGTCCTGCATGTCCAGGGAGGCCAGCAAGTCATTTTGATGAATCAGAGGTTAAAATGTATCGAGTGATATCATCTTGAACTTTTCCTTGTAAAGCAATTTGTTTAACTTCCACAGATCGAGAATTGGGTGCATGCTGCCTGTTTTCTTTGGAACTAGGAAGTAGCGGGAGAAACCTGTGTTCTGCTGATCCAGTGGGACTACTTCTACTGCCCTGTTGTTCAGAAGGCCTTGAATCTCGGAAGCAAGAAGGTCTGACTGAGAGACAGATAGCTTGGCAGTCATTTGGGTGGGTGATCTGGAGGGGTTTCTGAAAGGTTTAGAGAGTACCCCTCGTAGAATATCCTGAGTACTCACTTGTCTGATGTGATTGACCTCCACTGGTCATGAAACTGAGTCAGATGCTCTCCTACTGCCAAGGAAGAGTCCCTCTCGGACAGCTGTGGTGGGACTTGGGCCGGGATCTCAGAGGGTGCCACTAAGCGCTTTGGGGCCCTGCGCCTTCTGCTGCATATTCTTTTGCACCTGAGGGGCTTGGTTTATGTTGAAGCCCCCCTCTGCCTTTACCATGAAAGGACTGACGTTTATGAAACTGATGCCGGTTCCCGCCCCTTTGAGGGGCTGCAGATGGCAGTCTGGCCATTTTGATATCTGTTCTAGTTTTCTGTGTGGCCTCTAGTGCCTGCTCAACCTGAGGGCCAAACAGGTATGTATCATCAAAAGGCAAAGCCATAACTCTCTGCTGGGCATCATTTGTGAATGCGACGATGCGTAACCAAGAGTGGCGTCGATTGCATATACCAGTCGCTGCTGCTCTGAGGCAGTGTCAAAGGCATTCATAGCAGCTTTAAGCAGCTGGTTATTGGATTCAATGCCTCTAGGAATCAGAGGTGTAGCCAGGGATTTCAGATCTGCACACCAAGTGGACTCACTGCTACTCCCCCCTTGTTAGGGTGTGCTAACCCCCCCTCCCCCAGGCGTAGCCAGACAATATACAAATGTACACCAGGACCATGTTTGTTGCCTCATTTGGCACAATAAATACAACTTTTGTATTCCATGACAATGGTTGTTGCCATGCATGGGTAAATGCAAATGCCATCCATTGCTCCCTAAGACACCCACATACCAGTCCAGAGCCTGTAAAGTTGTATTGTCCTTGGGATGCAAAGAGAGTATAGTGACCAGTCCTTCTAGTTTCAACTCCTATGAATAAAATTACAGAAATGTTCAGCATTTTCTTTGTCAGTTTTCATGGAAAAAGAAAACAGTTCGGAGCGTATTTTCCACCCCCTTAAATAAAATTGCACACCATGGAGTACTTGGAGTATGCCTGGCTACACCCATACTAGGAATGATTTGAAGAAGCTCTGTGTTAACTTTCGAATCTGGGAGAGCTTCTACCATGGCCTTGAGCGAATGCCAGAGTGTATACTCATACTGAGAGAAATAACCCTGGTAGCTAGCAATGCGCATGGCCAGGATGGAAGCAGCAAACACTCACTTTCCCAAAGTGCCAATTTTGCGAGATTCCTTGTTTATTGGCCGTGCTGTAGATTCTTGAGGAAGAACAGCCTTGTCATTCTCTGCCAGGACAACTATGGCATCAGCAAAGGCTTGCAAAGCCAGAATGGGCCGATCTTTGGGAGGGGCGTATTTCCTATCTATGGACTTAGCCACAGAGGGAATAAGCACCGGATTATCCCACACCATTTGTGAGAGAGTCTCAAAAGAAGGTTGCATGGGGGGAGTCAATTCCACAGAAGTGTCCGAACGTGCAGGTACTGCAGATGCAGCAATCTCCCAGGATCGATCTCCAAAGTCTGGAGAGAGAGAGAGGTATTCACGCTTCTAAGCAGAGACTTAAAGGAAAGGCCTTGACCAGAGCCTCTGCTGTAAGACAAGGTTTATTCACCACTGGGGAGGACTGGCCGGCAAAGTCGTCCTCCAATCGAAAATCAGGATCAGGCTCAATATCATCTCCTACTAGTCCTGAAGGGTCTGAATAGATAGGAAAGAGAGGAAAAAGAGGAGGAGGAGCATCATGAATCAAAGTCAAAAACTGGAGTCGCATGCGGCACTGCAGGCGCTCCTGGCGCCAGAACAGAAGGTGATGCCGAGAACACAGGCTGCACCGGCATAGGACGCGATGCCGGGCGTGGCACCAGAGGAGCCAGAGGCACCAAACCAGAAGTTCCCAACCCCCAACTCACTGAGAAAAGTCTGAGAAATTCAGCGGGAGATAAAGGCACTGGTGTTGACCACTGTGCCACAGTCCTATAAGGGGGAAAAACACCAGAGTGCAGTGTCGACAGCACTGAAGAAGGTGCCGCACGACTAGGAAGCCCCAACCGCCCTGCCCACAAGTCTGAAATGAAAGGCCGAATGCCCCAGGACTCACCGGCTCAGGTAGATGGGACAACCGCCAAACCCACTGCTCCATAACAGCGGCCCAATGGTGAAACTGCTCACTGGAGGACCCTCCAGGGGGCAGGGAGGGACTCCAGAGTCGAGCATGCTGGTCACCAGAAACAGAAGTCAGAGGAGACCCTGGAGGAGATGGGGTTGGACCCCTGCTGCTAGTAACCGATGATCAACACACAGATGTACCAGAAGGTGACCTCAAGCAGTACAGTTTCTTTTCTCGAGGCCGAAGAAGAACTCAAGGCCAAGTGGTGCCGAGTCTCGACAAGGATCAAGAATGTAACTGCTTCTTTTTGTGCTTTCAGGAAGACTGCCCATCCCCTGAGCACTGGACTGCCTTTAGTCAGACCCCCTCCATAGAGGGCAGCGGACCAGACCCAGCCCTGCTGACAACACAGCTTTCATGAAGTCTCCCTACCGTCACCTGCCCCGCCATGGTGGACTCCTTGAAGGAGGGCTGAAGACTTTTTCTGATGAACTGTCTTATTGAAACTTATTTACTTATTTTCTTTAAACTGATAAAATAATAAAACTAATCAATACTGAAATGCTATAGCTGCTGTAGTATAGACGTGAAGATCTGACTCCTGGTGGGTGAGCGACATCGTCACTGAAGCGCACTCGACAGCGGGGAAAAAAGGAACTGAGATGGTTGGAGGGTCGACACCAAGGTAGCCTATATGGCGTGAACTGGGCTTGCTGTGCCGCCTCGCGGCCCTACCTAGGCACCAGCCATCCTGAAGATTTTGGCTCCCGCTGGGTCCTAGCGCCCAGTGTAGTCCCATTAGTGTGAATGAGTGGTGGAGACTTTACATTCAGGAAGATTCTATGTTTTTCCTCTTCTTCGTGGCAGATAATAGGCCAATACTGGAATCAGACTGGGGAAAGGGACTTCTCATTCAATTGTTTAAATTAACCAAGCTGCTCAGTGTCTCTCTAAAGCTCCATTATCTTGTATAATGTCATATACTTAAATACCCCCTTCCCCTTAAATAACAACTTAACTATCCCCCAACCCGCCTGCTTTTGTACAATAAAAGGTTTATCTTAACTATGGGTTCCTTACTTTACTTCTGTACATATTCTGGGTATGTTAGAATCAAATTATGTACTTAGAACCTTCACCCAACTTTTCTATTCCCTCTCTTATTCCGCTTATTTCCTCCAACATCAAACCCATTTCATTCCCACCTTTATTTCTGATTGCTGTATTCTCATTAATGTCAGTTCCAAGCAGGAACAATTACTAAGGATAAACTAATAGGCTTGTGTTTTTGGCGATATTTTTGTATTTATTTGTCCTTGCCTATGCATTTTATTCTCTGTCCATTTTTGTATCAGACTTCTTTAATGCTTTTTCCTACTGGTTGTTTACAACGTTTTTCATGTTTGGGTTGTAGTTTCATTGTTTTAAGTGTGTATCACTTTAAATGAGGACTTTAAATGTGATGCACTGTCTGTTACGAACTAGACCCGCTCCCTGAGGAAGACCCTGTTGGGCTGAAGTGATGGGGCATTTGGGAGCTAGTCTGGACTTCTGTGATGATGGAATAAACATTTAAAAACTTCTTTCTGCCTGGATTATTGACTCTGTGAGTGCCGAGCCGTTTTTCTCCTGTTTGTATAGGCTATCTGCCTTGCTCTGCACCCTTGAGAATGCTGCACACTGTTTTGTTTGAATTCTGAAGAGGAGAAAGCCCTGGAGAAGACTGTCCTCCAGTGACCACCATGGAGTGACTGAACCAGGGCTCGGTTACTTGAATGGGGTAGGTTTGAGGGTGTGATGCTTGTGACCACTGTGCACTGAGCATCCACTCTAGTCTTTCACGCGTAATCGTGCTAAAGGCACTATGAACACTAAAGAGCCTATTCATCCAGCATGCACTGCATGGAGTGGGCTTGCACAGTTTTGCATTCCATGATAGTAGCACGCCATCTGCAGGATTGCTTGCAACCTGCTGTCTGGAAGAAAGCTCGGCCTTGGTTGTATCCAAGAGAGCTCCTGTGAACGGCAGCTGCTGTGAGGGTTGCAACTGAGCCTTCTCCAGGTTCAGCAGAAACCACATTGAGCTGAGGAACCGGTCCGCTTTGGGCAGTTGAGGCAGGACTAGGTCCCGAGTTTCAGAGGGTTGCTCTAGGTGCTTTCGGCTGTGCTTTTCTCCAAGGCTGGGGATGCAGAGTTTTGTCTGAGGCTCTCCTGCCTCTTCCATGAAAGGTCTGCTTGCTCTGAAAGAAACCATGTTGTATGCCCATTTGAAGATTAGCAATGGCTAGCCTGGAAGTCTTAAGGGTTGTTCAGGTTTCATGAAACACCTTAAGAGACTGCCCGATCTGCTGTCTAAACAGGTAAGTTAGACCAAAGGGAAGATTCATAACCTGTTCTTGAAAATCTAGGGAAAAGCCAGATGTTCGCAGCCATGAATGCCGCACAATGCAAATGCCTGCAGCAGCAGAGCAGGAAGCAGAATTAAAGGCATCCATAGAGGCTTTGAGCTGGTGCTATCTAGACTCAAAACCCTGTTTGAAAGTTAGCAGGATACCTTATTTAGCCTCTGAATCTGGCAGGGATTATGCCAGGGACTTAAGCTTGCTCCAAAGGGTATACTCGTACTTAGAAAATTGTCCTTGATAACTGGCAATCCTCGTGCTTAGAGTGGCTGAAGCAGAAGCATATTTGCCTCTAGGGTCAGTCTTGCTCTACTCCTTGATAATAGAGTGTGAGTGACTTTGTGAGGAAGAACAGCCCTGTCATTCTCAGCAAGGGTAATAATGGCATTAGCTATAGGTTGAGAGACATACACTGGTCTATCTTTAGGAGTAGAGTATTTCTTATCAGCACACTTGCAGATAGAGGCCACCATGAGCAGGCCTACTCCAGACCGCATCAGACAGGTTTTCAAATGTAGGAGGGATAGGAGGAACTAAGCTGACTGGGATATCGGGAACATTTAACCACTCCAGACAGAGATCTTTACCCTGGTCAATAGCAGCAGGCTGCAAATAAAGTGCAGAGTGCAAATTTCTGAGCAAAACCTAGAAAGTTACACCCTCCTTAAGGCACAGAAACAGGACCTAGGTCCGAAGTGTCCAGACTGAAGAAAGTCATCGCCTCCGCCTTTCAGTTATCCACAGTACAACCAACAAATGTAACTATACCAAGTGAGCTTTGAAACTTCAGAGCAGAAATCCGCACTCAATATGCAGAACTAAAAGAAAACCTATCAAAAGTCATAATCAGAGTCGCAGATCTTGAGACACAGGCCACAAACACTGATTCCCGCACGGATTGCCTGGAGCGCATCATGCTCCCCTTCATTGAAAAAAAAATGAACAGCTCCAAGTCAAATGCGACGACTTGGAAAAATGAAAACTACTTACTTACTGTAATTATGATGCTCTGTATCTTCACCATTCATCACATTTGGGTACTCGACCAGAGGTCAGGACCCTCGGGGAGGCTTTTGGGTAGGTGGAGCCGAGGCGTGCTCTCGGCCGCCCTCTCGAGGCCGACGCTCTACGGGCGCCGTGGGCTTGGCTGCGGGCGCCACGACCCCGGGCCTGCCTGCCAGTTCTAAGTCGCCAGAGAGAGGTGAGGAAAAAATAGGGTTGGGAGGGTGGGACAAGAGAGTCCAAGGGACAGAAAAAGGAAAGATGTAAAACCGAAAGGAGAAATAAATGACTGAGATGACAGAGCAAGAGAGAAACAAATGCTAGGGAGATTGAGAAGGGGGCCCCAATCTCTGGAAAACAGAAAGGGGTGGGAGTTAGGGAAGGATAGGGAATTTTTGAGACATAAATGTTTAACATGAGAGGGGGAACAAAAAGCCAGAACATGCTAGATTCTGTCCTGTCTCTAGATTGTATAGGAACTGCAAGGAGTAGCCAAGAGGCTTAATTACCAGAATTCAAGGCACAGAATCACTGGCAAAGAAACTCCTTCATGGCAGGAAAAATGGATATTCTTAGAGGACCGGGACAGAGGTTCTGCCCCCTCTCACATGTGAAAAAACGAGAATTTTTAGTACGGATAAATGAGCTTTAAAACATGTCCAAAGGACAAGAAAACTGAGATTTGAAAAGGGACAAGAAGGAGGCGAGGATGGAGGGCAACCACCCCTCCCACTCCAAAGGAGTGGAGCCAGAGCACTAGAGAGGGAGTGCCGCCCCATCCTGACCACTCTCCCCACAGACATACCATCCCACCATGTGCCCCAGATTACACCCCCAACAAAGACAGGGGAGGGAGGCAAGTAAGGCACAGAGAGGGAGGGGGATCCAGAGACTGAGGCCCCAGGGGGATGGCAGGTGGGGTTGTGATGAATGGTGAAGATACACAGAAAGATCATAATTATGGTAGGTACGTAATTTTCATATCTTATCTGTGTCAGTCTTCACCATTCATCACATCTGTGTGAGTGCCGAGCTCCCCCGAAGGGGGCTTTAAAACCCTAAAGGACAAAGTCCCTTAGCTCTCAGTGGGTGACACACTAAGAGGGAGAACCTTCTGGGCCTGAGAGTTGGGAGAGTGAGACGGGGAACTCCCGGAAGGGGAAGGAAGTTGCCCCGACAGATGCTGCCTCACCCTATGGGAAAACAGATAGGTCCTCTGGTAGAAACATAGAAACATAGAATTTGACGGCAGATAAGAACCACTTGCCCACCTAGTCTGCCCATTTTCCTACCTACCTAACAGATAAGCTGCAGATCCTAGTTAACCAACAGCTTACTTCCTCCTACTCCCACTAGGACTGCCTTATGTCTGTCCCATGCATTTTTGAATTCCTCCACTGTTCTTGACTCCACAACCTCCTCAGGGAGGCTGTTCCATGCATCCACAACCCTCTCTGTGAAAAAATACTTTCTCACAGTGCGTGGAGTTAACCACCCTATGCCGGGCCAAGGGTGACAACCGGGTAAGACGTAGCCATGCTGTCCGCCTAGTGCAGATCACTGTCCCTACAACCCTGGTAGCTACCTCACTGTCATTATATGACGCCCTTGCTTGGTGCCTTGCTAGCTCCAGGCCAGGTGCAGAGAGAGCAATGGCTTGTCTGGTTTGCTCCGTGTCAGGCAAAGAGGCTAGGAGCTGACCAGCCTGGACCACAAGAACCTATCATAGGTTGCATAGTGGGCCTGATGTGCAGAAATAGAAAGCAGCAACCGTGCTGAGTAGAAAGTCCTCCTACCCCAGAAGTCAAAATCCGAGGAGTCTTGATCTGGGGGTCGGTCACGGTGAAGGGTGCGAAGCCCATCGGGAGTGTCCAGCTGCGTCAATCCTGACTGAGGATGAGGCATGGAACCTGGAGACTCCGTGGGGTGCAATATCGCTGGCAGAGATCCCTAGGGGCGGGAACTCTGGAGAAGGGTCTCTGGCAGGAACGCAACGACGCCTCCCTAAAGGGAGCAGGCCACGGGGGCACCACAAGGGTGTCCTCACTGAAGTCGCCCAAAAAGGCATGCGCCGAGTGCTCCAGATTGCTCTGAGTGGCAGGAGAAAGATGTAGGTCCTCCAACATCCTCATGAGGAATCGCTGATACTCCGCGAGATCAGCAGCTGGGGAGATGTGGACAGAAGGCTCCTCTCCCCCAGAAGAGGAGGATGAAGAGTTAGAGGACCTCAGCTGTTCAGAGGGTGGTTGCTCGGGGGGAGATTGAAAAACCTGTCTGTCCATTGCCCTGACGTAAGCGGGAAAGCGAGCAGCCACAGCTCTAAACTGCTCCCAGGATAGAGGCCCGCTAGGACCAAGGATGCTTGGGAGCGCAGGAGAGTGTGGCAGAGGGATGGGGACAGAACCGAGAAGAGAAGTCGGCTGACCTCTGCCTGGGCTAGGGAGCACACCAGGAGCCCTAGGGAAGGAAGGAGCTCCGGAAAACTCCACAGCCAACAGCTGATCGACCAAACTGGAAATGCCTAGGCTGCACCCTGAAGAATCTCCCCTGTGAAGCGACTGGGGCCGTGAGGTCCAAAAGGACGGTCCCCTACCTAGGGAGCGGACCCGGAGTGCCAGAAGATGAAGGTGCTCCACAGCAGACAGCTGAACAACCATTTTGAACTGCCTTGGCTGCGCACGGAAGAATCCCCCCTGTGAGGTGACCGGGGCCGTATAGGTCCAAAAGGACAGTCCCCTACTTCAAAAGAATGGGGTTCTCTCAAAGAAAGCGAAGGGGAAGAGCAGAGATCCACACTGCGGCTTCTTCCAGAGCACGGATGGGCCCCTGAAAAAGGCCTCCACGCAGACCCCCTGCCCCTCAACCCCTCGGAATCCGAGAGTGCCCTCCTCCTCGAGATGGTCAGCCTAGGTAACTGACAGCCCTGGTCAGCACCCAAAGGAGCTATCCAAGGCACAGTACCCTCCCCTCTCATAAGTGCTCTGATCGGCCCCGAAGTTGGGCGATCCAGGCACACCACATGAGGGGGTACCACCGCTGAGGGGTCAGCGAATCCTTCAAGGCCGGGCTACAGTACAGTGGTGGCATGCACCACTGCTCGCTGGTCAGCGCCCCTGTCCCCAGCCTTGGAAGTTGCTGACCACTCCTCAGAGGGGGGCGGACTCCGGTCTGTCGAAGACACAACCAGGTTACCCACACTAGCAGCTAGTTCCAAGGAGCCAGACTGCTCGTCTGACTCAGAGTCCGACTCCTCCTCTGAAGAGGTGGAGGCCAAGGCCCTGTGCCAAACCATAGGTAGGCGCCTTTCGCCATTCCTACCAAACAGGGTGCCAGAAATGGAGACCACACTGAGTCAGTGCCAGTGCCCTCCACAGCACCACGAACGGCAGCCGAAAAAGACACGGCTACAGCCCGAACAGCAAACTTCGGAGTCAGAACCTGCCACGGCGCCGCAAGCAGCACTGAGGGCAGAGACAGCACCAACAACAGCTCCAACGGCGCTTTCAGCACCGCGGACGACGCTGAAGTCAGAAACCCCACGGCGCTGACCCACTCCACGGCACCGCGAATGGTGCAGAGAGCAGAAACGGCGCTGACAACGGCTCCGACAGCTCCTTCTGAACTCCCCACGGTGCCGTGCCCATGTTTGGTGCCACAAATGGCTCCAGAACTGGACATGGCACCTTGCTCAACCTCAGCACCGTAGATGGCGACGAGAAGAAAGGGGCGGCACCGTAGTAATTCCCACAGCGCCGCTAGCAGTATCGGTGCCGCGAACGGCGCCGACAGCAGCCACGGTGCCAAGCAACGGACCAGCGCCGCCGCCAACTCCTTCAGGGCCCTCAGTGCCACAAACAGCGCCAACTGACAGTGTTGGGAACGGCGCCACCCGGGCCTATGTAACCGCGGTCCGACACCAGGGGAGCCTTTGCCCTCAAGGGCAACTGCCATGGCGGTGCCTTCCCGCCCGCCCTGAAGGGAACAGACTGGGCCTCCTGCACCGTGGGAGGAGCCTCGGCCATGGCTAGGCTACTAGAAGCCGAGGCTCCCTCCTCCATGGTCCGTATAGAACCGGGAGGGGACCTGGAGGAAAGGCCGAGAGAGTGTGGCTTGACCTGACGAGTGCGCACCCGACCCCTGAAAGTCAGCAGAGCTCGCCCCACTTTCCACGTGCGCTGTTTGATGATCCAGCAGTCCATGGAGAAGCAGGCGTCGCATAAATCCATGTCATGAAGTGGGCCAAGACACAAAAGGCAACGGTCGTGCTGTTCGGTGCCGGAAAATTTTTGGCCGCATGGGGGCAGCCGACCCATCTTCGAAGTCTTCTTGCCCTCCAACCTAGACATGACCTTCAGAAAGAAATACAAACAAGACTCCATGGCGCTGGAAAATAGTAAAATGGAAAGGTCTTACCGCAGCGTCCCGGGTGACTAGCAGAACCGGCAGGAGAACCGACGGACTTGAAGTCGAAAACATTTTTTAAGCGAGACTCACGAACAGGTAGGCCCAAACTCAAGCTGGAGAAAGTTTCCCCACTAGATGACCTCGACAGCAGGAGATGAAGAACTAGCAGGCAGGCGGAGTTGACAGTGCTCAGCGGTCAACCTTAAGCGCCTGAAAACGTCATTGAAGACGGCGCCAGGCGTGTCGGCCTCACCAAAAATGGCTCCCGCATTCTTCTTCAACAACAGCCAAAAAAGAACTCACTTGATGGCTGCACTTCAGGACATTAAGCAGCTCTGCCAAGCTTTCAGCACACCCTCACACCATGAGTCAATAAGTACTGTGCAACTGTTGCACAACTCTGTTTATTTTATAAACTAGCATAACTGGGTGATATCGTGCACAGCTCTGTCTCCCCAGACAGGAACTTTATACTAGGTACTCCTTGTTTAATAAGATTTGCATCCCCCCATCAGTACGTATTACCTCCATGAAGAACTGGGTAGTCAGTGAGGTTTGTCCCATTGCAATAGAAGCATTACTGTTACTTTGAATGCACAACCACCTTCCCCTCCCTCACCGCCCCCTTTTTTTTATTTCTGCAGCAGTTCTCAACATACCCTACTCCCCTGTAGTACCAGAGCTTACCTCAAAAGCAGCCGGTGCTTGCACTATAAACTTAGTTGTGAATGACAGTCCTTGAGCTGCTTCTATGCTTCCTGGCAACTGAGGAAGTCAGCTGGAGGTAGAAAAATAGCTCCTGTGAACACTTAAAAAAAAAGTGGTTGGCTGCACAAGCAACACTGTCCTTCAACCTGGTAGCTATGCAGTATTAAGAAGCTGCTATCTACCTCTACTCACCAACCCCAGCTTCCCATATAACAAAGTAACAAAGGCCTGAAGGCCCTATGTGCAGATCCTCCTTTAGCTATGTAACAAGATGAGGGAATATGTATACCAACAGCTGAATGTGCAATCTATGTTGGAAGTCTTCAGTAGTCCCTTGTCAATAGGAGCCTACTGAAATTGATAAAATTACTGTAGAAGCTATAACGCTGGGCCCATTAATATCCCAGATAGCGATATGATCCGTGATAGATGGCGTAAGAGCCCAAACTGAAGGATGAGAATAAACTCTGACTCAAAGCTAAAAGTTTTAATTAAAGACCATAACTTTACTTAAAAATGGTCGCTTCCACAGCATTAGTAATCATGCAGTTTAGCTTAAATGAAACGCTTTTAACAGACCACCTCAATAATTAGAGGAGCTCTCAATATAGTCGCGGGTGATTGGGCAGACAGTACCCTCCACCCGCCTAGAAACTGACCATCCAGTAAAATTTTAGGGTACCAAGGGCATATGTAAAATCTTCTGCCTAGGAAGTGACTGCCTGGCGACTTTCACCACAGCTCTATTTGCAGGTCGCTTGCACTGTCTGGGAAATCACTAGGCTATAACATGAAGAGTCCAACTCTTAAAACTACAAAGAATCTCAGCCATATCTGTAAGATGGGAAGAAAAGAGAGACGACTCCGAGATGAATGGGTAGAAGTTACTACATGAAGTTTGTACAATATAGTTAACTCCTGACTCTCTAATGGGAAGGTGGTGAGTGTGTGGGAGGAAGAACAGGAACCTGGAGTAACTGAAACACTGTGCCCGTCCAGAACTTCTGCTCTCCCCTAGAACACAATCGCCTCAGAAAGTTGTTGACAATATATGTAGTTATGGAGAGGATGGGAAGGAGGAGAAAGCGAAAGAAAGGGAAAAACATAGCATAAGAAAGATTACTATGGAATCCAGCAACAAAACCATTCCTACAACCCTAAATATCCTAGATCATATGCCTTTATGCTCAGATCAACCCTTTAGCAAAATAATGAAAACAGGGTAATTATCTGCAGTGGAGCCTTTCACTGGGATACACTGGAAACACAGTGTCCTCAATCCTTAACAGCGACTACTTCCCTAGGAGAAACAACCATCTACCTCGCTATGCTTGGACCCCTAAATTTTAGAGTACATGGCTCTCCCATCTACTAATGTAATCCTGAAAGAGAGAGACTATGCCTAACATCGTCCAGTAGGGGAGACCTAATTAAATCTCTTAACTGAATATAAGCTTTCGTTCTTCCTCAAAGATGTAGTAGACTATTTTGTTTTGCCCTTTTTTTCTCCTGCAAACATTCAGAGAATAAATCTGGTTCTTGACTTAAATTGGGGACCCCCAAATTCTACCACCAGTAGATACTCCCCTTTGCTTTTCTTTGCTGAAGTTGGCAATGGTTAAGAAGTACTGAGCACATACAAACTAAATATGGTGGCTGTTTTGATAGAGTCTACATACCTAGAATATTGGACCTTAGAAAATGGGATTTTTATTTACTGGGCTCTGATTGGCTGGTACCACTGCCGGGGGGGTACATTAACTTTCAACAGATGACCAGCAAATACAAAGTTCCAGCACAAGTGCCCCTTAACTCATTCAAATATCTCTGTGCCCACCCTGCTTACCCATTGGCCAGAATTATCCCACTGAATTTTAAATTGCCACATTTTTTCTCTCTGGCTTAGCGAGACAGAGCTCCCTACCAAGCACAACGCTAGTTTTTAAGCAAGTGCCATTTCTAGACACTGACAGAGGTTTGCCTCCTTTCATCCACCCTGCCCATTTATGTAGTTTTAAATAAAAGCACTCTCACATTAAAAGGCCAAATCCTAATATAAGTTTCAGTTATGCCAGGTTCCCCGCTCACCTCTTGCCACTGTATTTCCCTGCAACACAGAATTACTTCTCTTCTCCCCACATATCAGAAACACACCGAAGCAGAGAATCACGAATCGCATTATCGGTATTTTTTTTGTTTCAGTCAGCAAGTGGGTGAACATCCCACTATCAGTCCTTCTGAAACATCCGCTGTAACATATCTCCACTAAAGTTTCTCTGCCATCCTTCCTGTGTGCTGTACCTCAGTCAGTCAGTGCAGTTTTCTTTAAATTGCAGTACGCGTCTCTCCTCAACTGCTGCTCCCCATACTGCACAGTCGACTCCTCACAGAAATAAATAAAATAATGGAAAACTGCACGTCAATTATTGAACAGCTTACACTCCTCTGATTGCTTTGCACACTTCCTTGTGCAGACGTAAGTCGGCCCTTCTGCTCTGCACTCAATTCACAAACTGAAGTGCTTTTCTTTAAAAAGAAAAACTACCTGCCGAGTACTGAACACCTCGTTCTCTCGCTCAGTATTCCCACTACGAACTCGGTCTTCCACTGCTCATTATCTGTATCTCGTTGCCGTAACAGCAGCAAATACAGTAGATGGCAAGAAACTCGCGGGGGACAACTCCACAAGACACTACATATCTACACGTAGTGATGAGGGGGAGTGACTAGGAGAGAATGGCTCTGGGGAGGGGCAACAGCAGACAGAACAGCACAGAAATACAGAGGGACTACTTTACAAGGAAAACACTTTAAACTTCATTGTTACTCTTATTTATTTTTGGTTTTATGAGATTTTTAAAAATCCCATTTAAAAATGCCACAGGTAGCCCATTTTCTAAGCGCAATAATACCCTCCAGGGTTGATGGTATGGGCAATACCGGACCTACAAGGGGCTATAAGGCCCTCCGCCTGTGGCGTTGGGCTATTCATTATCCTTGGGTGGTCTGGTATTGCACATCACTACCCCTGTCGGGCATTACTGCTTACATAACACCCTCTGAATCACCTTTATGAAAATGAAATGGGCTCCTTTCAGAAAGGCTATGGCACGCCATGTCCCTCATATTAGATCTTCTTTTAGATGTTGGCTGTGCCTTAGTCATAATGGAGGAGTACATTATAGTTAAAGTAATAATCCTTATATGTTGATTGCATACTGAGACTACTCTACGCTAGAAATACCATATGATGATGGTGATGCTGAAGGTCTGTGGTGAGAAGAAGAGATAACCAAATCTAACGGGTAAGCAAAAACTTTGAATACCACCATTAGCCTTATCTACCCTTAGCCAATTTATGTTCCAAGACTCAAATTAATACTGAAGGGATCATGCTCTAACCTCCACACCCTAGAGGATAATTTAATTCATATACAATACCTTCCCTCCATCGGTAGTATTTCTGTGTACAATGATACAAACAGCACTGCATAATGCAGTGTCAGAAACTTAGACTGTATCCCAATGGAGGTCACTGAACTCCACCATTCCCTGCAGACTAATCTCTAAACACAATGCGAGACTATACGTCTGACACTTGTATTCTATGGACATGCCACCTTAGAATGTGTCAGGATGCAACACTCCCATCTTGACATTATGTTTCTAAACAGGACCTATTGCTACCTCCATGCAGCCCTTTGAAGGCTAAAAGGTCTGCCCTCTCAAACATAGTTATTTTCCCAAATATGGTTGGGGAGCCGGTATCCCTCTTTGACTTCTTATTTGGTGGTGGTTTACACCAACTAGAGGTGCTACATACCATCTGTCACCCTTCACCTCCCACATTAGTGACAGTATTATCTGCTATGAAGGCTCACTTTACTTCGGTTGGCAAAGTTCACTCCAGGAACGGTTCTACCATCTCCTAACGGAGAGTAATTAGTCTCCCTTTTTGGAAGTACCTGTGGTTTTTTCCTCCTTTAGTTTAAAAACTTTTAGAAAGTTGTATTTTGCTGGCAACTGGTTACGATTTCTGTTTTGTATTGTGACAGGGTTGCATAGGACCCTGTCCCAGTTGTTATGGAGAGTTTGAATGCAGGTATCTGTTCTGTTCTTTCCTGTCTCTTGTCTGTGTGGTTGCACAACCAAGTTTTCCTGTGAGACCTAGGACTTGATCCCCCGGCCAGTCTTTCAATTCTCTACCTCTCACTGTCTCTTAGTCTTCCCTTGCTGTTTCTGCCTTTCCTCCCTGCATATGTGCGGTATAAAATATATGCAAATCATTATGTGGAAATACAACTGATATTCGGATCCTTTGTTTAGAAATTATATAGTGTTACTGTTGAAATGTATATAGTTATAGTTTGAGATGATTGCAAAAGCTATTGGGAACTCAAGAAGTTAACCTGAGACCAGTTTTAAACCCTGTTTCAGAAGCTGTGGAGAAGGAGCCTCAGTTCTGGGACACTGTGTTCTAGCTGCACCTGACTGAAACTTACAAGAACATTTTAGAAAAAACAGGATGCTTGTTAAGAAGGGGTTGCAAGGACTTATAAAACAAAGCTGCAATTTCTTGCAAGAGAGAAACAAAGACACAGAGATTGAAGGAAAACTCAGATGGATCTGTTTATTCTGTCTTTGTAAAGAGTTATACCGAACAAGTTAAATTTTTTATGTTACTGCTAGTACTAATAAACACCTTTTACAAATTCTACAACTGCTCCTGGTTTTTCCTATGCTTCCTGACCTGTGCCTCGACGACATATATTAGACTTTTAAATACCAGATGAGACCAATGTACATCACAATATATGTTACCGATGTGCTTGACAAAGGATATAGCTTCCTTTATTTCTCACCTCTACACTGAGTACTCTTGTGTAAGCTTTACATATTTTACTACATTCCCATTCCTTTGTGTCACTCCCTCTTTCAGAGAGTCTTCTCCACTGTATTTCACTTCCCTACTATAGCCCTAATCCTCTGTGGCTTTCAGCCCTTTACCAAATCTTATTCACTATACTTTACCTTCTCTACTGTATCCCATTCTAAAAAACACCCTCCTTTCTCTGGGTAGGAGGGACACCTGCTACATGGACCCTTTCTTACTATAAATATAAATGGCTAACACTACAAAGATACGTGCCTTTAATGTAAATGGTATCAATAGCCCTCAAAAAGATCAAGACTACTCCAAGATTTATTAAGAGAACGACATGAAATTATTATGCTCTGGGAAAGGAAAATTACGTACCTACGTAATTCTTGATCTTCTTGACGAGTCTCCACCACTCATTCACACTAGTGGGATTGGCGCGGAGGCACTAAGACCCATCGGGAGCAAACTTTTGCTGGAGGGTCGGTAGCGAAGGCAGCCTTAGCGAGACCCGGCGCCGCGAGCAGCGGCTCGAGTGTAATGACCATCCTCGGCGATTCACCCTCCAACCCCAGTACCTTTTACCAAGGAGGTGCAGCGAACTAACGTAAGAGTAAACCCAACATTAAAAAACGGACATAAGATAGTCCGTATGACCCGTGTAAGAAGGGTCAGTAAAGAAGTCCTCACGGCCTAAAGATTTGAGGGAGTGAAGACCAATACAGCGGTGAGCTCGGGGATGGAGGGTGGGCGTGTGAATGAGTGGTGGAGACTCGTCAAGAAGATCAAAATTACGGTAGGTCATATTTCTATCTTCCTGGACATAAGTCTCACCACTCATTCACACTAGTGGGAAGTACCAAGCTGATAATCCCCAAAAGGGCGGCAGGAGAGCCAGAGCTCAACGCGTCTAAGATAGAAGCCCATTAAGGATAGTTCTGCGAATGCGGAATGTAGCCCTAGCATGAACATCCAGTGCATAGTGCTTAACGAAGGTATGCACATGAGCTCCAGAGTGGCGTTGCATGCTATCTGCAATTGGAACATTGCAATTTCCGCTAGGGATGATGCCGACGCCTAGTAGAGTGAGCGACACTCTACCTTCTAATTTAACTTGAGCCATGGAATAGCAATGACGAAGGCATGCCACTAACCATGAAGAGATGCATCTAATAGCGACAGGTTGACCCAGCCGGTGTCGCTGAAAGAACGAACAGTTGCTGAGTCTTGCGAACATCCTTGGTTCTATCTAAATAGAACCGCAAGGCTCTCTTAACATCCAAGGAATGAAGAGCTCATTCCCTTCATTTGGAAATTAGCTGGTAAGCGGGAAGTACCAGAGGTTGGTTTAGATGGAATTCTGACACAACCTTGGGAAGAAATTTAGGATGAGTACGGAGAACTACCTTGTCTTTATGGAATACAGTATACGGAGGGTCCGTAACCAGGGCATGTATCTCGGAGACCCTGGGGCTGAGGTAATGGCCACCAGGAAGGCAGTCTTCCAGGTAAGAAATTTTAGCTCACAGGTAGCGAAAGGTCTGAAGGCTTCCAGTGAGCATGTCCAGCACCAGGTTAATGTCCCAGGCTGCAACTGGACGCTTAACAGGGGGTCTGGTATGGAGAATCCCCTTAAGAAATCTCTTCACCATAGGTAACTGAGCCAGAGTTAAGGAAGAAACCGGCTCATGGAACGCTGAGATGGCACTAAGGTGAACTTTAACTGTGGAGTACTGAAGACCTAAGTTTGACAGGTCCAAAAGATACTCCAGAACCTTGCCAGGAGGACAGGAAAAGGGATTCCAAGAGGATTTTGCACACCAGAGAGAAAAACGTTTCCATTTGGAAGCGTACGTTTTTCGGGTGGCTGGCTTCCGAGCAGCCAGAAGGATGTCTGAGACTCTACGAGAGACATTGAACCGATTCACTTCTATCTCTTCAGGAGCCAAGCATGAAGGTGAAGTGATTTCAGGTTGGGATGGACCAACGAACCCTGAGTCAAAAGACTGATTTGCAAAGGAAGTGGTCTCGGAGAGGCTGCCAACATACTGTTGAGTAGAGGAAACCATAGTTGCCGAGGCCAGGAAGGAGCAATGAGAATCATCTTGGTCCCCTGAGACTCGAACTTGAGGAGTACTCTCTGGATTAGAGGAAGCGGTGGAAAGCGAAAGAAAGCGCTTGTCACAGCAGCCTGAACGATCCTGACAGAAAATGCCAGGCCCTGGATTTCTGGAGCAGAAGAGAGGCAGTTTTGTGTGAGGGATGCAAAAGGTCCAGGTCTGGAGTCCCCACTCTTTGAACAGGGACCGAGCTACGGCTGGATCGAGAGACCACTGTGAGGGTCTGCCTCCGTTCTGCTGAGGTGATCTGCTAGGTCGTTTTGTATACCCGGCAGATAAACCTCTTGAATCAGAGACTTGTGCTCCAAGCACCACTCCCACACCCTCACTGCTTCCCTGCAAGGGATAAGAATGAGCACCGCTTGCTTGTTGATGTAATACATCACTGCTTTGTTGTCCGTTTGAAGGAGAATGTTCTTGTGACAAAGGACATCCTTCAGAGCTCGGATTGCATAGAGGACGCTCTCATCTCCAGGACATTTATGTGGAGAGTTTTAAACTGAGTCCATACACCTTGAGTGTGGAGGAGAGACAGGAGCCCCCATCCCATTAGCGATGCGTCTGTGGTGATGGAGATCTGATGATCCGGGGGAGCAAAGGGGAATCCTTCCAGGAGATTGCTCTCTTGAGACCACCAGGTGAGAGACCTTCGAAGGGGCTCCGTCACCTTGATGGGATAAGACTGGGGGTGAGAGGTCGGGGACCATTGAGTGGAGAGCATCCATTGGGTGGTTCTCATGTGCAGTCGGGCCAGAGGGACAGTGAAGACCGAGGACGCCATGAGACCCAACATGCGTTGCATCGAGAGAGCTGTAACCGATTGGTTCTCCCTGATGTAACGGGCCATTCGAAGGATGTCGAGTCTTCTGTCCTCTGGAAGGAAAGCCTTCGCTGAAGAGGTGTCTAGAAGCGTCCCTATGAAAAGGAGCCTCTGGGAGGGTTGCAGTTGAGATTTTTTCAAATTCAGCAGAACTCCCATGGACGTGAGAAGACGAGAAGTCGTTTGCACGGCTTCCAAAGTCCCTTGGACGGAAGGGCTTGCTAGAAGCCAATCGTCCAGGTAGGGAAACACTCGGAGTCCGACTTTCCTGAGATGCGCCGCGAGAACTGCACAACACTTTGTAAAAACTTCGGCGCCGAGGATAGCCCAAAGGGCAGGACTCTGAACTGATAATGCTGACCCAAAGCTACAAACCTGAGGAACTTCCGTGGGGTCGGGTGGACGGGGATATGCTGGTAAGCATCCTGCATATCCAGAGAGGCCAGCCAGTCGTGCTGATGCAGCAAGGGTAACAGGGTACCTAGGGAAATCATCTTGAATTTCTCCCTGGGGAGGAATTTGTTTAACTTTCTGAGGTCTAGAATGGGGCGCATCCCCCCAGATTTCTTTGGAACCAGAAAGTAATGGGAGTAGAACCCTGTGTTTCTGAGATGCGGGGCACCAGTTCTATTGCCCTGTTGTTCAGAAGGCCCTGGATCTCCAGGGGTGAGGAGGTCTGACTGAGAGGCCGACAACCTGGGTTGTCGCCTGGGAGGACAATTCGGGGTTTCCAAGAAATTGAGAGAATAACCTCGCGAATTATCCGGCGACCCATTTGTCCGAAATTATGGACTTCCACTGGTTGTAGAAGTACATCAGACGACCTCCCACCGAGGAGAAAGTTCCACCGGGGCAGAGTGGATGGAACTTGGGCCAACGACTATAAGGTAGCACTGGGAGCTTTAGGCCTCGCGCTTTCTGCTGCGTCTTTTGAGGTTGGGCAGGTTGGCTTTATGGAAGCTTCCCTGCCTCTGCCTCGAAAGGACTGACGACTATGAAACTGACGTCTGTTCACATGCCCCCAGAGGGACAGCGGAGGTCTGGCCAACTTAATGGCCGATCTAGTCTTCTGAGTGGCTCTAAGGCTTGCTCCACCTGAGGGCCAAAAAGAAAGGAGCCATCAAAAGGCAGCGCCATCACCTGCCGCTGAGCATCATTCGTGAAGCCAGAAGTACGCAGCCAGAATGGCGCGAGTACAACCGCCTGCTGAGCGATAAGCAGTGTCGAAAGGCCCATGGCGGCTTTGACCTGTTGGTTATTGGACTCAATACCTCTAATAACGGTCAGAAGAAGCTCTGACTTGAACCGAATCTGGAAGAGCTTCAACCATTCTTTTCATAGAGTGCCACAGGATATACTCATACTGAGAAAAATAGCCTTGATAACTGGCAATACGCTACTTAGAGTGGAGGCAGCAAAGACCTCTTTACCAATGTATCAATTCTACGAGACCCTTTGTTAATAGGTCGAGCTGTAGTAGTTTGAGGAAGAACGACCTTGTCATTCTCTTCGCCAGGACTACAATAGGATCCGCAAAGGCTTGGGATGCCAAAATGGGACGATCCTTGGGAGCTGAATACTTTTATCAATGGATTTAGCCACTGAGGAATAAAGCAGGATTATTCTATACCATTTGAGACAGCGTCTCGAAGGAAGGCTGGATCGGAGGAGTCAAATCCGTGGGATCTCCGAAGCATGAAGATACTGGAGTCTTAATATCTTCCCAGGATCGATGTCTGTAGTCTGAGAGAAAGAGTGGATCCCAGGTTCTTCAACAGAGACTTAAAGGACAGGTCCCCACCACAGGCTCTGTAGTAAAGAAAGATCCTGTTTCTCCACTTCATCACCCAACCGAAGGTCTGGGTCAGGCTCAACATCATCTCCTGATGGTCCAGAAAGGACTGTTTGGACAGGAAAGGAGGAAAATTAGAGAGGAGGAATAGAGAAAACAAGGGAGAGTCCCTGATGGCTGCCGGCGCCGAGACGGCAAAACGGGCTGAAGACGGCACCAAGGAGGCGCACGGTGTCAAGAGGCATGCGTCTCGTTAGCGCTTCTCGGCGCCGGGCTGACGAGAATGCCGCGACGGGCGCGGCCGACGACGCCGCCAAGATGGCACGACGCACGCCCACGCCGCTAACGCACCGCGGACGACAGTCAAGCGAACGGCGCCGCCTATCTAACGGCACCATCAAGGCGCCATGAGACCAAGGGCGTTGAAGGACGGCGCCAAGACCCAGCGGTATTCGAAAACGGCGCCGATAGCTAATCAGATCTCGCCGGCGGCCTGAAAGCCCCAGGAACCTGGAAAGCTAGAGAAGGAAAAAAACCAGGAGATAAGGGCATCGGTGAGGCCCCCTGCGCCGCAGCCATGTGAGGGGAACACCTAAGCACGGAGTCGCTGGCACCGAAGAAGGCGCCACGCGACTAGGAAGGTCCAACCGCCCTACCTGATCGCCGGAGGGGCCCGAGGGCTCCGAGGCAACCGAGCCAGGCAGAAGAACCAACCTCCGAGCCCATTGCTCCATAAGAGCGGCCCACTGATGAAACTGCTCATCTGGAGTCCTACCTATAGGCGGGGAAGGACTCCGATGTCGAGGACGACGATTACCGGAAGTTGGCGACTCCGAAGAAGGAGACCGGCAACTAGCAACGATAACCCGGCGTCGGCGCAGACATACTGAAGGCGACCTCGGTGATGCCTTCTCTTTTGACCTGTGGGCGAAGAAGAGCTCGAGGCGAGCGTGCCGAGAATGCGACTGCTTATTTTATGCCGGCGGGGACCGCCCATCCCCGGCATCGGACTGACCGTTGTCGGAACCCGCTGGAGGAGAAGGAGGCTGACCGACCCAGCCCGGCTGACTGAACAGCTTTCATACGAAGTCTCCCTACCGTCACCTGACCTGCTCATGGTCGACTCCGTCCAGTAGGCCGAGACTTCTTCAAGTAAAATTTAAATATTAGAAAAATTTAACGAAAATAGAATAAAATTAGCGATACTACTTATCGTGATAAAGTTACAAAAAACAAACTGAAAACTATGCGCTAGTTTGAAGTTTGACTCCCGACAACTGAGCGACGCGGTACTGAAGCGCACTCGGCCGGCGGGAAAAAGAACTGAGGCGGTTGGAGGGTCGTCAGCCGAGATGGTCATTACCGCTCGAGCCGCTGCTCGGGCGCCGGTCTCACGGCCGCTCTCGCTACCGACCCTCCAGCAAAAGTTTGTTCTCGATGGGTCTTAGTGCCTCCGCGCTAATCCCACTAGTGTGAATGAGTGGTGGAGACTTATGTCCAGGAAGATACGCATCTTTCCAAAACAAAGTATGAAAAATTTCAGAACTTGGGCTTCCAATAGCTATAGGCTCCTCCCACAAATCTGGGCGCCTAAGAGGTGCTTCACCTTAATCCAGCAGGGAGTTCCTTTTTGACTCCAGTACAAAGTAATAGACCCAGATGGTTATGTCATTCTCACGAGAACGTTGTACGACTCCCCTCTTACAACAGCGAATGTATACTTTCCGCCAGGCTCCACCAAGCAAACAGCACAATTCTTTCTTAATAAACTCCTCCCTATGTTACAAGGGCAACTTATTTTGGGTGGGGACCTTAACATTACCTTGAATCCCACCTTAGACTCCACTGGCCAAAAATTTTTTCGAATAATGCCAGTACAAAAACACCTGCAGTTTACCCTCCCTCATTTAGGACTGATTAATATGCGGCGGCATACATTACCCATGATTCAACAGTATACACACTATACCCCAAGAACAAACACTGCAGCTTGTTTAGACTATCTTTTCACTACAGCTGAACACTTGTACTCTGTCCAAGATATTTATATGGGTACTACCGATCATTCCCCAGTCTTTGCCAAATTGTTCCTAGGAAAACCACAACATTCAAACTTCTGGAGAGAGATTAAACTTATCTATATTAAAAGACCCTGCCTGGGGGCAGAGCTAGCAGCCCAGCCAGCAGCAGCTATTTTCTGGAGCTCCTGACTGAGGTCCTTTATATTGCTTAAAATTACTAAATTTTGGATTAAACTTGGTTGGAGACGTACTTCATTTGATAGAGGACCATTTGCTGCACCTCTGGACATACAAACTGAATGGAAATGGGTCATGCAACCGAACAAACAGCCAGCCACACACCCAGCTCCCAAACAATCTGACCACATGGACGGATCTTCCCCATCCACAGTGCAGGCCTAATTCTGTTTCCATGATCTCCTTCCAGCAATCAGTCAATGCCCTTACTAAGACTGTGCAACAAATTGATCAGAAGCTGGATGTTTTGCCAAGGTTTCTAGCTGTTGAGACCCACCCTGATGCTATGAGATTTCTAAAGTGCGGATGCTAATGCAGGAAAGGCCCTAAGCGGCTATAGCCACCTCGCTTAGGGAACAGACAGCCCTGTGGAGCCAAGCAGGACTAGAAAATGCTGTTTGGGTGGCTAACATCTGTATTTTGGGTCTCCCAGAAGGAACAGAAGGAGAGAGCCTGATACAGTACCTTGGACTGTGGTTTTCGGAGCTGAAGGGTCTCACTGATTTTAAAATAACCCATGCCTATCCGATCACCCCTAGAAGGCCCAGCACCAGCACTGATAACCCCCATACTGTTTTGCTTACTCTTGCCTCCGTAGCAGAGCATGATCTGATTTTGGTAGCCTTGTGGAATAGAGGGCCCATTTTTCAAAATGAGGATCATATTCTCTTTTTCCTGGATTATTTCTTATGCCACCCGGACCAGATGCAAGACTTTCGATGGTGTCAAACACAGATTTAGGGACTTGGGCATTACTTATCCTTAGCCCTCCCAGTTGTCTATGTTTTATGAAGGCTCGCAGGCAGTACAGGTTTACAGACCCTAAGGAAGCAGGTGCCTGTGTGGAGTGGAGTGCCGCAAAATGGAATCAGGATAATCAGCTGGAAGAGGAGTTGGATGGGAACTTGAACTTTCAAATAATCATGCCAACTACATGTAAAGGCTTTTGTCTTAAACCAGTCTGTTATTTCCGTATTGTAAATGGGACTTTATTTAAACTAAATGTTTATGTTTTATAGGTCAGGGAAAGTGTGTTTTTTCTTCTTGTTAATAACCAGTTATTGGACTTTACTATTACAGTGGTTGAACTTTTCTTTATACAAAACGTGTTGCTCACTCCCAGGATGATTATATAATGGGTGAATAACTCATGTGAGACAGATCTAATTAACTGAGTACTAAGATGGCATCAGTTTTCGACCTCCCCTTTGAATCCTCTGCGTATTTTCCGAAGGTCAAGGGGTGGTCAAACAATTTGGTTTATTGTGGTTGTTAATACTGTTTTGGGTGCTTTTTGCCTATATGACTGTTTATATTTGCTTCCTTGTTATACTGAAATGCCCCGAGAGACTTTCGATTATAATTAGGATTCCCTTCACATTTGGGAAACATATCTGGTGATACAGGTATGAGCAGATCTCTATGCCTGTGTAACTCCGTATGATTATTTGGGCGTGAAGGTCAGTATCCATCGCTTTTCTTATTCAAAAGCCAACTTTTGTTAATTCTCTTGAAGGCTCACATTTATATTAGGCAGCAGCACTCTGATTCAGAATGGGATTCAGGGAGCTGTAGAAGGAGGGATCCTCCTTTATACATTGCTGGTATTTTTATATAGGACCTATTATGGGTCGGTTACACAGTGTTTGTTACCATTAACCTTGGATCTTAATTATGGGGCAATGACTACATTGTATCTCCGAAATGTTTAGGTTTTTATTAATTTTTCAGACTCAATTTATGGATACCACTTAATGCTGTACCAATAGAACTGGCAGTCATCATCCTTAGTAACTTAATGTGACTTACTATTGTATTACGTAACTGTTCAGGATTTATGTGTTTTATGCCTATGTATAAAATGCTATAAATAAAAAGTAAAAAAGGAAAAAAAAGAGAGACCCTGCCTTTGTACAACTAAAAGACCATATATCCTAAATTACTGCAGATAACACCACTAAAGATATATCTACCCCCATTTTATGGGATATACTTAAAACAGTTTTACGTGGCGAATTGATAGCCTACTCATCCACGCACACTAAAAAACGCAATGCAAAATACTAAGATCTCCAACAGACCTTACAAACCCCACAGATGTTCTTACAACAAGGGGATGATTTGGTAAGGCCACAAATAGCTCAAGTAAAACAAGAGCTACAAAAACTCTTGGATGCCCGTGTTGAACAAGCTTTGCAATATTTAAAAAATTAATACTATGAAGGAGGTTCTCGGTATGCAAAAACCCTAGCATGACATCTTCGAGTACGAAAACGGAAGCATGCATTTTACAACTATATAATCCACAGACGCATACCTATACAGGATACCCACAAGATACTATAGCATCTATAACATTATGTCAGATTATCGTACTCTCTACTCTTCAGATGGAGCGCCCTCCGACAAAGCCATTCAAGGTTTCTTTAACCATCTTTCCCTCCTCAAAATCTCTGCAATAGATGCAAAGAAGTTACTCCTTCCTATCTCCCTAATGGAAGTGACAGCAGCCCTAAAGGAAACTAAAGCCCGGAAATGACCAGGCCCTGATGGATATCTGGCGGAATTTTATAAAAAAAAAATTCAGGATACCTTACTGCTTCCACTACTGCAAACATTCCAAGAGGTACAAATGGAAAGTATCCCCTGCCCACCTGGAACCAGGCAATCATCTTGGCTATCTTAAAACCTGATAAAGACCCTCTGCGCCCCACCTCATACCGCCCTCTCTATTTTAAATTACGACTACAAACTTTTTATGGCAGTCTGGGCCAACCGACTGGAGTCTCTTGTGCCCAAACTAGCCAACACAGACCAGGTGGGATTTATTAGAATCCATCAGGCACATAATAGTGTCTGCCACACATTGCTGTTGCTTAAGCACATCACATCCAGACAAATACCTGCGGTCCTTCTTGGCCTAGATACAGAAAAGGCTTTTGACAAGGTGAACAAGACTTTTCTGTGGAGCACCCTGTCCACCTTCACTATCACCGTCCAAATTGTCTCAATGCTCCAAGGTATCTATACATCCCCACAAGTTTATCTTAAAGTAAATGGACCCCTTAACCTCCTTTTCCTCTAAAGAGAGATACTCCACAGGGCTGCCCCCTCTCTCCTCTTCTTTTTGCCCTGTACTTGGAGCCCCTGGCAGCTGCCATACGGAATAATCCAAAAATATCCGGTATTCCATTGGGGGAAAATATTATAAACTTTCTCTGATTGCAGATAACACTCTCCTGACCCTTACTTCCCCAGATGACTCCATCCCAGCAGTGTGGAAACTTCTTGAATGCTTTGGCAAACTTGATGGTTATAATTTAAACACACAAAAGACTGAGGTATTGCTCTATAATTATACCCCACCTCCTTCCCTAAAAGCATCTTTCCATAGCATAAAGAAGCAATAAGATATTTAGGAATTAAATTAACAAAAACCTTGAGCATTTACAACTTTTAAACTATGAACCGTTAACCCAACAGATTATAGCGATTTGTCCAAGTGGTCACAATTACAGCTGGTCTTATTTTCTTGTACTGAGGTAATCTGACAAAACATACTCCTCGAATTCTATACTACCTTCAGACTTTATCCATCATCCCAGCCCCGTGTTACTTTCAATTCTGGCAACGCATCTTCTCTCGCTTCATTTGGAATGGAGTGCAACCGATGCTTCCGTTATTTGGCTTTACACCTTCCACGAAATAGGGGTGAGTTAGCCTACGAATATGCTTTGGTTCACACAGGCAGTTCTCCTACATTCACTTTGTATCTGGATATCCAAACCGCAATGTCCTTACTGGAAACAAACAGAATTCCCCATAAACTACCTACACAATGTGGATTATTACTTCTTTAGCAACCCCCTCACAGAGTAAACCCACATCAAAGTTCACTCCTTACACAGCTCCTGTAATAAATAATTGGTTGACATTAGCATCCTGCTGCCTTACATCTGCTCAATAGTTTCAGCTTCAAGCAATAGCATATGATCGGACCCCCCTGCTAAACTCTCTTGATTCCTCTATGAAGAGATTGAACAGACGGGTCTACGATTTTACTTTCAACTTTTAGACCCCCAAGGAGTTCTACCCTTTGAGGTACTTTGTTCAAAATATAATCTACCAATAGATGATCACTACCGGTACCTGCAAATCCGCTCTTATATAAACAGTAAAGATAAAATATACTCCACCTTGAGGGAACCTCTAACTCTACTGATGCAACTTATAATTACACATGTAAATGGGGATCCTGTCCCCCATCTAACAAGCCAGCTGACAGAAGGTCCTACAAGACCTCTACCTAGAAACAACAGAACATATACTCCAGAAATGGAATCAAGAGCTAAACGAAACCATTACGATGCAACTGTGGCATAAATTTGCTTTACCAGCCCACTGATCAACAGCGGACATAATGTGACATGAATTTTCATGGAAATGTAGATACTGATTTTTCCGAACACCCGAGGTAGTTGCCAAATATATCAATCCTAACCAAGCATAATGTTGGAGGAACTGTGGGACCACACCAGCAAACCACACCCACATCTTTAGGTCCTGTCCATCAATACAGCCGTTTGGGACTACGGTGATACAGGACTTAGAGGACATTTTCAACTTTCCTGGGCTATAACACCTTCACTCATTCTACTAGCTATTCTGCCTCAAAAGGCCCTTTAGAGGGCTAACTATAAAACTTCTTCTTACCCTAATATTGGCTGCCAAAAAACATTACCCACATGTGGTTAACTCCTAAGATCCCCACACGAGACTGGCTGAACTATATCAAAGGAAATATATATATATAGTATATGGTTACCCTTGGTTATGTATAAAATTAGCCTGCTCAAAAATCCTTCTTTAGCACATTCTAAATTGTTATGTGCATTCCAAAGTGTTGTTATCTGATTCCAAACAGTTGTTATGCACAGTTCAAAGGTCATATAATTTTAAATTTCTCATTTATTCCACACCTAGCTACTTACTAACCACCCAGTGCCCAAATTCATACCTTTTACCTTTCAAAGTCTGGAAATTAGATTTTTATAAGAGCGTAGAACAAAGAAATGGCAAGATTTTTTCACTTCAGTGAGGGTCTGTCACTCTAGTGTAAAAACATATACTATAAAAAAGAAAATATGGGCAACCACACACAACTCGGCATGTGTTTCCATCTTGGGGTTGAGATGACAGCATGGACCTCTCGAGCTTCGCTCTTGAGGTTCATATGCTGTCATCTCAACCCCTCGATGGAAATATAGCCTTGTTGTGTATGGTTGCCCATACATTATTCTCTATGTTATGGACAGAGTGACACACTCCACACATAAATGCCAAGCTTTTCACCAAGCCTGGAGATGATGAGTTAGCCATCATCTACAAATAGATTTCACCTTCGTGCCCATAAGTTGGCCACTCCTCCTGCCCCCCCCAAGCTCTCTCTTTGCCCCTCTTCCCCCCCCCTCACTTTTATTCCTGCCATACTCTTCTCTCTAGTTCTTGCCTAGGTCTTCATAAACTTGGTATTTAGCCTGCATTTGCTCTCTATCTTACCGCTCCTCTATCATAAGAAATATTGCTTGGATCATGATGCAAACTAAAAAACCAAAAACAAAACAACACTGATGATTAATGTCACTGTAGCAGCTTCTATACATGTAACTATAAGGATATTGATATAAGACTTAACGAATATAATACTTACATTCCTTCAAGGTTTACGGTTTCTATACATAAATGTTAAGCTGTTTGCAAATGCAGTTAATTAGTAGATAGAGAAAAAAGGAAAATTACGTACCTACCGTAATTCTTGATCTTCTTGGACGAGTCTCCACCACTCATTCACACTAGTGGGACTAGCGCCGGAGGCACTAAGACCATCGGGCAAACTTTGCTGGAGGTCGGTATGAGAGGCGGCGCCCATGAGACCACTTGCTTGAGAGCAGCGGCTTAAGTGGTAATGACCCTCTCGGCGACACCTCCAACCGCCTCAGTAATTTTTACCAAGGAGGTGCAGCGCAACTAACGTAGAAAGTAAACCTAACATTAAAAGCGGACATAAGATAGTCCGTTGGACCCGTGTAAGAAGGGTCAGTAAAGAAGTCCTCACGACTAAAGATTTGAGAGTGAAGACCAATACAGCAGTGAGCTCGGGGATGGAGGGTGGGTGTGTGAATGAGTGGTGGAGACTCGGCCAAGAAGATCAAGAATTATGGTAGGTACTAATTTTCCTATCTTCCGGACATAAGTCTCCACCACTATTCACACTAGTGGGAGAGTACCAAGCTGATAAATCCCCAAAAGGGCGGCAGGAGAGCCAGAGCTCACAGCGTCTAAGATAGAAGCCCATTAAGGATAGTTCTGCCGAATCGCGGAATGTGCCTAGCATGAACATCCAGTGCATAGTGCTTACCCAGTATGCACTGAGCTCCAGGTGGCGGCGTTGCATATATCTGCAACTGGAACATTACACTTCCGCTAGGGATGTCACGACCACTCTAGTAGAGTGAGCGTACACTCTACCTTCTAATTTAACTTGAGCCATGGAATAGCAATGACGAAGGCATGCCACTAACCATGAAGAGATGCATCTAATAGCGACAGGTTGACCCAGCCGGGTGTCGCTGAAAAAACGAACAGTTGCTGAGTCTTGCGAACATCCTTGGTTCTATCTAAATAGAACCATAAGGCTCTCTTAACATCAAGGAATGAAGAGCCGTTCCCCTTCATTTTGGAAATTAGCTGACAAGCGGAAGTACCAGAGGTTGGTTTAGATGGAATTCTGACACAACCTTGGGAAGAAATTTAGGATGAGTACGGAGAACTACCTTGTCTTTATGGAATACAGTATCACGGAGGGTCCGTAACCAGGGCATGTATCTCAGAGACCCCATGGGCTGAGGTAATGGCCACCAGGAAGGCAGTCTTCCAGGTAAGAAATTTTAGCTCACAGGTAGCTAAGGGTTCGAAGGCTTCCGAGTGAGCATGTCCAGCACCAGGTTAATGTCCCAGGCTGCAACTGGACGCTTAACAGGGGTCTGGTATGGAGAATCCCTTAAGAAATCTCTTCACCATAGGTAACTGAGCCAGAGTTAAGGAAGAAACCGCCTCATGGAACGCTGAGATGGCACTAAGGTGAACTTTAACTGTGGAGTACTGAAGACCTAAGTTTGACAGGTCCAAAAGATACTCCAGAACCTTGCCAGGAGGACAGGAAAAGGGATTCCAAGAGGATTTTGCACACAGAGAGAAAGCGTTTCCATTTGGAGCGTCACGTTTCGGTGGCTGGCTTCTGAGCAGCCAGAAGGATGTCTGAGACTCTACGAGAGACGTTGAACCGATTCACTTCTATCTCTTCAGGAGCCAAGCATGAAGGTGAAGTGATTTCAGGTTGGGATGGACCAACGAACCCTGAGTCAAAAGACTGATTAGCAAAGGAAGTGGTCTCGGAGAGGCTGCCAACATACTGTTGAGTAGAGGAAACCATAGTTGCCGAGGCCAGGAAGGAGCAATGAGAATCATCTTGGTCCCCTGAGACTCGAACTTGAGGAGTACTCTCTGGATTAGAGGAAGCGGTGGAAAGGCGTAAAGAAAGCGTTTTGTCCACCGCAGCCTGAACGCATCCTGACAGAAAATACCAGGCCCTGGATTTCTGGAGCAGAAGAGAGGCAGTTTTATGCTGAGTGGGATGCAAAAGGTCCAGGTCTGGAGTCCCCACTCTTTGAACAGGGACCGAGCTACGGCTGGATCGAGACCACTCGTGAGGTCTGCCTCCGTTCTGCTGAGGTGATCTGCTAGGTCGTTTTGTATACCCGGCAGATAAACCGCTTAATCAGAGGCTTGTGCTCCAAGCACCACTCCACACCTCATTGCTTCCTGCAAAGGGGATAAGAATGAGCACCGCCTTGCTTGTTGATGTAATACATCACTGCTTTGTTGTCCGTTTGAAGGAGAATGTTCTTGTGACAAAGGACATCCTTCAGAGCTCGGATTGCATAGAGGACCGCTCTCATCTCCAGGACATTTATGTGGAGATGAGTTTCGAACTGAGTCCATACACCTTGAGTGTGGAGGGAGAGACAGTGAGCTCCCCATCCCATTAGCGATGCGTCTGTGGTGATGGAGATCTGATGATCCGGGGGAGCAAAGGGGAATCCTTCCAGGAGATTGTCTCTTGAGACCACCAGGTGAGAGAGACCTTCAAGGGCTCCGTCACCTTGATGGGATAAGACTGGGGTGAGAGGTCGGGACCACTGAGTGGAGAGCATCCATTGGGTGGTTCTCATGTGCAGTCGGGCCAGAGGGACAGTGAAGACCGAGGACGCCATGAGACCCAACATGCGTTGCATCGAGAGAGCTGTAACCGATTGGTTCTCCCTGATGTAACGGGCCATTCGAAGGATGTTGAGTCTTCTGTCCTCTGGAAGGAAAGCCTTCGCTGAAGAGGTGTCTAGAAGCGTCCCTATGAAAAGGAGCCTCTGGGAGGGTTGCAGTTGAGATTTTTTCAAATTCAGCAGAACTCCCATGGACGTGAGAAGACGAGAAGTCGTTTGCACGGCTTCCAAAGTCCCTTGGCCGGAAGGGCTTGCTAGAAGCCAATCGTCCAGGTAGGGAAACACTCGGAGTCCGACTTTCCTGAGATGCGCCGCGAGAACTGCACAACACTTTGTAAAAACTCGCGGCGCCGAGGATAGCCCAAAGGGCAGGACTCTGAACTGATAATGCTGACCCAAAGCTACAAACCTGAGGAACTTGAGGTGGGTCGGGTGGACGGGGATATGCTGGTAAGCATCCTGCATATCCAGAGAGGCCAGCCAGTCGTGGTTGATGCAGCAAGGGTAACAGGGTACCTAGGGAAATCATCTTGAATTTCTCCCTGGGGAGGAATTTGTTTAACTTTCTGAGGTCTAGAATGGGGCGCATCACCCCAGATTTCTTTGGAACCAGAAAGTAATGGGAGTAGAACCCTGAGTTTCGCAGATGCGGGGGCACCAGTTCTGTTGCCCTGTTGTTCAGAAGGCCCTGGATCTCCGCGGTGAGGAGGTCTGACTGAGAGGCCGACAACCTGGGTTGTCGTCTGGGAGGACAATTCGGGGGGGTTTCCAAGAAATTGAGAGAATAACCCTCGCGAATTATCCGAAGGACCCATTTGTCCGAAATTATGGACTTCCACTGGTTGTAGAAGTACATCAGACGACCTCCCACCGGAGGAGAAAGTTCCACCTCGGGCAGAGTGGATGGAACTTGGGCCAACGACTCATAAGGTAGCACTGGGAGCTTTAGGCCCCTGCGCTTTCTGCTGCATCTTCTTTTGAGGTTGGGCAGGTTGGCTTTTATGGAAGCTTCCCCTGCCTCTGCCTCGAAAGGACTGACGACTATGAAACTGAGTCTGTTCACATGCCCCCGAGAGGGGACAGGCGGAGGTCTGGCCAACTTAATGGCCGATCTAGTCTTCTGAGTGGCCTCTAAGGCTTGCTCCACCTGAGGGCCAAAAAGAAAGGAGCCATCAAAGGCAGCGCCATCACCTGCTGCTGAGCATCATTCGTGAAGCCAGAAGCACGCAGCCAGGAATGGCGCCGAGTACAAATCGCCGGCTGCTGGAGCGAGAAGCAGTGTCGACAGCGTCCATGGCGGCTTTGACCTGTTGGTTATTGGACTCAATACCTCTAATAACGGTCAGAAGAAGCTCTGACTTGGAATCCGAATCTGGAAGAGCTTCAACCATTCTTTTCATAGAGTGCCACAGATATACTCATACTGGAGAAAATAGCCTTGATAACTGGCAACGCATACTTAGAGTGGAGGCAGCAAAGACTCTCTTACCTAATGTATCAATCTTACGAGACTCTTTGTTAATAGGTCGAGCTGTAGTAGTTTGAGGAAGAACGACCTTGTCATTCTCTGCCAGGACTACAATAGGATCCGCGAAGGCTTGGGATGCCAAATGGGACGATCCTTGGGAGCTGAATACTTTATCAATGGATTTAGCCACTGAGGGAATAAGAGCAGGATTATTCCATACCATTTGAGACAGCGCTCAAGGAAGGCTGGATCGGAGGAGTCAAATCGTAGGGATCTCCAGCATGAAGATACTGGAGTCTTAATATCTTCCCAGGATCGATGTCTGTAGTCTGGAGAGAAAGAGTGGATCCCAGGTTCTTCAACAGAGACTTAAAGACAGGTCCTCGACCACAGGCTCTGTAGCAAAGAAAGATCCTGTTTCATCCACTTCATCACCCAACCGAAGGTCTGGGTCAGGCTCAACATCATCTCCTGATGGTCCAGAAAGGACTGTTTGGACAGGAAAGGAGTGAAAATTAGGAGAGGAGGAACTAGCAGAAAAACAAGGAGAGTCCCCAAGGGCTGCCGGCGCCGAGACGGCAAAACGGGCTGAAGACGGCATCGAGGCGGCGACGGCGCCGACGAGGCACGCTGTCGCAGCGCCGGCGGCGCCGCTTGACGAACGCGCGACGGCGCTGCCGACGATTTATCACGACGGCAATCACGGTGGACGACGCCGGGCTAACGGCACTGGCGACGCGCCCGCCCCGCCTTAACGGTGGCACCGGCGCGCCAGCGAGACTCCGGGCGGCGCTGGAGACGCGCCAGCAAGACCCAGCGGCACCAAAACGGCCGACTAAGCCAACAGACCCTGCCGGAAGGCCGGAAAAGCCCTAGGAACCTGGAAAGCTAGAGAAGGAAAAACCAGGAGATAAGGGCATCGGTGAGGCCCCCTGCGCCGCAGCCATGTGAGGGGGAAACACCTAAGCACGGAGTCGCTGGCACCGAAGAAGGCGCCATGCGACTAGGAAGGTCCAACCGCCCTACCTGATCACCGGAGGGGCCCGAGGGCCCCGAGGCAACCGAGCCAGGCAGAAGAACCAACCTCCGAGCCCACTGCTCCATAAGAGCGCCCACTGATGAAACTGCTCATCTGGAGTCCTACCTATAGGCGGAGGACTCGATGTCGAGGACGACGATTACGGAAGTTGGCGACTCCGGGAGGAGACCGCAACCAGCAACGATAACCCGCAGCCGACGCCGCAGACATACCAGAGGGCGACCGAGTGATGCCTTCTTTTTTGACCTGTGGGCCAAGAAGAGCTCGAGGTCAACGGTGCCGGAATGCGATCGCTTATTTTATGCCGGCGGGGACCGCCCATCCCCGGCATCGGACTGACCGCTGTCGGAACCCCGCTGAGGAGAAGGAGGCTGACCGACCCAGCCCGGCTGACTGAACAGCTTTCACACTGGTCTCCTACCGTCACCTGACCTGCTCATGGTCGACTCCGCCCAGTAGGCCGAGACTTCTTCAAGTAAAATTCAAATATTACAAAATTTAACGAAAATAGAATAAAATTAGCTATACTACTTATCATGATAAAGTTACAAAAAACAAACTGAAAACTATGCGCTAGTTTGAAGTTTGACTCCATTTCAAAGAAACAACGTCGTCACTGAAGCGCACTCGGCGGGAAAAAAGGAACTGAGGCGGTTGGAGGTCCGCCGAGGGTCATTGTCGAAGCCGCTGCTCTCTCGGCGCCAGGTTCGCGGCGCCGCTTTCTCGCTCGGACCCTCCAGCAAAAGTTTGCTCCCCGATGGGTCTTAGTGCCTCCGGCGCTAGTCCCACTAGTGTGAATGCGTGGTGGAGACTTATGTCCAGGAAGATCTACTATATTTCTTTGTATAATATGTTTACTTTTTTATTGTTATTGTATTTCTACTGAAAATTTAAATATAAAAAAAGAAACCACCTTAGAAGAAACCTAGGATGGGCATTTAACAAAACCCATTCCTGGTGAAACATAAGGGAAGAACTGGGCACACCTCTGTTAGTACACTCCTGGGGCAAAAATAACTGACATTAAAAACATGTTAAATGGCCTGGTAGGACACCCAGAAAATCCTCTAGTGGTACTATGCACAGGGGTAAACAATGTCAAAAAAAAGAAAACTAGGGGATATATGTAGGGATATAGAGTCGGTGGCGGCAGAGATTGTGCAAAGAGGAGGGCAGATTATCATTTCTAGTATTCTCTCGACTCACGGTTCCTACAAGTATAAAATGGAGGACATAACCATGGTGAATAATAGACTGAGTACTATATGCAAACAAAGGCAATATACCTTCTTGAACAATGGGGGCATCTTTAAGGATAGAAATCTGTTTGGACCAGACGGTTTGAATAAAATGGGGAAAAGGGTGTTGGCAAAAGATTCAGTGAAGTAATAGCTCATAATTTAAACTAAAAAGAGGGGGGATAAGGGAGGATAAGGGTGGTACTGAACAGATAAACACACCTGCCAGTTTGGACCCCTCTAAAACTGATTCAAATTGGAAAGGTCTTCTAATAAATGCAAGAAGTCTAGTTAAAAAAATGGATGAGCTTAAATTGATAATGAAAATGAATAACGTACAAATCTGTGTTGTGACAGAGACTTGGTGGGAGGAGTCAAGACACCTGGAACCAAAATATTGAGGGATATAACTTATTTGCAACTTCAAGAAAATATAGGAAGGGTGGAGGAGTAGCTGTTTATATACAGGAAAACATACAATCTCAAGAAATTCCAAACATAAACCCAAATTTAGAACATGTTTGGGTAAACCGTCCCATTAAATAAACCTCAAATTATACTAGGCGTAATATACAGACCCCCTCTTCCTCAAGAGAAGATGACTGTTCATTAGTAAAACATCTGCAGGAATTAAATCCAGCCAATAGATTAGTGACTATGGGCAACCTAAACTTGCCAGGAGTAAATTGGACTACGTTAAAGTGGACAAATTGTATATAAACATCCATCTAGAGGTATTTGACCACTAGGCCTAGAACAGAGGGTACAGGTAGCAACTAGAGGGACAAATACCATAAACCTGATCCTTACTAACCTGGGAGATACATTAACAGAATGTTACACGGTCCCTCCCCTCCCTTAGTAATAGTGATCATGCTGGGTTCAGTTTGAACTACAAGAAAAACTCCCCATTCAATTGGGTATAACCAAAATCCTAGACTTTAATTGGGCAAATTTTCCCAGACTAAAGGATAACATGGCCAAATGGAACTGGGCTAAAGATTTTCAAAACAATTCAGGAGAAATGGAACTTTCTCTGTAATAAACTGGACTTAGACGCTAGCAAATGTATCCCTATGAAATCAAAATACAAAACCCAGGGGAAAACATCTAGCTGGATGACTCCTAAAATCAGGGGATTAATTAAAAAGAAAATAGGATGTATAAAACAAACAAAGGCAGATGGGAAGAACAACAGCATATGGTTTATAGTGAACTAAATAAAAAGATAAAACAGGAGGTAAAAAAAGCCAAGTCAGTATTTGAACTAAAATCAGCTACAAAAACTAAGGATAATTATAAAGCTTTCTATGCACACATAAATAAAACAAAAAACACAAATAACTTGGTTGGCCCCCTTAAAAATAAAGGTGGTGAAACAATAAGTGACCTACATCATATGGCTGATATGCAAAATTAATATTTTGCCTCAATATTCAGTTCTAAAGAACCAGCCTGTGTAAAAGATGAAACTAATAACTTGGCCTCTCAATATTAATACAATTAGAAGACGTACAAAAAAGGCTACAACAAATAAATCCAAATAAATCCCCAGGGCCAGATAACATTCATCCTCACATTATCAAGCTGCTATACATTGAATTAGCACCACCTATAACACACACATTTCAGGAATCGGTGGACAAGGGAGTTGTGACAGAGGCCTGAGGACAGCCACAGTTATCCCACTTTAGAAACAAGCATTTGTCAATGCCGAATGTTTGCTTGCTGGCATTGGCATTGGTAGTGTTGGAGTTAGAAAGCTGAATAATAGGAATGGCAGTGAAGTACTGAACTGAAGCCAACCCCACCACCATCCTGCAGAGACTGACAGGCATTGGGGTGTGCCTTTGGGTCGGCAGGCATAACGGCCACGCCATTTCACCACACCCTACCCTGCAGACACCGACAAGTGTCTTGGTGTGCCTTGGGGTCTTTGGCCCTTATGTCACCCCATTCCATAAGGAAATATGGTGAGATGGGTGCTGTATAGGAGAATGGGGTGAACTTTGGGGCCGAAGAGTCCAAGGCACACCTCGATGCCTCTCACTGGCTGCAGGGTGTGGAATGGTATGAGCATTACAGGCGAGAATCCCAAGTCACACCCCTGATGCCTGTCAATCTCTACAGGGTGGGGCGTTATGGTCGGAAACCCTAATGCCTCAGGCGTTCGCTGGCATTTTCACTCAAATTTTCAACATGGGATTTTTTGTGACCCCACCTTATGAACAGTGGCAATATCAGTTAGTTGTAGCGAAGCTGATTTTGCACAGCGACAGCCTATTTGGCACCACAGGTGCGAAACACATTTCGAACAGGATGTGAAAATTACAGCTGTACTGTTCATGGGGAGGTGCAAAAAATGGAAATGTTGATAATCTGCAGTGAAAATATTAAAAAAAAATGGTGAAGTCACGAGTGTGCATAGAAACTGACACTCTGTTGTAAAAAAATCCCCAAAGTAATTGCATTACACCCGTAATGCAACTACTTTGGGGATGTTTTTACAGCAGATTGTCAACACAGGCATTTTGGAACCTCCGCTCATGAACAGTGGCACCCGGTAGTCTGTTGGGTGGGAACGCAGCAGAGCCGACGGGGATTGGGCACCCCGCCATACAGTGTGTGCGCGTGGGGGATTTATAAGCACACAATCTGGCGTGTGTGTGGTGGGGGAGCGCATGAGCACGCACTATCTTATCACTGCTCACTGAAGCGGGACCTCCCTTTCAACTGTACGGCACTGCATTTTCAACTGCTGTCACAGACGGCTACAGCATTCATTAGTGAACCGTGCGCTTCGAAAACGCACTGACTGAATTGAAGACAGGGTGCCACACCTACAAAAACTCGGATGATGGCATCTATGTTTTGCAATGCGCAAGCAAACATAAAAGGGATCAAGGGCAGAGCCAGCCAACTACCGCCCTGTCAGCCTAACATCTATTTTATCTGAAACACTGGAAGGCATCCTCAAAGATTATATCATAAATCATTTAACACAAAATAACCTCTTGGATGAAACTCAGCATGGCTTCACCACAGGAAGATCTTACCAAACGAATATATTACAGTTTTATGATAGGGTAAATGGGGCCTTGGATCAGGGGATATCAGTGGATGTAGTATTTTTGGACTACTCAAAGGCTTTTGATAAGCTGTCTCACGCAGAGCTGATAGCCACACTTCAAAAACTAGAATTACATAAAAACTTGGTATTATGGGTAGTTTCCTGGCTCTCAGACAGGAAGCAGAGAGTGAACGTAAAGGGAGCATTCTCCAAATGGAGAAATGTGACAAGCGAGGTTTCCTCAGGGCTTTGTATTGGGCCCATGCCTTTTTAACTTGTAACGTCTCCTCCATTCAATATGCTCATGACAAAATCTGGTTGTCAAAATTTGTGGATGACTGCAGACTAGGGGCAATAGCAGAAAATCAAATGATGCAGCAGCCTTCCAAAGAGCTTTAAGTTACATACAGGATTGGACACAAAACCATAAGTTATTATTAAACCAGGAGAAATGCATGATTATGTATATGGGGAAAGAAAATAAAAATTACAATTATTCACTAAATGGAACAGTTCTTTCTACAGCTGGAGAGGAAAGAGACTTGGGAATCATCATCACAAGGGACCTCTCTTTCAAAACTCACTGTAGCAATACATATATTTTTTTAACTTTCTATTTCTCCCTCCTACCTCCCTCCATCTCCGACCCTTTAGGGGTACCTAGGAGTCATCCCTCTGCCAGCCACCCTACCTAAGACCAACCTTGAGCCCCATGGAGCCGCGGCTATCCCCCCAGGTGGGGAATGAGGTGGGGCCCATACACCCCATACACATCTGGTCTCGTCGGGCAAGGCAGCCTAGGTGGGTGGTGGCACATCGAGGGCACACTCCTGATGCCCCGTCGTCCTGGAGATGGAAGGCTTTTTCCTCCATTTTTTCTCCCTCGTGTGGTGTGCACCCTTGATGTCAAGGTGCTATGTGCCGACGTTCACCACACGTCTCGGCCAGCCCCTCCTGCAAGCAGGAATTGCTGTACCCCAAGTCTCCGCTTGGGGTCAGGCAAACTCGGGCCTTGGCCCCTCCCTCCCTCCCCAGAGAAAGGCAAGCAGTTATGGGATGCTCAAGCCTTATCCCGCCTCAAGCCCAGCACCCGAGTCCACTCAACTCGGTCGCCGCTGGAAGTGGAATTCAACCACTGCGCCAACGGGCTGGGTCACTGTAGTAATATTGCACGGAAAGGAAACGAAATCCTAAATTGCATCCTAAGGCATACTGAGTGTAGAAAGTGGGAGGTAATAATTCCCTTATACTCCTCTTTAGTGCGGCCCATACTTAAATATGGCACACAAGTCTGGTCCCTCTATAAGAAAGGAGAGGTGCAGATGATTGAAAAGGTACAGAAAAGGGCTACTAAAACCATCGAAGGCTTAAAGAATTTGACCTACCAGGAAAGATTACGAGAGTTGGATATGTACACTTTGGAGTACAGAAGGTTGAGGGGTGATGTGTTTAACATATAGGGCATGGGAAGAATATGATCTATGGGAGCTCCTGAGTTTACAGAGTGAGGACAAATCTTATGAGACCAGATCACACCCCCTACAGTTGGAAGCTGGTCGGTGTAGATTAAAAAGTAGTACTAGGTGGTTCAATCAAAGAGTAATCTCTATATGGAATACACTCTCCATGGAAGTAGGGGGAAGCAATACAATGGATCAATTTAAGATAAGACTGGACAGACATTTTGGGAAATGATAAAGTTTAGTACAAAAAAAAATAAACAAATAGGCGAGCACTACGGACTTAAGTCTATAAAACGCTCTGTAATACCTATGAAACCTATAAGGTACAGAGAACCACAACCATTGCCAGCAGCTAGGAAACCGTCAGAGCTGAGGTTATCGTTACCAGAAAAATCATTTTCCAGGAAAGAAAATGCATTTCACAAGTAGCAATAAGACTGAAAGAAGCCTGTGTAAAAGGCTCCAGAACCAAATTGAGTTCCATTACCTAAATCAGCCTACAAACCGAGAGCCAGTGCAGAAGCCCTTCAAGACCTGGGGGCACTTCTGATTGGGCCACAGTTTGCCATCTATGAGAACATGAAAGGTCAGAATGGCCAACAAGTACACTTTCCCAGAAAGGTATTGGAGGCCCAAGTTTGACAGGGACAGGAGGTAGTCCGAGACAGGCTGCAGCACACAGAAAATGGGTCCAGGGAGTGAAAGGCACACCAAATGCTAAAGCACTTCCATTTTAGGGAATAGGTGTGCCATGTAGACAGCTTGCAAGCCGCCAGTAGAACATCCAGAACTGCAGGAGTGGTGCTGACGCCGACTGTTTACAGTTCTAAAGATGTAGCTCTATGGAGGAAGAGGTCCTCAAAGAAGAGTAATCACCACTTGGGTGCGTGGCACAGTGCTATAACCACACTCCCTTGAGTAGGCTGAGAGGCACGAGGTGCTGGAGGCCTTCAACCACCAGGGAAGTGTAATTATTGCAGAAGCGGCATACCCCTGTGGTGGTTTTTCCACTTACAACATTCATCAAAACCGTTTTATTTTCAGATACTCACACCCCTGAAGTGCCTAACCACATTATGAAACACAGTAGAGCAATATTTGTTCTAAACTCATTTAAAAAATTGAGCCTCATGCAGACATGGCTTATGAGGGTGCCATGTGGTAATTATATTGACTTTAGCCATGCATTTTCTTTGACTGTTTTATAATTTACTGTATATGAAGCACAAAATGATACCAACCTTCTGTAGCAAACTGTTCTAAATGTTTTAGGGTGATTTCCTTATATTTTGAGCTCTCAGCCAGACGATCATAAATGACTGTGTCCTACCAGATTAATACAACAGAAATTGTAGATTACAGAGCAACAGTAACTGCAAACACTTGCACAATTAATATAGATGACATGACTAAAGTGTCATGGTTCACAAACTCTCCAGTTTGTGTTTTTGTACCAAATGAAAATGCATGAAAATATGATCTTTATATAATTTCTTCATGCATGTTCCCTTAAAGCATTCAGAATATTTTCAGAGAAAATATCAGTATACACATTTTACAGTTTTCTAACGTTTGAAGAAATAGACATTATCATATAAAATGTTACGTTGTTCTAAAACCGCCTAAAATAAACAGTCTTAAATTATTTTATTTATTTATTATTTTATTACTAGTAAGGCCCTTGGGCAGCAAATGTCAATTTTCATGGGCGACCCAGGTCAAGTCAAACATAAAAGTAGAAGAACGAAATACAATAAAAGAGAAAACGAATGCATACATTAAAACCATCAACACAAACTGTACAAACTGACCGAGCATTAATACAAATCTCAAAGTGATCTTAAATATAGGTTACACACCTGTAACTGTAGTTCTAGGAGTGGTATACAGTTCACATCCAGACAGGCAGTTCCACTGGAACAGGCCGATTCATTGGATGTCTTCAAGCTAAGCTGCTCACCACCCAGGCGGCATATACACTGGCTCCGCCCCATGACGTCAGATCTTTTTACGCTGGGAGCAGGGATTCATATGCCAGTTGACAGGGGAGGTTGGGTGAGTTGTGTGAATGTGAACTTTATACCACTCCTAGAACTACAGTTACAGTTAGTATTCTACAGTATATTTCTAAGGACATGGATACCTTCACTATCCACACTTTGTGAGACTCCTAGCAATTCTCCAGGAAGAGGGCAACACTTGCACCCTGTTTGGCAAGGCACTTGCAAACTCAATTGATTTCACCTATTAAAGCATCATCAGGGCAGACATATTAACGATATCCTTATTTAGGCAGCGCTGAAAAGAGGCAGGGGTAGGGAAAGTGGTGCACCTCTCTAGTTCCAGCAACTGGTAGTCCCTCTAAGGCTATCCAGTGATGGGTCGGGATGTGTCATTCTCCTGCCTCTCAAGACCTTGACCCAGCTCCCAGCAGGGGGTGTCTGCACCACTTCTGGTCGCACTGGTCCATCTTACTACAGACAAGTGGGTACTACAGGTGGTCTGCGGAGGCTGCCTCTAGATTTTGAGGCTCTCCCACCATATCAGCTCCACATTCCTTGGGCACTTCTCCATGAACGGGTTCAGGTGGAGAAGATCTAGTGTGGGAAGCCAGCCCCTCCCATCTGTTTTGGGACTAGGAAGCACCTGGACATGTATCCCTGACTTGCTAGGGGGACACAGGCTATAACCCCTTTCGTATGGAGCTGAGCATTGTACTCCTTGAGAGCAGACAGCATGTCATGATGAGTGTCACAAACTGGGAAGCTGACCTGGCAGTCACTGAGGCTTTTTTGCGGCTCTTAGGTCACCACTTGGGGTCCCATTCCGAAGGTTGACTGAGGATGAGTCTGGCCCGCCTATCTTCCAGTGATGCTGGAAGCATCACTTGGCAAAGGTCACAACCACTCATGCTGTGCTGCGCTCCCAAACAATATAGGCAGGACACTTGGGGGGTTTCGACATTTTTGGTCGATACTGAATGCAGAACTGGAAGCTATGTTGTTGCTTCCTCTTTACCATGCCGAGATCGAGGTCATCAAAAGCAGAGCCGGAATGAGCGGAATAATTGTAATCAAAATAGAATAATGTTTTCACCAAAAGTGCTGAACTCTTAAAAAAAATTCTTGAAGGCTGCATATTCAGAAAGAGGAGATCTGTTCCTTCCAGTGAAAAGAAAGATCTGACGCTCAGGGGCAGAACTGGAGGATATACTGCCCCGTGTTAGAGGAGCTTAGCTTGAAGAAGGCTAACAGATCAGCTTTGTTCCAGTGGAACAGCCAAAGAGTGAATAGTGAACTGTATACACACCCTTAGAAATAGTGGTTTTGTTAAACTTTGTTCCAAAACAATATGTGAAGTATTCCAATCTTTAAAAGCCAGTATGAAAAGGACCCTTCCATGTTCAGTATGGATCCTTGGAATAGGAAGACTATTTCAGTACTTACAAGTATAGCAGGTCAGGCATCTCCATGAGGCAGACATATGGAAAGTACATACTCACCGTAATTCTTGATCTTCTTGGACAAGTCTTCACCATTTATTCATACTGCTGGGTTACAAGCCAAAGATGCTGGGACCCTGCAGAGAGCCAAAAATCTTCAGGACAGCAGGTGCTGAGATAGGACTCACATGTGTGGCACTGCAAGGCTAGCTTTGCCTGTGTAGGCTATCTCAGCGTCAACCCTCCAACCGCTTCAGTACCTTTTGTACCAAGGAGGTGCAGCAAATTTTAACCTAAGAAACACCTAACCTAACAAGGGCATAAGAGAGCCCTTTTGACCCATATAAGAAGGGTATATTAAAACAATGTCTTCACAGGCCAAATTGAACAATGGAGTGAAGACCTGGAACAGATTGAGTGAGCTCGGGGGATGGTGGGTGGGCGTATGAATAAATGGTAAAGACTTTTCCAAGAAGATCAAGAATTACAGTGAGTATGTAATTTCCATATCTTCCTGGATTTAAATCTTCCTCATTTATTCATATTGCTGGGTTAGAGTACCAAGCTGAAATGCAATCCCCCAAGCAGGGCAGTAGGAGACGGAGCTCACTCAGGACAGAAGTCCATTAAGGATTGTCCTGACAAAGGAAGCATGCTGTCTGGCATGGACATCCAAAGCATACTGCTTTACGAAAGTATGCACTGAGCTCCAAGTAGCCACTTTACAAATGTCATCAATGGGAACAGAGCGGAGCTCCGCCAGAGATGCTGCAACCGCTCTGGTAGAGTGGGAATGCACCCAGCCCTCCAACTCGACCTGCCCCATAGAGTAACAATGGTTAAGGCATGCCACTATCCAAGCAGAGATGCATTTAATGCTTACTGGTTGATCCAGCCGGACGGCACTGAAGGACACAAAGAGCTGCTTGCCTGCCATATGCCCCTGGTTCTATCTATGTGGAACCGTAGGGCTCTTTAATGTCCAGGGAATGAAGGGTGTGCTCCTTCATTTTGGAAGTTGGAGAAATAAGGGGCAGAACCAAAGGCTGGTTGAGTTGGAACTCCAAAACCACTCTGAGAAGGAACTTAGGGTGAATATGGAGGACCAGCTTATCTTTATGAACGATGGTATACAGAGGGTCTGTGACCAAAGCATGCATTTTAGAGACCCTACAAGCAGAAGTAATAGCCACCAGAAAGGCAGCCTTCAAGGTCAGAAACTTTAGATCCCATGTAGCCAGAGGCTCAAAGGGTTCACAAGTAAGCATGTCCAGCACGAGGTTAATATCCCAGGTGCAAATGGCTTTTAACAGGGGCCTTGGGTGTAGAATGCCTTTGAGGAATCTTTTGTACTAGGGGTAAATGAGCCAGGGACATGTTCTAGACTGGCTCATGGTAGGCAGAAAGTGCACAGAGGTGTACCTTTACAGACAAGAATTGCAGTCCTGCATCTGAAAGGTCTAGTAGGTACTCCAGCACTTTATGTGGAGGACACTGAAATGGGTCTAAGTAGATCTTAGCAAACCATTCTGAGAAACGCTCCATTTAGCTGTGTAAGTCTTCCTAGTGGAAGGCTTATGAGTGCCAGAAGGATCTGGGATTCCCTGAGAATCTTAAACCTGCTCACTTCATCTCCTCAGAAGCCAGGCATGGAGATGAAGGGAGTGCAGATTGGGATGGACCAGGGGTCACTATGTCAGGTTTGTTCGCAGGCTCAGCTGCCTCAGAGGGGCCTCTGACAACTTGTTGATCAAAGGAAACCAAATCTGTCAAAGCCCATATGGTGCAATGAGAATCGTCTTGCCACCCTGCACCTACAGTCTGAGCAGCACCCTCTGAACTAATGGAAGAGGAGGAAATGCGTACAGAAAGCACCTTGTGATTGCAGCCTGAAAGCATCCTGACAGAAAATGCCAGGTTCTAGATTTTTGGAGCAAAACAGAGGCAGTTTTGCATTGAGTGAGGACGTAAAAAGGTCCAGGTCTGGACTGCCCAACTCGTCGAAGAGTGATTGCCCAATGTCTGGTGCTAGAGACGCCCATGAGGATCTGCTTCTGTCCTGCTGAGGAAGTCCGCCAGATTGTTCTGAGCCCCTGGCAGGTAAACTGCCTGAATCAAAACATTGTGGTTGAGGCACCACTCCCAAACCCTCCTGGCTTCTCTGCAGAGAGGGTAGGAGTGTGCCCCGCCTTGCTTGTTGATGTAATACATCACAGCCTTGTTGTCCATCTGAAGGAGGATTACTTTATGACTGACAACACCTTCTAGGACTTGGAGGGCGTACAAAACTGCCCTCCTCTCCAGAACATTGATGTGAAGTTGAGACTCTGCCTCGGTCCAAACTCCCAGAGTGTGATGGCCCTGGCAGTGAGCCCCCTAGCCGAGGAGAGATGCATCTGTGGTAATGAGATTCCAGTGGGGCAAGGGGAAGATCTTGTAGAAGGTTGTCCTCTTGTATCCAGCATGCTAGTGACCTATGCAGGGGCTCTATTACTTTGATGGGGTAAGAAGGATGATGTGTTGTCGGGGACCACTGTGTGCTCAGCATCCACTGAGTGGTCCTCATATGCAGTCGAGTCAAAGGCACTGTGAAAATGGAAGAGGCCCTGAGGTCTAACATCCGTTGCATGGAGTGAGCTCATACAGGGTTGTTCTCCTGATGAAGAGAGCCATCTGGAGAATGTCATTCCTACTGTCCTCTGTGTGATAGGGTTGAATAAGGCCCTGACCCATTTGTTATGCAGAAAGAGTTAAATGCAAGGATCTGTTCTATCCTCTACTTTTCTGTCTCTTGTCTGTCTGGTCATGCAACTAAATGTTCTTTGTGACCTAGGGACTAATCACTCTCACGGTCTTGCAATTTCTGCCTCTCACTATCTTTCTGCCTTCACTTGCTGTTTCTGTCTTTTCTTCCCCCTTGCATGTCTGTGGTTATAAAAATTTATGTGAAACTGCGATCCCTTTGTCTGAAAATGTATATAGTTATAGTGTTGAAATGATTGCAAAAAGCTATTTGGAATTTAGGGGGTTAATTTGAGATGCAGTTTGAGATCCTCTCAGGCTTGTTTATAAACTCTTTTGCAGAGCTGGCAACAAGCGGTCAGTTCTGGGTCACCATGTTTTATTTGTTGCACCTGCAAAGAAATTGACAAGAACATTTTGTGGAAAACAGGATGTCTCCTTAACGGTTCAGGATGAAGAAGTTAATTATCAGGCAAAGCCTTGTTATAAAAAAAGCAGCAATATTTTTGCTAGAGAGACTGAAACTGGAAAGAAACCCTCAGATGATGGACTTTTGTTTTCTGTTTGTACTGCCTTTGTAAATAGTTATACTGAACAATTCTTATGTTTAATTTTACTGTTACTGATAATAAAACACTACTTGCGAAATTTATAACTGCTCCTGGTTTTCCTATGCCTTCTGACCTGTGCCTCGATGACACTCTTGGAGAAATGCCCTCGCTCGTGCAGTGTCCAAGAGGGCCTCTATGAAGAAGAGCTGCTGAGAGGGTTGAAGCTGTGACTTCTCTAGGTTCAGCAGGACCCTCATGGAGATGAGGAATGGAGATGCTATGGATACCACTTTCTCTGTCTCCTCTCTTGACAAATTTGCTAAGAGCCAGTCGTGTGTAGGTAGGGGAAGACTTAAATGCCAAGTTTTCTAAGGTTCGCAGCAAGGACTGCAAAGCACTTGGTAAAGACTCGAGGTGCCGAGGAGCGCCCAAAGGGCATGACTCTGAATTGGTAGTGTTGACCCAAGCCCACAAAGCAAAGGAACTTCTGGTGGCTTAGGTGTACTGGAATATGCAGGTTTCGCCCTGCCCAGGGAACTACTTCCACTGCCCTGTTTTTGAGAAGGCCCATTATTTCTGAAGTGAGAAGGTCTGACTGAGCGACTGACAGAGAGTGCTGTCGCTTGGGTGGAAGGTCTAGGGGAATCTTTGCAAATCTGAGACAGTAACCCTCTCAAACAATCCTTAGGACCCATTTGTCTGTGGTAATGAGACTTCTACTGGTTGTAAAACTGAGTCAGACAACCTCCCACTGCCAGGGAGAAGTCCACCTTGGGCAGCTGAGGTAAAACTGGGGCCAAGCTTTTTTTTTTTTTTAAATAGCAAACTTTATTGGTATAAAGACAGTACAATACAATACATGGGCTCTGAACAGAATATACACACTGAACAGTAGTAGCCACAGACATGGTCAGATATTTCCAGATATTTAGCAAAATTTCTAAAGCGTTTCTTTCTGCTGCTCCTACTGTGGAAATGTAAAAAGCAGGATATTTTCTAGAAATATCACGGAAATTTCAGGAAATATCTGACTATGTCTTTGGCTGTGACCGCATACACATCTATAGACTAAATTACTAAGGCATGCAATACAGTGTGTATATGGTAGTACTGTCAACATTCAGGGATTAAGCCAGGTTAAGCTTTGCTGAGCTGTGGATGGAGTTAGTGGTATGCCTGTGTTCTCAGTCCTTGAACCTTCATGCTAGGACCTTCATGCTAGAGTGTTAAAGTGGTTGCGCGTGTTCGGGAGGGGAGAGGGCGTTATGGTCATGCTTGTAGCAGAACAGCATCCAGCTTCCCCCATCTCTAAAAGTATCGCCGGGGAGTGTGCCGTATGTGGCAGATCATCTTCTCCATTCGTAGGGCCTCCAGTATGGCGTTGTGCCATTCCATGTAGGAGGGTGTCTGGTCATCCATCCAGTGCTTGAGAATTAGTATTTTGACCACTGCTGAGATAAGCGATACGTGGTACCTTCTGCTTTCGAGAATCCCAGCCATTCTGATTCCCAAGAGGCAAGCGTGGGGGGAGAAGGCACTATCCAGCACCAGAAGGGGGTCCAAGCTCACTTTCACTGCATCCCAAAGGGGGTTTGGCTTTGGGGCAGTCCCACAAGATGTGCTTTAGGGAGCACCCCTGTCCGTGCGGCATCGGCGGCAGCGGTCTGTGTTGAGTTTGCCCATCTTGAAGAGTTTAACTGGGGTGAGATAAAGGTTATGGTTGATTTTGAACTGCAAGAGTCTAAGGCTATCAAATTTGAGGTATCTGTATGTCCCTTTCCACAGATCCGAGGTGCAACCTGCTTCCTGGAGTTCAGAGAACTCCGATTGCCAGTAGGCACAGGTAGGATTGTCAGGGATTCGTGGTGAGGGAAAGGAGTTTTTGTAGAGGAGCAAAGTGACATGGTGTTGGTTTGCTAGGCTTTTGTAGTTCATCCCATTTCCTGAAGTTACCTGTACTCCATTGTTTGGGTCAAGGAGGCCCAAACCATGTCCCTCCTCCCTGTCTATCTCCTTCCTGATTAAACTTTATTTGGAGACTGGTCCATTTCAGCTAGATTAAGAAGTGTTACAAGATTGGATACGAACTTGTGAGTGACCTGTAGATTAGCGGGGCTAACTTGAATGTGGGTAGCAGGCTGTCTGGAGACTAGACCTGACTGTCGGGGTTGCCTCTGATCCATTGAAGGGCGGGTGGAGTGTTATACTGGCTAAGTAGTTTGGGGGTGTGCTCGGAGGGGACGCTGCTTGACAGGCTGTAGGTTTGGGTCTGAAGACTGAATAGCATGGGGTGGGAAGCCCCTGCAAAGGTAGAGGAAGCTGGCTGGATTACTGGGCCAGAAGTATGAAGGACTAGAAGGAGTTCTTGAAGGCATAAAAGACCTGGAGATAAATCTGGATAGCTGAAGACATCTGCATTCCCAGGGTGAGAACGCTCTCTGTTTTGCTATTGACTGTGATGAACTTTGGTTGATGGTTGAAGTGAAACTGACATTCATTATTAGATCTGGACAGAGTTTAACAGAGCTGGGTGTGAGATGGCCTTGGGAAATTTCTACTGACATATTCCCTCAGTGGTGGGAGTACTGTGGGGGTTTAAATTGTTATATAGTTGCATTGAAATATTATTACTGGAAGTTTTAAAGTGATGCTAAGATTTGGCTTAGGCTAGGATTTGCTTGAGAAATTTTTGAATTTGTGAGAGGTGACTGTTGTAAGGGGGGTTGATATATTATATTGGTGTGAGAAGGGTGTTTGATAGGTGTGAGTCTGGTTGTGGTGTGTGACTGAGTGAGTTTTGTTAACTGGAGTAATGTGTCAGGGGGATAGAGGTTATGGTCAGGCACTTGAGACTAAGGGGGCTTGCGTCCTTCTGACTGCCCGCTGCTTTCTCCAGAAGTTTATAATCGATGCCAGGTTTTAGGCATTGTGAGAAAGCGGAGGAGTGGGGGCTCAGAAGATCTGGAGGAGGATGGGAAAGGGGTGAACAGATAGAGACAGTGGGGACCAGCAGATGCCCTGGGGCAAAATGGACACAGGATTGAGGTCCTCCTTGTCTTGTGCCCATACCCAAGGGCTCTGTTTTGACAGGCAAGTGGTGGGGTCATTCTCGGATTCTTGTCTCTCCGTCAGTGTTGTGCAATGCCAGGTTTGTTAAAAATAAGACCGTAGCAGATTTCGTTGCCCTGCAGACCTGGCTTGCATCACCAAGACCTGGCTGGATGAAAATGTGGGCCCTATTTTGGCTTCTGCAGTTCCAGCTGGTTCTCGGTGATACACCTCCGAGAGTTGACCGAGGGGCAGGGAGTCGATGTCTGTTTTAGACAGGAACTGGACATCATGGAGTTGCCAGTGGGGACGACCACCCTTTGAGTGCACAGTAGGTGCGTGCAGGTTTCAGGATCCTTATTACTACCATCCACCAGGTGATGGGAGGGTTTTCCTGAAGGAGGTAGCAGACTTCATCGCCAGCATGGTGTTGGAAAGCCCCAGATGGTTGATTCTGGGTGACTTCAATGCCTGGTTCGACAATGAACTATTGCCTTTTGGTCAAGACCTCCTCCAATTGATGGATTCATTGAGCCTGACAGGAGTTATTACACTGCTACTCATGGGGAGCTCTCACTGCACTTGGTGTTCCACATGTAGATGGAAATCTCGATATGGAGGTGGATCCTATCAGTTGGTCTGACCATCACGCCTGAGGTTCAGTTTTGTGATTCCCAAGATAGGCCTGCCTCAAAAGAACAGGTTACTCACCTGTAACAGTAGTTCTAAGAGTGATATATGTTGTTCATCCACACTTCTTGGCATGTCCCCTTCCACTTTAAATCTTGCCTGAAGTCTTCAAGCTGGCTCCTCCCACCCACCCACCCTGGTGGTATATACCGGCTCCACCCCATGACGCCAGATCTTAGCCCGCTGAAAGCAAGGTTCGCCCTGGCGGGAGGTCGGTAGAGGCAGGGAATGAAAATATATACCACTCCTAGAACTACTGTTACAGGTGAGTAACCTGTTCTTCTAGGAGCATGGATATGTTGTTCATCCACCCTTCTTGGCAGACTCCAAATAGTTCTCAGGAGGAGGGAGGCAAGGCACACCTCTATTTAGGAACAGATTGAGAACCGGTGTCCAGAACCAGCATCCCGGCGTGACTCAAGGTCGATGTGGTAGTGAGTGATAAAGGTGTTTGCTGACTTCCAGGTAGCAGCCTGATAGATTTCCTGGACAGGGATGTCCCTGGAAGCAGCCACCGATGCAGCAGTATGGTGGGTAGAATGAGATCTTATCCCTCTGGGAGGCTCCTTGCCCACCAACTCATAGCACAGACCTATGCATGATGTAATCCACCTTGCTATGGACCATTTGGCTGCAGGTCTGCCATAAGCGGCTTCAGTGTAGGTGACAAACAGCTGGCAAACCTCTCCACGAATTTCTGCCGTCCTCTCCTTGTAGTAGGAGAGAGCACGTCTCAGGTCCAAGGTATGGAGCCTGTACTCAGCGTCCGAGGTGTAATTAGGGTAGTAAACTGGAAAAGTCAACACCTGGTTAAGGTGAAACTTTGACACCACCTTCGGAATGAATTTTGGGTGGGGGCGCAGGACAACTTTGTCCCTGTGAAAGACCAGATAAGGGGAGTCCACCAAAAGCGCCTGGAGCTCTCCTGTCCTTCTGGCAGACGTGATAGCCACCAGGAAGGCCGTCTTCCACAACAAGTGTGAAAGCTCACATTTGTGCATGGGTTCGAAAGGCTTGCCCATAAGCTTTGCCAAAATCAACAACAGATCCCACGGAAGAGGAGGATCACACACCGGAGGGGTATATGATCCAGGCCTTTGAAAAAGCGCCTGACCACTGTCTCTTGCGCCAATTCCGGCTGACTGGCCTGCGCCTGGTAAGCAGAACTGGCTGCCAGGTGCACCCTAAGGGTCAATGACCATAGACCCCTTTGGAAAGATGCCAAAGGTAGTCGAGAATGTTAGCCACAGAACAGGATAAGGGTCCAGACCTACTCTGACACCAAATGGAAGATCGCCATTTGAAAGCATAACATTTGCTGGTTGATTCCTTTCTAGATGCCTCCACCACGATGTAGAGACATTCGAAAGACTGAGCCTGGAACCTAGCTGCTCAGGTACCAGGCTGTGAGGTGCAGGGATTGAAGGTCCGGATGGAATACCTTCCCCTGGTTCAGAGATATCAGGTCCAGGTGTGTACAAAGCCGCCTCGGGGCCTGCAGCTGAGGCTGAGGAGATCTGGGTACCAGAACTGGCACGGCCAATCTGGGGCTATCAGGATCACCTTCGCCTTGTCCCTCCTCACTTAGAGTAACACCTTGTGGATCAAGGGAAATGGAGGGAAGGCGTAGAGGAGGCCTGGGGTCCACAGGTTTGAGAAGGCATCCCCTTGCAGTAAGCCCTGCTGAGGGGGGTGGGCATGAAACAGCCTCAGCTTGGTGTTCTCCCTGGAGGCAAACAGGTCCACCATCATTTTGCCCCAATGAAAGAACAGGCTGTAAGCTACCTCTGGATGGAGAGACCACTCGTGGGATGTCTGGCCTATGTGGCTGAGAGCATCCGCCAGCTGGTTCGAGGCTCCTGCCACATGGCTGGCTAGGAGATCTGTCTCCAACCGGCTTACGAGGGTCCAGATGCAGAGTGCCTCCTTGCACAGCATACGGGAGTGTGTGCCGCCCTGTTTGTTGAGGTAGTACATGGTTGTGGTATTGTCCATCTGGACTTGAACCACTTGACCCCGGAGATGAGGAGCAAAAGCTGACAGCACCAGTCTGACTCCTCTGAGCTCCAACAGGTTGATATGGCATCGGGACTCCTCAGGGGTCCAGAACCCGTGGGCCCTGTTGTCCCCAATATGGGCTCCCCAGCCCATGAGAGAGGCATCAGTCGTAAGGACGACCGTCGGCTCGGGGCGGACAAATGGGATCCCTTCCTGCAACCGGTCTGGGACGGTCCACCATTGAGAGCGCCCCACATCTTCTGGTTACAGTGATCAGCTGGTCAAGTGACCATATCGCTGAGTTCACTGGGCGGCCAGCCACTGAGGGGGCACATGTGCCACCAGGCCCAATAGACTACTGAGGTGCACGCTGCCATGTAACCCAGAAGGTGCAGAAAGTCCAGGGCAGGGCTAGTGCCCAACCAGAAATGATTAGGCAAAGGAGGAGAGAACCTCTGCCCTGTCTGCCGGGAGCCGAGCCTGGCTAGACAAGAGCGCTAGCTCTGCCCCAATGAAGCCCATCACCTGAGAGGGCACGAGTTCCGACTTGGCCTTGTTGATCAGGAGGCTGAGTTGGGAGCAGGTTTTGAGGGCCAGATCCCTGGAGGAACCTGCCAAGAGCCAGTCGTTGAAATAAGGGTAGATCTCTGCCCAGACGCCAAGGTGGGCTGTCACCACTGCAATGCATTTGGTGAAGACCGAGGGACCGATGACAGGCTCTAACGGCATGGCTTGAACTCGTGACAGGGTCCTTTGACCCTAGCGGAGGAACCACTGATGGGATGGATGGATTGGGACGTGAAAGAATGCGCCTGTAGATCCAGTGAACAGAACCACATGTTTCGCCCAGGGATGGTATGATCTGGGTCAGAGTGACCATTCGGAAGGTACAAGGCCTGAGATATTGATTCAGGTCATGGACATCTAGGATGGGGCGCCAACCCCCATCTGCTTGGGCACCAGGAAGTACCTGGAAACAAAGCTCAGGCCTGTCAGTAGATACGGCATTGAGCTACTGCCTCCCTCAGGAGGAGCTGGGCACGCTGCCTCAAGAGCAGACTGGGTGCAAGCGGAGATCTGTTCCTCCTGAGGGATGCAGGCTCAGCTGGGAGGGTACTGCTCGAATTCTAGAGACAGTCCCCGACCGACCATTTCAAGAACCCACCTTCACGAAGTGATAGCGGACCAGGCGGAAAGGAAGCGGCGGAGCCGACCCCCCCATGGGAGGACCCAGAGCTGGCGTGACGGGTGTAGGGGTGGCAACCCCCAACTCATCACTGAGCAGGCTTAGAGGAGGAAAAGGCTCCAGGACTTGCGCCTCGGCCTAGTTTACGGGGCTGTTGAGGACCCTGCTTGGGCCGCGGGCATCAAGCTTGAGCCTGCTGCTGCTGTTGTTGCTGACCTCCTTGATAGAAGGGCTGCCTGACCGCAGGGGAAGAATGCCGAAATGGCTTCTTCTTTCTCTTCTGCTGGTTCTTGCCCAAGGAACCCTTAGCAGAAGTGGCATCCAAGGCAGCATTGGACTGCTCTATACGCTGAAGGTGACTGGCCACTCCTGGACCAAACAAGTCAGTGCCCAGGAAAGGCACGTCAGCAAGCTTATGCTGAGTATCCACCAGGATGGAGGAAAGCCTCAGCCAAGCCCTGCAGCAAGAGGCCACTGCAGCTGCAAGTGAGCAGGCACAAGAATCCCCCACATCCAAGGCCTTCTGGAGCTGTTGTTTAGCAAAAGCACGGCCCTAGTCACGGTCCTGCTTGACGTGGTCTGCATGTCCGGTGGGAGATGAGGGAGGACCTCGTCTAATGACCCAAGAAGGGCATGAGAGAAGTGTGCCATAATGACAGCCGAGCTGGCCTGACAAAGGCTCAGGAAGAGGGCTGCATAGACCTTACAGGCAGTGTGGTCCATATTCTTGGACTCCTTGTCTGAGGGTCGGTCAATGTCAGCCGAACTACCAGGATGCCTGAACACAGAGGCAGTCACCAGGCTCTCGGAAAAAGGGTGCTCTGTGAACCCCGCAAGGGACCCTATGGGCACCACGTACTTGTGGGCCATGCAGGCAGATGGTGCTGGGCAGGAGGCAGGACGCTGCCAAAGTTTGAGGGCCTCAGCCACTGGAAAGGCCTCCGTTGGGGTATCCCCTTTCTTAAGAATGTCGGTGAGATGGTACTCCACCTTTTTCTGGATAGGCTCCAGGGCATTCCAGTGGAATCAGAGATGAGGCAGAGAATGCCCTGGAAAGAAAGGGCCTCCTCCATCCCTGGATGTGAATGCAAGTTTGTGACATCCGAGTCCGAAGAGTCGTGATACAGCGGTCTACCGCGCAAGTCACCCTCGATCTGCCAAGGGCGGTCCGGGGTGATTGTTATCGACAGATGTCAGGGAAGCCCAGTGTCCTGTTGGTCCTCTTTTGAGGGCGCCCCTCCCTCAGGCTGTTTAGGCAGTGGTTCCACCCGAATCGGTGAAGAGACCGGAGTAGGCCAAACTGGGAGATGGCCCAGCCCACAGGAGGAGGAACCAAAGGCTTCAGTTCAGAAGGGGTCGGCTTCAGCCTAGGAGGCGAGGAGCTAGTGATGGTCAGAAGGGCGAGCCGGCTTTTGTTCGTCAAGATCATTGCTGCCACATAAGGTCTTCATAGCACTGACGGAGCTCTGCTGGAGCCTCCTCATCCGAGGAGAGGATGAGGACCTGGAGGCGTCGCCTCTTTTTTAAGCGCTTATGGCTCTTCCTCGGTCGATCGCCCGAGGAGGTCCTGGACTGAGACCGAGATCAGGGAGGCTGACTCGGTCGATCGGGAGACACCGGGATTGGAGAGACCTGGGTGTCCGGGACCGGTTCCTTGATGGGGACACCAGCTGGCTGGGTCTCTCTCATCCAGAAAGACCAGGACTGGAGTCCTTTCCAACGAATCGTCAGGCACAATCGGCGACAAGGGGATGAGGATAATTTCAACCTCTTCGACCACTTCCTCAGTCCCTTGGCCAGAAGGAAAGTCCGAAAAGCCAGTGACTGAGGTTGCGATCTCAACCGAGGTCAAGACCACGTGTTCTTGGGACTCAGACCTGTCCTGGTCCCAAGAGTGTCTCCATCGGGACGAAGACACCGGGTCCTTCTCCCTCTTCCAAGAGCGGGAGGAGTGCGAGCCCGAGGGCACCTCACCCCGACTGGGGAGAGACTGGCGCATCTCCCTGAAGGAGCCTGTAAAGGTGGAGCCTAGGTTCAGCGGGACGAAGAAGCTTCGATTGGCTGAAGCACGAGCTGCTTCCTCCTCGAATGCCTTCATCTGTTCCAGCAGTTCGGTGGAGCCCGCGGCTGCGGAAACCACCCAACTAGCCTCCTTCGATTTCACTGGCAGGTTTCTCTTTTCCGGTCTCCTCAGCTTCAGGCGTGCCTTGCGGTCGTCCAGGATGTTGGGATGGAAGGCCAAACAAAAACTGCACGACGAGGTGTCATGTCCGACACCTAGGCAGTAAATGCACATGAGGTGGGGATCGGTGCACGACATCTTCTGGCCGCAGGGTCACTGGTAAAATCCTGGGGAAGATTTTTCCTCCATAGTCGATGCGACAAAAGCGCGATCGCTAACTCGAACAAGTTTGATTTTTGGTAAAACCGACAATTTGAAAGCCAGGGCTTATGAAATGCTGAGAGCATGAGGGAACCTGTATCTTCCAGGAAAGGAAGATCTCGCTGCATGGGCGGAGTCGTAGGTATACCAATCGGTGGGTGAAAGGAGCCAGCTTGAAGACTTCCGCAAGATTTAAAGTGGAAGAAGACATGCCAAGAAATGTGGATGAACAACATATCCACGCTCCTAGAAGAAATGGTACAGTACCATCATTTAAGAGGTGTTACCTCTGAAGGCCTAATGACGGTTCTGGACCTTTCGGGTATTTCAACTGATAGCACTGATCCAGAAGCCCTTGTACTTGCCTATAATAGGGCAATGACCAGGGTCCTGGATATCATTGCTTCAGTTCGTGTTCACCCTCTTACTCTTCACCCGGGCGCCCCATGGTTTGATGGCGCGCTTAGGGAGTTGAAGAGGCAGGGGCGAGGGTTGGAGAGACACTGCCGGAAAACTTGCCAAGAGGAGGATAGACTTAGATTGTTAGAACATTATGAGGTCTATCAATCATCAGTTTCTCATAAGAAGGCAGAGTTCCTGTCCAGAGAAATTGCTGCAGCAAAGGACAGGCCAGTTCAGCTCTTCCAGACCATGGACAGATTGTACAATCCGGTCTGTCTGCGATCCGGTCGAGCATTATCACAAGGAAAGTGTAAGGAGTTTGTGCAGTTCTTTGCTGATAAGGTGTCCTCCATTAGGACAGAGATCAGCCAATGCCTCCCCATTGGTCCTTACACTGATCAAATGGGTAGTACAAGTACCCAGGTGACCTGGTCTACCTTCAGCCAGCTGGCAGTCATGGATATAGTGAAGATCATCCCGACTCTGCGGCCTACCCACTGTAGTTTGGATCCAGGCCCAACTCACCTTCTTGTAGGGTGTGTTCAGGTTATCGACCTGGTCCTTGCTGGGATAATGAGGGTTTCATTGGAGAGACGGGTCTTTCCAGGCCCTTTAAAGAAGGTGGTGGTGTGTCCCATCCTGAAAAAGCTCTCCCTTGACCCTGACTGCCCAGCTAACTTCAGAACTGTCTCTAACTTGCCTTTTATAGGTAAAGTTATTGAGAAGGTGGTCGCACTGCAGCTGGAGGATCATCTGACCATCCACAATATCTATGTCCCTTTCTAGTCAGTCTTCAGGAAAAGGCATAACACCGAGATGACCTTGGTACAGGTGCTTAATGATTTCCTGATGGCCAAAGATTGGAGAGCTCATTCTATATTGGTTCTCCTAGGTCTCTCAGTAGCGTTTGACACTGTGGACCATGGGGTGCTGCTCGAGCGCCTGCGTTTTTTTCTGTGGGCTGAGGGGGGGAAGTCCTCAGCTGGTTTTGATCATTCCTCGAGGGCAGGTCCCAGTAGGTTGTGTCTGGGGTGTACTTCTCAACCCCTAGGGACCTGCCCTGTAGGGTTTTGCAGGGCTCGGTGCTGCCTCCATGTTGTCTGCAGTGTATATGCTGCCATTGAGAGACATTATAAGATGGTATGGGTTGAGTTTTCACTGCTATGCAGATGATTCTCAACTCTACATGTCTTTTGTACCAGACTAGGAATGTGATACTGTCTCAGTGTTTAATAACTGCCTCCAGGAGATACAGGACTAGATGAGTGCGAGCTGGCTGAGGTTGAATCCAGAAAAACAGAGGTACTGGTTGTGGATCCTGATCTGAGGATGACCGGGACATGGGGGTAGGGCAGCCTCGGTTTGTATCTTGAGGCCCGGCTCAATGCCTCAGGCCAGGTGCAAAACCTAGGGTGATATTTGATGAAGGCCTGACCCTGAAGGTTCAGGTGTCGGCTGTAGTCAAGTCTTCCTTTTACCATCTAAGGAATATCACCAGAGTAAAGCACCTGGTTTCATCTGAAGATCTACCCACTCTGGTCCAAACCATTGTCACCACTCATCTTGACTATTGCAATGCCCTTTACCTAGGGCTACCAGGGGTGGATATCCACTGATTGCAGCTGGTGCAGAACGCGAAGACAAGGTTGTTAACTGGAATGCCCAGGTCAAGCGATATAACACTTGTGCTGCGTCAACTGCACTGGCTGCCAGTACAATGGCGGATCACCTTCAAGGTTGTGTTGCTGACCTATAAAGCCCTACATGACCAGGGACCTCAGTACCTGCAAGATCTGCTGTCTCCCACCGCCTGCCCTGTTCGCTCTGATCCTCTGATGAGGGATTGCTGGCGATTCCCAGGGTATGTCTGAAAACATCTCAAAGCAGATCCTTGCCTTTATGGCTCCTCACCTGTGGAATTCCTCGCCTCGTCGGATACGAGATAGCCTGACCGTAGAAGGATTTAAAATTCCCCAAAGGCCCATCTTTTTCCACAGGCTTTTGATGGATTTTGATGAATTAGTAGAAATCTGATTATGCTATTTGCTGCTGCACTTGGATTAGAATTGATTTTAAAATTTTAATTCATTATGTTACTGTTTTAATTAACTGGTTTTAATTGCTATTGTATTTTGTAAAGGTGCCCTGAGCTTTGAAGGCCTTAATATAAAGTTTGCTTTGCTTTGCTAGCATGTGTTGCAGTTGTAGAAAGGGAATATGGGGACTTGGATGGGTGTTACCATCTGTTGGAACGCCTGGAATGGGGTTAAGGTGCCATCTCATAGTAGCAAGCAGAGTGTAGGTATTTCAATAGTGCCTAGAAAGTTGGGGGTGGGAGGGTTTTAGTTAAAGGTTGTGATGAGTCTAGACGGGAGTGGTGGCTAGGGTATTGTGCAGCTGCCTGCTCACTAGTATCGAGGTGCCTATGGGTGTGGGCTTGAGGGGAACAGGAGGGCCTTGTAAGGTATGCATGTGAGTCCTCTTTGGTCAATACCTGCTATTCTGCACAGGTCCGTCTCCATTACCTGACATAGCGGTGTGTATTCTGGCTCAAACCGGGATTCCGGGAGGTTTCTCCACCAGAGGGAACTGACCAGCTGACTGACCAGGTAGTAAAGGATATATCCAGTAGTTGGACTCCACCCTGAGCTCTCAGTGGGTGAGTTTGCTGAAGGCCCACTGTGGGCTTTACCATTCCAAAGGAATGTCGACAGGAAGGATTGGAGTTGAGCGAACCATTAGTTAGTGAGGGTGCACCCAGTCATAGTCATGGGGTATAGTATCCTGGGTAAAATTTTCATCTTTATTACGTTGATGCATGCCCATAATATTAGGGGGAGCACTGACCAGCGGGATAAGTCTTGTTTGATCTGTGTGCGTATGGTTTCCAGGTTGGAATGCATCAATGCCTTTTTGGACTGCGAGACACTGATGCCCAGATACTTTATGGATTTGGGGCAAAAGGGGCTTCCCCAGGGTGTTACCTGGTTCCATTATGTAAGGTGGTTGAGTGGCATCAGACATGTTTTACTCATGTTCAACTTGCACCCTGACAGGCGTTCAAACTCTGTCAGTATGGATAATGTGGGGGGATTGATTGGGCCGGGTTTTTTAGGTGCAAGAGGACGTTGTCTGTATACGTTGATACTTTATACTCCTTTTGCCCAACCTGTACCCCCTTTATTCCTTCCTCGTTCTTCAGCCATCTCGTGAGGGGCTCAAGGTAAAACTGAATCCTTGCCTGTGCCTCTTTACAGTTTGATGGGCATGGACAGCACGTTGATACAGGCTATTTTGGCTATGGTAGCCTGACCCAGTCTAGGAAGGATGGGGGAAAATCGTATTATTTTAGGGTTTCAAAGAGGAAGGGACAGGAAACCCTATCAAAGGCTTTCTCGGCGTCAAGTGAGATAAGGGCCGGTGGGTATACAGATACCTTTGCGGATGCAAGAATGTGATGCAAATTCCACATCTGGTCTGTGGCTAGCCTGCCCTGCATAAAGCCCACTTGTTCTGAGACAATCAGCGAGCTCCACATCTTGCCCAGCCTGGATGCTAGTATTTTGGCCAAGATTTAAGAGTCGGTCTTTAGGAGTGAGATGGGCCTGTAGATCTCCGTGTGGGACGATCTTTGCCTGGTTTTGGGATCAGGGTGATAATGGCCTCCTGCATGACAGGGTCAAGGTCTGCATTGACTTGACTTCATTGTATAATGGTCAGTGGTGCTGTGATTTCCTGTATTAGGGCCTTGTAGAAATTTGAGGAGAAGCTCATCCAGTCCTGGTGCTTTATCTAGTGTCAGGGAGCCTATGGCTTGTCGTATTCCCTTCCGTTATGCAGGCTCCTAGGTGGCCTTTTAACACTGGGTCAAGTTTAGGTAGTTTTGCTTTTTGGAGGAAAGCCCGCACCTTGGTTATGGGGGCTGGGAATTCAGAAGTGTATAAGTTGGTATAACAGTCCATGAATGCTGAGGCTTTCTCTCTGGGGTGGGAGAGTGTCTGTCCCGAATTAACGGCGATATTGGGGATCGCCTTGTGCAATTCTTGCTGTTTGATCCGGAGAGCTAGGAGCTTCCTGCTTTTTCCCCTGCTCTATGTATCTAGTTTTGGCTCGAAGATGGCAACTATGCCTGTTCCTTAGGATCTCCCCATATCTTGCCCTTGCCTTGCTAAGGTTTAGTTGGGTGGTGGGGGAGGTGTTCCTGGAGACCCGTTTTTCGAGGTCCTGGATCGTACTCAAGTGTTTCTTTGCATTACGCTTCCCTTTTCTTCTTCCTAACAGTAGCCAGCCATATTAACTCACCTCGCAATGTGCATTTATAGGCACCCCACAGGTGTTTTGGGGTTGATACCGTGCCTGTATTTACCTCGAAGAAAAGTTTTGCACGTTTCTTGATTTTGTGTAGCGAGTTCTGGTCTTTGAGTAGGGAGTTGTTTATTTTCCAGGTCCAGTCTTGGTCTGTCTGCTCTGGGGATAGTAAGGAGAGGTTTACTGGGGCATGGTCAGAGATTACCCTCTGGCTGATCTCACATGCCATCGTGTCGTGGAGGATAGCACGGTCCACCAGGAAGTAATCCATCCTGGACCATGAGTCCTGCGCTACCGACCAGTATGTGTACTCATGGGTGTCAAGAGTGGAGCACCCTCCACACATCTATTACCCCCGTGGAGTCCTGTAATTCCCTGAGGACTCTTTGTGTAGGGGTCAGTCCCTTCCTCCTTGGTTTCGATTTATCCAGGTGGTCCTCCATGACCAGTTTCCAGTCCCCTGCTAGTATTGTGGAGGTGGTGGGTATGTTGGACACTATGGCTAGGAGGGAAGTGAAGAATTAGGGGTCCTCCTTATTCGGACCATAAACTGATTCTAAGAAAAGCTCGGTCCGGCCTAGTTTACCCCTGACAATTGAGCACCTGCTCTGTGGGTCTGCGTGTTGTTCTATTGTTCTGAAGGGTAGCGCTCTGTGTATTAAGATTGCCACCCCTGCCCTTCTGTTGTTGTTCCCTGCCACCAGGGCCTGTCCCACCCATTCCCTTTGGCACAGATAGGCCTGCTGGGTAGTGGTGTGTGTTTCTTGGAGAAAGGCAATCTTGGTTCCCAGGGATTTCAAGTGTTTGAGGACCTGGTGTCTTTTTTTCTTTTGCCTGAGCTCCCTTTACATTCCAGGTTGTGTACTGAAGGGGATTAGTCATTGGGTCGGGGGATATGTGGGTACAAGCTTGTCTGGGCCCAGCTGGGGCTTGATAATCTGGCCCTGGGATGATCTGGTTGTCTCCCTCCTCTAGGGCTATATGCGCTCCCTCCCCACCACCTGCCCCTCGGTTGGCACCCCTAACCCTGTCCTTGTATCAATGGCCGATTCTCTCCCGTCCTCAGGCATCTTACCATTTTCAGGGACTGACACACGCAACCACTCTTCAGCAAACAGTGAATACAGCAAAGCAAAATGTCCAAATAGTATAAAACACACAACTACACATACTCTAAATCTAATAACAGCAAGACTAATCTAAAGACTAAGTTATTAATAACCAAAGGAAAGCTACTCTGGGACTCGCTCATGCCTGCTCTCCCTCCTAGCCTCGGAGGGGTGTAGAGCTGGTTGAGGTGTGTCCCCTTGACACTAGGTCCATAATACTCTCTCATGATCGTGGTATCTTCTGTCCATGATCCTGGTATTTTGGTCATTTGTTTAAAATAGCTGTATTGATCTATTGCTCAGTGGTGTCTTATCACTTCATTGATCGCTCGTCTAGCACAGTGATTCCCTCTCCTCCAAGTGGGCTAGCTAAGTAGTGCGTTTCTCTGCTGCCTAAAGTCATGGCCTCCCCCCGTACCCACTTTTCTCCCTGTTGTGTTCTGTGTCATTATGTACTGTGTGCACTTCCGGACCATCTCCCCCTACTCTTTTGCCGTAATGAGTGTCCCTGTGAGCTTGGGTGTTGTTTCCCCCCTGTGGGGTTGACTGTTCCGCATTGTTAGGTGCCCCTTGGCTGGTTCTTTAGCCACCCTTTCCCTAGGAGGTCTCCCACTCCCTTGGTGTCACATTTTGCCTGGGCAGCCGGTACTGGTGTGTCATTCTGTAGTACATGGATCAGCCGTGTGTGCACTTCCCCATCCATTACCCCTGGCATCTCTGTTCCCTTAGATGTCCGGCTGCAGCATGCACCGTTATATGCCCTTGTTGCCCTGCCTTTACCTCTCTCTGCACCTACCCCTGGGGTTCCAGGTTTGGTCAGCATGAAGCCCCTGTACTCCAGCTGGAGGTGAATGGAGCCGGTTGCCTCCTTCTACATGTCACCTCTGCCCCATGTGCCCTGTTTTCTAGGGTGCATGTTTTGCTTGACTCTAGTAGCCAGTCTGGGGGAGGTGCAGAGGGCTCACTGTCCAATGAGCGGAGCATACTGGAGTTCTCCAGTATTTCTCTCCTCCTTGCAGCAGATAATATCCCATTCCCGGACTTGGGTGCCTTAGTAAACAGGCCAGGTGCGTGGTCCTGCATTCTTTTGTTGCAGCACACTTGGGTGGAGCTGCCTGTGGTCAGGCGCAGAGCCTTCCCTTCAGCTCAGTGCAGAGGAGGGTCCACCCCTGTGCACACGATTTCCCCTGGCCCTCATGTAGCTTCTCAGTTCAGGGATTCAACAGTCTGTGCCTGTACAGATAGTTCTGGCATTCTTTGAAACCGTTGTATACCCATGCTGAGCAATTGTGGCATTAGTATGGATCCAGGCCCTGCATGCACCTCGTTGCCGAAAGGTAATATGTCCCTGGTGCTTCTTCCCTGCCCCATTACAGTTATGAAAGCAGTACCTTGGTGTATCACCTCCAGCGGACCAGGCAGTCAATCCCTGTATCATGAGTGAAAACAGCAGTTTCAGTGAGTTTTTTGTCCATTTTGAAATTGTGGATCAGTGACTTCTTTCTCCTCTGTTTCTACTTCTTGTCCATTTCACTGGGTGAGCCGTCTGCTGAGGGGGGAGTGTCCGATCACCAGTGCTCCTATGGTCATTGCACTGCCAACACTTCGTATTGCTGCTTGTATCTCAGGCTCTCATAGCCCCCTGTGTGACCTCTTGACACTGGTGTAGATGTTGCCGGTCCTTGGCTGCAGTCGAGGCATGTGTTTCTTTAAGTGGGAGTGACTGCTGAGGTTGGTTGCCATGCCGCTGCTTGCTTTGATGATGGCATGAACAAACGTCTGGGGATGTGTCTTTTGAGGGCAGGTCCTCTCCTGTGCACTCTGGTGGTAAATCCTCCTTGTTTTCAACACCAGCACTCTGAGCCTCCCCCTCTAATGGTTTTCTGTCCTGTGGACCAGGCGCTGGTTCATATGGGGTGACCAGCAGGAGAACAGGATACAACTGTTGCACTGGTCAAGTTGCTGAGCGGAGGGAGGCATGGTCGCCACTTAGTCGAGCTAGATTTCTCACATGTTTACATCTGTGCCGACCTTGGGGGATGGAGAGCTTGGTATGGCAGGTATTTATTGCTCTTTGTAGGCTAGCAGATTAGGGGTCAAATGGCGAGAGTGCTCAGGGCATTGCCCAAAGTGAGGAATGGAGCAGCACTCTGGGACAGTGTTTGGGGAGATTTCTGTTGTGTCCTCTGTCCACATGATGGTTGACTGATAATTGCCCCAGTCCCAGTGCTTGTGCCCTTGGTGTGAAAAGTGACCGTTAACCCATGGTGGTTTTGTTCTCAGTTTCTAAGTCAGGGAAGTACAGTTGTGCCGGTATCGGTTTTAGGACATAGTTGATAGTGGTGCCGGGGGTGGGGGTGGGGCATGCATCTTGGGCTGAGGTCTGTATAGCCATGTCCGGTGAACACTGCTCAGCAAGTATTGGAAGGTTTAATTGGTTGGCCAGAACTGTTCAGGGCACCGATACCATCTTTGAAGGGCTGGGGTCAAAGGATTGAAGGCAGGGTAGCAGAGAGTGAAAGAGAGGTCTCACCATTAAGTTGCTAGTTGTCCTAATATTTCAGCCCCTTAGTGTGTTGTGGTTGGCTTTGGAACACCTTAGGCTGGACTTTGGGGAGCTCTTGCGAGCCACTTCCGCATTCGGGTATTCATGGTGCCACTGGGTGAGGAGACAACAAGCCGGGCAGGTGCAGCATTCTGAAGGGATGTGCGCCTGGTGCAGTTGCCTTAATGTTTTGATATGCCTTCTGTTTGCCTCTTACATCCGGGGTGACATCACTGTAGAGGTGTATCCCTCTGTCCCTCCACTGCAATTGGCCCTTTATACTGCCTTGCACTTGAATGTATGTTTTGTTCTGTAAGCTGGTACATCTGGCTATTATTACACTCAATTTATCCCTTGCCTGTGATTTTGCTTAGCTGACCGCATATAATCCAGAGTGTACATGGTATTCTGTTGGTGGGGTTCAACCAGCTCCCTAGTAGTTGTTGTGTGAAGGCAAGTATGTTTGAATCCTCAGTTTTCCTGGGATCCCTCATTACTATATTGTTCCTCCGTAGCCTGCCCTCCTGATCCTCCAAATGATCCTCCAGTCAGCCAAGTTTTTTACAGAGGTTACTGACCTCCTTGGCATCCCTTTCCTGCTTGCCCTCCACGGAATTCACCCTGCACTCTACATCTGTTACCCGTGTTGATAAGGCATCCAGAGCTGGTTTGTAATCCCTAAAGTCGGACGCCAGGTTGCATAGTGCCGGCTTCATCGATGCCAGTTCTGCAAAGAAACAGTTCAGTTTGTCTGCGACTTGTTCTGAACTGATGGATGTCTCTGGGGTGGTGGCCGGCGAGTCTTGCTCGACGCGTTGTGTGTCGCTGAATCAGGGGTTGTGACGTGGGCGCATTTGTAACTTCAATTTGCGAGTGTTCCTCTGTATTCCTTGTCATTTTCCCAGTTGATTTCATTCCCAGGGTAATTCCCCAAACGAATTCCGAGCAATAGGGTGTGATTTATTTGTTTCTGCTGAAATAAGCCACGTTTTACAAGTCTTAACACGGAGCTCCAAGGTAAGCTGCTACTCAGTCCGAACGCATCACGTGTCTCGGGCCAAACTTTCAGAGGGTGGTACTGGGCGCTTTTGGCCCTTGTGTGTTCTGCAGCATTTCAGACTGGTGTTTGGGGCTCCTCGTCTCTTCTTCAAAAGGCCACTTGTTAAAAAATTGATGGTTCCTGCTCTCTGAGGAACCGAAGGAGCCAGTCTGGCCTTTTAATGGCAGTCCCAGTTTTCTGAGAGGCCTCAGGTTTGTTCTACTTGTTGGCGAACAGCTATGTACCATTAAAGGGACATTCATTACCTGCTGTTGAGCATCAGAGAAAAACCCAATGTCAGAAGTAAGGAGTGTCTTCTAATACAGATTTCAGCAGCGGCTGCTCTGGAAGCTGTGTTGAGTGTCCATAAAAGCTTTCAGCTGATGGCTGTTACATTCTACTCCCCAGGTACAGTAACAGTCTGTAAAAAGAACAGTTACGTAAGAACTACTGACAGTAGATCTTCAAGGATCTCAGTCATCAGGTCTCACTGTAGGAACTTCAGCATCGGTGAAGCAGGATCCACACAGAAGATTTTCAGCAGTACAACTGAGGCCACCCACACTGATGTCATGTGATGACATCACCAACCCTATAAAGGCGTGAGTAGACACACTCCCTCCTCAGTTCTTTCCCCCAGAGACAAAGGGAGCATAGCTCTTGCCATGGGAGACCGAGGAGAAAGAGAGGTGCCCAGGTCAATTAGAGAGGCAGGATACACCAGATAGCCAGTTCCAATAAAAAGCCCCCCAAAAAAGGGACGGTGGGAGGGAAGACAGACCTGATGACTGAGATCCTCTTGAAGATCTACTGTTACAGTAAGCTCTTATGTAACTGTTCTATCTTCTTCGGGGGCATCTCGGTCATCAGGTCTCACCGTAGGAATGAGTCCCAAGAGTGACAAGTGTAATCAGACAGTCTGGGAGCAAGGCCAGCCTTAAGCTTAAGACAGGAGGCCCTGCAGCACAGCCATGCCAAATCCTGCCCAGGCTCTACAGGCACTGTCCAACGTAGTGTTTGATAAAAGTGTGGACGGTACTCCATGTAGCAGCTGACCTGACGTCCATGACTGAGACCCTCAGAAACAAGCCAGGAGGTAGCCATGACTCTTGTGGAATGATCTTTGACAGCTACAGGCAATTCTTTGCCATACTTGTTGTAGCAGAATATAATGCAGGTAGCCAACCATTTGGACAAACATTGTTTGAAAACTTGAATGCCCTCTCTGCCCGGGGTAAAAGAAACAAACAACTGCTTCAACTTTCTACATTCCTTGGTTCGGAGCAGGTAACATTTCAAAGTTCTGCACACATCAAACATATGGAGCAGTGCTTCCCCTGGATTGGCACGCTCTGGAAAATAAACAGGAAGGTAGATAGATTGGTTTAGTGTAAACTCAGACACCACCTTAGGAAGAAACTTAGGATTTGTGCGAAAAGACACTCTGTCTTTGTGAAAAATCAAATAAGGCTCCTCACAACAGAGGGCCTGAAGCTCTACAATTCTTCGAGCAAAAGTAATAGCAATTAAAAATAACGCCTTCCAAGAAAGGAAGCGTAACTTGCAAGTTGAGGCTGGCTCAAAGGGAGATAGGGTTGTCAACTTCTCCAAAACAAAATTCAAATCCCAAGATGGGGCAGGGGAATGGATTGGAGGTTTCAGATGCAGGATGCCTCTCAGAAAGGTACGGGAGACATCCAGCTGAGCAATGGTACGTTCACCCATGGGCTCATGAAAGGCCGAGATAGCCAAAAGGTGCCCCTTGAGGGAGGAATACTGCAGACCTGAGTCAGACAGAGATCAGATAGTCCAGAATCTCATTCACCAGACAAGTGAAAGGGTCCAGATTATGCTTGGCAGCCCATATGGCAAACCACTTCCACTTCATGGCGTAAGTGGCTCGGGTGGAAGGCTTTCGGGCGGCCACCAGGACATCCGCCACACCATTAGAAACTCCAAACCTGGAGATGACTATGTTCTCAGGAGTCAGGTATGCAGATGGAAGGACCTGAGGTTGGGATGGACCAGGGTCCCCTGATCCTGGGTCAGTAGATTCCAGCAGAGGGGGAGAGGGACCAGAGGCTCCTCCGCCAGCTGCTGTAGAAGAGGGAAACCATATCTGGTGAGGCAAGAATGGAGCTACCAGGATCACGGTGACCCCCTCCATCTGCAGCTTGATTAGTACCCTTTGAATCAGAAGAAACGGGGGGAAGGCATAAAAAAACCTCGCACTCCAGGAGAGGGACAATGCGCTTCGCCAGAAAACTCCAGGTCTTGGATCTAGCGAGCAGATATTGGGCAGTTTTGCGTTGAGTGGGGATGCAGAAAGGTCCAATTCTGGACGACCTCATCTGTTGAACAAATCTTCTGTGATGGATGAGAGAAGTTCCCACTCATGCATGCTGGACTGAGGCTGTCCGCCAGAGTGTTTAGCATTCCTGGGACGTGGACGCTGAAGAGTCATGCTGTGGTCCAATGCCCAATACCACTCTCATGGCCTCCTGCACAGGGGTTAAGAATACTTCCCTTGTTTGTTGCTTAGTATGTAGAGGTTGTCTAATTGAATCACCAACCAACCAGGAAGGAGGTGGCTCTGAAAGGCCTGCATGGCATACAGAAACCACCACGTATTTCCATGACATTGATATGCAGGAGGTTTCGATCTGGGACCAAGAATGCTGAGTTTGAAAGGGACCCAGGTGAGCCCCAGCCCAAACCAGAGGCATCCATAGTGAGGATTTGATGTGGTGATGAAATCTGAAATGGAACTCCATGTAGTAGATTCAAGGGATCCATCCACCACTGGAGCAATTTGTGGACTGGGGAAAGGACCAGCACTAACGGATCTTAATAGTCCGTCCGCTGGTACACTGTACCAGAGGGTGCACTGGAGAGTGCGCATATGGAGCCTGGCCAGTGTAACGGTGGGTATGGCAGCCATCATCAGACCCAACAGTCTCAGGTACACCCTGGCAGGGATGTAACGCCTGGGCCACCTCCTCAGCCTGAGCAATAAGGCATTCCATCCTGGATTGAGGCAGAAAGGCCTTCCCCTGTGCCAAATCTAGAACTGTACTGTGTACTGCAGCCTTTGGGACGGAACCATGACTGACTTTAGCTGATTGATGACAATGCCCAGGGACAGAAACAACTGGAGAGTTCTCTCTAAGGTCCCCAGAAGCAATTCTCTAGATGGGGCCATTAGGAGCCAATCATCCAAGTACGGAAATTTACAGCCCTTCCTTTGAGAGTCAAGAAAGTTACTGCGTATGTTGTTCTGTAAAGATCTGTGGCACAGAGGACAAGCCACAAGGCACTTTCAATTGGTAATGCTCACCCTGTAAGAGAAAGCGGAGGAACCTCCTGTGGAAGGGAACACTGAGATGAGTAGGTAAGCATCCTGGATGTCCAGAGGACACGGACAGTCATCTTCTTTGAGAAGGGTAGCAGGCCTGGCAAAGTAATCATTCTGAACATTCTGTACTAGATGTACAGATTGAGACCATTAGGTCCAAGATGGGCCTCAAATCTCCAGTCTTTTGGGGACCAGGAAGAACCTGGAATAAAACTCCTTGTTTCTCTGGTACCTGGGCACTGGCTCAATGGCCTGTTTGTGACAGGCCACCTGCCTCACTACCTGCTCTTATTACCCTCTTCCACCTCAGACTTCCTACCTATATCTTACTCCCTTACTCTTTCTAACCTCTTCCATCCCTGCCCTCTAGTAATCCTCAACCCAGCCCTCTTAAATAATCCTCTCTCTCCTGTCATTGTACACTAACCATATTTATTGCTTTTTACCAGTGTTGTGTTTATAAACCCTATCTTGTATTGTTTGAACACTATGAATCAAATGTTCCTTAACTGTACATTACTTTACAATGATGTATCTTTCCATGTAATGCCTTTCATGAACTTTGTTTGCACTTTTTGTTTGCTTACTTTTAATCAATAATGCCTTATTATGTAATGTCTCCTTGACTGTGTACATCCTTCAGGACCTCCTTGTGAATGAGCTTGCTCAATGGAGTCTTCCCGCAATAAACCTGAACTTGAACTTGACAGGGTTGAATAGGACCCATTTCCAGTTTTTACGGAGAGTCTGAATGCAGGGATCTGTTCTGTTCTTTCCTTTCCTGTCTCCTTGTCTATCTGGTCGTGCAACTAATTTTTCCAGCGAGACTTAGATTTATTCACCCGACAGTCTCATACTTTTTTGGCTCACTGACCTCAGTCTTCCCTTGCTGTTTCTGTCCTTTCCTCCCCTGCATATTTGCTGGTGTAAAAATATATGCAAACCATTATATGGAAATGTAACTGAAATTGGGATCCCTTTGTTTAGAAATTATATAGTGTTTCTGTTGAAATGTATGTAATTATAGTTTGAGATGATTTCAAAAAGCTATTGGGAACTCAAGGGGTTATTCTGAGAGCAGTTTTTAAGCCCTTTTTCGGAAGCTGTGGAGAAGGGGCTTCAGTTCTGGGAAATTGTGTTCTTGCTGCACCTGCCTGAAACATACAAGAACATTTTAGAAAAAAACAGGATGCTTGTTAAGGAGGGGGGTTGCAAGGACTTATAAAAGAGAGGGCTGCAATGTTTTGGGAGACACAGAAAGATTGAAGGAAAAATCAAATGGATCTTCTCTGTTTATTCTGCCTTTGTAAAAGTTATTTTGAACAAGTTTATTTTTTTATGTTACTGCTCGTACTAACAAACACTTTTTGTGATTTCTACAATTGTTCCTGGTTTTTCCTGTGCTTCCTGACCTGTGCCTCGACTACACTGTTTGCACAGAAGGGACTGCACCTCCTCTCAGAGAAGAGCCAGGTGGGCTGGGGGGTAGTTGGAGGGCAGAGGAGGAGTCTCTGGGGGTCGCTCGATGTGCTCCAGGGCGTGACCTCTTTCTATGATTTGAAGAATCCAGGCATATGACGTGATGGCTCTCCAGGAGATGGAGGGAGAACCGACCTCTGACCACCACCTCTTGGTCGAGGACTGGAAGAGGGAGGTCTAGCAAGGAGTCAAGTGGAGGCGGATCCAGCCACTGGGGCTGGTCCGTCACTTCTAGGACACTTGGCCACGGTTCCTGCAGTGGAGGCAGGTTAGGCGGCAGAGGCTATGCATTTACCCTGGGGATGAGAGGCTGCTCCCTGACTATTGGGTCTCTTGCGAAAGGGAGGGTGCTGTCTGCTCTTTGGTTATGTATGACAGAGTGACTGGACAGACTTGATAGCCCTGCCAGATGCCTGCAAATCATTAATGATGTCTTGGACATCTGACCCAAACAGCTCTGAGACAATGAAAGGGGCATTCAGCACCTTTTGCTGGATGTCCGCAGCAAAGCCTGAGACCCTCAGCCAGGAGTGCCTCACGGAGGCAAATACTGGTTGCAGCAACCCTGGCAATGATATCTGAGAGATGTATAGAGGGTCCATAGGAGGTGCCTCGCGTCTCAGTGGCCCTGCAGCGAGAACCTCCTGCTTCTGGGTATACTCTGGAAGGGCCTGGGCCGTGACCTTGCTCCTTCTTCCAGTTGTATTCTGGTATTTTACCATGTGAGATGGTAGTTAGCAATCTGCAACCCAAGGGTGGAGGAAGCATAAACCTCGTGCCCCAAAGATCAATTTTGTGACTCTTTGTCTGGGGGAAAAGAACAAAGGTGCTTGTGCACTTTAGACCTGTTATGAGCTATCTTTATGACCACAGAATCCATTTCAGGCTGGGCAGCATAATGTGGAAAACCTTGAAGGCATGATAAAGTGTGTCTGCCCTGCGAGGTTAGCTGGCACTATTACTAGGCCTGTGCCAGGCTGACAAAGTAACATTCCTCAAAACTGGCAGAACAGGAGGAATGATCTTATGTGGAGACTCTGATATATCCAAGAAGTCCACCAAATCTCTGCTGGTGGCATCTGTCATGAGCTCACTCCTGGGGGCCAGGTCCACTGAGCTCACAGTGCTCACCCCTAGGTGCAATGCAGACAGAGGGGAACAGGAATACCCTCCAAGTGTCTGTCTACAGTGCTCGACGAGTTCACAACTGAACACTCACCATGAGATCCCAGGGCTTCCTCTCTATTCTGGGTAAGGGCAAAATACAGTCTCAAGTCTGTAGCCAGGTGAGAGAACCCCTCGGGTTGCTGTACTGGGGAGACACTAGGCATTATGAGCTCTTCGGATTGGCCCTTGTAAACCTGACTGTGTCCTCCCAGGGGTGTGCAGCACCTAGTTCCTCCTTTACAGACCTCCAGAGATTCCGTGTATTCTCCCCTACTTTAGTCACCCAGTTCCCCTGGGATCCCTAGTCTTTAGTATTGATGGTGACACCTTACATTTACCAGGTTGGTCTCAGATTGAATAAACTTTCTACATTTTTACACACACAAAACCACACATAAGCAGTTTTAAAAGCAAAGTGCTTTTACTAAATTACTTAAAATAATTATCATACAAAAGATTCAGAAATTTGGTTACAAGATAAAAAACAAAAGTTGGAAAATATACATAAAAAGTTCAAACACTTTGCTGGCCTTATCTTTTGGCCAGCAGGGTCTCTTCTTCTCTGCCAATCTTTTAAGTGAACCATATTGTAATTAGATTATATTACAGTTCCAATATCCTGGCAGGTAATAAAATGTAAATATACCATGACAGTTCCTGGAACTTAAATGTATTTTTTTCTTGAAGTGTAATGTTTATGACAGGTGATAGCTTCTCCTATCTCCTGAGATTTTATTACACCAATTAGCTAACCAGGGACTTCCATCCCTTTTGAAATGGACTATTAGTTTCCTGGTTAATCAGACTGTTCTCAGATCACAAAGGAATGTCAAATATTTTGCAAGACATTATCTCTTTCCTGTGACCTTTTCAGTAAAACTACAGTATGTATCCCTCTGCCAAAGCTCATCTCCTGGCCTGTTTGGGAATTTAAAACATAACCAAGTTTCTCTGCATGTAACCCTTTTAAAGCATAAACAAAATCACAGAAGAAAATATAAAAAAATATATATCTGCAATATTACACCGCAGTGGCCAAATTGCCACAGCATCCTCTTCCTCAGTATGGAAGTCCATGGCCAAGGACAACTGCTTCATGATATTGAAGAAGGTAGGGTCCTCAGGAGGAGACCTGGGAGTATGCTTGACAGAATTCTTGCTCACTAAGGAAGTCATGGATCTGTCAGAGGAGAGGAGTTATTCCTCCTCCTCCTCTTCCTCACCAGGAAGGATAAGGTCAGGATGGTACTCCTCCTGGACATGGACTTCTTCCAGATCAAGGTCCAACGTCTGTGAAACCGACAGCCCCTGCGGGGGGGCGCTCAACCACCCGGGGTTAGGTCGATGATTGATTTGATTGATGGCACATGCAGTAGGCCTGTATGCACCTAACTGGTGGACTATCACCGAGTGAATTTAGTCAGAATTTAATTGAGTTGATGACCGTCAAGGCTGTGTCAACAGAGGCGGATCGACGGTGTAGGGAGCAACAACCTACCAGCGGGCCCTGGGAAGAGCCAGTAGCCTGAGGGCCTGTGGAAGCATCAGGCCTCAACGGGAGGGCCACTTCTGTCATCGACAAAGAAGGGACCAACGACCCTGAAGTCAACGACCGTTCACCCAGAAGGTTGGATGGAGCTGCTGTCGGTATGGGTCTGGTAGGGACAGAGACCTGGTCAGCATATTTGTGCATCAAAGCAGCTGCAGTCGATGGAGTACCACCAGATGAAGAAGAAGAGGCTGTCAGGGAACGCTGCCAGGAGAAGCGGTCCCAGTCTAAGTCATTATTATGACTCTTCCCCGAGGACTTGACTCGGGCCTTAGCAGCTTCGGAGCTCGACGCACCCTGCTGGTGAGACCGAGATGGAGGGACCTCGAGACCCGTGCCACTAACTGGCTACCTGTTGATCTATGAGGACATTTTAAGAGCCTTTGCCTCACCTGAGGTTGTTTGATTAAACTTCTGGCAGAGTTCACAGTCGGAGACTTTGTCAGGCTCAAGACAGCAGACACAGAGTTTGTCTGTGGAAGCAATCTTGTTTCAACAGCAGCAATGGAAGAGAGAAATTGAAGGATTCGTGGTTCCTGCACTTATTATATCTTACTGCCATTATCTGTATAATGCTTGCCATTATTTTTTGTTGTTTCTACCCATTGTATTTTTGTAGCACTGCTGTACTGTTCCTCTATTTGTATTATTGTACCCATGTTGCTGTTGTTCAACTGTTCTCTTTTTGTTGTACTCTCCCGGGTCGTGCCTGAAAATAGTCATTTTATGGCTAGTGCACCTACCGGTTAACAAAAAACAAATAAATAACTCTGAACATAAACAAAATAAAGGAATCTCTTATAGAAAGAGATTCTAATACAATAGGTAAGAAAAAGTAAGCAAAAATGTTGCAAAACTGTGTCAGAGCATCTGTGGAGACAGAGTGAACAAGTCGGCCGGTGGGAAAGGACTGAGGAGGGTGGGGCCATTCACGCATTTATAGGGTTGGTGGCGTTGTCACATGATGATGCGGCAACCTCAGCTGTACTGCTGAAAATCTTCCGTAGATCCTGCTTCACTGACAGTGAAGTTCCTACTGTATGACCTGATGACTGTGATAACCCTGAAGAAAATCTGACGTTAGGCTGCAGAATGCAGCACCACCATGTGGCAGAGATTTGAATTGACGCTCCAGTTCCATAATATGCATACATTCCACTCTGTCCAGGGCAGTTGAACCTTCCAGGCTAACCACATTTGTTAAGCCGTAGTGAGGATTCTTGGGGTTTGAAACTCTCAATCTAGGGGTGAGTAAATGCTCAAAGCACAATAGCCAGCCAGTTCCTTTCTACCTGAGTTGGTTGTAAACTTACCCTATAACCAAATTTATTTCCACTAATTACAAATATTTTGTAAATGTAAACACAGTAAGCATAAAGCAAGGTAGAGTTTTCTGGGCTGCTTAAAAGTAGCAGTATATGTTACAGTAGTTTGCAAAATATTTATCATATAGTTTTTTTTAACAATAATGCATTTTTGGCATTCTAAGCATATTTTTAATTCCCACATTTTTTCAACCACTTTTATTACTAGTTTTGTAATTCTTGACTCCATTCAAAAAGTATGGCAGCCACCAGCAGTTTTTAATAATCTCTTCTCTTGGGGTTACTTTTTTGATTGAATATACTAGATGCACACTGTAGATTTACTCACTAGCACGCATTTCTGCTGCTACACAGCACAGAACCACAAGATACTTTAAGTTTTATTGTAATGGTCATGGCAAGAGGATGACAAATGGTGCAATGACGTTTTTATCTGTGCTGACTGCTGACTATATTGTCAGAAACATTTTACGTCAGACTCATGTTTGTTCATATGCTATTGGCAGCATGGGGTCCCAGGTCACTGTAATATTTTGCAAGCCATAGTACACATGAACTACTGAAAATTGTTTAGCATCAAAAGGTTTCATTCTGGTATATAGCATTTCTGCTTTGCATATCATTGCCAAAGTGTTTCTTGATGCTGTGTACGCCAACCAGATCTCAGAACTGAATATATATACACATTAAAAAAAAAGATAGCTTACTGCTCCTTTGCAGTATAGTCGAGCTTTCCTGTTGGTGTGCGAACTATCACGGACATTCGCTTTTATTGCTGCATGGAGGGGAAAAACTATTATACCATGGCTATCCACTATATTCATAAGCATACAGAGCAACATTATAATCGTCATAAAACAGAACAATGTAAGCAAAAGTATTATGCCAATAACTTCAGAACGGCTAGCTGTTCAGCAAGTGAAATGCTGTCAATGTGGAGACAATTCATTCCACTGTTTACATTATAGTGGCATAGTAGTGCCACCATATTTAGGGTTGAGTAGGCATTCTTATAATATCTTGATTTTAGTTAGGCTCGCCATCTTTTGACCTAGAGACTTGAACATTTTGCATGAATACTCATTGTGGAAGGATTCCTAAACATTCCTCGCTCAAGTAAACTTAGTTCTGCAGTTTTGAAGTTAAATGGAGTTAAAAACTTGAAAAATACATTTTAAGGTGCTTTGTTTGCTCAACAATAACAGAAAAATGGATGGGAATAGAAACATGAAACTTTCAGGTTTGTTACTGTCCAAAAGGTGGTGTTCTTGGGAACAAAATGATTAGAAGTGTCAATGTTATATCTATTTTAAATTTTTTTTTTTTTTTTTTTTTATTTTCTTCTTTTTCCTGCCTCTGTCATCCCTCCACTCTGGTCACGGACTCCCGGAGCCCGGCCACGGATATCGCTCGACTCGGTCATCCCTGGCTTACCCCCCAGAGAGTGGGGCTGCGGTTCCGAATTTCTATATCGGACCATGGAACTGTAACTGCTTGGGGAACGGCCCGTGGCCAATCAGGCATTCCTGGGCAGAGCGTCATCTAGACGCTACGTGATTTTTTACTTCCCATTTTTTACTCTCCCGAGGAGGTGGGGACGGCAATGACGCCAGCGGCCCGCCCGCCTCCCTCCCCCATTTTTTGAAAGTCGGCAGCGTGAGTTCTCCCAGCCTCCACCAGGAGTCCCCAACGCCCGGATGTTGCCCGCACCCTCCCTCCGAGAAGGAGAGCTGCCCATCGGATGATTAATCCTTCTCCCCCGCGCGGCCCTCCGGCGATCCGGGTCTATTCCTCAACCCGGCCGCCGGGCGCCGTAAGCGGAATCCCCGCTGGGCGCCTGCCCCATATCTATTTTAATTCATGATTGCTCACATGTGGAGAACAATATTTTATGAGCTTGTCATTAGGTGTTTTCACGCACCTGTAGCTGAACAAATCAAACTGTGCAAACACTGAAGCCAGCTGTACCTTGACTCACATGAAGCGACAGTAAAAAAAATTAATTCGCAGAAACATAAAATTTGACGGCAGATAGGACCGCTTGTCCCACCTAGTCTGCCCATTTTCCCCTACCTATTTTCTATCCACATATCCTAAGTGATCTGCGACTTACCCCCTTGTTCCTATTGCTAGGGTTCCCTTATGTCCATCCCATGCATTCTTGAATTCCCCTACCGTTTTTGCTGCCACAACATCTGCCAGTGGGCTGTTCCATGCATCCTCCCTTTTGTGAAAAATACTCTTATGTTACCGCTTAAGTCTACCCCACCTCTATTCTCATATCAAGGCCCCTTGTTCTTGCAATATCTTTTTTTGTATTATTTATTCTTTATTGCAATTTTCAAAATCAAAACCTTACGATAATACATTCTCCATCAAAGAATGATGCAGATATCAATTAAACAGAAAATAATTATTATTTTTAGATATTAGTCTACCTGGCTAACTTGCTGTTTGGATTTTCTTTTATTGAATTTTATATGTTTTAGTTGTACAGGCCTTGGTTATAGAAAGGCGCTTTAAAATAAAGTTTATTATTATTATTTGAGAATTCTGTATAGCAATAACACACAGAATAAGTAATCTCACCAGGATATACAATCTATAAAAATAGATAGTGGGTACGGCAGTAAGCCCACCTTGAAGGAATTGGGAAACAGCTGAACGCCCCCACCCAAAAAACAACTATAATCATTAATGTCATATTAGAAGCTTAACATATGTAATCAACAGATATTTATCCCAGGTACCCCATTTTTTAAACCAGAGGATAGCCAGAAAAAGACATTATAGAACACTCTTTCTAGCCCCAAACATACGTGAAAGGACTCTGTTACTAAAGTATCTGTAACACGATGCTAACCCACAAAGTTAAAATACACAGTAATGAGGGGGATAACTATTCTTGGATATTTAGAGGCCTGCTCAAACTGATATGTACTAACCAAATAAAAACCCCTCTACACTGAAACGCAACACCAAGGGAACTAGCCAGTAATAATGCGAATTAAAATCAACATTAAAAAAATGAAAGCATTTTACACAGATCGCTCCAGGAAGAACTTCTTGCACATCATCTTTTCTAAAAGATGCTACCCACTTGCACCTTATCCATACCCTTAAGGTATCTGAAAGTCTCTATCACATCTCCCCTCTCTCTCCTCTCTTCCAGAGAGTATATATTGAGGTCCGCTAGTTTGTCTTCATATGACTTCTGATGCAGCCTCTGCACCATTTTTGTTGCCATTCTCTGAACTGCTTCTGCTCTGTCTGTGTCCTTCCAGAGATGCAGCCGCCAAACCTGACACAGTACTCCAGACAAGGCCTCACCAATGTTCTGTACAGTGGCATCATCACCACCTCCTTCCTTCTCCTGGAGATACCGCTCCCTATGCACCCCAGCATTCCACTTGCTCTCCTCACAGCCCTCTCACATTGTTTGGTCACCTTTAAGTCATCCGATATGATCACTCCCAGGTTCCTTTCCTGTTTGGTGGCCATTAGTACCTCCCCCCCAAACATGTACTCCTCCCCAGCATTTATATATCCAAGTGCAAGATCTTGCACTTTTTTACATTGAATCTTAGCTGCCACACCCTTGACCACTCCTCAAGTCAGTTTAGGTCCTTTCTCATTTTCTCCAGTCCTCCAGGGGTGGAAGCTAGGCTGTTGACTGGACAGTCTGAGTACAGCCACATCACTCCGGTTTTGCATGCACTGCACTGGCTGCCAGTCAGGTGGAGGGTTTTCTTCAAGGTGGAATTGCTCACCTTTAGGCCCTACACGGTCTTGACCCTGGTTACTGACGGACCTTTTGACACTTGCTGCACCGGTCCGCTCCCTTCACTCCTCCTCTAGGGGCCTCTTAGTAGTTCCCAGGACAAGATTAAAAACTGCCGGCAACAGAGCATTTAGTGTTGCTGGACCTGTCCTGTGGAACTCACTTCATCCAGCTATTAGGGAGGCCCCTTCAGTTGAGGCTTTCAAAGCCCACCTTAAGACCCACCTGTTCAGTCAGGCCTTCCCAGACCTACCTTTTTAAGCATTACTGTTAGCCTTTAGTACCTGCTCAAGCTTTGTTGTATTTTAACTATTATTATTAGCCTGATGTTCTATGTATTTATTTTGGTTTTATTTATTCTGTTTTGCTGTTATTTTTCTTTTGTATTCTCTATCTGTATAGCGCCAAAGCCTCTGGGATTGGGCACCTAAGAAATAAAATTTGCCTGGTCTTGCCACCCTGTTGCAGATCTTCATCTGCAAAGAGACATACCTTAGACACTGGAGTAGTCCCAGAGGACTGGAGAAGGGCAAATGTTATCCCTCTTCACAAGAGCAGTAAAAAAGAAGAAGCAGGGAACTACAGGCCAGTTAGTCTAACCTCTGTAGTCGGAAAGACAATGGAGGCACTACTTAAGGAAAGAATAGTGGAACACCTGGAGGCCAGTGGACTGGTGGATCCCAGGCAACACGGTTCTCTGCAGGATGATCCTATCAAACTAATCTGATAGATTTTGACTGGGTGACAAGGCAGGTAGACCGAGGGGGAGTAGATATTGCCTACCTCGATTCAGCAAAGCATTTGATACAGTCCAACATAGGAGACTGGTCAACAAGCTTAGCAGCCTGGGGTTGGAACGCAAGGTGGTGAACTGGACTGGAAACTGGTTAAGGGACAGAAAACAGAAGGTAGTGGTGAATGGAACCCGATCAGATGAAAGGAAGGTGACCAGTGAGGTACCTCAGGGGTCAGTTCTGGGGCCAGTCCTCTTCAATGTCTTCATCAGTGACATTGCAGATGGGCTGGAGGGAAAGGTTTGCCTGTTAACGTAGAAACATAGACTTTGACAGCAGATAAGGACCGCTTGGCCCACCCAGTCTGACCATTTCCCCTACCTCCTGGATAAGCTGCAGTTTATCAACAGCCTACTTCCTCCTACCTTCCACTATAATTGCCTTGTGGCTGTCCCATGCATTCTTGACTTCCCCCACTGTTTTTGACCCCACAACCTCCTCATGCCCTGTAATCTCAGTATTGTATATACTGCCTAAAATCCACAAAAGTATGACATCACCACCAGGTCGACCAATAGTTTCAGGCAGAGGCTGGCTTACGGAACCCTTGTCTATGTATTTAGACCAATTCCTGCAGCCAGTAGTACAAAACTTAAGGTCCTATATAAGGGACTCAACTAAAATTGTAAGTTGGCCGAAGATTTGTGGATGGAGCCAGAGTGGTTTTTTTGCTGTAGTGGATGTCAATTCACTGTATACAGTTATTCCTCACACAGAGGGACTTGATGCATTGTTCTACTTTCTAGAATTGAGAACTATATCTGAATGTACTGCAAGCCCCACTCACTTCTTATTAGAACTAGCTAGAATAGTACTGCAAAAAAAAATTTTCCTTTTTCAGGACCAATTGTATCATCGGGTCAGAGGCACAGCTATGGGCACAACAATGGCCCCTAGTTATGCAGATCTGTTTGTTGGCAAATGGGAGTGTGATCATCTGTACAGCGCTGCCACAAATGCTTTCCTAGACAAGGTGGATTTGTATGGCGCTTATAGATGATATTTTAATAGTGTGGAAAGGCACTCAAGAAGAATTTGCACTTTTATTAAGTGGATGGAGTTAACTAGTGGTTGCCTAACTTATAAATATGAATTGAGCCGAACAGCAATCCACTTTCTGGATCTCAAACTGTATAAGGATGGTGAAGGAGGTGTATGGACAATGCTTTTTCAGAAAGAAACAGACCGTAACAGTCTGTTAAGATTTGATAGTTGTCATTCCTTCCATGTCCGTCATAATATACCAAAGGGACAAATGGTACACACTCTATGTAATTGTACTGAACAATCAGAGTATACACACAAGAAAGTACAAATTCATAGGTCTCAGGAACGTGGCTATAGCAAACATAGCATAGCCACAGCGATCCAGAAGGTGGATGGCATGGATAGAAAGCACACTTTACAATACGCCCATAGAACTAATAACAGTACACAGGAATACTTATTTGTTACAAGTTACTCAAGGAGAGCTAAAAAGGTGAAACAGGTGATTAGTGACAATTGGCCAATACTGCAACTTGAACCTAAGCTTAAAAAGATGAGTGAAAAAGAACCAGTATAGTGTTTAAGAATGCAGAAGTATTGAGATATGGTGGTCAGCAACGAACACCGGTCCTGAACCACTAAAGCAACAAAATATTTGCCCTGCACCAGTGGGCAGCAATGCTTCACTGTGGCAGGTGCAGTTTTACAAATATGTGATAGTAGTGGGGTGGTATACATGGTCATCTGCAGTTGGAGCTTTATATAAGCCGCTTAATTAGAAATTTCATGTGAGGATAGGAGCCGTAAGAGCACCTGAAAATGTAATTTATCATATGCAACTGTTAAGCATATACTGTAGGACAAAACAAAACAACACAATATTTGTTTTGTAGGCATTGAGTTAGTGAAGTTATGTGGTAGAGGTGGATCTGAACAAACTTATAGGACAGAGAGAAAGTTATTGGATATTTGAATTGGGAGCCCGAAGAATAAAGGGCTCAATGAAAGCATCGACTTGAGTGCTTTTCTGAAAAATATAGATGCTAAAATGAGTGGACTAGATCATGGCTGCTGTATAATGAACATATAGAAAATAAAAATAAAAAGTAAAAGGAAAGGCGGGTGAGATTAACAAAACATCCAGCCGTCTGATAATGTAATGGATTAACATAAAGTAATAGAGTGCCTGGAACAGCATGATAGAATTAAAGTATAATCACACTAAATACAAGCAGATACAGAGAAACAAGATATGGGGATGCAATGATGATAATAAAATGGAGGTAATGTTTATTTATTATGTTATGTAACAAGTATCATTGCTGTATACATAAACGTTTTTGTATATGTATATGGGTGTTATATGTATACTTTTGATGAAGTCATAAAGAAGCTGATCCAAGTTTTAAGATATATTTACATGTAATTTATAACACTTGGCACTTTAAATGTGTAGGTGAGTGTGTTCACCTGTCAGATGTTTCTGATTGTTTTTAAGCATCACATGTATGTTTGAATGTGTATATAAAAGGCACTATTGTTCTTGTTATGTTTAATCCTGAGGAAACCTGGCAGTACGCTTAGGAGAAACGTTAGTTTTATTCGCTATTGAACCACCAAATGGCCAGTCAGTGCATTAAATTGTGACCTGTTTGATATCCATCTGGTCAGTGTGTTTTCGTTTGGTGCAATGGGTGCTTTGGATTTTTCCACAAACTGTTCTCTACAGGACAATCTATCAAACTAATCTGATAGACTTCTTTGACTGGGTGACAAAGACAGTAGACCAAAGGGGGGGTGGGGCAGTAGATACTGCCTACCTCGATTTCAGCAAAGCCTTTGATACAGTCCAACATAGGAGACAGGTCAACAAGCTAGGCAGCCTGGGGTTGAAACGCAAGGTGATGAACTGGACTGGAAACTGGTTAAGGGACAAAAACAGAGGGTAGTGGTGAATGGAACCCGATCAGATGAAAGGGAGGTGACCAGTGAGGTACCTCAGTGGTCAGTTCTCTTCGATGTCTTCATCAGTGACATTGCAGATGGGCTGGAGGGAAAGGTTTGCCTGTTAACACAGAAACATAGACTTTGATGGCAGATAAGGACCGCTTGGCCCACCCAGTCTGACCATTTCCCTACCTACTGAATAAGCTGCAGTTTCTAGTTTACCAACAGCCTACTTCCTCCTACCTACCCCCCCCACTATAATTGCCTTATGGCTGTCCCGTGCATTCTTGAATTCCCCCACTGTTTTGACCCTCATGAGCGTGGTTCCATGTGTCCACACTCTCTCCGTGAAAAAATTCCTCACATTACTCCTGAACCGTCCCCCCTCTATCTTTAAATTGTGCCCCCTTGTTCTTGCACCTCTCTTTTTCTGAAAGATGCTACCTTCTTGGACTTTGTTGATTCCCTTGAAATACTTGAAAGTGTATATCATGTCCCCCCTCTCCCACAGTACAGTCACTGCTCTAGCCAAAGTTACCAATGAATGGATCTCAGCCATGGACTCCTAGAAAGTTACTGGTGCAGTATTTTAGATCTCAGCAAAGCGTCGACACTGCCAACCACAATCTGTTAGTCTCAAGCCTAATAAAAGTAGGCGCTACCCCCCTTGCTGCCCAGTGGTTCACCAGCTACCTATCTGGAAGGACCCAGAAAGTAAAAACTGGTGGCCTCTTTTCTGCATCCCTCCCAGTTGTCAGGGGAGTCCCGCAAGGCTCCATATTAGGTCCAATCCTCTTCTCCCTGTACATCAATAACCTTGACGCACATATATCCCAGTCCCATCTGCATTTCTTTGCTGATTATACTGTATTGTATACATCAGGCCCTACACTGGCTGAAGTGAGGGATGTACTCCAAGCCGACTTTGCACAACTAGAAATCAACCTAATCAATGCCAAACTACTCCTCAATGCCAAGAAAACTAAGGCCTTGATCTCTGCCCCAAACACCACCTCCACTTCCCTTGCAAACACGTACAAAGAATTCATCACTACCTCCCTAGGTGAACCACTTGAAATCACCTCCAAATTCAAATATCTTGGTATGTGGCTAGACAAGCTTTCATTTCACGACCACCTCGACAATCGGGCAAAGAGGCTAACAATTAGGCTAGGTTTCTTCTTCTGTAACAAGTCCCTCTTTCCATTGGATACCAGAACTAGGCTGGTCAGGCCACTTTCTTGCCGCTACTCAACTATGGAGATCTAATCTATTCCTCCATGAGTGGCCTCAGGACTCAGCAAACTAGGCGTCCTCTACCACCGCACCATACGGTTCATGACAAACCTACTTTACCAACCCACCATTGCAATTTGTACCTAGCAGCTGGCTGGACATCACTCTCAACTAGACGCATGCTTCATGCTGGTATCTGGACTCTTGCTACTCCTGAACAAGCTCCCAAACTATCTCATAACCCTTTCCGTATTTCCATAGCGCCTACTCTTAGGAAAATTACCTCCTCTCCTCGATGTACCGAGAACCCGCACCTCACTCTGCAAGCAGGCCATAAAAGTGCACTCCCAACTATCTGGAACCAGCTCCAAGGCGTACTGAAGCTTCCGGTACTGTCCCTGTTGCCTATTTAAAGGTTGGCTGCAGCAAAAAATAAAGATACGTGCAGCTGCTTCTAAATCCTAGCTCACTGCTATAACTCTAGCCCACTGCTTCCTCTTACTTACCTAGAAATTAGCTGCCTTGTTTCTCTGAAACAAGCACTTGTACCTTTTTTTCTGTACTTGCATTTTTCTATGTCATTGTCATTTTTATGCAACATGTTAATGCTTGCCCATAATTCTGTTCCTGAATTTGTACTGTTTTTTCAATTATGCAATCTGTAACTACTTGTCAGTGCCAAAGGACCTCCTTGTGAATGAGCTTGCTCAACGGAGGTTTCCTACAATAAACTTGAACCCTCTCCTCCTTTCCTCAAGGGTATACATATTAAGCTTTCTTAGTCTCTCTTCTATAGCTTCTGATGCAGACCCTGCACCATTTTAGTTGCCCTCCTCTGGATCGCCTCCATCCTGTGTATGTCCTTACGGAGATGGGGTTTCAAACTGCATGCAGTACTCCAGATGGGGTCTCACCAACTGTCTGCACAGAGGGATGACAACTTAGTGTTTTCTACTGGTGATACCTCTCCCTATGCGTCCCAGTGTCCCTCCCAGCTCTCCCTACTACCTTCTCGTATTGCTTGCCCTACCTTATGGTCATCTGATATGACTACCCCCAGGTCCCTTTCCATTTTTCTTGTTGTTGGTACCTCCACCCCCATTGTGTACTCTTCCCCTGGGTTTTTGTTTCCCAGCTGCATTACTTTGCACTTCTTTGCATTGAATCCAAGCTGCCATACTTTTGAGCATTCCTCCAACCTTGCCAAGTCCCTTCTCATCCTTTCCACACACACCCTTGTGTATCAACTCTGTTGCAGATCTTTGTGTCATCTGCAAAGAGGCATACTTTTCCCTCCAGACCCTCTGCAATGTCTCCTATAAAGACATTAAAGAGGACTGGTCCCAGTACTGAACCCTGCAGTACCCCATTAGTAACCCCTTCTTCGGAGTGAGTTCCATTTACTATTACCCTCTGCATCCTGTTGTGCGGCCAATTTGTTACCTCAGGCTACCACCCTGGGATCCACTCCCAGGCTGGCTAACTTGTTTATTAATCTTTTGTGTGGGACTGTGTCAAATGCCTTGCTAAAGTCTATGTAGGACATATCCACAGCCCCTCCATGGTCTACTACTTTGGTCACCCAGTAAAAGAAATCAATTAGATTTGTCTGACTTGACCTTCCTACTGTGAATCCATGCTGCCTTGGGTCCTGTGCCCCACTGGCCTCTAGCTACTCAACAATTCTTTCTTTCAGAAGTGATTCCATCATTTTTCCTACCACCGAGGCCAAACTAACAGGTCTATAGTGTCCTGCCTCTGCCTTGTTCCCACTTTTGTGAAGGGGAATCACATCCCCCCTCCTCCAGTCCTCAGGTACCACCCCATCCTCCCATGATTTGTTAAAAAGGGTAGTCAATGATGTCACTAGGTCACCCCTTAGTTCTTTTAGAAATCTAGGGTGAATCCCATCAGGCCCCGTTGCTTTGTCCACCTTGAGTTCTTTCAGGACCCTTTCTTCTGTGAATGGACTGATGTTGACCCACCCTGCACAGAATGCTTCTACTGTTTGTTTTAGGTAACTCCTTTTCTTCTTCTTTTGTGAATACTGAGCAAAAGTTTTCATTCAGTGCCTCTGCCTTTTCACTGTCTCCTCTGCCCACCTCCCTCCCGTAAAATTGAGCTTCAGTATTCCTCCCTTGACCTTTCTTTGCTCCCTAATGTACCTATAAGAGGTTTTATCCCCCTTCTTAACTGAGTTGGCTATCTTTTCCTTGGTTTTGGCCTTTGTTATTCTGACTGCCTTCTCTACTTCCTTCTAATTTAACTGATATAGTTCTCTGTCTTGCTCCTTCTGTGATTCCTTATTCTTCTTGAATGCTATCTTTTTGTCCCTAACCTTCCCGCCACCTCTTTTGAGAACCATAGTGTTTTTTTTACTGTTTTGTTGCCTCTATGATTGCAGTTTTGATTTTTCTCCATTGTTCTTCCACCCCTCCTTTCTGGCCATTTGCAAGTGCATTCCTTAGGTATTCACCCATTTTGCCAAAGTCAGCCCTTCTAAAGTCTGTGCGTGCTACCTGTCTGAGGCCCCTCCCCAACTCCACAAACTCCTCCTGCACTGCACTGATCCCATGCCCAGTTAGGTCGTTTGTCCCAAGGTGGACAATGATGTCTAGTTCCCTCTTTTGAGGATTCACTTCCTGTCCCTCCAAGCCATGGCACCAGGCAAGCACCTGACCTCCCTCCCCTCCCTTCCCAGTTCTACCCCTAACAAATGAGTCCCCAGCCAGGAGCTTCCTTCCCTGTGGTGTCCCTTGCCACCTCCTGTGGGTATCCCTTGTGGAGGTTCCCAGCATCCTCCCTGGTCTCCAATGAGGTGCCATCATAGAGGAACCTTGCTCTGCCAGAATGGCATATGAGTTGTGGAGAGGTACAACTGGAGGGATGCACCTGTTCCACCACCTCATCCTCCCAGAGCCCACTGTGTTCCAACCACTCCTCATTCTTGGCAACCTCTGAAGCAGCGGTGGGTGAGGGAGGCTTCCTACCCTTGTCAGTTCAACCTGGAGATGGGCAACCTCCCGAGAGAGAGAGAGAGAGAGAGAGAGCTGACAGTTGCCTGCAATAGGACAGCAATGCAGTTTACAGAAAGTCTCCCGGAAAACTGCCACCCCACAGCCAGTGCATTGCACCACTCCCCACATGCCCCTCTCCCTTCCTGCTTATAATATGTAATATTTTTATGTATTTATTTTTTTATTTCATTGTTTTTTTGTTTACGGATGAAACCAAGGTCTGCAACAGGGTGGATACTCCGGAGGGGGTGGAAAGGATAAGAAAATAGCTAGAACTGCTCGAGAGATGGCAGCTAAAGTTTAACGCAAAGAAGTGCAAAATCATGCATGTGGGGAGCAGGAACACTGGGGCGAAGTTACAGGTTGGGGGAGCTGCTGACAGTAACAAAGCAGGAGAGGGACTTGGGGACATATTCACAGATGACTTGAAGGCTGCTAAGCAGACAGCAAAGGCAGGGGAAGGTCAGAGGGATGTTGGGTAGTATTGGAAGGGGAATCATGTCGAATGAGGGAGGTTATAGTTCCACTGTACAAGACTGGTGAGACCTCACCCTGAATACAGTGTGCAGTTCTGGAGACCATACCTTGAAAGGACACTAACAAAATAGAGATGGTGCAGAGGAGGGAGAACAAAATGGTAAAGGGATTACATCACAAGCCTTATGAGGAGAGGGTGAGGGACCTCAATTTACATGTTGGAACAAAGGAGGAGAGAGGTGACATGATAGAAACATTCAAGTACCTCAAGGGTATTAACAAGGTGGAAGGGGACAACATATTCCAGATCAATAATAGTGCCAGGACAAGAGGACACGACATGAGACTGAGGGTGGCCGTAAAAGGGAAATGTCAGGAAGTGCTTTTTATGGAAAGGGTGGTGGATGCTGGAATAGCCTGTCCCAGGAGGTGGTGGCAGCCCATACAGTGGCGGGCTTCAAACATGCATGGGACAGAAACAAAGGAATAATAGAGATATGAAGAAAAAGCTAAAGCCAATGACCAGATAGGGTCACTGGGCGCTTTGTTTGGCAGATTGGATGGGTCTAGCGGTCCTTATCTGCCAACAGCATCTATGGTATCTATATATACAGTACAGTTATGTAAGAACTTACCGTAACAGTAGATCTTTGAGAGATGCTCTTGCAGTAGGTATTCACATATAGGACTGACCCGCCAGGCATCAGGACCCCACAGAAAAATTTCTAGCTAGCAGACTCTGGCAGGGGACCATCCCCATGTCAGGTGACCAGTGTCATACAACGTCAATATAAAGGGGCGGTCCCCCATGCCCGCCTTCCAGTTCTTTCTCGCCAAGGGCCAAAACAGGCAAGACGAGAGAAGAGGATATTTCCCCATGGAAATGGAGCCAAAAAGGCTTAGGGGGATGGAGGGTGGGAAGGCAATACCTACTACAAGAGCCTCTCACGAAGATCTACTGTTACGGTAAGTTCTTACATAACTGTACTATCTTACTTCGAGAGGGCTCTTGCAGTAGGTATGCACATACAGGACTGAGTCCCAAGCAGTCTGGAACAAGGAAAAGCACTCGGGAGGAGGATTGTCATCCACAGCATGGAACCTCAGGGCTGAACGGGTCTCATGAAAGGAGACCTTGTAGTACAGCCAACCCGAAGCCTGCTCTACAGCGAGAGGCAATGTCCAAACTGTAGTGTTTCGTAAAGGTCTGGACAGAAATCCAAGCTGCGACTGCACAGATGTCTGCCGCTGACACATTCTTGAAACAAGCCGCAGAGGCAGCTACTCCTCTGGTGGAGTGACCTCTGACTTGACCCGCAGGGTCTTGTTGTACTTGTCATAACAGAAAGTGATACAATGAGCCAGCCATTTTGATAGGCATTGCCTAGAAACAGCATTGCCTTCTCTTTTGTGAGCAAAAGAGACAAAAAGCTGATCAGTTTTCCTGAGATCCTTAGTCCGAGTGGTGTAGTATCTCAGTATTCTGTGAACATCCAGAGTATGCAAGAGGTATTCCCCTTGATTGGAGTGTTGCATAAAGAAAGCGGGTAGCTCAATGGATTGATTCAGCATAGATTCAGCCACCACCTTAAGGAGAAACTTAGGGTTGGTGCGTAAAGTCACATCTTCCTCGTGGAAAATCAAGTATGGGATTTTGCACATCAAGGCCTGAAGCTCGGGAAATGCGCTGAGCAGAAGTAATGGCCCCTAGGAAGAATGTCTTCCAAGAAAGGAACTTTAAATCTGCTGTAGCTGCTGGCTCAAAGGTAGGCAGGGTAAGCTTCTCCAGAATAAAATTCAAGTCCCAAGGAGGGTCAGGAATGCAGATGGGGAGGTCTCAAATGGAGAACCCCTCTGAGGAAAGTCTTAGAGACTTCCAACTGCGCAAAAGTCCTGTCTCCGAAGAGAATATGGTAGGTTGAAATAGCTGCCATGTGGAATTTCAACGAGGAATGGCTGAGACCCAGATCGAAGAGGTGACACATGTAATCCAGGACTTTACTGACTGGGCATGAGAAAAGGTTCGAGCTCTTCCGAGCTAGCCCAAATAGAAAATTGTTTCCACTTCATGGCGTAGCTGGACCTGGTGGAAGGCTTTCTGGCCTCTACCAAGATGCCCACTACGAGCGGAGAAAGTCCGAAGCAGGCTTTTGCTATGTCTGCAGGAGCCATGCTTGTAAATTAAGGGATTTGAGGCATAGATGAACAAGGGTCCCCTGATCCTGGGTCAACAATTGTTGCGACATAGGAAGAGGAAGTGGAGGTTCCTCTGAAAACTGTTGCAGAAGAGAGAACCAAACTTGCCTGGCCCATAAGGGAGCGATGAGAATTATTCGAGCTCCCCCCGATCTGAGTTTGTTCAGGACCCTCGGAATTAAGGGAATAGGAGGGAAGACATACACAAATCTGTCCCTCCAAGTGAGAGACAGAGCGTCCTGCCAAAAAAAGTCTCGCCCTGGAGCGAGCGCGCAGAAGGTGGGAAGTTTTGCATTTTGGGGAGAAGAGAATAGGTCTATCTGAGGTGTTTCCCATTGCTGAAAGATGTCATTTACGACTTCTTGATCCCATTCCCATTCGTGGGATCTGGCTGAGGACTGGTTGAGTTGGTCCACCAGCGTGTTTTCCACTCCCAGAACGTGGACTGCAGTCAAGTGAAGGTGATGTTGGGTTGTCCAAATCGCGACTCTCAGCGCTTCTCCGCACAGAGGATAGGAATGTGTTCCTCCCTGCTTGTTGAGATACCAGACTACGCACATGTTGTCTGATTGTATGAGGAGATGGCTGGGAAGGATAATGGAGTGTAGGCCTGAAGCGCATAAAGGAATAAAGGACTACTCTCAGTTCGAGCACATTTATGTGCAGGTTTTGTTCGAACTTGGACCAGCTGCCCTGAGTCCTGTGAGACCCGAGATGGGCTCCCAGCCTTCTCCTGATGCATCTGTCGTCAACGTCTAAGGGGGTTGGTGCTGAAGTGAACTCCCAGGCATAGGTTCTCCTGCACCATCCTCCACTGTAAGTCCCTGATCATGGGATCAGAAACTAGCACTCTTTGTCTAGATTGTCCCGGTCTGGTCCCATTGAGACAAGTGTCCATTGAGAGATTCTGATATGGAGTCGAGCGTGGGACTATCAGACTGGCAGCCACTATCAGCCCGAAGGTGAAAGACTGACCTGGCTCTCGACCTCCTGCGACTGGACAGAAGAAGGGCTTGAGTCTGAAGGGTGCCCACCCTGTCCGAGGCAAAAGACTTTGCCAATGGTCGTAGGCCAGAATCGCCCTATAAATTGGAGACATTGGCAAGGGACCAAATGGGACTTTGCCGTTGATGGTGATACCCAGGCTGGTGAAAACCCGCAGGGTAAGGGGAAGGGAGTGCAGAAGTTCCTCCCTGGATGGGGCCACCAGGAGCCAATCGTCCAGGTACAGGAAAACCTGAACTCCCTGGGTATGCAAGTGGGCCGCTAACACAGACAGGCATTTGGTAAAAACTCAGGGGGCCGAGGAAAGACCAGATGGGAGGGCCTTAAATTGGTAGTGGTCCCCTGAAAACAAAAACAAAGGAAGTTGCAGTGGGAAGGGCAAATGGAGATATGCATGTAGGCATCCTGCATGTCCAGAGCAGACAGCCACTGTCCCTGCTGAAGAAGTGGTAGAAGGCTCTGCAAAGAGAGGATTCTGAAGCACTTGTACTCCACGAACATGTTCTGGGAGCTGAGGTCTAGGATAGGCTTCACATCTCCCGTCTTCTTTGGAACTAGGAAGAAATGGGAATAGTAACCTGTCCCCCAAAGATGGGTGGGAACTGGTTCTATCGCTGCCTCCGAGAGGAGGGAGGTGATTTCTTCTAGGACCAGAGGAAGATGTTGCAGGGAGTAAGATGACTGGGGGGGTGGTCTTCGGGGTGGTTTCTGAAGAAACTCTATTGAGTGTCCTGCTGATATCAACTGGAGTACCCAAGTATCTGACATTATCCTCTCCCAACCCGGCAGATGGAAGGAGACTCTCCCCCCTCTACCGGTTCCTCTGGATCCTCCATAGGCAATGGGAGAGGTAGGGAGTCAGGAGGTGTGGGGCAGCGCAGCAGCCAAGGCTCCCGCGGCTTTTTTGCTGGGGTCTGGTTGCTGAGGGGCCCGACGCTTGTTGGGTCCGCTTGCCCTGTGTTTTTTGTCTTGTTGGTTTTGCTTCACGAAAAGGAGGCCGCTGCCCTTGAGGGGGCCTGTACAGAGAGGTGACAGACTTGAGTGCAGTGCCCTTCTCTGTCAGTTCGCAATGATGTCCTGACATCACCCCCGACAGCACCAAACCCCTGAAGGGGCATCCTGATAGCGGACTGCACTTCAGGGACCAAATCTGACACACAGAGCCAGGCATGACACCGTAGGCCTATGGCGAAAGCTGAGCTCCTTCCAGCTGTGTCCACCGCATCGTAAGTGGCACGAAGCATGTGCCAACTGGTCGAACGAGCAGAACGAACAAGATCCGCCACTTCCTGCTTAGTCTGAGACTCAGGAAGGGAGTCCAATTTGGATTCCACCTGACTAAGGATGGTCTTCTGGTAATCCCCCATATATGCCACATAATTCAGGGCCCTTATACCCAGGGTAGAAGAGGAATAAATCTTCTTCCGTCTATTGGTCCAGGCCAGGTTCTTTATCAAGCAAGATGAGATGAGGTGTTTGGGATTTGGGGTGGCCGTGAGCGGCGCTAATGACGACTGAGTCCGCCTTGGGGTGTAGGTTAAGGAAATCTACGCCCTCAGGAACCTGATATAGCCTGTCCGTCTTCCTCAGAAGGGGGGCTAACGCTAAAGGTTGTTTCCAAATGGTAGAAACAAGATATGAAAATTACGTACCTACCGTAATTCTTGATCTTCTCTTGTATCTTCACCATTCATTACTGCTTGGGTTAGTGCTGGAGGCGCGCATCCGCCTACGGGAGTTTTTTTTTTTGAGTCGGTTTCAACGGCGCCTCACCGACAGCACGTGCATCAGTCATGCAAGGGGCGGCCTTAGGTGCCATAGACTCCTCCTCATCTCAGTTCTGGGCAGCTGAGGCGAAAATAAAGGGTGAGAAAAGGAAAGCGAGGCAAGAGAGCCAAGGGACAGAAAAAGGAAAGGATATAAACTGAAAAGGAATAAGCCAGCAGAGAATAGATAGAGAAGGATTCCTACCCATGGGACCGAGGGCCTCCTTCCGGTAGCGGCTCTAGGAGGAAACAGAGAGAAGGAAGAGAAAGAGAAGAAGAAGAAGAAAAGAGGCATGTTGAGAGGGAGAACAGTGCCCATCGAGCATTGGTTGAGAGGCTTATAGGCTCGAAACTAACAAGGGAGCAAGAATCCCAGTTGCTAGGACTGAGGGGAGGTTCAACCGAACCACCTGAACAGATCCGAAAGAGGGCAGACTCTCTGAACTCTCAACATGCCAAGTCCCTTCATCCTAGCTGAGGGCTCGTAGACTGCCCAGGTAGAACATGTTCCGGGTAGAGCGCCCACCCAGGAAAGGGACTAAGTCCCTTAGCACCTTGTTAAGTGCTAACACAGTAGTGTATGGAAAGACTATGCCTTCTCAAGGCAGTTTTGTATGAAAGATAGAGTGGAACTCCGATCAGACTCCCTAAGGCAAGGCAAGCAGGCGCTCAGAGCTGACAAGTTTAATCAGCAGCTAGAAGAGCTCAAAATAATACCTGCCAGGAGGATTCTAGACTTCGCTGAGGCCAAGTCAGAGCACGGCCTCTTAGGCTGTGAAACTGCATAACCTGAAGAAGGTATTTAGGAATCGCACCCCTAAGGGCGGTCAGAAAGAGTTCCTCAGAATTTAGATAAAAGTACACCCGTGTTCGCTCCTCTTTACCTTGAGAAAAAGGAACCATTCATTAAGAATGGAAAACAAAATTTTTTTTTGGCATAAAGGCCAAGGGAAGGAAGAGGAACGAGACGGGAGGGGGAGACGCCACAGAAGGAGGCCACTGAGGGGAAGGTGGGTGGGTATCAGTAATGAATGCTGAAGATACAAGAGAAGATCAAGAATTACGGTAGGATACTTCATATCTTCCTTGTCAATCTTCACCATTCATTACTGCTTGGGTGAGTACAGAAGCCCCCCTTAGAAAAAAGGGGGTAGAACCCTGAGGGAACAAGACCCCAGCCTCCTGCTGGTGAGAACAGAAGGGAAGACCCTGGGCTAATCAAAGAGAAGCCTATGGGGAGAAGAGCTAGGAGGTGCCTCCGAGGACGGGAGACGGAGAAAGCCCTGCAGTAATCTCCTAGCTCTGGAGGAAAAGAGACGGTCCCCAAGTGGAGCGAATCACCCCACGCCGGCCAGGGTGACAACCTTGATAGACGGCCATGCCGCCATTCCCTAATGCAGATCGCTGTCCCCGCAAGCCTGGAAGCCACCTCAATGGCGTCATAAGATGCCCTTGCTTGGTGTCTTGCCAGCTCCAGGCCTATAGCAGAGAGGGCAATAGCCTGTCTGGTTTGCTCCATATCAGGCATTGATGCTAAGAGCTGAGAGAGCATCGACCACAGATGCCTACTGTAGGCAGCGTGATGAGCCTGATGTGACGCAATGCAAACCATCGCACGAGAGGAAGAGAACACTCTTCACTTCCCCACCGGGTCGAATTGTAGGGAGCCTGAATCCGGTGGACGGTTGTGTGCCAGGCGGCACCTGGAGGGAGTCTCCAGGTATACCAAACCCGAGGGCGGGTTGGGGAGAGTACCCAGGGATTCTGAAGGGGCACAATACCTTCGTCGACAGTCTGCCGGGGCTGGAGAAGGGGCGGCTGGCACCTGCCAGGAACGGATAGACGCCTCCTGGAAGGGGATAGGCCAGGAAGGTACCACCAGGTGCTGGGCACTGAATTCTCCAAGGAATTCATGCATCTCCTGTTCGGTATTGTCTCGCCTAACGTAGGAGATTCGAAGATCCCTCACCCTCCTTGAAAGAAATCGCTGATATTCAGTGAAATCAGCATCGGAGGAGATATGAGCAGAGGGTTCCCTCTCCTCAGAGGAGGGAGACGAGGATGATGGAGAGCTGAGTGTCCAGAAGATTCTTGTGGTGGTGGGGATAGGCAAAAGACCCGCCATTCGATACCTGACATATGAGGGGAAGGCTGCCGCAGAACCTCTGAACTGCTCCCAGGATAACGGGCCCGTAGGACCGACATGGCCTGGAACAGCGGGGGGTGGCTGCAGAGGCACTGGAGATGGGCACCTACGAAGAGGCAACTGTCCTCTGCTAGGGCTCTGAAATCCGGAGAACGGAGCCCGAGCTGGCGGGATTCCGGACAACAGACCAGGTCGCAAAACGGAACCCTGGGGATGCAAAACCTGGAAGAGTCCAGAAGGGGATCCTCCCCTGTGATGAACCTGGGACTGCATGGATCCAGAAGGGCAGTCCGCAGCAACGCCACTGGAGGGGACCCCGGGGTCCAAGAGGGAAAGGCGGGGCCCAGCGCTATGGCTCCTAGCCACCCCCCCGAGGGGTGGCCGGCAGAGACCGCGATGACTGCACCCTGTCCCTCGACCCCTCTGACTCCAAGAGCGCCTTCCTCGACCCTAGCGTTCTCCCACCCCGAGTGGCTGTAACAGCACCCGGGAGGGTAGCTGTCACGAGCCCCCCAGGAGAGAGAGCCCCTCCCTCCGCCCCTACTCCATCGCCCCCCCCGGGACCCAGGACCACCCCTTGCCCGAGGGCCCTCAAGGGAGGACAGCAGCGGGGACAGCGGGAGAGGCCCGCTGTGCCGCCTAGCACCATGTGCCACCGGGGACCCCGACTCCGAAGAGTCAGGTTGCCACGATGGGTCCACGTCTGAGTCATCGACCTCCGAAGAGGAAGAGACCAGCTGAACCACAATGCTAGCAACCCCGGGGGTCCCCGGAGAAATGGCGCCACGAACGGTGCCGGTGCCAGAGGCAGCGCCGGATGACCTTGGCCCACCTGCACCCACTAGAGCCTGGCCCCGCTGCCCGCAGCGTCGGCTAAACCACGCGCGCCACCCGGCGCCAGACCAACCAGCGCCGCCGAGAGAACGAACTGGCCTGCATGGGCCAGCGCGAAGGCATGGCGCCTGCCTCGATCACCGCACTGCAAGCGGCGCCGATCCGGGAAACGGCGCCGGAGGGCGGCGGCGGGGCGAGGGCCCACCGTGCCGCCCAGCAGGCGCGGGCCTCGACACTGGGGAGCCTGCACCTCCGAGGAGGTGACTGCCGAGGTGGTGTCCCCACCGCGCTCCCCGGAGGGACCACGACGCCCTCCAACACCGCCGAAGAAGCTTCCTCTTCGGCAAGAGAAGAGGAGGAAGCCTCCTCCACGCGGACCGTGAGAGCCCGAGAGGGGACCCGGAGGAAGGGCCTAGAGACCTTACCTGGGAATCCCTGAGCCACGCCGCCCTGAAGGTCGGCGGGGCCGTGCCGATCTTGAACGCGTGGACTTCGAGGACACGACGGTCCATGGAGAAACAGGTGTTGCACGTGTCCATATCGTGGTTGGGTCCCAGGCAACAGAGACAGACATCATGCCGGTCCGAGACGGAGAAATGCCGGCCACAGGAGCACCGACGCATAGGGGCATGGCCCGCCTTCGAATTATGCTTTGCCCCCGAACCTGACATGATGCGAACTAAACAAGGCAAAAACAGCAATAAAGCACTTGGCCGTCGACAGAAAATAAAAGAACGGTCTTACCGGGAGATGGCGTCGAGCAAGTCACTGTAGAAGAAACAAGGAGTCTTGACGTAGAAACCATTAACTACCGAGCAGCAGGTGCAGCCTCGATGGCGAGAGAAACAGAACTGAGATAGAGGAGGAGTCTACGGCACCTAACGGCCGCCCCTCGCGCATGACGCAGTACGTCGCGCTCGAGGGCGGTGCCGTTGGAGCTGACTCAAAAAAAAAAAAAAAAACTCCCGCAGCGGGTGCGCGCCTCCGGCACTAACCCAAGCAGTAATGAATGGTGAAGATTGACAAGGGAAGATCTGTGTGAGGCACCATCCAGGGTGGAATCAGTGTAGGAGCGGTCTCTGGCAGATCCAGATGAGCAGCGAGTTTCTTACACTGCGGGTCTGGCCCCAGTGATTGCCACTGATGGACTTCCTGGATTTTCCGTTGGTGGGACTGGCATTGACTTATCGGCCGAATCTGGGCGGGTGTTGGAGGAGCCGACGTCTGACTTATCGGATTCCCTGCCTGAGGAAGGCCGCGCTGGGGATGTGGCCTTGTCGGGCAGAGATTTGGCTGGGTGCCCCCCCTGAAAGGGTAAGCGGCTTAGCAGCCTTGTCTAGGCGGGCGTCGGTGGGACCGACATCCAGCTTAATGGACCCACTCTGACCCGAAGGCCGCATGGTAGAAGCAGCCTTCCCGGGAGTGGAGGCCTCCTTTGCCATGGAGGCTCCTGAAGGGCCTGAGCATCTGCCAGATGGGAGGAGCGACGCCTTCTTGGTCACCACCAAGATGGTCTTTGTGGAGCGATCCCCCGGAGGGGACGTCACCTTAAGTGCTGCTACTCCAGCCAGAGTCAAGGCTGCTGTGGAAGCAGTTTCCCGCTCCCAGTGCTTCTCCTTGTCACAGTTCTTCTTGTGACCTTCGGGGGAAGTGGACACCTGCCTTAGTTTCTTTAGCTCTTTTTCCATGGAGGCCATTGTTTTCTTTAGGGTATGGGTTTCAGGGACTGCTTCTTTTGTGGGTAGTGGAGTTAAATTTCTGGCAGTGCTGGCACTTAACCATGGGGTGGTCTGAGCCCAGACAGAAGAGGCACAAGAGTGGCCGTCCTGTGTGGAAGTTGGGAACCATGCGAGTTGCACTTATTTTTATGCGATTCGGGGGCATTGGGGACAACATACACAGCGTAATCGTTGAGAAGAACTCGAAAGAACAGAGAAAATTAAGTCAAAAAGTTTGAAAATGAATGGACTGACGAAAGACTGATGAGCGTTGATTCTACTGCAGGAACTTTCACAAGTTGACGGCAGGAAAGAACTGGAAGGTGGGCATGGGGGACCGCCCCTTTATACTTATGTCGTATGATGCTGGTCACCTGATGTGGGGGCAGTCCCCCGCCAGAGACTGCTAGCTAGAAATTTTTCTGTGGGGTCCTGACGCCTGGCGGTTCAGTCCTATATGTGACTACCTACTGCAAGAGCCCTCTCGAAGTAAGATCTTCCCTTCCAGCCCTTCTGCAATGTCACTTATGAAGACATTAAAGAGGACTGATCCCTATGGGACCCCGCTGGTCACCCCCCTCTCTTTGGATTGGACACTGTTTACCACCACCTTCTGTGTCCTGTAGCTCAGCCAATTTCTGATCCAGTTTACCACCATGGGGCCCACCCTTAGGCTGGCCAGCTTGTTTCCAAGCCTCTTATGTAGGACAGTGTCGAAGACCTTCCCTGATCAACTTCCCTAGTCACCCAGTAAAAGAAATCTATCAGGTTAGTTTGACAAGACCTTCCCGCTGTGAATCCAGGCTGCCTCAGATCCTGTGTTCCGTTGGATTCAAGCTATATCACCAACCTTTCTTTAGTAGCGACTCCATTAGTTTCCCCACCACTGAGGTCAGGCTGACTGACCTGTAATTGCCTGCCTCCTCCCACTTTTGTGGAGCGGGACTACATTTGTCGTCCTCCAGTCCTTTGGAACCAGCCCATTTCCACTGATCTGTTGAACAGGGCTGTCAGTGGTATTGCCAGCACCTCCCTGAGTTCTTTTAATACTCTTGGATGTATCCCATCCGGCCCCATTGCCTTGTCCTCCTTCAGCTTTGTGAGCTCATTTAGAACTCTGTCTTCAGTAAATGGACTGGTGTCTACTTCCCTTCCAGTGGTGCTTCTAATTCCTAACTGGGGTCCCTCCCCTTCCCCTTCTTCCGCGAATACTGAACAAAAATATTTGTTCAGTATTTCTGCTTTTTCTTGGTCTCCCTCTGTACACTCACCTCCTTCCTTTTTTAGTCTCACAATCCCTCCATCTTTTTTCTTTCACTTATGCACCTGTAAAACTTGGTGTCCCCTTTTTTTATTGCCTGGGCTATTTTTTCTTCCATCTGCGCCATGGCGCTCCTGACTGCTTTCCCCGTCTCCCTCTGCTTTTCAAGATACAGTTCCTGTCTTCCTCCCTCTGTGATTCTTGTACTTCCTGAATGCCACCCTTTTTGCCCTTATCCTTTCAGCCACTTCCTTTGAGAACCATAGTGGTTTCTTCTTTCTGTTTGTTTTGCTTATTTGCTTAATGCAATGGCTTGCTGCCTCCGCTATGGCTCCCTTAAGCTTCGTCCATTGTTCCTCTACCCCCCCCACCCTTCCTTCTCCTTCCCTGCTAGCAAGTTTCTAAGTTATTCCCCCATCTTTGCAAAGTCAGTTCGTCTGAAGTCCAGGACCCTTGCTTTCATGCGGTTTGCCTCCTCCACTATTTCCACACTGAACAATACCGTACTGTGATTGTTTGAACCTGGGTGGCTACCCTCCCTTACATCTGTAATTCTGTCCCTGTTGGTGAGTACCAGGTCCAAGATTGCTCCCTCTTGTGTGGGCTCTAACACTAGCTGCTTGAGATAGGCTCCCTGCAGGGCATCCATGACATCTCTGCTCCTGGATGTGGCTGCAGCATGGTTGCTCCAATCGACATCTGGCAGACTGAAGTCTCCCGCCAGCAGCACTTCCCCTTTAGCTGCCATTCTCCGGATTGCTTCTACAAGTACTCTGTCCATCTCTTCCCCTTGTGTGGGAGGTCTGTAGATCGCTGCAGTGCCAATGGCAGTGCCATTTCCCGTCTCCAAGGTGATCCACAGTGCCCCCATCTCTTCCTGCATTCCTTGTATCTCGGTTGCTTTAACTCCCTCCCTGATGTAGATATCCACTCATCCCTTTTTATCGGTATACCGTCAAAACAGCGAAACTAAAACCAAGAAGACCATTACAGCGACAAAATCAGCAGTTCGCTGTAATGGTCTTGCGGTACCTCAACACTGCTTCTCCCAGTGTTGCACCCCTCCCTGAAACAGCTCCAACCTGGAATTGATTATATTAAAATCTGGGGGTAGAGCCCACATCATGGGGGTGCAGGGGGCAAAGTCCCCTGCAAAAAAACATTGTTTTTCTAATGGCACAATGCCGACTGTCAGCATTGTGCTGTTGTTGCAATGGATTCTACATATATACTGTTGAACAAGCGTGGTGGAACCCTTTTTACCCACCCTGTCCCTCCTGAATAGAGTGTAACCTGGTATGGCTACATCCCATTCATGGTTTCCCTAGAATTATGTCTCAGTGACAGCAACAATGTCTAAGTCTGCCTTAGCCATCAAAGCCTCTAGGTCCAGCATTTTATTTCCCAGGCTGTGGGTATTTGGGCACACAGCCTTCCAATTTCAGCAACTTTCTATACTAATGGTTCCCCTCCTCTTCCAATGTCTTTCCTCCGTATCCCTCCTGCCCTTACTCCTTTTTTGCCTTATTTCTTTTTTTTTTTTTTTTTACCTATTTTGCTGTTAGGCATCTTTAGTGGTTTCCCAACCTTAGATTCCTCGCTTCTAACCATTTTATTTTTTTTTGGGGCTGTTTGCTTCACCCTGCTTGCTCCCACCCGCCTTGGCTAGTTAAAATGCTTGGCAATGAAACATTTAAACCTCTTACTGAGGATCCTAGCCCCCGCGGGACAGATGCAGGCCATCGGCTCCTATATAGGCCTGCATCCTCCAGGTGGACCCCCAGTCAAGCCAAATCCCTTGGCTCCAGACCAGTCCTTCAGCCAGCATTGAACCTCCTGGTGCAGCGTGCCTGTCCTCCCCTTGCCGTTGACAGGCAATACCTCTGAAAAGATTACAGAGCTTCTTACCTGTCTAATACCCCTCCCCAACTGCCTGAACCTCTCCTGCACTACCCTATCATCATCACTGGCAATTCATTCATCCCCAGGTGGACAATGATGTCTGGCTTCCCCTCCTGTCCTGCTGCCCCAGCGATCCTGAGGATATGCTTTCCATCCCTCCAAGCCGTAGTGCCAGGTAGGCACGTCACCTCCCACACTCCCCCCCTGCCCCCAAGTCTAACCCCCTAATGACTGAGTCTCCCACCAGGAGTTGCTTCCTCCTCCTCTGGTGTCCTCTGCCTCCTCCCTGGGGTCTCTGCTGTGGAGGACCCACACACCCTCCTTGGTCACCACTGCTGGTGCCTCACTGAGGCAGTCCCATCCTGCTAGAGCAGCAAAGGAGTTATGGAATGGAACCATAGCAGGGATGTGCCCTGGACCCACCTCCTCAAGCCCATCATAGTCCAGCCGCTCCTCCTCCTTGGCAACCGTTGAGACAGCGGGGGCAGACTTGGTGGTCCCTGGTTGGGGGAGGAGGTGTCCCGGAACCTATCCAACTCGGCCTGGAGATGAGCCACCTCCACCCTCAGCCCAGAGAGATGCTGCAGATGGGACATCACCACAGCCTCCAGAAAGTCTCCTGAAGACTGCCACCCCAAAGCCGCTGCACTGCACCACTCCCATCATGTCTGCTTGTGTCCTGTTTGTTTTAGCCTTTTTCCCTTCTTCTTCTTCTTCTTACTCCCTCTTCCCTTTCTACTTTCCTGCAGTGTCCAACACCCTTGCTTTGTGCCCTGTAGCTCAGATCAATCCCAGTGCCTATAGAATTAGAGCTAACCCAAGGTGGTGGGAGGAGGGTACTAGCCCATATGCTGTGTGTTAGTGTGTGCTGCTAGCGCCTTTGTGCCGCTTGCTCACCCCCTTCCCTTTCCCTTCTGCTGTGGCTTCCCTGTGTTTGTGGCTCCTCTGATGCTGCAATGGATACGGTTTTCTGATTAGAGGACAGAGGGCTAACTGTCAGAGTCTATCAGCCCTGTCCTCCAGAGAGGCATGAGCCACAAGCTAGTCAACTGGCTATGGAATTGGCTGGATTATAGAACCCAGAGGTTGCGATAAATGGGTGTTCATCTCAGGAGGGGAGAGTGACTTAGTGTTCAATTTTGGGCCCTTTTATTTTCTACATTTTCACTGCTGATCTTACTGAAAGTTTAAATAGCTGCTTCTTCAAATATGCTCAAGACACAAAAATAGGAGGTACGTGTACCACACAGGAGTAAATTTCTAGACTGCAAGAAGACCTTAACAAGATTACTGTCTGGGCTAATATGTGGGGAATACGTTTCAATTTGGAGAAATATAGGGTCATGCATTTGGGTTTTAATAATCATAAACATACCTACTATTTATGTGGGAAGCAGCTGACAGAAATAATACCTGAAAAAATCTAGGTTACGAATACATTATGCTTTACTAGAATGAAATAATCAGTAAGGCTAACAAAACTGTAAGAACAATTTGGTACAATATTAAATCCAGAGCCCTGAGGTATTCGGCCCTTATAGAGATCATATGTCCACCTTCATTTGGACAACTGTTTGCAGTTTGGTCCCCATAACATAAATGACATTAATCAATTAGAGAAAGTGCAAAGGAAATTTACTACACAAGTGCATGGATTAAAATATTTAGAATATAGGAACAGACTAAGTATTTTAAACCTTATGTCATTAGAAACAAGAAAAAAGTGATGATCTTCTTCTTGTGTGTGACATAATAAATGATCCCTATTTGTTTAACAAGATGGCCTTTAATTTTAAGCAGGGAATAGTAGAAACCGTCATCCTTCTTCAATTACGCTAGCTAAATGTAACACTAATAAAAGATAACATTTTACTTTACTCAGAGAGTGGTTAATCCATGGAACACACCCTCGATATACTAATTGGGAAAAGCAAGTCCATTTTAAGCGCAAACTGGATGTATGGCTTTTGTAAAATGGGGACAGTGTCTTTATGGGTTATGAGATGGAAGTGTCTCATGGGCATCTTGCCTTGGCTCCATTATACCTCAGTATGAATCTCGGTATGAACCAAAAATCAGGTGATACCTAGGAAAGCACCGCCTGCCAGCTCTCTCCCAGCCAACCAGATGGGAGAACATTCATGAGCGGTGGTCCTGTTCTCCTGCTTAAACCTCCTTAATAGCAGTCCTCTGCACTGCTATCTGGAGCACTAAGGACCGCATCGAAAAGGACACTGGGAGTCTGCTAGGAGGGAGTCTGCCAGAAGAGGCAGTCGGCAGGCAGAATCCTTGCCCAAAAGTGTCTGGTAAGAACACTGCAACTCTAACTACTGGTTTCATAACTGCCCTGGACTGTACTGTTTTTCAGGCTCTGTCACAGTACTACTGCAAAATCAGTTCCTTACTGTGTACTAGATAGATAGATAGATAGATAGATAGATAGATAGATAGATAGATAGATAATTTATTAAGTGCCCATTTCCACAGATTCTGGGCGCTGTACAAACAACAACAATAAATTAAACAAGTTAATAGAACCAACCACTATACATCTTATGACATAATTAAAATATTACAACAGTTCCAAGGCAATGCCGTGGACTGATATATCAGTCCAAAATCCCTATACGTTCTAATTCTGTCGGCAGCCTAAGGGTTAAAACCCAAATGCATGACCCTACATACTACTTAATGTTCCTGTCTTCGAAATTTTTTCTCAAATACCCACCTGTTTTCCCCCACATTAGTCAGTATACTACCTATCTGGGTTGGAAATGACTGTAATGTTTCTAAATCTCTGACTCAGCAGTACTGCTTAATTCAGCATATTAGGCAATATACTAACTAGCTGGGTTGGAAATGGCTGTAATATGTGTTAATACGTCCCCGGAACCACTCGTTGCTGAAAACGAGTGGTTTCATGAGCCTTCAGCTGAGCGAGAACAGCAAAGTGAAGCTGAGCTGTTCTGGCTCAAGCTGAAGGCAAATGAAACCAATCCTTTTCAGCAACATGTGGCAACGGGATGTATTAATATATTATTGATAAAGAGCGATCAATAATATATATTTTTTAAAAACTGTTCCTAGAAGTGCCTGCTTAGGCATCTGCACATGGGACATTCTTCACAGAGTAAGAGTGCTTCACATTTAGGAAAGTTATGCTCTGATTGGTCGAGTACCTCGACCTATAATGTTTCTAAATCTGCCATAGTGCGTTAGTCAGTATACTACTTAGCTGGGTTGGAAGTGACTGCAATGTTTCTAAATTTCTCCCACAGTATTACTGCTTAATTCAGCATGTTGGTCAATACACTACCTATCTGGGTTGGAAATGGCTGCAATATATCTAAATCTCCACCACAGTTCTACTGTTTAATTCAGCATGTTCTCTATCGGGGTTTGAAATATCTGAATTGTTTCTCAAGCTCTGACACAGTACTTCTGTTTAATCAATATGTTCTCTATCTGGGTTTGAGATGTCTGATTATATTTCTCAGACTCGGCCATAGTTCTACTGTTTAAATTGCTTCTGCATCTATCAAGGAAATGTACTTTTCAAGTACATGTCTACCTTCCGCCACATAGCGTAAACAGTATGCCTATTTCTGGTTCTGCCCTCATAGCTTTAATACAGTTTATTTGCTATGGCTCCTGCTAGGCAGGACGTGCTCTGATTTAAGTACTGAACTATTTGTATTGTCCTGGAAACAATTATATTAGGGACCTTAACTATGACTGGCTGTCCAACGCATCTCTTCCACTTAAATCCTTCTGCAACTTGTATGGGCTCACTTACTTATTAATGAACCTACTCGTAATAATAAGAAAAACCTGCGAAAGGTACACTACTAGATGTACTTTTAGTAAGCAAACCTAATTTCTTCTCCCACGCTGGATCTTTTCTGCTGAGGTTAGTGACCATTGCTTTATATCTGGCATAAGAGCAGTCCCTAAACTAACAGCCACAGCAAAGTTCTCTACAAAAAGATCAAAACGGAATTTTGACCCGCTTGCATATATCAATGACCGGAAAGCCTCCCTGCTTTGGCAGACCTTTTACTTAGCCAAATCAGCAGGAGCAGCATACGCCACTTTCCACAAAATTGTTTCTAGTGTTCTTAACACCCACACACCCTTAGTCAAAGCCTGCATTATGGCTAGAAAATGCCGCTAGTTTACAGCAGACATCAAGGCAGCACTATTAAAAAGAGACAAGCTCTAGAAGCTAGCACGCAAATCTCACAAAGCCGAAGACTGGCATCTTTCAGAACAGCCAGAAACCTCTGCACAAAGCTAATTCGGGAAACCAAATCCAACTTCTATCACTCTGAACTTGATGTTGCCTCTAACTGTCCTACCAAGTTCTGGTCCACAATAAAAGATCTATCTTGTAATACCACAGGAAACACCCTCCCCTCAAAAATTATTTCTGACAATGTAACCATCAACAACAATAAAGAGATACTACAAGCCTTCAACAATCACTTTGCTACTGCAGGGCTAGCTTTTGATAACTCCCCTGCATGTAACCTACGCTCCCAGCTTACTACACAACCTTCCGAATCCAGTCCCTCAGATGCAGCTGTTTCATTCTCTCATGTCTCACTAAAAGAGGTCGAAGATCTCCTCCTCCGGTTGGACACCAGAAAAAGTGCTGGTGCTGACACCGTCGATCTATACTACGTAAAGATTGCCTACCATGTCTTGGCCATACTGATTATGCACCTATTTGATTTGTCCTTTCTCAAGGGACCCTCCCAAACTGTGGAAGACTGCACATGTTATTCCACTGTTCAAACCGAGACCTTGTGATCTAAAACAACTACAGGCCCATCTCCTTCTCCTGGTACTATCAAACTCCTGGAAAAAATTGTGAATTTACAGCTAAAATCATTCATAGATGTTACCAACCTGCTAAACCCAATGCAATCTGGATTCAGAACTGAACACAGTACAATCACAGCCCTGGACAAAGTGACAAATGACTGGCAGCGCGAACTCAGGAACAAAAAATTTGTCTGCGCCGTTTTTCTAGACCTAAGTAAGGCCTTCAACACTGTCAACCACTGCCTCCTTCTCTCTTCATTAAAAGATATTGGTCTAGACTCTACCTCCTTATGTTAGTTCCACAGCTACCTTTCTGATAGGTACCAGCAGGTCAAGGCCAAGATGAACTTCCCCAAACCTATTAAAAGAGGTGTCCCGCAGGGATCCATCCTGGGACCACTTATTTGCCATCTATATCAACAACATAGACTCTGGCATCAGTGAGGCAAAATCCATCTATTTGCAGATGATACAGTGATTTACCTAAGCCGCTCTACACTTGAAACTGCCTGTGGTGACCTGCATGTTCGACTTCAACATACTTCAATATCAGCTCTCAGTAAAAACTGCTACTTAACGCCAAAAGACAAAGGCATGCTTTTCCACCTTTCAGCCATGCAGCCTCACCTGCTCTGCCCCCATCACCACCCTCCTAGGAGAAACCTGGGATTTGCATCAAGTTAAAATACCTGGGGTCTGGCTTGACTCCAAACTCTTTTGCTGACCACCTGGAGGATTTGATAAAAACTGAGGCAGAGGTTAGGCTCTCTCTTTCAGGTTAAACCGCCTACTAACTGCAGAGGCCAAGAGACAGCTAGTTCAGTCTATGCCTTTCCCTAATTGATTACGCGACTTTATATACAGCCAATGTGCTACTTCACCTTGGTAAATTGGACATACTTTACCACAGAGCCCTGCACTTCATCACTGGTCTCCCTTCTCCACCCACCACTGCTCTTTATATGCTCATAGGTTGGACCACCCTACAATATAGACGAAATAAAATGCTGCTCTCTGGACATACAGAGCTATCACTGGTAAACTCCTGCAATACATTGTTGATTGCCTGACTTTCAATATGCCTGGAACCTATGCCCTAAGAAGCTGTTCGCTGATCTCTCTCTGAAAGTGCCCAAAGCCCTAACGCGCTTTGGGAGAGCTGCTATAGAGTTCATACTACCGTCACTCTGGAATGTATTACAGAAATCACTGAAACTGAGGACTCCTGTTAGTCTTATGGTATTTAAGACGTAGTATTCAAAATACATTACAGAAGCCTACAACTGCTTCCAATGATCCTAGCTCAGGAATGTGCTTCAGATATCACTGAAACTAAGGACTCCTGTTAGTCTTCTGTGTTTTAGACCTCACATTCAAAATACCTCTCAGGAGCCTGCATCTGCTCCCAATGATCCTAGCTTCTTTCCCCACACCCTCCCTACCTTCTCCCACCACCCATCCTTTGGCATCTGTGCACAACTTGTCCTTGAGCCTCCTACCTATCCACAGCTCTAAATCTCACCTCCTTACCCTCCTATTCTGTGTACACCCTCAGCATTGCATCCATTCGCTTCCTAGTATTTCCCATCACCAGACCCCCCTCCACATTGGCTGCATACTCCGCCCCCACCATGTCTCACTTTAATACGCGAGGTCTTCAAGATGACTGTGTATGCCTCTTCATTTGTAGCATCAGCTACAACTAATCTCTACGCTGGTCTATAATACCCTTACTTTACAGGAATATCAAAACAGGTGCATTGTTGTATCTGCTATAAACTTTTGCTGACTTGCCACCTATTATTTTTATACCCTGAACCCAAATGTATTTTTATTTATCCTGTCTATTGCAGGCCTACCTGCACTGTTGTTGATTGACTGATTGATTGATTGATTGACAGGCCTTATATCCTCGCATACCATATTTGCTCCCCTGTGCATACTGAATCATGGTGGCCATGGATTTGTTGTGTGGTCTGATTTACTGTATATCTTTTTTAATCCTTGACCACATGTCCACTGCTCTAGCAACCAGCCTTTAATTCTTTCTGCAGAATCATGACACAGAGCACAAGTATGTATGTAATTGCCCCTAACCAGCTCGGTTTCAGTATTGCTGGCCTCATACCAGCACGGCACCTACGCCTGCTCATAAATCGTATTCCCTTATGCCTATTACAGTGGTACCTATACCTGCAAAGCCATATTTCTTCTACTAATTAACTCTGGGCACAATGAAAGTAATCCTGGTCCCCCCTAAGGTAGATGTGTCCTTAGCCAGCAATAACACCTGGCTAGGCACAAGAGGCCTCAGGCTGATGCATCTTAATGTGCGCAGTCTAGTCCCCAAGATGGCTGAGCTCAAGGCCTGTGCCACAACATACAATCCGCAAGTGCTAGCCATCTCAGACAGCTGGCTGCGGCCAACCATCAACAACTGGGAGATCACACTGACAAACTGTGTAACCCATCGTAAAGACACAGAGGGAAAAGGGGTCAGGAGTGTCCTTTTCTACATGAAATCAGATCTGGATGCCAAGTTCCTCACTCCTGACTATACATTTTGACTGCCTGTGAATGGCTAGTACATAATTGAACCTAGATATCAGAAATGTTAATATTTCTGGCCGGCCCATCGCGCGCGGTGGGATTTCCGCTATGACGCCGGTGACCGGGTTCGGAACGGACCCGAAGTCAGCCGGAGGCTGGTCGGGGAGAAGGATTGACGCTCTATGGACTGCTCTCCTTCTCCGGGGAGGGTCGAGGCAGCATCCGGAGCGGGGGGACTTCTGGCGGAGGCTGGGGCACTGCCGCGCTTTACATTAGGGAGGAGGCGGGGCGGACGCTGGCGTCATTGCACGTCCCCGCCTCCGGGAGGGAGGAAAACCGAGGAGGAAAAAGAAGGATGGGGAGGTCCTCCATCTAGGTGAAGCCTCCCCGGAGGCTTCAATGCACCCCTGCCGCCGCACTCCCAACCAGATATTGGTTCCACGGCACTGGAGTTGAGGGGTCTGGTGTCGTGGCCCCGCCCTCCGGGGGGAAAGCCGGGGGTGACCGGGAGGGGCGGCAAATGGGCAGGCGGTGGAAGCTCCGGGGGCCGTGACCAGGCTGAAGGAGGACGGAGGACCCCACAAAAAAAAAAAAAAAGAAATGTTAATATTTGCTATGTGTACAACTCCCACCAAAGTAGGCATTGAGGGCCCTGACATTAAGTTATCCACTCTGGGTCACATCAAGTAGTAGTACTAGGCAATTTAAATTGGTTTTTCAACTTGCAGCATTTAGGGAAGTTTTGTTGAACACAACTTCAAGCAGATCCTCACCGCTCCAAATGGTTTAAATTTTAAAACAGTGAATCACTCCCCTTATTAACTGGGTATCACTCAACAATCTGACTAAGATCAGGTTATCTGGCCAGCTGCCAGACACAATCAGTAACCACTTTGCAGTCTACTGCCTGTGGCACAACAGTACTGTTCAAAAACCTGCCCTAAGGAAGTTCTATACAGCAAAGGTTTCAACCCTGAGGCTTTCCAGGCTAACCTAGCAACCATGGATTGGTCCTTCATGGGTGTGATCCCAATGTCAATTGTGCACTGGACATTTTCATTGCTGTATTCACGGTTGCTAAACAAGCACGCCCCTGACCAAGTGCAGAGTCAAGAACCTGAATTCAGATTGGCTAACCAGTGATCTCTTTAAGTTAATGAGAACAAGGGACTCGCATGGAAAATGTCATAAAAAATCTAATTCTAAACATGCACTGTAGGCCTACAGGCATCTGAGGAACAAAGGCAAGCATGAACTCAGCCTAGCCAGGAGGACTTTATATCTCAAAGCTCAACAAGCAGTCAGTCTAAGCAAGCCTAAAAAATCCTGGTCTTGTATAAATAACATATTCAACCTTAGAATCCACTGAGGTCCAAATGCAATCAAAGTAAATGGAATTAAGCGTACAGACCCAAAGACGGTGGCAGATCTATCCAATAACCACTTCTGCAATTTGAAGAAATTTAACCAGCCCAAACAAAAGGGAGCCCCAAAGTTCTTTTCAAGATGCACACCAAGATGCCACCTCCTGCTTCTACCTAACAAAGGTTACAACCAAATAAGTTTATAAACTTCTTGCCAGTTTAAAAGTTGATAAATCCGCTGGCAGCGATGGTCTGCCTCTCAAATTACTTAAATTGGCTGCTCCCCAGATTGACATTCCAATCACCAAAAATCTGTAACCTCACTTTTGAGACACAAACAGTACCTAACATCTGGAAGTCAGCAACAGTAGTGTCCCTTTTTGCGTTTTGCTTGGCATACGCGCAGGAAGCGTTACTGGGACATGCAAGCCTCTTGAGGTGTGTGACTCTCCTGTCCAATGCAGTGCTCAGTGTAGCGGGCAGTAACCCTTCTGGACTTTCAAGGTGGTGGGGACTAACGATTTCAATCACATTCTTTCCATGCTGCCAGGCTCAGCATCAAGTGCAGTAGGTATGACACCACGCCTGTATTTGCAGGACAGCCTTTGGGACTGGAGCAGTCTGTCAACATCACTAGTCTGCGGCCCCATACAGTACAGTACAGAGAGCTCCATTGCTCCATGTGCTGCTATTACAACACCGCTGAGTGTATGATCAAAGAAGGGCACACAAAAATAGTCTTTACAAAGATTCTGGATCCCAGCTGGGAGGGTGGAAAGCGAAATACAAGACCTTGAGACTGGATGCCAGAATAGTGGTTCAAGCTAAGCCACTGGAAATATGTGTGACCTGACAACCCCTGCAATGACTATAGGATCGAGTCTGACACGGATCATTTCAGTCTGCCACATCAATTCATTTTAATAACCATTAATCTGGTAATTGCCCTATATTTCACTCTTATACATAGCTTATTATGATCATGAATCACCTGTACCTACCCCCCCCCCGTGCCGATGAAGAAAAGCCTAGAACATTTTAAAATAAAGAGTAAACCATGGGATTATATGAATCAGTTTTCATGCTGACTTGCTCTCACTTTTGTACTCATCCTGTCCCTTCTTTTTCTGCCTTTCCTCACAGCTGAACTTTCTTGTTGCTGCCACCATCACTGGGTGACTATGGTGCTGCTGGCTGGGTTCCTGGCTGTGCTGCTTCTGCAGCCATGCTTGCGAACCCGGAGGGCTTCATTTTACCGTGATTCCCGAACCCTGCAGCGGAAAGGACCATGTCCTCCTGCCCTGGGTACATCCATGCTTACCGAAGATCCAGGTTTCATAGGAATAGATGTGGGGTCGGTGTCATGTAAGTCAGTTTTGGGGTGCCTCATTCTGTCCCCACTGGCGTTTTATTAATCACTGACAGCCCCACATCAGCATCACAGGTCGCGCTCTTACCTGCTCATTTCTTTACTAGTTCCCCAAAATCCCAGTTCAGAGTGACAGCAGAGCACACGGCAGGTTCTACGGCAAGCTTCGCTGATCTCTTGACAACTAACCAAGCAGGACACGCTGAAATGGACAGGGACCAGTTGGTCACCCAGGCGTGTATACACACATACGCATAAACCATAGAGCGCCTATGATCAGACACACACACGGATTTCACTCTGGTTTTACCTCTGTAGAGCTGCTGTCATCCAAATGTGAGCAGCAAGGCAGGCTGCCAGGTAGTACTGCTGCCTTCCATGCCATATCACTGAAGTGCTACATGTGTGTGTGCTCAGATAAGGTTGAGGGTCCTGGGTCCTGTGGGGATTCGTGAACCTAACAGATGTTATAAATGAAAACAGTCGTGTGGTGCCTTCAGCCTGGATGGCTGCTAGGTCATCTTGTTATGTTAGTACTATCAACAGGAACAGCACGAACCCACTATGTGGTCCTCAGTGGCACACCAGGGGCACAGCCAGACAATAAAAATGTGTACACCAGGGTCTTGCTTGTTGCTCCATCTGGCACAATAAACACAACTTTTGTGCAGCATGGCACTGACTGTTGCCCCCTCACACACACACTCATATATGCACTGGTTAATACAACTGACATGCACTGCTCCTGAGACACCCATACATCCCCCAGAGGCTCTAATGTTGTGTGGTATATGGGATGCAAAGACAATCTCTGTGGGCAACCCTTCTAGGTACTGGGTCCCAGGAGTGAAATTACAGAAATTATTCTGTTTTTAAACTTGATTTTTGTGTTCGCGCATGTGGAAGGAACATTTTGGGACAGTACGACTCTTGAGGTGTGTGACCTCCTGCCCAATGCAGTGCTCAGTGTAGTGGGCGGACTGCATCACTAATGGATGCACAAGCTGTCTATGACAGCAGTGTGGCTGCAGTGGTCTTCAGTTACAGCAAAGCACCGCTGCAATCAGCAGTGGTAACGTGTGTGTATTTAGCATACTGATGTCACCCTTTCTCCGGCCCTCCTGCATGTCTGTGAGACCGGCTGCACATGGAAGGCAGAGATGTCAAATGAGCACCTTAAGAGAGGTGCTTCAGACCTGAGTCTGAAAGAGATCGCAAGTACTCCAGAATCTTGATTTACTGGGCAAGTGAAGGGATACAACTGACATGAAGCAGACAACAGTGCAAAATGCTTCCACTTCATAGAATAAGCAGCCTGAGAGGAAGGCTTCCTAGCCACCACTAGGACATCAGCTACCCCAGGTGACACCCCAAACTGAGCCATGACTATGTCCTAAGAAGCCAGGCATGAAAATGCAGGGATTTGAGATCCGGATGAACCAGGGTGCCTAGTTTTGGGAGAGCAAGTCTGTGCACAGAGGAAGAGACACAGGAGGTTTCACTGTCAGTTGTTGCAGCAAGAGGAACCAGATCTGATGAGGCCAGAAAGGGGCTATGAGAATCACTGTGGCCCCTTCCATCTGGAACTTGACCAGAACCCTCTGGAGCAGGAGAAAGGGAGGAAATGCGTACATAAACCTCAGTTTAAATGAAAGAGACAACGACTTGCCAGAAAACTCCAGGCCCTGGATCCAGCGAGCAAAAATGCAGCAGTTTTATGTGGAGGGGATGCAAAAAGGTCTAACTCTGGATGATCCAACTTGTCGAAGAGTCCTTCCGACTGAGGTCAGCAGTTCCCACTCATGTATCCTGGACTGTGACTGGCTTAGGCTGTCTGCCAGGACATTTGAGTGCCAGGAACATAGATGGCTGACAGTTCTAGACCATGATCCAGAGCTCAGTACTAGACACTCATGGCCTCACGACAGACAGGGTATGGTGAGAACCTCTCTGTTTGCTGATGTAGTGGACTACACTGATGTTGTCCGTCTGCACCTGCAGAGGCCAGGGACAGCTGCATCTAGAAGGCCAGCAGGGCACAGAGAACTGTTCTGATTTCCAGGACGTTGATGTGGAGTGAGGACTCTAGATCTGACTGTGTCCTCTGGGTTTGGTGAAGCCCTAGATAGGCTCCCCACTCCATCCCCGAAGCATCTGTGGTGAGAATTTACTGAGGGGAGGGAAAGAGGAAAGGAAACCCTCTTAACAGGTGGCTGGGTTCCATCCACCAAAGAAGAATCTTCTTCACTGGAGAGGAGACCAAGACTACAGTAGGTGTTCTAGGTCATCTGTACACTTGTCCCACCGGACCCTGAGAGTCCACTGGGGTACCCTTATATGCAGTCTGGCAAGAGGCACTGTGGCTATAGCCACCGCCATCAAGCCTAGGAGCCAAAGAAAGGTTTGGGCTGAAACACAGCAACTACTGTAAAGGAGAAGGCGTACATGAGGTGTCATCGCCTCTGTCCTGGGGCAGGAAAGCCCTGAGCCGTGTCCAAGACTGTCTCTATATACTGGATGCGTTGGCAGGGAATCAGAACCGACTTGGGCAGATTTACAGTTACCCCCAGATCCTGGAATAGGCGGATGGAACATTCCAGGGTCTGCAGCAGGCTGTCCCTGGAATAGGGCCTTGAAGAGCCAGTCATCCAGGTAGGAGCCTGAAGGCAGCTGCTACCACTGCCAGGCATTTGGTAAACACCAGGAGCCAAAGACAAATGAAATGGCAAAGCCCTGAATTGGAAGTGTTCCTCCTGGAACTGAAACCTGGCACTGTCTGTGGGATGCATGGACCTTGATATGCAGGTAAGCATCTTTCATATCAAGGAGCAAATCCAATCCCCTGGTGTAGAAGGGACAAAGACCCTGAAGTGTCACCATCCAGAACGTTTTGTACTGTATGAACAGACTGAGCTCTCAGAAATCTAGGATGGGTCTGAGATCCCCTGTGCATTTGGGGACCAGGAAGAAATTAGTAGAACCCTCTTCCCTGCTGATCTACTGGAGGTTTTACTGCCTTATTTGCTGCAGGTGGTTCCTCCCACAGCACAGGTATGTGGTCTGGAGGGTAAAAGGATCGAACTGGAGTTTTCTGGAGGCCACTCTGAAGCTCAGAGTGTGACCATGCTCTAGAACTGTAGCACCCAACCATCATTAGTTATCTTCCTCCACCTGTCCAGGTGTAAGAAGAAGCGATCCACAACCACCACTTCCTGATTTGTCGGGAGGGGCTGGGCAAAGAGTCAGACTGAGGTGGAGGAGACCAACATGGCAGCTGCCCCACCACCCCTTGGGAGCCTTGCTGGCTGCTATGGCAGAGATAGGCAAAAAAGTGGACCCCTGACGCTTGCTCTGGGGTCTGGCGAAGAGTCTGGACTTGTTGGTTGCCCTATGAAATGGCACACACTGGCCACTCCATCTTGGGATTCTTTGTCCTGGGGGAGTGAATGTAAATGTTTTGGTCGTTTGGTGCGGTCATGAGCTGTGTTAATAACCACTGAGTCAGCATGCGCCTGATCGTCGAAGAAAGGCTTCCGGGCATGGTAACATTTATCTGCCTTCTTCGCACTGTGGGACCAGGTTGGGGTAGTGCTAAGCGCCATGGTGGTGTCCACAAGAGGTTCAATCAGAGGGGACCCACCAAGGAGGAGTGGGGCATTGGGCAGATGCAGGTAAGTGGCCAACTGGCATCTACTGAGGTCTTGCTCCTCCGTATCAAAATCCATCACCACCTGCATCTGGTGGAGAACTCCCACGAATGGCAGATCATCAGGGGGGAACCTAGGAATATTTTTCAGGATCTCCTCCCCATCCAACAAGACCATGGAGGTACAGTGAGAAGGGGTAGCCCCCCCCCTCCATAATATTCATCCCCATCCTCCTCCTCATCAGGGGGTTGAGGTTCTGGGTGATATTCATCCCCTTTTCCTGCATTTCAAAAGGGACTTTCAGGAGTTCGGACCCATGGCAGGAGTGGGTGTGGGGGCCGGCACTGAGGTTTCCCTAGGGGATGGGCCCTGTAGGGGAGCCAGGTGAGCCTGCATGAAGTCCAGTAGGGAAAAGAAAAGCGCAGAAAAGTCCACTGTGACTGGTGTTGGGTAGCTAGGCCACACCGGCTGCAGAGGGACTGGTGCAGGTATCGGCTGCCAGATAGGCCGATGTCCTGAGGAGGAATTCTCCTCATGTATCACCATATGGGATGGTGAAGAGGGCCAGGAGACTGCCTGGGGCAATGCCAGTGTGTACCGCGGACCCACGACCAGAGGGCCTGACACTGCAGCAGCAGCAGGCGGCGGTCGGGTGGACGGAGAAGACCCCAAGGCCATTAAGCCAGCGCCAGTCTAAGACAGACCAGTAGAGCTCACTGACTACGAGCCCACCAAAACTAAGGGCCAGAACAGCAGGGACTGGGGGGCCAGGAGGGAGCCTGGCCTCAAAGGACCTCCACCTGCCAAGCTAAGGTTGTCCAGAGGTGCTGCCAATGGTAGCCCTGTGGAAGATGGGGCATGCGAGGCAGACGTCACCACTCCAGAGCAATGCAGGGAATGGGAGCGGGAAGGAGGGGACTGGGGCTTAGCATGGCCCTTATCACAATGTTTGTGTCTGCCCGAGGATTTTTTCCAGGACTTCAATGACTGGGAGCCCAAGGAAAGGGCTGGAAAGACAGAGGAGCTCCTGCCCTGCAACTCCTTCTCTATGCTGGTAACTCTCTGTTGAAGCAAAAAGTTTTCCAGGGTCTGCTGGTGCCGGCAGCAGGTTACCTGGTTGAAGCTGTGACAGATGCAGCAGGCGTCGACGTCGTGGTCTGGACCTAGGCAGAGCATGCATGCAGAGTGGCTGTCTTTCTCCGGGGAGTTACTTTCCATAGGGTCACTTGGTCGGACAGCTGGAAGATGAAGCAGGCTGAGACGACATACATGAAAAAGGAAAATCACTGAAAAGTGAAGAAAAACTGAGGTGAGAAACTAAAAACTGAAGTTGGAAGAAAATGGCAGTCGACTGAAGCTGCGGTGATCCGAGAGGCCCGACGTGCGTTGGTTGATGGCGGGAAAAGAACTGAGGAGGGCACGGGGGCCACCCACTCTTATAGTGTATGGTGACTTCGGCGCCTGACATTGGGGTGGGCAGCCCCATGGTAGACTGCTAGCTAGAAAAGTTTCTGTGTGGTCCTACTGCCTGGCGGCTATAGTTCCATAGGTGTGACCTGCTGAAAGAGATACCCCCGAAGTCAGATCTACCCAGGCAGGTAAACAAGGAAGTTCCAGAAAAGATTGTTTTTATTTTGAATTACAAAGGTTTTTTTTGTCAAAGGCTCACAGCCGCAGGTAGATAAGTTATCTGTGGGTGGGAGGGTGGATGGCTGCTAGCAATGCCTGTCACCCTCTTTCTGAGGTGAGCTGCTAATGTAGCCCTGGCTCGATAAAGGGATGGTGGGCACTCTGTAGGGAAGATATTCAGGAAGATCTTCAGTTATGGTAAGTACTGTTCCTCTTCTATCTTCCTAGAATCAACCGTATTTATAGCATCCCACTCCTGGGTCAGAGTGCAAAATTCCCCATAAACTAGGGAGAAGCCTGCTTAGCTCTAGGGCTCAAAAGCACCTCAGCCTTCAGAGTAGGGTAGAACACCTGAGGGGTGAGGACCTTCTTGGTCTGAGTTGACCAAAGAATGCATGAGTCAGGTGGGGGCTCTTGAGGCTCCAGAGTGGGAGGGTTCCCAAAAGTTGCCTCCTGAACCACAGGGAGAAAAAGTAAACCCTCCAGAATTGGAAGTTAAGCACCTTACACAGAACTTAAGTTGCCAGTCGAGATAGTTGAAGCCAAGACATCCATATGATGCGTACAGCTGATCCAACCATACCAGAGGCCACCTCATGTCATACTATGCTTTCAACTGGTCCTGCATCAGAGGCCTGAAGGTTGTAGCCAGTTCAGCCAGCCACATCCAAGACATTTAAGGTGGAGGCCTAGTAGGGGATGGAGCAACCTGGTCGGTTGCAGAACACATGTATCGGGGCAGAGAGTGAGACTCCAGAGACCTCCTCGCCCTAGGGGAGGAACGTGCAATCTCCCGCATCTGACATTCCACCATTTGGTTCATAAACATAAGTGAAGAAATCCTAAGGCTTTTGTCCCACCACAAAGAGCAGAACTCCCTAACTACTAAACACCAGAGGATTCACAGGGACAGCCATCTGACTACTTACAGGACCGGGGAATCCCACTGACCATTACAGTGCCAGAAGTCACATGGTGGGGAGGAGGTGCTATTAGGAGGTAGAGTCACAGTAGCCTGTACTACTCCCTGTTGTATCACAGCGTATCAAACTGGTTTTAACCTGCCATGGGCTACTGATGCAGGAGAGAGAGACAGAGACAGAAAGAGATGGGGGAAACTGAATGCCAGTTGAAAGCCAAGTGAAAAACAGCTTCTTGTTAGTGCCAGTGCCCACTCATGTGGGTCCTTCACTGTGCAACATAGGCCAATTGCTAGAATTAAGCAATATACCATCACAGGGTGTGGGTATATGGGAGGATTTACCATGCCTGGTGTGGTTCGGTCGAGTGACTTAACCACACCAGGAGTGGTAAATTCTCCCATATACTCACACCCTGGAGTGGTATATTGCTATTATACAATGGGAAATATTTTTTTCAATTTTTTCATATTTTTGTTGTGTGATTTTGTAAAAAAATTAGCTGGAATGGTGTTGACATTCTTCCACCTAAAGAATTAGTTCCCTGTTGCTATCAGTATTTATGGTAGAAGGGAAGTGTAGACTTTCTTTTTAAATGAACTGGCTGTCTCCGAATTTGGTAACAGAGGCTTTTCAGGAAATGCAGTAAGTAATGAACTGTAAAAGTTTTTTATGCTAAAGTGCACTGTGTACCCACTTTTTTTAAACGCAGTTTTTTAATTTGTGTGCTGTCTGTTTAAACATTAACGTTCCTCTGACAGACCTGTAGAAAACGATTGTATCTCAGACAAAACAGCACTACATGCTGCAAGTATGCCGTAACCATCAGCGTGACAGAAAATGGAAATTACGTACTTACCGTAATTATTGATCTTCTTGGACAGTCTCCATCACTTATTCACACTAGTGTGATAGCGCCAGAGGCGCTAGGACCAAGCGGGAGCCAAAAATTTTCTGAAGAGCCAGCGCCGGTAAGACCGCCTTGCACGGCACTGCGGTAGACTGACTCGCGCTTAGTATAGGCTAGTCTCGGCCGACCCTCCAACTGCCCTCAGTACCTTTCGACCAAGGAGGCAGTGTAACTAATGAGAATAACTCATTCTGAGTGTCTGGGCCTGAGAGGGCCCAGATGGCCTTGTAAGAAAGGTCAAGAACAATGTCTTCACAGTCCAACCATAGGCCATGAAGACCAGGAAAGAAAACAGAGTGAACCCAGGGGATGGTGGGTGGGCGTGTGAATGAGTGATGGAGACTGAAGAAGATCAATAATTCTGACCAAATGCGTAATTTCCATATCTTCTGGACTAAGTCTCCATCACTCATTCACACTAGTAGGAGAGTACCAAGCTAAAATCAACAACCCTGAGTAGGGTGGTAGGAGATAGAGCTCACTCGGAAAGGACAGCCAAGGACTGTCCTGTTAATAAAAAGAGCTGTCTTGTAAGAGCATCTATAACATAGTGCCTACAAGATAAACGCTTGAGTTGTAACTCGTCACCTTGCCGACAACTACAATGGGCAGAAAATTAAAGTCTGCCAGGCAGCCGCAACTACTCTAGGAAAGCGGCAAGAACCTGGCCTCACAATCTGATCTAGGACCAAAATTAATAGTGTCAAAGACATGCACTAATCTAATGTAAAGGACCTCAGGAACTGCAAGAGCCGGAGGTAAAGTGTACAGGTTCAGGGTAGTATGACTGTATGTGAAAATTTGCGAAGCTACCTTAGAAAGAACCTACTTGACCAATGGTCAAGAAAGAAGCATGTCATCTGTTAAGTTGGAGCAAACATGGAAGTAGGAATCTAAGTTCCGACTTGCTGAAGAGTCACTTCTGTTGCTGCAAGGCTCTGATCAGGAGAAGAAAGCCTGATTAAAAAACAAAAAGGGGACTAACAGATTGGTTAGATGCCTAGGTTTTGGAAATGTCTCAGAATAAGAGAAATTCTCTAGAGAAAAGAGGTGAGCTATACCACCGCTGGATCGGACTGCCTCTAGGGTAGAAGAAAACAGGTACTCTTTACTGAGGTTTAGAGACAACCGCCTCAGGGTTGAGGCGGAACCTGATCAGGTCTAAGTGTGGTATCAGGAAATTCCAACTAGGCCCTGTGCTGTGATAATTTGACCCCCTTTTTTTTTTTAAATATCATTAGTCCGAGCCTGACAAGGTTGTTGGCTGCTATTTGTAAGTATTGCCTGATACAGAAATGACAAGGATGTCATCCCTCTGAGGAGCAGGAGGAGCCTGAAGATCCATAACTGAACCCCTGACTGGACTAATAATAGCTAGACAGATGTTAACTACCTGTGGCGAAGCAGCCACCAGAGGGGCAGCATCAAAATGGGCTGTATACCCTATCAAAGGAGCAGGACAGTCTGTGCAGCCCGACCATAGAATTAAAATGTTCCAAAGAGTGTAATTGTCTTGACCACTGAAAAGTCTAGACGCAGAGGTATACAGTCCACAGATCCAGTCTGAACACTATGGTGGACCCCATAAATGAGGAACTACTAAAAGAGCTTGCATCACAGACTCTGATGATAGAGAGGGCGTGTCGTTCAGTATATAAAATGAGTCATCCGCTGTATCACTGACCAGAAGGACAGGGAGAGACTCATCCAGATGCCTTTCTACCACAGAAGGACCCCAAAAAGAGGTCTCGGTTAGAGCCACTAGAGACTTCGCCACCAGGAAGGGTGTCGAGGAGCTTGGCACCACGAGGGGCTGAGAAAGTGCTGAGTGGAATGAGAGATTCCGCTGACAGAAACAGAACAGAAGAGTCCCATCAGCGGAAAATCGCTGAGATGAGATCCATGCAGACCGCCACCCACTAAAATGTGTGGAAATAATCCGCAGAATAGAATTCATTCCATGGAAACATCCCAACACAAGTCCCAGGAAGAGAGGTCTGCAAACACAGATCTTTCCCTAGTTCTGTCAGACAGCACCAACTGGCACCCCTGCGGCACTAGCATCACTCCTGGCACAGGAGGGCACCAAGCAATGGCTGCCAACCTGAGGCACCGCAGGCAGAACCCGCAGGTATACTTGGTACCAGCGGCGGCAATGGCACGCCAAGGGCACCCCAGCGTAATGGCACCCATGGCACCTTGACACCGGTGCCACCCGTGGTGCCGGCGCGGGTCCAGTGCCACCCATGGGTGCGGCGCCGTCCGGTGCCACCTGCGGGTGCACGCGCCGTCCACGGCATCGCCTGCGGGCAATTCGCTGGTGTAAGCGCCACCCGCAGCAGCTGGCGGGTGCACGGCGCCAACGACTGTGCCACCCGGCGGGTACCCGGCACTACCCGCGGCACCCATGGGCATCAGTGGCACCGTCCGACACCCACAGTACCGCTAGCGGCACCGACAATGAAGCACCCACGGTGCCAAGCACGGTGCCGAGCACAGCGTGAGTCATAGAGCCGACCCATGGCGCCGAGCCACGGCACCAACTGCAGCACAGAGCATGGTGCCGACCACGGCACCGAGCACGGCGCCGAGCCATGGAGCCGACCACAGCACCGAGCACGGCACCAAGCAAGCCACGGCGCCGATTGTGGCACCCAGTACGGTGTCGACCACGGCACCGAGCATGGTGCCGAGTCCCGGCGCCAACCCAAACACCAGCGGTGCTGCCTATGGCACCCATGCCAAACCAGAGGCACGGCACCAGACCTGCGGCGCCACCAAGGTGTTGGGCACAACGCCAGGAAAAACACCATGGAAAGCCAATGGAAAAGAAGAGAAAGGTGGTGCCCGTGCCGGCCCCTGCATGGAAAAGGAAGAGGGGGGTAGGCATGAGGGGCTGACAGGATGGCGAAGGCACCAAGAGGGCACCGCGCTCATTCAGATCCAATTGACCCGGCCCGTCCAACGGTCAGGCCCGGAGGCCCCAAACCAGGAACAGAACCAGGAAGAAAGGAGTCAAACCCCCTGCTCCACAGGAGCGGCCCAGAGGTGAAACTGCTCACCGGAACTCCAACAAGGACAGAGATGGAGTCCGGAGTCGAGAATGCAGCTGTTAAGAGCGAGGCCAAGGGGGAACCCACGAAAGTTGGTTCAGGCCTATCGCCCCTACCAACGAATAATCCTCGTGCAGACATACCAACGGGCAACCTCAAGAGGCACCGATTCTTCTTCCCCAAACGAAGAAGAAGAGCTCAAGGTTGCCGGAACCGATCTCGGCACCGCCAGATCTGCGTGTCGTGACTGTCCTCCCTGCCGAGCACAGGACTGTCCAGTAGTCAGACCCCCCATTACTTAAGGGTGGCGGACCAGGCACAGCCCTCTGCCATAACAACTTTCAAATCAAGTCTTCCTACCGCCACCGCTACCGCTCAAGGACGTACCCGTGATGGCAGGAAAGAATTTTTCATAATCTTCTTATTCAGAAATAAAAAATTACTACTAAATAGTTAAATTAAAACATTTAAATTAAACACTAAAAGCTGCTGTCGATAGACGAAAACTTTGACTCGCAGACGGGACGTCGACATCCAAGCACACCGACGAGCGAGAAAAGGAACTGAGGCGGTTGGAGGGTCGACGCCAGACAGCCTATACAGGCGTGAGTCAGTCTCAAGGTCGCGCTGCGGCGTATCCTACCTCGGCGCCAGCCCTTCAGAAAATTTTGGCTCCGCTATCCTAGCGCCTCCGGCGCTATCCCACTAGTGTGAATGAGTGATGGAGACTTAGTCCAGGAAGATCTGCCAAGAAGCCTGGAAGCAGAAGACCCACCTTCGGCCACGGTTTATGCTTGTCAGCTTCGTAGTGAAGACTGGCCAGCAGTTAAACATCGGCGCAGTCTGGAGTGAGCTGAGAGTCAGTGTTTACTGCGGCGTGTTTCTTGCAGCAGTGCCAGTTAGAAGTGCTGACGGCAGATTTGACATTCTTTGTGGAGGTGGACGCTTCACTGTTGGATGGCTCTGCTTTTAAAGTAAATAATTTTGAGCTCATCTGTGTCCATTAAATGGAAGGAGCTGTTTATTTTTTGAATTTACTGCGGTTCGTTCAGTAAGCGAGTGTAAAAATGGCGGTGGTTTCGTTTGATGTCAGCTGGTGGCAGTGATACCTGTTAGGGTGGCATGAGTTTCGGTTGGCTGGCACCTTTTCCAGTAGGTACACTGGAGGATTTACCACATTGAAAAGGTGCCAGCCAACCAGTCAGATTGCAGGGATTGGGCAGCTGAATTTACACCACTGTATAATGCTGTACTGTCCACTACTGGGAGGCAAGTGGCCTGGATATATATTACCTGACAAACTTGTTATCTGTGTGCAGCTAAATGACTGTCCCTGAACCACATCAGACTGTCCCCAAACCACATTATGCGAGGGCTTGAAATCTCCACTATACAACCCATATTTCTGACAGTAATGTGGAGATTGCGGCGACGCTCAGTGGACCTAACTATTTTGGTCATGCACACCTTAGGCAGAATTCTGCTCATCTAACTAATACATACTTATAGGCTCAGAAGAGGAAATGTATTGGTTCAGATACCCGAGATCCAAAATTGGGTGCATGCCACCACTCTTTTCGCGAACTAGGAAATACCTGAGTAGAAAGCTTTTGCCCTGTTCTAACTCTGGTACCTTTTCCACAGCTCTGTTCTTTATTTCTTTTATTTATTGTAAGTGATCAGGAAAGCACGCTAAGCGAGGCCAGTTTCCAGGTGTTACCTGGGGATGGGTACAAGGAGCAATAAGAGACAGGCCTAAGCAATATGAGCTACAGTACAGTGCAAATAAACACAATGTAGAAAAGGTAGTAAATGGCGAAATGAGAAAGAGAACATATACAATCCAACGTACATGAATAACATTTATAAGTGATATGTAAATCAACAGCAGCAAGGCTGCAATTACATAAGGGGAGTGTCCATTTAAAATAACAAAGAGCAGTAATCAAAGAAGCAGTTACGGAGAACCAAGGACTAGAACCACCAATGAACAGAAAACTAGAATATACCCAAGGAAGCCCACATTCTCTGAGCAAATCAGCTCGGCCATGGGACCTTCCACTGTGAACTTTTCCCAGAGGGTGCTCTATCTCTGTTTTGTTTTTGTTTTTTATTTCTTTTTATTATATTGTTTTGCCTTTTTTTTTTTTTTTTTTAAACATAATGATACAGTTAGAACACAGACACTCATTATGATTATAAGTGTATACATAATCCACATATGGTATATAGGAGAATACCTCTATATAAATAAATAAATAAATAAATAAATAGTAAGGTAGGCAGTATACAAATCTCTGATCCATACAATTCCCCCCCAACCCCAATCGTTCCCTGAATCCATTATTCTCAAATTTAGGGACAAAAGTCCCGTCCACTGCCGCTTAATGGATAATCCATCTCTGCCATTTAGGCCAAAACTGTTGTTCCTTATCCTTCATTTTAGCCATTAAACTTTCCATTTTATAAATGTTCACCAGGATATCTCTGTATTCCTGTATGGTGGACCCTCTGGGTCATCCACCGTCTTGTAATGGCTTTTTTGCAGCTAGGAGGTAGACCGGAGCAGTGTTCCTTCCAGGATGGAGTATGCTCTGGGTATATGTGTAGCAGAAACATTTCTACTGTAAGATAAACTGATTGCCCTAGACAATCTGACATATCTTTTGTAAATACAACCAAAATGGCATGAGAATTGGACATTCCATATAATGTGACCCAAGTCAGCTAAAGAGCACCACAATCCCTCCAGCGTTTCCCACAACTTGTTGGCGGATATTTGGTAAGCCTCGAGGTGATCTGAAATATCTATAGCGACGCTCCACTAAAATTCCTCCATATATTTGCAGAAGTAATCTTTACCACTGCTAGAGCTGATTTCCCCCATTGCTCCCCAGAAACTTCCAGACCAAGGTCCTATTCCAGTTCTGTCGGACAGAGTCTGTAGTCTCAGAAGTTAAGTCCCTCATGATTCTGTACAGGGACCCTATTAAATGGTCCCAGTGATTCCCCTGGATATGATGCATGTACAGTTTGAATAAGGGAGGGGTTGGGCACGTAAGCTTGGCCTGGATCACCCTACTCCATAAAATATAATTTCTGACCTGAAAATACCTAAATAAATCAGAGCTTCGAATGTTATATTTAAGGGTTAATTCTTCAAATGTCAGGACACCGGAGCCCTAAAACTGGAATATGTGTTCCAGACCAAGCCAGTGACACTTACCAAAAGTTAAGTCGGATTTAGATGGAAGAAACAAGTCGCTTTTTGAAAGAATTTACAGTATTAATATGTAGAGAGGAAGACTTTCAATTTCCTGACTTTAAACCATATTTTTAGGACTTGTGCCGTTATATTAGAGACATCTTTCAATGGCAAAGACTGCCTGGGGGAGGGGAACAATATTTTTTTACTATCATGGAGATCATTAATATGAAACTGTAATGTTTTCCACTGTGTTACATAACTCTGGGATGACCACAACAAGTGAAGGTGCAAAAAGGCAGCCTCTGCATATAGGTGCAGATCCGGCAGATTTGCTCCCCCCTTCCCCATTTTAAAGACAGTTTTAATAAACTCAGCTATATTCGGGGGTGGCTATGTCCCCAGATAAAGCCAGAAATCATAGTATCCCGTGACTTAAAGAGAAATGCTGGTGGAAAAAAGGGGTTATTCTGAAACAGATATAACAGACGGGGAAGGACATTCATACGAATTGTTTCTATTCTTTGGAAGAAAGTAAAGGTTAATTTTCCCCATCTCTTTAAGTCCTTCTGAATCGCCCTTGTTACTGGTTCATAATTCAGTATGTCCAGGACTCCCAAGTCCAGGGAATATGAATTCCCAGGTACTTGGTTTTAGTAGATCTCCATTTTATGGGAGGCTTGTTTTAAAAAGTGGGAGGAGAATAATTATACAGAAGCACTGCAGTTTTTGTAATATTTAATTTAAACCCTGCTACCTGCTCAAATTGTTGTAATATTTTCCACGCTGCTGGGATTGAACGAGTTGGTGAGAGAAGAGAGAGGAGAAGGTCATCGGCAAATAGACTGAGCCTATATTCATTCTGATGGAATGGGACACTCTCAAGGTCCGGGGCCGATCTCAGGGCAATCGCCAGTGGTTCTATATAGATTGTAAAAAGAAGTGGGGATAGTGGGCAACCCTGTCTGGTGCCCTAGTAAAGTGGAAAGGGGGAAGAGACACCACCATTATGCGGACATAAGCTTTAGGCGTGTCATAGATAAGCCTAAGACACTTGATCAGGATCTCCGGGATATGAAGGGCTCACAGCGTATCCCAAAGAAAGTTCCAGAACACCCTGTCAAATACCTTGTCCGTGTCTAAACTAAGAAAGGCTGCAGGGATCTGTCGTTGTTGTATATATTCTATTAGGGTTTTCCATATATTATTAGTCATGCTGTGATTTTTTATGAACCCCACCTGGTCCGAATGTATTACTGTTGGAAGGATACGCTCCATTCTCCCACCCAGATAGCCATATACATTTTATAATCATTATTTAATAAGAAATAGGGCGATATGAGGATGGTTCAATTTTATTTTTATCTGGTATGGCCGTAATCATGGCAAAATCCTATGATGGTGGTGGGTAGGCTCCTCGGCTAGTTCCTGAAATAAGAGATGGAGTCTAGGAAGTAGTTCTGTTTGAAACATTTATACCATTCACTGGGAAGCCGTCCTGGCCCTGGAGAATGGTTAATGGCCTGATTCTTAAGGGCTGCAGCAACTTCATCCATTGTGATCAGGGCTATCAGCTTTTGGGCTTGTGTTTCCGATAACATAGAAACATAGAAACATAGACTTTGACGGCAGATAAGGACCGTAGGCCCATCTAGTCTGCCCATTTCCCTACCTACAGGATAGGCGCAGATCCTAGTTAACCAACAGCCTATATCTTCTTGCCCCCACAAGAATTGCCTTATGTCTGTCCCATGCATTCTTGAATTCTCCCACAGTTTTAGACCCCATAACTTCCTCAGGAAGGCTGTTCCATGCATCCACTACCTCTCTCTGAAATAATACTTCCCACATTGCCCTGAACCTCCACCTTCTATCTTTTAAATTGTGTCCCTTGTTCTTGCAAGTCTCTTTTCTGAAAGATGCTACCTCTTGGACTTTGTTGATTCCCTTGAGGTACTTGAAAGTTTCTATCATGTCCCCTCTCCCTTCTTTCCTCAAGGGTATACATATTAAGCTCCTTTAGTCTCTCCTCATACGGCTTCTCTTGCAGACCCTGCACCATTTTAGTTGCCCTCCTCTGGACTGCCTCTATCCTGTCTATGTCCTTGCGGAGATGGGGTCTCCAGAACTGGACACAGTATTCCAGATGGGGTCTCACCAACTGTCTGTACAGAGGGATAACAACTTCCTGTTTTCTGCTGATGATGTCTCTCCCTATACATCCCAGTATACCCCGGCCCTCCCTACTGCCTTCTCACATTGCTTGCTAACCTTAAGGTCATCTGATATGATTACCCCCAGGTCCCTTTCCTTTTTTGTTGTTGTTACTACCTCCCCACCCATTGTGTATTCTTCCCTGGGTTCTTGTTTCCCAGGTGCATTATTTGCACTTTTGCATTGAATCCTAGCTGCCATACGTCCTGACCATTCCTCCAACCTTCCAAGTCCCTTTTCATCCTTTCCACGCCTCCTTGTGTATCAACCCTGTTGCAGATCTTTGTGTCATCTGCAAAAGCATACTTTCCTTCCAGTCCCTCTGCAATGTCACTGATGAAGACATTAAAAAGGACTGGACCCAATACTGAACCCTGCGGTACCCCATTAGTAACCGCCCTTTCTTCAGAGTGGACTCCATTTACAATTACCTTCTGTGTCCTGTTGTCCAGCCAATGTTTTACCCAGGCTACTACCCTGGGACCCACTCCCAGGCTGGTTAATTTGACTAATAATCTTTTGTGTGGGACTGTATCAAATGCCTTGCTAAAGTCTAGGTAGGCCATGTCCACAGCCCCTCCCTGGTCTACTACTTTGGTCACCCAGTCAAAGAAATCTATTAGATTGTCTGACATGACCTTCCCACTGTGAACCCATGCTGCCTTGGATCCTGTGCCCACTGACCTCTAGGTACTCAACTATTCTTTCCTTCAGAAGTGACTCCATCACTTTCCCTACCACAGAGGTCAGACTGACAGGTCTGTAGTTTCCTGCCTCTGTCTTGGTCCCACTTTTGTGAAGGGAATCACATCCGCCTTCCTCCAGTCCTCGGGTACCACACCATCCTCCCATGATTTATTAAAAGAGCCAGTGGTTTCACTAGCTCCTTCCTTAATTCTTTTAGAATTCTGGGGTGAATTCCATCAGGACCCATTGCTTTGTCCACCTTCAGTTTTAGGAGTTCTTGCAGAACCCTTTCTTCTGTGAAAGGACTGGGATCGACCCCTATCAAGAGTGCTTCTGTTAATTGGATTAGACACTTCCCTCCTCTTTTGGAATACTGAGCAGAAATATTCGTTCAGTATTCCTGCTTTTTCACTGTCCCCCTCTGCCCACCCACTGTTCATTCTATTCAGCCTCACTATCCCTCCCTTTGTCTTTCTACGCTCGCTGATGTACCTATAAAAGGTTTTATCCCCCTTCTTAACTGAGTTGGCTATCTTTTCCTCAGTTTGGGCCTTTGCTATTCTGACTTCCCTCCCTGCTTCTTTCTGCCTTAACTGGTACAGCTCTCTGTCCTGCTCCTTCTGTGTTACCTTATACTTCCGGAATGCTATCTTTTTTCTTCCTGACTTTCACAGCCACCTCTCTTGAGAACCATAGTGGCTTTTTCTTTCGTTTTGATTTGTTTATTTGTTTCACACAAAGGCTTGTTGCCTCTGTGATGGCAGTTTTGATAATTCCCCATTGTTGCTCCACACCTCCTTCTAGCCTGTTTGCTAATGCTTTTCTGAGGCACTCTCCCATCTTGCTAAAGTCAGCCCTCCTAAAGTCCAGTACCCTCACTTTTGTATGGCTTGACTTTGTAGCTGAGTTTAACATGAACCACACTGTTTGATGGTCACTTGTCCCCAGATGGCAACCCACTTCTAGATCTGAAATCCTCTCACTGCCCCCATTTGAGAGTACGAGGTCTAAGATTGCTCCCTCACGAGTGGGTTCCCGAAACTAGCTGTCTAATGCCTGCCACCTGTAGGGCGTCAAGAATGGCCCTGCTCTTGGATGTGGCTGCAGCAAATGTGCTCCAGTTAACATCTGGCATATTCAGGTCTCCCATCAACAGTATCTCCCCTTTCTCTGCCATTCTAAGAATGCCTTCCATCATATCCTTGTCCATTCCTTCCCCTGACATGGGGGTCTGTACACAACCCCTGTGCGGATTGTGGTGCCCTTTCCAGTCTCCAAGGTGACCCACAGTGCCTCCTCTCCTCCCTGTTTACTCTTTTGTTCGGTTGCTTTTATCCCTTCCTTTACATAGAGAGCTACTCCTCCCCCTCTTCTCCCCTGCCTGTCTCTCCTGTAGGTTATGTGCCCTGGTATGTTAACATCCCAGTCATGGTTCTCTGTGTACCATGTTTCTGTGACTGCTACGATATCCAGGCATCCCTCTTCCATTAAGGCCACCAGCTCAGGAGCTTGTTGCCCAGACTACGGGCATTGGTACTCATTACCCTCCATTTCCTGATGGCCTTGCCCTTTGCCCCATCCCTGTCCTTCTTGCCTTTGTCACTTTCTCCATTTACCACTGCCCTTCTCCCTATCGACACCTCCATGTTGGTGTTTGCCACACTTACTACCGTGATTGTTTGGGGGGGGTAGGATTTTCCTGCTCCTTTCCAGTGCCTCCCCCCTTGGCTAGTTTAAAAGCTTGCCAATGAAGCATTTAAACCTATCACCTAGGATCCTGGTTCCCCTCCCGGACAGATGCAGCCCATCATGCCAGTATAGGCTTGCATCACTCCAGGTGGACCCCCAGTCCCCAATGAAGCCAAATCCCTGAGCTCCACACCAGTTTTTCAACCACTGATTGAATCCCATGGTATGGAACACCCTAGCCTCTCCTATGCCATAGATGGGTAGCACCTCCGAGAAGGTTACCGTGCGTGCTACTTGACTAAGGCCCCTCCCCAATTCCACAAACTCTTCCTGCGCTTCTCTAATCCCTTTCTTAGCCAGGTCATTTGTCCCTAGGTGGACAATGACATCCAGCTCCCTCCCCTGTGCAGCTGCTCTGGCAATCCTGAGGATTCGCTCCCTATCCCTTCAAGCCATGGCGCCAGGCAGGCACCCACCGCCTCTCCCTTCCTTGCCCAGTTCTACCTTCCTAACAATACAGTCCCCACCAGGAGTTGTTTCCTTCCCCTGCAGGGTCCCCTGCCACCCTCCTGTGGGTCGCCTTTGTGGAGGTTCCCAGCATCCTCCTTGGTCTCCACTGTAGGTGCCTCCATAGAGGAACCACACTTTGCCAGAATGGCATAGGAACTGTGGAGAGGTACAACTGGAGGGATGTGCCTCTGTTCCACCACCCTCACCCTCCCTGAGCCCACTGTGGTCCAACCGCTCCTCTTTCTTGGCAACCTCTGAGGCAATGACAGTGGCACTGGTGGTCCCTGGATGGAAGAGGAGGTCCCACAAATCCTGGCCAACTCAGCCTGAAGATGAGCAACCTCCTCCCTCAGCCCAGAGAGGTGCCTGCAGATGGGACAACACCGCATCCTCCAGAACATCTGCCGGAAGACTGCTGCTCCACAGCCACTGCACTGCACCACTCCAATCATGTCTTATTTCTGGCCCCTTAACTGTTTGCAATCCTTACTCTTTCCTCTGTTTTTTTCTCTCTCTCTCTTACTTTCTGCCTGTGTTCCTTTAAGCTCCTGATTGTCCTGTTCTGAGACAAGAATATCCTATATTTCTCAGTAGACCACTTACTTGTTCAGAGGCAGACCTCCAGCAGCTAGGGGGCTGGAGAGTTACTCTTGCCCTTCTAGGATGGTGGGTCCTTGGTGGTTCTGTGATCACTCACTTCCTGCCCCTAAACAGGAAGTTCCTGTTGTCAGTCAAATCATGTGCCTATAAAAATAGAACTAGCTTTGGGTGGGGGAAGGAGGGCAATATAGTCCCAGTAGAGGTTCAGTCACACAGCAGTCCTTTCTCCTGGTGTCTTCTGCCAAGCTATTCTTTATAAGATAAGATTGGAAGTCTCAACAGTCCCAAAAACGTTGCCGTTGTTCAAGGGTAGCCTGGTCCTCCCTCTTATATAGGTCCCGATAATAGTTCGCAAATATCTGGCGTATATCATCCTCTCTGTAAGCAGTTCGCTCTGTTTGAAGATTTTTAATTTTAAGAATGGTAGCCGCTTTTTTGGGGGCTCACAATTTACGGGCCAATCTTCTTAAACCCCTTGCCCCCCTTCATATTCTGATAACTTTAGATAAGTCAATGACTGCTGAATCTTAACATCTAGTATTCTCTGAATTGCCTCTTTGGTGTCCCTTATTTTTACTTGGAGAGCTCTATCCCCTTCCCTATACATTAACCGGTAATTCTGTACAGTTGTCATTAATTCCCTATAATCACTTTCTTGTTTCTTTTTCCTATATGATGTATAGGAGATAATGTCCCCCCTAATTGTTGCCTTCATGGCATCCCAATGAATAGCCTCTGGTATTTCAGGGGAGGCATTTTCCCCCCAAAATTGTTTAGGTCTGCCTTTCATTTTCTCTACAAATTTTTTTTATCTTTTAGGATCAGGGGGTTTAATCTCCAAGGTGTATTTTTGGATTGTTTACCCAGCTCAAGTTTTAATAGTTAGTTAGTTTTTGTTGACCAGGTAAGTGCACTACACAAATCCTGCCTATTTTCAGGCACGACCTGGGGGAGGGGGATACAGATGAATGCCAACTGACCTTGAACCAGATTAAGCTTGTTGGTGGTATTTTTAGTGAATGAGAGAAATTTGGCCAGGACATCAGGAAAATTCCCCTACTCTTTTCGATAAGTGCCATGGGATCTTTAACATCCACCTGAACTACTACCAATCCAGGCAGATGAGACCTCGGTTTAACGTCTCATCCGAAAGACGGCACCTCAGAAGTGCACCACCCCTCTCATGCTACACTACAGTGTCAGTACTGGGATATTAACCCAAGTGCCAGATGTGGGAACTGAACCCACAGCCCTCTGATCTCCCAGCCTCAGAGGCGAGTGTGCTACCTACTGAGCCACTGACACTGCAATAGGATGGGATGGTGGGCCAACAATATTTTTGGACGAATAGTAATATCATATACTGTAGTTAGGTGTTCACAGGTGGTAATAAAGTAGTCCAGTCTGGAGTAGGTGTGAAATCTACCTGACTGGTAGGTATATCCAGGAGAGGATGGAAAAAGGTTTTGCCAAATGTCCGTAAAGCCTAAATGTTCCAGCTGCACCTTAAGGTATTTGGCTGTGCTGGATCGGCGATGATTTTGCAGGCTGGACGAATCCAAACTGGGCTGCATTATAATATTTAAATCACCTCCCAGTATTAACTGACCTTTAAGGTTGTCCAAAATTTCAGCTAGGACATGCGAACATACAAAATTTGCCAGCAGATAAAGGCCTAGAGGTCTATCAAGTCAGCTCGAATGTGCAGCTAGCACCCCTTATTCTGCAGCTGTCCCTCCCTTCCACCCTTCTCCTCCACTGACCCTCCCCTTGTCCTGTCCCATCCCCTTTGAAGCAGTTCACTGTTCTACTGGATACCACTACTGTAGGTAACACATTCCTCCCAGCTACCACCCTCTCTGTAAAAAAGTGTCTCCTCATCTCCCTCCTGAACCTTCCTCCCTCCAGTCTCATAATATGGCCCCTGGTGTCCCTCCCATCCCTTACTTTGAACAGCCCCTCTATAACTGTCTTATTCCTTTCATGTACTTAAAGGTTTCAATTATGTCCCCCGTCCCTGCTCTCCTCCAGCAAGTACATGTTCTACTCTCTCAGCCTCCTCTCGTATGATGTCCCCCAGCCCCTTGATCATTTTTGTCGCCCTGCGCTGCACCCCCTCCAGTAACTTAATGTCCCTCTTCAGATACGGGCACCAGTACGCATGCAGTACTCCAGGTGCAATTTAACTAATGACCTATACAGTGGCAGAATCACCTCCTCCCTCCTCGAGGATATACCCTTGCAATGCAACCCAGCATTTTGTTGGCCTTTGCAGCTGCCTTCCTACATTGTGCAGGGTTGTTCATTGACCCTGTAATGGCCTCTAGATCCTTCTCCTCTTCTGTCTGGGCTAGCTGCAAACCCGCCCCCAAGCTGGTGACTCCTCCTTGGTTCTTCACCCCAAAATGCAGCACCTTGCACTTTTGGCATTAAACCCAGTTGCCAGGTGTCTGACCAGATTTCAAGCTCTGCCAGATCATCCTGCTACTCCTGCCATCCCCTAGGTTCATCCACCACCGCTCCCATCTTGGTATCATCAGCAAACAGACTGATCTTGCTCTTGGTGTCCAATGATATATCTTCAATGAATATCCCAAACAACACTGGTCCCAACACCGAGCCCTGTGGAACACGTCGTCACTATCCTTGGAAGTGAGAGCCCCACCCACCACATGCCTCAGGATTGGTAGTTTTGTCTGGGGTGGAGATAAACATGCACCAGTGTCACCCCTCTAGAATATAGTCTACCTTGAATAATCACATAACGTCCCTGTCCATCCTTATGTACCTCCCTCACCACCAATTGTGTAGTCAATGGAATTTAGATGGCTACCCCTCTTTTCACTTCTAAGGTGCGAGGATGCATAAACCGTGTATCTCCCACCCCAGTTAAGTTTTTGGTGCTTCAGGTCAGGAAGGTGGGTCTCCTGCAGAAGAAGACTTCCGCCTTCTGCCTCTTTGAGTGTCCATTTATATTCTGGGAATATACTGCAACTGGATGGGTCGGTCATTGATCAGATCTAGTAGCAGTTAGTTGTAACTAGCACCAGGGTAATACTTTCCCATTTTTTGTCCTTCAGGTTGGGAACACCCAGGAGCCCTAGTTCTGCCCACTCCAAACCCCGACAATGGCTCACCCCAGCTGCGCGCACAACATCCATGTGTCCTCTGCCAGCAACTGCGGAACGCCACTGAAGCAAACCAAGCTGAAGCCCAGCATCAAACAACCAGTAGATCCTCCACCTTACACATTTTCTATCTAATAAAGATTTTTTTTTAATTTGTATGTCTTATCTCCTGTGTCTCTGTAACCTAATTAAACAAACCTTGTTAACTTTCAACCTTATTTGCCAGCTTTGGTTGAAATGAACTATATACATACTAAGATACCGATAAACTTGTGGTAAATAAATTATTACAGTAACATCAACTTTATATCTGTTAGCTTCCAACTGTGAAGTGACAACTGCCTGCCGCCTCTGTAAGCTCTCATCCCAACACCCTAACAAGGGCGAGGTTGGAGCAGGGGTTATCCTGGTACCCAGGTGGGCACAATAACCACCCAGGAGTAGGAAAAACCCCATGAGGACTCTAAGCCCTATGAAGGATCCAGTCCGTGGCTGGTCCTGCATGGAGCCCCTAAAGCTCATTGATTCCAGTGGGCCCCTCCACAGAGCTTCATAGTGGTTGCATTCCCACATTAATTTGTTTTTCCCACCAATAGCACCGTAATGGGGTCTCTGGGACGACGGCAATGAGAGGAGGGGGAGGGAGGAGGGAAGGGGGAAAGGAATAAAGGAAAAGGAGGGAGGTGTGGAAAATGGGGACAGAAGGGGAGGGGGAGAAGGGAATAGGAAGGGGAGGAAAAGAGGGGGGGACCACCTAACCAGGTCCAGCCCCCGATTCTAATAGTAACAAGTCTTATTCCGTCCCTCCCTCCCTCTTGTAGGTATCATCTGAGGTGAGGTCAACACTGACCAAGTTACTGGTGTATGTTCTTTTATACTTCCATAAGTCTGGAGAGGCTTTCTAATTTATAGTATGGTCTTTTCTACTTGTTCACCTCTCCCATGACCTTACTGAACAGCCTCCTCCTCCCATATGAAATAGGCTTTGTTATCCCCCTCCCTATCCCTCGGCCATCGCCCTGAAAATCAAGTATTTAGCAACCATTAAGGATGAGTCCACAGTAGATCTAGGCTCTCAGTAAAACCCATAGCCCCAGTGTCCCGATTGTTCAATGCCTCCAGGTAGGTCTTCCAGCTCTTCTTTCGTTGCCCCCTCGAATCCCACCCCGCCCGATCAGGATCATAGCCCATCCAACCAGAAGGATGGGTCACCAGAGCAGGCAGGAGGAGAGCGAGAAGAGTACAGGGCGGGGAGCCAATACACCAGAGCCGCAGACAGGGAAGTCGCAGTTATGCGATCCTCCAGCCAGACAAACAGTCCGCCATCAGAGGGTCACTCGTGACACTTATACACCCAAAATCGCAGCGTGTCATCTTTTTATGTATAAGGATCCAGCTATTCATACAGATCCAGTCATGCCGCTTGGGCATTCAAATTTCTTCCCACTTCCCAGGCCCCAGCAGGTCCCCTCCCAACCCCCACCCCGACCAGTCAAGTAGGGAAGAGTTTTAACAACAATTAGGAAAGAAAACAGCCTACCTTAGTTAAGACAGCAATGTAGGGTTACTCAGCTGGTTTATTTTCATCAATAGTAAGGTCTGGCTGCAACTGTGGTCTTCTTTTCTGGTCCTCTTGATCTGGCATTTTTAGATTTTGTTGGGCCCGAGTTCCCTCTGGTAGGATTCCTCACTTGATAAGATTCTCTGCTGCCTCAGCCACCATATCATAGGTGGTTTGTCCTGTCGGTAAGAGAACCATGAGCCTCGCTGGGTATGGGGTTCTGAACTTGAGCTGCTTAGCTCTGAGCAGTGGAAATAAAAAAGCATAGTCTCTCTCTGTCTTTGAGTGAATGGGGCGTAACCATTATCCAGCACGAGATGCTTGGTTCCAGGCATAATCTTTCCTTTCTGCCAGGCTTTTCTTAAGAGTGTATCTTTTGTTTGGTAATTTAAAAATCTGACCATGAGGGAACATGATCTGGCCTCTTTATTTGTTGGTCTGGGCCCCAGTGGCCTCTCAAAATCCAGTTGAAATTTGGGCTGTAAATTTAGTATAAGGTGAAACAGGTAGTTTGCATAGGCGAGAGGGTCCTCGCCCTCCTCCCCTTCAGGAATCCCAAAAATGCATATGTTTTTACGCTGACTACGATTTTCGGCGTCTTCTTGCCTAAGGGAGATTTGCAATTGGGCATTGGCAAGGGAGAGAACCGATGTCTCCAGGGAGTCCAGTCTGGTGGAGTTAATGTTTATCTGGGTGTCTGCCTCGCCACACGATGTTGCAGTGAGCCTAAATCAGCCCTGAGCTCCCTGATGGAGACCCGCATTTCCCCACAGAACTCAGCGATGGCCCACAAAATATTGTCCTCGGGGTGAGTCAGATTCTTTTTTCTTTGCCTTGCCTTTGTTTGTTGAGTTTTCTTGCCCATTTCAGCGTTTTGGACCATATTATTCACGTGCTGGAGTGTGGGAAGGCTCGCTGAGTTGGCAGAGCCGATCTGCTTGTCCTGCCAGTCGGAGAGGAGTTGGTATCTGTTCCTGCAGGTTGTTGCCAAAAATCTTTGGAAATGCCATCCGATAGGTCCTCTCCTCATAGTTTGCTGTGGCGACAATACTTTAACAAAAGTAATTTATTATTTTAGAAGTGGATTAAGTTGGATTGTGGAGAGCCTTTTGATAAAGTCGTCTTACTCCATACCGGAACCGGAAGTCTGTTTTCTTTTGTTTTACTTCTGCTGCTTAAAGAGTTGAGGCTTGGCCTGTTGTTGGAAGTCTCACTGGGTGGGCTTACCACAAAATGGCTCTCGATGGTGAAAGCCATTCCTCTCCCCCTGTGGGAAGTGACATGGATGTTCTTTATGTCCTTAAGGGCTGTTTTCTTTTCAACAAACTCTTTAAAAGCCTCTTACACTTCCTGGCACATGAGGTAGGACCCACTAAATGATACATTCATGAATTTTTGTTGGACATCGGGTGCAAACCCTCCCATACTAAGCCAAGATTTCTCCTGACACAACCACATTGTCACTGAAGTGTACTCGACGGTGGGAAAAAAAGGAACTGAGGTGGTTGGGGGGTCAGTGCCGAGATAGCCTATACGGCGTGAGCCGGTCTCATGGCGCTGCTTCTGCATGGCCCTACCTCGGTGCCGGCCCTCCTGAAGATTTTTGCTCCCCACACGTCCTAGCCCGGCGTAGTCCAATTTGTGTGAATGAGTGATGAAGACTTTATGTCCAGGAAAATCTGCCTTTTCATTAGTTGCCATAATCACAATAGCATCAGCTAAAGGCTAAGTAAAGCAAACAGGAGTACTCCGAGGTGCTAAATACATCTTATCAAACAGTCTGAGGAGTGCTGGAATAGAAGCAGCTTTACTCTAGGCTGCTTCTGTCTGTGTTTCCAGAGAAGGCTGAATGGGAGACACCAGAGATACAGGGAGAGTAAGAATATTGAGATAGTCCAGTCAAATCTTTTTGGACTGGTCTACAGAGGCTGTCTCAAAGTTTAGTGATTTATACATGTTCTTTTTTTTTCCCCGCATGTAGTTTGTATGTTTTTTTCTAGTTTTTCTCCCTGTTCCCATCCTCTTGTCTTGGCACGTGTGGAGGCACGTGCATGTTGCACTACGAGACGCCCTCCATTCACGTCGCCCCCTCCTGCCTGCGCTGTCACCAGACCTCCACTCAGCAATGGTGGAACTACGGAGGGGCGACCATCTCCCTGGGAGAGGAGAGCTGCCGTTAGGCAGCTCAATCCTGCCCCCTCTCGCCTCCCCCATGCCGGGTCCCCAACGACCTGAGGTCACTCCCAAACCCGAGTCACCGGCGTAGCATGAGGTAAGGCGCCCAACGCCTCAACCCTCAGCACCACAGGGCCAGCCTGATTTATACATGTTCTTTAACAGCGACTGAAAAGATTGATCTTCCTAAGAAACTCTCACTGACTGAGAAAGTGGAATGATATCCTGAATAAAAGAAAACTCACAATTGTCAACCTCATCATCTATGAGATCTGGACTGCATTCTTGCTTGTCATCTAACAAACAGGAAGAAGCCAAACGCTCTATCACTGGTGCTGAGCCACGCTCTGTGAAAAGGGAAAAAAACACTTGTCATGGTGCCGTGGCCTGGGGAGTCATCCGTACCAGTACAGAGGACGGTGCAGGCACTCAGTGGGTTAAACCCAAAGTCATTCCAAGAGCCTCATCAACACAGATGGTGGAGCTGACAGAGTGCAGAGGAGCTACTGCTCCATAACGTTGGTCCATCAGCCAAACTTTTCATTGAAGACATCCCCCATATGCAGTGGGGGTGTCAGAGACACAGGTACTGGTACTGCTGACTTAAAGAGCACCAGTCCCCAGGATTTTTCAGCCCCGTATTTTAACACGATTCAGACCATCTCTTGCATGTGACACTGATGTTAGGTGCCAAAGTTGTGAATTCGATCTTTAAAAATCCTTACTTGATGTGGGTTTTCAGGTTCCACAGCGCTCAGTCATTCATGCTGATTGAGGAAGTTCTGCAGTTGAAGAGCGCTCCTTCTGCGTCACTATAGGTCTAGCACTGTGTGTTCCCCGACTGCAGTTCTGTGTGTTCCCCAATACTGTACTGCATTCTCGGAGACTTTTGTAAAGGAGCGTTTCTTTGTTCCGTGCTCCAGTCTCATATTTAAATCGAGTGCCATTTCCTTTTTGCCTAAAACAGAGGCTATACCAAAAAGAAATATGCAGCATGTACTTTACAGGGATTTGATCAATGGTATTCCCCTGTGTAGTGTATTGCCATAATGGACTCAGGGCGAGTTTGCAAACCACCTTATCACCTTAACATCCCCCCATCACCAGACATGGGCAATTGGTACCCTTACATCCCCATGCCCCCAGACATGGGCACCATGGGTACACTCTTCGTTGCCCTATTGACCACCAGTCCTCACTAAACACAACACACAAACCTGTATATTACAGGAGAGAACCCCAGGTGAGTAGAGGAACCTAGACAGACCTGACCCCAACACCAAACCAGAAAGAACAGTCCCTCTTGTTCACCTATCCTCCACGAACCAACACCCATACCACAAGAAGCAGAATTCCTCCCTATGGCTCTTGTGCGCTCCCCAAACCTACATACCCCTAAGAGCATAACTGCCCCTGTATAGCTTCACCTCCTCCTCGCACTAAAAACATTGCAAGTTTCCCTACAGAACAACACATAAAAAATGAAGGATGCTAATAACAGCAGGACACAGTGATAACAGCTTTGCAAGACTAACAGCCTCACTCTACATGTTGGTGCTAGTGGTCCCCACACTCCAACTGCATCAAACCCCCCTCCCCACATCCCACCCTCACATCATTCCCATCCAACAGACACTGTAGCTTTTCACTGAAAAACTGCACATGTGATCCATGCTGACAATAACAGCAGAATGCAGGAATCACAGATGTGAAAGCCTTTACCCATCTCCCCACCCTCCACATTGCTGCTAATGATCACCCATCACCCTGATGCATACATAAACCACCAGCTCCACACCCCCACCCATTACTGTCCAGCACAGACCTCCGTTTGGCACTTAAAAAATGAGATGAAGGGCACCCATGCATATAACAACTGAAGGGTACAGGGATTACATCTCTGATAGACTTCCCTCCCCAACCCACCATCCACATAGGTGGTAGTGGTCCCCCTTCCTCCTGCTGAACACACACACCCAGCCCCACTGCCACCCAACACACGGTGTCATGCATGCTGATGATAAATGGAAGCTGCAGGGATCACATTTCTGTAACCCTTTACTCTATCACCATTGTCCCTGTTGGTACTACTGGTCCCTCCAACCTCCCACTGCACACACGCACCCCCCACCACCCTTCCTCTGCTGTTACTATAGCACAGAAAGGGCGAGTGCCACAGACCTCCACACTTCCCCCGGACCGCCCGTTGTCCCACTGATACTGGGAGAGTGCAGCTTATTAACAGGGTACACTCCTCTATAAATAAGCTGTGTGCTCACAGCATCAGTAAGATGGCGGACGGACGAGGCTGAGTGTGGAGGGCTGTTCTGCTTGCCATGCTCTGATCGCAGACCAACAAGTCAAGTAACATGATGGGGCATGTGTGCAGTGAGAGAAAGAACAGAGGATCACCGGCACCAACAGGAACAATGGGGAGAATAAAGGCTTACAGAATAGTGATCCCTACGGCCTCAGTTTATTATCATCATGCCTGACTTTTTAGAAAGCCTACAAGGTGTGTCAGACAGCAATTGGTGGGGGGGCACTAGCTACCAGGGAGGGCAAATACTTCTGGGGAACTTTTCAATGATAGCTACCTACTGGGAAACTTTAGTGTCTGGAAAATAGGGAGCGTGAAGGGTGAGCTGGGGTGGCAGCTAGAGAGGACCAGTATCCACCAGGGAGGACTACTAATTATAGCAACACAAGTGTATGTTCCATGCACGGACCCATGAAATCCAGGCACAGAATAATTACAAATGCAACTAAATGCTGGAAATATGTGAGGCAGCTGAACAGACAAGGGCACCATGATGATAACCAGCAACGTGCGTGTGTGTGCATCGGGGGGGGGGGGGGGGCCTTTCAACACAGTAATCAGTACTCCAGCAAATATATAACTGCTTGACTTCAGCAAGTAAAACCTAACATACCAGGACAGATCAGTCAACCTTGTGGGGTCACCCTGGTACGACAGCTGAGAGGAGGGCGCATTCTCCAGACTGCCCTCACTATCATCTTCCTCCATCTCAAACTGATAGGGATGAATCCCTACCTGGCTAAACATCACTGAGAGTTCATCCTCCTCGGACTCTGAGGAATCAGAAAAGTGGTCTCAGGAAGCTCTGTACCTAGCAGAAGAAGTGTTAGGTACAGAAGACTGTGAACTGCTGCTGTAATGACCCACAGAAAATCACTGAGGCAGTGCTCTGCACTGTGATGTCAAAGTACAAGGCATGCTGAATACGGAAGCGGGAGTGCACTCTGCAGCACAGGAGCCTGATGCCGCAGATTTCAAACTTAAACTACTGTAAAAGATCAAAGAGGGTGATTTCACTCAAGTAAGTGCACAGTAATGCTTTGGCATTCCATGTCTTTCAAATGCATTCATTAACAACCACATAGGTAACCAGCCCGGTGGCGCTGAGGGATGAAGCGCTGGATGCCACACCTCGTGCTACGCTGGCGACCTGGGTTCACGGGCGAGCTTGAGTGCCAGGGGTCGGCAGGGGTGGGTTGAGGATTGAGCGCCCGTTGAGGTGCTCTCCTCCCCGGGGAGGGAGGGTTGGGATGGCCCAGCATGCCAGCAGCCCCCAGTGGAGACCAGCGGGCACTGCAGCATGTAGGACAGCACATGATCAGCGTGGCCGGCGCAGGGCAGGGTTGCTGTATGCCATTGTGTGGGGGCATATGCCACACATTGGGGGGGGAGAGATCAGAACAAGGAAAACCCCGGCCCATGGGGTATGCGATGGCACCAGCCCCCATGCCCACAGCCGGGTCCATCCTGTTTGGCCTTTCAGGTTCCTCCGCCTGGGCTCTCACCTGCAGTCGGAATCTACAAGTAAGTACGCCCAAAGAGGAGGGTGTCCCCACCCTGGATGGGATAAGCTGGGGGTGCCAGCTGCAGGAGGAGGGGGAGGAGAGAGGAGGCTCAGACAGGAGGACTTCAGGCAGAGCAGGATCTGGCTGGATGCCGAGAGGTCCCGTGGACGCGACCAGGAGGAAAAGATAATTGTAAAAAAAAACAACCACCCAGGATTGGTGCTCTTAAAGAAGTCCCAAAATGTGTCATTCTTCATCAAGGAAAACAAAGGAGTGGACAACAGTACGTCTCTCACATCTAACACAGCCAAAAGTCTTGAGACAGAGCGGATGAGAATGAGAACAGGACCTGTGTTTCTACTTCTTGTGCAAGGCTGAGGTTGAGACCATGCAGTCCCAGGAATGGATCATCAAGCATGAGTGAGTTTGGACCAGAGGTCCTGGGAAGAGGCCCAAGGGAAAGGTTTAATGACCCATTCTTGGATGCACACATTCAAAGCCAGCCTTCAAAGGTGGATATCGAGCAACCCCATTTCAACACGTGGTTTTCCAAGGTTCAGCGGTCCACTGAGAAACATACATTGCAAGCATCCATGTCGCACTCTGGTCAAGGCATGCCGCACAAGCCGGGTGCCAGTCCATCATAGCCATCTTGTTCCCACAGGGGCAATAATGCAAGATGGACAGCTGTCTTTCTTCAACATGGCCTCTAAAGACTTTCCTTTCAGCACTGAGCAGTAAAATAAAGAACCAAAGACTGCAATACAGTGATGCAGCGACAAAAAATGAAAATTACGTACCTACCGTAATTCTGATCTTTCTGTGTATCTTCACCATTCATCACAGATGGGTACTGGCCGGAGATCAGGACCCCGCGAGAACTTTTTTTTTTTTTTTAAAAAGGGTAGGCGGAGCCGACACAGTATCAGTGCCGCCCTCGAGGCCGACATACTGCGTGGCGCTCGAGGGTTGGCCGTTAGGCTGTGTTGACTCCGCCTGCCTACCAGTTCTGAGTTGCCGGAGAGGTAAGAGGAAGGGATGCAGAGTAGGACAAGAGAGTCCAAGGGACAGAAAAAGGAAAGGAAAAACTGAACTAAAAGGAGAAATAACGACTGAGAGGACAGCAGAGAAGAGATGAGACTAAGGGGATTGGGTAGGGGCCCCAATCTCTGGAAGCGGAAGAAGGGAGGGAAGGGGGGGAGAAATTTAGGAGAGAGTGAGAGGTAACAAGATATCTGAGACCCTTGTCCATCACCAGATTTGTATAGGAACTGCAAGGAGTAGCAAAGCTCTCTGCCAGAATTCAAGGCACAGAATAACTGGCAAATACCCCAGAAGCAGAGTCGGCTATTCTGGAGAAGGACAGGGTACAGGGACTTAATACTCTCTCAGGAAGATGTCTGGTGAAAAAAAGAGTTTTTTTTTTGAAACAGTTGGATGGAAACCAGAAGGAGAACAGGAGGAGGGCAACCACCAACTCCCACCCCATCGGGGTGGAGTCATGTAGTAGAGAAGGAGTGCCGCTCGAGCTGTACTCTTTAAAGGAGAATACCCCCCTGTGTGTCCCTACTTTACCCCGCTCCAAAAGGAGAAGGGGAGCCACAGAGGGAGGGGGACCCAGAGACTGAGGCCCCAGGGGGATGGTGGGCAGGGTTGTGATGAATGGTGAAGATACACAGAAAAATCAGAATTACGGTAGGTACGTAATTTTCATATCTTATCTGTGTCAATCTTCACCATTCATCACAGATGGGTGAGTACCAAGCCCCCCCCAAAGGGGGTTGTTTCCTTTACACCCTAAGGGACAGAGTCCCTTAGCCCTCAGTGGGTGACACACTAAGGGGAGGAACCTTCCGGGACTGAGGAGGCCCGAGAGTGGGGAGAGCGAGACGGGGTCCCCCCGGAGGGGGAAGGAAGCTGCCCTGACAAGCGCCGTCTCGCTCTACGGGAGAAGAGGTAGGTTCCCTGGTGAGCGGAGCAAATCACCCTACGCCGGGCCAAGGGTGACAACCGGGAAAGATGTAGCCACGCCGATCTCCTGGTGCAGATCGCTGTCCCTACAACCCTGGTAGCTACCTCGTTGGCGTCGTAAGATGCCCTCGCTTGGTGCCTTGCTAGCTCCAGGCCACGTGCAGAGAGCGCAATGGCTTGTCTGGTTTGCTCAGAGTCAGGCAAAGTAGCTAGAAACTGACCTAGCGTGGACCACAAGAACCTGTTGTAGGTTGCATAGTGGGCCTGATGAGCGGAACTAGAAAGGAGCAACCATGCTGAGTAGAAGGTCCTCCTCCCCCAAAAATCAAAATCCAAGGAGTCTTGATCCGGGGGCCGGTCACGGTGGAGGACGCGAAGCCCATCAGGGGTGTCCAGATACGTCAAGCCGGACTGCGGATAAGGCATAGAACCTGGAGACTCCGGGGGAGCGCAATACCTCTGGCTGAGGTCCCTAGGGGCAGGAACTCCGGAGAAGGGCCTCTGCCAGAAACGCAAGGACACCTCCCGAAAGGGAGCAGGCCAGGGCAGCACCACAAGGGTGGCCTCGCCAAAATCGCCTAGAAAGGCGTGCGCCGCATGCTCAGGATTGTTAACAGAAGAGGGAGAAAGGTGCAAGTCCTCCAGCATCCTCACGAGGAAGCGCTGGTACTCAGAGAGATCAGCAGCCGGAGAGATGTGGACAGAGGGTCCTCTCCCCCAGAAGAGGGGGATGAGGAGCTGGAGGTCACCATATGTTCCGAGGGTGGCTGCACGGGGGAGGTTGAAAAACCTGGCTGTCCATAGCCCTAACGTAGGCAGGGAACCGAGCAGCCACCGCCCTGAACTGCTCCCAGGTGAGAGGGCCGCTAGGACCAAGAATGCCTGGGAGTGCTGGAGAATGTGGCAGAGGGACAGGGGAAGAGCCGAGAAAAGAAGTCAGCTGACCTCCGCCAGGGCTAGGGAGCGGACCATGAGCACCTGAGGAGGGTGCCCCGGAAGACTCCACAGCTGACAGCTGTACAACCATGTTGGTACTGCCTTGGCTGCGCCCAGAAGAATCCCCCCAGTGAGGCGACCGGGGCCATAAAAGTCCAGAAGGATGGTCCCCTGCCTCAAAAGAATGGGACTCCCTCAAGGAACCGGAAGGGGAAGGGTGGAAATCCGCACTTCGGCTTCGCCCAGGGCCCGGGTGGACCCCAGAGAAAGGCTGGACGCCACCGACCCCACACCCTCGACCCCACAGAGTCCGAGAGAGTCCTCCTCCTCGAGAGGGCCAGCCTAGGTAGCTGGCATCTCTGGGCTGCCCCCGAAGGGGAGACCCAGGGAACAGCACCCTCACCTCCTGCAGGCTTCTCGATGGGCCCCAAAGTGGGTGATCAAGACACACCACTGGAGGGGGTACCACCACCGAGGGGGTCAATGAAACCCCCAAGGCCAGGTTGCAGAGCAATGGTGGCACACACCACTGTCCGCTGGTCAGCACCACTGACCCTAGCCTCGGGGGCCACCTGACTCTCCTCAGTAGGGGGCTGGCTTCCACTCGACGACGAGACCACGGGAGCGCCCTCCTCCGCAGACAACCCCGAAGAGTGTGACTGCCCATCTGACTCCGAGCCCGACTCCGAAGAGGTAGAGTCCGAGGCTGTGAGCCAAACAGTAGGAGGGCGGGCGAAATCAACTTTGCCAGAGGGCCCGGCAGCCAGAGCTGTGTCCGAGACAGCACCCATGCCCTCCGCAACCCTGCAGGCGGGGCTCGCAGAAGGCGCCAGGGCAGCTCGGGCCAAAGTCCCAGAGCCAGGGCCAGACGCGGTGCCGTCAACTCCACTAGCACCGGGGGGTACCAGGGACAGAGACGGCGCCGACAGCAGCCCTAGCAGCAACCTCGGCGCCGGCGACACCGCTTAGGCCCCCTTTGCGCCGCGAGCAGCACCGGGGACCGAAGCAGCGCCGGACGCGGCCCTGAAGGACTCGGCGCCGAACACGGCATCACCGCCCCTCGGCACCGGAGCGCAATCGAGGGATGGCACCGCAGCCGAAGGCCTTACGGGCGCGAAGCCGCGAGGCACAGCACCGTGCTCAACCTCGCGCCCGAGACATGGCGAAAGAAGACGCCGGATCCTGTCCCACGGCGCTGCGAGCAGCGTCGCGAACGGCGTCGACAGGGCCCACGGCGCTAAGCGACGAGTCGGCGCTGACAACGGCGCCAACAGGGCCCACGGCGCAGCGAATGGTGCTGAAGGCTCCAACAGCACCGACCGACGGCATCGAGGACGGCGCCGACCCGGGCCTTCTGAGCCACGGAGCGACACCGTGGGAGCCTTCAGCCCCGAAGGGGCGATTGCCGTGGCGGCGCCTCCCGCCCGCTCCCGGGATGACGCGGGACGGGCCTCCTGCGCCACGGGAGAAGCCTCGGCAATGGCCAGGCTACAAGTAGCCGAGGCTCCCTCCTCCTCGGTCTGTATAGAACTGGGAGGGGACCCAGAGGAAGGGCCGAGAGAGCGCAGCTTGGCCCGACGAGTGCGAACCCTACCCCGAAAGTCGGTGGAGCTCGCCCCACTTTCAACGAGCGCTGTTCGAGGACGCGGTGGTCCATGGAGAAGCAGGCGTCGCACGAATCCATGTCGTGAAGCGGGCCAAGACACGCGAGACACCGGTCATGCTGGTCGGTGATGGAATATTATCGGCCGCACGGGCACCGACGCATGGGGCGCCGACCCGTCTTAGAAGACTTTTTGCCCTCCGATCGAGACATGACCAATGGAGAAAAAAACACCACAAAACAGACTCAACGTCGCACAAATTGAAATAAAAGGAAAGATCTTACCGGCGACGTCGAGTGGAGGGAGAACCCAGAACCGGTAGACGACCGACGGACTGGCGTCGATTTTTCGAGCAGGCTGAAAGGCCTAATTACGAAAAAGCTTCCACGAAGCGGCCTCAGCGGCAGGAGGCGAGAACTGGTGAGCAGGCGGGTCGACACAGCCTAACGGCCAACTCTCGAGCGCCACGCAGTACATCGGCCTCGAGGGCGGCGCCGATGCTGTGTCGGCTCCGCCTACTGTTTAAAAAAAAAAAAAAAAGCTCCCCGCAGGGTCCTGATCTCCGGCCAGTACCCATCTGTGATGAATGGTGAAGACTGACACAGATAAGATCTACTTATTAATTAATAAGATTAATTAAACACCTTAAGGGCATAAACAAGGTGAAAGAGTCTAACATGTTTAAATATAAGAAAAATAGCAGGACAAGAGGACACAGCATGAGATTAGAGGGAGGCCGATTAAGGGGGAATGTGAGGAAATTCTTTTTCACAGAAAGGGTGGTAGATGTATGGAATAGCTTACCACAAGAAGTGGTGGCTATGAATACAGTGCAGGGCTTCAAACAGGCATGGGATAGGCATAAGGGAGCAATACAAATGACTATGAATAGATAGGTCACTGACAGAGCAAAGGCCGATGGCACATTTATAAGGTAGAAAAAGAAATGGGCAGACTGGATGGGCCTTGAGGTCCTTATCTGCCGTCAACTTCTATGTTTCTATGTACTTCAGCATCAACAAGTCAAACTGAGGAGCACTCCCAGGTGTGCTCTTGATGGCAGGAAGAACAGAACTAAGGTTGGTGAGGAAGCCATCAACAGTTATTGGAGAGTGGGCGGCACAACGTGGGGATGCACAGGTGCCATGCCCAGTAGCCACTTCAGGCCCCCTGTCCAAAGCTTTGCTCCAGCAGGGTTCTAGTCCCTACGGCTCAGATCCATAAGTGGGCATCAATGGAAAAAGATTGTTCCTTGGAAGATCAATTAATTAAAAGTTCAATCAAACCCATCCCACAATTAATATATAAATCTTAGTCACAGCTGGATCAAGAATAAGGTATCAAACACAAACAAAGCAGTGATACACAACCTTCAGTATTTCTTGATCTTCCTGGACATAAAGTCTCCACCATTCATTCACACTAATGGGAACTACACCGGGGGCGCTAGGACCCAGCGGATCAAACTTTTTTCAAGAGGGCCGGCGCCAGAGATGGAGCCGTGAGGAGCGTCACCGCGAGCCCCAGCTCGTGCGGTAAAGACTATCTCAGCATCGACCCTCCAACTACCTCAGTTCCTCTTTTCCACCATTGACTGCGCTTCAGTGACTACGTCACTCACCTGCCAGAGTCAAACTTCAAACCAGCAGCTTAGTTTTCAGTTTTTTGTTTATTAGTTTATCTTCGAATAAGTACCGATTATATATTTAATTCTACTTATAACAAGAAAGAAGTCTTCAGCCCTCCACTGACGGAGTCGACCATGAGCGGGTCAGGTGGCAGCAGGGAGACTTCATATGAAAACTGTTCAGTCAGCCGGGCTGGGTCCGGTCTGCCACCCTCTCAGGAGGGGAGGTCTGACGACGGACGGTCCGATACTCAGGGGGATGGGCGGTCCCCCCGAAAGCATAAAAGGAAACAGTCCCACTAATGGCACCGTTCGGCCTCGAGTTCTTCTTCGACACACAGGTCGAAAAAGAAACGGCATCACTCGAGGTCGCCCTCTGGTACGTCTGTGTGTAGACGGTTGGTTATTAGTGTCAGGTGCCGGTCTCCACCTCTGTCAGAGTTGCCGGTTTGTGTCTGTCTCTGGTGACCGACCTCCTCAACACCAGAGCCCCTTCCTGCCTATTGGAGGAGCTTCCTAACAGCAGTTTCACCAGTGGGCTGCTCTTATGGAGCAGTGGGCTCAGAGATTGGTCCAGTTGCTTGAATCGGTCACTCCGAGGCCTTTGGGCCATTCGGAGGAACAGATAGGACGGTTGGGCCTTCCTAGTCACGCGGCGCCTTCTTCGGTGCTGTCGACTTCGCACTCAGGTGTTTTCCCCTCACATGGCTGCGGCACAGGGGTCCACACTGATGCCTCTATCTCCTGCCAGTTTTCCTACTTTTTCTTCAAATCACAGTTTTCAGACCCTTGGAACTCTCTTGGCGCCATCCGCAGCTCCGGAGGCTCTGTCCACGGTGCCAAGGAGTCTGTCGGTGCCATCCGAGGCGCCGCAGGCTCTGTCAGCACTGTCCAAGGTGCCGCGGGCTCTGTCAGTGCCGTGGCATCTGTCGGCACCATGTGCTGGGCCATTTTCGATGGTGCTGCCCTCCTTGAGCTTGGCACCATTTCTTTGTCAGCACCGAGGCTTGGTGTGGCAACGCCTGGTCTCCAGAGGTTCTCGACTCCGATTCTTTCCTCTTCTGTTTCTTCCTCCTGATTTTCACTCCTTTCCTGTCCATACATTCCTCCTGGACTGTCAGGAGATGATCTTGAACCTGACTCAGATCTTTGACTGGGTGACGATGTTGATCACACTGCCTTAGGAGCAGGGATCAATCCTTCTACAGAGCCTGTGGTCAAAGACCTTTCCTTTAAGTCTCTGCTTAAAAATTTTAATTCTACTCTTTCTCTCCAGACTACAGAAATCAATCCTGGGAAGCTTTTAAGACTCCATTACCTCCATGTCCCGAGATCCGTATGGATTTAACACCTCTGTACAGCCCTCTTCGAGACCCTCTCTCAGATGGTGGAAGAATCCGCTCTCATACCTTCCATGGCTAAGTCCATAGATAGGAAGTATGCCTCCCATGGGTCGCCCCATATTGGCCTCACAAGCCTTGCAGATCCCACTGTAGTCTCGGCAGAGAATGATAAGGCTGTCCTTCCTCAGGCATCTACAGCCCGACCTATTAATAAAAAATCTCGCAAGACAGACACCTTAGGTAAGAGAGTCTTTGCTGCCTCCACCCTGGGTATGCGTATTGCCAGCTACCAGGGCTAGTTTTCTCAGTATGAGTATGTTCTCTGGCATTCGCTCAAACAAATGGTAGACACTCTGCCCAAATCGGAAGTTAATTCGGAGCTACTTCAGACCGTAACCAGGGGCACTGAGTCCAACAACCAACAGGTTAAAGCTGCAATTGACGCTTTCGATACCGCTTCCTGAGCGGCGGCAGCTGGCATCTGCACCCGTTGCCATTCTTGGCTATGTACTTTGGGCTTCACGAATGATGCCCAGCAGCAGGTCATGGCTTTACGATTTGATGGTATGTATCTGTTCAGGCCCCAGGTGAAACAAGCTCTGGAGGCCACACAGAACACTAGGTCTGCCATTAAGATGGCCAGACCTGCACCCACCCCCTCCCAGGGGGGTACCAACAAGCGTCAATTTCACAACCGTCAGTCAGTCCTTTCAGGGCAGAGGCAGAGAATTTTTAACAAAACCATCTCAACCACAAAGAAAACGTAGCAGAAGGCACAAGGTCCCCAAAGCGCTCAGTGCCACCTTCTGAGTTTCTGGCCCAGGTCCCACCTCAACTGTCCGAGGGGACCTCCTCAGCGGTGGGAGGACATCTGACTCAGTCCTACAACCAGTGGAAATCCATAACATCAGACAAATGGGTCCTCCGGTAATCAGCAAGGGTACTCGCCAGTCTTTCAGAAACCCCTCCGGATCATCCTCCCAAATGACAGCCCAAGTTGTCGACAGTACAGTCAGACCTTCTTGCTTCCAGGTACAAGGCCTTCTGAACAACAGGGCAGTTAGAACTAGTTCTGCTGGATCAATGAGACACAGGTTTCTACTTCCATTACTTCCTGGTCCCGAAGAAAACTGGTGGCATGTGCCCCATTCTGGATCTCAGAAAGTTAAGCAAGTTCCTTCACAAGGAAAAGTTCGAGATGATATCACTATATACCCTGCTACCTTTGGTCATCAACACAATTGGCTAGCCTCCTGGACATGCAGGATGCCTACCAACACATCCCTATACACCCACAGCACCACAAATACCCAAGGTTGGTGGCATTGGGTCAACACTATCAGTTCAGATTCCTGCCCTTTGGGCTATCCTCAGTGCCTCAAGTTTTTACAAAGTGCAATTCTAGCGGCGCATCTCAGAAAAATTGGAATATGAGTGTTCCCATACCTGGACGACTGGCTCCTAGCAAGTCCCTCCAGAAAAAAAGACTCTGGATGCTGTGGCCATGGTCTCAGACTTCCTCATGTCCATGGGAGTCCTGTTAAATCTCGACAAGTCACAGTTGCAGCCCTCTCAGAACCTCCTCTTTATAGGAACCCTTCTGGACACCTCCTGTGCGAAGGCTTTTCTCCCAGAGGACAGAAGGAGTGATATCTTACAGATGGTCTAATACATCAGAGAAAACAGCTCAGTTCGAGCTATCTCGATGCAATGGATACTGGGTCTCATGGCATCCTCGGTGTTCACTGTACCCTTAGCTCATCTCCACATGAGAACCTCTCAGTGGATACTCAGTACTCACTGGTCCCCAACCACTCACCCTCAGTTCTTTCCCATCAAGGTGACAGAACCTCTGAGGAAGTCACTAGCCTGCTGGTCACAGGAGGACAACCTTCTGGGTGAAACCTTGCCCCTCTGGATAATCAGATCTCCATTACCACAGACGTATTTCTGATGGGTTGGGGAGCTCATTGCCAGAATCTCCACACCGAAGGTACATGGACTCAGGACAAGTCCCAGCTTCACATAAATTTCCTGGAAATGAGAGCTGTCCTCTGTGCAGTCCAGGCCTTGAAGTACATACTCTGTTACAAGAACATTCTCCTTCAAATGGACAACAAAGCAGTGATGACTTAACCATCGTTCAGTCACTCTTCAAAGAGTGGGGAACTCCAGACCTGGACCTTTTTGTGTCCCCACTCAACGCAAAACTGCCTCTCTTCTGCTCCAGAAATCCAGGACCTGGCATTTTCTGTCAGGATGCGTTCAGGCTGCATGTGGACAAGACATTTTCTATACACCTTCCTCCTCTTCCCTAATTCAGAGGGTACTCAAATTGGAGTCTCAGGGAGGCAGAATGATTCTCACTGCCCCTTTTGGCCTCGACAGATATGGTTCCGCTGCTCAACAGTCTGTCAGAACCCCCGAGGACACTCTCCTTCAGACGAACCTTCTGACCCAGGGTCCCGTGGTCCATCCCAATTTGAGGTCGCTTCACCTTCACGCTTTGCTCCTGAAGAGACAGAGGTGAATAGGTTCAATGTTTCTAGGGGTTTCAGATATCCTTTTGGCTGCATGTAAGCCAGCCACTAGAAAACCCTACACAGCCAAATGGAAGCTGCTTTCTATCTGGTGTGCAAAATCCTTATGGAACCCTTTTTTCTGCCCACCAAATAAAGTCTTAGAGTATATTTTAGACATCTCAAATACAGGTCTGCAGTACTCCACAGTCAAAGTTAATCTTTGTACCATTTCGGCATATCATGAGCCGGTACTTTCCATGTCACTGGCTCAGTTACCTGTAGTTAAGAGGTTTCTTAGGGTTATTCTGCATACTAGACCTCCTATCAGACGTCCAGTCGCAGCCTGGGACATTAACCTTGTACTAGACATGCTTACTCGCAAACCTTTCGAGCCTCTAGCTACTTGCGACTTGAAATTCCTCACTTGGAAAACGGCCTTCCTGGTGGCCATCACTACGGTCCGTAGAGTTTCTGAAATACATGCATTGGTCACAGACCCCCCCAATACACTGTGTTTCACAAGGACAAAGTAGTTCTTAGGACTCATCCTAAGTTTCTCCCTAGGTTGTCTCAGAATTCCATCTAAACCAACCTTTAGTCCTTCCTACCTACTTTGCGAACTTCCGGAATGAAAGGGAGCGTACCCTTCATTCACTGGATGTTAAGAGAGCACTGCGATTATATCTAGATAGAACAAAAGAAATTTGCAAGGCTCAACAACTTTTTGTTTCCTTTAACGGGACCTGGCTGGGTCAACCTGTCGCTATTAGATGCATTTCAGCGTGGCTGGTGGCATGCCCTCGCCACTGCAATTCTATGGCACAGGTCAAGCTGGAAGGCAGATTATACGCCACTCTACCAGAGCAGTTGCGGCATCTCGGCGGAAATCCATAGCATTCCCGCTGCAGATATTTACAATGCGACCACTTGGAGCTCAGTGCATATGTTCGTTGAGCACTACTCTGGATGTCCATGCCAGACTACATCTGTCATTTGGCAGGACCATACTTAACGGACTTCTGTCCTAGGTATGTGAGCTCTTTATTTCCTGCCGCCCATCTTGGGGATTATTAGCTCAGTACTCTCCATTAGGGTGAATGAATGGTGGAGACTTATGTCCAGGAAGATATGGAAATTACGTGCCTACCGTAATTCTTGATCTTTTGGATGAAGTCTCCACCACTCATTCACATGCCCACCTTCCATCCCCTGGGCTCACTTCTCTTGTTTTGGTCTTCACCCTCAATGGCTGGGCTGTGAAGACTTTATTGTTGACCTTTCTTGCGGGTCATTTGGACTATCTTATGTCCAATTTTTAGGTTAGTCCTTCTAGGTTAAGTTACGCTGCACCTCCTTGGAAAAAAGGTACTGAGACAGTTGGAGGTCAGCGCCAAGATAGTCTTTACCGCACGAGGCAGGCTCATGGTTGCACGCTCAGCGGCTCCATCTCTGGCGTCGGCCCTCTTGAAAAAAGTTCACTCCCGCTGGGTCCTAGCACCTCTGGCGAGTTCCCATTAGGTGAATGAGTGGTGGAGACTTCATCCAAGAAGATCAAGAATTACGGTAGGTACGTAATTTCCATTTTTGTATGCCTATCATTGCTTTTGTTGGCATTTTCAAGACTAATTCCCAATCCATATATCACTCAGGTCTATAAGGTCCCATTTATGCTATTAAATCTTTTAACAATCTTTTAGCTATTAAACATTTCACTAGGGATCCTTGTGGAATAGAAACATTACTAGAATTCTTGAATAAATTATTGAATCCTTTACCTCATCATGTTATCACCTACTGTATCTTTATCTACTATATCTGGTTCTCTCCTCCACTTCAAATTATTACTGGAGTAAAGCAATGTAGCAACTCCATTCCTTCTACCTAATGTTTAGTGGAATAATACACCTGGAAAATTAAAATCACTTTTGTTTTTTATGTTCCTTGTTTGAGAGTTGTCTCTTGAAAGAAAATGGCATTTGGCTCATGTTTCAAGGCCAATGCCTAATCTTTCCTTTTACTATATTATGCAAGCCAGTACAATTTCATTGCATCATTTCACTCTCTGATGGTCATTGCTAATTCTTGAAATCAAGCATCTTTTGTTTGACTAATTCATATCTACAGCAGGACTGTTCATTCTTTAGTGTATTACTGAGTATCTGTTTAGGATACTGTATTGTTAAATAAGACTTTTTTCAAGAGACAAAAAATATTGTACATGATGAATTTCTGTACAAAATTACCTTGTAAATTCAAGTACATTTAGCAGTTCATATCTTTCTTCTTTTCCAAGCTGCAATAAAAAGAGAATATTTCTGTAAGAAGATAAAAGGAAAGTTATGTATTATAACTCTTGGTCTTCATGAACATCTTCATAGGACCGTGGTACTGGTCTTGGGAGCGGGGTATCAGGACCCTGCAGAAGCAAACATTTTGAGTGGGGTGCCAGTGACTGTATCAGCACTGGTGCATGCACAACACCCTGCACTTCAGCCAATAACTGTCACCAGAGCCTTCGCTGCAGCCTCAGTTCTGTTAGCAAGTAGAAAGAAATAAGAATCGTGTAAAATTAAAAGAAAAGGAAAAGGGATACAGACATGGAAAATGGACCAAATAAATCCAAATTACTGGCAACTATGCACGGTCATGCATTTGGGAAAGAAAAACTCTGGTCAGAGTTATTACATAAACGATTAGCCACTGAGAATAACAACTGAAGAGAGGGACTTAGGAATATTAGTCACCCAAGACATGACATTTTCATCACACTGTAGGAGCATTACCCAGAAAGGAAATAAGGTTCTGAACTGTATTTTCAGGCACATTCCTCCTAGGGACAGAAATGTTATGATAACCGTGTATACCTCCCTAGTAAGACCTATCCTGGAGTATGGATCCCAGGTCTGGTCACCTTATGAAAAGGGGGATGCTGCCATGCTAGAGAGGGTACAGAAAAGAGCCACAAGAAGGATTAAGAACACGGAAAGACTAGATTATAACACCAGATTTAAGGAGTTAAAACTCTTTTCATTAGATTACAGAAGGAAATGTGGTGACGTGTCTGATAAATAAAGCCTGGTCAGATCATGGGATTATACTGGGTTGGAAGCCAGTGAAAATGTATATGACATGATCACATCCCCTACGGATGAAGGCCAGAGCTCCCAGACTAGTGAGAACTAAGAACTGGCTAAATCAAAGCGTGGTCTATGAATTGAACAAAGTCCCACTGGAGGTGGTGGGCAGTGGTACCACACTGACATTTAAAAAAGACTTGATAAACACTATCAGACTGGGATTTTACACTAAATTAACCCTGGCGAGCACAATGGATGAAAGTCTAAGCAGCTCTTTAATTCACCTATGTTACTTATGCAACTAGAAAGAGTTTCCTTCTTGAGGTATTGCCTCCTCCCCCAAAGGGTCAGTACATAGCCTGAAATGAGGAATCTTGAGTCACGGCCATATTCCTAGTGTGACCTAGGGTGAAGGAAGAATAGGCAATAACTGCAACTTTGCTGCCCAACGTTCTTATGGTACAAGTGAACATATTCAAGGGTGACCTGCTATATACGGAGGAGGCCAGGACAGCATGAAAGTCCCAGACTACGAGGCAATCAAAAAATATATGCACTTTACCCCATTCACATGGACACTGCTGATGTTCGGAGAACAACAGATGTGCATACCAACTAGTCTGGTTGTCACATGGCACAAACAAGGAGGGTAAATCACTATCAAAAATCTGACTGGGCCCTAGTAAGTGAGGGAGGCTATTAATGCTTTCCTGACTCAAAACAAAATAAGAAATAAACAGCACACTCCCTCAATAGCGTATTCTCTAGGGGGGGTATGGTGGTAGTAAGAAACCACCCTGTCGTGAGATGCATGGAAACTAAAAAGCTAAAAAGAATGCAGCATAAATGCAACTAAACCAAATGAGTAAACATCAAACACTGCTGCTACAAGGTAAACAGAAATGGAGACCAACATAAGAAAGAAACATATGATGAAAAAAATGTATTATTAGACCCATACAGTGGTGCTCAGTATCAGTTCTGAGATCTAGAGGCCATGCTGGCCAGAAGACATTTTGTCAAGGCTACAAGCATAAGAAAAAGTTGGGGCATGGAAAAACCCGAACAGACGCGTAGCACAACATATCTCTGTTAAACCAGGAAAGAAGGCCCTGAGAAATAAATGCCTCCATAAGTTGAATCCAGAGTAGGCGCTAACCAGCAACTGACACCATGGGGACCCAACACAAAAAGGCTGGTCAAAAGTTGAGCAACATGGGGATGGGAAAGATAGAACAGTTACGTAAGAACTTACCGTAACAGTAGATCTTAGAGAGGAGCTCTTGCAGCAGGTATTACCAATAGGACTAAGGATGCAAGACATTAGGACCCCACGGAAAAATCTTCAAGTTAGCAGTCTGTGGCAGGCAGGGATCGCCCCAGACGTTGGCTCCGCCCAACATCAGGCATGGTAAAAAGGGGGCAGCCCCCGGCACCATCTCAGTTCTCCAGCCAGAGACCAGGCCGAAGTAAATGGAGAACCGAGCAGGATCTCCCCTACCCTAAAGAAGGGTAACAACGGTAATTCCTGGGGGATGGTAGGTGAGAAAGCCACCTGCTGCAAGATCTCCTCTGGAAGGTCTACTGTTATGGTGAGTTCTTATGTAACTGTACTATCTGACTTCGAGGGAGAGCTCTTGCAGCAGGTTTTACCGATAGGACTGAGTCCCAAGCAGTACCTAGAGATAGGCCCAAGTCTGACGGGTGGGGGAAAAAACAAACAGCTGAGAAGCCTCAAGAGAGCAGGCCCTGTAGGATGGCTAGTCCGAAACCTGCTCTTCTCCTGGAGGCAATGTCCAGACTGTAATGCCTAATGAAAGTGTGGACTGTGCTCCATGTCGCGGCAGCGCGCAGAGGTCTGCCGAGGACACATTCCTCAATGAGGCAAAAGAGGTAGCCACAGCTGTGATGGAGTGGCCCTAGACTGAGCTCGCCAAGGGCTTACCATGGTGCTGGTAACAAAAGGAAATGCAGTGGACTAACCACCAGGTTAGTGTCTGCCTGGTGACATGAGCCCCTGTCTTCCTGTGAGTGAAGGAGACGAACCACTGGTCCGTCTTCCTGAAAGAACTGGTTCGGTAAATGTAATAATGTAGAACTCTGTGAACATCCAGAGTATGCAACAATGCTTCCCCTCTATTGGAGAACTCTGGAAAGTAAACTGAAAGCTGGATGTCCTGGTTCAGCGTCAATTCGGACACCACCTTCAGTAAAAACTTGGGATTCGTACGCAGGGCCACCCTGTCCCTAAGAAACACAAAATAAGGCTCCTGGTACGTAAGGGTCTGAAGCTCAGAAACCCTCTAAGCAGAAATAACAGCAACTAAAAATAATGCTTTCCAAGAGAGAGAAAGCGAAGCTCGTAAGTCGCTGCTGGTTCGAAGGGAGGCAGGGTGAGCTTATCGAGAACAAAAAGGAGATCCCAAGGGGGAACAGGGTCCCCTCTCGGGGGTCTGATATGCAAGACACCTCGCAGAAAGGTCTTGCACACATTAAGCTGTGCCAGAGTCTTCTCCCTGAATGGTGCATGATAGGCTGATAAGGCACACAGGTGCACCTTAATGGATGAGTAGCTCAAGCCCAGGTCTAAAAGGTGGAGAAGGTAGTCTAGCATATGCCTGACTGGACAATCCAGAGGATCTAAGGAATGTGCTGTTGCCCAGAGGCAGAAACTCTTCCACTTCATGGCACAGGTTGCCCTTGTGGAGGGTTTCCTTGTTGCTACTAAGACCTCAGTTACCCTGCTTGACACTCATAACCTCTTTACTAGGACTGCACGAGCCAGGCATGCAAATGAAGAGAGTGCAGAGCAGGATGGACGAGCGCCCTCGTCCTCTGAGAGAGAGCAAGTGAGTGGAGAGGGGCACTGCATGGGAGGCTCTGTGGCCAGTTGCTGTAGCAGTGATACCAGCTCTGTCGAGGCCAAAGAGGAGCTCCCAGAATCATTCTGGCCTCTTCTGTCTGCAACTTGAGCAGGACTCTCTGAATGAGAGGGAAAGGAGGGAAGGCATACAGACACCTCCCTGTCCAGGAGAGGGACAAGGCATCTCACCAGCAAGCACCAGGCCCCGGATCTAGCAAGCAAAAATCTGGCAGTTTGGTATTGCACGGGGACGCAAAGAGGTCCAGCTTTGGTCAGTCCCAATGACTGAAGAGGTCGTCTGCGACTTCCTTGAGCAACTCCCACTCGTGGTTCAATGACCAAGAGTGAATTACACTGTCGGTGAGAACATTCTGGCTTCCGGGCATGTGCAATGCCGTGAGATCCAGATGGTGTTCTACTGCCCAGTCCCAAACTATCATGGCCTTCCTGCATAGGATATATGACTGAGTGCCCCCTTGCTTATTGATATATTAGACAACTGCGGTATTGTCTGACTGTACCAAGAGAGGACCCCTGGATACCTGGTCCTGAAAAGCCCAGACGGCATACAGAACGGCTCTCATTTTGAGAACTTTGATATGAAGAGCCCGCTATATGGGGGACCAAGCTCCTCTGGTCCTGTGAGTCCCTAGATGAGCCCCCAACCTGAGTTTGAGGTGTCTGTTGTCAGAGTTTGCGACGGGCATGGTCTCTGGAAGGAGACTCCTTTCTCAAGATGCAAAAGGCAGAGCCACCACTGGAGAGAACGACGGATCGCCGCTGAGACCCGAATTGGGTGATCTAAGTTGTCCACCTCCTGATCCCACTGGACCTTGAGGTGCCATTGCAGAATCCTCATGTTCAGCCTGGCGAGAGGTACTGCAGCTATGGTGGCCACCATGTGGCCTAGTAACTGCAAGATTACCCTTGCTGGAAGAGAAATTGCTGCCTGAACCCTGCGGGCTAGGTCCATCAGATGGCCTGCCCTGTCTGATGACAGGAAGGCTTTGCCCTGGGTAGTGTCCAGGACTGCTCCAATGTACTGAAGCCACTGGGAGGGCCAGGGTTGTGATTTCGGCCAGCTTACAGTGACACCCAGGGAGAGAAAAAAGGTCCTTCGTTTCTTCCAGGGCCAAAGCTAACTGGTTTGCTGACTGGGCCGAAATAAGCCAGTCATCCAGGTAAGGGTAGACGAAGTGGGCTTTCCTCCTCAAGACTGCCACGACCACTGCTAGGCACTCGCTGAAAAGCCTGGGTGCCGACGAAAGGCCGAAGGGCAAGACCCTGAACTGATGGTGTTCATCTTGAAAGCAGAAGCGAGGAAACCTCCTGTGCAAGGGCAGTACCTTGATATGCATGTGGGTGTCCTGCATATCAAGGGAGCATAACCAGTCTCCCTGATGAAGGAGGGGTAACAGGCTTGCCAATGTCACCATTCTGAATCTCTGGTATCTGATAAACAGATTGAGTTGGCAGAGATCCAGTATGGGACGAAGATCTCCCATTTTCTTGGGAACCAGGAAAAACAGGAGTAGAAGTCTGTGCCCTACTGGGTCGGTGGAACCGGCTGAATAGCCTTCTTCTGAAGGAGGGACTGTATCTCATCTGCCAGAAGCCAGGCATGGTCAGGTGAACAATAGGGGGGGGTGGATTGTCCGGGGATGCTGAGAAACTTGAGAAAGTAACCCCTCTGAATGGTTTCTAACACCAGTTGGTCCGAGGTAATACTGGACCATTCTGCAAGGTAAAGGAAAACCTCCCTCCTACTGTCTCATTCTGCATGACCCAAGGATGAGGAGGGCTTGCAGCAAGTTAAGGCTGTGGAGGGGTTGGGCCTGGGCCGGAGCTTTGGGTTGCTTGGGGCACTCGGCACCTTGAGGGACAGGATGACCGCACCTCTTGAACCCCTTTCCTTGGGGTTGCTTGCTCGCTGTCTTGCTGTCCCTGACCTTTATGAAAGGGCCGACAAACAGGGACCTTGAGGTTCTGACTCATACATATGAACGTCGGCAACAGCCTTGCGTGAATCTTGTAGCTTTTGATGAGTGACTCTGCCTCCTGTCCAAACAATACTGGGCCCTGGAAGGGAGCATCCAGTATGGAGTCCTGAAGGTCAGGGCGAAAACCAGACACCCTAAGCCAAGAGTGCCTCCTCAGACAGATTCCCATGGTGGCCGCACGGGAAGCCATGTCCACTGAATCATAAGAACAACAGAGGACGTGCTTGTCCACGTCCATTCCGGATTGGACGTAAGCTAGGATTTCATTCTTACTGTCCAAGTCAGGCAGAGTTTTAACCAGTTCCATGGTCTTTTCCCACAAAGACTGTTGGTAGGGGACCATGTGGGCCATAAAGCTCAGCGAGCGGATAGAACCCGTGGCTGAAGAATATACCTTTCTGACCCATGATCCAATTTATTGGACTCCAGATCAGGGGGCTGGGCGCTCAGGTGCTTGGGCTGGCTGACACGGCCGTGAGCAGCTGCCAGCACCAAAGAGTCTGCCTTAGGTTGCTCCCCCAAGAAAGGTTCCTCGTTGGGGGCTTTATAGAGTCTGTCTACCTTTTTAGGTACAGCCGAGCTGGATGATGGTTTCTGCCACGTAAGTCTGGTGACGTCCTGGAAGGGTTCCACCAACGGTGGGATAACTAGAGGTTTGGGTTCTCTGGACCCCAGAAACTTACCTAGCTGCTTCCATTCTGCGTCCAGTTCCTCAGTATCCCACTCATAAATAGACTGTATATGATGCATAATGTCCAGGAATGTGGGGTCGTCCGGGGACCTGGGCGAGTTCCTGGGGTCCTGGGGATGAAGGAGGAAAACGTTCCTTGTCTGAGGAATCCGAGGAAGAAGGGCTCGCAGCACCGTCATCCAAGGAGGTTGGTTGCCCGCTGGAGGAGGGGACCAGGGATGAGTGTCTTCTCCTCCGTTTGCCTTTTAGATCTGGTGTGGGGGGGGGGTCACCCTCATCAGGTTTCTCAGGAGGTGGAGGGGGTCCCATTGGAGGCTCCCTAGGAGGAGGGTCAGGGGGTCTGTACAGTAGGTCCCCTTTGACCGTATTCTACCAGGTCAGAAAAAAAGATCCAATGTCCGGCAAGGGGACGACAGGCAGGGCAGGCGTCGGATTCAAGGGACTGGGCGTCTGCAGATCTTGAGGATCTGGTGCCTGGTTAGGGGAACACCCTTTGGCTGTGTCCGTCTGTTGCTCAACATCTGTGTCCTTGGGGAACCCGGCATCTGAAGTGGGAGGGGGACCCTCAGGCAACCGACCCTCTGAATGTGGGTCAGGCGTCCGTATGTCATCCGGCGACAGCCTTCGATCTGGCATCAGGGCCTGAGTCACAGGAGAGGGCAACCGGCTCAAGGGGCTCTTGTCGGCTGGGAGCGGGCATACCTTGGGTGGAGGTGGAGGAGGAGGAGGCGGCGTCCGATTGCGAATGGCCTGCTGACACCTGTCCAAGTCGTCCAGTCATTTGCGTTTCTTGGGACAACCCGCCGGGCTTATGGCCAGAGTCTTTAGGCCTGCCAGAGAGTGACTGCCCTTCTTTGATCGACCCAGTTGAGGATTTGTGGGGTCGGTGGGCCAGGGAAGGCTGGGCGGACAAACACCCGGAGGAAGAGGAAGATGGCTCCCTGTGCTTACCTTGAGAAGAGGAGGGAGCAGACTTTGCAGATGTCCCTGCAGGAGTCAGAGGGACTGAACCCTGTGATTGGGTAGAATAGGACCCAGTCCAATTCAGCATTTATATAGCGCTTTTCATACACAGTATCCCAAAGCACTTTACAAGCAATGCTAGACTGGTAGTGAAGTGACTGAATGTGGGGTGGCGGCCATATCACACATCATCACCCACACAAAGCCTGGATAATTGCATGACCCGGTTTATGGGAAGGGGAATGTTGGCCAGGACACCGGGAATGTTCCCTGCTCTTTTGCGAAAAGTGTCCTGGGTTCTTTTACTACTACCTGGACACCCACCGGGACAACACCAGGATGGGCAGAAGGGACCTCGGTTTAACGTTTCATCCGAAGGATGGCACACCTCAGCAGTACAGCACCCCCCAATATTGCACTCGGATGCCAGCAATTTTTAGATGCAAGTCCAATCTCGGTGTGGGAGGAGAACCCACGACCTTCTGGTCAAGAGGCGGATGTGCTACCAACTGAGCCATGCTGACACCTGGAGAACGTGTTAAATGCAAGGATCTTTCCTTTTCTGTCTCTTCTCTGTCTGGTTGCACAACCAGAGTTTCCCTGTGAGACCTCGGACTTGATCAACCTGAACAGTCTCGCAATTCTTTGCCTCTCACTGTCTCTCAGTTTTCTCTTGCTGTCTGTTTTTTAACTCCCTTGTATATCTAGATCTGCTAATATCAAAGTATGTGCAAATCATTGTATGAAAATGTAACCGATAATGGGATCACTTTTGTTTGGAAAATATATAGTATTACTGTTCAAATACATATATTTATAATTTGAGATGATTGTAAACTCTAGCAGTTACCTGAGTGCAAATGTTGAGCCTTTTGCAAAAGCTGCAGGGGCCTCAAGAAGCACACTGTATTCTAGCAGCTCCTGAAACTTACAAGGACAGGATGTTTGCTAAGGATGGGGGTTGAAAAGACTTATAACAGAGCTAAGCTGCTACTGCAAGACAGATGACAAGAAAAAGGGACACAGAGACTGAAGGAAGATTTTATTTTATTTTGTCTCTGTACATAGTTATTATGAACAAGTTTATAATTTTTTATGTTACTGCTACTGTAAAATGTTTTTGGTGGATTCCACCACTGCTCCTGGTTTTCCCTATGCTTCCCGACCTGTGCCTCGATGACAGATGGCATCAGCAGTTGGATTTATGCTGTGCATACACTAAGACAGGAGTTTGTGCGTAGGTACTGGACATAGTACCAGGGAAGCACAGAGGAAGATATGGATTCTGCAGCAGCAAGTCCAGGAGTGATTACCAGGAGAATGGCAGCCAAACTAACAGGCACAGAAGTCCAGTCTGAGATTGTACAGCCAGCACAAGTTATGGAAAAAGAACAGGCAGTGACAGAACCTAAAAGCTTGATGGACTTTTTCAAATGGTGGGCTATACAACAAAAAGAGACTGAGATGCAGAGAGAAATAGAGATTCAGTGTTTACAAGCACAGAGGAGAGAAAAGATGCAGCGACAGAAGCAGCGATGGCTGGATGCCTTGCAAGCTATCAAAGGCAGAGGATCCAGCACAGACCCAGATGAGCAACAAAATACAAGCAACTTAAAAGCCATTAAACTTACTAAGTTGTGTCCCTCAGATGATATTCAGACATACCTGACAACCTTTAAAGAGTTGCCACAGCCTGCCAGTGGCCAAAGCAGCAATGGACAATCAGATTGGTAGCACACCTGACAGGGAAAGCCCAACTTGCCTACAGCAGTATGGACACTTCACAGTCAGAAAACCATGACCTGGTGAAAAGCGAAATCCTGAAAAGGTATGTCATCTCTGGAGAGACCTACAGGCAGAGATTTCGATCTCTACGGTACAACTCTGTCGACAATCCTCGAGAAGCCTTCACCCGACCTAGAGAACTCCTGACGAAGTGGATCCAGCCAGAGAGCAAAACAGTCCCACAGATCATCGACACATTTGCCTTGGACCAATTCATCAACATCTTGCCTAGAGATGTGCAGCTCTGGGTAAAGGAACACCGACCAGAGAGTGGGGAAAAGGCTGTTTCTTTGGCTGAGGACTACCAAATGGCCAGACAGACACCACAGCAGCGAGGTAACAGCCAAGCACTGGTAAAACACTATTTTTCCCATTTAAACTCCAAGCCTGATAAGAACTCTGGTGGGGGTAACAAATGCATGCCCAAAGATGTTATTCTGCTATAACTGTAATGAGCCAGGCCATTTTGCAAGAAACTGTCATGGTAAGGAGAGTACTACTGGAGCTGATTTGTCCTTGGCAAACTGGGGCAAATACTTAACAGATGTGAAGGTGGGGGATAAGACTGTGAAGGGACTCATTGATTTGGGAAGCAGGCAGACCCTAGTGCATATTAAAGTGCTGGGAAAACACTGCGCAAAGGGACCAGGTACTGGTGTCATCTGCATCCAAGGGGACACTCAATACTATCCCACCATTCCAGTGACTGACTATTAAGGGTGTTTCACACCAAATGAAAGTGGTGGTAGTAACAAAGTTACCTGTACCTGTGATTATTGGAAATGACTTTCTAGAGTTTACTGAGTTCAACAAAGAGGGAGTAAATCCTGATGTTTCAGCAGCCATGGTGACAAGAGCTCAGGCAAAGAAAATTTCAGACAGTGGGGACACTTTTCGTTTCAGTGATTTTGATTCGGACTTGTTTGAGCACAGCTCCAAGATCTGGAAATCCAAGAAAGAAAGACGAAGCCTGAAGAAACTGTGGCAGCAAATGAATGACGGACATAAAGGGTTAAAATATGAAAATGCTGAAACTAAATTAACTGATTGTGATTTTCTTTCAGAACAAGCAAACGATGCTTCTCTCCAGGGTTATTTTAAGCAGCTGGGGGTAAAACCAAAACAGGATGGACCAATGTTTAAAAAATGTAATGGGTTACTGTACAGAGTTTGGGTTAAACCTCAGACACAGGAACAGACAGAACAACTGGTTATACCACAGAAGCATAGAACAGTTATTACAGATAGCACATGATAGTCCTATAACTGATCACTCAGGGAGGGATCGCACCCTTGCCAGATTGCTACATAGATTTTACTGGCCTGGAATTCATGAAGATGTTGCTACCTATTGTAATTCTTGTACTGAGTGTCAGAAAGTAGCCCCAGTCAGTAAACAAGAATTTGTCAATGCCGAACGTTCGCTTGCAGGTATTTGCAGTGGTGTTTGGCATGTATGGTGCTTTACCCTAATGCCCTGTGCAATTGCTGGTATTTGCACAATAAATTGTCAGCATGACCTTTTTGTTACCCCCATTGTGCGCTTCATAGGCGGAAACACGTTTGGGCAGGAGGTGAAAATGACAGCTGTACTACTCATAAGGAAGTGTGGTAAAATGGCAATGTTGAAAATCTGGAGTGGAAATATTGAAAATTCGAAGCTAGGAGCGTTGTGGAACTATGCAATGGCATGCTCGAAACAGTCATTGTTAGAATTTTTCACCAAATTTTCAACACAGCCATTTTAAGACTCTCGCTCATGAACAGTGCCACTGTGATTTCTTAATGTGTCCCATACAATGAGTTCGCGACACGGACTGCGCCATTGTGCGCCATGGGCGAAACCCGCTTTGGGCAGGATGTGAAAATGACAGCTGTACTGCTCATGAGGAGGTGTGTAAAATGCCAATGTTGAAAATCTGGAGGAAATATTGAAAATTAAGAACCCACGAAAATAGCAAGTGGGAACTGTGCAAATACACGCCAGAAACAGTCATTTTTAGACTTTTCATCAAATTTTCAACATTGCCATTTTAAAACCTCTGCTAATGAACAGCATCACTGTGATTTTCTTACTGTGTCCCATACATTGATTTCGCGACAACGACCGCGCCATTGTGCACTACATGGGCGGAAACACGCTTTGGGCAGGATGTGAAAATGACAGCTGTACTGCTCATAAAGAGGTGTGGTAAAATGGCAATGTTGAAAATCTGGAGTGAAAATATTGGAAATTCGAAAACTTACGAGCATGCGATGGAAATGCACAACGCACGCTCGTAAAGCAGTTATTTTTAGGAATTTTTTCACCAAATATTCAGCACAGCCATTTTAAGACCTCTGCTCATGATCAGTGTCACTGTGATTTTCTTAATGTGTCCCATACATTGAGTTCGCACACCGACTCGCGCCATTGTGCGCTACATGGGCAGAAACACATTTTGGGCAGGATGTGAAAATGACAGCTGTACTGCCTGAGGAGGTGTGGTAAAATGGCAATGTTGAAAATCTGGACTGCAAATATTGAAATTGCAAACGCACAGCGCGGCGTAGGAACCGCACAACGACGCTTGTAAAACAGTCATTTTAGAATTTTTTCACCAAATTTTCAACATAGCCATTTTAAGATGTCTGCTCATGAACAGTGTCACTGTGATTTTCTTAATGTGTCCCATACATTGATTTCAAGACAATTGATCGTGCCCATTGTGCGCTACATGGGAAACACGTTTTGGTGAGATGTGAAAATGATAGCTATACTACTCATAAGAAGGTGTGATAAAATGGCAATGTTGAAAATCTGGAGTAGAAATATTGAAAATTACTTATTATCTGACGTCGCGTGAGGAACTCGCAACACACACTCAGAACAGTCATTTGGTTTTGCACTAGCCTAACATATTAGATTCTATCGATAAAACACTGTCATGACGCGAGCTCAGCCTGGCGGGTGATTTCTACGCAGTGACCGCACAGTGACCGCGAAATCACCTTCTGGCCGAATAACGCCATGACAGTGACATCATTCATGAGAAGGGTCCCAAAACCCCATGTTGAAAATTTGTGCAAAATTCCAAAAATGCTTGGAGATATGCACAAAGTTGAAACCCCCTATCTAGCCCCATTATACAGCTTACCGCATTTCTCAGTTCGCGGTCACCTTGAAGAGTGCAGACGTGTTCCTGGTCCAACGAAGATCGCTGCCGGAGTCTGGAGGTAAGTATGGGGAGGTTAAAGCAGGGTGGGTGCGAGTTGTGGGGGCTGGGAGACGACTGCGGGGACCATTTTTATTTTACAGGTTTAAAAAAAAAAAAAAAAAAAGACGACGGATCGCTTGCCACTGGGTTGCCCCAGCGGGCAGAAGATGGCTGGGGGGAGAGGAGCCGACGGGGATTGGGCACCCCATCAGCAACCTACGCTGGGCCGAAAGGAGCCGACGGGATTAGGCACCCCCGGCAAAAAACGCGAACGCTTGCCACGCTGGGGTGGGCCCTGTGTGGCAGCAGGATGGCTTGGGTCGTGGAGCCGACGGGGATTGGGCACCTGTCGGCAACAACGCCACACGCTTGGGGTGGCTCCAACGCGGGCACCAAAGCTTTGGGGCGCGGATGCGCCGGGGGAGCGATGATGCGAGGGGGACGGCGTGATGCGTGTCAGTATGGCAGCGGTGCTTTGCTTTGAAGCAGAGGAACACCGCTGTCATACAGAGCGCCTGCACCTCAAGGGAGCAGTGCATTGATGGAGAGGCCTCACCTGTAAAGGTGCTACTTCTGTAACGCTCTTATGCATGCGCTGGGCAAGCGAACACAAAAGGCAAGGTGCTCCCCACCGATAGATGTGCCTTTGAGAGAACTGCAATGGATGTGGTTGGTCCTTTAGACAAAAGTAAAAGGGTAATATATTTATCCTACTAGTATGTAACTATGCTACTCGATACCCAGAAGCAGTTCCAATGCGTACCTGTTACAGCCCCAAAAGTTGCAGCAGAGCTTGCCAAATTTTCAGCAGAAGGGGCACACCTAAAGAAATTATTACTGATCAGGGTAGTAATTTTGGTGCTGCATTGCTTAAAGAGCTGTACAGATTGCTAGGTATCACTGCCATAAGAACCTCCCTATCACCCTCAGACAGATGGTCTTGTTGTGCGTTTTAACCAAACCCTAAAACACATGTTAAAAATGTTTGTAAAAGGGGAAGGGAAGGATTGGGACCAATACTTGCCTTACCTACTTTTTGCCTGCAGAGAAGTGTCACAGGCCTCAACAGGGTTTGCACCATTTGAAATGCTGTACGGTAGGCAGCCAAGAGGGCTACTGGATGTGATAAAAGAAACGTGGGAAGATAACCCCGCCCAGAAACAATCTATAACATCTTATATGTGTGCCCTAAGAAAGATGCTGGCAAAATATGTTGAAATTGCCCACAGTAAACAGGAAGAGGCCCTAAACCAGCAAAGGTATATTATGACCATGGGGTAAAAGAAAAGGTTTTCGAGCCAGGTGAAAAGGTTTTGCTACTATTACCCACAACAGAAAATAAGCTGTTAATGAAGTGGCAAGGGCCATATAAGGTTCTTAGACATACTGGCACTGTTAACTACGAGATTGAGACCCCTGACAGGAAAAATCCTTCAAAGATACACCATGCTAACTTCCTCAAGAAATGGGTTGAAAAAATGCCAAAAGCTGCTTTGCTGGTTTTATCAGAAACCGATAATGAAGATATTAATGTAGCTTATGATAGACTGGAACAAACTGTAAATGATGATGCTATAAAGGACAAACCTCAGGACAAACTGCAGACATTCGTAATGTGCTAAAGACATTTAACAGTACTTTTACCACTGTACCAGGCTGAGCAAAAGGCGTTGAGCATGTTATAGGGACAAGGAATGCTCATCCTATTAGGCAAAAGACATACAGGTTGCCAGAGTGGTTAAGAGCTGACGTGGTTAAGGAGATACAAAAAATGAAAGAACTGGGTATCATAGAGGAGTCGAGGAGTGCTTGGTCATCTCCCATGGTAACTGCAAACAAAAAAGAAGGGGGTGTTAGAATCTGCCTTGATTTTAGGAAACTTAATCAAGTGTCAGAATTTGACAGTTATCCTATGCCCAGAATAGATGATTTGGTGGACAGACTGGGGAGTGCAAAGTATATCAGTACCCTCGATCTCACCAAGGGTTACTGGCAAATACACTTTGCTAAAGAATCCAGAGAGAAAACTGCATTTGCCACCCCTATAGGATTATATCAGTTTACCACCATGCCCTTTAGTTTACATGGTGCGCCAGCTACATTCCAGCGGTTCATGGATGTCATTTTATCCCCTCACATGGTTATTGTGCTGCGTACCTGGATGATGTTGTGGTGTACAGTCCAGATTGGAAAAATCACCTAGAATACCTACGAGCAGTTATCCAAGCTATCAAAAATGCAGGTCTGATAATTAATCCTACTAAATGTACATTGGGCATGCAGGAAAACAGATATTTGGGCTATGTGTTAGGAAAGGGAGAAGTTAAGCCAGAGGTTTCTAAAACAGAAGCTGTAGCTAACAGCCCTGTACCTAAAACAAAGAAACATGGGTCATTTTTAGGGTTGGCTGGTTATTATTGGAGATGTGTTCCCAACTTTGCTGAATTAGCTACTCCTGTAATTGAACTCACGAAAAAATGGTACCCAAATAATGTGAAATGGACCCCAGAGTGTGATGAAGCTTTTCAAGTCATAAAGGCTGCATTATGTTCAGCACCTGTTTTAAGAAGCACAGACTTTGAGAAACCATTTTTGCTACAAACAGATGCATCCGATGAAGGCCTAGGTGCTGTCCCAAGTCAAAGTGTAGATGGGACAGAACATCCTATTCTGTACATAAGTAGGAAATTGCATGGCAGAGAGAAAAGGTACTCCACTATCTGAAAGGGGTTTAGCAAAGTGGTCCATGGAGTCCCTCAAATTTTATTTACTAGGAACTGATTTTGTTCTTGTAACTGATCACAATCCTCTCTGTTGGCTTAGCCAGATGAAAGATAAAAATTACAGAATCACAAGGTGGTACCTGGCACTGCAGCCATTTAAATTCACTGTGATTCACAAATCTGGTAAAGAGAACAGTAATGCTGATTTTCTGTCAAGATATGGATCATGAATTGAGGATTCTGGAGGTTGAAAAACAAATGTATGAGTTTGAACTATACTGTTTGCTGTACTGTTAAAAAAACCTGAATGCAAATATGCTTAATTTCTGAAAGCAGCAAATGTTATTAGAGCATTAATAAAAAGTTTTGGAAACCAGTTTAATAAAACGGGTTCCCTCTTAAAGAGGGGGGTGTATGTGACAGGGTAGAATAGGACCCTGTCCCATTTGTTTTGGAGAAAGTGTTAAATGCAAGGATCTTTCCTTTTCTGTCTCTTCTCTGTCTGGTTGCGCAACCAAATTTTTCCTGTGAGACCTTGGACTTGATCAACCTGAACAGTCTCGCAATTCTTTGCCTCTCACTGTCTCTGTTTTCTCCTGCTGTCTGTTTTTTCCTCCCTTGCATATCTAGATGTGCTAATATAAAAATATGTGCAAATCATTGTATGAAAATGTAACCGATAATGAGATCACTTTTATTTGGAAAATATATAGTATTACTGTTGAAATACATATATTTATAATTTGAGATGATTGTAAACTCTAGAGATTACTTGAGTGCAAATGTTGAGCCTTTTGCAAAATTTGTAGGGGCCTCAAGAAGCACACTGTATTCTAGCAGCTCTTGAAACTTACAAGGACAGGATATTTGCTAAGGATGAGGGTTGAAAAGACTTATAAAAGAGCTAAGCTGTTATGGCAAAATAGATTACAAGGAAAAAAGAGATTGAAGGAAGATTTTCTTTTATTTTGCCTCTGTACATAGTTATTATGAACAATTTTATATATTTTTTATGTTACTGCTACTGTAAATAAATGTTTTTTGTGAATTCTAGAACTGCTCCTGTTTTTTCCTGTGCTTCCTGACCTGTGTGTCAATGACAAACCCAACCTCCCTCCACAGGCCGAAGATGCCCTGGAAGGAGACTTTTGGCGGGACTCAGACCTGGCCCGATCCTTTTCCCTATGGTGTTTCCCACCCGAAGCCTTCTCTCTGGGGTGAGGGGTGGGGGTCCTTGGAGGGAGAGGAACAGCTGCACTCTGAGGTCCTCTGCATGGCTGCCACCTTCTGCTCAAGGAGATATGCTTTAAGGGCATTGGCTCTCAGAGTCCTCATCTTATTGAACTTCTTGTAGTGTGGGCAGTCATCAGGCCGATGGTCAGGGCCTAGGCAGATGAGGCAGGCCGCATGGCCATCCTTGGCCGGTATCTGCTTCCCATATGCACACTTGGACTTGTGCTGGGGTGGAGAGGGTAAAGACATGCAAGAAAATGACTATCAAATCAAAATTTTAAACTATTAGAAAAACAGCAAAAAAGTGTGGTCGACTGCGAGGAAAGGCGTCCGTGGAGCCGAAATAAGCAGGTCAACAGCGGGAAAAGAACTGAGATGGCGCCAGGGGATCTGACGTTGGGCAGAGCTAACATCGGGGGCGGTCCCCACTACAGACTGCTAGCTAGAAGATTTTTCTGTGGGGTCCTAACGCCTGGCAGCCCTAGTCCTATTGGTAATACCTGCTGCAAGAGCTCCCCCTCGATGTTAGATCACAATATTGGTAGGAAATTGTCTAAGTCACAGAACCCAGAGAGTTGTCCTTATGGGGAACACTCAGAGGTCAGAGAGGTCACCAGTGGTATGCTACAGGGATCGGTCTTGGGTCCAATCCTCTTCAGCATCTTCATCTGTGATACTGGAGTAGGGACCGAGCAGAAGGTCTGCCTCTTTGCAGACAATACTAAAATTGGTGGAAGGGTGGCTAGTTAGGAAGGGGTATGATATATTTGGGAGGACCTGGAAAGCCTTAAGTAGTGGTCAAAGGTCTGGCAGTTGAAATTCAACATTAGGAAATGAAAGATCAATTAATGTACATGGGGCAAAAAATCAAAAAATACAGAACGGGGTGGGGCTAACAGTGGAATGTATGACTGAGGGACAATACCTGGGGGTGTAATAAGTAAGGGATGAGACACGACGAGGTGTGGTTTATCGGCTGATAAGAGCACGCCCCAGGTGCGTAATGAGGCACAAGGTGCTTGTGCCAAGTGCCTTTAGCACCTGGGAAGTGCTCATATCAGCCCATAAACCACATCTCGGAGTGTCTTATTCCGCTTATAAAATGGGTCCCCTTTGTAAAAACCCTTCCCTGGAAAATAAATTAATTACTAAAAGAAGTCCAGCAAACATAAGTGTTAAAATTATAAACATGAAAAAATAGTCCCCGCATTTGTAATGCAAACCATCTACAAAATTCAGCTATTAGAGGGTGTCTGTGAACTTTGTGTCTGTCTGCGCACACACACACACACAATCTCTCTGTTTCTCCCTCCACACACACAGACTTCATTTTTTTATTTATTTTTCATTTTGTTTTATGTGTTTGCTTCAGTGTTTTTTTTTTATCGGTGACTCCCCCACACACTATGCTCCTCCCTGCACACACACAGTCTTTGTTTTTTATTTTTCACATTTTCTTTATGTCTTTATGTTAGGCTTTTCACTCGCCTCTCTGAGATGCCAGTGTACAGGATGCCTGAACTACAGAGAAAAACACAAGGAGAAACAACTGCTGGAGCTGCTTGTTGACTGGAAGCAAGCGTGTGTCTCTGCAGCTGCCGTAGTAAGCATTTTGTGCTTCACACTTTTACTTACAGTGCTGCAGTAGAAGTGAGAGGGTACCTGATCATTGTGGCTTCCTGTTTCGTACTACTCGCTCGTGCATAGAATTTTTAAAATCTGACAGCCTGCCAGTAAGGAATAATAATGTTAATAGAGGGGGAGGGCAAGGTCTGGAGACAACGGGGCAGGAGGACCATTAAAACGGAAGCAATGAAAAAGATGATCAGAGAAGGAGCAGCTGTAACAAAAGAAAGAAAAATGAAAATTACGTACCTACCGTAATTCTTGATCTTTCTGTGTATCTTCACCATTCATCACTGGTGGGTTCTGGCCAGTGGAACAGGACCCTGTGGGAGCATTTTTTTTGTAAGTGGAGAAGTCGATGCCATGGGCGGTGCCGGCCTCGAGGCCAACGCACTGCGTGGTGCTCGCGGGTTGGCCAGTAACCGACGCCAACTCCTCCTCCATCCCAGTTCTGCACGCTGGAGAGAGAAGTTAACAGATTAAGAGGACAGAAGAGAGAGAAAACTTAGGGGTCTGGGACAAGTGGCCCCAACCTCTGGGCAAACAAGGGAGGGAGAGAGCAAGGGAGGGAGAAAGAGGATAGAAAAGAACAGAGAAGACAGGAGAGGAGAAGGAGACACTGCACCGCAGCTGCCGAGACCCAAAGGACTCCCTGAGGACCGAGGAGAAGGACACCACTAACTTTATCCACATTCCCTCTCTCCGCTGAAGGGAGTGGGAGAAGAAAACCCTCCATCTAAGGAATATCCAGAGGAAGAAGGTAGAGTGAAGAAGTCCAGGGGACATCAGCAAGTCACGGCACAAAATTTGAAGTGCTCTCTCTCCGACAGTTCAGGAAGAAGCGGGTAGCCAATGTCTCCCCCTCCTGTCGTGAGAGAATCCTGGGGGCAGGATCCTCCCAGTTGCAGGGTCCCCCTGACAAAACAAATTCCCCATAGAGGTTAGGGGTGTCACACCTCCGAACCAAGGAGTGGGAGATGCCAGAAGAGAATCTCACTAGGGGAGAAGATTTTATCATCTAGAGGGGAACCCTGTAAGGATAGGCAGCTGGATTCAGAGGTAGAAAGAAGGGAGTCACAGCTCCCGGGACAGGATTAGGGGTCACTACGGCTCCTCTGAGAAACAAAGTGCCCCAAAGAGAACCCTATGGTTCAAAGATCAATCAACAGGTCGAGCCCTAATATGGTTCACCCCTTACTCAAGTCTGAGTTACGTAGGACAGACGCCTTATGGAAGAAGGCATGCAAGACCAAATTGCCTGCTGACTGGGTTTCTTTTAGAACAGCTAGGAACCACTGCACAAAGCTCATTAGGGCCACAAAGGCTGAGTACTTCCAAAATGTATTGGCTTCCGCTAAACACAAAGCATCCAAATTCTGGCAAACACTGAAAGTCATCGAGGGGCATGGCCAGACCTCCTCTTTCTCTGCAAAGATTATCAATGTTAATAACACCTTTACAGACAAACAGGAAATTTTAACCCAACTAAATAATCACTTTGCGACAGCTGGCTTAGCTTTCCATGCTTCTCCCTCAAATGGTATGCATAATCAGGTAATTGGCCAAACCCCCAATGCTCTGCCCCCCTGCGGGCTAGCCCTACATCGACCTTTTCTTTTAGCACTATAATACACAAACAGGTCAAAGACTTCCTCCTGGCTCTGGACACCCAAAAAAGCACAGGAGCCGATCTCCTCGAACCCTTCTTATTAAAACTGGGTCACCACTATCTGGTAGCACCATTCACCCACCTGTTTAACCTATCCCTAACCCAAGGACTCCTACCCTGCCAACGGAAAGCAGCCCACATCATCCCTTTATTTAAGTCTGGTGACCCTACCGACCTCAATTATCGCCCTATCTCACTACTGTCCACAGTTTCCAAACTCCTTGAGAAATTAGTTAAATCCTAACTGAGGGACTACCTAGAACACAACAATCTGCTTAACCATCTCCAGTCGGGCTTAGGCCCAAACAAAGTACTGTGTCTGCATTGGCCAAGGTAACTAATGACTGGCAAATCGCACTGGACACCAAAAATCATGTCAGTGCACTATTCCTTGATTTGAGCAAAGCATTCAACACTCTCGACCATGACCTGCTCTTAACCATGTTATCCAGCATCGGACTATATGACTCTGCCCAAAAATGGTTTGACAGTTACCTGGTAGGCAAGAAACAGCTAGTGAAAGCTCAGGGAGATACTTCCCCCTCAAAAAATTTACAAAGAGGTGTTCCTAAAGGATCCATCCTTGGGCCTCTACTGTTTTTACCATATATGTTAATAATATAAATGCCAATATCAGCACAGCAAGTGTCCATCTCTTTGCAGATGACACTGTGCTGTATGTTGCTAGACCCTCAATGGAGCACGCATGCACTGCATTGCAACAGGACTTTGACACTCTCCAGTGCAACCTCCTGTATCTGAAATTATTACTAAATGCAAAAAAAAAACTAAAACAATGCTCATCTCCCCCCATGCCAGACCGGTTGCCTTCCCTTCCACAGTCTATAAACCTCAGATTCTGACCTTGTTAGGGGAATCGCTAGAAGTGGAAGAGACATTCAAGTACCTGAGATTCTTGTTAGAAAACAAGCTGTCCTTTGCTGCGCACTTACTGTAAATGAACTGACTAAAAAGTTGAAGCAAAGGTTAGGACTCTTCTATCGCGTCAAGCACCTGCTCACATTAGAAGCCAAATTAAGACTGGTACAAACCACTTTCCTTCCCTTGCTAGACTATGCAGACTTTATCTACAGCCATTGGCCCCTAGCCTCCTTCTGTAAGCTAGACATGCTGTACCACAGGGTTATCAGATTTATTACTTGTGTACTGTGTATAATACACACCACTGTGCTCTATACTCGCAAATTGGTTGGCAGTCCCTAAAAGCTAGGACAGCAAAAGATGCGGTACTTTGGACACTCAGGGCCCTGACGAACAGATTACCAAAATATATCTCTGACTTTTTTTCTATCCCCAAGGAGGTCTATTCCCTTAGGAAATACACGGTCATCCAGCTTGATACCCCTAGAGTCAGAACCTGTTTTGGCGCATCCTCCATCAGCCATTATCCCCCTGCCCTCCGGAACGCTACCCAAAAAACCTTAAAACTCTCCTATCTTTCCAGTTTATACTCCTTCAAGAGTTGCCTGAGTCAGGCCCTTCAGGAGTCTTGCAGCTGCTATCACTTAATCACCGGGTCTTCCTAACCGGTGCCCCCTGCTCAACCAAAGCTCTTACCTCTCACCTGTGCCCTCTCCTCCTAATGCCATCACCCCGGTAAGCTAAATTGCCTTTTTGCCTTGACCTATGTATCTGCTGTTGGTGACATGCTGTGATTTCTTTGTGTTACTGTGCTATTGTTTTGCTTATGCCTATAGAGTGAAATTCCTTGTCTTTTGTGATTTATGTTCTCATTATTACCTCCTCCGACGTATTGTGCTCACTGCACTCCTTGTATATAAAAATACATACCTACCGTAATTATGATCTTTCTGTGTATCTTCACCATTCATCACAGATGGGTACTGGCGGAGATCAGGACCCAGCAGGAGCCTTTTTTTTTTTTAAGGATAGGCAGAGCCGACGCAGCATCGGGCGCGCCCTCGAGGGCCGACTGTGACTACGAGCCGAGGTTAGCCAAGCAGGCGCCGACTCAGCCTGCCTACCAGTTCTGAGTCGCCGAGAGGTAAGAGGAAGGGATGGAGGGTGGGACAAGAGAGTCCAAGGGACAGAAAAAGGAAGAGAAAACTGAACTAAAAGGAGGAATAACGACTGAGAGGACAGCATAGAAGAAGTAAGACTAAGGGGATTGGGTAGGGGCCCCAATCTCTGGAAATGGAAGAAGGGAGGGGGAGAGAAAATTTAGGAGAGAGTGAGCGGTAACAAGGATCCAAGACCCTTGTCCGTCACCAGACTGTATAGGAACTGCAAGGAGTAGCAAAGCTTTCTTGCCAGAATTCAAGGCACAGAATAACTGGCAATACCCCAAAAGCAGAGTCGGCTATTCTGGAGAAGGACAGGATACAGGGACTTAGTACTCTCTCTGTAAAGATATTTGGTGAAAAAAAGGGAAATTTTTTTTTTTAAACAGTTAGATGGATAACAGAAGGAGGGCAACCACCAGCTCCCACGCCGTAGGGGTGGAAATATGTAGTAGAGAAGGAATGCCACTCAAGCTGCAACCCTTAGGGAGAAACTACTCCCCTGTGTGTCCTCCAACTTTACCCCACAAGAAGAGGGGGTAGCACAGAGGAGGAGGACCCAGAAACTGAGGCCTCCTAGGGGATGGCGTAGGATCAGGATGAATGGTGAAGATACACAGAAAGATCATACCACGTGTAGGTACGCATATTTATATCTATCTGTGTCAATCTTCACCATTCATCACAGATGGTGAGTACTCCAAGCCCCCGAAGGGGGGTTGATCATTGCACCCTAAGGGACAGAGTCCTCAGCTCCCCGTGGGTGACACACTAAGGGAACTCTCTGGGCCTGGACGAGGCCCGAGAGTGGGAGAGCAGGACGGGTCCCCGGAGGGGAAGGAAGTTGCCCCGACAAAAGTCATCTCGCCTCACGGAAAAGAGATAGGTTCCTGTGAGAGTGAGCAAATCACCTCACGCCGGGCCAAGGGTGACAACTGGGAAAGCAAGGCCACACCAATCTCCTGGTGCAGATCGCTGTCCCTACGACCCTGGTAGCTACCTCACTGGCGTCGTAAGATGCCCTCGCTTGATGCCTTGCTAGCTCCAGGCCACGTGCAGAGAGTGCGATGGCTTGTCTGGTTTGCTCTAGTCAGGCAATGAGGCTAGGAGCTGACCTAGCCTGGACCACAAGAACTGAGACATCGATGACAATGAAAATTACGTACTCACTGAATTTTGATCTTCTTGGACGAGTCTCCACCACTCATTCACACTATTGGGATCTGCGCCGGAGGCACTAGGACCCATCGAGCAAACTTTTGCTGGGGTCGAGCCAGAGATGGCGCGAGCCCCAGCTCTCACGGCGATGACTATCTCTGGCGCCGACTCCCAACCGCCTCAGTACCTTTTTACCAAGGAGGTGCAGCGAACTAACCTAGAAGGGTAGCCAACCTAAAACCGGACACAAGATACCCAGACAACCCATGTAAGAAGGGGTCGACAAAGAAGTCTTCACAGGCCTAAAGATTTGAGGGAGTGAAGACCAACAAGAGGTGACCTCGGGATGGAGGGAGGGGAATGAGTGGTGGAGACTCGTCCAAGAAGATCAAGAATTACGGTAGGTACGTAATTTTCATATCTTCCTGGACATAAGTCTCCACCACTCATTCACACTATTGGGAGAGTACCGAGTTAATAATCCCCAAGAGGGCGGCAGGAGAAACCAAGAGCTCACGTTTCTTAGGACAGAAGTCCATTGAGGATGGCTCTGCCAAAGGAAGAATGTCGTCTGGCATGGACATCAAGTGCATAATGCTTAACGAAAGTATGCACTGAGTTCCAGGGTCTGCACTGCAGATGTCTGCAAAGGCACGTATGGATTTCCGCTAGGGATGCCACTACCGCTCTGGTAGAGTGAGCGTAAACTCCACCTCCAACTTAACCTGCGCCATGGAATAGCAGTGACGAAGGCACGCCACTAGCCATGATGAGATACATCTGATAGCTACAGGTTGACCCAGCCGGGTCTCACTGAAGGAAACGAACAGTTGCTGGCTTTTGAAAATCCTTGGTTCTATCTAGATAGAAACGCAAGGCCTCTTAACATCCAGAGAATGAAGAGAGCTGCTCCCTTCATTTTGAAAGTCTGCAAAATAAGAGGGAAGGACCAAAGGTTGGTTAAGATGAAATTCTGACACAACCTTAGGAAGAAATTTAGGATGAGTACGTAAGGACTACTTTGTCCTTATGGAACACAGTATACAGAGGGTCTGTGACCAGGGCATGTATCTCAGAGACCCACAGGCTGAGGTAATGGCCACTAGAAAGGCAGTCTTCCAGGTGAGGAACTTTAGTTCACAGGTAGCTAGAGGTCTCAAAGGTTTCGAGATGAGCATGTCTAGCACAAGATTAATGTCCCAGGCTGCAACCAGACGCCTTGTGGGGTCTGGTGTGCAGAATGCCCTTAAGAAATCTCTTAACCATAGGTAACTGAGCCAGTGAAAGAGAAAACCGGCTCATGATACGCTGAAATGGCACTAAGGTGAACCTTAACTGTAGAGTACTGGAGACCTGAATTTGATAGGTCCAAAAGGTACTCTAAAACTTTATCTGGAGGGCAAGAAAAGGGATTCAAAGAGGGCTTTGCACACCAGAGGGAAAAACGCTTCCACTTAGCCGTGTAAGTTTTCCGAGTGGCTGGCTTCCGCGCAGCCAGAAGGATATCAGAAACTCTTCGAGAGACATTGAACCAATTTACTTCTACCTCTTCAGGAGCCAAGCATGAAGGTGAAGAGATCTCAGATTGGGATGGACCACCGGTCCCTGAGTTAAAAGGTTCATCTGCAGGGGAAGAGGTCTTGGAGGAACTGCCAACATACTGTTGAGAAGTGGAAACCACAGTTGTCGAGGTCAAAAAGGAGCAATGAGAATCATCTTGTCTCCCTGAGACTCGAAATTGAGGAGTACTCTCTGAATTAGAGGAAGAGGCGGAAAGGCGTAAAGAAAGCGCTTTGTCCACCGCAGCCTGAACGCATCCTGACAAAAATGCCAGGCCCTGGACTTCTGGAGCAGAAGAGAGCAGTTTTATGCTAAGTGGGGATACAAAGGTCCAGGACCGAGTTCCCCACTCTTCAATAGTGACTGAACTATGGTTGAGTCGAGAGACCACCTGTGAGGGATCTGTCTCTGTTCTGTTGAGACGGTCTGCCAAGTCGCTCTGTACACCTGGCAGGTAGATTGCTTGAATTAGAGCCTGTACTCCAAGCACCATTCCCAGACCCTCATCGCTCTCTGCATAAGGGGTAAGAATGAGCACCTCTGCTTGTTGATGTAATACATCACTGCTTTGTTGTCCGCTTGAAGGAGAATATTCTTAGATAGAGAATGTCCTTCAAAGCTCGGACCGCATAAAGGACGGCTCTCATTTCTAGGACATTTATGTGAAGCTGGGACTCGAGCTGAGTCCACACACCCTGAGTGTGGAGAGCCTGACAGTGAGCTCCCCACCCCATTAGAGAAGCGTCTGTGGTAATGGAGATCTGATGGTCCAGAGGGGCAAAGGGGTATCCTTGCAGGAGACTGTCCTCTTGAGACCACCAGGTGAGAGACCTCTTTAAGGGTTCTGTCACCTTGATGAGATAGGACTGCAGGTGAGTGGTTGGAGACCACTGAGTACTGAGCATCCACTGGGTGGTTCTCATGTGCAGATGGGCCAGAGGTACAGTGAACACTGAGGATGCCATGAGGCCCAGCAACCGTTGCATCGAGAGCGCTGTAACTGATGTGTTCTCTCCGATGTAATGGGCCATCTGAAGGATATCGTTCCTTCTGTCCTCTGGGAGAAAAGCCTTCGCACAGGATGTGTCCAGAAGGGTCCCTATGAAAAGGAGCCTCTGGGAGGGCTGCAGCTGCGTTTTCTTGAGGTTTAGCAGGACTCCCATGGACGTAAGGAGGCGAGAGGTTGTCTCTACGGCATCCAGAGTCCCTTGCCTGGAAGGACTTGCCAGAAGCCAATCGTCCAGATAAGGGAACACCTGTATTCCGAGTTTTCTGAGGTGCGCTGCAAGAACTGCACAACACTTTGTAAAAACTCGCGGCACCGAGGATAGCCCAAAAGGCAGGACTCTGAACTGATAATGTTGTCCCAGAGCCACAAACCTCAGGAATTTGTGATGCCTCGGTGAATAGGGAATGTGCTGGTAAGCATCCTGCATGTCTAGGAGGCTAACCAGTCGTGTTGATGAAGCAAGGGTAACAGGGTTCCTAGAGAATTATTTTGAATTTCTCCTTGGGGAGAAATTTGTTTAGCTTTCTGATCTAGAATGGGCGCATCCCAGACTCTTTGGAACCAGAAAGTAAGAGAGTAGAACCCTCAGAGCCACTGATGCAGCGGCACAAGTTCTACTGCCCTGTTGTTTAGAAGGCCCTGAATCTCGGTGGTGAGAAGGTCTGACTGAAAGGCAGACGGCCTGGCTGCCATTTGAAGGACGATCCGGAGGGGTTTCACAAAATTGAGTGAGTACCCTCGTGATTATCCAGGGACCCATTTGTCTGAGGTTATGGACTTCCACTGGCTGTAAGTGCATCAGCCGACCTCCCACCGGAGAGGAAAAGTCCACCTCGGGCACCTGGGGTGGGACTTGGGCCAGCAATTCATAAGGTAGTGCTGGGCTCTTTGGGCCCTTACGCTTTCTGTTGCGCCTTCTTTTGAGGTTGGGCAGGTTGGTTCTTATGGAAACTTCTACTGCCTCGAAAGGACTGACGGTTATGAAACTGACGTTTACTGGCATGCCCTCGAGAGGGGGCAGGAGGGGGTCTAGCCAACTTAATGGCTGACCTAGTCTTTTGTGTAGCTTCTAGAGCTTGCTCGACCTGAGGACCAAAAAGATATGCACCATCAAAGGGCAATGCCATTACCTGTTGTTGCGCATCATTGGTGAAGCCTGAAATGCGCAGCCAGGAATGGCGGCGGGTGCAAATACCAGCAGCTGCTGAACGGGAAGCTTAGTCGAAAGCGTCCATGGCTGCTTTAACCTGTTGGTTGTTAGATTCAATACCCCTGGTAATGGTTTGAAGAAGCTCTGGTTTTGAATCCGACTCTGGAAGAGCTTCAACCATTTGCTTGAGAGAGTACCACAGGATATACTCGTACTGAGAAAAATAGCCTTGGTAACTGGCAATACGCATACTTAGGGTAGAAGCAGCAAAGACTCTCTTACCTAAGGTGTCTATCTTACGAGATTCCTTGTTAATAGGTCGAGCTGTGGTGGTTTAAGGACGACCTTATCATTCTCTGCCAGGACTACAATAGGATCCGCAAAGGCTTGAGATGCCAAAATGGGACAATCCTTGGGGGCTGAATATTTTCTATCAATGGATTTAGCCACCGATGAAGAGAGAGCAGGATTATTCCATACCATCTGAGACAGCATCTCGAAGGAAGGCTGAATCGGAGGAGTCAAATCCGTAGGGATCTCCAATGCGTGAAGGTATTGGAGTCTTAACAATTTCCCAGGATCGATGTCTGTAGTCTGGAGAGAAAGTGTGGAAATCATATTCTTCAGCAGAGACTTAAAAGACAGGTCCTCGACCACAGGCTCTGCAGCAGTGAAAGATCCTGCTTCGTCCACTTCATCGCCCAGCCGAAGGTCTGGGTCAGGCTCAACGTCATCTCCTGACAGTCTAGGAGGGACTGTATGGACAGGAAAGGGATGAAAGCCAGAAGAGGAAGGAGGAAAAGAGACAAAAGGGGAGTCCCCGAGAGCCCCTGGCGCCGAGGAGGCGCACAGCGCCGAAAACGACGCCGAGGAACCACAAGGTGCCGAAAACGGTGCCGAGAAGCAGCACGGCACCGAGGACAGCACCGCTGCCTCGCATGGCACGAACAGCCGTGACGGGGTGCTGCAGGCGACGCCGAGAAGCCGCACGGGCGCCGCAGGTGATGCAGAGACGCCGCGCGGCGCCGCAAGGCCACACGGCGCCGAAGGCACTCCCAGAGACCAAAAAACAGGTTTTGAAGGAAAAACAGCAGGAGATAAAGGCATCGGTGTGGCCCCCTGCGCCGAAGCCATGTGAGGGGGGACACCTAAGCACGGAGTCGACGACACCGAAGAAGGTGCCGCGTGACCAGGAAAGTCCAACTGCCCTACCTGGTCGCCCAAAGGCCCACGAGCGACCGGGCCAGGTAGCCGAACCAACCTCCGAGCCCACTGCTCCATAAGAGCGGCCCACTGATGAAACTGCTCATCTGAAGACCTACCTGCGGGCGGGGTAGGACTCCGATGTCGAAGACGTCGGCTACCAGAAGCCGCTGTTGGCGACTCCGAGGAGAGACCGGCAACTAGCCCGATAACTGAACGCCTATGCGCAGATGTATCAGAGGGCGCAATTTCGGAGGATGCCTTTCTTTTAAACCCATGGTCAAGAAGAGCTCTCGAGGTCAATGGTGCCGAGATGCACTGCTTGGCTTTATGCTTCCGCAGGGACCGCCCATCTCCTGGGCATTGGACTGACGCTGTCAGACCCCTTCCGGAGAAGGCGGCGGATCGGACCCAGCCCGACTGACTGAACAGCTTTCATACGAAGTCTCTCTACCGTCACCTGACCTGCTCATGGTCGACTCCGTCAGTATAGGCTGAGACTTCTTTATTGTTTTTATTTAAAAATAAGAATAACTTAAGCAATACTGAATCGAGATAAAACTACAAAATAATAAAAACAAAACTATGCTGCTAGTTTGAAGTTTGACTCCCGCCAGGCAAGCGACGTCGTCACTGAAGCGCACTCGACGGTGGGAAAAAAGGAACTGAGGTGGTTGGAGAGTCGACGCCGAGATAGTCATTGCCGCGCAAGCTGGGGCTCGCGGCGCCATTCCTCGCAACACCATCTCTGGCATCGACTCCCCAGCAAAAATTTTGCTCCCGATGGGTCCTAGTGCCTCCGGCGCAGATCCCAATAGTGGGAATGAGTGATGGAGACTTATGTCCAGGAAGATCCTGTTGTAGGCTGCATAGTGGGCCTGATGAGCAGAGATGGAGAGAAGCAACCATGCCGAGTAGAAGGTCCTCCTCCCCCAGAAGTCAAAATCCAAGGAGACTTGATCTGGGGGCTGGTCACGGTGGAGGGTGCGAAGCCCATCAGGGGTGTCCAGGTGCGTCAATCCGGACTGCAGATGAGGCATAGAACCTGGAGACTCCGGGGAAGCGCAATACCTCTAGCTGAGGTCCCTAGGGGCAGGAACTCCGGAGAAGGGCCTCTTCTAGAAACGCATGGACGCCTCCCGAAAGGGAGCAGGCCAGGGCGGCACCACAAGGGTGGCCGCTCCGAAATCGTCTAGAAAGGCATGCGCCGCATGCTCAGGATTGCTCACAGACAGGGGAGAAAGGTGAAGGTCCTCCATCATCCTCACGAGGAAACGCCGATACTCGGAGAGATCAGCGGCAGGAGAGATATGGACAGATGGTTCCTCTTCCCCAGAAGAGGGGGATGAGGAGCTGGAGGTCACCATGCGCTCTGAGGGTGGCTGCATGGGGGGAGGTTGAAAAACCTGGCTGTCCATGGCCCTAACATAGGCAGGGAACTGAGCAGCCACCACTCTGAACTGCTCCCAGGTGAGAGGGCCGCTAGGACCAAAAATGCCTGGGAGCGCTGGAGAATGCGGCAGAGGGATAGGGGCAGAGCCAAGAGAAGATGTCGGCTGACCTCTGCCAGGGCTAGGGAGTGGACCATGGACACCCGAGGAGGGTGTCCTGGAAGACTCCACAGCTGACAGCTGTACAACCACGTTGGTACTGCCAAGGCTGCACCCAGAAGAATCCCCCGCGAGGCGACCGGGGCCGTATGGGTCCGGAAGGACGGTCCCCGCCTCCAAAGAATGGGACCCCTCAAGGAACCGGAAGGGAAGGGCGGGAAGTCCAGAGCATGCAAGCCGCCCAGGGCCCGGTGGACCCCAGAGAAAGGCCGACGCCACACCCCACACCCCTCAGAATCCGAGAGGGTCCTGGTCCTCGAGAGGGCCAGCCTAGGTAGCTGGCAGCTCTGGGCTGCCCCCGAAGGGGAGGCCCAGGAAGCAGCACCCTCCCCTCCTGTAGGCTTCTCGATGGGCCCCAAAGTTGGACGATCGAGACACACTACCTGAGGGGGTACCACCACCGAGGGGTCGAGGAACCCCCCCCAAGATCAGGTTGCATGGCAACGGTGGCACGCACCATAGCCTGCTGGTCAGTGCCACTGACCCTAACCTCAGGAACTACCTGATGCTCCTCAGAAGGGGGCTGGCTACGACTCATTGTGGGGACCACTGGCTCGCTCTCCTTCGCAGACAACCCCAATGGGTGTGACTGCCCGTCCGCCTCCGAGCTCGACTCCGACAAGGTAGAGTCTGAGGCCCTAAGCCAAACGGTCGGAAGGCGGGGGAAGGCAACCTTACCAAAAGGCCCGGCAGTCAGAGCAGTGGCCGAGGTGGCACCCGTGCTCTCCATAGCCCCGCAAGCGCGGCTGGCAGAAAGCGCCAGGGCCGCTCGGGCCAAAGGTCTAGAGCCAGGGCCAGCTGCGGCGCCATCAAGTCCACCGGCACCGGGGGTGGTACCAGGGACAGAGACGGCGGTGGCGGCAGCCCCAGCTACAACCTCGGCACCGACGACACCGCCAGGCCCCTCGGCGCCACGAGCGGCACCGAGAGCACCAACGGTGCCGAGGACGACGCCGACTGACGACGCCGAGGCAAGACAAGACAAAAGGCAATGCCGAATCCAGGGTCACGGCGCCGCGAGCAGCGTCGGTGCCGTTCAGGGCCCACGGCGCCGAGAGACGAGTCAGCGCCGACGTCGGCACCGACAGAGCCCACGGCACTGTGAATGGCGCTGAAGGCCCTGACGGCACCGACCGACGGCGTCGAGGACGGCGTCGACCCAGGCTCTCCGACGAGGAGCACACTGGGGAGCTCTTCACTCTCATAGAAGAATTGCCATAGCGGCGCCTCCCGCCCACTCCCGGGGAAAGCGGACAGGCCTCTCGCGCCGCTGGGAGGAGCCTCACCAAGGCCAAGCTACTAGTAGCCGAGGCTCCCTCCTCCTTGGCCCGTATAGAACCAGGAAGGGACCCGGAGGAATGGCCGAGAGAGCGCGGCTTGGCCCGACAAGTGCGAACCCTTCCCCCGGAAGTCGGCGGAGCTCGCCCCACTTTAAACGTGCGCTGTTCTAGGACGCGGCGGTCCATGGAGAAGCAGGCGTCACACGAATCCATGTCGTGAAGCGGGCCAAGACACGCGAGACACCGGTCATGCTGGTCTGTAACAGAATACTTGCGGCCGCACGGGCACCGACGCATAGGGGGCCGACCCGCCTTGGAAAACTTCTTGCCCTTCGACTGAGACATGACCTACGGAAAAAAACACCAAAAACAGACTCGACGTCGCAAACTTTAAATAAAAAGGAAAGATCTTACTGGCGATATCGAGTGGAGGCAGAACCCAGAACTAGCAGGTAACCGACGGACTGTCGAACGAACGAAAGGCCTAAAATTTTCTTCAAAGTTTTTCTTCAGTTGGCTTCCCACGAGGCGACCTTGATGGCAGAAGACAAAGAACTGGCAGGCAGGCTGAGTCGACGCAGCCTAACAGCTAATCCTCGAGCGCCACGTAGTACGTCAGCCTCGAGGGCGGCGCCGATGCTGCGTCAGCTCCGCCTATCCTTTAAAAAAAAAAAAGGCTCCCGCGGGGTCCTGATCTCCGGCCAGTACCCATCTGTGATGAATGGTGAAGATTGACACAGATAAGATCTACCATACCAATTGTCCGTAATTACTTGTGCACTGTTGTATATAATGTATATCCTGCCTTACCAATTTGTGTGCCCCCAGGGCCGCCTTGTTAATGAGCTTGCTCAAAGGTGCTTTACCCTGGTTAATTAAAGATTGACTGATTGACTAATTGATGGTTCAGATCAAGACTGGATGGGGGAAACTCGTCAGAATGACATAAAAAGCTCTGGTTAGCCCCCATAATGGGGGGACCATTGGTCCCTGCTTGTCTTTCCTAACAGAAGGCTCTGAATCCCTCAGAGGAAGAAGCAAAGCCAAGAGGTACCCGAAAACAAGAACCACAAGGCCTCAACTTGCTGAAAAACAAGTAGGGAGAAGGCGTGCCCAGAGACTGAGACCCAAGAGGGGAAGGTGGGTGGGAAACAGTGATGAATGGTGAAGATACACAGAAAGATCAGGAATTACGGTAGGTACGTAATTTTCATATCTTACAGTATCTGTGTTAGTCTTCACCACTCATCACTGGTGGTTGATTACTAAGCCCCCTGAGGGCCCTGGTACCTCCTTCAGGGAGGAAAGTCCCTCAGCCTCCTGTGGGAGAGACACAGTAGAGGGGAGACCCTTATAGGCCTAACTAGGCTTGTGACTGATCAGGATGAGGCGGGATTCTCTCTCTGCCTGGGAAAAGAAAGTCGCCCCTGAAGTTCCCGCCTCACTCTGTGGGGAAAAAAGGTGGGTTCCCCAGAAGGAGGAGGCAGTCACCCTTTGCCGGGCCACGGGTGATAACTGGGATAGACGAAGCCATGCCGTCCACCTTATGCAGATCACTGTCCCTGCTAGCCTGGATGCCACTTCATTGGTGTCATATGATGCCCTTGCTTGGTGCCTTGCAAGCTCCAGGCCATGTGCGGAGAGGGCAACAGCTTGTCTGTTTGCCTCTGAATCAAGCATAGATGCTAGGATCTGACCTAGCGAGGACCATAAGTGCCTGTTGTAGGCAGCGTGATGGGCCTGATGCGCTGAGAGAGAAAGTGAGAGATGTGCCAAGGAAAACACTCTTCTCCCCCCAGAACTCAAACTCCACGGAATCTGTATCTGGGGGCTGGTCATGCTCTGGGCATCTATGCCCAGAAGGAATGTCCAGGATCATCACACCTGAAGGGGGTTGAGATAAAGCTCTTGGAGACCTCAGGGATGCACAATACCTGTGCCAGCAGTCCATCAAGGCTGGAGAGCAGACTGAAGGACCTCTCCAAGCGTGGTACGATGCCTCCCTAAAGGGGGAGGGCCAGGAAGGTACCACTAGGTTGCTCGCACTGAATTCGCTTAAAAAAGGATGCATCACCCGCTCAGGATTGCGACTTGCTAGTCTGGTGATGTGGAGCTCGTCGACCAACCCCGAAAGGAAACACTGATGACTGGTCTGGTCAGCGTCCAAGGAGAGGTGGGCAGAGGGATCGTCTTCCTCAGGTGAGGAAGCCAACAAATGCGGAGAGTCAGGCACCAGCTGCCCAGAAGAATGGTGAAACACCTGCTCGTCTATGGATCTTACATAGGCAGGGAAAAGGGCAGCCATGACTTTGAACTGCTCCCAGGTCAAGGGCCCCGTAGGACTAGAGTGGCCTGGGAGAGGGGGGAGGGTTGGCAGAGGGGTCAAACACCTCTGAGAAAGAGGGCAACCTCTGCCAGGGCTGGGGGACCGAACAGTAAACCCAACACCTTGGGTGGATCCGTCGGTCGAGGCAGTCAGTGGCCATTCAACCAGACTGGAACAGTTGGGACTGAGCCCTAAACAGGATTCTCCCCTGCAAGGTGATTGGGGCCACATGGGTCCAGAAGGGCGGCCCCTATCCTCAAGAGATGAGATCTCTCCTGGGAAGACCTCAGGGGAGAAAGCAAAGCCAGCACTGCGACTCCTACCCGAACCCTTGCGGGCTACTAGGGAAGGACGCTGCCCCTGACCCTGCCCCCCTCGACCCTTCACACTCAGAGAGGGACTTCTTCCTCAGGGCCAACTGAAGTATCTCAACCTAATCCGCTGACTCCTGAGAGACAGCAGATGAGGGAGCACTCTCCCCTGCCCCAGGCACCCTGGCATGCCCCAAAGTGAGCACAGCCTGGGCACACATGGCAGGGTTACCTCCTCTGAGATCAGAGGTTCCACTGGTCCCAGAGGACCCTCTGCTGCTGACCCTGGCAGCAGAAGATCGGTCGGCGCCACAAGCAGCTCCAACAGCAGCACCAGTAAAAACTGCCAGACCTGAAAGAGGGGGTTGGACAGGGGCCGACGTGCTAGGCAGGGGGAGTCCAAGGAGTCAGAAGAATCCAGAAGCCAGTCTGGATCCACCACCATATCATCATCTTCCACGGAGGAGGCACGGATCCAGAACACCTCACGGAGCCCCCCCCCACTAACAGCACCGCAAGTGGTACCGCAAGCTGGTCTAGCACTGCCCACGCTGGCGCCCTGATCACTGAAACCGTGCACAGCACTGGGATCCAAGGCAACACCACAAACTGGCCCCGCACTGCTGATGCAGCCATCTCAATCCCTGGTGCTGCATGCAGCACAAGGATCCAAGGTGGCACTGAGAGGCAGCATCGAGGAAACTGCTGGGCTGGGCCTGGCAGACACAGGCCATGACACCAGGGGATCCTTCACCTCCAAAGAGGTGATTGCCAGGATGGTGCCTCCAACCCGACTCCCAGAGGAATCGAACCAGGCCTCCTGCACTGTAAGAGGGGCTTCTGCCGAGGCGAGGCTTGAAAGGGTGGAAGCTCCCTCCTCCATGGTCCGTATAGAACTGGGAGAGGACCTGAAGGAAGGGTCAAGGTACCTGCACCTGGCATCCCTGGTGTGCGCCTGTCTTCCAAAGGTCAGCAGCGTACATCTGACTTTGAACGCGTGGACTTCAAGGACTTGATAATCCATCAAGAAACAGGCATCGCAACGGTCCATATCGTGGTTTGGGCCCAGACAGGTTAAACACCAATCAAGCTGGTCCATGATGGTGTAAAGCCAGCCACAGGGACACCGGCGCATCAGGGGCCAGCCCGCCTTGGAAGATTTTTTCTTGTCCCCTGAACAAGACATGATCGGATGGGAAAAAACAACACAAAAATAGGATTTGGGGGCCAGCCCAGTGGCATGGAGGTTTGAGGCATCATACCTTACCTCCTGCAACGCCAGTGACCTATGTCTGCGGTGCAAGCAGGTTGCCAGGGGTCTGCCGGGGAGGGAGAGGATCGAGCGTCCAGAAGACAGCTCTCCTCTCCTGGGGAGGGGTGGGGACGGAGTCTGCTGCTTGACTGGCCCCTAGCGGTGGCTGGAGGCCGGCGCAATGGACCCACACAAGGGGGAGCAGAGCAAGACACCAAGCATGCCACATGTAGAAGCATGTGTGGCTCGGCCATTGGCATCACTGCATGCCTTGGCTCCATGCTCGGGGGCGGGACAAAAAACCGGAGGAGAAAATAAGCCAACCGGCAGGATAAAGCCGGTCTCACTGCTGCACTGGGCCAGCTGGCGCCTCAATTGGTGAGAGGTGATAGCCAGAATGTCACCCAGTGGTGGTGATCGGGGAGGGTGGAAGGGGGCCAGTCAGCAGGGGACAAATAAATAAGGGGAAAAAAAAATAAATAAAATTCGGCATCATCAAAATAAAAAAGGAAAGATCTTACCAGTTGACGGCACTGAGAATGCAGCTGTAGCAGAACTAGGACGGACTTCGTGATGGACTAGGTCGATGATGCAGAAGAAATTCTCACTCCACTCACGTGGTCGTGTATACTCGACGGGAGGGAGAAACAGACCTGGGATGGAGGAGGAGTCTGCTTGGTTACTGGCTAACCTGCAGCCACGCAGTGCTGGCCTTGAGGGGCTACGCCCATAGCAGCATCAACTCCTCCCTCACAAAAAAAATTTCCTGCTGGGTCTTGTTCCTTCGGCCAGAACCCACGAGAGATGAATGGTGAAGATTGACACAGATAAGATCTAAAACTGTAGGAACCTTTTGCTTTACATTTTTTATTTACAAGTTGTGCTAAGTGGATTTTTCGCAGCATGAGTGAAGTAAGCTGCACGGCTGGCGGGTGGTCGGATGACTGACAAGCAGGAACAGACTTTCACACTGCCAGTGTAGGTTAGAATTTATTTCTCAAAACGCTGTAGGTGGTATAGATTTCTGCATGTGCAGCATTCTTGTGAGCCTAACCAGGACCGGTTGTGAAGTTATGGCTGGACAAGAGCACAGGTAAATGTGACTCAGCCAATGAAAATGCTGGAAGTTTACTACCCATTTTATATTATCGGACAATTTAAAAACATCAGTGCAGTGCAACAGAACAGTGGGGAGGGCAAATAGAATGCTGGGATGTATAGGAAGGGGATCAGTAACTGGACGAGTGAAATTATTCTGCCAATGTACAGGTCCCTGGTTCATCCTTACCTGGAGGACTGTGTGCAGTTCTGGGACCCACACTTCAGAAAAGATCAGGGCAGAGTGGAGGGGATGCAGACAAGGGTACATAAAATGATCCAGGGTCAGTAAGAAAAGACCTACATGGAGAGGCTGAAACATCTTAACATGTACACACTGGAGGCGAGATGACAGAGAGGAGGGACATGATCGAGACAGTACGAACACCTCCATGGGATAAACAAAACAGAGGACAGAGAGTTGTTCACAATGACTGGGAACACAAGTACAGGAGAAACTCAAACTGGTAGGTGGGAGACTTAAGAGGGACTTCAGAAAGCATTTCTTCACAGAGAGAGTGGTTGGGGGGGTCATTTACCAAAGGAGATAGTCTGTGCAAGATCAGCACAGGAGTTCAAACGTAAGTGGGACATACTGTACATAAGGGGCTAGCAGCAACAGTGGCAAAGGGCGGGGTTTACAGAGGAGAAGGAGGAGGAGTGAAGGACCACTAGGGCCTCACAATCAAGCTTAGATAGGTAGACTGTGCAGACTCCACGGGCCGCAGGGCCTTTTTGTATCGACATCTTCTATGTTTTCATATCTTAATTAGTTTCTTTTAATCATACAGGTGCAATAGGGTGTGTAACCAATTCTGTTTCAGACCCCAACTTTTGCACCTTAGGAACTCTGTCCCCGTTCAACCGATTTGCCCTAAGTTTGGTGAAGTCTGGGCCATGTTCTCTGGGTACTGAAACTTTTGAGTTAATTGTTTCAGGGGCAAAGTTACAGAGGTGAAAAAATGCTATAATTCACCATTTTTTAGAGATTTTTTTTTTCTGCTCACATATAACTAAAAAATGTCTCCCCCCTCATATCTGAAACTTACAGGACCAGTAGAGGCTGGCCCAAGGTACACACTTTCAGAAATTTGAAGTGTCAGACTTAAAATATCAGTTGAAAACAGTCCCAATTTCTAAGCATGCTCAGTTCAAACAATGAACATTCTATGGATAGCTGGATTTTTGCAAAGGTGAAATGATTGATAGTGATTTTCTTCAGTCTAATTTTAGCCAGATGACGAAAGCAATTTGAAGGAAATCGAAAGTGATTTACTGTATGCAGTATGAAAGAAATCAATCTTGATCCCAGTGCTAACCCTCCCAATAACTACAGAATATTTCCCCCCCAACCTCTTATACAAAATGACCAGCAGTGCTCTATCCCGCAGGCTGGTACACCCTCCTCCCAACCCGCACCATTTAAAATGGCCAGTGGGTGCCCAATCCCACTGCTGTCTGCCACAGGTTTGTTCCAACACTGAGGTGCCCAACCTCCGCTGCCAGCTGACAATACTAAGCAGCACTGGGATGACCAGCCCTAGTGCCACCATAATTTGAACCCCCTCTCCCCTGTGTGTCTGTCAATCCATCCCTCCCTCCCCCTGACATGTAGCGACACTGGGGTGCCCACACATGGCATTGCCAAACAGCCCAGTATGCCTGTAAAGATGAAAACTGCCCCCCCCCCCGAAACAAAGAAAACCATCCATTTATATCTTTGCTGGCCTGACCACACCCCCACTCAGCACCCACCAACCCACCCCACCCTTACCTATCTTAGGTCCACCTCTACTCTACCAAGAAACAAGTCCTTTTTTATTAATGCCAGCAGAGCTCAACAAACAGGTTAAGTGCCATCAATTTATTTTCAATGCATTCTGAACTTTCACGCAAAACGTCATCATTTTTAAATATGTTTGCCCCAACTGTTCAACATGGCCTTTTTGGGACCTCACCTCTTGAACAAAGTAGGTGAAACTGATCAAATCCATGCCACAAGATGATTCTACAGTCACTCTGCAAAATTACGTTTCCGGTGAAAATGTCACTTACCAAGTTCACGAGGAGGTGTCATAAGAAGACAACACTGAACATTTGGTAAAAAAATATTTTAAGATGACCATGTTTTGAGTGAACTTTACAATCTTTCAACTTTTAATGATAGCTTTGGTGATTTTCAATACTTTGACCCCAAACTTTCAACATAACCATTTTTTCACACCACATCATGAAAAATACAGCTTGATTTTTCAAATCCTACTCAAAACGTGTTTTTGCACTTCTGCCACAAAATGACATTTCAGTCTGTATTTTATAAATGACACCTGTCATGTTCGGGGTGGGGGGTTCATAAAAATGCTATGTTGAAAATTTGTAATCAGAATGACAAAAAAAAAAAGTTATGAAGAAATGTTCTGTTCAGGGCCAGCTCTTGCCCCAGTGGGTAGCACGCTGTAATTGTGCGCCAGACAGCTGAGTTTGGGGGTGAGCTCAGTGAGCCAACTGGATGGGCCAAGGCTGGGGGACAGCACTGTTATGTGACACCACCCACAGCTTGGAGAGGAACACTGCTGTGTTGACCACATGGGCAACAAGTAACCAAACAGTGTAGAGAACTCTCGTCTTTGCATTCTGCCCAGAGGGCCCTGCATCTCTGCAACTGTAGTTAAAGGGGAAGCACAGAGGGTCCTGCATTTCTGCTGAAAACATCAAGGCTAAAAGGGTACAATTCAAAAGGTATAAGAAGACACAGAGGGAGGGGGATAGGGAGGTGTATCCGAGGAAACTGAGGGAAGCAGATAAGCAGTAAGGAGATCAAAGGTGCAAACTGAAGAGACGATAGTCCAGGATGTAATAAAAGGGGACAAGACATTTTTTAGGTAAGACTGGGGGTGGGATTGTAAGGTTAAAAGGGAAAGGGTGATTGTGCAGAGGGGGGCCAGGAAAATGCAGACATTCTGAACAAACATTTTTGTTCAGTGTTCACAGAGGAATGAGAAGAGGAGGGGACACAAAAAAGGAACAGAAGTTTTGGAGGGATGGGGTGGACACTAGTCCTTTTTGGGAGGTGAGAGTCCTGAAGGGACTTGCTAATCTGAAGGAGGACAAAGCAACGGGGCCATATGGGTGCATCCAAGGGCATTGAGGGAGCTCAGGGAAATACTGGCTGCACCTCTGACAGTTCTATTTAACAGGTCACTGGAAACAGGAGTGGTTCTGGAGGATTGGAGGAGGGCAGATGTAGTCTCACTACACAAAAGTATTAGCAGGGAGGAGGCTGGCAATTTTAGGCCAGTCAGCCTGACATCAGTGGTGGGAAAGTTAATAGAATTACAACTGAAGAAAAGATTGTGAAATATGGGTTACAAGGCCTAAGGCAGAATGGGTTCGGGGGTCATGTCAAATGAATCTAATAAATTTCTTTGACTGGGTGACAGAGGATTAAGACCAGGGTGGAAGTGGCCTACCTAGATTTCAGTAAGGATGTCAACACTGTACCACATAGGAGACTAGTAAGCAAGCTGGGTAGTTTGGGAGTGGGTCCAAAGGTGGTAAACTGGATAAGAAATTGGTTAGGGGATAGGTGGCCGAGGGTGGTTGTAAATGAAGTTCACTCCGAGGAAGGAAGGGTGAACAGCGGAGTTCCATGGGGATCAGTGCTGGGACTGGTCTTCTTTCATGTCTTGTTAAGTGATTGATAAAAATTTATTTTTTTACAGGAAAAACATTTGTTGGGACAAAAGTCCCGTTTACAACAAAGTCCTGCATTCCAATTCATTATACAAGTACATTAAACAACATACAAAATATTACTCAAGTGCAAAAACACAATTACAACATTTACATTAAAAACACGTACAACAAAATCTCAAATGATTAAATAAAGTAACTTTAAAACTAAAAAGGTTTGTATCAGACTTCAGGTCTTCTGATAAATTATTCCAACTACGTGCTACACTATTCTGAAGAGTACTGTCACCTAATCTATTGAAGCATCTGTGCATTAAAATACTGTGTACTGATTTCCTTGTCTCAATATATGTTTCCCTGTTAGATTTTCTTTTCATCTGGTTGTGTACCGGATGATTGTATTTTTCATGCAATATCTTATGACATGTAACAAGCCAGAGATCATTTCTATAGGCCTCTAGCTGAAGCCAATTTAAGTCTTTATAAATTACACAATGATGCAACTTCTCACTACTACCAACAGCAAATTTTCCTATTCTGTAATACGCTCGATTAATCTGTTTTAAAGCTAGCTGGGCTGAATTCATATAGATTATAGAACCGCATTCCATCACTGGTAGGAGCATCTGTTTTGCCAACCGTTCTCTTGCCACTAATGGCAAACTGCCTGCTACTCTTCTGAGGGCCCCAAGTCTATGATTTACCTTTTTAGTCTGTACTGTTATGTGCTCAGTATATGTCATCCTTGAGTCTATCTGGAAACCCAAATATCTATAACTAGATACACTTTCAATTAAAGTTCCATCTTGAAGGTGGAGTTGCATCTCAGACCTACTTCCCTTATCTTGACCCACTGAGAATAACATGCTCTGAGTTTTCTTCGAATTGAGGAGAAGGCCAGAGTTACGCATCCAATTTTCCATTTGGAGTAAGTCATATTGTATTTTAACTGTCATATCTGTCAAGTTGTTTGCAGAAGTTAACAACACAGTATCGTCTGCGTACAATCTTATTTCACTGTGTTCAATAACTTGAACAAGATTGTTAACATAAATGTTAAACAATAATGGTCCCAGAATCGAGCCCTGGGGAACACCCCTCTCTAGTTTCCCAGGGCCAGACACCGAAGAGCCACATGCTACACATTGCTGATGATTAGTCAAATATGATTTCATCCATAGGAATATTGCCCCTTGAATCCTCATCTCCCCTAGCCTCTCCAAAAGCATTTCATGCTGAACTAAGTCAAAGGCTTTGCTGAGACCCACGAACACCGCCACAGTGCTCTTCCCTTTGGTTTAAAGATGTTACCACCAAGTCATTAAATTCCAATAGGGTGCAGCTCGTGGAGCTCCCCTTTCTGAAGCCGTGTTGATTCTCTGATAATTTGCCATTTGATTCCAAAAAGTAACTAAGCTGTAAATGTACTCTATGCTCTAGAATCTTTGACAAAATTGGCAGAAGAACTATAGGCCTGTAGTTTGAGGGGGTTGTTTTACCACCTCCTTTGTAGATGGGAATAACTTTTCCTATTTTCCATATTTCAGGAACGGTGGAGCCACTCAGGCTTCAATTATACAAATAGGTTCTAACAGGGGCTAGTACCTGTGCACCCAGCTTCAAAAATCGTGCCTCTATACCATCTACGCCTCCAGATTTATTTGGATTTAAATTTTGCAGTTCTTTTACTATTTCTTTCTCATGTATTTCCTCAAAATAAGTGACACTGCAGAGGCGCTGAAAGGGAAGGTCTGCCTCTTTGCGGAATGCGGATGACACTAAAATCTGCAACAGGGTGAACACTGGTTGGGGGTGGAAAGGATGAGCAGAGAAATGAAAATTATGTACTCACCATAATTCTTGTTCTTCTTGGACAAGTCTTCAGCATTTATTCATAATGCTGGGTTTCTATCATGGGACTGAGACACCCATAAACTGGGCAGGTCTCACATAGGTGAGAAAAGATAATGGACTCTCTGGTTACCTATTATAAAAAACTATATCAAGCTCAGGTAGACACTCGCTTTAGAGAAGCCATGGAATTTCTCGGAGGCCTTAGGCTGCCTAAACTTAATGACACACAGAAACAGGCTTTGCTCGCTCCGATTTCCCAGGCAGAGATAATGCTTACCATACAGCACTTAGAGGCTGGTAAATGCCCAGGCCCAGACGGGTTCGGCAGTGAATTCTACAAGACCTTTGCCCCCAAAACCGTGTCACTACTGAATAATATTTATAATCAGATTTGGTTGGAGGGAGAGGTGGTGCCCCCATCCTGGAATAATACCACAATCTCGGTAATACCAAAAGAGGGTAAGGACCTATGGAAGTGTGGGTCATATAGACCCATATCCCCTTTAAATCTAGATTATAAAATCTTCACAGTCATAGTGACGGCCAGACTTAACCCCATTCTACCTGAATTAATACACCCTGATCAAACAGGATTCCTAGAGGGAAGACAAGCCCTAGAAGGAGTTAGGCGAACCATAAATATAGTTGACACCATTAATAAACATCACATCCCCACATGTATTATGAACCTGAATGCCGAGAAGGCATTCGACAGGGTTACCTGGAGTTTCCTTTTCGCAGTTCTGGGTAGAATGGGGTTCCCTCCAACATTCATGAAAGCTATTAAGGCTCTCTGTACATCCCCGCAGGCTTGTGTGAGGGTCAATCGGGGGCATCTCACAAAGATTCGACTTGGGTAGAGACACCCAGCAGGGGTGCCCACTTTCACCCCTGCTTTTTGCAATATACATTGAGCCACTGGCATAGGCTATCAGGGAGGATCCTGGCATTGGAGGAATAAAGATTGAAGAGGGTGAACACAAAATCTCCCTGTACACGGACGATGTCCTCGTGTACTTGTCTGACATGGGTAAATCTATCCCGAGACTGTGGGAGACACTAGACAAATTTGGTCAATACTCTGGGTACGCCCTTAATAAGCTTAGGACAGAAGTTCTTAAATTTTATTATAGCCCCTCCCTACCCGTACAACAATTAATCCCACTGAAATGGAATAACCAAAAGATAAAATATGTCGGCACCCAAGTCCCTAGAAATCTCTCCTCTCTGTTCTCACTTAATTTTGAGCCCTTAATACATCAAATAAGGGCGGACATTAAGGGTTGGGGACTTCTGAATCTGCCACTGTACTCAAGGACTCAGTTTGTAATTATGAATATTCTACCTAGATATCTTTACCTATTCCAGTGCTTACCACTGAAGATACATCACAACCAATTTCAAATATGGCAGAGAATTATCTCAAAATTCATCTGGAATAACGAAAGACCCAGAATCAGAAGTGCAATCATGGCAGCTGATAAAAACGGGGGAATGTCCCAACCTTGAAGACTACTATCTGGTGGCCCAACTAAGATGGGCTCTACTATGGTCAGCAGGTAAATATAAGGCCCACTGGAAAACGATAGAGGTGATGTGCTCAGAGGGTGCACCTCTTGGAGCCAGGGTGGCCAACCCAGAAACAAAACAGGATGGCACCAACACTTTGCCATTCTCAGTAAGTGAAACACACTTCAGGCCCTAAGGAGATTGTGGGTTAAATATCACCTCACAAAGGAACTGTGGCCACTCAGGTGGTTTGCGTGGGACACATCATTCACGCCCTCAGGACAGGAACTCACTTTTCAAAAGTGGGGAAGATTAGGCCTAACCACACTACAACAGTTTATGGCAGGACCGACATACAAGAGTTTGGGCAGATTAGGGAAAAGTTTCACTTGAGACAGGCGGATCACTACCGCTTTCTACAAGTCAGATCACATATACAAACCCTGCAGTGATGCCTTGGTAGGGACACCGCTCCGGGGAAACTAGGACTAGTGATAGAAGAAATACTGGGCCTAAAGAGAAAGAAAGACCATATCTCAGTCATATACGAGGCTCTTAGAGACAGGAGTATTGAGCACACTAAGCCTCTCAGGGATAGGTGGGAAGCAAAAATATGAGAGCAGATACAGGACAGAGACTGAGGCATAATTTGGGCACAGACCAATAGGACCACTTACTCCGCAATGTGGAGAGAATTTGAGTGGAAGGTGATGGCTAGATATTTCATAACCCCAGCAATTAAGAATAAATGGGACAAGAAGAGTATAACCCACATGCTGGAGGGGATGCCAAGACATACAGGTGAATCATACTCACATATTTTGGCAGTGCCCTAAGCTGACCCAGTTCTGGGATGACATAACACAGAGCCTGAAAACCATCTTCACCATAACAGAATCATTAAGCCCTAAACATTTGGTATTGGGGCTGGTGCCAAAGGAGGTTAAGGGGAAAGACAAAATATATCTGTAGAACATATTGGTGACATCTGTGCACAAAGCCATCACTAAGAAGTGGCTGTCCCCTGAGTCACCTACCCTGCAGCAATGGGTCTCCGTAGTCCACAAGATACCGGATATGGAGGAGCAGACTCATAAGATCAGCTTTGGAGGACAGAACTTTGTACTCAGATAGACACTCTGGGTGCTATGGAAAGAAGCCGGCCAATCAGATTGAAGATTATGGAAAGGGGAAGGGGACCTCAGGGTCTGTTGAAGGGTTCTTTTACGACACCGGTTATAATGGAAGCCTGGAAATGTAAAACAGGGGTTTGGGGGGGGCACTGGACATCCCTTATTTGCACTCTAACATTGATAAGGCAGTGGCCTACCTGATTAACTTTGTATGGAATGACTTTCTTAATTTGTAAAGAGATGTATTTGTGTTGTAAAAGTGCCTAAATATGCAATAAACCTGAATAAAAAAAAAATACATAATGCTAGGTTTCAAGCTGGAGGTGCTGGGACCGTGCAGGACCCAAAAATCCTCAGGAGGGCCAACATCAAGATAGGCCCAAACATGCACAGCACCGCGACACTGGCCTGCGCTGTATAGGCTATCTCAGTGTCGCGCCCCAACCATCTCAGTACCTTTTTTACCAAGAAGGTGTAGTATAATCTAACTATGCAACACCTAAACTAACAAGGGCATAAGATAGCCCTTCTGACCCATATAAGAAGGATCACTGGAGAAACAGTCTTCACAGCCCAAACTGAAACAAGGGAGGTGAAGACCAAGAACAGATTAAGTGAGCTCGGGGGATGGCCGGTGGGCATATGAATAAATGGTGAAGACTTGTCCAAGAAGGTCAAGAAATATGGTGAGTACATAATTTTAATATCTTCCTTGACTTAAGTCTTCACCATTTGTTCCTACTGCTGGGAAGAGTACCAAATGAAGACAAAAGTCCCCCGAGAAGGGAGGTAGACGATGGAGCTCACTCGGGACAAAAGTCCATTAAGGACTGTCCTGCTGAAAGAGGCATGCTGTCTGGCATGGACATCCAGGGCATAATGCTTGACAAATATGTGCACTGTGCTCCAGGTAGCTGCTCTGCAAATCTCAGCAATGGTGACAGTGGATTTCTGCCAAGGATAAAGCCACCACTCTGGTAGAGTAGGCACGAACTTGGCCTTCCAATTTGACCTGTGCCATAGAGTAGTAGTGTTGAAGACAAGCCACTGTCCAAGCAGAAATACATTTAATGGTTACTGGCTGACCTAGTCAGGCAGCAGTAAAGGAGACTAAAAGTTGCTTGGATTGATGGGTGTCCTTAGTTCTGTCGATGTAGAACCAAAGGCCTCTTTTAACATCCAGGGAGTGAAGGGTGCGTTCCCCTTCATTCTGGAAGTTAGGAAAGTAAGTGTACAATACCAAAGGCTGGTTCAAATGGAACACCAAGACCACTTTGGGGAGAAACCTGGGGTGTGTGCAGAGAACCACATTGTCTTTGTGGAAGACGATATACAGAGGGACTGTGATGGAAGCATGTATTTCAGAGACCTTGTGAGCAGGTGACAGCCCCCAGAAAAGCTGTTTTCCAGCTCAGGAACTTGAGATCACATGTAGCCGAGCTGAGGCTCAAAGGGCTTATAATTGAGCATGTCTAGCATGAGGTTTATATCCCAGGGGGCAACCGGCTTCCTCGTGTGCAGAATGCCCTTCAGAAATCTCTTGAAAAGGGGCAGCTGAGCCAGGGTTATGTTCTGACCAGCTCGAGATAGGCTGAAACTACACAGAGGTAGCTCTTTACAGAGAAGTATTGCAGTCCAGCATCTGAAAGGTCCAATAAGTACTCCAAAACCTTGTCCAGTGGACACCGCAATGGGTCCATACAGACCTTGGCACACCATTCCAAGAAGCGCTTCCATTTGGCTGTGTAAGTTTTCCTAGTGGAAGATTTACATGCAGCCAGGAGAATATCCCAAGACTCTCTGAGAAACTTTGATCCTGGTCACCTCCATCTCTTCAGAAGCCAGGCATGGAGATAAAGAGAGTGCAGGTTGGGATGGACCAGGGATCCCTGTGTAAGAAGGTTCGACTGTAGAGGTAGGGGCCTCTGACAAGTTGTTGATTAATGGACACTAAATCTGATGTGGCCAGAATGGAGCAACTAATAGGTTACTCACCTATAACAGCAGTTCTAGGAGTGGTATATGTTGCTCATCCACACTGTCAGGCATGTCGTTTCCCCTTTAAGAATCGCTGGAAAGTCTCAAAGCTGACTCCCCCCTCTCACCTGCCTGCCAATGCCGGGGTGTGGGGGGAAACAAGGAGTTGATGTGGGTGGAAATGGTGGGGTGCCACTGGATCACACAGGGCTGTTCCTTCAGGAGGTACCGTGATTGCGGCTAGGGCAGTGGGGTTCCATTAGACCATCAGGGACAGTCGTTTACATTACTCAGGGACTCGGTTGGGAGGAGGGACCACTTGACTACGAGGATGGTCTTTCATAACAATATTCGGGGGACTTGGGGGGCCACTAGACTACCAGGGCTTGTTTGGTATACATTGAAGTGATCACAGCTACGGGTGGGGGGTGTCCACTTGACCACCAGGGATGTGTGCTTGCCAATGGTGTTCTGGGTGGGTGGCCACCCACGGCTGGGCTGCTGTGTTGCGCCCTGCAATACTGCAGCCCACCTGTGGGTGTCCAGGAGTTGTGTCATCTTTTCTGGGGCTCAACTTTGAGCTCCCTATGCCGCGCAATGCAGGGTTGTGCCGGCATATGCGCCGCACATCCCGGGCTGAATATCGGGATGTGCCACATATGAATGGGCACGCCCCCTGCATTTGCGCCCATACATTAGCATTGAGCCTGGCGCATCGAGATTCACCTTTCGTCAGGCAGCCTTCTCAATATCCCGCCAGGGTGAATGCAGCAGGGTTGGCGTCATACCTGTTGGCGCCAGGCGCAACCCTTTGAATATCCCGCCATGGTGTATTTTTTCTGAGCTGTCCCTCTTGATATTTTACCTATCATCTCTTTTATATCACAGTTCATGTCCTCCCACCACTCAGTAGGGCTCTCATATAAAAACATGATGTCCAATCTCACCTCCAATAAAGTCTGTGTTTCCAGAGAACAGTGGTCATCCTGTAAAACCGACACATTAATCTTCCAATAATTTCTACCAATGTTGTAGTGCTGTATTGTTCCTAGTGTAGACTTTATTTCTTTTTTTGAACTTAGATTTTTATTAATTTTTCATTATTAGACCATTTACATTTGATTCTCTTTACAGGGTAAACATTGCAGAATTCCATTCGTCTTGAAGTTAAAATCAATTTGACAGGACAATACATAAAAGCAAATGACATAAATTTCCATTATATTTCTTCTTGGGTATGGGAGCATCCTCTTATACATTTTTGCAGGCTGGACTGAGTAGTGGGAGTCCTCACTCAAGGTGGAGAGGGTGAGCCCCCATTTTCTCATATCGAACCAAGTCTATAGTTCTCTCAGTCTTCTTTTCTCTGCTCATCTGATAACTTCCCTCCCTTATCCCATCCGATTCGTCCTCATACAAAGTAATAAAACTGTGGTGTCCTTCTTTGTCTTATTAACTGACTGCAACCCTTCCATTTCTATTGCCCTTCTCCTGCCCAGAAGATATTCTAAGGTAGGGGCCGAAAAGAAGGAAAAAAAAAAAACACCCCAACCCTCATTTTAATTTATAGAGGAAAAATGGGCCTTGTGTGCGGTCTAAGGTATACTAAAAAAAAAAAAAATCACGGACAGTTTACCTCTGTTGTCAGAATTGATTGGTTAAGAGCAGGCATCTGTAGTTTAATGACATTTCTAGGCCTTCTACCCGGATATCTATCTAGTTTATTTATCCAGCTCATTTTGTCAGGAACTGGTCGAGCACCGGAGTGCCACTTTTGTTCTCCATATATTCATAGAATGAGAGCCATCTTGAGTTAAATTTATCTGTTTGCAACCTCAGTATAGCTGTGAGGGCTTCCATTTTCTTAATATTAATCACATTAGACCACCATTTTGAGTATGTCACTTTTTCCCTGGAAAGCCATCTTTGTGTGATAGCTTTGGTAGCAGCTGCTATTAGTATAAAGAACAAGTATCTTTGGGCTTTAGTTTTAACCTCGGAGCCCCAATACCATGAGGAAAGTCTGGCTTATCTTTTAACTGCAGTATTTCTTTTATGGCTAGGGTTACCTCTTCCCAGTACTCCGCCAGCTTCCGACAACTCAAAAATATGATATTGAGACCTTTCTCCGTAACCCTCCAACATTTATCATTTCGGAGGTGTCAAATTTGGTGGAGATCTCTGGAGTTATAAAGTATCTAACTGAGATTTTCCATCTAAACTCTCTCCATACTGGTGAATTGGTGGTTTTATGTACTCCTTGCCATATAAGTGACCAGTCCTTGTCTGATATTTGGCCTCAAATTCTGCCTGCCATTTATTTTCTACAGCTTGAACCTGGAGTATCCCTGAGCCCTCCTGCAAAGTCTGCTGTAGATATGAAACAAGTTTTTGGAGTCTCCTTTTTGGCTTCTCAGGTGCATGCATTTTAAGCGGTGAGGTGAGGGCTGTTTTGTATAGCACTTATCCCAACAGTGTTATTGATAAAAGTGTCTACACTGAAGGTATCTAAAAATCTTTTGGGGTAGTTCAAATTCCTCTTGAGCTACGAAATGTTTTAACCCCTCCACACACACTATCTGGCACAGATATTGGAGTCCTCTGCCTGACTATCTTTTCCAGCAAGCATCAGCTTGTGTTGCTGGGAATTGTGGCAAGTACTTCAGTGGGATATACTTCCAAGCGGGGGAAAATATCTCCCACCACTGTCTAACTCTAAGCCAAATTTTCAAGGTGTTTCTAGTCCAAATGTTACTTAAATTTTTAAGGTCTGCAGCTCTAATTACCCATGGCAGGTACCTCAGAGGGACCCAGGGGTGTTCTCCTTCCTCCATTCCGTACCATCCTTCTCTGTTCTTAGGCGACAGCATTTTTAGTATAGGAACTGTCTGGGCCGCTAAATAATATTTTAACAAGTCTGGCACTCCCATTCCCCCCTTTTCTTTCATCTCCGTTAGTATGCTCCACTTCTTGCGTGGACGACGTCCTGCCCAAATAAATCCGGACAGCTTTTTCATTAGCTCTCGCCATACCCCTTATCGATAAGAATAGGTAATGTCGAGAATAGGAACAAAATCTAGGTAGAATGTTCATCCTGATAGCTTCCACTCTGTTCATGAAGCTAAGGGAATGCTCTGCCACCTCTGCAAGTCTTCAAATATTCTTTCTTTTAGTATCTGGTGGTTATAAGAATATAATTTGTTGATGTCTAATGGAATCGTCACTCCCAAATATTTAATTTTGTCCTTAACCCACTTAAAGGGTACTATATTCTTTAGCTTTGTATCTGGCGGTCCACCCAGACTCAAACTCTCCGCTTTTTCTATATGTTCACCTTAAAACCTGAAATTTGGCCAAATCTACCCAACAATTGGAGCACCGCTGGCACAGAACTAACTGGGTTCCCCAAATACAGCACTGTATCATCTGCATATAACGAGATCTTATTTTCAATATTGTTTATTAGTATCCCCTTTATATCTGGGCTTTGGCGAGTGTAGACTTTATTTCCTTCACCCTTCTTCACTGGACTCTCTCCAGCTAGGTCGTGGGGCTTACCTTGGCTGATCCTGTCCGACTGAAGCCCAGGTAATCCTCCTGGGGGCCGGCTCTCCCCACGGTCTGTCCCTGAACCCCCCCAGATCTATATCCCTCGAGGGCAAGGACTGCCAACTCCTGCTCAGCGCCTACCTATGAGGTGTCTGGACGAGACCAGCGTGGAGAGACCAGGAGGATACCCCCAGCCCGACACTGGACATGGTGCCTTGGAGCCGCTAGACCTGCCTTCGCCTACCAGTGGGAACGAGATATTTCAGACTTGTTTTTTCGGTCCCCTGAGGAGCTCAGACGTGCAATGGCAGCCGGGCACTATATGTCACCACCCGGCGAGCTTCCTCCCCTACTGAATGTGCTCCAACTGTTTGTGCTGCACCCGACTACTGCCAAGTGCCTCTACAGAGCACTGTGTTCCCGGAACCCTCTGCAGGGAAGGGAGAGAGATGTCCTCTGAACGCTCGATCCCTTCCCTCCCCTGCCGACCTCCGGCAGCCCAGGCTCGTTCCTAAACCCGGGTCACCAGTGTGGCGTCCAGCGCCTCAACCCTCAGCATCACCAGGCCGCAGGCTCCTATTGTCATCTTAACTGCCAAGTGGTCTGAAGTTTCTAGGGGCACCAAATCCACCACCCGTCCTGCCAATCTCTCCGACAAAAAAACAAAACAAAAAAATTCTGGCTGAGGGTTTTCCTTTGTGAAAGGTATGACCAGGCTATTTACTCAACTTATCATATATATCACAGATCATATTCCTCTGCAGTACTGTTTGCAATGCATTAGTGTCGCAATATATTTTCTCAATTTTTCGGCCCCAATCTCCACTCGTAAGACCGCAATTAAAGTCCCCTCCCCAAAAAAATAATCTGGATGTGAATAAATAAGGCTTTATGTCCCAAAATAAAGTCGTCCTCTCAGCTTTAAGTTGAGGGGCATAAATCTTAATTAGTCTATACAGGTACGCCATAGTATTAAACAATAAATCCAGAATTAACATTCTACTCGGATGTAGGTCAATCATTTTTAGAAATTTAACTTGCACATTCCTAAAACGTATCCCCAAACCTGTACAACTCTCTTCTCCTATGGACCATAGTAGGGACAGGCCCATCTACACTCCTTCTGGGCCCGGGGAATTTCTGATAGAGTGTGTAACCGGGTGTCTTGTAAAAAATAAACATTCCCCCCCACCACCACCATATTGGAGAATATAATGTGTCCTTTTTCCCTGGGATTTTATGCTGTTTACATTGGAAGTGATAAAATTAATGCCTACATCCATTTAAGTATTTAGAAAAGATGGAATATTACTGTATAGTCAAACAAGTCACTTCCGTTTTTTCAGTTTCTTCGGTTTGGGTTAGTCCCCCAAAACACCATCCCCTGGTGGCTCCTGCTGTGAAGAAGCCACAGAGGACACATCTGAATCTCCCCCGCCTCCTCTCCTTCTATATCCATCAACGCCTCGTAGGCATTTTTTGTTGGGATAGTCTCTGCTGTTCCAGCCAAGTTTTGAGCCAAACTTTAGATGCACACTTTAGATGTGCATAGGTGTCTGAGAGTCTTGGACCTCGTTATTCTTTTTAAAGGGATATCAGTGGTCATGTCAGGAGGAGGCATGCCTTGTTCTCTTTCTCAACCTCTGATTGTAGCACACTGGGTTCAACTTCTGGGATATGGGCAAACTCAGGCCCCAGGTCCTGCAATTGTGCTAGAGAGGGGTCTGTACCCTGAGCAGGCACAGGAGCAGGTGAACCTTCAGAGGTATCCTGTTTTGAGTATCCACAACCAGGGGCAGGGAGGGACTGTCACCTCAAGAGGGGTTGTCCTGAACATCTCTGTGTTGTGCTGCCTTAGGTTTGACTGGTCTCTGGGGTTTCAGATCCAGGCCACTGGTGTTCATCACTAAGTCCTGGAATCTCATGCACTCTTTCTGTGCAGTGGCCACAAACATGTCTTGTTCAGCCCATACTGTTTGGTCCACACTGTTGTGCAAAGCCCATTCACAATCCCGGAAAGTATGTCCATTTCTATCACATAAGTTACACCTCATAGGCTTGTTCATTGGGCACTGCTGTGCCCACATCTCCACAAAGACTACACTTCTGCTTGTCGTACACATTACTTAAGTGGCCCACCTCCTTGCACTTATAGCAGGCTACGAGGCTGCCCTGCATAGAAAATCACACCCTGTCCCGTCCTAAAAAGAAACAGTTAGGGAGATGGTGAACTGCCCCATTTTCTTGCTGCAAGATTACCTGGTATCTCTAACCACCAGTCCACAAATGTTCCTCATCCAGAATCAGTTCAGGGTAGCCATTTACCACACAATGCTGGTTCATCCAATAATTAATGTCCACCACATTAACCCCCTTGTTGCAGAAGATTACAGTCACTCTTTTAAAAAGTGGTTTCCTCAGGGGTATCGCTAAAAAGGGTTTCCACAATACAGTATTCTTTAGCTGTTGATGCTGCTTCCAGAAGCATTCCAGGCCAGCTGGATGTTTAAAACTGATGTCAAAGATGCAACCTCCTGGCATATGAATCAGGGCATATATTTTATAGGCGTAATACTTCATGCTGTTCTTTAACAGCGCACGTCCCACGAAAAGCCTGTCTGGGACATCATTCATGTCTCCCATGAATTTCAGGTGAACCGCGTTCTGCCTAGCTGCAGGCTCTGTGGTTAAATGTACACTGTCTAGAAATAAGCTTTCCTGGACATTTATAGACCAGACATTTTGTCTTGGCTCTGTGTTCTGCTGCCTTCTTCCTAGTTCTACAGGGACTGAACTGCGGTCCACAACTGCATCCTCTGCTCTCCCAATGGCAGGAGGGAGGCTACGCAGTCAGTGTGTCACGGGGGCACCCTCCAGGCCTTGTACCCCATCCACCCCAGAATCCCCTTCTATTTCTTTAATACAATCAAGTATGCCTGTGTTTTCAACTGGAACATCCATCTGTGCAGTGTCTTTAGGGCTGCCCTGCCCAGGGGGAGGTACAGAGGGGTCATGGGAGCTACTGGTCCCATAGCCTGGAACAGGGTCAGTGTCCTTGATATCATCTAAAGGCTTCCCTCCCAAAGTTTGGGGCAGATTTGCATCCCAACCCTTTCTGTGCAAACTGCAAACCCACCCAGCTTTCTACAGTGAGTCAACCACCCAGTCTGGGCTGTCTGAAGAAAGGCCAGCGACTGAGGTTGCAAAATCTATACTAGTTTGCTCTGAGCTGGGTCACCCCCTCGTTGTGGGCCACACCTTTCTTTCCTTTACCCAAAGACTCTTTGTTTGCAGCTTTTTTTTTTTTTGCCATTCACTTTTATTGATTTTAACAAATAATACAGAGACGATGAGGACAGGTTAAGAAACCAGGTGTACAGATACATACAGTACAACAAAACCAGAAAGGCAACACCATAAGGTACAGTCTCTGTACCCCCACTTCCGCTGCTTGCAGCTTTTAACAGTAACCCCCAGGGCAGTACCAATATTGAAATTTATGCTTTTTTTTCTAGGTAGGCACATCCTCCTGTCTCATAATCACATCTGGTAAGTCTAACTGAATTACATGTGCCTCTGCACTGGGTTGCTGCCTGCTAATCGTTATTGTTAGTCCCATTTGTTTGACTCCCACTCCCATCCAAGTCATTAGCAGTAATCATCCCCGCACCTTCTTGCTTGAGAGCTTTTCTGTGGATCCTTGATTGCATCCACTGTTCCTTCATTTCTTCAGCTCTGTTATAATCAGGTCAGGTAATCCTGCCTGTGGGACCAAAGCATCTGCTCTCAAAACACTCCCCTGTTGCTGGAAAGCTCGCTCCAACTGTTTTTCTTTCCAAAAAGAGCACTGTTCTTCTTCCTGAATCAGTCGACGCAGTTCCTCAGCCCCAGGAGAGGTCTGTGAGCCGCCCATCACCGTTTCACCATCCAATTTAGGAACCCGACTCCTGTCCGGTAAAGATTCCTCTGCTAGTTCAAAAATATCTTCTGTAGTATAATCCATCTGAAGGTGTCTCAGGTACAGGAGAGATCAAGGAGGAGAATCACTCCCCAGCCCTGCAGACGTCCATCCTCTGCTCCAACAAGGGAAGACTGGCAATCTCAGCACCAGTCTAAGTGCCCCCTACCGATGAGTAAGGGAATTTCCCCAGTGCCCTAGCCAAATTTCACCCCATTCACTAAAAATACCACCAACAGCTTAATCTGGTTCAAAATCAGTTGGAGTTCATCTGAATCCCCTTCCCCCGGGTCGTGCCTGAAAACAGGCAGAATTTGTCTAGTGCACTTACCCGGTCAACAAAAACTAAATAAAATAAATAAAAATAAAATAACCCTCTTTGCCACCGGGACAGCTTGTTTCAAGAACATTTATGTGTAGATGAGATTCCTCCTAATTCCACACTGCCTGAGTGTGGAGATCTTGGCAGTGAGCTCCCCAACCGATCAGAGATGCATCCATGGTGATGGTGATCTGAGATTCCGGTGGGGCAAAGGGTAGACCTTGAAGAAGACTGTCTTCCTGACTCCACCATACAAGTGATCTCGTCAGAGGCTCTGTCACTTTTACGTGGAAGGACTGTGGATGCATGGTCGGTAACCGCTGTGTGCTGAGCATCCATTGTGTGGTCCTCATGATGTGTAGATGGGCCAGAGGCACTGTGAACACAGACAATGCCATGAGCACCAACATCCACTGCATTGAAAGAGCTTAAACAGAGTTTTTCTTCCTGATGTAGTGAGTCATCTGAAGACTGTCGTTCCTCCTGTCCTCCAGAAAGAAAGCCCTCGCCCTGAGTTATCCAGAAGGGCTCCTATGAAGAGGAGCTGCTGGAAGGGTTGAAGCTGGGATTTTTCCAGATTCAGTAGAACCCCCATGGATGTCAGGAACTGAGAAGCCATGGCGACTGCTTCCTGTGTCTCCTGCCTGGATGGGCTTGCTAGAAGCCAGTCGTCCAGGTAAGGGAAGACTTGAATGCTGAGTTTCCTGAGGTGTGCCGTGAGAAATGGAAATTACATACCAGTATTCTTGATCTTCTTGGACGAAGTGTCCACCACTCATTCACACTAATGGAACTATGTTGGAGGCACTAGGACCCCATGAGAGCCAAAAATCTTCAGGAGGGCTGGCGCAGGGATAGGACTACACATGCGTGGCACGGCGAGACTAGCTCATGCCTGTACAGGCTATCTCAGTGTGGACCCTCCAACCACCTCTGTACCTTTTCAACCAAGGAGGTGCAGGGTAAACTAATGTAAGAAAACCTAACCTTAACTTCAGGGTGTATGAAGGCCTACAACTTGTGCAGCACCTCTGACTTAAGGGAAGAGGAGGAAAATATACAGGGAGTGTCTTGGGAAAATTATCTAAGGTTGGCTAGTGAGGCAAGTAAGGAAGTATGGTGAGCAAAGGCACAGAAGGAGCTGCAGATAGCTGAAGGAATTAAAAAGGGCGGAGAAGGCTTTCTTTCACTATATAAGGAGAAAAGGACTAGAAGGAAGGGATTGTTAGGCTTAAGAAAGGGGTGGAGTGGGTGGAGGATAATGGGGGAAAAAGTACAGTTACGTAAGAACTTACCGTAACAGTAGATCTTCGAGAACAGCTCTTGCAGCAGGTTACACCATTAGGACTGAAGACGGCAGGCGCCAGGACCCCACGGAAATTTTCTAGCTAGCAGTATTCAGAGGGGGACCGCCTCCGACGTCGGTCCCGCCCCGATGTCAGGCATCGTACATAAGGAGGCGGTCCCCCAGAATCCTCAGTTCTCCCACCGGAGACTCCTGGCTGCTGGATGACATCAGAAGAGGAGACTGAGGATCCGCCATCAAGTGGCAATCAGAGATGCTGAGAACACCTGATCCTACGAGAAGGATTTTGGAAATAGAATCTACCTCCAGCGGGGATGGTGGGAAGGAAAGTACCTGCTGCAAGAGCTGTTCTAGAAGATCTACTGTTACGGTAAGTTCTTACGTAACTGTACTATCTTACTGAGAAACAGCTACTGCAGCAGGTTTTGTACACCATTAGGACTGATTCCTAAGCAATAATGAAATCCCACACCAATGGGAGGAGGAAGGTAGAAATCCTTAAAAAACATAGACCTAGGACAGAAGTCCTTGAAGGACTGCTAGACCAAAACCTGCTCTTACGCCTCGATGCAATATCCAGGCTATAATACCTGATGAAAGTGTGCACGGGCTCCAAGTAGCCACAGCACAAATGGCCGAGGTGGACACATTCTATAAGGCAGCAAAGGAAGTAGCCACCCCTTGTCGAATGACCCTTAACCGAGCCCGTAAAGGTTTGTTACGCTTCTAGTAACAGAACATTATACACTGAATGAGCTACCTGGACAGCGACTGTTTTTAAACAGGCGCCCCATCATCCTGTGGGCAAAGGAGACAAAAAGTTGGTCCGATTTTCGGTGGTTTTTGGTTCTGGTCAGGTAGTATCGGAGACACCTATGCACATCTAAAGTGTGCAACAGGGCCTCTCCTCGATTAGTGTACTTGGGGAAATACACTGGTAGACTGATATCCTGATTAAGGGTGAGAGCTGAGACCACCTTAGGCAGAAACTTAGGATTAGTCCGTAGGGAAACCCCTGTCTTGGTGAAAAACCAAATAAGGTTCTTTGCACATCAGTGCATGAAGTTCAGAAATTCTTCTGGCCAAGGTGACGGCAACTAAAAACAACATCTTCCAAGTGAGAAGACATAGCTCGCAATCCGTGGCTGGTTCAAGGGTGCTTGGCATAAGCTGCTCAGGACAATGGGTAGATCCATGGGTGGAATCGGATCCTATCGGAGGCCTAAGGTGGAGAACACCTTCAGGAAGGCTTGTGCCATGTCCAACTGAGATATGGTGCATTGGCCAATAGGAATGTGATAGGCTGAGATGGCAGAGAGGTATATGACAATGTAAATACATAGATACATAGATACATAGGCAGTGTGTCGGCAGATGGGCCTATGGCCCACCTAGTCTGCCCAGCTGAGCTTATAAGTTCAGTTTGTTTTCCTAGAAGTCTGTTGCACCTTACCCCTGACCTCCAGAATTCCTTTATGTCTATCCCATGCATTCTTAAATTCCGTGATTGTTTCTGCCCCCACCACTTCCTCTGGCAGGGTGTTCCACTTGTCCACCACCCGTTCTGTGAAGAAATTCTTTCTCATGTTTCCTCTGAATCGTCCTCCCTCCAACTTCATCCCATGCCCTCTAGTCCTGGAACATCTTTTTTGCTTCAAAATAGTGTTTTCCTGAACTCTGTTTCTCCTGTAAGATACTGTATGTCTCTATCATATCCCTCTCTCTCTTCTCCAGGGAGTACATGTTCAGTTCCTTCAACCTGTCTTCATAGGACTTGTGATGCAATCCATGCACCATCTTTGTTGCCCTCCTCTGAACCTTCTCTACCCTGTCTATGTCCTTACGTGGTATGGTCTCCAGAACTGTACACTGTACTCAGGTGGGGCCTCACTAGTGTTTTGTATAGGCGGAATTATGACCTCCCTTTTCCTGCTGGTGATGCCCCTGCCTATACATCCCAGCATCCTATTTGCTTTACCTGATGCCTTGTCACACTGTTTCCCTACCTTGAGGTCATCAGAGATGACAACCCCAAGATCCCTTTCCTGCTTGGTGCATGCTATATCCTCACCCCCAACTGATATATTGTGCCAGGGTTTTGTGCCCCATATGCATTATCTTGCACTTCTTTGCATTGAATTTCAACTGCCAAACCCTTGACCATTCTTCAAGTTTCTGCAGGTCCCTTCTCATTCTGTCTACACCCTCTGGTGTGTCTACTCTGTTACAGAGCTTTGTGTCATCAGCGAACAGTGAAATTCTGCCTTCTAGATCCCATGCGCAATGTCACTGATGAAGAGGTTGAATAGGACCGGTCCCAGCACTGATCCCTGTGGTACCCCACTGGTCACTCTTCCCTCTGTGGAGTGACAGCCATTTACCACCACCCTCTGTGTCCTGCCACCCAGCCAGTTACCTACCCACCACACTGTCCTGCCCACACCCATATTCCCAGTTTGTGTAATAGTCTTCTATGTGGCACAGTGTCAAAGGCCTTGCTGAAGTCCAGATAGGCCATGTCCACTGCCCTCCCCTGATCCACCTCCCTAGTCACCCAGTCAAAAAATTCAATGAGATTGGTCTGACATGACCTCCCCCTGGTGAAACCATGCTGCCTTGGGTCCTGTAGTCCATTGACAACCAGATGTTCCACCAATCTCTCCTTCAGAAGTGCTTCCATGATCTTTCCCACTACCGAGGTGAGGCTGACTGGTCTGTAGTTCCCTGCTTCCTCTTTGTTCCCGCTTTTGTATAAGGGGACTACATCTGCTGTCCTCCAGTCTTGGGTACCTCCCTTTTTCCAGTGATTGGCTAAACAGGATAGCCAGAGGTTCAGCCACCACCTCTCTTAGTTCTTTGAGGACCCTGGGTGCACCCCATCTGGCCCCATTGCTTTGTCAACTCTTATTAATTCCAGTTCCTTCAGGACCCTTTTCTCATGTAAAGGGACTTATGTCCATTTCTGCACCATTCTCACCCCTTGTAGTCCCTTCAGAAATAAGCTATCATGCTGTAAAAGAAGTTATTACTGTTTAAAGTCAGAGTGTCAATCAGTACTTACTAGCACAGATAGAGCTGAAATGGAGGCAGAAACCAAGTAGCACGTGTATGATAGCATAAGAGGCAACCAATCATAAAACTTTCTATAGTTGTGATTGTATGAAGTAGGCTATGAAAATGTAGTATTTTCCCACCTAGAAATCTTTAAACATTTCTGCTTGACAGGAGTTGCAGCCATTCAGTGTAGGGATAGTCAGTGCATGTACTTGTATTATAGCCATCAGAAAGCATAAACCAATAGCTTTTAAAAATCACTGTGTTTTGAGACAGCACACAAACCAATGTTGAAGGAGAGGAAATTTCACTTTCATATTCAGTTGTGACTTGACACTGCAGAAGAAACACTGATTTTTTATTTTTTGGTAGCTCTCTGTCCACTTCTAAGCTTAAAAACTCAGAATGGCAGAAAACAGCAAAATGACTCTCTGGATTGTCGGCAGCAGTATAGTAAGGCGAGCTTCAGAGTATGCTCAGAGGAGTGATTTTGGCAAAGACCTGCAGCTTCCAAATTGCTCTATTAAGTGGTTTGGCAGGGGTGGCATGAGGTGGGAGCATCTCATGCCAACAATGCACAGACTTCTGAGTACTCAAGTTCAACCGGACATACTGCTGATTCATCTCAGAGACAATGATTTGGGCACCAAATGATGGGTAGATTTAGTGTCTGAAGCAAAATTGGACCTTGCTTCCATTATGTCTATGTTACCTGCCTGTAAGATCATTTTTTCTGATATTACAGAGCGTAGGGTCTGGCAAGCAGAACACCACATGTACCTGCTTGACAAAGCATGGAGAAAGATAAACATACAAATATCTGGATATCTGCGCTTGTATGGGATGAATACCATACCCCACCCTGAAATTAAGTATTGTAATAATTGGCTATACCTACCAGATGGTGTGCACTTCTCACATGCAGGCAATTGCCTTTTCCTGGGAGACCTTCGAGATGGAATCCTCACAGTCTTCTAAAAATTTTAGACTATTAAAACAGATTCTATAAAAAAAGGCTCTTCCAAGAGCCACAAAACCTTGGTCAAAAAATAGAAAAGCTGCATACATTACACACACAACACAAAAACAAGCTATCTGAGCTCCACAGCACTACACACACTTAGATATTTGACCATGTTCAGAATTGTGGTATACATGTAGGTACTGTTAACAAAATGTAGCATTAAATGTCTCACAATGCAATTTCAGTATACAAAGGGTTACCAGATGTCCTCTTTTATGAGGACATGTCCTCTTTTCCAGCTGCCAAATATTCTTTATGTACCTTCTCTATTGTGTTGTATTATTATTATTTTGATAATGTTTTTATTGTCTACTACCCAAAACATCCTTGTAAATGAGTGGTGAAGGTAGGGGAGATGTTAAACCTATTTACTCAGGATCTGGCACAAAGGGCTCATTGGGGAGTAGCTAAGCATCCTCTTTTGGCAACCCAAAATCTGGAACCCTAAGTATACATATAACCCACAGTTTAACACAGCACTATGCATGCAGTACTGTATGTTTAAGACCTTATAATCTAACAATTGCTATAGCCACATACCACTAGTTCCTATAATAACTATAAAATCATCAACATTCTGTTCTCTGTACATATGCAGTAAAAAAAATGGACAGAGCAGAAATGTATACATGAAAAAAAAAATTACAGTAATATACTGTTGTCTCTCTCTATTTATTGCAGACTGAAAAAAGAAGGTTAAGAAATGAGACTGTGGAGCATGCGGGAGGTCTGCTGCCTGCTTGAGGCAGCTCAGGCGAGAGGAAATGCTAAAGTCCTCATGAGAAGTACCAATAGAAAGCTGGATAGTATGTGGGGGCACATCCACAGCTTTTTGCGCATGATTCTGAAAGTCAGAAATAAGAATCTTACCATGTGCAAAAAGAAGTGGAAGCTGTTGCGCCAGCAGTTCTATGCTTTAAAGAATAGAGTGAAGATTCCGGAAAATGACAAGTGCTGGTACTACCTCACATACAAGATGTGGGAGGCTGCCAGAAAGCCAATATTCTTTAGGTGAAGCTACCTCTGGCTGGAAGCTGCAATACTGAACTTAGGATTTGCAAGAAAGCGAGTTGTGCTCACAACAGAGGGAGGTGAACCTTAAAATTTACAATTGTCTTTGGTTTGTAGCAGATATTCTTCAGGTGGAAGCTACTTCTAACTGAAAGGTGAAATAAGGAACTTAGAATTATCAGGAAAGACAGTCTTTCAAGCAACAGAGGGAGGTGGACCTTGCTTTACTTTTGTTACAATTGTTAAGATTTTCAGTGCAGGAAGAGTTTAAACCCTGAGGGACTGAATACTGTTTACTGTGTCTGTCCTTGTGCACAGCTGACTTATTTTGGGGCTGCCTGCTTTCAGTGCACAAATCATCAGGCTGTTTTGGGGCTCGGGAGGTTTACCTGTGTCTGACTTGGATATCTGGATTTTTCTCTGTTTGATTAGCAGGGTATTTTCTCTGTCAAATTGTCTTGTAGGGCATCTTGCTGACAGGAAGGCACTCATCACAGTGGTGGGTCAGAGCTTTTTAGCTGATTGTTTAGTGAGGGCACAGTTTAGGCTCAAACCCTGCCCACCCCTCACTCCACCCACCCCTGGAAATAGTTACTTTTATACCTGGTATTCTGACATCATTTCCTCAAGAGTGTAAGTGCATATCACTGTCATATCCTCTCTAGCACACTGCACTGACAATATAAGCATACACATTGTATAATATATATATATATATATATTTCTATATAACAAACCAATCATACACACACACACACACACACAAAAAGTAGACAAACATGTGGAGAGTAATGCAATGTAATGACTGTGGGGCAGCAGTCTTCTGAGAGTCTTTCTAGAGGCTGAGATGCTGCTCGATTTGCAGACAACTCTCTGCCCTGAAGGAGGAAGTTTCCCATCTTCAGGCCACACTGGACAGTAGTAAGGGAACCTCCCCCATCCAGGGAGCACCAGAGCCACCACCACTACCTCAGAGGTTGCGAAGAAAGCACAACAGTTGGACCACAGTGGGCTCAGGGAGGGTGAGGATAGTGGAACAGAGGCATACCCAGTCAGTTGTTCCACTCCACAATCCATACACCATTCTGGGGGAGCATAGTTCCCCTATGGATGCACCTGCAGAGGACACTAAGGAGGCTGAGGACAACTGTCACAAGGGAGGCCCACAGGAAGGAGGCAGAGGACACCACAGGGAAAGGAAGCAGCTCCTGGTGAGGGACTCAATTATTAGGGGGGATAGAACTGGGGGGAGCAGGGAAAACTGAAGTAAGGTGCCTGCCTGGTGCCATGGCTTGGAGGGACAGGAAGCGAATCCTCAGGATCACGAGAACAGCTGCACGGGAGTCTGAGCTGGACATCATTGTCCACCTAGGGACAAATGACTTGGCTCATCATGAGATTAGAGCAGTGCAGGCAGACTTTGTAGAGTGGGGGAGGGGCCTAAGACAAGTAGCACACACAGTATTCTTCTCAGAGGTGCTGCCTGTCAGTGGCATGGGTGAGGCGAGGGTACTTTGCACCATGCAGTTTAATGAATGGTTGAAAAAATGGTGTGGAGCACAGGGGTTTGGCTTCATTGGGGACTGGGGTTCCACCTGGAGGGACACCAGCCTATACTGGCCTGCATCTGTCCAGGAAGGGAACAAGTCTTTTGAGCAATCAGTTTAAATGCTTCATTGGCAAGCTTTTAAAATAGTCAAGGGGGGAGGTACTGATAAGCAGCAGGAAAATCGCAGCCTCTCCCTACAAAACAGGATACTAAATGAGAAAAAGACTGAGGTAGAAAGATCAGAGGGGGATGCTGCCACAGAAGGTAAAAACCATCAAAAATGGAGAGCAATGAGCACCAATGCCTGTAGTCTGGGTAACAAGCTTCTGAGTTAATGGCCTTGATAAAGGAGGAACATCTGGATATTGTGGCAGTCACAGAAACATGGTACATACAAAACCATGACTGGGATGTAAACATACCAGGATACACTATCTACAGGAGGGACAGGGAGGGTAAAAGAGGAGGAGGGTAGTCTTTACATAAGGGAAGGAATCAAAGCAACAGAACAAAAGGGTAAACAGGGAGGAGAAGAAGCACTGTGGGTCAATTTGAGACAGACAATGGCACCACAATCCGCACAGGGTTGTATACGAGACACCCCTCAGGGAGGAAATGGACAAGGAAATGATAGAAAGTATACTTAGAATGGTGGAAAAGGGGAGATATTGCTGATGGGTGATCTGAATATGCCAGATGTTAACTGGAATGCAGTTGCAGCAGCCACTTCTAAGAGTGGGGTTATTCTAGATGCCCCACAGGCATGCCTTAGACAACTAGTATTGGAACCCCACTGAGAGGAGCAATCTTAGACCTGGTTCTCTGAAATGAGATAGAGGGAGGATCTCAGATGTAGAAGTGGGTAGCCATCTGGGAACTAGCGACCATCGAACAGTATGGTTCACAATAAACACAGCAATAGAGTCAAGCCATACTAAGGCAAAAGTACTGGACTTTAGGAGGAGCTACGTTGCCAAAATGGGTGAGTGCCTAAGGAATTTACTCAAATGGGCAGGAAAGGAGGGTGGAAGAACAATGGGAATAATAAAACTGTCATCACAGAGGTAACAAGCCTTTGTGTGAAGCAAATAAACAAAACAGAATGATGTAAGAAACCACTATGGTTCTCAAGGAAGTGGCAGGAAGGTTCAAGAGAAAAAGAAAGCATTCAGGAAGTACAAGGAATCAAGCAGAAGGAGCAGGACAGAGAATTGTATCAGTTAAAGTAAAAGGAAGCTGTGAAGGCAATCAGAACAGCAAAGGCCCGAACTGAGAAAAAGATAGCCAACTCCAGTTAAGAAGGGGATAAACCCTTTATAGGTACATCTAGGGAGCAAAGGAAGACCAAGGGAGGGATAGTGAGGCTTAATAAAGGGGAGGGGGTGGGCAGAGGGTGACTGTGAAAAGGCAGAGATACTAAACAAATATTTTTGCTCGGTATTTACAAATGAAGAGGGGGAGGTACCTAAAACAAACAATAGAAATACTCGGGATACAGACGATGATACCAGCCCATTTACAGAAGAAAGGGTTCTGAAAGAACTCTTAAAACTGAAGGTAGACAAAGCAATGGGGCCTGATGGGATTCATCCCAGAATTCTAAAAGAACTAAAGGTAGAACTAGTGACACCACTAACTACCATCTTTAACAAATCATGGGAGGATGGGGTGGTACCTGAGAATTGGAGGGGGCAGAAGTGATTCGCCTTCACAAAAGTGGGAGCAGGGCAGAAGCAGGAAACTACAGACCTGTTAGTTTAACCTCAGTGATAGGGAAAATGATGGAATCACTTCTGAAGGAAAGAATTGTCGAGTATCTAGAGGTCAGAGGGGCACAGGACCCAAGGCAGCATGGATTCACAGTGGGAAGGTCATGCCAGACAAATCTAATAGATTTCTTTGACTGGGTGACCAAAGTAGTAGATCAGGGAGGAGCTGTGGACATGGCCTACCTAGACTTTAGCAAGGCATTTGACACAGTCCCACACAAAAGTTTAATATACAAGTTAGCCAGCCTGGGAGTGGGTCCCAAGATGACTGTCTGGGTAAAGAATTGGCTGGAGAATAGGACACAGAGAGTAATAGTAAATGGAGTCCACTCTGAAGAAAGGGGGGTTACTAATGGGGTACCACAGGGTTCAGTATTAGGACTGGTTCTCTTCAATGTCTATAAGCGACATTGCAGAGGGACTGGAAGGAAAAGTATGTCTCTTGCAGATGACACAAAGATCTGCAAACAGAGTTGATGCACAAGGTGGGGTGGAAAGGATGAGGAAGGGACTTGGCAAGGTTAGAGGAATGGTCAAATGTATGGCAGCTTAGGATTCAATTTTAAGAAGTGCAAGGTAATGCACCTGGGAAACAAAACCCAGGGAAGAGCACACAATGGGGTGAAGAGCACACAATGGGGGTGAGATACTCACAACAACAAAAATGGAAAGGGACCTGGGGGTAGTCATATCAGATGACCTAAAGGTGGGCAAGCAATGTGAGAGGGCAGCAAGGAGGGTTGGGGATACTGGGATGCAGGGAGAGGCATCACCAGTAGAAAACAGGAAGTTGTTATCCTCTTACAGACAGCTGGTGAGACCCCATCTGAGTACTGCGTGCAGTTCTGGAGACCCAATCTCTGCAAAGACATAGACAGAATGGAAGCTGTCCAGACGACAGGCAACTAAAAATGGTGCAGGGTCTGCACCGCAAGACATATGAAGAGAGACTTAAGGAGCTTAATATGTATAGCCTCAAGGAAAGGAGGAGAGGGGACATGATAGAAACTTTCAAGCACCCTCAAGGGAATCAACAAAGTCTAAGAGGGTAGCATCTTTCAAAAAAGAGTGTGCAAGAACAAGGGGCACATTGAAGATAGAGGGGGGTGGCCAGAGGTAATGTAAGAAGTCAAGAGAGGATTTTGGATGCATGGAACGGCCTTCGGAGGAGGTTGTGGAGTCAAAACAGTGGTGGAATCTAACATGCATGGGACAGTCATAAGGCAATTTAGGGGTGGGGTAGGAAGAAGTAGGCTGCTGGTTAACTAGGATCTGCAGCTTATCCATTAGGTAAGGAAATGGGCAGACTGGGTGGGGCCAGCGGTCCTGCCGTCAAATTCTATGTTCTATGTTTCTAGTGCAGGGAGCGCCTAACACGCCGAGAGTAAAGAAACTATTTTTCTATCACCATACCATATTCTTAAGCAGGAATCACTAATAAGCTGACTGTTGTGCTGGATCCAATCATACCTCAGGTAGTCAGGTATCAGACCACAAGTTTATTACCTACACTACTTGACATATCACGTTATGCAACCACACCATACAGAGCTTCAAGGCTGTTATTACCATAATGCAATATTTTGTTGTTACACAGAGTGTAAAAAAATAAATAGAATTCTTGTGTACCTCCAATAATGGTGATGTAACATTGACATACATTACCTCACTGTTACAATGGGTGTACAGTCAGAGTACAGTGTCTGTTCTTTAGTAAAGGGGGCGGTGCACGTGTTATTGGCTGGCTCACACCATGACTTCGTAAGTGTCCTTACTTATGTCTTACTAAAATTACGATCATATTCTGTAGATGTCCATCCACTAACTTTTTAAATAAGTCTGCCCTCAGGCTCCAGTACCTCATCTGAGAAGACAGTGAGTGCATTGCATGTGTGATGCTGCACAACTACTAAGTATCCTAAGTTGTGTGACCCCTGCAACCACAAACATGCAGTGTTGATGTCTATCAAGTGTGTCATTCTCCAAGTCTACACTCACGACGCAGTACCTGTCCTGGGGTTGGGGGGTGAAATTGCGTGACTTACACCATAGAACTCCTAACTATACTAACTAGTATGTTACTGCAATGAAGTCGGTGTACCATTAAATATCCATAACCTTTCTTGCCCCAGAGTTTCACTCAGGATGTACCACCTACTGGGTAAGGGGTGTGGACACATTGCTTATGTGTCACCGTACAACTGCTAACTGTTTAAAGTACTGTGTTACTGCAATCATAGACTTGCAACATTTGTAAACTTAACATTTATTTTCATGTGTTTGTCCACTCAATAAACAGTACTTGATCTCTGTTGCAAATCGTCATTGCTTAGCTGACAGTGCAGAACTCCTAACCGTCCCAAAACTGTGTTACTGCAATCATTGAACTGAACCATTTATATACATAACTTTTATTTGCCCTGCATCTGTACTGAAAAATGCAGTACTCACCCATACATATGGTGACATATCCTGCCTGTCACCAAGCAACTCCTAACTGTGTTAACTTGTGTGTCCCTGCAACTAGTTACCGTAATCAGTTAATCTCAATGGACTTTCTTTTCTGTGACTGTCCAATGAAAATCCACTGCCTGCCCTGGTGGGAGGGTGGGGCAAGATCGCACTGTACAACTCCTAACTGTACCAACTTCTGTGCCCCAACAAATACATGTTCCATTGATTTAAGCACATTGCATAGTACAGTATGGGGTTATTGCAGCTTACTAATGCTTGTGTGGTGTGTCATTAAGCACAGCTGAGTGACTTAACCACACAAGAATTGTGTAAACCTCCAACAACCCACACCTTGGACTGGCTTATTGTGACAATACAATGAACCCATGTGTAAAATGTGTTTTATTATCTTGTTTTATGAATGCATTTCCTCAGCCATGGTTAATGCAGCATTTACCCACTGTAATGTGACATGCCTTGACCAATGAGGTAACAGGATTCCACACAGTATTGTATATGTCAATTTATTTTCTTTTTTTACCTCAGTACAATACACTACCTGGCATGTTGGTGGTGGGGGTGGCACTGTTTACCTGATACCATATAACCTATAACTGTATCAAATACTGTATTACCACTATCATAGACCTTTAGTCTTTATATGCATAACATATGTTTTGTTGTGAGTGTCTACCCACCATGACACAGTACCTGCTTGGCGTGGGGGTAGTAGTTGTGTGGGTAATCACCTATCTGACAACATGGAACTCATAACTGTCCCAACTATTGAGCAACTGAAATAATAGAGTGTACTACTTATATACATAACCTTTATTTACCTGTGAGTATCCAGTCAGTATGCAGTACCTGATTGTGAGGTGGCAGGGGAGGGACAGGTGTGTAGCCCATCTGACATCATGCAACCCTAAGTGTCCCACCCACCTTAAGTGCATCAATGCAGCTCAATCATCAATATAAGCTTTGATTCACTGCAGCTCTACACTCAGAATGCAACACCTGCTCTATTATTTTTTGAGGGGGCCATTTCTACCTAACACCATACAACTGCTAAGTGTCCCAACTACTTTGTTACACAATCATGTAACTGTAAGATTTACATGCATAACCTTTATTGTGTTGTGGGTCTACAATCAGTAAACACTACCTCACCTGAAGTCATGTTAAGTAAGGGACAACACAACCATTCTTTAAAAGAAATCTGTGTTAAATACCAGAGCATACACATCACGCACTCAATGAATATCATCATTATCTTTCATTCACAGGTCATCAGAGGCACTCTCCACCACGTGCTGAGGTAGTACCAGCACAAGCAGAAGCTGTGGAGGCCAAACAGTCTGACTCAGACAGTGTGATATTTGTCGAATCAAAAGGTAAGAACATGACCTGAATGTGCATATGTATAATAAACTGGTGGTTCAGTGGACCTGCTCCACAGCCTGATTGCAGATATTGTAAAAATAATCATATCCCTGGTGGTCCAGTGTACCTGCTTCCCACTCCCGATCGCAGGCGTTGTAAAAATAATCCTATCCCTGGTGGTTCAGTGGACCTGCTCCCCAGTCCGATTGCGTTCATTGTAAAAATAAATCTACCTTTGGTGGTCCACTGGACCTGCACTCCCAACCCGATCACGGGCATACTTAAATTAATAGTATCCCTGGTGGTACAGTGTACTGAATACCAGCCTGATTGCGGGCTTTGTAAAAAGTAGACTATCTCCCTGGTGGTCCACTGGACCCGCTCCCAAAGCAATTGCGGGCTTTGTAACCTCGCGATCTGGTGCTCCAGCAGTATCCCCTCCCTACCTGCCCACTCAGTCCCACCATGCCGGTCCCCATCAGCGGTGGCTGGCAGTCCCCCACCTGCAAGCTGCCCAGACACCCGCCACGACTGACAGCATATAGTACAGCTGTATGCTCATTGGTCCACATCGTAAGCAATGGGTACGTAAACATATTGTATGCTATTAGTACCCCATATGTGAATGGAAGTCATTCACATAGCAGCACTGTGTAGTACAGAATGGCCTGCACACCCATTGGCTCAATGCTAGGACCAATGAGTGTACAGCCATACTGTATGCTGTCATTCGACGGGCGTCCAGGTATTTGCGGTGGGAAAGCTCCCACCCACTGCTGACCACAGTGGGGGAGGAAGGCATGACTGAGTGGGGTTGGTGGAGAGGGGGGTAGCTGGACCACTAGGAATCATTACAGTTACAAAGACTGAGATTGTGCTTGGAGGGTCCAGTGAACCACCTGGGAGATATCTACTTTTACAAATCAAACGATTGAGCTGGATTCAGTCCACTAGACCATCAGGTATACTATTATTTTATCTTCAACCACATTCGGACTGGGGAGCAGGTCCACTGAACCACCAGTGATACGATTATTTTAACAGTGCCCACAATCGGGCTGGGGAGCAAGTCAACTGGACTACCATGGACAAATTTACTTTTAAGAAGCCCACGATTGGGCATTGGGGCACTGTGGCACCGAGGTGCAGGGGGAATTGATTCCCCGACAGCTGCAGCCTGGCACGTAGCAAGGTGCAAGTCGCAGGGGATTGTCGTACATGTATGCAAATGCTGCCATAATGGCATGCAAATGGCCCATTTCCACCTTGCATTTACAATTGCCCCATTTACATATTGACTGCTAAATATCGTGGTTCCTGTGCCTAGCAGAACCGCGTTTGTACTGGTGCATCCCCCTGTTCCTCACTTGCCACTTGCACTGACACAGTGCCACAGCACCATGCACAATGTGGGCAGACACAGTGCCATATGCAACAGTGCTGGTCCATGTTGCAGCACCATTGAATATCACCCAGATCATGCACTGGCGCATCCCAGTTGCGGTACGCCCAGACTTGCGCCCTAGCCTGGCGCAGTCTGAATATCTTGACCTATGTGCCCGTTGCATTGTTGGTATACAGAAAAAAAGAAATGCATAATTTTCTGCATTTGTAATGTTGTTTTTTTTTACTTCATTATCCTATGATGAACACACCTCCAATCACAGACATATGTTATAAATGTTCATGTCTCTATTTTACTAGTATTAATGTAGTAAGGAATTAGTACACTAAATGAATAATGCATGACAGGGTCTGTGTGATGCTGGTATGATGCCACGCCTGGGGTGTTTGGGCACAAGGCCGCAGGTAAGTCCGTTCAACATCCCAACCATGGTGTTATCACAGCATGACACACATCCTGGAGTGCATAATTGTTATTATACAATGCTTCCTGTGTAAAACAGAAGAAAAAATAGGCAAAAAATGACCCTCACAGGTATATATTTTTGTGTTTTTTCTAATCTGTACGTGTACTTTTTTTTAAAATAGTGTTTATTTTTTTCTTTTTTCCACCACATAGAGCATCTGTGTTGTCACTGTGAGTTCACACTCTTGAGTCACACCTTTCAACATTTTTTCCCTACTCTGTGTGCCTTGTTTCTGTGCCAAGAAAGTAACTTTTTAAATTGGTTGGGCTCTGCACCCTGCATGTTCCTCACTTTTTCAGCTGGTGCCTGCAGCAAATCTCTGCCTCCAGAAAATGTGACTCTGCATCTCCTCCCCCCCCCCACACCTGTCAGGATCATGGCTGACAGAGATGTTAGTAAGGAAACAAGCAGCCTGTGGATTCTATGCCGAGTGTAGCAATTATGCAGCTCTCATGCTACACCTGTGACACCTGAAATGGCATCTTAGATGACGGATTTCTTTCTTTTAAAAGTATCTTTGTTCTTAGTAGAAATTAACTGAGGGTCTGACTTTCTTGTCAGCAACAAAGTTAATCACATGGGCAATCATATAGCTTTGGGGTGTATACTGCAGCAACTACAAGAGTGGAAATCCTTTAAATACAGCCAGTTGACAAAATCAGGGATTAACGCCATATGCACCAAATTCTTTTATTGATAGGGCATTTGGACATTTCTGTGCTGCGACTAGATGTGTGGTGTTATACCACCATAACACCACGGTACCAGTGTAACACTGGCCAATGAGAGTTTGACATTATTTCTTGTTGTTAAAGGAATAATGCCTGACAGGGTGGGTGTTATGCTGGGATAACATCCCACCTCGGGAGGTTGGGCCAGAGGCCACCGGCCGAGGGCGTCCAACACCCGAGAAGGGATGTTATCCCAGCATAACACCCACCCTGGAGGGCATTATTCCTATTATACAATGGCTTATTGTTTTATAGTTAAAAAAATAATTTTAAAGAATGTTTTTGTTAGTGTGTAAAAATATTTTTGTTTCTCAAGAGAAAAAAAAAAAGGTCAGGAGCAGCATGCTCCATATCCTACAAACAATCAGCAGGGATGTTATGCCAGGATAACATCCCTGCTGTGACAGCCACCTGACCAATCAGAAGCCAGGATTCTTTCTTGCCATTGTATAATATATAATATTTGGTTAACCATTCATAACATCTCACTACTACAAGTTTTGAGCAGGCACATCAACTGTGGTACGTTGTTCTATGCCACAATCATCACATTTATAGGTATCTAAGGCAATAACAGCATTGCTTAGCATGTACATATTCAGATGGCCCATATTAAAATCTATTTATGTATTTAACAGTGGTCGGGGAGTCTGTTGCACACCAGAGATGCAGGTGAAGCAGGAACCTGGCACCAGTGCAGAACGTAAGTCTTGCAACACAAATATACAGATGTCATAATCTGATAACCAGACTATTAGCTCATCTTAGATCCAAACCTATGTTAACTAAATCATTTTAACTGAACAGTTTATGTATATGGTTTACTTTACATGTCACATATCTGTCGCTGTATACTATCTGTTCTCTACTGAGCAAGACACATAACCTCACTAAGTCCACACAACTCCTCAGTGTGCTAAATTATCTCTAACTACAACCAAGAAAAAGTAACAGTCATTAATAACTACTGTCTCTTCCTGTGGCTGTCCACTGAGGAAACAGTACCTGTTCTGATATGGTACATCTAAACAATGTACCACAACACGCTGTTGGTCATACCAGTATTTTGCCATGGCTGCTGTGTTGCTTACTCCTAAGGTGTAGCCAATCTATCAGCAACACACTATCTCATGGGTAAATCCTGACATCACCCACAGCATCAAATCTTACAGTAGTATCACACAATTTTGATTGCTTAAAATTAGACATTATTTGTTACTGGCTTTACTTATTCTTTGATATAGTGAGGTAGACAAGTGAAGGTGGAAAAAATAGTGTCTGATAGTATTCAGACAATGGCAGCTCAAATGCTTGAGATGACCTATCATGTAAGTTGTGAAGACCATTTTTCAGAAGTTCTTTCTCGTAGAAACATGCTTGGAATGTTAGAAAATATGTAATGTAGCTACAGAACTCTCACAGTAACTTAATAACAAGGCCCTGGAATTTCATGGTTCTGTGGTTGTATACTTTGCCACAGAATTTCTGCATCATGCCACAGAATATATATAGTGCCGCAGAATTCATTATTTTTGGTGAATTTTCATATAAATATACTGTTTTTCCATAGTGTCAGGCTTTCTTTCCCACCTTGTTTATCCTGAAGCCCCTCCTCTATGCTCAGCATATGATGCCATCAATGACATCACATCATAGTTAGCCAATGACAGGACTGCATTCTGCCAGAGAAATGAATAAATCATGCTGCAGAAATCAGAAAATGCTGCCGCAAAAGTCAAGGAGCCCTGCCGCAGAAATCAGAAAATTCTGCCGCAGAACACCAGGGGCCCGGCTTAATATACCCCTGCCAGGCAATCAGATTTCATACATTCTTATGCCCATTTTCAAATCTGGATGAATCAACAATCAGAGAAAATGTACCCTAAATGTAAATGATGCCACTTTACCTGTAGGTATGCCCTCAAAAAACAGTACCTTATCTTGTGGTCCAGTGGGGTAGTGACACTGACATACATTGCATAGGTCACACCCGGCAACTTCAAACTTCTGTGTACCTGCAATTGATGAGGTGTACCATTCATATACATTTACCAAACATATCTGTCACTGTATAGTCAAGATAGACTACCTCCTCAGATGGTGTGGCACAGGTAAAAGGGATCATTGCCTGAGTAACAATTGACAACTCCTCATCAGCATAAGTTGTCTGTATCTTAACAGAAAAATACGTTTCTGCAAGCGTTGTACAGATATGAGGCCAGAAAACATATATCATCACATGTAACAGATCCATCAAAGTACACATGTCACGGTAACATATTTAATAGATGTCTTTTTTCTCTTTACAGATGTGCCACGGAAGAAATGCATGACTGTACACTGCCGCTGTGTTCAAAGAGTCGAACACAAGGTTGACAGTCTCATAAAAGAAGTTGTAGGCCTGCGGGAAGATCATGCAAAAATAGTGTCCCTCCTCTCAGCGCAGCAGTCGACTGTCAGCCTTGTGTTTGACCCTGTGAGCACAACGGCAGGTTGCAGTACACAGCTCAGCACTGATCCACCTGCAACAGTAACATCCAGCCTCCCTGACCAGTGATGTACGGCCTCCACAGCTATCCCAGTTTCTCCACCCTTGGCGCAACAGCTTCCACTTCACAGTGTGCCCCCCACATCTATCTAGCTTCCTCCCTGAGCTGCCTCAAGCAGCAGCATACCTCCTTCAAAAGAATTGTAAATAGTTCAAATTCCAAGACATCAACCTTTTTTATAATAAATCTTTATTTTACAAATAATAAAAAAATGTTTTTCTAAATTAAGAATTTAGTTACAAAGTTTTAACAATTAATATTTATTTTAACACAAGGACGTATATTTTTTTCTAAATTATGTACAATTTATTATTGTTCCTATTTGTTTTACAATCTTTAGTAATAATCAAAGTTAACAACTAATATTTTTATAAAAGATATTAATTTTAGTATTACAGAGATGAATTATTATATTTTATATAGGTTTTGAATGTTCTACTAAAAATCATTGTTAAATAAAACTTTAATAAATATTTTTATAAACAAAACTTTTCAGTCTATAATTTTGAACGCATGACTATTTTGCAGAGCTAGCGATATCACTATTTTTTTGCATGCCATAGGAAACAGTTATTTTGACAATGAGTCTCAACTCAGGGCACACTATGTAGTGTGGGGGTTCACATGGCTATTACCTGCCCAGCGCCATGAAACTCCTATCCATAAACTCATTTTTACAATGTGTGTCCACTCAAGGTCCAGAAACTCATCATGGGAGAAGGGACATTGCCTGGCTGATGCCATGCAACCTCTAACTGTCCTAACTTGTGTGTTTATGCAATCAAAGTGGTACACTGTTGATCTTTGTAGCCTAACTTTTCCCATGGGTCTAGGGCACAGTACATAGTGTAGTGGTTCACTGGGCCATTATCTGGCCAGCACCATGAAACTCCTATCCATGAACTCATTTTAACAATGTGTGTCCACTCAAGGTGCAGAACCTCATCATGGGAGAAGAGGCATTGCCTGGCTAATGCCATGCAACCTGTAACTGTCCTAACTAGTTTGTTACTGCAATCAAAGTGGTACACTGTTGATCTTCGTGGCCTCACTTTTGCCTTGGGTCTCCACTCAGGATACAATGTCTGAACTGGAGGGGGTACTGCCTGGATGATGTCATGCAAGTCCTACCTGTCTAACTTGTGTGTTCCACACAACCAGGTAGGTACCCCATCAAAATCCATAAACTTTCTTTTCCTAACACTCTCCACTCAGGATGCACTACCTGGTCTAGAGAGGAGAGTATTGCCTGCCTGACACCATGAAACTCCTAACTGTCCCAACTTGTGTGTTACTGCAATCATGGACTTTTTTATCCACAACCTTTGTTTACCTATCAGTCCCCACTCAGGATGCAGCACCTGCTGTGTGGGGGACGGGGGCATTGCCTGACTGATGACATCCAACTCCTAACTGTCCTAACTTGTGTGGTCCTGCAAACAGGGATGTATACGTTAATGTCCATAGTCTTTGTTTCCTGAGGATCTCCACTGACAATACAGTACCTACTGTGTGTGTGTGTGTGTGTGTGTGTGTGTGTGTGTGTGTGCGTGTGTGTGTGTGTGGAGGAAATATTGCCTGGCTGACGCCATGCAACTCCTAAGTGTCCTAACTTGTGTGTCCCTGTAACCACAGAAGTACACCATTCATGTCTATGAAGTTTCTTTTCCTCTGACTCTCCAGTTAGTATGCAGTACCTGACCTGGGAGGGGGGAGTGGGCATTGCCTACTTGACACCATATAGCTCCTAACTGTACATACAACTAGTCTCAACTCAGGGCACACTACGTAGCGTAGGGGTTCACGGGGCCATTACCTGGCCAGTGCCATGAAACTCCTAGATATACTAACTTTTACATAACTGCAATCAAGAGGTTCTATTGATATCCATGGCCTCAGTTTCACAGTGTGTGTCCACTCAAGGTTCAGAACCTGATTATGGGAGAAGGGACATTACCTGGCTAATGCCATGCAACCTCTAACTGTCAAAACGTGTGTGTTCCTGCAATTAAAGTGTTCCACTGTTAATCTTCATGGCCTCACTTTTGCCATTGGTCTCCAATCAGGATACAATGTCTGAACTGGAGGGGGGGCACTGCCTGGATGATGCCGTGCAACTCCAAAGTGTCCTAACTTGTGTGTTCCTGCAGCCACAGAGGTGCACCATTCATGTCTATGAACTTTCTTTCCTCTGACTCTCCACTTAGAATGCAGTACCTGCACGTGGGGGGGGGGGCAATGCCTACCAGACACCATACAACTCCTAACTGAACATATCACTGCATTTTTGTAACAATGCAGCTGTACCATTCATATTTATTACTTTTCCTTCCCTTCACTGTGAGTCTACACTCAGGATGCAGTATCTGACCTGGTGGTGGGGCATTGCCTGGCTCACGCCATGCAGCCCCTAACTGTGCTAAATGTTGTGCACCTGTGACCACAAAGGTCCACCATTGATATACATAGACTTTTTTTCCTATCACTCAAAAGTCAGGATCCACTACCTTCTTTTGTGAGGGCGGGAGGGTATTGCCTGCTGACAACATAATGACTATTTGTTTGCATGCCATAGGAAACTGTAACTTTGACAATGAATCTCAAATCAGGGCACACTACGTAGTGTGGGGGTTCATGTGGCTATTACCTGCCCAGTGCCATAAAACTCCTATCCATGAACTCATTTTTACAATGTGTTTCCACTCAAGGTCCAGAACCTTATCATGGGAGAAAGAACATTGCCTGGCTAATGCCATGCAACCTCTAACTGTCCTAACTTGTGTGTTCATGCTATCAAAGTGGTACACTGTTGATCTTCATAGCCTAACTTTTCCCATGGGTCTAGGGCACTGTACGTAGTGTAGGGAGTCATGGGGCCATTACCTGGCCAGCACCATGAAACTCCTATCCATGAACTCATTTTAACAATGTGTGTCCACTCAAGGTGCAGAACCTCATCATGGGAGAAGGGACATTGCCTGGCTAACACCATGCAACCTGTAACTGTCCTAACTAGTATTTTCCTGCAATCAAAGTGGTACACTGTTGATGTTCATGTCCTCACTTTTGCCATGGGTCTCCACTCAGGAAACAATGTCTGAACTGGGGGAGGCCACTGCCTGAATGAAGTCATGCAAGTCCTACCTGTCCTAACTTGTGTGTTCCTACAACCAAGTAGGTGCCCCATCAAAGTCCATAAACTTTCTTTTCCTATCACTATCCACTCAGGATGCACTACCTGTTCTGGAGAGGAGGGCATTGCCTGCCTGACACCCTACAACTCCTAACTCTCCCAACTTGTGTTACTGCAATCATTGAATGGTGCCATTTATATCCATAACCTAACACAGAAGTTCTTCACTTTTGTCGCTGTACAACAACCCTAACTGATGCATAAAACTGACCTTTTTCCTCTAATTTCCTTTATTTTGAGAATGATGACGAGAAATATTTAATGTAATGCCCGACTCCCGCCATGTCATGTCTTGTTGCACAGTAACAGAACAGCAATGCAAACATAATGTGGAAATTCAAATGGTAGCAGTAACAAAATGCAAGCAAATGAGAACATAAAGAGGGTAACAAACACGGTGGCATGCAACAGGAATGGTAATGCAACGGGACATAAATGCAAGTGGAAACAGTAACTGTAACAGTAGGAGAAGCATATACCCTGTTTTTGCTGAAGAGTGCATAGAGAAACACTAAGAATGTATGCATTGTAATGGGCATCGAAGCTTAAAACGAGCATTAGAGTACTGCTAATTGCTAATATCTCAGCAATCGCTACAAGCGTAGAAAACAAGCGTAAATGTCACAAAATGATGATTTTCCTGGTGAGATTTTTGTATTTCATAGCCCATAGGGCTATGCCACTCACAACAAAAAATCCGTATTGCTCATCGTTTTCGAGATACGGGCCCCAAAAGGCGCGGTGTACGCCACCATGTTAGTCTATGGGGAAAAATGCCGACTTCAGAGTACTGTAACTTGGCAACCATGCAATATGTTTTCAACAAACCACAAAATGTACATCTGTGAGATGTTGGCTGCGTTCCCTTCAAATTTCAGCTCAAAAGACCAAACCGTTCTTTTACAGCTGAGTGGCAAAGAACTGCTGTGATTTTGGCTATGGTCTGAAAAGTAGTGTCGTGATTTGCAAAAGGATTCCATAATTTGCGAAAGTGTCATGGGCACGACACTACTTTGTGACACTACTTTTTCTAGAAATTTTAAAAACATATTTCTGGGGTGTTTTACCCCAAAATAAAGACATGACTAGCATCTTCAGGGTCCAACTAGGTAAACACAAAAAGAATTGTGTTGCTAGAGGGTCCCAAATTTAAATGGCAAGCATTTTTCTGGTTGCTAACTGAAAACAAAATGGTGGTTTTGTGACACTACTAGGGCCATTGATATTGATATTGGTCTATAATTGGACACAAAATCAGGGGGTTTGTCTAGCTTGGGCAGTAGAACAATCAGAGCCTCAAACAAAGATATGTCCGATGCTTGACCTGAGAGGATATACTGGAAGAAAGGCGAGAGAATGGGTATTAATTGCTTGGCAAATACTTTATAAAGTTGGAGGAAAATCTATCCGGGCCGGGAGTTTTGTCTAGGGGGAGATTTTTAATTACTCTTTCTAACTCAGTCCGGGAAATATCAGATATAAGAAGAGCCTGCTGTGAATCTGAGAGGGAAGGTAAATGAGATTCCTCCAGATATTGAAGTAGATTTTCATCAGATGGAGGATCTGCCATTGGGCCATAGAGCTGTTTAAAGTAACAGCTGAACTCTGCCACTATATCTTTTGGGGAGGTTTTCTGGGAATTATCTTCTATGAAGTAGACAGCAGCAATTAATCTAGAGGATTCCTGTTGTTTAACCCGCAATGCAAGCATTTGACCAGCCTTCTCTCCTTGGTCAGTGTATGCTTTAGTTTTCAGAACTGCGAACTCAGCCTCCTCCCCCCAAAAGTCCAGGTAGGAGTTCCTTAATCTTATTAGTTCCTGCCAGTATTGCTCTGAAGAGCTTGAGTGAGCTTAGATTCTTTGTCCCGAATCTGAGCAAGGAGAGATGCAATACGCTTTTCCCTGTCTTTCTTTCTCCAAGAGGTCAGACTAATCAGGACCCCTCTCAGGTATGCTTTAAGTGCACCCCATTCTACATCGGGATGTTTTATAGAATTATGATTAAGAGAAATAAACTGAGGTATATGGTTGGATATATATTTAACCATTTCAGGGTCTTTTAACAGTTGGTTGTTAAATTTCCGTCTGTTACCTTTCCCCGGGAGAGCCAGAAAAGAGATTAGACAGGTGACCTCTGAATGATCTGAGGGAGGTCCTGCACATATAGGCAAGGCAAGGCAACATTTATTTAAAAGACGCCCAATCCCGGAGGCTGTGGGTGCCATAAAAATTTTTTAAAACAGCCATATAAAAATAATAATTATACAATTTATACACAATAAAAATACAGAATCAAAAAAAAAAATCAGAAACATTACCATAGATATCAATTCAAACCTCAAATGCTTTAAAAAAGAGGAAGGTCTTCAGCTGGGCCTTAAAGGTGTCTACTCTGGGGGCTTCCCTGACCATAATTGGCAGAGAGTTCCACAGAACAGGAGCCGAGGCGCTAAATGCTCTATCACCAGGGATATCAACCGAGTTCTGGGAATGGCCAGGAAGCCCCACTAGAGGAACGAAGAGGGCGTAAGAGAGGGCAGGTAACAAAAGGTCTGACAGGTAACCAGGGCCCCGTCCATGTAGGGCCTTATAGGTGAGAAGACCCACCTTAAAGAGGACTCTCCACCTGACTGGCAGCCAGTGCAGTTCGCGCAAAACTGGAGTAATATGACAGGACTTCTGCTGTCCAGTCAACAGCGGGGCAGCCGCGTTCTGCACCAGCTTCAGTCTGCGGAGAGATCCTCCCATGACCCCAAGATAGAGCGCGTTGCAGTAATCAAGCCTTGATGTGACTAAGGCATGTATCAAGGTAGGGAGGTCCAGAGGCGGAACAAGGGGCTTAATCCTGGCAATGTTTCTAAGATGGTAAAAACAGGTACGAACCATGAAGGATATTTGAGCCTCCATGGTTAAGTCCCTGTCTAGAATCACTCCCAGATTTCGCACCCAAGAGGAGGCCTTCAATGACACAGTTCCAAGAACAAGCCCAGTTCCTGTGTCAGAGGCCATCCTATCACGGACTCTGTTCGACTCCACTACCAATACCTCCATCTTATTGGGGTTTAGTCACAACCAGCTGGAGGCCATCCAGTCATTAATCTCAGCCAGACAGATATTAAGCACCTCCACAGCATTTGATGTTACTGGGGCAAAGGAAAAATACAGCTGAGTATCATCAGCATAGCAATGAAAACTCAGACCATACTTCCTAATGATCCCACCCAGAGGCAGCATGTACACTGTGAACAACATTGGGGCCAGTACCGATCCCTGAGGAACTCCACAAAAAAGGAGACTGGGTGTAGATGAGGAATTCCCCATCATAACCCATTGCCTCCTGTTGGTAAGAAAGGACTCAAACCATTGATGACAGTTCCGGTGAGTCCACATAGGTTCCTAAGGCGGACAAGCAACACACAATGGTCCACAGTGTCAAATGCTGAAGAGAGATCAAGAACAAGAATTGTCTTGTCTCCCCGATCTCTAGCCCTGAGGAGATCATTTTGCACCCGAACAAGTGCTGTTTCAGTGCTATGTCTAGCATGAAAAGCCGACTGGAACAGTTTATATAACTTGTGAGATATGAGGTGCTCTTCCAACTGAAGCACTACCACCTTCTCAACAACCTTCCCCAAAATGGAAGGTTGGAGATGGAACGATAATTTGTCTTGATTTCGGGTCCAAGATGGCTTCTTTAAGAGGGGTCTCACCAGAGCCTCCTTCAAGGTATCTGGAAAGACACCCTCAGAGAGGGAGCACCGTACAATCGAGGCAAACACCGGGCCAACGGAGTCAACACATCTCATTAAGAAATGCGTTGACACTGGGTCCAGTTCACAAAAGGTATGCTTCATATTGGTTGCTACCTTGATAACCTCACTAACCTCCACTGGCCTAAACTCGCCCCAACCAGATGGAGTGCACTCAGAACACATCAGGCGATCACTGCCAGTTATAACATTTCTAGCTGAGGAAGCCACCCGACGGATCGAGGATACCCTGTCCGAGAAGAACCGAGAGAATTCCTCACAGTCTATGTTGGAAAAAACCTTCCCGGGCCGTAGACAGGCAGGATGTAAAAGCCTATCTACAGTCCGGAAGAGTGAGACTGGCTGGTTCTTCCCGGAGGCAATCTCCCTAGACCAAAAATTTGTCTTCTTACGGTTGATTACCTCCTGATACACACCATAATGGGCATGCAGGACCAGTTTATCCGCCTCCAGATGGGATCTCCTCCAGCAGTGCTCCAATCTCCGACCCATCTTCTTCATCTCCCTGAGCTCGCCATCAAACCATGGCGACCTCAGAATATGAAGTTCTGGGTCATTACATGGACAGAGTCGTGAGGGAGTTAATGGTGTCAGATAACACCCGATTATAGATGTCAACCCCGACAGCAACACCTCCCACACATGCATCGCCCACACTAGACAATTTCGCAGCCACCAAAAAACCCTCAGGGGTCAAACCCCACAAAGGGCGACAGTTAATCATCTCAACAGGGGAAGGGCTTATGGCGGGAGCCCCAAGCGTGAACTGCACTTTGCAGTGATCAGACCAGAGGACAGGATTGATCCTGAGATCACTAATCTCAAGTCCCAGTGAGAACACCAGGTCCAACATGTGGCCATTCCGGTGAGTAGGCGAGAAACAGCCTGCGTCAGACCTAAGGAGGACATGATCTGAGAAAACTCATAGCTGTATCCATGACTTACGTCGTCAGGCAAACATTGAAATCCCCAGAAAAGACATCTAGGGGATTCCAACGTTCCGCCGGCGACGAAATCTGCGATCTCCTGCAGGAAATCTCCCATCGGCCCAGAAGGGCGATAAATGAGAAAAATCCTGCAGCCCGCATCAGGTCCTCCACGGATGGCCACACATTCAAAAGATCCTGGAGTTCTCACCGGGTGCACGTTGAAGGTCAGGCTGGATCTAAAACAGATAGCTACACCGCCACCCCTGCATTCCACTCTGGGGCAGTGCACTATGGTGTACCCAGGAGGGACTGCAGCCTCAAAAATTGGGTCTGCATCATCTCCCACCCAGGTTTCCATAATACAAGCCAGGTCAACCGATGAAATCAAGGCAGCAATAATTGCTGTCTTATTCCTGATCGACCTGGCATTACAGAGCACTGCCATCAGGGGATTTGGGGGCGATGCAGCCCCATAAGTTACCTGGCCACTCAATCTAGTGGACTCCCTTGGGATGGGCACCAACCAAGTCTGGCCTCTCCCATGTGCCCGATACAACCCAGGGCGCCTTCTGGACCTGACAACCTCAGTCTTCCCACTACCCAAACATGGGTTGTTCGAAAATGCACGACCGGCGCCATCTCTTCCAATCCCAACCTCCCAGCAGCATCTGATAGTAATAGCTGAAACTGGGAGGGGGATAAAAGGGCGCAGGTCATGCAACATCGAACTAGCGTAAGTGATTCTAGCCCCCTTCATTCCTCTCATATAGCCCATGTGCATCTAAGGCACAAATAATCCTTAATTATCAAAGTTTACACAGTAAACTACTTAAACCTAAAAATATCTAGCCTAGCCTATTCAATCAAGAAGTATTACTAATATCTAAAAGATAACACTACAACACTAAAGTCCTAATTCTCAGCCTAGATGATAATATAAAACAATAGACTGTTTAGCTATCACATTACTTTTACAGGGCCGCAGTAAACAAAAACATATATCCTTCTCTTCTGTGTCAACTAAGCATTTCCAATACCGAGTGGCACTCGCGCCACTCACAGCACTCGAGCTTGTGAGTGGTGCAGCTATTAAATAAGTGCAATCCCCGCCCCAGGACACACAGGTCCTAGCTCCCCCCAAGTCACTTTCGGCAGCGTAGAAAGGCACAAACCTGCTACACAGCCTTTCACGCTGTGCAGGTTGTAAATCCAAAAGGCAATCGGAGGAATGTTTGAGGCAGGAGCTATTCGTCAATCACCTCCAGTAGTCCCAGCTGCTAGCGAGTGGCAACACAGTTCGGCCAGTAAAAATGCAACAACCCACATATAGTGGAGTCCAGAACACCGGGTATAAGGATTTGTGAAATAAGAAGGTAGTCAATTCAGGAAGATGTCCCATGGGCCTGAGAGGTGAAACTATACTCTCTCACAGTGGTGTGTAAAATTCTCCATATATCGCAAAGACCAGTATGGTCTATTAATTCTCCGAGTGCCCGTTGGGCAGGGAAAAGGCCTTTATGGGAGAGACCAGACCTATCTAAAGTTGGATCGTATGTAATGTTTCGATCACCACCAATAATTATTGAGATATTCAAGAAAGGGACTAAGGCTTCCATAACCTGTACAAAGAAACCAGGGGTATCAGAATTTGGGCCATATATACTATCCAGTAGGATGTCCCAAGTGTGCAGTCTACCATTAACTAAAAGAAGTCTACCTGAGGGGTCAGATATAGTTTGGAGATGTTTAAAGGGAACCAATCTGTGTGTTAAAATCATTACTCCTCTACTCTGGGTATTTCCTTCCACAGCATAAACCTGTCCTACCTGTTGGCACCTCATTTTAATTACTTCAGAGTTAAGCAACTGGGACTCCTGAATGAACATAATGTTGGCTTTTAGAAGTTTTAAATGTTTCTATATTTTATATTGTTTAGTCTTGAGTCGGGCCCCTTTAACTTTCCAGGTGATCACTCTAAGATCCCTAACCATAAAACATCTCTATCTCTAAGGGGATATCTAAGGATACATTGAAACTTGAATGGTTCCTGCATACCTCAATTACTGTGAGTTCTGTGCTTCCCCCCCCCACCAACCCCTAACATTCCCTTCCATCCCTTTAAATAGCTATTCCTAGTATAAAGCACAACAGACACCAAAAATCCCATCCTCCCCGCCCTCCCCCTTCTTGTTATGGTCCATGATGGACAGCACAAACATTTTACCCTCCTCCGCCCAGCCCACCCGTCCCCTCAACAAGTGAAATATAATAAGAATATAGCGCATTTGCCTATGAGCAGGCTAACTCAAATCACCACCAATAGTGTGTCTTCTACGAACTTAGAAGAAATAACTTCTATATATTCAGTGACCAACGACAGTCCGTATGATGCCCAAGGATAACTATGAATTACAAACCCAACAATGAAGGTGCCCTTATCTACAGAGCTCGCATTATAAAGAGAGCTCTGAAGCCCTACTACATATCGATAAAATGGCTATGCTTAAATCCGTACAAATACCTCCTATCATAAGGGGGCACCTTGTTATAAATCTTTAACTCTTAGGAACCAACATAAGAGAACCATCTGCTAAAGGTAATCCTCAAAAAGGAAATCCTTTCCTGTGGAGGAGTGAAATGCACAGGTTAATTATAAAAATATAAGTAAAGGTTTAGCCATAAAAAAAAAACACTTATAGTTATTAATCTGACAGTATGCCGAAAAGTAAAATAATAACTATGTATTTACTGCCAAACCCCAACCAACAAAACAGAAAAAAAGGAGGGGAGAAAAGGCTGCATATTGTCCAGATCAGAAGTACCAAACCCAGGATCTTAAAATCAGCGTACATTGTCAATTAAGACCTTCAGTTAGCAGAACATAAGACAACTCTTCCAAGTGAGCTTGTAAAGAAACAACAATCTCTGACGCCAGCTAGTGGAGAAACCATGGATTTGAACAGTGCAGATTAATGTACAGCTGAAGCATGAATTCGCCACACAGCACATCAACAAAACCAAACTTGGCTTTTGGGCAAGCATCCAAAGATGAGGAACTTCCAGAGGCAGGCCCCGTCATGCACATGGAAAGACAAGCAATCGTCCATACGAGCCATTTAAACATCCATGCCCTCCCCCTCGGGGAGACCCACAGACCAGGGGGGCCACATCAGACTCCAGAAGTAAGTCCTTATTCAGATCCAAGGTATGATGATGGCAAATTGAATAAGAAGGCAGGTCTTTCATGGATGTTCTTGTTAGAGCCAGAAGTGTCTATGTAACACCAATCAGGGGGTTTAGAAAAGCTCTGGGAGTGCTATTTTGAGACTGGTCATTGCAGGTTCCACTTCATCGTAGGTGACCCAGGAGCCTGAAAGGCATACCTGGAGACATGCTGGGAACCCCATTCTAAATTTAATCCCAGCAGTGATTAACTTTGACACCAGACGATGAAAAGAGGCCCTTTTTTGACGTACAGAAAGTGGAAGGTCTTGCTCTACCCTAAGTTTTGCCCCTTCCCACTGCAACTCTTGGATGTCTTGAGCCTTTGATAAGAAGTTTTGGCGCTCCTGGTAATTCAAGAAGCGGAAGATGAAGGTACAGGGGGGTGCGCCCTGTGGTGGCATTGGGTGAAGTGCATGGTGGGCCCTTTCAATTGTGTATTTGGGTCCAAAGGGAGAGGGACAAGCTACTTTCTCCACAAATTTCTGAGCAAACATTATTGGGTCCAGGCCCTCCTCCTTCTCGGGCAAACCGATTAGTACCATGCTGTTGTGGCAACTTCACCCCTCCAGATCCTTAACCTTGCTTTCCATCTTGGCTAGGCGTTGGTGAACTGATACCAGCTTGGGGTTGAGTTTGTCCTGCTTACACTCCAGGGCATGGATGCGGACCTCACTGTCCGATGTTCTTAGCTTGAGATCCTCTAAGGCCTTCGAGAAGGACTTAATTTCCCTAGTGATTTGCTTCATTTCTGCCTTACAAGGATGGAACTCCTCTAGAAATCTGACGAGTATGAGGGGTTCAGGATCCATACTAGCGGCAGTTGGATTCTGTGCTGGGTGAGTAGAGGAGGCCTTAGGCTTTTTTGGGACCTTTTCAGGAGTTACAGGCGGGGTGTGTTTCGGCATCACCTTACGCATCTCAACTTCCATCGGCTTTTTTGTTGAGGTAGCACAAGTCTTCAGACAGGGTCTTGTAATGTCAGCCCAGCAAATCTTCCACCAAAATCAGGTTTCTTTTAGTAGTTTAGAGGACGGGTGGCTGGAGCTCTTGGAGGAAGCTGTTACCTGGTGCTCTGCATCACATGACTCACTGCTAGACTGACCTTTTGATAACTGATGAATTTCAAACAATGCACAAAACTTATGAATGAATTTTAGGTTATTTTCATCAAATAGCGTAACCCTACAAAAAAATTAAATGGGACAAGTATGTATCACGGATGAGTCAACAGCAGTGATTTTAGTCAGCAGCTCAGTTAACAGCCTTGATTCATGCTACAGACTCCGGAGCATGAACACCACTGGCTGTCAACTTAACACATGGATGAGTATGCTTACATGCACATAAATACTGATGCATGCTCAAATTAAATGAAAGCTGGAGCCCGAGACAATCGTCTTTCACTGACATCACTTTGACTCAGGCTCCAGCATTCCATATCAAAGAGTTTTTCTTTTCAAATGGAAAAAACACTAACAAACCAAAAGGAAAACACATCCAAGTCAGCAAATGATTAAAAAAAATACACAGACGGAGGTCTGACAAAATCTTTATTGAACTGGGCACTTCTAAACCTGAAACAAAGAAGAGAAAAAATAGTGAACACCTGCTCTTTAAATAATAGTAACACCATTTAGAAGTGTCAAATTGGTACTAGGTATTACCTGTGGACTTATACTGAGATTAACATATATATCTTGTAAGTTAGAAAGACACCTTAGTTTGATGCAACATACTATGTAAAGCAAAAAGTAAAAACACAAAATGAGGTGATTGAATGTCTCTGCAACACCTTTCTTTGCATGCCATCAGAATCACAGTACATGCTAAGGTCAGTCCCAGGGCCCACAAATAAAATTCAGTCACATGTTAAAATCAGGAGCAACTCAAGAAAACCAAGAGGTGCAAAGTTAGTTTCCTTGCACATTTAGTTTCCTAGCAGAATCCTGAAAATAGATGAGACACTGTCATATCAATTAACTGTTTAACACTCATACTGTAAGAATAAGACACTTTTTCTATAATACCCCCAAAATTAACATAATTAAAATTGTATACGTGAATAAAATCTCATCCAAATAAAGACCTTGTTAGTGTTTCAAGGTTCATACTATAATAAAATCCTTTTCAAAGCTTGGTGGCTTAGCACTGTTCCAGTCAGTTTGAATGGAAATCAGTTTTTGGACACTATTGCAAATCAGCTGCCTGTAATAATCAATTTAAATAGAGCTGGTGGGGTGATTTTCCCTGTGTACAAGCCAGAAGTTCAAGTTAAAGGTAAAGCAGCAAGATATTCTAGTCATTTGTTGCTCCAAAGTTCAACAGAAAAACCTCAGCTGTTGCAAGTCTAATCAGACTCTAGGTTCATCAGCTCCAGCTGTCTCTCCCCACAATTATAATAATTAGATCAAGGCTTGCTGGCTTGTGATTCCTGTTATTTCAACTTTCCAAATTTAAAGTATCAAATAAAAGCCTATATTCATGGAGACATTTTTTTCCAGAAGCCTTATGACTGCTTAAATCTGCTACAAAGCGATCTGTATTACAAAAAAAAATAAAACTTTAGCCCAAGAAATGTTTTCTGTTTGGAACCGTCAGATTGCTATCAACGTTATGAGGGTAAGAACTAAATCCCTACAGACTGATGTGGATTTGATAAGGGCATCAGGAATTCAAGTTCAAGTTCCACATTTACCAGTCCATCTGTAGAGCGCTGAGAGCACTTAGACTCACAAATATTTCCATAGCTGTTACAAAATATTAGACTGCGGTCCAGGAGCACTAACCCCTTCAGTGAACTAGTTGGGTTTTGGAGGCCTTGTGTATAAAACCGTTCATAACACCACCAAATACAGAGAATAAAAGCAATACCTTGTTGAATGTGGAAATACCTCACATCCTCAGTTTCAGTAATTACACCTGCATTCTCGGTGATTAATAGGAAGAGGTCTTATGTATTTTTTAAAACAACTTGGCTCCTCTTTCTCCAGGTGAAGGGCCATTAGATTCCATACCATGAAGTTCAGGTAGCCTTTCCACCAAAGGTCTGTGACCTCAATATATCCACTGAGGTTTCTTTTCTCCCGTTCTCCGCTATCTTGATTTAGCCTTCAACAAAAGAGTTCAGCTTTTCCTGGTGTCTCACTTTGATCCTTCATTATTCATAAGGTTCCTACATTGTACTGGTTGTAGTCATCTTTTTACTATAAAGTGGGCATTTCAGAATTTTGGTGCACCTGCTGGTCACTTCATCCTCCATGTAGAAATTCTCTGTCTCCTAGTAGAAAAAAAGGAGGCTGCCATGGACCTTCAGCTGCAAAAATCCTCCTGTTGTGACCAGTGTAACAAAAAGCACTCTGTCAGCACAAAGGTAACCTTGGAGGGAAAGTCAAAACCTCCAGGTTTGGAATATGGAGCGCAATGCTAGTTGTGAGGTGCCTGAGGAAGCCGCAGCTCCAGATTAACAAACTGCCAATATAATTTACCACCATAACTCAGCTGTGCTTTACACGTGACACTTTAAAGTAGCAGCAAAATAAAAGAACATTAGCTGAAAGAAAAACTAGAGAAAAACCTGAGCAAACACAGTATGGTGGGGAGCAGAGCAGTATCATCGCTATCTTGTCGCCCCCCCCTTTGTTTTTAGCCAATTGGGCTTGGTAGCAGCAGGATCGCTTGACAATTAGTGGCAGTGATAGAAACTAAAGACAAAAGTACCCCCCTGTAAGCACAGCCAGACCATAATGGTTGTGGAGTGGTTGCCTTAGAAATAATACACAGCAACCAGCATGATGCACAGGTTTGTGTATTTTGGGAAGGATCTAAGTTGGGAGCATATCTGTAAGCAATCAGGGGATCCCAATCAGGGTATATTGTTCTCACTTTAGCATAACATGGGGCATAAATTACTCTCTTTAATTTGAGTACTGACAATTCTGAAACTGTTGCTAGCAACATCAGTTGCATTTTATGTCGGGCCAGACAGACACTTTCAAAAATCAGTGCCACCAAAAACAGAAAGGTTATGTTTATATGGAAACATCAAATCTGGAACAGAATCACCTGATTACATATATGTTTTTACTTTGATCCACACCTGTTATGCACAAATTGCTGGGCTACACAAGATCTTCATCACTATGCTTGCGTCATGGTTAGTGTTACGCTAGGCAACTACTCCACACACATGCAAACTGTTGAGGAATCATTGCAGAGGGGCTATGTCAGAACTTCTAAATAGTACACAAAAAAGGAAACAAAAGAGCTGCCTCACATTTAGGGTCTTGTCTCTGGTTTCACGTTTGGTACAGTGAGTGAAATCCATAAGCTTGAAAGATAACCCTAAACAATCACCAACATTATAAACAATCTACAATAAACAAGCAGCTCAACATGAGGGGTAAACCTTCCTTAGAATTTTTTTTTTTTACTATTGTTTCTCCAGCATTGTCCTGATACACAGATGAAAAGCAGTGCTACAGTAATGTTATTTTTAAACCATTCAGTGAGACAGTACTGGAAGCGCGTGCACAGTGCCAAGGAAGATGATCAGTTAGTGGATCTGCTTGTCAGTCTGGCTGCTTAAAAATCACTTTATTTTATGTTTTATTCCAGTGTTTCCATCTTATAAAATTTTAATTTGTTAATATGAGTACCCAATAAACATATTTTAGAAAAGCTGCAATGAGTTAATATCCTTTCTGTGTCACCAGACTTTTTTTCCTCGTTGCCAAATTCTGAAAAAATTGTTAGCATTTAAGAATGGTGGCTTGTGTCTCCGTGAACACCATCCAGTAAACATTTCCATTCATGGCATAATGTCTTGAATGAAAAAGTTTACTGGACAGTGGTCACACAGACACAAGCTGCTGAGTTGTATGTTATAATCATGCAATTGACCGTCATTATTCAAAATAAAACTGGAGATAGAAAAACCTATGGTGATGGGAAGAAACGGGAACAAAGCACAAGGCATTTGATTACACAGATGTAATAAAATCATCGAAGACTTTATTCATAATTACCTGATAACCCTGTTTTCACTTTTTTATTAGTATTCAACAGCAAGAAGTGTCATTTCCCCCTCGCACAATCTCTACATTAGAAATGGTGTCATCAAGAAAAATCTCCTCTCTCTGTCCCGCTCTTTTGATCATGCTTCCCACTCACCTCTAGCTCTTGCTCATGCTCTCTGAACCTCCCTCCCTCACACTGGCAAGGAGACTCTCTCTCTCTCTTTCTCTCTCCCTCTTGCAGGAGCAGGAACAGCAGGAACTAATTGGGCACTATTTTCCCCCGCACATAAGAATAAGATATTGTGGTTTAATAAAATGTGGGGGGACATGACCCTGCACCCATATGTGGAATCCACCACTGAATTTAACCAAATGGTTAGTCTGACATTGTGATAAAGCTGCTTCTTTAGACATTCTGGCGGGATATTCAAACTGCACCAGGCTGTGACGCAAGCCTGGGCGCAGCTCAGCTGTGTTGCGCGAGGGTGTGGCCTGGGCAATATTCAACGGAGCTGTGCTGTGGCACAGCAGCTTTGAATATTGCACCCTGGCCACCCCCACTGTGCATGGCACAGTGGCCCTGTGCCAGTGCAAGTGGCCAGAGTGGAGCATGGAGATGCGCTGGCACAAGTGCCATTGCGCCATGCACAGCACCTGCGATATTGAAAGGGGACATGCAAATGGGGCCATAATATATGCAAGGCGCACAGGGGGCCATTTGCATCTCATTACAGCCCCATTTGCATGCCATTAGCATGAAGGTGCGCCAATCCCCAAAGACTTGTGCCTGGCACCCTGCCAGGCAGCAGCCGTCAGGGACCAACACCCCCTGCAGCCTGATCGCAGGCATTCCTGTACTATAAAAACATCCAATATCCCTGGTGGTCCAGTGGACCTCTATGTGCCCCAATCATGGGCATCATTAGTAGGACCCCAATTCCAATATCCCTGGTGGTCCAGTGGACCGCACTGAGCCCGATTGCAGGCTTCATGAATAGAAACCTCCCAAGTCCAATATCCTTGGTGATCTAGTGTACCCCACCCACCCACCCACTGAGCCCCACCGCCCGCTCCCCCTGTCAGCTGGCGGGCGGCAGCACCCACCCGCCTGCCATCCTGCCGCCCACTGACTGACAGCTCGGTAGGGCTGCACACCCATTGATTCACAGCATGAGCTAATGGGTGTGCAGCCCATACAGTACTACTCAGTCCAGATATGTGAATTCCTTTTGAATATCTGGGCCTCTGTACATTATGTCTCCCAGACATTTTAATCTACCCCAACAGCTGCATGAGGGAACCACTGAGCATCCATATTCAGTGCTGCTTGTGGTATTTTTCCTAGCTATAGTTAAAGAGATGTACTGTCAGTGGTGGAATTTTCAAGTTTTTTTTAAACTTTTGACAGGCACAGTGGGTCTTTTAGCTGTGCAAATATATACCCCCTGTAGGAATCATTGCTGGGGTTAGTGGCTTTTGCATGATTTTTAGTCTGCTTGTTAAAACTGTGGCAGGCATACTCTCTTCCATTCTTATCTTCTTTAATACAGAATGAGTCTCTCATTAGTTGCTACAGCCCCTCTCTACCATGTTGTACTAAATGCAAATAAAAATCTAACTACTCTTCCAAACCAAGCCAGCTGCTATGTCATGAGAGAGGGCAGGTGAAGCAGGGAGCTTTGAAAGGCCATTGGTGGAGATTTGTGACATGTGGGTGCTTATCTTTACTGTTTTTGTGGTATGTCTTTGTAACTGGATTAAATATGTTGTTGGATGTTTGTAGGTAAGGTCACTGATGATGTTTATGTTGTGACTGATTGTTATACTTCTTAATTGCAACACTACTTATGCTTCCATATGCTTCTCTGTGAAATATAGCAGGACTCAGTGTACTCAGTCAGCTGTGTTCATCTGTTAAGCATAAAATTCACTGAGAATTTGGCATAGCTGCTCCTAGGTCACGATTCTGAAGTCAAACTGCATTTTGTTTTCTTTTAGCCAATCTTCACAAACTTGTAAGGCCCATAAAGAGCATTTTTTTGTATTTATCTCATTAAATTTGTCCTCAATATTTTTCATTGTTTGAGCATCAACTAAAATGTGTCTACTCACAGTCTGAAGATGTTTTAGTTCACTTCCTCTTTTTTCCCTTTTTTTTTGTTAGAAAGTTCTTCACTGGCAAATATTACAGACAGTAACAAGTGAGAGTCCCCTAATCATGGTAGAAAGTTAGACCACTGACAAAGTGGTCCAGAATCAATGATTTGTGGAAAATATGGCACAGCGTGAATAAATAAATGGTGCATATTTCATTTATCGAGTACCACATTCTGACAAAAGATGCCACAAATCATGGAAATGGGCATTAAAATTGATGATCCTTTAAAATAAAGTGCTCCAGTTTTTGCAAAACTGGAAGGGCACATATGGATTGGGGCATCAACATGAACATCCTCCCCCTTTGAAACTCCGGCCCTACAGTACATTATCAAATCATTTTTTTTCAATTTTTTCAACAATGTTTCTCATTTTGTAAGACACGTTGAAATCACAAATGCACTTTCTTTAAGAATGTTCAGGATATTAAAGTGTCAGTGTGCATGTTCCTTGCCCCCCCCCTTCAATATTTGGGTACAAAAAACAGCAATTGCAAACTCCATTTAAATGCCTAGCTGCTTCTCATCAGTGTACCCTCTGGGGACTCTCTCTAGACAATCTGTCGTGGTCCACCAGGAATGAGAAAGGATTCATTTTAAATGGATAAGTTTATTACCAAGAGTTTAATTGCTAAAACTTAGGCTATGCCTAGAAATTTTCAGAATGCCCATATTCCCTCATGAGTAGAACATTAAGATAGTACACTGAGGCATTATTCAATGTCTTTCCTTTCAGTCTTGAGAAAAACACTCACTCAGGTTTCTTAAAACAAGCTTGTAAAACTTTGGTTGAAGCTGTGCCATCCGTGCTCAATTAACCACTGCTTCATCTAATTCTACAGACGAAGCTGATACTGTAGGTGCAATGATCTTAAAGGTTTCTGAGTAATGCTACTGCATGATCTGGTGGGATGTCAGAACTCCTGGGGGTGCAGAAAAGTAGATGAAGAATAAGAAACAAATCCATACAGCAGCTGAGCTACTTAACTTAATTGGTACAATTTAGACTAAATTGTCTGCTAATGGCAATCTATTTAAGCCAGTTAAATTCCATTTATTTAAATTGATTGTCCCTTTCTTGTATCATGCATAGAAATGCACTCACTAGTGAACTGTAACTTTGCAAGGTAATGCTGTTATAAAGCTTTCACCACTGACAATTGACCATTTTACCAGTGACAATGAGCTTCAGACAGGACTGTGTCACATGTTTAACATTTCCATGAACAAACAAGTTGCATGCTGAAATGTTCTGAATATCGTGTCTAATGTTTTAATAGTGTCCACCTGAAATGTGTGTGTGTGTATGCATATGTGTGTGTGTGTCTGTGTGTGTGTGTGTGTGTGTGTGTGTGTGTGTGTGTGTGTGTATGTGTTGTGTGTGTGGTGTTTATTGTGGGGTTCAGTATTAGCAAATCAACAGAAAATTTGTTGAGTGATGAATAATTTTGCTCTCTTTCTTTTCCCATGCATGTACTATATGAAGATTTCCCTTTTTTCCATCAGAAAGTAATCATTAGGAGAATCCTGCAAAGCCAATTTGTTTTTCATAAAGCTATACAATTGTTGTAAAAAAATATGGCAATAAACTGTTACAGAAGAAAGGTAAGAACACATATAGAAAACAGAAATAGCTATGAACTACACATATGTGTTGCTATAGCCAATACCATGAGGGTCATTAGTCCTCATTAAGTCAGTGGACCTTTCCAAAGGCAAAACAGGCTTTTATTTAATGGGCACTATATCTTCAAAGTAAACTGCAGACATGCTTCATAAGCATAGCAATTTGATTATATTTTTACATTATGTATTCCTTTAGCTAACTCAAGTGAAATTAAAATTAGTATATAGAGGTGATTAGCAGTTAACCAAATTTAACATCAAAATACGTCACAGATTGCATTTCATTTCATTACCAGGACTGTTATTAAAAACCACAACCATAAAAATAGAAAACAATGCCATTATGGACCCCCCTCCCTCCACATGGGCAGTACAAAAATTAATACATTAATGGACAAATGTGGAATACCTAGGAAAACTGAAGCATTGCAAGATAGCTGCATAACCAGTTATGTGGTGGTTGCTTCCTACTATAGCTCTCAGTTGTCCTACATTAGGAGGGACACTCCTGAGAACTGCTCTTTCCCACATTCATCCCACATGCTGCCCTCAAAGAGTAGGTATGGCAAACTTAGACTTTAATACAGAAATCCATAACACTCTGTTTTTCTAAAGCAAAATAAAACACGTCTTTAACAAGTATAGGCAGGAGTTTCCACAATGTTCAGTTTGTATCCCCATACTTGATGATATGTCCCACATTATGAAGACAAATGCCCCACATTTTTCCATATTTTGACTGGTAGTGTCTCATATTTTAGTGGCAGTAGACTGAGAGGTATGATTCATATAGCTGTCCACACACAGTAGAGGTACAGAAAACCAAAACAAAACATAAATGAGACATGACCTGCAAATAAATTCATCCAAGGAAATGTCCAAAAATTTCCAACAGCAAAATAAATTTAACTGTGTTTGTGTGGCAATGTTAAGGGCCCAATGTGGTACTCTGGATGTGTGTTGCTTTATAAGCAAATGGTCAGAGATTGGTTTTCAGGTGAGAATACACATTTGCTGTCTTATCAAAAGATGAGATTTGATTGGCAAAGGTTCAGATTGCTTTCTGTCACACTCAGGGGCCTCAAAGTCTGCCACTACTCACCCAGAAAATGGCTAGGCAGAGTGGTTGGACATTGATGGGCTCTGGAAGGTTGGGGGTTATGAGAAGGGTGCACACTCATCAGCCTATACCACTGCAGAATTCATTTGCTTTACTGGCAGGGCAGCCCAGAAAATGTGCCTGTAGCAGTGGGAAGGGAGGAAGTGGGGATCCTAAGAAGTGGAGGTCCCAAAAAGGAATGAAGAAGACCCCAGCTGAGGAGGAAGCAGCTGTTGGGAGGGGACTCTATTGTTAGGGGATAGACTTTGGAGTGGAGGGAGGAAGTAAGAAGGAGGCGAAATGGCTGAGAAGTAATTTTGCTTGGAGTGCTAGAGAACATATCCAGAGCATTACCAGGCCAGCAGGAGAAGGGAGGGAGGGAGCTAGATGTTGTTGTCCACCAGGGGAAAAATGATCTGCAAGGGAAAGTGTAGGGGTAGTACAGGATCATTTCTGGGAAATGGGGAAGGGCCTTAAGCAGGTGGCACACATGGTGATTTTTGCTGAGGTGTTACCTGTGTATGACTGGGGAGAGAAGGATACACCACACCAGGGAATTTAACAATTGGCTGAAGGTATGGTGTATAGAGGAGGGCTTAGATGTATCCAAGACTGGGGCAAACCTGGCAGAATATGGGCCTCAATAGGGGAGACAGCCTGCATCCTTCCAGGAAGGGAACCACAGTCCTTAATGGGAGGCTTAAATGTTACTCAGATGAGAATTTAAACTAGCCAGGGAGGCTGTAAAACTAAGGAGGAACAACTGCCCCCAATTGATGGAGCTTTAGGGAGGGAGAGGCTGAGGAAGTAAGCTTCCTTGGGGCAGGGTGCAAAAGATGGTGGGACAAGGGAGAGGCAGAAAGAGTAAAAATCAGGTAAGTAAGAATAAAGAGGTAAAGGAGACAGGGAACAGACAAGGTAAAGAGGAAGAGGTGGGTCATGTTGAGCTTCTGGGTACAACACAAACAGGAAGGGACAAACAGGGAAGCAGGCACAGAAAAGTCCCAGAAATAAAAATTGATGGAGGTAGCTTGGGTTTGGTGGCCATAATGGAGTCATGGTGCACTAAGAATCATGACTGGGACATGGCCATACCTGGCTACTCTCTGATCAGGAGAGACAGGGTAGTGAGGAAAGACAGGAAGAACTGAACTATATGTGAGGGAGGGAATCAAGTCCATGGAGGTACCAGGTCCCCTGGAGGGAAAGGAAGGTTTTGAGGTGCTGTGGGTCATCCTGCAGACAGGCTCTGAGGCTGTGTCCATACTGGGGTAGTGTACAGACTTCCAGCACAGGCAGAGAGTTGGATAAGGCAATTGAAGAAGTCACCATTATGATGTAAAGTAAGGGGGAGGTGCTGCTAGTTGATGAATTCAATCTGCCAGACGTGGGGTGCAGATTACTAATGGTTGCTTTGGCAAAGAGAGGGTTTTCCTTGACTCCCCAAAAGGGGCATTTCTCAGGCAGTTAGGAAAAGAACCCATTAGGAATGGGATTTTTATTTAGCATGCTTTATGCCCCTCTGCACCTCGATTGATCCACATTGGCCTGTTACAACACCCAGCCCCATCACCCATCATCTCCAGGACTTACCACAGCTCCACATTCCCCCATGGTGACCCCCCCAGGAAGGGCTGTCAGGGGTTGGCCCCAACTGCCCCTGACAGAGTTAAGTTGATTTGGGTCTGGAGTGGGAGACTGATCGGCAGTGTGGGACATGCGGCAGTTGGCGAGTGGCATCCTGCGCATTCAAGGGTATTTGTTTCCATTCCCCAACCTACAGATATTGGAAGGCCCTTCATTAATGCACTGATGTGCATCAGAACACCAACATTGCCCTCCCTCATTCATCGGCTCCAGCTTGCACTACCACCTGTGGTCACCCCAGTGACAGTGTTGCAATGGAGTCTGGGCACCTTCCCATCTCTGAGAAGGAGAGAGCATCTGCTGGGATCCTCAACCATCCTAAGACAGCTGGCCCTCTGATGACCCAGGCTCATTCCCTAATCCAAGTAGTCAGCATCAGGGAAGTGGCATTGCTGATCTGGTGATTACAAACCAGGGTGGAACTGCGGACGTCACAGTGGGTGGTCCCCTAGATATCAATGATCATCATGCAGTGTAGTTTAACAAAAAAGACTGGAGTAGAAGCAAACCACACAAAGTCAAGGGTCCTGGACTTTAAAAGGATAGATTTTAAAGAAATGGGAGACTGCCTCAGAAACTACCTGGTAGGGAGGATTGCCAGAGAGGGGTAGAGGCACAATTGAGAACATATAGGGAGGGCATGATTAAGACAGCCAGCCTCTGCATGAAGGAAGTGAGTTGAAGCAGAGTGAAAAAGAGACTTATGGTTCTCTAGGGGAAAATAAAAATCAAATTGGGCACACTTCTCCAAACTACTGCTGCTGGCAAATGGACAACTGGCAAGGAAAAAGAAGAAAACTGGCACATTCACCAGAACATAGTAGTACAATAACTATTTTATTGCAGTGACTAAACCAGATGCAGGTAATCTTCCTTACATATTGTCCAGCATACGGAGGCTTCATCAGGTGATCGACCCCAGTGATGTACCTCCAACTTGCATTAATAGCAAAGCATCTTCTGCATCCCAAGGAGATCAGGAGAAGGCAGTGGATGTGACCAATCTGGACTTCACCAAGGCCTTCAAAATTGCCACAGAGGAGACTGATAAAAAAAAAATTGAGCTGGCTAGGGGTGGAATCCAAATGGTAAACTGGGGTAGAAACTGGCAGTAGGCAACCAAGGGTGGTGCTTAATGGCATTCATGCTGATGATGGGAGAGTAACCAGCAGGGTACTGCAGGGCTCAGTAGTTGGACCAGTCCTCTTCAACGTCCTAGTAAGTGGCATTGCAGAAACATAGAAACAGAACTTCACAGCAAAAAAAAGGACTGCTTGTCCCATCCAGTCTGCCACATGGTCCCTACATACCTGTAGTTTGTCTCAGCAGGCCGTAACTGGTCTCTGACAATCCTCCCTCTTCCGTGCCTATTTAATACTATTCCCCTATGTCAATAGTGAATACAGTATAGCACAGTATAGCACTGAGCTGCAAACCTGGAGAACTGGGTTTGAATACCACAGCTGCCAGATGAATACTATGAGCCCATGAGCAAGCTTCTTAACTTCCCTGTGCTTCCAGGACACACCTGGAAAAAAAGCCACGACTTAGAGTGTCTTTCCTTTGCCAAAAAAATTAAGTAAGTAAGTTAGTAAGCAGAAAGTTTGTCCCACACAAGTGTAAAACCTACCTTCTGTTTTTGTCTCCACCATGTCTACTAGCAGTCTGTTCCATGTGTCTAGCACACTTTCCATGAATAAGTAGTTCTTCAGATCCCTTTTAAACACCCCTTCCAGCTTCATTGCATGCCCTCCGGTCCTTGTGCTCTTTCTCATTTTAAAGAGACTCCCCTCCTGCACCCTGTTAAACCCTGTGAAATACTTATAGGTCTCTATCATGTCCCTTCTCACTCTTCTCACTTCCAGAGTGCCGTGTTGAGATCTCTCAGTCTCTTCTTGAAAGGCTTTTGTTGTAACACTGCATCATTTCAGTTGCCCTTTAGTTGCCCATCTCAGGACTGCCTCTTCCCTGCCTATGAGCTTTTTGAGCTAAGGCCTCCAGAACAGGCCACAATACTTCAGGTGCAGTCTCACCAGCAAGTCATATAGTCACACTAGCATCCCCTTCCTCTTGCTATACCCCTTTTTGTACTGAACCTCAACTGCCATGCTCCTGACCACTGTAATGGAAGATATACCTTCTTGCAGACAATACCAAATATGTAATAAGGTATACACTCAGGAGATGGTAGAGAGAACAAGCAGGGATCTTGGGAAAATTGAGAAGGGATCAAAAGCATGGCACTTGGGTTTCAATGCCAGAAAGTGCAAAATCATGTACCTAGGGCATATGAACCCAGGAGCAGAGTATAGGATTGTGGGGAGGTACTGACGGCTACTAATCAGGAAAAGGACTTTGGGGTTATCATAACTGATAACCCCAAAGTGGCAGAGCAGTGTGACAAAGCATTGGGTAAGGCTAGTGGAATGCTGGGATGCATGAGGAGGGGTATCTACAGCAGCAGGAGGGGGGTGGTGTTGCTACTGTATTGCTTGCTGGTGAGACCCCACATGGAGTACTTTCTCCCATTTTAGAGACTGCACCTCAAAAAGTACATAGATGAGGTGGAGGCAGTCCTGAGGAGGGCAACTAAAATGGTGCAAGCATTGTTGAGAAGCCCTATAAGAAGGACAGAGACCTACAAGTACCTCAAAGAGGTGAACAGAGTCTCCTTCAAATAAGGTTGAGCACCAGGACCAGGAGGAATGTGATGAAGTTTGGGGGGTGTTTAAGGGGGATGTGATGAATACAGGTTCAATGAAAGGGTGGTAGACACCTAGAACAGACTGCCAGTGGAAGTGGTGGAGGTGAAAGCAGTTTAAAACATGAAAAAGTTAATGCTATATTTTATTTAATGCTTCTGTTCTCCATTTCCTCTTGAAACTGGCTATTTTTCTCATTAATGCTTCTTAAAAAAAATTACTGACATGTGCCTTATATGGGAAAACCCTTTAAGAGATTGTTTTGCTTCTGCTTTATTTATATATACATTGGGTGGGATATTCAGACTGCGCCAAAAAGATGCGCAATAGTGGGAGCAGGCACAAGTGCAGTGCGCCACTGCATGACGTGCGCAATATTCAAACCAAGCGCAGGCCAAGGTGTGCCTCCGCAACACAGCTGAATATAGCACGCCACATGTGCCATGGCGCAGCCAGGGATGCGCAGTGGAGCAGGGCCGATGTGCAGTAGCACATCCAGTGATGCTCAGGGACAAGGACAGGAAGCAGGGGTGCACTAGCCATGGAAACCATGGGCAGGGGAGCATGCAGCAGGCCAGACAGACCAACCCCCCCAGGCCCCCCATGAACTGCACAACCAGAGGTGAGCTGGATAGACCACCAGCCCATGAACCCCAGCACTGATTCAACAGCAGAGGCACGGTGCCCCAGCAGACTCCCCTGGCAAGCAGTGACCGCAACACACGGAGGGCCAGACCCTCCAGAGCCACTGCACCCCACCAATGCTGATCATACCCTGCACAGCGATCCCAAGACACCCGGCCCAGAAGCATCACCTAACAGTGCATGGCACTGAATGCATGCTACCACCACCACCATGACAATGCAACCCTGTGCCCCATGGTGCTATGCATGACAGCCCCACTGTGATCCCCTCGCAGCAGGCGACACCAGCCACTGACGCAACAACAGCATACACAATGCCCCCCTGCATGGCCCCCACTGTGGCACAGCAGAGAGGTTGACCCTGCGTCAGTACCTGAGGGTCCTCGCATATGACAAGGTCCGCCCTGGATGCCACCACCAGCAGGACAGCACCCCGCACACCCACCCACCCATGCACACACCCTGTCTCAGCACTGGCCCCACCAGACAGCACAGCTACCCACTGTGGTGCATGGAGGCATGCGCCACACGGGATGCAACACAGGGCATGGACAAATCCCCCACCCTGTCCCAAGGGTACCCCATCACAGAGCCACTCATAGTGGGGCAACAGATGCCACTGTTGCATGTCCAATGATGCCATGTACCCATGGCCTATTCACCAACATGGCACTGGTGAGCTAGCCATTTGGTGCATGCACCATGAATCTGTCCACCGCCAGCATGCGGCTGGAGCACAAGTGACAGACAGCAGACCACAGACACTGCCACAGACACCAGTGACAGCATGGAGGGGGGACAACAACAGCACAGCCCACAGTATCACCTGAGGCAGATGTGCAATTTACCTGGAGACAGGATGCCAGCTGCCATGGTGCCGTGCCCAGAGGGCTGCTGGCATGGACAGCCACCAATGTCATGCCAGCAGACAAGTATGCATTGGGGGGGTCAGCACGACCATGCGTAACACAGACATGCAAGGGACTCAGCCGCACAGGCCAGGTACAGACTAACAGGGGCGGCTGGGACACAGTGCATGTACCTGGGACAACTGCACACAGGCATCCAGTGCACAGTGCACAACACACATACCACAGAGAGGGACCATGGTCTCCACCCACACCAGTGGAGAGGCCCCACCAGACACACACACAACCAGGCCTGCACCACCCCCTGACGCCATGCACACCACTGCAGCAAGGCACCATACGCCTGCTGCAAATCAGAAACCACCACAGTTGTCGTATGAAACATGTATATAATTAAAACAGAAATGGTATAAACAACAACTAATACAGAATTATGTACAAAGTGGGGGGTACAAGACTACAACTCAGGTGGGGATGGGCATGGGGCAAGGGGGAACATCAAGAAGTGGGACAAAGGGGTATGAGAGACAGTCCGGGGGGGAATGATCAGCATGTGCACCGCAGGCCCACTGGTGGCCCTCTCTTCCTGTGGTCTCTGTGGTGCTGCCTGTGCCACCGCAGGTCACTGTGCTCTATTCCTGAAGCAGCTCCAGAGTTGCCCGGATTACTGGAGGAGTTCTTGGATGTGACGCTCCAGGGTTGTCCAGCGTTGTCCACATAGGACAAGGGGCAGAGTCAGTACGTCTGACTGGCCAGACCCCGCAGCCACCCAATGTGCATGGCATACAGCTGTGGGCCTCACCCTGTGATGGCATGCGACCACCCACAGTGGGAATGCCCACAAGACTCACCACCCAGGCCCCCATAGCCATGCAGAACACTGCACACCCCCACCGCCCATGCACTGCACAGCACCAACATGGCCATACAGTGTCATGGCTATGCAGTGTGATGGCAGTGGCACAGCCAGGTGCCCAGTGCATGCACAGCCCACCTGCGATACCCACCCACACATGCAGTGCCACAGGACAGTGCTGAGTGCACCGTGTGGTGTGCACAGCAGTGGGGCCATGTGCAGGGGGCTATGCCCCGCCACCACCCCTGCAACCCACCATGCAGAGATGTAAGGGGAAACATGGCACTCACCTGTATCCTGGTCATCAGGGTGCTGCTGACCCATGACACCACCACGCGTTCCTGGCTGCAAGGCCATGCCACCTGCTCTGGCCTGCCATCCCTGTTAATGGCCAACCGGACCCTACGGCGATCCTCTGGGCCTAGGGTGCAAACATGGACAGGGAAACATCAGTACAGATCAGTAACATAGCCCCCCCTTGCTGTGTGTGTGTGCCCGCACAGCTCTGCCATGATGCAGTGGTGCAGGGTGTACACGAGGCACCCCCAACACTGGAAACACAGGTAGGCCCCCCCGCGGCATGGCCTGATGGCCACCGTGATACCTGGATGGACAGATACTACCAGTGATGTGATGGAGTACCTACCTGGCCATGGCACGGCGCCCAGCCGGGCACATGCCTGCAGTCACCCTAGGTGGTCAGGGTCCCATCACTGGAGTTCACCATATCGGTGGAAACACTGCTCCACCGATCTGCTGCACCCTGTGGCCTCCTCCAGGCCCTCTTCAACCTCCTGCCACATTGCAGTTTGTAGCCTTAGGAGGGTACCTACCCAAAGAGGGCACCAGCATGTGGCTCTACCAAGGCCACAAGGTTCGACAGTTCAACTGACATCCAGATGGATGCTCTGCTGTGCGTCATGGTGCAGTATCAATCGGCAATAAAATGGTGCCCTGTAGCTCATGTGCCCCATGTGCGGAGGCAGTGCGGTACTCACTGCCAGCGAGTCGCTCAATGCTGTCACCGGACTGCACAATAAGTGCAGCCATGCATACGCATGGCACATAGGGGGCAAAGGTCAGCTGCAGGGTCATGGGTCTGTCCACGCACGAAGCACCACTGCACTATTGGGATGCCCTGCATGTAGTGCGGTAGGGTGCATGTGTGTGATGCCTTGCAGTGGCCTACCGTCCTGTGGCACCATGGCGCCCATGGCACACCATGGCATGAGCGCCCCCTGAGCATACAGTGCACTTGTGCCACAGGCACAGTGGTGGCCGTGCCATGTACTGCCTCCCACACATAGCACATCTGTAGCGCCACTACCGTCGGCGTCAGCGCCCCAGGCATGAGTGGTGCGGTGCCGATTGCACACGTCACAGTGGTGCACCATAGCCTGAGCACGCTCAACAACATTGAGCAAGGTGCAACAGAGCGATATTCAGCCAGGATATGCAAATCAGCTCATGAGCCATTACGCGGCACATCCACTGCATTAGCATCCAATTACAGATACGCCTGCTCTCATTTGCATGCATTGCTCTATAAATACACAACCTGAGGCTGCATAGGCCATGGATCGGTATTGCAGTCCTTTGAGGTAGGTTGCATGCTGTTGGGATGTGGGGACAGTGGTCTGGGAGGGTTGTATGGGACTGCACAGTCCAAGGTAACACCTGTCTATCCCCCCAGGCATGAGCATGACTGAGCGAGAGGAAGAGGAGGAGCGAGGAAGGGTGCAAAGTAGGAGGCCCAACTATACCAGGGCTGAATCTGATGCCCTGTTTGAGGCATACCTCGACAGGGAACCACTGCTTAGTGGACAGCGGGGAATGCCACAGGCCCGAGCTGTGGCGTGGGGGGGTGACGCGGCACGTGCCGTAAACCAGCAGGGCAGCCACCAGTGGTCCATGCAGGAGTGCAAAAAGAAGATTGGCATGGACAGGAGGCAGATTAAGGACAAGGTGACTGCCATCAGGGTGACACGTGCTGCCACCGGTGGGGGCCAGCAGGACGTACCCCGCCTTATGCCACAGGAGGAGCGGGTGGCCAGCAGCATGCGGAGTAGTGCCGTTAGAGGGCATTCCTGGTGGTGGCTTCCAGATGAGTGGCAGCCCATCACTACATAATAGGTCCAACACTGTCAGTGTGTGGGTAGTAGGAGGGCATGCCATAGGGCCAGACGGAGCCACTAATGGTACTGTGTTCCTTTACAGCTTCTGAGTGTCTACATGGGTCAGCGGTGGTGGGTGTGTCCACCAAGGGGGTGGACCTGGACAAGGAGGAATGCCCATCCACCTCCAAAGGTGTCCGAGGGACCATCCAACTGCATACCTGCACGTCTGTCCAGACTGATGCCAGTAGTGTGGGTGCTGATATGGACCTGCCTGTGTCCCAACGTGACACTGCCCTCGGTGTCCAGTGTGCTGGGACATGGATCGGGGCCAGATCCAGCACTGATTATGATGGGACACACGTCCCGGACAGTGATGCATGTGGGACACAGGATGGTCACACAGAAGGCAACTGCCCGGGCGGTTCCTCGGGTGATGCTGTCGTGGCTGCCTGCGCAACATCCCATTCCCAGCCTGTGTCTGCATGCTCCAGTGGGGCAGCACTGGTGTGCGTCCAGGGCGGTGGGGTTGTTGTAGCTGCTGCGGCCGCACCGGTGTCCCCTGGTGATCGGCAGCCAGAGGGGCAGCACCGGCAGTTGGCCAATGTCAATGGGGGGACAGGCTCAGGGGCAGTGGCAGTGCACCGCATGTGGACGTACCCCAGAATGGCAGTGCTGTGCAGCACCCATCATCAAGGGGTGCTGGGCAGCAAGCTCAGGAACACCATGGGGGACAGCATGTTGGACATGCAGATGACCCCTTGGACGACCACAGCCATCTTCTCCAGGCCTCGGTTGATCAGCAGATGCGGCTCGTGATGGCGGTGGATGCACTCAGTGTGGTTCTATGCCAGGCAGAGGAGCAGCGCAGCAGGGACCATGGCTTGCTCCTGGCAGAGTTGGCCCAGCAGCAGACAGATGTGACTGCTGTCATTGACAGGCAGACCACTGCAATGGTGACTGTCATGGCTACACTGGCCACACAGTTGGGTGCCCAGCCACTGCAGACCCCACACAGTGCTATGCCCACCCCCTGTTACTGGCATTGTGCGACCCCTGCTATGTCGATGCGGGTTCAGCTGTGGGCATACCAAGCACGCCTGAAATGCGGGCATGTTTGGTGGCCTGAAGACCCCTGCATGGACACGGTCACATTCACACAGCATCACCTCTGGGGGCCAGTTGGTGCCACCCCATGAGGCCTCTGGCCAGCCTGGTATGCCTGGCAGGTCTTGGCAGGGCTGCCCATGCATCTGTGGTGGCCGTGGTACTGTGCCGCATGACTGACCCATCTCCCACCATGGCCACCGTCTGCTGTTGCCCTGTGTGCACTGTGGTGTTCATTGTGTGATGCAAGGGTCAGGTTCCCAGCCCTGCACACACATGGTCCCTGTGCACACCCTCCTGGCTGCTGGCCACTGTGGCGTGTGCATGATGATGCCTGGGTAGCGCTGTTCGCCACTCTGCAGTGGTGCCCAGCATCTGAGGCATGCACAGTGCCAGCCACTGGGCATGGTTGTGTGTGGTTCTATGAGGGTGTGGGGGTGCCTGTTGGGGTGGGCGTGCTGGTTGCCCTTTGGGCATGTTTTGTGGTGTGTGTGCATGTGTGTGCACGTGACGTGTTCAGCCCTGCCCACCCCTGCCGCCATATGCGGTTCCCGCCCATTCCATTCCCTTTATGCCATCCACCTGGTGTCCACCCCTACCTGTCTGTGGGCTGTGCCCTTGCCCTTGGTGGTTGCACATGGCCCCGTTGCCTACCTGTGTTGTCCAAAGTGCTCCTCTGTGATGGTGTCCCAGTGCTGCTGTGCCACCCAGACCAGCCAGGGGTCCCGTTGCCCAGGGGGGGTGGCTGCCCTACACCAGCTGGACTGGCATCCTCATCGTCCCCTCTGCTGTCCCCCTCCTCAACCTCAATGGCTATCCTACAGTCAGTGGCTATGTTGTGCAGGATACAGCAGGCCAGGAATAGCCCACAGGCCTTCAAGGGGCTGTACTGTAGGGCACCGCCTGACATGTGCAGGCAATGGAACCATGCCTTCAGCAGCCTGAACACCCACTTGATGACATTCCATGTTGTGGCATGTGCCTCATTGTACTGTTGCTGCGCTGGGGTCATGGGGTGCTTGTATGATGTGAGCAGCCAGGGCCGTAGCGGGTAACCACTGTCACCTGTGTGTAGAGGGGAGACATTAGCATGGTGGTCTGCATCATTATGCCATGGGTCATCATGGCCAATACCCATGGCACCCTTGACAATGCCCCCCAACGTCTGCACACGTCGTCCAGTGTGCTATGCGTACTCACCTACCAGATGGCAAGTGGGGATGTCCCCACTCTCAAACCTGTGGCACAGTGCAGACTGGTGCTAGATGAAGGTATCATGGACTCCCCCAGGGTGCATGGTACAGACATTGATTATGCGCCCCCTGACATTGCACACCACCTGGCAGTTTATACTCGGGTAGCCCTAGTGGTTGATGTATGCCACCCCCTTCGGGCCAGGTGGCATGTGGATGCATACATGGGTGCAGTCAATGGCCCTGAGCACACCAGGCAACCATGCTACCCTGTGGAACTCCTGTATGTGTGCTGTGCACTCCACCTGTGTGCTGGGGAAATGGATGTGCTCTGCAGCATGTGGCAGCAGTGCACTGAGGAATTGTGTGAGTAGGCATGACGCGGCCAACTGGGTTATGCCTGTCATGTCCCCTGTTGGTCTCTGGAAGGTGCCTGTGGTGAGCAGGCACGTGATGGCTGTGACCTTCATCTCCACTGACAGCGCATGGCTCCATCGTGTGGGTGCCTGCATCTCATCACTGCACAGCTCACAGAGCCACCTCAGAATCACCTGGTTCAGGTGGTACCGGCCCACAATCTCAGTGTCACTGTACTGTTCGAAGGTGGTGCAGGCTCAGTATTGCCTGTTCTGGGCGTACCGTTGGCGGGCCCTACCACAGCCGTGCCTGCCTTCTCACACCCCTCATTACCGCCTCCATCTGGAAGGTGGCACTGGCCATGTCCCTGGCTGGTGTTCCCCCCCTGGGTGGCTGTCCTCCTGTTCTCCCCACTGTGTGTTGCTGGTGCTGCCCCTGCACCGGGTTCACCTCTGGCTGTTCACCTCTGGCTGCCCTGCCTCTTGCCACTGCCCTCCGTTCACTGTGGCACTCTCAGGCCCTCTCTCACACACTGGCACAGGCACACCCACTCCTACTCTCACTCAGGCACACCTCCAGTGGGCCCTGTCCAACACCTGGCCACACCTGCCCCCTGCTTCCTGTCTTGCCTCCCTGCCACTCTGTCTCCGCACTCCCACCTATGGCTCCCCTGTGGTGCATTCTTCCTCGCCTCTCTTGCTGTCTTTTATTTTGGCTCATTTCCGCTGTTGCGCAATTTCCGCTTGCTCCGCTACTGTGCAAGTCGCATGCTGATGAATATCACACTGCACATGTTATTCCTGGTTCTGCCCTCTGCAGTTGCTCATGCATTCATTACTATTGCGCAATAGGGCATTGCTTGTTGTGCTGCACTGCCGCTGAATATTGCACCATGGTGCATTTCCGCACTTGCACTGGTGCATGCCTGTTGCACATGGCGCATCCACTCTAAATATCCCACCCATTATGTTTTATATGGTGTTGTACTGCAATGTATTTTAAATACATGAGAACAAATTTGTGACCAACATAACAGCAGATCAAAGAGACCTTGACTGGATGACAGAGAAGTTTGTTCAAAGAGTCCTTGACTGGATGACAGAAAGGTTTATGAATAACAGCCCAAGTCTCAGAATTCACCTTTTTCATCTGATCGGGTCCCTTTCTCCCTAGACTAGTTCTGCAAGTTTTGTACAAGAACAGTTAACATTTGCTTTTAGCTCCAGATTTTAGGTCTTGAATTACTGCTGTCTTAATTTAGTTAAACTGTAGACAGCAAATCATTCTTCTTTGTAATCCAACTTTGTCCAACCACGTTGCTCTACCATTATCTTTTTTTTCCTCCTATATCAACAGCTAGACATGATCACCCAGCTTTATGGACAGGGACTGCTTGGAAAAACTTCTATTCTCTCAAACATGTTGATGTGAAGGGGTCTAATAATGACTGTTATAATTTTCTGCTATGTAATTTCTCTTAATGGGCTGTATGTGCTACTGGGGGCTGGGTACATGCGAGAAGTGTGTACCCAACCCATGCAACTCTACACCCATGGACAGGTGCATGGTGGCTAGCATTAGCAACTGCCATCCACCTGTCTGTGGCCCTGCCTCCCCAGCATGAAGGATCATGTGGGGCAGATCATTGTGGAGCAGGTGGGCATCCAATGGGATGCCAAACATGGTCCTACAGGGGATTGTGGGATGACACTGGTCTTGCTGCTTTAAATTTTTGGGCAAGTGCCACAATGGCTGCCTCCAGCCCTCCTGCCTGACTAGAGGGCTGGGGCAGCACGGTGAGGGGTTCCCACTTTTTCCATGGCCAACAGAGGTCCTTATTGGGGATGCAGCAAAAAAAGGCAGGGTCCCTGTTGATGTAACTTGTACACCTTCCTTTGCCCAGCATTTCACACCTTTGTAAATGGTGCAGAATGTAGGCATGACCCTGACACTTCCCCCTGGACCAACTGCACACATAGCTATTTCAGTGGCCAGGGGATCAGGTGTGGAAGGGATGTGTGTCCCTTCCATTCATCCACACAGATGTCTGCAGGACACCGCTGCATGGAAATGGTCAATTAGAATTGCCTACACACTGCAGATCAATGGTGCATAAGCATAGTGCATACAGCCCCATATGTGCAAACCTATTGCTGTATGTTGATTGTCTACTGTCATCTTGTACATTTTTATGACTTCAGTAGGTATGTTTTCAATCATAACTGGTGTGATATCTCTGTCATGATTGAAATGACTTTAAGTTGAACAATAAATACTTACCTACTCACCTACCTAAAGGGGTCAGAACTTCATTTGCATTATCTTGATGTTAAAACAATGCTAAACTGCCTTCTGTACCTTGTACCTCTGAGTTTATCCTTTAGCCTACCAGCATCCCAGGACAGTGTGCTATTTAGCCAATAATGCCCAACAGGGTGTGTGTCGTGCTGGGATAACGTCACGCCTCAGGTGGTTGGGCACCACACACACCCTGGAGGGCATTATTGCTATTATACAATGGCTCGTTGTTATACAGAATAAAAAATAATTTTAAAGATGTTTTGTGTGGAAAATGTTTTGTTTTTAAGAGCAGATGAAACAATCAATCTCAAGATGCTCAATGTGCTCACGCTCATCTACAGGTTCACAGTGAGGCTGAGACTAGACCCGTGATGTTGTACTGGGATAACATCATGGTCCAACCCAGACTGACCAATCAGAGACCAGGATGTTTTCTTGCCATTGTATAAAGCTAAATACATTTCACTGTAGCACACCCAAAGAATATTCTCTAAACTTTGTGAGATACAGCTACAGATGTGATATACACAAATACTATCCTGCAGTATTTGGACTTGATGTATTTGATTTTGGTGAAAAGGTAAGCCCACTGAGAACTGGGCCCATTACAGAAACATAGAAACATAGAAGTTGACAGCAGATAAGGACTGCAAGGCCAATCCAGTCTGCCCATTTCTTTTCTACCTTTTGAATGTGCCATTGGCCTGTGCTCTGTCAATGGCCTATCTATTCATACTCATCTGTATTGCTCCCTTATGCCTATCCCATGCCTGTTTGAAGCCCTGCACTGTATTCATATCCACCACTTCCTGCGGTAGGCCGTTCCATGCATCCACCACCCTTTCTGTCAAAAAGAACTTCATCACATTACACCTTAATCAGCCTCCCTCTAATATCATGCTGTGTCCTCTTGTCCTGCTATTTTTCTTATATTGAAACTTGTTAGACTCTTTCACCTTGTTAATGCCCGTAAGGTGTTTGAATGTTTCAATCATATCACCTCTCTCTCCCTCCTTTGCTCTAGGGTATACATATTGAGCTCCGTTAATCTGTCCTCATATGTTTTCTGATGCAGTCCCAGCACCATTTTGGCTGCCCTTCTCTGGGCTGCCTCAATTTGGTTAATATCCTTGTGAAGGTATGGCCTCCAGTACTGCACGCAGTATTCAAGATGGGGCCTTACCAGTGTCTTGCAAAGAGGGATTATTATCTCCCTCTTCTGACTTGTGATACCCCTACTAATGCAGCCCAACATCCCTCTAGCCTTACCTACTGCTTTAGTGGTCTGCTTGGATGATTTCAGGTTATCGGTGATGATGACGCCCAAGTGCTTTCTTCCCTTGTGACTGCCAGCAACTCCCCTCCCAACCTATAGGTGGTTTCAGGGTTTTTCTTCCCTATTTGCATGATCTTGCACTCCTTTGCATTGAACCCCAGTTGCCACTCTTCCGATCATTTTGATAGTTTATCCAGATCTCTTCTCATTCTGCTCACCCCATCTGGATCATCTACTCTGTTGCAGATCTTGGTGTCATCTGCAAACAGACAAACCTTACCCTCCAGTCCATCTGCAATGTCACTAATGAAGATATTGAAGAGGACTGGCCCCAGGACTGATCCCGGAGGAACCCCACTTGTGACCTGCATCTATTCTGACTGTATACCATTTACCATCACTCTCTGTTTTCTGCCCATCAACCAGTTTGCCACCCAGTTGACCAACGCCTGACCCACCCCAAGCCTACCCATCTTATTAATCAATCTCCTATGTGGAACAGTATCAAAAGCTTTGCTGAAGTCAAGGTAGGCAACATCAACTGCTCCCCGTTGGTCCACCACTCTGGTTACCCAGTCAAAGAAATCTATGAGATTAGTTTGACAGGACCTTCCTTTTGTAAACCCATGCTGTCTTGGATCCTGTGCTCCTATGGATTCCAGCTGTTGCACTATCCTTTCCTTAAGGAATGTCTCCATAATCTTGCCCACTACTAAGGTAAGACTGACTGGTTTTTAGTTCCCTGCCTCCTCCCTGCTACCACTCTTGTGGAGCAGGATCACATGAGCCCATCTCCAGTCTTCTGGGACCTCTCCTGTGCTCAGAGACACACAAAAGAGTTCTGATAATGGCTCTGCTAGTTCCACCTTTAGCTCCTTTAGTACCCTAGGATGTATGCCATCAGGTACCATTGCCTTGTCCGCCCTGAGCTTATCAAGCTCTTGTAGGACCCTTTCTTTTGTGAAGGAACTAGTGGACACCTCCCTTCCTCTCTGTGTCCATGGTGCTGAGCTGTGGGCCCTGTCCTACCTTCTCTTCAGTAAATACTGAGCAGAAGTATCTATTTAGGACAGATGCTTTTACATGGTCATCCTCCTCACACGCCCCCTTATCCCCTTTGATCTTAGCAATACTCCCTCTGGACTTTCTCCTTTCACTAATGTAGGTATAGAAAGTCTTGTCACCTTCTTTTACTGTTTGTGCTAGTGTTTCCTTGGTTTGGGCCTTTGCCTGCCTTACTGCCTTCCCTGATTCCCTTAGGGAAGTTTGGTATGACTCCCTGTCTTCATCCTGCTACGTTCCTTTATATTTCCTGAAGGCCAGCCTTTTGGCTCTGACCTTTTCTGCTACTGTGTTTAAGAACCAAAGTGGTTTCCTTCTTCTTTTGCACTTCCTTTTCTCACTAACACAATGGGATGTTGCTTCAAGTATTGCATCTTTAATGCTTGCCCACTTTGCCTGTACCCCTCACCTGTATTTCTTTTTGCCAGGGCTAGCTTAACTCTGTTGGCCATCTTATCAAAGTCAGCTCCTCTGAAGTCCCATATTTTTGCCTTGGAATGGGATGATTTTGTTCTAGTGGCCAAATTGAACCATACCATGTGAAGGTCACTGGCACCCAAGTGATCTTATACCTGGAGATCTGTGATCCTTTCCCTGTTAGTCAGTACTAGATCTAGGATAGCCCTATCTCTTGTGGGTTGTTGTACTAGTTGTTTAAGGCCCTCCCCCTGCAGGAAATCCAACTTGTGTCTAGTTCTGGCAGATGTCCCTGCTGGTATTGACCAATCTGTATCTGGCATGTTGAAGTCTCCCATTATCAGAACCTCACCTTTAGCTGTCATGTTTTGTATATCTTCTAACAGTAACGTGTCTATATCCTCCCCCTGGTCTGGACAATCTGGACAGGCATAACATTGAAGAAACATGACAAGCTTAACCTCAAAGAAACTTACTAATACAAAGTATACATAGTCCGTCTTGGGGCATGTCCACATATAGTGAAACCTCCAGGACGAATGCAGTGGCCCAAGTTACTGCATTGAAAAGGGATTAACTGCCACTGAAACTGTCTTGTTTACTGAAGTAACTGTACTGCAGAATGCATCCTGGAGGGCTCCACTGTACAACAAAACAACTGGGTTACAATTATTTAGAACAGAAACATGTTTATAGAGTGCTTCATTAAACTGTATGTACATTCACAGTGTGTAGTCTCCATTCTCAGTGGTACTGGCAGAGAGTTCCAGAGATGATCTGCAACAAAGTCAAAGGTCCAGTGACCCAGGTGAGTCATACAGAAGGGGGTAATTAGCAAGTATTATTTGAGGACCTAAGACACAGTGTTTTGTTTCACTGCTGCAAAAGCTCAGCTAGGCAGCTTGGAGAGTCTGAATTTAGAATGTTACAGATAGTGTGGCTTAGAAGGAATTTTATTTTGCTTCTAAAGGTAGCCAGTTTAAGTCAGCATTGAGTTCACGGTGATGTACCCTCCAATTTGCATTAACAGAAAGCATCTAATCCTATTACAGTACAGTATATAGAATCCTCTGATGTTTTATTTCTTTGATTGTAAAAGAGGTTTATAGTGTAGCCCCATAGTTCAGCATAAGAGTTAAGATACGTTGACCTATGACCCTCTATGATTCAGTAGATAGGCATGCTTAGGCACTGTGTAGGAGAACTCTCTTTTGTTTGAACAGCCTTGTTAGGGGATCAATTTGGGTCATCTATATTATGTTAGGCCAGGGTTCAAGTAGATCCCCAAGTAATTTAAAAAAGTGATAGCCTCAAGCTCAGAGCCATCAGTTGACAAAATTTCAAAGGAGCTGTACAATGCAGCTACTCTTACAGGGGTGCCAAACAATATAATTTTGGTTTTACTTACAACTGTATATACTTAAGAGAAGCTTGCTTTGATGAAGCCAGTTCTGAAGCACAGCAAAGCCATGCTGAAGTAGTAATTTAGTTCAGATCTGCAATTGAGTCAGAGCGCTTATATAAGACTGCATCAACAAGGCTGAGAATGGACATCTAGGGTACACCAGATATGAGTTCCAGTGAGGATGCTATTGAGCTGTTATGTTTAATAAGTTGCAACCTGGTGGTTAGTGTAGTTTTCACCCAGGACAAGACCAGGCTATCCAGATCTATGGTATGTAGTCTGCCTAGAAGGAGATTATGATCAATGAGGTCGAAGGCTTTCATCATGTTGACAAAGTGATGCCTGCAGTGCAGCCTTTTTTTCCATAGAATGGGTAACATCTGTGGAGAAATTTATCAGGGAAACAGATTTGCCAGTTATCCCTGAAATCATGTTGGTGGGCTGTGCATAGATAATGCCTCTCTAGGTACAGTACGATTGCAATTGATTAAAGATTATGTTTTCTTGGACCTTATCCAAGATGAATAAAATGGATATGGGTCTGTAGTTTTCCACTGACAATTTAGGACCACTCTTATGGACAGTGATTACTTTTGCCATTTTCCAGAAGTCAAGTACACATCCAGATAGAAAGGACAGGTTACATAGTTAAGCACATGCTGTGCTGTAAAGGGTGCATCCAGTTTAATTAGCCTAGACTCCACACTGTCACAGTCTGCAGCGGTGTCAATTTTAATATTTCACAGTAGGACAAGCACTTCATTCTCTGAGACAGTTTTCATATAGAAATTATGAAGACTGCTGCTGGGAGACCTAGCTTAATCATTTATGGATTTTGTGACTGAAAAAGCTTTAGTAGTGACTCAGATCCATGAAGAATTTGTACAATGCACTGGTTATGTTTAGTGTGCTTGTGAGGGACCCTCCTTCATTTATTTATAAATGTATTTAGTTATTTGAAAATTGGTAACCGGGAGAAGCACAGTAAGCCGATGTTCATTTCCAAGTGCGACCCTGTATGTGTGTGTGTGTGTGGGGGGGGGGTTACAGGAGGAATAAAGAAACATAAAACAGTACATTATGTGATACAGACACAATGTGAATATGCAGTACAGTGAGGAATAATTCTTTGGTACAAACTTTGAACAATTTAAAATGACCTTGACCACGTTGTCATAACTTTAAACAAATGTAATATTTCAACACAATTATCTCATATTTAATATTTTTTATGTAATTCTCACCCTTATTTCCTTATTACTAAGGCGATTTGCATGTAAGCAGGATTGCTGGCTTATCTATTCTGGCTGTTGTCCTACACTTGACATCACAATTCTGTATATGACATCAGAATGTGTTGCTGTTGAGATAATTATGATGTCATAAACAGGGATTGTGATGTCATGTTAGGCAAGCAGAAAAAGCAGATAAAGTCTAAGGGACAGTAATCCTCTTCATACAACTGTCCTCGGTATTACAGTAAATTAAAAAGGGAAAGAATTATAGAAAATATATGAAATATAAACTGCATTTTGTCTAAATGCCACGTTATTTTCAAGTGTTTCTAATGTCGTCAGGGCTCTTTAAAGTGAAAGTATGTTGTGCAAATACATGTGCAGGTGGAAAACTGGATATGCAGAAACAAAGTGGTGCAGAGGCAAGTGATGTTGTATACTAGGGATAAATAAGGTCTTAGTGAAGCAAAGACCTGAACTACCAAAATAAGCTGGAGGGACCTCCTATGGGAACCAACCATAGGTGGGTGATGGGATAAGTTTAAGCTGGTGCCTAAAGGAGCCTGAGGAAGTGGAATGATGGAGAAATAGGAGAAACTGGTTCTATAGTGTTGCCATGTGATAGGAGAAGGCTGATTGCACAGCAGAGGAACAGGGGTGAGAAATGGAGAAGGTTCTCTGGTTCCAGAAGCAGAGAGGGCATGAAGTGGGAGGGGTGGCTGGAGAGAGGAGAGGAGAGGTAGGAAGGAAGTGAACCAAACCAGTACTTGGAGATGAAGGAAGTGCAGTGTGACTGGAGATATGAAGGTAAGGTAAGGATGGAGAGTGAGGAATAGAGGCAGCAGTGGTGCATATGTGGAGGGGTGACAAAGTCATTGCATGGAGTCTCAGTCTGGCTAGAAAGTGCAGAGGGCTATATCATACACCACATCTGCATAGCTGAAGACCAGGAGCACCATTTTGATGATCAGCTTATGGTGGACCAGCAAGGGGTAGGCAGTCTTTGCTATAGTACAGGACAACTACTGTAGGTTAGGTCTGAGTTTTGTGTGGATAGCAAGGATATGTTTGCAGAGAAGTCAGGCTTGCTGTCAAGACACACACCAAAGTACTTGAAGGACTGCACCACTTCAAGAGGGGAACCATCAAGCATAGTGAAGACTGGTAGTCTCAAGAAACAGTGCAAGAGCTGGCCCAGTGGCGCTGAGGGTTGAGGCGCTGGATGTCACACCTCGCACCACACCAGTAACCCGGGTTCGGGAATGGACTCAGGTGCCAGGGGTCAGCAGGGGGAGGGTTGAGGACTGAGTACCCACATGGTGATCTCCTCCCTGGATCAAGGGGACGGGATGGCTCAGTGAGCCAGTGACCTCCAGTGGAGACCAGAGTACTGCAGCAAGCCGGGCAAGCACCCAGCACTAGCTGCGGGGTCAGATGCTGGCAGGTAGCTATGCACCAGAGAGTGTCGGGGCATGCCCACACATGGGAAAGGGAACAGAATATGGAAAACCAGGTCCCAGGGGCGGGCGATGGCACCAGCCCCATGCCCACTGCCAGGCCTGACCTCGGCGACCCGTAGGTCCTCCACCAGGGCCCACATCTACAGGTGGAGTCTACAAAGTTTGAAGTCGCCCAAGTGGGAGGGCAGCCCCACCCTGGAGGTTGAGCTGGGGTGCCAGCTGTGAGGCGGGGTGGAGGTAGGAAGGTGCATTTGAGGGGGCTTCAGCAGGGCAGGATACAGGCTGGATGCTGACAGAGTCTCCTGGAACTGTGACAGGCGAAAAATTGACAAAAAAAAAACAGTGCAAGACCTTGTGGAAATCCTGCTGGTGCAGTTCTTCAATAGGATTAGTAGAGGGCTGGAGGTAAAGATGACTGTGTCATCTGTATACATATGTATATGCAAGTTGTCGCAGGTGGAGGGGAGGTCATTCGGAAAAATTAAGAACAGGATGGGGCCTAAGACTGAACCCTGTGGGACACCAGCCTGCATGGGAAGGAGAAGTGATAATATGCCTCCTACCTGTACCAACTGTAGGCAACCCATTAGGTAGGTATAGGACCAGTCAACAATGGGAGGTGAGAGGCCAGCTTAACTCAGCTTAACTAGGAAGCACAGTAGGGACACAGAGTCAAAGGCTTTAGCCAGATCAATGAAAATGGCTGCCATGATATGCCCCTGATCCATCTCTGAAAAAATGGAATAACTGACATGCAACAGAAAGGAGACATTAAGCCGGCCCGGTGGCGCTGAGGGTTGAGGCGCTGGACGCCACACCTCATGCCACGCTGGTGACCCGGGTTCGGTAATGAGCCCAGGCCATTGGGGGTTGGCAGGGGAGGGAGTGGATTGAGCATCCGAGGGAAGCTATCCTCTCCTGGGAGGGAGGAGGGGGTCATGCCGGCACTTGACCAGTTCTGGCAGAAGTCAGAGGCACGGCAAGTGCAAAGCACACCTCGGGGATGGGGAGTGGTGGCATCAGCAGTGACACCATGACATCTGGGTACATGCCACTCCCCCTAGAAAAAGTGAAAATGCTCTCCATGCTCCTAGAAGATGGAGCACTGGAGCAGACTCCTCATAGCCTGCACTTGCCTAGCCTTCCAGTTCCTGATGAGACTTGAGTTGTTTGAGGTGCAGCCACCCCACCTAGTTCCTACTTGGGGTGGAAGAACCACTGCTCCATGGGGTAAACCCAGTGCTGTAGGAATGCATTTTGGTGCCCTGGGCAAGAGTCTAAGTTTTCACCCCCAAGAAAAGAGCCGAGGGTCTGAGGCCACAAGGACCCCAGAAGCTCTGAGGGGTTTGCATGCTCTGTGGTGAGTTTTAGGGCCTTTTCAAAGAAAAACATACTTTTGTTAAAGTTCCCTACCCTGATTTCAGGGAGGGAATATTTTGCCCCATGGAATATGAGATGTAGGAGACTGTGAGTGGGTGGTATAGACTGTGCAGCGCAATTGTTGTAGATGAGTGGCTGAACAAGAATGCCATCAACCACCCACCTATATATATTTCTGAAATATATTGTGAGAAATTGCTCAATAAAGCATGGGGGTCTTGGGCTGCAAGGCCCCAGAAGCTCTGTGGGGTTTACATACTCTGTGGTGAGTTTTGGGACTTTTCTTGAAGAAAACATACTTTTGTTACAATTTCATACCCCTGATTTTAGGGAATATTTGCCCCATGAAATATGAGATGTGAGAGACTCTGACTGGGTGGTATACAGAGTGTGCAGCCGCCATTGTTGTGGACAAGAGTCTGACCAACAATGCCATCAACCACCCACCCTATACGCATTTCTGAAATGTACTGTGAAAGATTGCTACATAAAGCATGGGGTTAGGGGTCCTCTAGGCCCACTGAAGCTCTTGGAGGGAGACGGTTACATGCTGTAGCCTGATTTGGTAGTTGTGGATCATCTATTACTGAATCACTCCCTTACTGAACCAAAACACACTTGTGTTACATGTTCTTCCGAATTGAGTATCCCTAGCAACCCCTGATTTCAGATTTTTTTTTTCATCATGGAATCAGAACAAACTGTGTTGTAAAGTGGCCAAAGGAGAAACAGTGGTTAGTATGTAAATTAAAATCACAGTTTGCTAACAGAGGAGTCTGCATTAGAAAGTAATGCAGATGCCGATGCCAGTTCAGTACTCCAACTTAATTGATAAATATATGAAATGTGAGAATTGAACAATCCATACAACACACAGAAACAGTTACACAGCAATACAAGATATGGAGCTGGAGCCGAATGAACCAAAGCCCACACACAACAGCACAGGCCACTGAGTACTAAACCAAAAACCTCAAGGAATCAGGACATGAGAGAACCAGTAACTGATGGGAGGTGATGGATGCTATATATTTTCATGCAAATATATTATTGAATCTGAATCGCATATCCACAGTAGTCAGATACAGCTTACACATTTCACAGTTTTCTGTTTGGTCTATGTGTGAACCTTTCTTGCCTTCAAAGAGGCAAATTCGTCAATGACTTTGTTGAAGTTAATGGCACTGGCTACAGCATTTTCAATAGCTAGTATAGCGAGATTTGACAGTCTTTCTTGTCCCATAGATGATCTTAAATAGGTCTTGATCAGCTTCAGTTTGCTGAAACTACGTTCACAAGAAGCAACAGTTACAGGGAGCGTTAGGAAGACTCGGAGAGAATTTCAATGTTTGGATAGGAAGTACTCAAAGACCATTTGTGAATGAGCTTCAACAAGCTAAGGGGTGTGGTATTAGAAAAAACGGGCAGTACTGAAGCTGCCTGAAATTTGAAGCTCTATACCTCATATACTGTTTCACAAGCATCTAGATCCTTAGACTATTTCATTGCCAGATCTGCTGCACATTTCTTTAACTCGCTAACTTCCATTGTTGAGAAAGATAGCCCTGTAAGGAAGTTAAAGTCAGCAGCCACTTCAGACAATACCTCATACCACCACTGAATCTGTGAAGTGAGGGTGTTCAGAACATTGTTGAACCGCATTTTGAAATCCTGCTCAGCAGAAAACAAGTGCCCTTCATCTTCAATGTTCTCATCGGCCATCCTTTTCACCTTTCTTTTCTTTTTCTGTGAATTCTGCATTCAGTGACATCTGTTCAGCAAGTTCTGCTGCATGTTGTACAACATCATGTATTCCATCATCCCACATGTGCTGCAGTGCATCCCTTAATCCACTTATATGTTTTGAGACACTATCGACAGGTAATCCCTTACATTGCAACAGTTGGTTTCCTCGTTCAATCAGGTTCAGTATTTTGTCTCACATTGCTAGGGTACAAAGAAATTTGAAATCTATCTGCTTGATTAGGCTCTGGGCTGTTGATACCGCGTCAGTATTGGTTGCTTCTTCACTCATTTGATACAATGCCTTTAAGAGATCAGGTATTTGAAGATGAAGGGAGTGAACTGCGTGAAACTTTGAAGACCATCTTGTTTCAGTGTGACCCTTCAGAGTGACCTTTACTGCTTGGGACAGCACCTCCCAGTGGCTTGTTGAAACTACAAAGAATGTAAATAATCTCTGCACTGTGCCAAAAAATGATACCATGTCCACTGATACACTCGCAGCATGGACCCCAACTAAATTAAGAGAATGAGCTGCACATGGGACAAATCTAGCATGTTCATTCACTTGTGCTATACGGGCTTGCACACCACGATACTTTGCTGCCATATTAGCGCCATTGTCATACCCTTGGCCACGACAGTTAACTATATCTAAGCCATCATCACTTAATTTCTTTTCAATTTCTGCAGCTAGCCCACTTCCTGTCTTTTCATGTGAGATGATGAAATCAATGAAACTTTCCTCAACACTACAATTATTATCCTGTATCCTCACATACTGAATGATTTGAGACATTTGCTCCTTGTGAGCCACATCTGGCGTACAAGCAAACATAATAGAGAAATATTTTGCCTTCTTAATTTTTGTGATTATTTCATGTCTCACAGTGGAACCCAGCAAGTTAATAAACTCATTCTGAATTGAAGGAGAAAAATAAGTGGTAGACCCTTTCTTATGGTTGGCAGTGTGCCCTGCAAGCTCTGGATTATAGTGACTTATCAGTTCTAGCAAATTAAGAAAAATTCCACAATGTGTGTGTCAGATCATCTCTGTGGACCCCTGAGAGCCAAGTTGTTCTTTGCACAGAAAAGAATAGCATCAAGAATAATTTTCAGAATGGTATGCCACTTTTCTTTTCTGAGGCAATTGACCTTTGTAGTTCATCATCTATTGTGGCCCCTGTCTTCAATCGCATTTCAAAATTCTTCCAACGTAAATAACTGTCGCGGTGTTCAGGAGTTTTCATTATCTGGAATTCTGGGATTTAAATGTCTCCAGTCACAAAATCCTTATTTAGGATTTGCTAGACTCGATGTAGTGGATGATTTTTTTGCAAACAGCATGCATAGGAAGCAATAGATAGCTTTTTTGGTCTCACCATACATTAGCCATGTGCGTTCCACAGTTTCTCCATTGGGAAGAATTTTTGTGAACCAATCCCAATAAAAGCGCCTGCCATCATCAGATGCTGAGAAACTAAAATCAGCATTTTTCTTTTGCTCAGGGCCATGTTCCACCAAGCAACATCTAACTTTGTCAGTCATGTCAGGCCATGGTGTTGAGTCATTAAAATTAAGTTGGAGTACTGAACTGGCAACAGCATCTACATTACTTCCTAATGCAGGATCCTCTGTATATTTTTCAAAGCTGCACACAGACGGTGTTGGCTGGCAATCATCATCTTCTTCTTTTTCTTCAACTTCTTCTTCTTCTTCTTCTTCTGTAATATTGCCCTCAACATCTGTCTCAGTAGGGGTAGGCTCATCGATGTCAATTGGTGTTGCTACTGATGGAGTCGCTGAACTTCCCTCCTGCTCCTTAGACTTAGTAAGCCAATTTTGCCACTGCTGGGAGAGTTTTCAATTCTCTTCTTCTCTTGCTTTTCTCAGTTTTCTAAACTCTGCCCCTGATGGTTTCTTCGGTGGCATCTTCAAGAATCAGGCCTTCCTTTACAAAATACTGAAGAGAGAAGTGTACAGTATAATAGGTGTACTTAACTTCAAAGCATCCCAGTCAATGTCCTATCCAACTTCCTGTTTGTGTAATCAATAAGGCACAACAGGGTGTGGGTTACTGGGGGTTTACCCATGCCTTGTGTGGTGTGTCAGGAGGCACAGCCGAGTGACTTAATCATAACCACACAAGAAGTGGGACAGGTTATTGACTGTGATGCTCTGAAGTTAAGGACACCTATTTACCCGGTCATGTGACATGTTTTGACCAATGAGGTTACATGATTTTCCTACACCATTGTATAATTTGTAAGACCTCAGGTGTGACAGCAGTGCTTGTTATCACTGATCACTGCATTACATGAAATCAAAACACTGATCAATGAGCATCTCAAGTTGCCCTTGCCCTGCTGATGATTCTATAGTAGCTAGTCTATAGAATCAAAATAATGCACTTAAGTTCAGTGCATGCGTAGTAGTCAGATTTACAAACTTCTTGTGTGGTTAATAAACTCAATTGGTTGCACCTTGTGACATACCACACAAGGCGTGTGTAAATCTTGCAACAACACATGCACTGTTGTACACTATTGCTTAAATCCAGTCTTGTCAAAATGCTGTTGTACCAAAGTTCATGTGATGATATTAGTACCACCATACCATAACATTTCTATCTGTGATAGGACATCTGCATTATAGAACCTCGAGAGATGCTGAACATCAGAAGGCAGTTTAATTGTGCAAGATACATATATATATATATATATATATATATATATATATATATATATATATTTATTGTTAGACTTTGCTAACTGGGTTAGGCCTACTCGGCACAAGTGCCTCATATTGGGGTAACCTGGGAACACTGAGCAGTTAAATGACTTGCTGCTGAGACTCACAGTATGCAAGTGGAAGTTGTGGTAATCAAACCCAGGCTGCTGGATAACAACAAGCTCAAAATTCACAGCTCATTACTCTAACCGCTAGGCTACACAGCCAGCCCCAGCCTAAAGTCATTTGACTGGCTTGGCTTGCTGTTAGGATCAAGCCTTACATTAATCCCTGTTCAATGAACTGTCATGTACAGCCTGATTACCATGGCATATTGATTCTTCCTGAGTTTTAGCATTCCATCCTGTCACTGCTTACTGACTGGAATGCTGCATCATGATTTTACCAACATTCCTAAACTGTTGGTGGAAGAACTTTGTTCTTAAATATTTCCATTTAAATGATATAAACAGTTGACATTATTGTAAAATAGACTTTTAAGAAAAAAGTTCTTCTTCCATTAATAGTTTTCAAATGCTGGCTCAAAATCACAATGCAGCATTCCAACTTTTTTACTCTTGGCTACAGTAAACATTTATAAACCATACTTGCAACAGTTTTCCTTTTTGAATACATTTCTATAATAGCAATAAGGCTCTCACAGAAGTTAGAGTCCAAGATCGTGGAACCTGGTTTTCCATGGGGGCTTGGGCTGAGGAGGTCCTGATGGAAGGTCCCCAGAGGAATTAACAACAGGCCCAGTGAACAAATCAGGAAGAGACTGACAAAGGAGGGAGAACCTCCAGATTAGTGCCCGCCTCAGGTAGGCATGCCCGGAGGGTCTGGTTGTGTAAGTGGGATCGAGGAACCCTCAAAAGACTGTTGCATGTCCAGCAGCTGGCTTAAATCAATGTTGGGGATATACTGTGACCCCAATTGGAGAGCCCCAGCTGTGCAGTCCCCAGAGGAACCAGGGAGCGACTTATCAGCTGAGACAGTGCAGATGTCAGAAAAGCTAATGTCTGATGTATCGGCCTGGGCTATGCAGACAACAGTGAAGTTGGAGTCAGTTTACTGGCTGTGACCATGCACTTCTTGGTGGGGATGGGGAGTGACTTATTGACCTGGCTGCTGGTGATAGACCCAGAAGAAAATATGGGCCTAAGGAGCACAATAGGGGTTCCATCATCCAAGAAAAGGCCCGACTGCACCATGAGTAAATCAGGCATGGAGGCCCTGGTCTGATCCACCAGAGCAGTAGGAGACTGGCAATATGGGTACTTACTGAAGTGGAGGCCCCTCTGGTATCAGTGGTGACCAATAGTCATGCCAAGTGAATGGAGACCTATCCCAGTGTTGGTACCCCTCCTTGTCCTTTTTTTTCTGTTTGAGTTCTGGTGTTGGAAAAGAAGATGAAGGATTGGCAAGGCACACAATCCTTGACCCGGTGTTTGGGGCTGTGGCAGATCACACAGCGGGAATGCTAGTCAGCATGCCAGAGCTGGGTGTTGCAGGACTTGCACATCTTTTCAATGCATCACCCAATTGTTCATGTTCCTGAACTGTACCTCCAACTATATTTGTCACTTTTATTTATTTGCTTCCCCTTTCTTCTGTATATCCCTCAAGATCTCTGCGTAATACCTGTTTATACTGTATTTTACTATGTAACTGTTGACCAGGTGTTCTGTTCTCTTTTTATGCTAAACTGGACGTTTGTGTAAATGGCCATGTTTGCTCACATGTCTTTCAGTATAAAATAAAGACTGATTGATTGAAAACTGGACGTATAGACCTGAACCACAACAGTTCTGTAAAAATCCAAATTGGCCATACTGGGTGCAACTTGTACAAACACTGCTGATCCGGTCATTCTGGCTGCACTGTTCAGTCTGACTTTTATATATCTGGTCCACTCTGCAAATCAGTTTTTCAACCCTTCCTTGGCATGGTTAAAAACAGAACCGTCAGGACCAGTCCAGATAGGTAAAAGCAAGACAGGATCATCTGGAATTAGTGGATCAGTAATATTTGCACAAGCTGTGCCCAGTCCAGATTTTACAGCTCTGGTCTTGGTCTGGTGATCTGGGTTTTACCCATACCCCACTGCATGTGGCTTAGTGATATACTGTACAGATGGATGCAGAGTCTAACCCATTAAAGGTTGAAGTTTCAGGAAACCATTATGCTAAAAATAACAAGACTCACTCCCTCAGCCCCCAGTCACAATTAATCATCTACCAAAATCATGCTTAAAGGAAAACTGCATGATAAAATCAGGAAAATATATGTTACTACCCATTTTGTGTTCTTACTTCATCCCAGTGTTTTTTTTTTCTGCCCAGGCTGTGAGAGGAGTTTTTTCTAACTTTCCCTGGGTGTTTTCTTCCCCTGAGGTGGCATTCAGGTTTATTTTATTGCATCTTGTACCAGATAGTCTTTCCAGAGTGCCCTTTGGTTTAATGTCTAACAGCCCCTGCAGAAGGCTAGTGTCTTGTTACAGTGTCTTGTTCAGCCACAGCAAAGAAAGAACACATGGTGGCAATTATAAAAAAAATGTTGGAGCGGGCAGAAATGAGATGGATTTTCCACCTCAGAACATTAGATAGACAAATAGGTATGAATCTAGAATCTAAGTGGCAAGCATCTTTGTAAATGCATAATTATGCTTGAATTGCTGTATACAACCAGCCTTCCCAATACTGTCTAGCATGTGAGGCAAAAAAGTAAGCCACAACAATACACAATGACTGTATAAGTCCTGTGCAGCTTTGTGTAGTGTCTGGATCAGTCTAGTAGGAGCATCTAGAATTTAAGATGTAGTATTGAAGGATTCACAATTTATAAGAAATTTGATTCTAGTAAAAATGTTTTGAAACTTTTTCTACTTCCCCCCCTTTTTGCCCTTTCCCCTCATGTCCAGTGTATCAGCCTTCCTTTCCTCCCCCTCACACATGTGGTCAACATAAACAAAGTACATAATGTGATTAGAATGTGAGGTACTCGATGCCCAGCTCAGTGTCTGAATGGTTTTGTTTAGATGTTTAACAGTTCAAGTAATTCTTAGCGCCCCACGGCTTTTGGATCAACCTGTGTGAACCTGCCTCCTGTTAGGGGGTGTATGGTTGCTTAGCAACCTCCTGCTCACGCGGGAATACAAGGGAGTGATTTTATTCCTTTGGGACAAACAGGTTGGTCTGAGAGGTAGGCCATACCTCGAGCAGCACACTCAGCACTGTTCAGACAACAGACACAGTGTTTCTGAACACCAAAGCATTGAAACTGTTTGAGAAAACCCATATGGTAAAATCTATCCAATTTTAAATGTCTGCACTACAAAGCATATGAAATGGGCTTGTGTGAGCATTTCACAGTGTTTCATTCAGTGAAAGAATTTTGTTTTTATGTGTTTTACAGGGTTTAAGCCCTATTGTTGGAAATGGCTTATGAACAAACTTTAAATTAAATGAAGTGTTTGAACTGAGCACTTCTGTGTGTGCTACGAGGTAAATGGCCTAGCGGTTATGTGGGTACAGGCTTAATGCAGTTGTTAAAATTCAAGCTGAATGGGGCTTCTTGCAAACATAAGTGACAGGGCATGTTTTATCAATTCACAGATGGCATGGATTTTTTTGTAATAAGCAGAAAGCAGGAGGAAAGTAAAGTATGGGAGGAGAGTAGCTGTAAGCTGGGCAAATTCATATATTTTTTGATTTTGTATTTACTTCAAGAATTTTGCAATGCTTTAGCATAACAGCATTTATAAACTTATAAAAATGGAGGAAAATGATTTTTATTAATGAATTGTTATACTAAAACATGGCTTATTATTATTTTTCTTAACAGATATACCCGTGAACAAACTCTTATACAGAAGCGAAAAGTAGGGGCAATATAAACAGAAATAAAAAAACTATCATAACATGGCTTTGGACTCTGGAGAAGTTATTTTAGGGTTCCTAAACATTATTTTTCTTGACATAACCTCTTTCTACCCTGATAATTTCAGGCCACAATTGAAATGGTGTGTGTGTGCACAGTGCGATGTCAACAAATGACCCTGATATTTGCCAAAAAAAGAGGAAAACACGTGTTTTGATGCTTTGCTGTGCAAAACCCACAAATCCTTCAAAATGCAACTCAACAAGTCAAGAGATCTATCACCTGAGACCATGTATTCCTAATTTTGTGCAAATCTGTTGAACAGTTACAAAGTTATTTAAATGCAACATTTGAGTTTAACATTAAACTGCCTACTCAACCTAACTATAAAGGGTGCAACTGCACCCTTAATGTATATGTGTGTGTGTGTGTGTGTATACAATATATATATATAGAGAGAGAGACACACACACACACATATATGTAGATAGATAGATAGAAAGACAGACAGACAGATAGACAGACAGACACAAATATATTTCTGCTATAGGTGTGAACCCAGCAGGGAGTGTAATAATCCAATTTATTTCCACTGGTGTGTAATGAGTCAGGAAATTGTAGATTCATTGCACCACCTCTGCCAATCTTCCCCCTCCCTACTGGATCTAGGTGTCTATTTTCATTTTCCCCATATGCTGTATCTCTCCCTATCCAGTACACTACTCCCCACCTCAGCTGCTCCAGCTATAAACAAGCATCCTTATTTTTTTTAAACTTAAAATTCATAAAAACACTCCTATTTCAACTATGCTGGCTAGTACACACACATTTTCCAGCTTCCATTCAGTTAATACATTAAACTGTTGCCCCCACTTCCCATAGCTGCCACAGCAATAGTTGATCTCATTTTGCTCTGTTTCTGTAGCCACACCTTCCTTACACCTCTGACTCTGTGGCAGTCAATACAAAAAAACCTCAAACAAGACTAACCACAGCATTGTAAAAAAAAAAAATATTTTTTTTTTCTGTTAAACAGGAACTTAGCCATTTTGAGCAGCATCACTTGACTTGACCGGGACCTGACTCTGCATGCAGGATCAACCAGATACATTGCTGAATGCAGGATCGACCAGATAAAAAAGGTTAAATGTGAGATAAACTAGATTAACACTTCATTAAATAAAAAAAAAAAATAGCAGGTGCACCAACAGTATACTGGTTCCTCAGTAAGTGAGAAATAGAGCTGCCATGTTTTGCAAACTCTCTGGCCCTCCCACACACAAAAAACAGTCAACAACAACATGCACTCTGAATGTTGCCATGTCATGTCCTTAGCAACTGCAGTAGGGACACTAGGAACCAGCCCAAAACCATGAACTAACACAAAGCTAGCTCAAAAAGTCCCCTTTATTTCATTAAAAAATAAATAAATGAATAACACACATCCCTATTGTATAAATGGAATATGCAATGGAGACCTTGTGAAATAAAAGGTTTATGTGCAGTTCTACTGGAGGAATTGCAACAGGAGAGGAAGGAGACTACTGTGGAGGAGAAAGAGGAGGAGCTGGGAGTGAGAGGTGGGAGGAAGGAAAGCAAGCAGTTGGTAAGAGGGACTGACATCTTAGTGTTGGGGGACTCAATACTAAGAAGGGAGTCAGATGGGAGTAACAAGGGGAGCGGCATAGTGGCATTTGGGTGAAGGCCATGCAGGGAATGGCAGCGGAAGAGGTGGGACAATCTTGTTTTAAAATATGCTAAAAGGTTGGGAGAAACCTCATTTAATTATGCATTTAAGGACAAGAGACCTGGCTGATAGGATAGTAGATATAGTCAGAGGAGGTTTGAAGAACTAGAACAAATATGTGAGGAGGCAGGAAGATCAGTAACTTTCTCAGAGATACTTCCAGTGCCCAGGTAAGCACAGCAAGGACACTGAGAATAGAGAATTTAATGGATGGTTAAGATTTTAGTGTCATGCTAAAGGGTATGGGCTGGTGGGGTGGAGGTGGGGGTGGGGAGGCACCTGGGATGACAGTAGTCTCTATGCAAGAATAGACTACACTTCAGTGAGGAGGGAAAGAAAGTGTTGAAACAGAGGATGGAGGAGTACATAGAGGTAGTTGAGAATTTAAACTAGGAGCTGGAAGTGACAAGTGGGCAAGGGACATGCAGAGACCACAGGTAGGGAAGCGATATGAGCTTATCCCCAATAACAGTGACGAAGGACAAAGGGTAAGTACTAGTGGCGATGCTAGTAAAGGAGGAGAGAAGGAGAGGGAAGGGAAGATGGTCACCTTGAATGCTAGGAGCCTTGGAAAGGAAACTGCAGAGCTACAGACTCTCATGGCAGAGGAGGTGGACATGGCAGCCATCACTGAAACAAGGGCCACCAAATACAATGATTGGGACCTATCGATACCAGAACACAGGATATTCATTGGGATAGAGCAAGCAGGAAAGGAGGGTAGCACTATATATGAGGAAGGACTGAAGTGTGTATGGGAGGAAGGGGAGGAGGGTGGTACAGAGTCACCATGGATGCAAATCCAGGATTCCAAGAATAGGACTCTCAGGATGGGAGTGGTGTACAGGCCGCCCTCTCAGACGGAGGAGTTGGACAGGGAAGAAGGACCTGTGAAAAGAGTAGTGTGGTGATTGTTGGGGACTTCAACATGCCACGAGTGGACTGGAATACCCCAACAACCAGGAATAGAAGGGAGCAGGTACTGCTGGATGCCTTCTAGGACAGCTTCCTGATGTAAATGGTCAAAGAACTAACCAGGTTAGGGAATACCCTTGACCTCATGCTGGGAAATGGGGAGTTTGTGATGGAACTGAGGGTGGAAAAAACTCTGGTGGAGAGTGACTAGCACTCAGTATGGTTCACATTGGATATGGGTATGGAAGGAGTGGAATCTGGCACAGGAGTGCTGGACTTCAGGAGGACCAACTTCGGGAGGATGGTGGAAGTGGTAAAAGGGTACGTGGCCAGAATTCAACCTAGTATGGGCACTAACCAGAGGTGGGAGCTCATAAAGCTAGGGATAATGGAGGCAACCAGAACATGTAGCAAGGCCCAGAGCAAGAAGGCTAGGGCAAAGAAACCTAGCTGGGTGAGCAAAGAAGTCATGGAAAAGGTAAGGAGGAAAAGAGCTGACTGTAGGAGGTACAAACAAATAGGGAAGGGAGGGTACCTGAAGAAATCAAGGAGGTGACAAGGGTAGTAAGGGCAACAAGGTGTCTTAGGAGTTTAGGCTGGTACAAGGCATTAGAAGGAAAATGACTTCTTCTGGTACATCAGGAGAATAGGAGCTGTAACGACCATAAAGTAAGGATTAGGAAGGAGGGGGGGAGAAGCAGGGGTGATAAGGTAGAAGTGCTAAACATTACTTCTGCTTGGTATTTACTAAGGAGAAGGGGTGATACCTAAGGAGGAGGAAGGAGAAGGAGGAGGAGGGTGATAGATGGGAAATCACTGAGGGCAGGGTTCTGGAGGGTTTGAGGGCACGAGGGTGGACAAGGCACCAGGCCCAGATGGCATCCACCCCAGGGTACTGAAGGAGCTGGTAGAGGTCCTGGTGGGACCTTGGCAAGACCTATTCAATGCCTAGGAGTCACATGATGCAGTCCACGGAGTAGCACTCTCCTTTGTGAGCTCCTGTCCCCTGTCTGTTTTGTTTAATTAAACTGGTTAAATAAAGTGGTTTATGACTTAGTAAGTGGTGGAAGCCTTCTTATTAATAATTGTTCACCGAAGAACTGGATGGAGGCAGGAGATGAAGAAAAGCCCTCCAAAACACACTCCTGCAACTCCCAAAAAGGCTCTGAAGAAGCCTAAAGCCTCTACTGACCTTCAGCTGCAGACCTCTGATGTCGGGAAGGCAGAGTCGAAGCCCCTTACTCTCGTTAAATTTCTGGAGGCGTTTCAACCTTTTAAACTCGAAATTCAGAGCATCGCTGGAGAAATTAAGAGTATCTCCAGTGTCCTGGAATCCCTTTCTCAGAGGACATCAGATAATGAAGCCCAAATATGCTCATTAGAGTGCAAGTAGGAGCAACTCGATCGAGCTGGTGACGGTGAAGCAACGACTAGCCAGGATGGAAATTAAAATAGAGGACATTGAGGGTTGTAGCCGTCTCAACAATGTGGTGATAATAGGCTTACCTGAATGGGAGGAAGGCTCAGACCCACTTAAATTTACTAAAAATTTGTGAAGAAAGTTGCTGGTCCTACCCCTTTGACTCGGAATATATTATCGAGCCTGCCCACAGAGCGTTGCAACCTATGCCATCCCAAGGAGCTCCCCAGAACTTTTATTTTCCATTTCTTGAACTTTCAAGAGAAGCACCATTTAAGTCTAAAGTCGCGAGAAGCGAAAGAGCTTTTGTGGGAAGGAATTAAATTGAGGGTAGTACAGGATCTACTTCTTGCTGCCTAGAAATGAGCCACCTATCATCTATTGCAAGGAAGCTGATAGCTGCTGCAATCAAGTTCAAAATGAACTATCCAGCTAAGTTTCAAGTTCTTGTTGCTGGTTCCTGGATAACATATGAAAATGCAGAACTGGCAGCTGCTGGTCTCAAGCAAATACTTCCTGATTTGTTTGGGCTCCTTGAGCTGGGAGTTGGCAACAGCCAAATGGGTGTAGAACTATAGTGCTTAGCAGCTGACTTTGATTCCTCCTTTGCAGATTAGTGAAGGATGTATACCTACTATGTTTGCTTTAGGGTGTATTAGCTCCCTTTAGTCTCTTTGTTGTATAAACATAAAGGGGCTAGTTGCAAATTTTGAGTTGGAATTTCTGGACTATAGTTTGATGTATGCTTACTGTGTCTCAAACTAAAGCAATTTGAGACTGTATAGTTTTATTACTTCTCAGTCTTTGAGGTTTGAATTTAACTAATTTAGGTGGGGTGCCCAGGAAATTGGTCTATGCCTGCAGCTGCTTCAAGTTGTCCGGAGTTGGCAATGAGGAGCTCGTAGGATGGACTGAACACTTTTCATTTTGTAAGAAAGTTCTGGCATGTACGGTGTCACCAGAGCATGTATTCCCGATTTCTCGCCACTAGATGGCACCGGAGGCTGCAGATTGTTGAATTTCATATAGTTCATGTCTATAGGAAGGGAAAGGCTTCCAATGGAGATAAAACCCTTCTGTTATGCCTGGTTTTTGCAGGACGATTTCTGTTTTGAATTTCTCTTTGACCTTTCCATTTCTTGTTGGTTTGAAAAGAAAAGATGTATCTCATTTTCCGGGTGGGGGTCGCCCTCCTTCATTATTTAATTTCTTTTACTTTTGGTATGGACTGGAGGGTTTCTTTTGTCAGATGCTGGTGCCATATAACCCTCTGTGTCGGACAATTATTTTTTAATTCTACTACTGCATTCTGTGCTTAATAATAGATATAATTGGGGTATTGGTCAAGTTGTACTAGTTACGACGGACGGGGAGGGGTGGGTGAGGAGATGTTTAGGTGAACTGATCATCATGTACCATGAGAATAAAGGGTGGGAGTGGGAGGGTTGGGGGTTGTGTGGGGTATTGAAGCTGTTTTTGGGGGTTGTGGGGTGGGGTGAGTTGGGTGGGAGGTGGGTGGGGAGCTCAAGCGCAGCAGAACCTGTATAATAGGGAATGGGCTGTATATCAGTACAGGAGAAATTTTATGGTTTCATTCAGGGACTTAGCTAGTGATGGTGAACAATCTTAAGATTATCACTTGCAATGTTAAAGGAGCTAGGCTTAAGACTAAACAATACAAGATTTTGAAATATCTTAGCCATTTAAAAGCTGATGTTATTTTTTGCAAAAGCGCTTGCTTAATGATGAAGCAGATAAGTTGAGAAGACTACAGGTAGGGCAGATATTTGCTGCACAGGGTAACACCATAGCAGAGGGGTCATGATTCTTCTACAGATCGCTTCCTTTTAGATCTATCCAGTGCATTTCTGATCCTTCCGGAAGATTTCTGTTTGTGAAGGGAGGCTATGACGTTGGATATTGTTTTGGGTAGCGTCTATGGTCCCAATACTGATACTCTTGTTTCTTTATGAAAGTATTGGAAGTTCTCACTCCCTTTTAGATGTCCCTATGATTATAGGTGGGGATTTTAATTTGGTATTCAATTCATTTCTAGACAGGTCGATTCGTCTGTGTCAGGGCCTCTCCCTGCTCAAAGATCATTCAGGGACCTGGCAGATTCGGCGAGCCTTTGTGAAATATGGCGTGCTTCATCCCAATGAGCGGGAATACACTTTTACCGCAAATCCACGGCACCTCATCGTGGATTGATTACATTTTCATCCTCAAATTATTTTATCCGGGGTTTTAGATTCAAATATCGTTTCTGCCCCACTTTCGGATCATTCTGCGGTAGTATGTCAAATTTCCCTGTCCTCTTTACCCAGAAGGGGAGGTAGATGGAAGCTGAACAATCAAATTCTTAAGGAGCCTGATAAGACTGAGTACATAATATCCCAAATAAATCAGTTCACGGCTGTGAATGCTAATTCCACGCGGCTGCCCGATATGGAATGAAGCGCTCTAAAGGCGTTCTTGAGGGGGATTTTAATTGGCCTAACATCAAAAAGTAAAAAGGAATGGGAAAATAAATCTTTCCGCCTTCTGTCCCAGATTAGGGATATGGAATCCGTCTCTCCTACTTCTTCCGAAGCTTTTAAGCAGGAATTAGTTAAAGTTAAAGATGCCTATCTCAATTTGTTAAGGAGCAAGAGGAGTTTGCTATTTAAAAACAAATGCAGTTTATACAGACCAAGGGAGAAAGCTGGGCAGTGGTTGGCAATGCAAGTTAAGCAACAAGAAATCAGCAAGATTTATCGCACCGTCCGTTCCACAGAGAGAGACCCCCCTAAAACTGCATCCTCAGAGATACTTGATGTATTCACTTGTTATTTCCAGGAGTTATATGGTCCCATTGGTTAATCCCCTTCTGAGGAAGACTTGCAAAAGTATCTGGGACCTACAATTACCCTCTCTCACTAACACTCAACAAGCTGCATTTATATCTCCTATCTCTGAGGATGAAATAGCTATGGTAATTAAATCTTTGCCATCTGACAAAACTCCAGGTCCTGACGGATTTTCCTCAATTTTATAAGGTATTCTCTAAGCAACTAACCCCTATTTTACTCTCACTTTTTCAATTTCTACTTTCTGGCCAAGGGGCTGATCCTTTCCTTTTTGAAGCTCTGATTGTTTTATTGCCTAAGCCTGACAAGCCACAAGATCTGGTCTTAAGTTATAGGCCCATTTTGTTAATTAATCACAACATTAAAATATTAGCAAAGTTATTAGCTGATCGTCTGAGTACGGTTCTCCCTTGTATAATAGGAGAGGAACAGGTTGGTTTTATAAGGGGTACAGCATCAGTGGATCACTTGCGAACCCTGGCGCACGTCTTCTTGGCCTCGAGGGATGCTGATGTTCCAATGGCCTTGGTATCTCTTGATGCCAAGAAGGCCTTTGACAGGGTCTACTCAAATTACCTATTTGCTACTATGGAGGCATTTGGTATTCCCAAACAATTTTTGGGGTGGGTTCGTTCATTATATTTATCACCCTCGGCTAGAATCTCCTGTAATGGACTGATTTCTAGTCCAATTAAATTACATGTGGGAACCAGGCAAGGGTGTCCCTTGTCTCCCCTACTCTTTAATATATATTTAGAGCCCTTATCCGGAGGCTAACCAAAGCTCAGGAAGTTCTAGGTATATCTTTAAATGGGCAGATGGTTAAGGTTGCTGCATATGCTGATGACCTTCTTCTGCAGATTACCAATCTAGTGACATCTATTTCCCCTACTCTCAATATAATAGATGAGTTTAGTAAGGTTTCATATTATAAACTTAATATTGGAAAAACTTCGGTCTTTCCTCTTAATCACAGGGTTTACAAGCAGGAGATCACGTCTTTAGGGCTTGCCTGGCAGTGTGATTCCATTAAATATCTTGGGATCATTCTAATGCGCACTGTTTCCTGGCTTAAGCAATTAAACTTGGATTTGTTGGCCCAAAGAATAGACCAAAATCTCCGTAGGCGGACGTTACTTCCTCTCTCCCTCTGGGGAAGGATTAATTTAATTAAAATGAATGTCTTTCCCCACCTCTTCTATCCCCTTAATATGTTAAATATTGGCCTCCCGTTGTCCTGGTTTAAAAAAATCCATAGCATGTTTTCCAATTTTATATGGGGGTATAAAAAAATCTAGAATGGCTTTTCACAGATTGGCTGCTCCCAAAGGAAAAGGGGGTTTAAGAATTCCTCATATAGGGCTGTATTATTGGGCAAGCCAGGCCAACAAATATCTCAGGTGGGTGACACTGGAGCAGTTACTAGCACAATCCTTCTATGTTCCAGCCTGGCTCAGAGTGGAGTTAGCTTCCATCAAAAAATGTGGTCTCCTCCCTGGAGCGTTGCTGTACACTAAAGTAGGGTCTCTCCCGTGTCCGTTGCGTAATTCTCCCATCGGCGTATCGATTAATGCTCACGCTCAATTGCGTGCGTTTCTCAAATATGATAATGTTAAGGACTTGTCTCAGCCAATAAATGGTAATCCTAGTCTACAATTAGATAACAAGTTCTTATCACATAACTGGCTCTCCCAGTTAGAAAACTGTCAGCTGAAAGATTTTCTGACGGTTGACAGACAATGGTGTTCCTCAGTGGAAATTATGCAGGCGTTTAGGATACCTGAGAGGAACATCTTTAGAATTTTCAGTTTGCAGCTTGTGTTAAAAGTTTTGGAAGTACTCTGCCCCTGCTGCCCATATCTCATTTCAAGCCACACTGGCAGATATGGCTATAAGCCCCATGCTGTATCTAAGATATATAGCATTTTATTTGAATGGGCATACCCTGATAACCTAGCCGGTTTCATATTGGTCTTTTCTCTTTCCAGATAGGGAATTAGAATGGCCTCAACTCTGGCATAATTGTCATAAATTTTTATTCCAGGACAGACTTAGATTAATGCAATTTAAAATTTTAAAATCTTACAAAACCTTCCTTACTCTCTGTTATTTTAAAACACACTACACTGCAGCTTTAAATCTGTGTGTGTGTGTGTGTGTGTGTGTGTGTGTGTGTGTGCTTGTTGGGGCCTCACTGCATGTTTCTTTCAGCAAACACTGAACACCCCTTCTATTTCCCTGTTTTGAAAGCCTAATTTCACCCTACAGTGTAAAAAGTCAACTGTCTCTAGCTTGGTATTTATAGAGGAACAAAACAGTCAAGATTTCTGATGTTTGTCTAGTTTTAACAAGATGGAAGTAAAATTTGTTCTCTGTAGCAGCTCAAGTCATCTGTCTCTCCTTTCTGAAGCTTCTGCAAGTGCTGGGTCACATGGCCTGCCTTCAGTGGGCTTTCAAAGTGGCCGCTGATGGGACAGGAAGTCTCGGGAGATCATGAACTGCCACCGAGTAGTGACAATTATTCATTTTTCTTCCTGAGTAATCAATAGCATATTATTCAAGGTACAGTATTCAGGAAACACTGTTACTCACCCCCTCCCCCAGTGGATGGTCAACATGCCATATAGAGGAATGTTTGGAGTGTAGTACCCCAGGGGTTGCTTCTGTATCCATTACTCCTTAGCATACTTATCAATGGTTTGTGGGAGGGGAAGCAGCAGACAGCTTATATTTGCTAATAATATTAAACTGGCAAAAATAGTGGGCCTAGCAAAGGAGGATAATACATTACAGGGAGAAAGACACAGCATAGGACCATTCACACAGTTGGGGAGTGGGTACATGCCCAAAACCGACAGTCAGATAATAATACCAGATGAGTAGCACTCAGGAGCTACAAAACACTGTTTACAAAGACGGTAGTGCCTAAAAATCAACTTTATTGTGCAAAACGTTTCATGATGTGGAGTATGGCATTAAACCCCAGTGCTCTTGTGTCATACAACTGTGCTGCTTTATCTTCTCATCTCATACAATGCAGATTTCCAGTGAAAAAAGGGGGCACCAGGAACTGCTCCAGTACAACAGGACAGTTAAACAACAGAGCAAAGTAGTAATGCACCTGAAAGCCGAAAAGAAGCAAAACATTCTAATGCTTATTGTATGTCACAGTATATTTTTTTTATTTTAACGTGCCAAAGTGTGGAACAAAAATATGTTACTGACATGTCCATAATCATAATTTTCTGTGACAGCAGCGGTTGTGCTAGATCATTGTGTTCAATGTTTCACCCAGTTGCTACTGGGATTCATTAGAGACAATGTGGTGCTAGCAACCAGTACTGTTTTATACTGATATCCTTAGTGATAAACTTCCAGTTAATAAGCATCACTGTTTGTAGTAAACAAAGTGCAAAGAAGTGCTAAAAACATTTAGAAAGCATATGCATAGTAAATAATACTAGTTACTACTATAAGTTAGAAAAACTTTTAAAGAACTTTTTAAGAAGATGAGCAATTCTACCTAGAAACAAAACCCTTGATCACTAGTAAACCACAAGAGCACTAGAATGTCACCATTATACTTTGTCCAGTCTGTAAAGATAAGAAAAACAAGAGTTAAATTTTATTTCACATACCCAGGACTCATGTTTAAAGTAAAGTTGTAATGATTTTGGCCCTGCTTGTTGCGATTAGAACAAGCATCTGCCAAAATTTGAAAAATCAGCATACCTTTGTCATGTGTTCTTGCCAGATCATGCTAAAAGAACATTTATTTCTGATGTAATCCCAGAAGTGATTGCCATTGGGTGCTACAGCCTGCAGATCACATTAGGCCCCATGGGACTGAAGCGTGACGTCCTACCAGGAGGCGCAGAGGGTGCCCACTGAATCTGGGGGAATTTTAAAACATTGCCATGCATATTTAAACTACCCTTGATGCAAATGAAAGCCACTGCTCAATTATTAGGGCTCTATTAGATGAGTGGCATCAATGGTAGCTTAAATATGCATAGTAATGTTTTTAAAATCTCTCCCATAGGATTCAATGGCACATACCAGTTCTCCTTGCAGTGACATCACAAAATGTCTGAGTGCAGGGCGTGGTCAGCAGACCTGGAAGTTGGAAGGGATAAGCTGACCAACAGTTCAGCCAGAGTTACAGGGCAAATACTAAAATTTATAATTTTACTCAGACAGACTACTGCCATGGCAGGGTAATAGGTTATTGCTCTAAAACTTACAACTTTACTTTTAATTTGATTTGCTAATCCAGCTGGCATGGGTGAAGCAGCTGAAGCCTGCTCTGTTGTTCACATAAGGGACAATATACAGCATTCCAGTCCTCCTGCAGATTTAAGCCCTCCTGCACTGGTTTGGGCTCTACCAGGGCCAGTACATAATCAGATACCTTACCTGTGGTACATTTGTACATGAGGGTGTAGCAGGTGAAGTCAATTGAGGTTGCCTACTGTAGGTTCAGAAAATTCAGTCTTCTATATAGTGTGCTGGGGTAGCAGTCATGGGGTGAATTTTGTACAAAGCAGGCAAGTTTGTTGTAGAGAACAGTCAGCTTGCTTAGGACAGATTTGTTGGCCCCATCATATACTATTCCCCGTAGTCCAGTAGAGGAGTTAACACTGTGTTCCCAATGTGCAGGTGTATAGCGAAGGAAAGCAGGCTTTATGTCTGAACAGGAAGCCAGATTTTAGACCACATTTCTTATTAGTTTCTCAGTGTGTAGTTTCCATCTGAGATGGGGTCCAGCTACATGTCCAGTTATTTGTATACAGTAGTGAGTTGGAGCTCATGATGATGTAAGATAGTGAGAACCATCTGTTGCTTATTGCATCTTAGTTTCTTCTGGACCCCAAAAATCATGTTTGGTGTTAACTGTATTCAATGAGATTAATTTGTATACAAGATTAGACCTTGTTTAAACCTTGCTGTAGGAAGGCTTGAACTAAGGGCATAGTCCTCCATGGGTTGATACTGTAGTATGGTATCATCTACACAGAGGTTAAAGTGGGTACTTTCAGACTCACAGTGTAAGTCATTGATGAAGACTGAGAACAAGTTTGGACCCAGCACAGAACCTTGGCAGATACCTGACACAATGGCCTTAGGTTTCAATTGTACCTCTTTAAGGGATACAATCTGGTGGCTGTCGGAGAGAGAATTTTGAGCCAGTTTATTAAACAAAACTGCTTAGACCCAGTGCATTCAATCTGCATAGAAGGACCACATGGTCTAGAGTCAAATATCTTGGACAGGTCAATGAATATGGCCCCGTCATTAGCCCCTGTCCATGGCACTTTAGATGTCATGGGTTACCTCAGCAGCCCTGTGGTAGTGCTGTGAATGGGTACAAAGCAGGACTGATATAGGTTTAAAATTGTATTCTTGGTAGTGAACTCATTTATATACTGTACGTGGCTATAAGTTTCTCCAAGATTTTTGCAATCACAAGAAGCAAGGAAATAGGGTGCTACTTAGCAATAATGTTATTAGCACTACAGGGTGACCATACAAACATACGAAATTGCTGGCAGAAAAAGGCCCACAGGTCTGTCATGTCTGCTCGATTGTGCAGCTCTTAGTTTCATATTACTACAGCTACCCAGCCCCACCCAAACCTTTCCCTTCCTCCCCTCTCCTGTGGAGGAAGGGAGGGGTGACCAGTGCCTGCTTTCATTCACTGGGAAGTACCAATTAGATTAGCAACAAATTGAACATGTGTGTTAAGGGATAAGCAATACTATGATGCTATGTTGCAGTATATAAACTGTACTAGTCCAAGAGATTCAGGAGCTATTTGTGGCATGTATTCTATCACTAAAGAGATCTCTTGATATCCATTAAACTGTTTTATCAATTAGAATCCAGCAAATGACTTCCTGAAGTCAAGCCAATTATAAGAAACAGTGTGTAATTTCCAAGCAAAATAGCAATTGCTTCAGTTTTCAATTTTAAGGATGGCATACATCTAAAAACTGCTTATACTAGTGAATTCATTTAATTTTCCATAACTGTGGTGTGACTAATCATTCAACTCTGAATCTAATGTGGTTGAAGGTCTCATTTTTAAATGCTTTTATAATATGCTCTGTATGCTTCAACACTGCAATATGCACCAAACACTGCCCTTTTAATTTACTGACTGGAAAATTAGGATTCCTATGCCAGGTTTACCAGATTGCGTTTAAAAGCACACAGCACCATCTACTGGAGGTACTAGAAAAGAAAATGAATGTTGCCATGCCTAGTTGGTAAATTGAAGTATTTCTCTCTGAGAACCATACAAGGTCACTGCAACACTTATTCAGTATTGTTGCTAGTACAATTAGATACAGATATGTTCTATTAAAAATATTACTTCAACAAGCAAAACATAAACCATTATGGCCAGACTGTCAATGTCTGACATTCTGTATCAGCAGCACTCTGCACATTAATCAGCAGTCAAAGCATTCTTCAATACCTCTGACTTAAACATGTGGGTGGAACTCAGTGAGGTGTGAGCTCTTCAGCAGGAATTTGACCAGTTCTGCCAGGAGTTCAGAGAGATCGGGGTGGGTGGGGGGCATAAGAAAAATAATGGAGGACCAGCAGAAAGTTTTGGAACTCCTGGTGGAGCTACATCATTGGGGTGGTGGTGGCAGTTCTGACTCGGGGCCTGGTGCCGGTGCAGTGTAAGTTGCGGTGGTAGCATTCAGTGAGGCAGCAGCCAATTTTCCTTTGTCTTTTCCTGTGTTAGTGGCACTCTTCTCATCTCCACCTCCTAAAAATAAGAAATAAATAAAAAGTACAAAAGCACCAAAAATATATTTTCAGTCCTCTTTCTTCTCTATATTCCCTTGTTTCATTTTCTTGTCTTATAATCATATGTCTTTGTCCAGTAGTTTTGTGTGTTATGTAATGTTTATGCTCCCTCCCTACAGCATTCAATCCTTTTCCTTGTCCCGTAATTTACTTTTCCCCTCTCATATGAATACCCTTGCCCTGGCACTGCATGTCCCCCTGTCGTGTTTTGTTGTCAGTGTACCCATAAACACTGTATCTTTCTTTTGTGTATTGCTTCTTCATATATTTCCTCCTCCTATCCACAAATGTTAAGATTGATACATAGATACATAGATACATAGACAGTGTCGGCAGATAAGAGCCTATGCCACCCAGTCTGCCATTTGAGCTTGTAAGTTCAGTTTGTTTTCCTAGAAGTCTGTTGCACCTTACCCCGACCTCCAGAATTCCTTTATGTCTATCCCATGCATTCTTAAATCCTGTGATTGTTTCGGCTCCCACCACTTCCTCTGGCAGGGTGTTCCACTTGTCCACCACCTGTTCTGTGAAGAAATTCTTTCTCATGTTTCCTCTGAATTGTCCTCCCTCCAACTTCATCCCATGCACTCTAGTCCTGGAACATCTTTTTCGCTTAAAAATAGTGTTTTCCTGTACCCTGTTCCTCCCTGTAAGATACTTGTATGTCTCTCTCATATCCCCTCACTCCCTCCTCTCCTCCAGGGAGTACATGTTCAGTTCCTTCAACCTGTCTTCATAGGACTTGTGATGCAATCCATGCACCATCTTTGTTGCCCCCTCTGAACCTCTCTACCCTGTCTATGTCCTTACGTGGTATGGTCTCCAGAACTGTACACTGTACTCCAGGTGGGGCCTCACTAGTGTCTTGTATAGCGGAATTATGACCTCCCTTTCCTGCTGGTAATGCCCCTGCCTATACATCCCAGCATCCTATTTGCTTTACCTGCTGCCTTGTCACACTGTTTCCTACCTTGAGGTCATCAGAGATGATAACCCCAAGCTCCCTTTCCTGCTTGGTGCATGCTATATCCTCACCCCCAACTGATATATTGTGCCAGGTTTTTGTGCCCCATACGCATTATCTTGCACTTCTTTGCATTAATTTCAACTGCCAAACCCCTGACCATTCTTCAAGTTTCTGCAGGTCGCTCTCATTCTGTCAACACCCTCTGGTGTGTCTACTCTGTTACAGAGCTTTGTGTCATCAGCGAACAGTGAAATTCTGCCTTCTAGGTCCTATGCCATGTCACTGATGAAGATGTTGAATAGGACCGTCCCAGAACTTATCCCTGTGGTACCCCACTGGTCACTCTTCCTCTGTGGAGTGACAGCCATTTACCACCACCCTCTGTGTCCTGCCACCCAGCCAGTTACCTACCCACCACACTACTGTCCTGCCCACACCCATATTCCCCAGTTTGTGTAATAGTCTTCTATGTGGCACAGTGTCAAAGGCCTTGCTGAAGTCCAGATAGGCCATGTCCACTGCCCTCCCGATCCACTTCCCTAGTCACCCAGTCAAAAATTAAATGAGGTTGGTCTGACATGACCTCCCCTGGTGAAACCATGCTGCCTTGGGTTCTGTAGTCCATTGACAACCAGATGTTCCACCAATCTCTCCTTCAGTAGTGCTTCCATGATCTTCCCACTACCGAGGTGAGGCTGACTGGTCTGTAGTTCCCTGCTTCCTCTTTGTTCCCACTTTTGTATAAGGGGACTACATCTGCTGTCCTCCAGTCTTTGGGTACCTCCTGTTTCCAGTGATCGGCTAAACAGGATAGCCAGAGGTTCAGCCACCACCTCTCTAGTTCCTTAAGGACCCTGGGGTGCACCCATCTGGCCCCATGCTTTATCAACTCTTATTACTTCCAGTTCCTTCAGGACCCTTTCTCGTGTAAAGGGACTTGTGTCCATTTCTGCACCATTCTCACCCTTGTACTCCTTCAGACCCATTACCCTCCTCTCTCCTCAGTAAAGACTGAGCAGAAATACCTGTTCAGTATGTCAGCTTTACTGTTGTCATCCTCCACGCGCCCCCATCCTCCCCTTCAGTCTCACTATCCCTCCCTTTGTCTTTCTTTTTTCACTTATGTACCTGTAAAAGGTTTTGTCCCTCTACCCACTGATTTTGCAATGTGTTCTTCTGTCTGAGCTTTGGCTTCCTTACTGACTCTCCTGCCTCCCTTTGCTTCTCCTGGTACTTCTCCCTATCCCCTTCTTATTGTAATTTGTTACTATGAACAAAATGTTTTTCCCAAAGCTATGTGATGTTGTGGCAGTTGTGGTTGTGTGCAACAACAGTCCAAAGACGTACACAACAATTACAGAAAAATAGGCAATTTTATTGTGGAGTTAAACATAGATATGTTTTTGTGCTTAACACATGTGTCCCCTGCGCTTGCTATAAATGTTAACTTGGGTCCCTCCCCTACAGTCATGATGATGTTATATATTGCCCCACCACCACCTGGTCCAAAATGTGCACTTGACACACAGTTTAACGCAGCCTCTTGCCGCCATGCTGTGCAGAGCAGGCTTGATAAGATGAGAAATATGACAAGAAAAAAGTAGCATGAAATTGAGACCTAAATCTGTTCTCAGTCATGATGTTATATTTGCCCCACCACCACCAGGTCCAAAATGTGCACTTGAGCCACAGTTTAACACAGCCTCTTGCCCCGTTGCTGTGCTGTGCTGTGCTGTGCTGTACTATACAGAGCAGGCCTGATAAGACTAGATTGAGAAATATGACAGGGGAGACACTCAAACAATTATTGTGGTAATTTTATGACATAGCCAAAAAAGGCTAGTGAGAGGGGCAATGGTGAGAAAAATAATTCCTCCTGCAAAATACTGCTGATAGCCTGCTAGTTGCCCTGGCTGCTTCCTACGGCTGGTTTTATCATGACTAAGAACTGTAGACTTGACATTTGCCAATGCTGTCCTGTTTTGCTGCGGTTGTAACTTGTACTGTGTGAAGTGATTACAATAATGAGATTTAGGGATACTTTAGCTTGTTGCCTTCCGCTGTCAGTGCTCACTGACTAGCTACCATGAGAAGGGATGTTTTCGATGGTGTTGAATCTTGATGCATCATCATCATCCTCACAGACATGCTGCAGCTGCACATGTAAGTGTTTCCTCCGTATTTTTTTTGTTCTGTGCAAGACAAGGGTGTGGGTGGTTTAGTATTGTGGCATCTTGAGTTAAATATATTCCTTCTGCTTTTCCGTTATTTTCCAGCTTGAGGATTACATAAATAATGAAGCTGCCAATCAATGTTGAGGGATGTTGTAATACACCACATTTCACAACACCAAAGGTAAGCTATTTCTCAGTGATGGGGCATGGGTAACTTACTGCAGTAAAGATGTTTGAGGCAGACAGTAATTGTATTGTGCTTGCTTTTCTCAATATTCAGAACCTTTCTGGTATTGTCTTAAGTCCCACTCTGATGCTGATCTAGAAGACTTGGGCACTTCATCCCTGAGGTAAGTATTTCTTCCTTTGTACTGGGGTTGGGGAGGGGTTCTAAGTAACAATTCTCAAAGTGTCTTCTTTTTATCTTATTTCCAGGTACACAGCACTTTTAGGGGATTCAAGAGGATGCCTGCTGCTGCTCTGAAGGCTGTGCCCTGCTGCATGTTTCATTTGGGGCAAATTTAGCAGTTTACATTCTCACACCAAGTCAGGAAGTACTATTTTATTCTGCATGTAATTTGCTAACTTAAGACTAGGTATGCAGATGACAAGTATTCATCATGTTTCCTGTCATTGTTCCTGTTTAGGTAATTTTCCTCTTGTGATTTTTTCATCCCATGTCTGTTCAAGACTACATCTAGGCCCTGAAGGAGCTGTGTGTAAGACAGAGTGGGTTGCTTGAACTGTGATGTAGGCCACTGGTCTCAGTAACAATTAAACAATACATCCAGGGAAGAGGTATATGTGATAATGGCTTTTGGAGATGGTGTTTAGTAATTATAGGTGGAGGGGGCCAGTGTCTATTGACATGTGAGGTAGCAGAACTGGAGTAATTAGGAATATTTAAAAGTCAAACTGCAGGCGGCAAAGACCTCCCCCCGTAGGGATCAGCACTGTTTCTGTACAAGCACAGTACTATGGCAGTACTTAAGTAACTCTTTTGGGGGGAGTTTAGATGTTACTAGGCCTTTCTTTTATGAATATTTTGTAATTAATGAATCAGGTCATTAAAGATGGCCACCATTCACCATTTTGCAAAATCTCTTCAACTTGTGTTACCTGTTGAATGAATGTGCTATATTCATACTCTAGTTGTACTAGGAGGGTTCTTCAACATGTCGTGGATAGTAACCAGCAGAACATATTTATTTTTCGCATGGTGTGCATGGGCATGGTGGCAGGTGTCAGGAGAGGGGAGGGCATGTGCCAGCATGGGCACTTTTAAAGACTCAAGACAACATATCTTGCTTCAGGATGGGGTTAGTCTAAAAGAAAAGTAAATTGTGTATCTTGATATTTTTGCCAGAGGAACCTTATCACTGTAACAATACAAAAGGTTTATGGTTATAGTAACTTGATGGCTGCTTTAATATAGGCGGGACCTAAACAACGGTTTTGGGCAATGGTAATCAAATTAAACTGATTAAAACAGATAACACAACCATCACAAATCCAGTGATAACTGTATAAAATAATTTATAAAACTATACTGAGTTGAAAGTGGTTGGGCGGGTGGGGAGGTTCCTACTAGTAGCTTCAGCCTTGTTCCACTTCCACTGTCACATCCTCCAAGAAGCAGCCCTCACAGTCTTCTAGACTGGAGTTGTCACCAGGTGGAAATTCTCTCAGCATTGCTGCTTCATCCACCTTGCTGCTGGTGGAAGCCTTAGCAGATGTGACATCTTCATTGTCATCCTCATCACTGAGACACAGTTCGTATTAGCACCAATGACATCACTGTGTTGTGCGGAATGTGACCTCCGTTCATTTTGATGAATGCTAGCATGTACAGATTCTTGGGTGACAAATTGGTCCTCTGGTCACTCACAATGGTCCCAGCTGAACTAAACGCTCATTCCACACCAACACTGGATAGTGAGCAGCTCGGGTATTTAACAACAACTGATGTTAGTGCTGCCCAATCAGTCACTTTGCTGCTCCAGTACAGCAATGGCTCATCAGTAATGGCAAGGTGCTTTGTATCCCCCATGTAGGCCTCCACCATTCATTCTACTGCCCTAAGTCCAGCAGCGTTATCTGTCTCCTCCTCCTTTTCTTCCATATCTTCCACTCCCACCTGATAGAGAACATCCCAAATGAGATTGCTTGCCGTTTTCTGCTGTAACTTGCCCATTTTGTCAGATTGGGTTGCCTGTAAGCAACTGGAGGGGTAGCAATACCCATTTTCTGTGCAGTGCATGTCTTATGTGCCTTTTTCATCTGTGCACTAGATACCCGTTTAGTGAGATTCTTGGTCAACTTTTGCAGTCGCTGATGACCTCCTTCAATTATAGATGGCAGGCCACATTTGTAGCATGGATGAAGCATAGTAGCGACTGCAAATTCATCCGACTGTAGAATGTCAGAAATATGGGTATTGCTGTCCAGCACATGCAGCATTTGATCCATTAGATTACAATTACTATGATCCCCACTTGCCTCCATCTGGTGTCGGACATTAACCAGTGTCTGCCTCAGCACACATATGAGGGGTATGGATTGACTTATATAGGCAGTGTCCCCACTCACTGCCTGTGTAGCATACTCAAATGAACAGAGAATGCGATAGCCCATCCAGTTGGTGCCACTGCTCTGTTGTTAGAGTGATGGACACTCCAGCACTGTCATGGGTGGTGTGCACCAGCAGGTATTCTGAAGCAGCCTTATACTGTTCATACAGTTGGTCAATCATGTACAGTGTGGAGTTCCACCTGGTCACAACATCAAGCTTCATACAATGCTCAGGCAGATGGTTATTGTGCTGTAACTCATGTAGATGGTCACGGGCCTTTGCAGAACGGGCAAGTGCAGAAAGATGCAACAGGCGACAGTTACAATTTCATTAATGTATGCATGGTTTGGAAACTACTGCACAACAAGATTAAGGCAGTCTGTCATGGACTCTGAAAAAACACCATCACTAATGCACTTCACTACATTGTAGCCACTCATCAATCTCGCCCAGCAGAACATTAAGCATTTTCTCACCCATGTGAGAGCCAGTAACACTTCAGATACTCAGTATTGCATGCTGCCAGATTCCAGGGGTGTTGTTACCACTACAGTTTTGCTTAGGTAGGTTTTGCCAGTCTCAAAATCAACTATTACCCCAGCTACCTGTAACCAGTGTGCCATTATGCATAGATACAAGCTTGCAACTGTTTGTCCACTGGTTCACAGATCCATGCAAAGATGGATATATTCTGATGCAGAATGCTTCATTGCATGTCTTATGGAATCAGCAGCTCTACTGTGCAACTCAGGACTGGCATGCTTAGAGAAATAGGTTCACGATGTAACCATGACATTTGGGAGAGGCATGGGCCATCAGCCTGCAGAACCCAGCATTCTTCACGAACAAGAATGGCAACAGATTGATGGCCAGCATTTCAGTGGTGACAGCATTTAACTTGCATGCAGCAGCTTGATTGGGGGGGTATTTTGAGTGCTGCTCAGGAATGGTCTTTAGTGTGGACTGCATCTTTGGGGCTGTTCTACCAGAACGCAGTACTTGTGGCACCAATGTTGTTCTTTTAGGGGTAACAGTTGACTCTTGGGGATGTGCAGACCACATGAAACCAGGTATTTGGGTTTGACTTTGGGTGTGGTGGTGTACTTTTCTGAGTCAAGGGACTGGGAGTGGCACCTCCACTGCTATACCCACTACTTAAGAGAGCAAAGGATTGCTCATCCTCCTCCTCCACCGACCCACTCTGCTCTCCCTCCTCTTACTGTATTGCAGGGGCGTCACCAAGGGTACAAAGTTGGGGGGGGGCTAATGCCCCTTAGTCAAAATCCTAAGAAAGCTAGGGGGGTCCAGGGGCATGTTTCCCCAGAAAATGTTGAAATTTTACCTTCAAATGTTGGCTTTTCCTGCATTTTAGTGGTGAAAAATATGTTTGAGAAGCCTAGTTATCAGCTATCTATTTAATGGTACATGTGGAAAAATGTGGTTACTGGTCCACTGAGGACAGGTTACAGGAGGACCCTAGAGCAAATAAGAGACCAGAACAGCCAGACACCATTATCCCAGCAGATCTGCTGGGAAGGTTGCAGGAGGAACCCAGAGCAAATAAGAGACCTGCAAGCAAGCTGCTATGCTGTTGGTAGGGAGACTATGAGGCTGGTGCCAGTCACAGAATCAATAGAACCATCCCTACATCCAGACTCCAGTCCTCGCTCCTCTCACCATCACCCCCCCATCCTACTCCTCAACTCAGATCAATGCCATTTAAAATGGTAGTAGTAAGCAGCACTAGGACAGCCCTTCTTTGTTGTTTGCTCAGCTGCTGCTGCTGCTGCTGCCTAAGAACTTTTCATTTCCAGAATCCAGTCCACACAAAATAAATATTATTTTGGCCCCCAGCCAGCCAAGCCAAGCGAAGCCACACCTGACAACACACAGTTTAGTACCTGCCCTGCGCTGCCAGCCACCTAGCACCATCCAGTGCCACTAAAAATTTATAGCAGTGGATCCGAGAGATAGCACTTCTCAGCTCTGTGACCCAAAACGGGTCAAGTGGTCGATGTCTGCATGCAAGATGCAAACAGGACATTTCAGTCAGTGCAAGGAATCCAATTCAACTCGTTCTCTCTTTTCTTGACTTTCTGCAAGGACAAGAAGGACATTTGATTTTCATTAGAGACAGTCCATTTAGCTGATTCGATCATCTTCTGAATATTATGATATACATAGTGTCTGATTAAGAACATTAGGTAGGGAATGAGTGAAATTTGAAATTTCACCATTCACTGCCCTCATCCCCTGTGTTCTTAATCAGTCAGACACTATGCATATCATAAAATATCCCAGACAGATGATCAGATCTAAATGGAGTAGTGATGCCCCCCAAGCCAGACAACCAGCCGCGCCACAGCTGACCACACACAGTTTTAGTACCTGCCCTGCGGCTGCCAGCTGCCATCCAGTGCGCAGTGCCACTAAAAATTCCACAGCAGATGCCGAGATGAGCAGCTCTCAGACCCAAAAGGAAAAACGGCCGCCGGGTCGATGTCTGATGATGGCTCCTCACATGCAAGATGCAAACAGGAGCAGGACATTTCAGTCGGTGGGTGCAAGGAATCCAATTCCAACTCATTGTCTCTAGTCTGCACCACCTGCATGTTTCTCAGAATCAGTAACTTTTTTAGTTAGGGCTCGGTCAGCTTGCGCTGCTGCTGCCTTGCGATTGTGCGAGTCGCTCACTCCGCTCGCTCGCTAGTCACTTTACTCGCTACTCTGTCTCTTGAGTCAGTCAGACGGGAGTGGGAGTCAGCAGGTATTTTTTTCTTAGACTTCAGTAGTGAGTTCCAAGTTGTTGAAAGGAAGTCAGAGTCAGACAGACAACAAAACAATCAATAAAAAAAAAAGTATATGGCTGCTGTTTATTTATATTTCCTGAAACTGATTGGGGGGGCTTTAACTTAGATTGGGGGGGCTGTAGCCTCCCCAAAATCAATGTGGTGATGCCACTGCTGTATTGAACTTCTCTCAGTTACATTTAACTTGATGAGGGAGCTCCCACCAACAGCTCTGGCATCCTTCTGATGTTGCTGCTAGTGCAGCAGATGCTTGTTTTCAGGTGGCCGTGCTGGCCACCAGTGCCTATGTGGCTTCCTTCCCGACTACACATGCTTGACATAGTTGACATATCGTTATGGTCTCATCAACTGGATCAAGCACATAAAAGTCCCAAACTGGGGGTTTTTGACCTTTAGACATAACATGCTGCTGGGACTGGGAGAGCTGAGAAACAGGCATTGAAGTTTGGCATTTTTGGGCTGCTTTCATCACTTCCATAAGATTACATTTGGGAAGGGAGGTGACTTGACTGCATGAAGGATTGCTGATAGGCTTGGTGACAGCCTGACCCACAGGCTATGCATGTAAATGGCCTACACCTCCCTTGACCATTTTAAACTTTGGCTCCCATGGGGGATCATGCCAGTTGCCGTCATCATCAGCACCGATGCTGATGATGTCCATGTCCTCCTTTTCATCGTCCTCCTCCTCCTTATCACTGTCTTCTTGCATGGTACCTTTTTCTTTCTCTACAACTGTCTCTTCCTCAGGGGGCTGCCTATCCATATCTCCAGGATTATCAGACTCCAGCTGAACACTGTCACCACCACCAACTCCAGTAGGAACAGGGATAGTCACACTGACAGACTTATCACCTTCCTCCTGGACCACTGTTCCTGTACTGGTGTCAGTGTCTCTCTCCTTCTCTCTATCATCCGCCACCAGCAAGGATGCAAGCATCACTCCTGTTAGAGCTAGGTCAAGTAAACTGGTCCTTCATCTCAGTGGCCACATCTACTGACGTGTCCAATTTCAAGGCCAGATTTCTTAAAGTCTGGGACAAACATGCCTCCTACGCTCAAAAAGAGTCAGAGGTGCCCACCTTCCCAGGATCACTGCTGATATCATCAGTAAATGTCACCCAGGGACCATGCATGGAAAGCCCACAAGAAACTGGGCACCCAGGCTTCCTTCCATATCTAGAGAGCCTTCCGCAACTCCTGCACAAACCTCATTCGCCAGGCGAAAAATAATTATTTTCTCTCTGCTTTTAGCGCTAACATAAACCACCCGACAAACTTCTGGAAATTGCTCAAATCCCTGTTCTCACCCCATCACCAAACCCCCACCCCCAACTCTATCTATTCAGGGCACCTTCATCACCGATCCCTGCAGGGTAGCCGAGGCCTTCAATACCTACTTCTCTAGCTGTACTGACTCGCTATACAACCCTCCAGCATCTGCCCATCCCGGTCCCCACCACCAACCCAGTGCACTCCCACCAGCCCTACAGTTCTCCTTCTGCAGTGTATCCCAAGTCAAGTCCTCAAATCCTATGTTCCCTGAACCCCAACAAAGGCAAATGCCCCACGTCCCTGGATACCAAGATGTTATACTTGTCCGCCCCAGCTATAGCCACCCCTCTAGCCATCCTCTTCTTCACTCTGGGCAAATTACCCTCTGAATGGAAAAGGGCTACCGTCATACCCCTACCTAAAGGGGGTGACCCCTCCTCCACAGGCAACTATCGCCCCATCTCCCTACTCTCAATTCTGGCAAAAATACAGGAACGTCTTGTCCTTGACCAACTCTCTCCCCATCTGGACGCCTCCTCCTTCTTCACTCCTTTCCAATCAAGCTTTCGGAAGTCTCACTCAACCATCACCTCCCTGCTACGAGTCACTGGCGACATGGACAAAGGACATATCACCTCTGCCATCTTTATAGACTTAGCCAAGGTTTTTTTTTTTTTTTAAATTTCTATTTATTCCTCCTCCTCCCCAGCCTGCCACCTCCGACCCTTCAGGGGGGACAACTGGACATCCCACTGCCCAGAACCTTCCCCAAGCAGACCCCTAGGCCCCATGGAGCCACGGATTACCCCCCGGGCGGAGACGAGGTGGGGGGCTCAAACCTCGTTACTTACATTTCGTCGGTCTGAGGTCTGCTCGGCGGGCACAGACAAATCGTGGGCACAGCCATGGTCCTCCCATCTTCCCAGCTGAGGCAGGCTTGTTTCTGCATTTTTCTCCTTCCCCGAGCAGCAAGTAACCTCCCCCGACTTCATGACGCATGCGCCGACGTCCATGCTGCTCAATGGCCGCCCATCCCCAAGTGGAGCTTGCAGTTCCTCGAGCCTCCGCTCGGGGTCATGCAAGTGTCGGGCATCAGCCGATTCCCTCCCCAGAGAAGATGAGCTGTCGTTGGACGCCCAGCCTATCTCCCCGCCAACCCACCTGACGACCCGAGTCTGCTCCCCGAACCCGGTCGCGATGGTGCAGGTGTGGCGCCCAGCACTCAACCTCAGCACCACCGGGCTGGCCCTTAGCCATTTGACACCATCTCCCACATTCTGCTTCTCTCCAAACTAACTGAAGCCGGGTTCTCCAAACCAGCCACCACATGGTTCCATGACTACCTGGTGGGCAGACACCAGGCTGTTAAAGTTGCCTCACACATCTCTAACCCCCTGCCCATTACCGCTGGTGTCCCCAAGGTTCAGTCTTGGGCCCACTGCTCTTCTCCATATTTCTAAACGACCTCCCATCAGCATGTCACCACTCTTCCATTCAAATGTATGTGAATGACACTGTACTGCATGCCTCAGGCCCTACCACAAGCTTAGTGGCAATCTCCTGCAGGAGGATTTCAACGCCATCCAGGACTGGCTGCGGTCAAACCACCTATTCCTAAACCCTAAAAACTGTATCACTAACCTTCGTCTCACAGCAAAGACTCTCCCACCAAGCCCCTGCCCCCTTTCAAATCCCTGGATGGGTCTCTTCTGGAGCAATGCACCAGCTTCAGATACTTAGGCATCTAGTTCAACCCGCACCTCGATTTCACCACTCATATTGACTCCATACACAAGAAGCTCCTCCCTAAACTCGGCACCCTATACAGGAAAAAAAGCTGCCTCCCTTCTCCCACTAGGAACACTATTGTCCAAAAGATGATCCTACCAGTTCTTGACTATGGCGATATAGTATATACTATCGTCCCCTCCTCCGCTTGGCCAGCCTTGACACCCTGTTCCACTCTTTTTGTCGATTTATCCTCGACTGTCCACAAACAACCCACCATTGCACCTTATATAGCTCACTAGCCCTGCCGTCCCTCCAAGACCGTAGATTAACCATAGTGCAAGGTTCGCAGCCAAATTTAGGCCCCATTCCTACCCCCTACCTGGTCTCTACCTCTCCCAACAACCCCCACTTACTCCCTCAGACGACTGACCCCAGGCTCCTCCACATCCCCTTTAAGCGCACAATCAAAGGTCAGCCACTTTCAATTATTGTATCCCACAGTTATGGAATGTCCTGCCAGCTGATATAAGACACTCACCAAACCCCAGCCATCGCAATCGCCTACTCAGCACACACTTCCTCCAGCTGCTTTGCTATAGCTAATGATGAATTATGTATTACAACTGTGAACCTGAGCTCAGATGAACCATCTAAAATGTATCATGTATTCAATCTTCCTACTGTCTGTATCCATCTACTGATTGTCTGTATGGATGGATGGCCATTTGAATGTTTGTATCATATCTGTAACTAGTGTTTTGTACTATTGTCTTGGGTCTTGACCCTGTTGCATCTGGAATCGAGCAGCACTGTTCAGTATGCCTTCCTGGTTAAACTCGTAATAAATAAATAAAATAAATAAAACAGTTCTGGGCATACAAAACTGAGACACAGCTATGTCAGTACTTCAGACAACTCCTTTACTGGTACCTGCCACAGCACCAGAGCTCACAGAAGACACTGAGGCAGACATATGTGTGTTTAGGGAAGTGGAACTGAAGCTGTACTGTCCTGAACAGGCTTCTTAGCTGCCTCATCCCCGGCACATTTTCTGTACTGGACCATCCCTTAGCAGGCATTTTCATATACTTCTTCAAAGCTTTGCCTTTCTCTGGGAGTATATCAGGAAAGGATGTATTACTAAGTGACTGTGTGAATAACACCTCACACCTACAGTACTGGCTTCCAAGTCCAAACACTATCAGGACAGGTAGCAGCACTGTGTAGAACTAATACTATATATGGTAGCCTATTCTAGTAAAAACAAAAAAGGTAACTTTTTGTCTTTCCCTAAACAGGAATTAAGTAACACAAAGAAAAATGGCACAGGTAACCTACATTAAATACAGATCAGCTATGTCTGAACAACTGAAGAACTGTAATGTGTTAGTACTTACTACTACAATTTTATACTATATAAGAGGGCAGAGGCAACCATATAACATTGATAAAAGTGCCTCTGACAATCTGGATGGGCTCAGCAATCGTTTGACAACTACTATATTAATATATTTTTTTATATTGCATGAGTCAGGTAGTAAACAGTGCCATAACAGGGAAAGGGTAAGCGAATTCAACTGAAACAGGAACACTGCAGTGCAGAGGCAAGCTGCAACAATAAAATACAGAGGAGCAAGTCACCAAAGTAGTGACACTGTAGGACAAGTTCAAGTGGGCAACTAAAAGTACTTTCCATAGAAAAAAATATAGAACTGTTGCTTTTCACAGTTTAGGTGACACAAGTTAACAGCAAACAGAACTGACCACAAAGCAAAATAAGGGATCAGGCACAGTGTATCAAAACTTCAGCATTCACATCTAAGCAGAAAATACAAAATCACATGCCTCACAATGCAAAGCATCATGGCTGCATATGCAAATCACCACAGAATGTTATGCTGGTCCAACTTTAAGCAGAATTGCATGGTGCCAGCATAACATTCTGTGGTGATTTGCATATGCAGCCCATGATGCTTTGCATTGTGGGGGCATGTGGATTTTGTATTTTTGAAACTTGGCTTCCCAGCCAAATGCCCTTTGGGTAACCCTTGCCTCAGTGTTTGTGCACAGAGGTTCTTTGTCTTTAAAAGCAGAAGAATGGTATATAACACTGGGTAACAGGAGCAGGAACCTCAGAAGGAGTAACTTTTCAGAGAAAATGAAAACATATTTGTCAAAATATACAGTAAGAAAACAATACAAAGAAGTAGAACACCAACAAAAATATAAAGGCTTAAAAGAAATAACAGTAAATCACACCATTTTTGAGAAATCTGTTTATAAAAGGTTAGAAACTAGCCTGCCCTGCTTTTACACACCTATACTCCCCCACTCAACCCCTTCACCGTCACAGACAAAACTTAAAACTTATTAAACTACATATTATGCAAAAATCCACAAAATTAGAAAATATTTCCTAGCAGCACTAGGAACAAACTGTATATCTTGGAGCAATTAGCTCTCAAAAACAGGTTTTAAAGAGGTTTAAAAGGGGTTTATTGGCTATGATGCACCACAACAGACTGTCCTCCAACTCAACAGGCAATAGACTGTGCTGGAAACAGCCTGCATGTGATATCTGACCTGTATACCCACAATGCATTGCAAATTTTGCCTTTGGAGCATAATTTTGCTGCAAAATCAAAAGTTACACTGGTGAAACTTCTGCAACAAGCGGAATTTAAACATGAATGGGCGTAAATTGTTTCTGAAATCATATTACATGAAATTTCACAATTACATGAAATCAGAAACCCAGGTGAAATCAAATTTTACCAGGGCGTAAAATTTCAGAAATTGTGAATTACACAAAATATTTCACAGAGTGAAATTTTTGCATTTCGCACCACACTACTGTATTGATTAATAGAGTTTGATAACAGACTGCACGATATGTTTAAAACGGTACTGTATTATTAAGGTATTAGAGTACTTCTAGTTTTTTTTTGTATTTGTTTTATTTGATTTTTGCAACATTTCTTGAAACTGCCATGTTACAGCGAATATGACAACAAAGCTGCTACTGTATATTCCTTAGTTCCCTGGATCACTCATGGTACACCCTGTCTCCATTCTTTGTGATATACTGTAGACAAAATGGGCTTCTGGTACGAAATCTTTTACCTAGATCTAGACTACCTAGACTTTGATTCCCCCAATGCCACCCCAACCTTTTGGGTATTCCATAAGTGAGCCGCAACTCAGGTTTTGGAGGGCCTGGGGAACTAGGATCATGGCAGCCAGGACTGAGAGTGCTGCAGAACACAGTGCAAGCCAGACTAGGAGGGAGATATCCAGGTTGCACTGTCACAGCAGCCCTTCATGATGGGCTTAGGAGCTGGTTCCTTGTGAAGGGTGGTATGTGCATGACAAAAGCAAAAGAAAACAAAATAAAGTGTGTGGGGACAATTATAGTAGGAATTAGTAATATCATGTCCTCCCATTCTGAAAGTGCCACAGAATTACCTGTTTTAAAATTAGACATATTTTCAGAAACATCTTATCATAATGGGTCAGTAACAAAATGTGTGCAAAACTGAGTACAATGTACTGTACAGTAAATAAACTATAGCTAAATAAGTATAATTACTAATTACATTTAATTACACACTGAAACCAGTGTGTCTTTCTCCATTATACACAAGTGTACATCATGGAGTTGCTTGACAGCACAGAAGATGGAGCACAGGGGCCCTGTGCTCCCATCCCTTCATAGATGTGCACATGTATGGTGGTGAGATGGACCTGTGCTTGTATTTGTAGCAAAACAGCAACCAAATTGTCCAGATAAACAAGTCAGAGCACACCTGACCCTCCCCAAACAGAGGCATATGTAATAATAAAAATATTTTTCCAGCCTGGATTGGCAACTTACTGATTTAATTTCAAAAGGAGTGGGGGTCTCTTGGTATTCACTTCAGGACCCTGCTGTGAAATCACTCAGCTACCAACATTGAGGTAGACCACCCATCAGCTGGTATACTGCATCTGTCTCAAATGGCTTACCTTTATAAGGTGCACCAGCAAGATTGGTTTAATAAAGGAGTGGTCCCCAGCCAATGTGCAGGTAACTGGTGGTGCACCCTATAAAGGTAAGCCATTTGAGGCAAATGCAGAATTGACATTAAATCAGTAAGTTGCCAATCCAGGCTGAAAAAATATTTGTATTGTTACATTTACCTCTGTCTGGTGGGGGCAGGTGTACTCTGACCTGTTGTTTTTGTTGATGTATGCCATATACAGTAGCACCTCTCATTTAGAATCCAATTTATAGTTTGTGAATGAACAAGGGTGAACAGTTAACACTGGATGAAGTTTGTAAATGGAGAAGTATGACTTTCTCATTTAACTAACTCCCCACCAGTTACCTGCACATTTGCTGGGGACCACTCCTTGTTTGTTTGTTTGTTTGTTTGTTTGTTTTATTTATACTGATAGGACCATGGGCCAAAACTGATCTGTATTCATGGTCGATCAGTCTGCAACAACAATTAAGTACAATATATAAATACATACATCTAACAAATACAAATAACAAAAGGAAATATACATGCCAATACATATAAATATATCTTAACATTGTCATTCAAAACATTTATATTTGCACTCAGAAAAGAGATACCATTTCAACCTATGCCTAAAAGGGCAAAAGGAAATGTTCACACAATAAAAAGCAGGCTGTATTGTATTAAAATAGGTAGGTAACATGTAAGATAATGCCTTTTGTCCTAGGGAAGTATGCATTCTTGGAATGCAAAGAGAAAAATGATCTGTTGACCGTGTTTTAATACTAGAGTTCTGTTTTTTAAAGATTAAAAAAAAAACAGTCTGGGACTCTATTAAGTATCACCTTTTTTGCTAATATACCCAATTGGAATTTATATCTTCCAACCAGAGGAAGCCAACCCACTTGCTCTAAAAGATTACAACGATGGACCCTTTGTGGACATTTTACTACAAATCTAGCAACTGAGTTAAGTAACACTTTCACCTTAGAGAGCAACCCCTCCCTTGTAGTATAACAAAACAAACCCCCGTAATCAATTAACAGCAGCAAGAATCTTTGGGCCAACAAAAATCATGTGGAATCAGTAAGTAATGGAGATAACCTTTATAAAGCCTCAAGTCACTGCTGAGTCACCCTTCACCATATTAAGTATATGAGGTTCATAGGAGAACCCCCCAATCCATCACCAAACCCAAATACTTCAATTGTTTAACTTGTTCAATAAATGTACCAGAGATAGTGAATAATGACAATAAAGGATCCAAGTTCAATTTTTTTGTGTTTGCAAAAAACATAGATTTTTTTTTATTTAAGACAGATCCATGGTACATAAACCAATTCTGTACCTCCAAAAAATCATCAGCTAAATTTTTCTGAACTTTTTCAAAGTGAGAACCACTTGTGAGGACCACTGCATCATCAACATATAAAAAAAATTGAGATCTAGTGCATACAGAAGGAAGAGTGTTAAGAAAAAGATTAAACAAAAGGGGACCCAAAATAGAGCCTTGGGGAACACCTAGTGAAACCTCAGCAGGAGAAGAAAATTGACCACTTACCCTCGTGACCTGTGTACGATCAGCCAGATAATTTCCTAGCCAATCCCTTACATCCATAGATACTCCCAGATTAACTAAACAGGAAAACAAAGGGCATGATTGACTAGATGAATGCTTTGGTGAGGTCCACAAACACGGTTCCCATGAAATGGCCTTATCAAGGGCCTCATGCACCATGCTCGTGAACCCCACCAAGGCAGTCGGGTACTATGTCCTGGCCTAAAGCCATGCTATACAGATGTTAAGACATTATATTTAGACAAGCGCTCCATAATCTGGTCAAAAATAGCCCTCTCCAGAACTTTTGAATGTGGAGCCAATAATGAAATAGGACAATAATTAGATCTATCAGAAATATTACCAGCTTTAAAGATATTAACAAAAGTAGAATCTTTCCAAATCTTAGGAAAGCTAGACCCACATAAAGAAAAATGAAAAATAGCAGAAAGAGGATAAAAAAGAAAGTTAGCAGTGGTCCTCACAAGTCGATAATCTATACCATCCTTACCCACGGACGGATGAGGGTCCATTGAAAGGAGGTATTTCAAACATCACTTGGTGACAAAGATTGAAAATAGAACCTCGGAATATTCAGAGTCAAATTCTCTTGAGACAATAAATTCCAAATGAATACTTGGAAGTATGCTTTTCCCAGTGAGTTCATGTATTAACTTCCAGGTTTCTATAACATTCCTTCCTGAACGCCCTTATGCCTCTCAAGAAAGTAATTCCTTTTAATCGCCTAACCATGGCTTTGCATTTATTTTTGCCTGTTTATATAAAATTAGACTAGCTTGACTAGGGGTGCTCCTATTAGTCTTCCAATGTCTATCTCAAATTCTAATTTGATCTATTAATTCGGATGAAACCTAGGCCTGTTTATTGCCTCTAATCCTAAACTTCTTTAGGGGTGCAAATTTATCACAAACTAAATTAAATAAATCAATAAAGTTACCTAGTGCTAGATCCACATTGAGACTCTGAGTGACCCTAGACCAATCTTTATTAGCAACTGCCTGCCTAAATCCAACCAAGTCAAGTGTCTTTATATTATGTGAAAACACAAAAACAGGAGGGACAGATTTTCTCTTCGCACTCCTTAATTAAGCCAATCTTAGGCTGATGCACTCTATAAAGGTAAGCCATTTGAGACAGATGCAGATTAGAGTAGAAACCCAGCTGATGGGTGCTCTACCTCAACTTTGGTAGCTGGGTGACTTCACAGGAGGGCCCTGAAGTGAATACCAACAGACCAGTCCCCCCCCCCCCCCAAGTCCTTTTGAAATTAAATCAGTAAGTTTCCAATCCAGGCTGAAAAAACATTTTTTTATTGTTGCATTTACCTCTGTTGGGGGCTCAGTGTGTGCTCTGACCTGTTGTTTTTGTTGACGATGCATATACAGTAGCACCCTCATTTAGAATCCCATTTATAGTTTGTGAATGAGCAAGGGTGAGCAGTTAACATTGGATACAGCTTGTAAATGGAGAGGTATGGCTTTCTCTTTTAACTAGCTCCCCACCAGTTATCTGCACATTGGCTTGCGACCCCTCCTTAATTAAACCAATCTTAGGTTGCTGCACTCTATAAAGGTAAGCCATTTGAGGCAGGTGCAGTATAGAGTAGGGACCCAGCTGATGAGTGGTCTACCTCAATGTTGGTAGCTGGGTGACTTCACAGCAGGGCTCTGAAGTAAATACCAAGAGACACCCACTCCTTTTGAAATTAAATCAGTTAGTTGCCAATCCAGGCTGAAAAAATATTTGTATTGTTACATTTACCTCTGCTTTGGAGGGGTCAGGGTGTGCTCTGACTTATTATTTTTGTTGATGTGTGCCATACACAGTAGCACCCCTCATTTAGAATCCCATTTACAGTTTGTGAAAAACAAAGGGTGAGCAGTTAGCATTAGAAAAAAATGTCGGCATAGCCTTCTCATTACCTCACCTCATCTCATGAACCCAGTACTGAAACTTTTCAGTCCCCCACTGAAATGTCATTCTGTGCCACCAAAACATCTTTCTGTGCCACAGGTGCAAAAGCACATTTTCGCCAGGATTTGAAAACTGACAGCTCCCACATTCATGAGCTGGTGTAAAAAATGATTATGTTGAATGTTTGGGGTCAAACTATTTAAAATGACCAAAGTTACGAGCAAGCATTGAACAATTTCAGTGTATGCACAGAACTTTGCTATTTTAATATACATAGCATTCATATGACCCCACCTCATGAACAAGGGCAGTGAAAATGTTCCAGTCCCACCCAAAAGGTGGGATTTGAACCATTAGTCCCTGTACTCTGCTCTCTTCATTGTTCCCCTCTTGCACAGGAGGTACATACACTCATTAATCTTCATCGCCAAATTCTGGGTTGGGCCTCTTCCTCCTACCTCTCCTCCTGCCTTAGCCCGCACACTCTCCTTTGTACTCTCTTCACTCCTGGGACCCTCATTCCTTCACTATCCCCTTCCCCTGCACAATGGTGGGACAGAGCGCTTTCTCCTACCATCACCCTCTCCTATAGAATAAACTCACCCAAAGCATTGAAACCGTGCCACCTACCTCTCTCTCAAAAAATGTATTCGCATCCTCCCAACTTCACCCTGCACCTGTCTCTCTTCCACCTTTGTTGGTCCCTTCCTTCCCCCTCAGCCTATTCTCCCAACCATTCATCCCATTAGGTCCACCCCATAGCTCAGCCTTGCTGATTTTGGCCCTGCTTGTTGCGATTAGAACAAGCATCTGCCAAAATTTGAAAAATCAGCATACCTTTGTCATGTGTTCTTGCCAGATCATGCTAAAAGAACATTTATTTCTGATGTAATCCCAGAAGTGATTGCCATTGGGTGCTACAGCCTGCAGATCACATTAGGCCCCATGGGACTGAAAGCGTGACGTCCTACCAGGGAGAGCGCAGAGGGTGCCCACTGAATCCTGGGGGGAGATTTTAAAAACATTGCCATGCATATTTAAACTACCCTTGATGCAAATGAAAGCCACTGCTCAATTAATAGGGGCTCTATTAGATGAGTGGTGCATCAATGGTAGCTTAAATATGCATAGTAATGTTTTTAAAATCTCTCCCATAGGATTCAATGGGGCATACCACTGTGCTCTCCTTGGTAGGACATCACAAAATGTCTGAGTGCAGGGGCGTGGTCAGCAGACCTGGAAGTTGGAAGGGATAAGCTGACCAACAGTTCAGCCAGAGTTACAGGGCAAATACTAAAATTTATAATTTTACCTCAGACAGACTACTGCCATGGCAGGTAATAGGTTAGTTGCTTCAAAACTTACAACTTTACTTTTAATTTGATTTGCTAATCCAGCTGGCATGGGTGAAGCAGCTGAAGCCTGCTCTGTTGTTCACATAAGGGACAATATACAGCATTCCAGTCCTCCTGCAGATTTAAGCCCCTCCTGCACTGGTTTGGGCTCTACCAGGGCCAGTATATAATCAGATACTACTGTGGTATATTTCCACATGAGGTGTAGGTGAGGTCAATTATGTTGCCATTGTGGTTCAGAAATTCAGCTTTTATAGTGCTGGTGAGCAGTCATATAAGAATTTTGTATAAGCAGGCAAGTTTGTTGTAGAGAACAGTCAGCTTGTTTAGGACAGATTTGTTATTCCCATCATACTTATTCCCCGTAGTCCAGTAGAGGAGTTAACACTGTGTTCCCCAATGTGCAGGTGTATAGACGGAAGGAAAGAGGCTTTATGTCTGAACAGGAAGTTGGATTTTAGACCACATTTCTTATTAGTTTCTCAGTGTGTAGTTTCCATCTGAGATGGGGTCCAGCTACATGTCCAGTTATTTGTATACAGTAGTGAGTTGGAGCTCATGATGATGTAAGATAGTGAGAACCATCTGTTGCTTATTGCATCTTAGTTTCTTCTGGACCCAAAAAATCATGTTTGGTGTTAACTGTATTCAATGAGATTAATTTGTATACAAGATTAGACCTTGTTTAAACCTTGCTGTAGGAAGGCTTGAACTAAGGGCATAGTCCCTCCATGGGTTGATACTGTAGTATGGTATCATCTACACAGAGGTTAAAGTGGGTACTTTCAGACTCACAGTGTAAGTCATTGATGAAGACTGAGAACAAGTTTGGACCCAGCACAGAACCTTGGCAGATACCTGACACAATGGCCTTAGGTTTCAATTGTACCTCTTTAAGGGATACAATCTGGTGGCTGTCGGAGAGAGAATTTTTGAGCCAGTTTATTAAACAAAACTGCTTAGACCCAGTGCATTCAATCTGCATAGAAGGACCACATGGTCTAGAGTCAAATATCTTGGACAGGTCAATGAATATGGCCCCCGTCATTAGCCCCCTGTCCATGGCACTTTAGATGTCATGGGTTACCTTCAGCAGCCCTGTGGTAGTGCTGTGAATGGGTACAAAGCAGGACTGATATAGGTTTAAAATTGTATTCTTGGTAGTGAACTCATTTATATACTGTACGTGGCTATAAGTTTCTCCAAGATTTTTGCAATCACAAGAAGCAAGGAAATAGGGTGCTACTTAGCAATAATGTTATTAGCACTACAGGGTGACCATACAAACATACGAAATTGCTGGCAGAAAAGGCCCACAGGTCTGTCATGTCTGCTCGATTGTGCAGCTCTTAGTTTCATATTACTAGCTACCCAGCCCCACCCAAACCTTTCCCTTCCTCCTCTCCTGTGGAGGAAGGGAGGGGTGACCAGTGCCTGCTTTCATTCACTGGGAAGTACCAATTAGATTAGCAACAAATTGAACATGTGTGTTAAGGGATAAGCAATACTATGATGCTATGTTGCAGTATATAAACTGTACTAGTCCAAGAGATTCAGGAGCTATTTGTGGCATGTATTCTATCACTAAAGAGATCTCTTGATATCCATTAAACTGTTTTATCAATTAGAATCCAGCAAATGACTTCCTGAAGTCAAGCCAATTATAAGAAACAGTGTGAATTTCCAAGCAAAATAGCAATTGCTTCAGTTTTCAATTTTAAGGATGGCATACATCTAAAACTGCTTATACTAGTGAATTCATTTAATTTTCCATAACTGTGGTGTGACTAATCATTCAACTCTGAATCTAATGTGGTTGAAGGTCTCATTTTAAATGCTTTTATAATATGCTCTGTATGCTTCAACACTGCAATATGCACCAAACACTGCCCTTTAATTTACTGACTGGAAAATTAGGATTCCTATGCCAGGTTACTAGATTGCGTTTAAAAGCACACAGCACCATCTACTGGAGGTACTAGAAAAGAAAATGAATGTTGCCATGCCTAGTTGGTAAATTGAAGTATTTCTCTGAGAACCATACAAGGTCACTGCAACACTTATTCAGTATTGGTTGCTAGTACAATTAGATACAGATATGTTCTATTAAAATATTACTTCAACAAGCAAAACATAAACCATTATCAGACTGTCAATGTCTGACATTCTGTATCAGCAGCACTCTGCACATTAATCAGCAGTCAAAGCATTCTTCAATACCCTCTGACTTAAACATGTGTAGGGTGGAACTCAGTGAGGTGTGAGCTCTTCAGCAGGAATTTGACCAGTTCTGCCAGGAGTTCAGAGAGATCGGGGTGGGTGGGGGGCATAAGAAAAATAATGGAGGACCAGCAGAAAGTTTTGGAACTCCTGGTGGAGCTACATCATTGGGGTGGTGGTGGCAGTTCTGACTCGGGGCCTGGTGCCGGTGCAGTGTAAGTTGCGGTGGTAGCATTCAGTGAGGCAGCATTGTAATTTCCTTTGTCTTTCCTGTGTTGGTGGCACTCTTCTCATCTCCACCTCCTAAAAATAAGAAAAATAAAAATAAAAAGTACAAAAAGCACCAAAAATATATTTTCAGTCCTCTTTCTTCTCTATATTCCTTGTTTCATTTTCTTGTCTTATAATCATATGTCTTTGTCCAGTAGTTTTGTGTGTTATGTAATGTTTATGCCCTCCTACAGCATTCAATCCTTTTCCTTGTCCCGTAATTTACTTTTCCCCTCTCATATGAATACCCTTGCCCTGGCACTGCATGTCCCCCTGTCGTGTTTTGTTGTCAGTGTACCCATAAACACTGTATCTTTCTTTTTGTGTTACTGCTTCTTCATATATTTCCTCCTCCTATCCACAAATGTTAAGTATTGATACATAGATACATAGATACATAGACAGTGTCGGCAGATAAGGGCCTATGGCCCACCCAGTCTGCCCATTTGAGCTTGTAAGTTCAGTTTGTTTTCCTAGAAGTCTGTTGCACCTTACCCGACCTCCAGAATTCCTTTATGTCTATCCCATGCATTCTTAAATCCGTGATTGTTTGCTCCACCACTTCCTCTGGCAGGGTGTTCCACTTGTCCACCACCTGTTCTGTGAAGAAATTCTTTCTCATGTTTCTCTGAATTGTCCTCCCTCCAACTTCATCCCATGCACTCTAGTCCTGGAACATCTTTTCGCTTAAAAATAGTGTTTTCCTGTACCCTGTTCCTCCCTGTAAGATACTTGTATGTCTCTATCATCCCTCACTCCTCCTCTCCTCCAGGAGTACATGTTCAGTTCCTTCAACCTGTCTTCATAGGACTTGTGATGCAATCCATGCACCATCTTTGTTGCCCCCTCTGAACCTTCTCTACCTGTCTATGTCCTTACGTGAGGTATGGTCTCCAGAACTGTACACTGTACTCCAGGTGGGGCCTCACTAGTGTCTTGTATAGCGGAATTATGACCTCCCTTTCCTGCTGGTAATGCCCTGCCTATACATCCCAGCATCCTATTTGCTTTACCTGCTGCCTTGTCACACTGTTTCCTCTACCTTGAGGTCATCAGAGATGATAACCCCAAGCTCCCTTTCCTGCTTGGTGCATGCTATATCCTCACCCCCAACTGATATATTGTGCCAGGGTTTTGTGCCCCATACGCATTATCTTGCACTTCTTTGCATTAATTTCAACTGCCAAACCCCTGACCATTCTTCAAGTTTCTGCAGGTCGTTCTCATTCTGTCAACACCCTCTGGTGTGTCTACTCTGTTACAGAGCTTTGTGTCATCAGCGAACAGTGAAATTCTGCCTTCTAGGTCCTGCGCCATGTCACTGATGAAGATGTTGAATAGGACCGGTCCCAGAACTTATCCCTGTGGTACCCACTGGTCACTCTTCCCTCTGTGGAGTGACAGCCATTTACCACCACCCTCTGTGTCCTGCCACCCAGCCAGTTACCTACCCACCACACTACTGTCCTGCCCACACCCATATTCCCCAGTTTGTGTAATAGTCTTCTATGTGGCACAGTGTCAAAGGCCTTGCTGAAGTCCAGATAGGCCATGTCCACTGCCCTCCCGATCCACTTCCTAGTCACCCAGTCAAAAATTAAATGAGGTTGGTCTGACATGACCTCCCCTGGTGAAACCATGCTGCCTTGGGTTCTGTAGTCCATTGACAACCAGATGTTCCACCAATCTCTCCTTCAGTAGTGCTTCCATGATCTTCCCACTACCGAGGTAGGCTGACTGGTCTGTAGTTCCCTGCTTCCTCTTTGTTCCCACTTTTGTATAAGGGGACTACATCTGCTGTCCTCCAGTCTTTGGGTACCTCCCTGTTTCCAGTGATCGGCTAAACAGGATAGCCAGAGTTCAGCCACCACCTCTCTTAGTTCCTTGGGACCTGGGGTGCACCCCATCTGGCCCCATTGCTTTATCAACTCTTATTACTTCCAGTTCCTTCAGGACCCTTTCTCGTGTAAAGGACTTGTGTCCATTTCTGCACCATTCTCACCCTTGTACTCCTTCAGACCCATTACCCTCCTCTTCCTCAGTAAAGACTGAGCAGAAATACCTGTTCAGTATGTCAGCTTTACTGTTGTCATCCTCCACGCTGCCCCCATCCTCCCCTTCAGTCTCACTATCCCTCCCTTGTCTTTCTTTTTCACTTATGTACCTGTAAAAGGTTTTGTCCCTCTACCCACTGATTTTGCAATGTGTTCTTCTGTCTGAGCTTTGGCTTCCCTTACTGACCTCCCTGCCTCCCTTTGCTTCTCCTGGTACTTCTCCCTATCCCCTTCTTATTGTAATTTGTTACTATGAACAAAATGTTTTCCCAAAGCTATGTGATGTTGTGGCAGTTGTGGTTGTGTGCAACAACAGTCCAAAGGCCGTACACAACAATTACAGAAAAATAGGCAATTTTATTGTGGAGTTAAACATAGATATGTTTTTGTGCTTAAACATGTGTCCCCTGCGCTTGCTATAAATGTTAACTTGGGTCCCTCCCACAGTCATGATGATGTTATATATTGCCCCACCACCACCTGGTCCAAAATGTGCACTTGACACACAGTTTAACGCTAGCCTCTTCGCCATGCTGTGCAGAGCAGGCTTGATAAGATGAGAAATATGACAAGAAAAAGTAGCATGAAATTGAGACCTAAATCTGTTCTCAGTCATGATGTTATATATTGCCCCACCACCACCAGGTCCAAAATGTGCACTTGAGCCACAGTTTAACACAGCCTCTTGCCCCCGTGCTGTGCTGTGCTGTGCTGTGCTGTGCTGTGCTGTGCTATACAGAGCAGGCCTGATAAGACTAGATTGAGAAATATGACAGGGGAGACACTCAAACAATTATTGTGGTAATTTTATGACATAGCCAAAAAAGGCTAGTGAGAGGGGCAATGGTGAGAAAAATAATTCCTCCTGCAAAATACTGCTGATAGCCTGCTAGTTGCCCTGGCTGCTTCCTACGGCTGGTTTTATCATGACTAAGAACTGTAGACTTGACATTTGCCAATGCTGTCCTGTTTTGCTGCGGTTGTAACTTGTACTGTGTGAAGTGATTACAATAATGAGATTTAGGGATACTTTAGCTTGCTGCCTTCCTGCTGCTGTCAGTGCTCACTGACTAGCTACCATGAGAAGGGATGTTTTCGATGGTGTTGAATCTTGATGCATCATCATCATCCTCACAGACATGCTGCAGCTGCACATGTAAGTGTTTCCTCCGTATTTTTTTTGTTCTGTGCAAGACAAGGGTGTGGGTGGTTTAGTATTGTGGCATCTTGAGTTAAATATATTCCTTCTGCTTTTCCGTTATTTTCCAGCTTGAGGATTACATAAATAATGAAGCTGCCAATCAAGCAAGCGAGGGATGTTGTAATACACCACATTTCACAACACCAAAGGTAAGCATTTCCATTCTCAGTGATGGGGCATGGGGTAACTTACTGCAGTAAAGATGTTTGAGGCAGACAGTAATTGTATTGTGCTTGCTTTTCTCAATATTCAGAACCTTTCTGGTATTGTCTTAAGTCCCACTCCTGATGCTGATCTAGAAGACTTGGGCACTTCATCCCTGAGGTAAGTATTTCTTCCTTTGTACTGGGGTTGGGGAGGGGTTCTAAGTAACAATTCTCAAAGTGTCTTCTTTTTTATCTTATTTCCAGGTACACAGCACTTTTAGGGGATTCAAGAGGATGCCTGCTGCTGCTCTGAAGGCTGTGCCCTGCTGCATGTTTCATTTGGGGGCAAATTTAGCAGTTTACATTCTCACACCAAGTCAGGAAGTACTATTTTTATTCTGCATGTAATTTGCTAACTTAAGACTAGGTATGCAGATGGACAAGTATTCATCATGTTTCCTGTCATTGTTCCTGTTTAGGTAATTTTCCTCTTGTGATTTTTTCATCCCATGTCTGTTCGAAGACTACATCTAGGCCCTGAAGGAGCTGGTGTGTGTAAGACAGAGTGGGTTGCTTGAACTGTGATGTAGGCCACTGGTCTCAGTAACAATTAAACAATACATCCAGGGAAGAGGTATATGTGATAATGGCTTTTGGAGATGGTGTTTAGTAATTATAGGTGGAGGGGGCCAGTGTCTATTGACATGTGAGGTAGCAGAACTGGAGTAATTAGGAATATTTAAAAGTCAAACTGCAGGCGGCAAAGACCTCCCCCCGTAGGGATCAGCACTGTTTCTGTACAAGCACAGTACTATGGCAGTACTTAAGTAACTCTTTTGGGGGGAGTTTAGATGTTACTAGGCCTTTCTTTTATGAATATTTTGTAATTAATGAATCAGGTCATTAAAGATGGCCACCATTCACCATTTTGCAAAATCTCTTCAACTTGTGTTACCTGTTGAATGAATGTGCTATATTCATACTCTAGTTGTACTAGGAGGGTTCTTCAACATGTCGTGGATAGTAACCAGCAGAACATATTTATTTTTCGCATGGTGTGCATGGGCATGGTGGCAGGTGTCAGGAGAGGGGAGGGCATGTGCCAGCATGGGCACTTTTAAAGACTCCAAGACAACATATCTTGCTTCAGGATGGGGTTAGTCTAAAAGAAAAGTAAATTGTGTATCTTGATATTTTTGCCAGAGGAACCTTATCACTGTAACAATACAAAAGGTTTATGGTTATAGTAACTTGATGGCTGCTTTAATATAGGGCGGGACCTAAACAACGGTTTTGGGCAATGGTAATCAAATTAAACTGATTAAAAACAGATAACACAACCATCACAAATCCAGTGATAACTGTATAAAAATAATTTATAAAACTATACTGAGTTGAAAGTGGTTGGGGCGGTTGGGGGGAGGTTCCTACTAGTAGCTTCAGCCTTGTTCCACTTCCACTGTCACATCCTCCAAGAAGCAGCCCTCACAGTCTTCTAGACTGGAGTTGTCACCAGGTGGAAATTCTCTCAGCATTGCTGCTTCATCCACCTTGCTGCTGGTGGAAGCCTTAGCAGATGTGACATCTTCATTGTCATCCTCATCACTGAGACACAGTTCATGTGGCAACACCAATGACATCACTGTGTTGTGCGGAATGTGACCTCCGTTCATTTTGATGAATGCTAGCATGTACAGATTCTTGGGTGACAAATTGGTCCTCTGGTCACTCACAATGGTCCCAGCTGAACTAAACGCTCATTCCACACCAACACTGGATAGTGAGCAGCTCGGGTATTTAACAACAACTGATGTTAGTGCTGCCCAATCAGTCACTTTGCTGCTCCAGTACAGCAATGGCTCATCAGTAATGGCAAGGTGCTTTGTATCCCCCATGTAGGCCTCCACCATTCATTCTACTGCCCTAAGTCCAGCAGCGTTATCTGTCTCCTCCTCCTTTTCTTCCATATCTTCCACTCCCACCTGATAGAGAACATCCCAAATGAGATTGCTTGCCGTTTTCTGCTGTAACTTGCCATTTTGTCAGATTGGGTTGCCTGTAAGCAACTGGAGGGTAGCAATACCCATTTCTGTGCAGTGCATGTCTTATGTGCCTTTTTCATCTGTGCACTAGATACCCGTTTAGTGAGATTCTTGGTCAACTTTTGCAGTCGCTGATGACCTCCTTCAATTATAGATGGCAGGCCACATTTGTAGCATGGATGAAGCATAGTAGCGACTGCAAATTCATCCGACTGTAGAATGTCAGAAATATGGGTATTGCTGTCCAGCACATGCAGCATTTGATCCATTAGATTACAATTACTATGATCCCCACTTGCCTCCATCTGGTGTCGGACATTAACCAGTGTCTGCCTCAGCACACATATGAGGGGTATGGATTGACTTATATAGGCAGTGTCCCCACTCACTGCCTGTGTAGCATACTCAAATGAACAGAGAATGCGTATTAGCCCATCCAGTTGGTGCCACTGCTCTGTTGTTAGAGTGATGGACACTCCAGCACTGTCATGGGTGGTGTGCACCAGCAGGTATTCTGAAGCAGCCTTATACTGTTCATACAGTTGGTCAATCATGTACAGTGTGGAGTTCCACCTGGTCACAACATCAAGCTTCATACAATGCTCAGGCAGATGGTTATTGTGCTGTAACTCATGTAGATGGTCACGGGCCTTTGCAGAACGGGCAAAGTGCAGAAAGATGCAACAGGCGACAGTTACAATTTCATTAATGTATGCATGGTTTGGAAACTACTGCACAACAAGATTAAGGCAGTCTGCCATGCAGGGCACTCTGAAAAAAAAACACCATCACTAATGCACTTCACTACATTGTAGCCACTCATCAATCTCGCCCAGCAGAACATTAAGCATTTTCTCACCCATGTGAGAGCCAGTAACACTTCAGATACTCAGTATTGCATGCTGCCAGATTCCAGGGGTGTTGTTACCACTACAGTTTTGCTTAGGTAGGTTTTGCCAGTCTCAAAATCAACTATTACCCCAGCTACCTGTAACCAGTGTGCCATTATGCATAGATACAAGCTTGCAACTGTTTGTCCACTGGTTCACAGATCCATGCAAAGATGGATATATTCTGATGCAGAATGCTTCATTGCATGTCTTATGGAATCAGCAGCTCTACTGTGCAACTCAGGACTGGCATGCTTAGAGAAATAGGTTCACGATGTAACCATGACATTTGGGAGAGGCATGGGCCATCAGCCTGCAGAACCCAGCATTCTTCACGAACAAGAATGGCAACAGATTGATGGCCAGCATTTCAGTGGTGACAGCATTTAACTTGCATGCAGCAGCTTGATTGGGGGGGTATTTTGAGTGCTGCTCAGGAATGGTCTTTAGTGTGGACTGCATCTTTGGGGCTGTTCTACCAGAACGCAGTACTTGTGGCACCAATGTTGTTCTTTAGGGTAACAGTTGACTTGGGGATGTGCAGACCACATGAAACCAGGTATTTGGGTTTGACTTTGGGTGTGGTGGTGTACTTTTCGAGTCAAGGGACTGGGAGTGGCACCTCCACTGCTATACCCACTACTTAAGAGAGCAAAGGATTGCTCATCCTCCTCCTCCACCGACCCACTCTGCTCTCCTCCTCTTACTGTATTGCAGGGCGTCACCAAGGGTACAAGTTGGGCTAATGCCCTTAGTCAAAATCCTAAGAAAGCTAGGGGGTCCAGGGCATGTTTCAGAAAATGTTGAAATTTTACCTTCAAATGTTGGCTTTTCCTGCATTTTAGTGGTGAAAATATGTTTGAGAAGCCTAGTTATCAGCTATCTATTTAATGGTACATGTGGAAAATGTGGTTACTGGTCCACTGAGGACAGGTTACAGGAGGACCCTAGAGCAAATAAGAGACCAGAACAGCCAGACATCATTATCCCAGCAGATCTGCTGGGAAGGTTGCAGGAGGAACCCAGAGCAAATAAGAGACCTGCAAGCAAGCTGCTATGCTGTTGGTAGGAGACTAGAGGCTGGTGCCAGTCACAGAATCAATAGAACCATCCCTACATCCAGACTCCAGTCCTCGCCTCCTCTCACCATCACCCCCCCATCCTACTCCTCAACTCAGATCAATGCCATTTAAAATGGTAGTAGTAAGCAGCACTAGGACAGCCCTTCTTTGTTGTTTGCTCAGCTGCTGCTGCTGCTGCTGCCTAAGAACTTTTCATTTCCAGAATCCAGTCCACACAAAATAAATATTATTTTGGCCCCCAGCCAGCCAAGCCAAGCGAAGCCACACCTGACAACACACAGTTTAGTACCTGCCCTGCGGCTGCCAGCCACCTAGCACCATCCAGTGCCACTAAAAATTTATAGCAGTGGACGCCGAGATGAGCACTTCTCAGCTCTATGACCCAAAAACGGCCGACGGGTCGATGTCTGCATGCAAGATGCAAACAGGACATTTCAGTCAGTGCAAGGAATCCAATTCCAACTCGTTCTCTCTCTTTTCTTGACTTTCTGCAAGGACAAGAAGGACATTTGATTTTCATTAGAGACAGTCCATTTTGTTTCGATCTGATCATCTCTCTGGAATATTATGATACACATAGTGTCTGATTAAGAACACACACTAGGGCAGTGAATGAGTGAAATTTGAAATTTCACTCATTCACTGCCCTCATCCCCTGTGTTCTTAATCAGTCAGACACTATGCATATCATAAAATATCCCAGACAGATGATCAGATCTAAATGGAGTAGTGATGCCCCCCCCAAGCCAGACAACCAAGCCAAGCGAAGCCACAGCTGACCACACACAGTTTTAGTACCTGCCCTGCGGCTGCCAGCTGCCATCCAGTGCGCAGTGCCACTAAAAAAATTCCACAGCAGCAGACGCCGAGATGAGCAGCTCTGTGACCCGAAAAGGAAAAACGGCCGGCGGGTCGATGTCTGATGATGGCTCCTCACATGCAAGATGCAAACAGGAGCAGGACATTTCAGTCGGTGGGTGCAAGGAATCCAATTCCAACTCATTGTCTCTAGTCTGCACCACCTGCATGTTTCTCAGAATCAGTAACTTTTTAGTTAGGGCTCGGTCAGCTTGCGCTGCTGCTGCCTTGCGACAGAAGTCGCTCACTCCGCCGCTCGCTAGTCACTTTACTCGCTACTCTGTCTCTTGAGTCAGTCAGACGGGAGTGAGTCAGCAGGTATTTTTTCTTAGACTTCAGTAGGAGTTCCAAGTTGTTGAAAGGAAGTCAGAGTCAGACAGACAACAAAACAATCAATAAAAAAAAGTATATGGCTGCTGTTTATTTATATTTCCTGAAACTGATTGGGGGCTTTAACTTAGATTGGGGGGGCTGTAGCCTCCCCAAAATCAATGTGGTGATGCCACTGCTGTATTGAACTTCTCTCAGTTACATTTAACTTGATGAGGGAGCTCCCACCAACAGCTCTGGCATCCTTCTGATGTTGCTGCTAGTGCAGCAGATGCTTGTTTTCAGGTGGGCGTGCTGGCCACCAGTGCCTATGTGGCTTCCCTTTTCCCCCCGACTAACACATGCTTGACATAGTTGACATATCGTTATGGTCTCATCAACTGGATCAAGCACATAAAAGTCCCAAACTGGGGGTTTTTGACCTTTAGACATAACATGCTGCTGGGACTGGGAGAGCTGAGAAACAGGCATTGAAGTTTGGCATTTTTGGGCTGCTTTCATCACTTCCATAAGATTACATTTGGGAAGGGAGGTGACTTGACTGCATGAAGGATTGCTGATAGGCTTGGTGACAGCCTGACCCACAGGCTATGCATGTAAATGGCCTACACCTCCCTTGACCATTTTAAACTTTGGCTCCCATGGGGGATCATGCCAGTTGCCGTCATCATCAGCACCGATGCTGATGATGTCCATGTCCTCCTTTTCATCGTCCTCCTCCTCCTTATCACTGTCTTCTTGCATGGTACCTTTTTCTTTCTCTACAACTGTCTCTTCCTCAGGGGGCTGCCTATCCATATCTCCAGGATTATCAGACTCCAGCTGAACACTGTCACCACCACCAACTCCAGCAGGAACAGGGATAGTCACACTGACAGACTTATCACCTTCCTCCTGGACCACTGTTCCTGTACTGGTGTCAGTGTCTCTCTCCTTCTCTCTATCATCCGCCACCAGCAAGGATGCAAGCATCACTCCTGTTAGAGCTAGGTCAAGTAAACTGGTCCTTCATCTCAGTGGCCACATCTACTTACGTCGCGCTCGAAGCTTTCAAGGCCAGATTTCTTAAAGTCTGGGACAAACATGCCCCCTACGTTCAAAAAGAGTCAGAGGTGCCCACCTTCCCAGGATCACTGCTGATATCATCAGTAAATGTCACTCCAGGGACCATGCATGGAAAGCCCACAAGAAACTGGGCACCCAGGCTTCCTTCCATATCTAGAGAGCCCTCCGCAACTCCTGCACAAACCTCATTCGCCAGGTGAAAAATAATTATTTTCTCTCTGCTTTTAGCGCTAACATAAACCACCCGACAAACTTCTGGAAATTGCTCAAATCCCTGTTCTCACCCCATCACCAAACCCCAACCCCCGACTCTATCTATTCAGGGCACCTTCATCACCGATCCCTGCAGGGTAGCCGAGGCCTTCAATACCTACTTCTCTAGCTGTACTGACTCGCTTATATCAACCCTCCAGCATCTGCCCATCCCGGTCCCCCACCACCAACCCAGTGCACTCCCACCAGCCCTACAGTTCTCCTTCTGCAGTGTATCCCAAGCCGAAGTCCTCAAATCCCTATGTTCCCTGAACCCCAACAAAGGCAAATGCCCTACGTCCCTGGATACCAAGATGTTATACTTGTCCGCCCCAGCTATAGCCACCCCTCTAGCCATGCTTTTCAACCTCTTCTTCACTCTGGGCAAATTACCCTCTGAATGGAAAAGGGCTACCGTCATACCCCTACCTAAAGGGGGTGACCCCTCCTCCACAGGCAACTATCGCCCCATCTCCCTACTCTCAATTCTGGCAAAATACAGGAACGCCTTGTCCTGACCAACTCTCTCTCCCATCTGACGCCCTCCTTCTTCTCCTTTCCAATCAAGCTTTCGAAGTCTCACTCAACCATCACCTCCCTGCTACGAGTCACTGGCGACATGGACAAAGGACATATCACCTCTGCCATCTTTATAGACTTAGCCAAGGTTTTTTTTTTTTTTTAAATTTCTATTTATTCCTCCTCCTCCCCAGCCTGCCACCTCCGACCCTTCAGGGGGGACAACTGGACATCCCACTGCCCAGAACCCTCCCCAAGCAGACCCCTAGGCCCCATGGAGCCACGGATTACCCCCCGGGCGGAGACGAGGTGGGGGGCTCAAACCCCGTTACTTACATTTCGTCGGTCTGAGGTCTGCTCGGCGGGCACAGGCAAATCGTGGGCACAGCCATGGTCCTCCCATCTTCCCAGCTGAGGCAGGCTTGTTTCTGCATTTTCTCCCTCCCCGAGCAGCAAGTAACCTCCCCCGACTTCATGACGCATGCGCCGACGTCCATGCTGCTCAATGGCCGCCCATCCCCAAGTGGAGCTTGCAGTTCCTCGAGCCTCCGCTCGGGGTCATGCAAGTGTCGGGCATCAGCCGAATCCCTCCCCAGAGAAGATGAGCTGTCGTTGGACGCTCCAGCCTATCTCCCCCCGGCCAACCCACCGACGACCCGAGTCTGCTCCCGAACCCGGGTCGCTGGCGTGGTGCGAGGTGTGGCGTCCAGCACCTCAACCCTCAGCACCACCGGGCTGGCCCTTAGCCATTTGACACCATCTCCCACATTCTGCTTCTCTCCAAACTAACTGAAGCCGGGTTCTCCAAACCAGCCACCACATGGTTCCATGACTACCTGGTGGGCAGACACCAGGCTGTTAAAGTTGCCTCACACATCTCTAACCCCCTGCCCATTACCGCTGGTGTCCCCAAGGTTCAGTCTTGGGCCCACTGCTCTTCTCCATATTTCTAAACGACCTCCCATCAGCATGTCACCACTCTTCCATTCAAATGTATGTGAATGACACTGTACTGCATGCCTCAGGCCCTACCACAAGCTTAGTGGCAAATCTCCTGCAGGAGGATTTCAACGCCATCCAGGACTGGCTGGTCAAACCACCTATTCCTAAACCCTAAAAACTGTATCACTAACCTTCGTCTCACAGCAAAGACTCTCCCACCAAGCCCCTGCCCCTTTCAAATCCTGGATGGGTCTCTTCTGGAGCAATGCACCAGCTTCAGATACTTAGGCATCTAGTTCAACCGCACCTCGATTTCACCACTCATATTGACTCCATACACAAGAAGCTCCTCCCTAAACTCGGCACCCTATACAGGAAAAAAGCTGCCTCCTTCTCCCACTAGGAACACTATTGTCCAAAAGATGATCCTACCAGTTCTTGACTATGGCGATATAGTATATACTATCGTCCCCTCCTCCGCTTGGCCAGCCTTGACACCCTGTTCCACTCTTTTTGTCGATTTATCCTCGACTGTCCACAAACAACCCACCATTGCACCTTATATAGCTCACTAGCCCTGCCGTCCCTCCAAGACCGTAGATTAACCATAGTGCAAGGTTCGCAGCCAAATTTAGGCCCCATTCCCTACCCCCTACCTGGTCTCTACCCTCTCCCAACAACCCCCCCACTTACTCCCTCAGACGCACTGACCCCAGGCTCCTCCACATCCCCTTTAAGCGCACAATCAAAGGTCAGGCCACTTTCAATTATTGTATCCCACAGTTATGGAATGCCCTGCCAGCTGATATAAGACACTCACCAAACCCCAGCCATCGCAATCGCCTACTCAGCACACACTTCTCCTCCAGCTGCTCTTGCTATAGCTAATGATGAATTATGTATTACAACTGTGAACCTGAGCTCAGATGAACCATCTAAAATGTATCATGTATTCAATCTTCCTACTGTCTGTATCCATCTACTGATTGTCTGTATGGCGGATGGCCATTTGAATGTTTGTATCATATCTGTAACTAGTGTTTTGTACTATTGTCTTGGGTCTTGACCCTCAGGTTGCATCTGGAATCGAGCAGCACTGTTCAGTATGCCTTCCTGGTTAAACTCGTAAATAAATAAATAAATAAATAAAAACAGTTCTGGGCATACAAAACTGAGACACAGCTATGTCAGTACTTCAGACAACTCCTTTACTGGTACCTGCCACAGCACCAGAGCTCACAGAAGACACTGAGGCAGACATATGTGTGTTTAGGGGAAGTGGAACTGAAGCTGTACTGTCCTGAACAGGCTTCTTAGCTGCCTCATCCCCCCGGCACATTTCTCTGTACTGGACCATCCCTTAGCAGGCATTTTCATATACTTCTTCAAAGCTTTGCCTTTCTCTGGGAGTATATCAGGAAAGGATGTATTACTAAGTGACTGTGTGAATAACACCTCACACCTACAGTACTGGCTTCCAAGTCCAAACACTATCAGGACAGGTAGCAGCACTGTGTAGAACTAATACTATATATGGTAGCCTATTCTAGTAAAAACAAAAAGGTAACTTTTTGTCTTTCCCTAAACAGGAATTAAGTAACACAAAGAAAATGGCACAGGTAACTCACATTAAATACAGATCAGCTATGTCTGAACAACTGAAGAACTGTAATGTGTTAGTACTACTACTACAATTTTATACTATATAAGAGGGCAGAGGCAACCATATAACATTGATAAAAGTGCCTCTGACAATCTGATGGGCTCAGCAATCGTTTGACAACTACTATATTAATATATTTTTTATATTGCATGAGTCAGGTAGTAAACAGTGCCATAACAGGGAAAGGGTGTTAATTCAACTGAAACAGGAACACTGCAGTGCAGAGGCAAGCTGCAACAATAAAATACAGAGGAGCAAGTCACCAAAGTAGTGACACTGTAGGACAAGTTCAAGTGGGCAACTAAAAGTACTTTCCATAGAAAAAATATAGAACTGTTGCTTTTCACAGTTTAGGTGACACAAGTTAACAGCAAACAGAACTGACCACAAAGCAAAATAAGGGATCAGCACAGTGTATTCAAAACTTCAGCATTCACATCTAAAAGCAGAAAATACAAAATCACACATGCCCCCACAATGCAAAGCATCATGGGCTGCATATGCAAATCACCACAGAATGTTATGCTGGTCCAACTTTAAGCAGAATTGCATGGTGCCAGCATAACATTCTGTGGTGATTTGCATATGCAGCCCATGATGCTTTGCATTGTGGGGCATGTGTGATTTTGTATTTTCTTGAAACTTGGCTTCCCAGCCAAATGCCCTTTGGGGTAACCCTTGCCTCAGTGTTTGTGCACAGAGGTTCTTTGTCTTTTAAAAGCAGAAGAATGGTATATAACACTGGGTAACAGGAGCAGGAACTCTCAGAAGGAGTAACTTTTCAGAGAAAATGAAAAACATATTTGTCAAAATATACAGTAAGAAAAACAATACAAAGAAGTAGAACACCAACAAAAATATAAAGGCTTAAAAGAAATAACAGTAAATCACACCATTTTTGAGAAATCTGTTTATAAAAGGTTAGAAACTAGCCTGCCCTGCTTTTACACACCTATACTCCCCCACTCAACCCCTTCACCGTCACAGACAAAACTTAAAACTTATTAAACTACATATTATGCAAAAATCCACAAAATTAGAAAATATTTCCTAGCAGCACTAGGAACAAACTGTATATCTTGGAGCAATTAGCTCTCAAAAACAGGTTTTAAAGAGGTTTAAAGGGGTTTATTATTATGATGCACCACAACAGACTGTCCTCCAACTCAACAGGCAATAGACTGTGCTGGAAACAGCCTGCATGTGATATCTGACCTGTATACCACAATGCATTGCAAATTTTGGTTTTGGAGCATATTTTGCCTGCAAAATCAAAAGTTACACTGGTGAAACTTCTGCAACAAGGCGGAATTTAAACATGAATGGGTGAAATTGCTCTCTGAAATCATATTACATGAAATTTCACAATTACATGAAATCAGAAACCCAGGTGAAATCAAATTTTACCAGGGCGAAAAATTTCGTAAAATTGTGAAATTACACAAAATATTTCACAGAGTGAAATTTTTGCATTTCGCACCACACTACTGTATTGATTAATAGAGTTTGATAACAGACTGCACGATATGTTTAAAACGGTACTGTATTATTAAGGTATTAGAGTACTTCTAGTTTTTTTTGTATTTGTTTTATTTGATTTTTGCAACATTTTTGAAACTGCCATGTTACAGCTTAATATGACAACAAAGCTGCTACTGTATATTCTTTAGTTCCCTGGATCACTATGGTACACCCTGTCTCCATTCTTTGTGATATACTGTAGACAAAATGGGCTTCTGGTATGAAATCTTTTACCTAGATCTAGACTACCTAGACTTTGATTCCCCCAATGCCACCCCAACCTTTTGGGTATTCCATAAGTGAGCCGGCAACTCAGGTTTTGGAGTGGGCCTGGGGGAACTAGGATCATGGCAGCCAGGACTGGAGAGTGCTGCAGAACACAGTGCAAGCCAGACTAGGGAGGGAGATATCCAGGTTGCACTGTCACAGCAGCCCTTCATGATGGGCTTAGGAGCTGGTTCCCCTTGTGAAGGGTGGTATGTGCATGACAAAAGCAAAAGAAAACAAAATAAAGTGTGTGTGGGGACAATTATAGTAGGAATTAGTAAAATATCATGTCCTCCCATTCTGAAAGTGCCACAGAATTACCTGTTTTAAAAATTAGACATATTTTCAGAAACATCTTATCATAATGGGTCAGTAACAAAAATGTGTGCAAAACTGAGTACAATGTACTGTACAGTAAATAAACTATAGCTAAATAAGTATAATTACTAATTACACTTAATTACACACTGAAACCAGTGTGTCTTTCTCCATTATACACAAGTGTACATCATGGAGTTGCTTGGCAGCACAGAAGATGGAGCACAGGGGGCCCTGTGCTCCCATCCCTTCATAGATGTGCACATGTATGGTGGTGTGGATGAAGGGCCCTGTGCTTGTATTTGTAGCAAAACAGCAACCAAATTGTCCGTATAAACAAGTCAGAGCACACCCTGACTCCTTCCAAACAGAGGCATATGTAATAATAAAATATTTTCCAGCCTGGATTGGCAACTTACTGATTTAATTTCAAAAGGAGTGGGGTCTCTTGGTATTCACTTCAGGACCCTGCTGTGAAATCACTCAGCTACCAACATTGAGGTAGACCACCCATCAGTTGGTATACTGCATCTGTTCAATGGCTTACCTTTATAAGGTGCACCAGCAAGATTGGTTTAATAGGAGTGGTCCCCAGCCAATGTGCAGGTAACTGGTGGTGCACCATAAAGGTAAGCCATTTGAGGCAAATGCAGAATTGACATTAAATCAGTAAGTTGCCAATCCAGGCTGAAAAATTATTTGTATTGTTACATTTACCTCTGTCTGGTGGGGGCAGGTGTACTCTGACCTGTTGTTTTTGTTGATGTATGCCATATACAGTAGCACCTCTCATTTAGAATCCAATTTATAGTTTGTGAATGAACAAGGGTGAACAGTTAACACTGGATGAAGTTTGTAAATGGAGAAGTATGACTTTCTCATTTAACTAACTCCCACCAGTTACCTGCACATTTGCTGGGGACCACTCTTGTTTGTTTGTTTGTTTGTTTGTTTGTTTTATTTATACTGATAGACCATACCAAAACTGATCTGTATTCATGGTCGATCAGTCTGCAAATAACAATTAAGTACAATATATAAATACATACATCTAACAAATACAAATAACAAAAGGAAATATACACATGCCAATACATATAAATATATCTTAACATTGTCATTCAAAACATTTATATTTGCACTCAGAAAAGAGATACCATTTCAACCTATGCCTAAAAGGGAAAAGGAAATGTCACACAATAAAAAGCAGGTATTGTATTAAAATAGGTAGGTAACATGTAAGATAATGCCTTTTGTCCTAGGGAAGTATGCATTCTTGGAATGCAAAGAGAAAATGATCTGTTGACCGTGTTTTAATACTAGAGTTCTGTTTTTTAAAGATTAAAAAAAAAACAGTCTGGGACTCTATTAAGTATCACCTTTTTTGCTAATATACCCAATTGGAATTTATATCTTCCAACCAGAGGAAGCCAACCCACTTGCTCTAAAAGATTATAACGATGGACCCTTTGTGGAAATTTTACTACAAATCTAGCAACTGAGTTAAGTAACACTTTCACCTTAGAGAGCAACCCCTCCCTTGTAGTATAACAAAACAAACCCCCGTAATCAATTAACAGCAGCAAGAATCTTTGGGCCAACAAAATCATGTGGAATCAGTAAGTAATGGAGATAACTTTATAAAGCCTCAAGTCACTGCTGAGTCACCCTTCACCATATTAAGTATATGAGGTTCATAGGAGAACCCCCAATCCATCACCAAACCCAAATACTTCAATTGTTTAACTTGTTCAATAAATGTACCAGAGATAGTGAATAATGACAATAAAGGATCCAAGTTCAATTTTTTTGTGTTTGCAAAAAACATAGATTTTTTTTTTTTTATTTAAGACAGATCCATGGTACATAAACCAATTCTGTACCTCCAAAAATCATCAGCTAAATTTTTCTGAACTTTTCAAAGTGAGAACCACTTGTGAGGACCACTGCATCATCAACATATAAAAAAATTGAGATCTAGTGCATACAGAAGGAAGAGTGTTAAGAAAAGATTAAACAAAAGGGGACCCAAAATAGAGCCTTGGGGAACACCTAGTGAAACCTCAGCAGGAGAAGAAAATTGACCACTTACCTCGTGACCTGTGTACTATCAGCCAGATAATTTCCTAGCCAACCTTTACATCCATAGATACTCCCAGATTAACTAAACAGGAAAACAAAAGGGCATGATTGACTAGATGAATGTTTTGGTGAGGTCCACAAACACGGTTCCCCATGAAATGGCCCTTATCAAGGGCCTCATGCACCATGCTCGTGAACCCCACCAAGGCAGTCGTGGTACTATGTCCTGGCCTAAAGCCATGCATACAGATGTTAAGACATTATATTTAGACAAGCGCCCATAATCTGGTCAAAATAGCCTCTCCAGAACTTTTGAATGTGGAGCCAATAATGAAATAGGACAATAATTAGATCTATCAGAAATATTACCAGCTTTAAAGATATTAACAAAAGTAGAATCTTTCCAAATCTTAGGAAAGCTAGACCCACATAAAGAAAAATGAAAAATAGCAGAAAGAGGATAAAAAAGAAAGTTAGCAGTGGTCCTCACAAGTCGATAATCTATACCATCCTTACCCACGGATGGATGAGGGTCCATTGAAAGGAGGTATTTCAAAACATCACTTGGTGACAAAGATTGAAAATAGAACCTCGGAATATTCAGAGTCAAATTCTCTTGAGACAATAAATTCCCAAATGAATACTTGGAAGTATGCTTTTCCCCAGTGAGTTCATGTATTAACTTCCAGGTTTCTATAACATTCCTTCCCTGAACGTCCTTATGCCTCTCAAGAAAGTAATTCCTTTTTAATCGTCTAACCATGGCTTTGCATTTATTTTTTGCCTGTTTATATAAAATTAGACTAGCTTGACTAGGGGTGCTCCTATTAGTCTTCCAATGTCTATCTCAAATTCTAATTTGATCTATTAATTCGGATGAAACCTAGGCCTGTTTATTGCCTCTAATCCTAAACTTCTTTAGGGTGCAAATTTATCACAAACTAAATTAAATAAATCAATAAAGTTACCTAGTGCTAGATCCACATTGAGACTCTGAGTGACCCTAGACCAATCTTTATTAGCAACTGCCTGCCTAAATCCAACCAAGTCAAGTGTCTTTATATTATGTGAAAACACAAAAACAGGAGGGACAGATTTTCTTTGCACTCCTTAATTAAGCCAATCTTAGGCTGATGCACTCTATAAAGGTAAGCCTATTTGAGACAGATGCAGATTAGAGTAGAAACCAGCTGATGGGTGCTCTACCTCAACTTTGGTAGCTGGGTGACTTCACAGGAGGGCCCTGAAGTGAATACTAACAGACCAGTCCCCCCAAGTCCTTTTGAAATTAAATCAGTAAGTTTCAATCCAGGCTGAAAAACATTTTTATTGTTGCATTTACCTCTGTTGGGGCCCAGTGTGTGCTCTGACCTGTTGTTTTTGTTGACGTATGCCATATACAGTAGCACCCTCATTTAGAATCCCATTTATAGTTTGTGAATGAGCAAGGTGAGCAGTTAACATTGGATACAGCTTGTAAATGGAGAGGTATGGCTTTCTTTAACTAGCTCCCACCAGTTATCTGCACATTGGCTTATGATCCTCCTTAATTAAACCAATCTTAGGTTGCTGCACTCTATAAAGGTGTCATTTGAGGCAGGTGCATAGAGTAGGGACCCAGCTGATGAGTGGTCTACCTCAATGTTGGTAGTGGGTGACTTCACAGCAGGGCTCTGAAGTAAATACCAAGAGACACCCACCCTTTTGAAATTAAATCATTAGTTGCCAATCCAGGCTGAAAAATATTTGTATTGTTACATTTACCTCTGCTTTGGAGGGGTCAGGTGTGTCTGACTTATTATTTTGTTGATGTGTGCCATATACAGTAGCACCCCTCATTTAGAATCCCATTTACAGTTTGTGAAAAACAAAGGGTGAGCAGTTAGTATTAGAAAAAAATGTCGGCATAGCCTTCTCATTACCTCACCTCATCTCATGAACCCAGTACTGAAACTTTTCAGTCCCCCACTGAAATGTCATTCTGTGCCACCAAAACATCTTTCTGTGCCACAGGTGCAAAAGCACATTTTCGCCAGGATTTGAAAACTGACAGCTCCCACATTCATGAGCTGGTGTAAAAAATGATTATGTTGAATGTTTGGGGTCAAACTATTTAAAATGACCAAAGTTACGAGCAAGCATTGAACAATTTCAGTGTATGCACAGAACTTTGCTATTTTAATATACATAGCATTCATATGACCCCACCTCATGAACAAGGGCAGTGAAATTCCAGTCCCACCCAAAAGGTGGGATTTGAACCATTAGTCCCTGTACTCTGCTTCTTCATTGTTCCTCTTGCACAGGAGGTACATACACTCATTAACCTTCATCGCCAAATTCTGGGTTGGGCTCCCTCCCTACCTCCTCCTGCCTTAGCCCGCACACTCTCCTTTGTACCTCTTCACCCTGGGACCCTCATTCCTTCACTATCCCTCCCTGCACAATGGTGGGACAGAGCGCTTCTCCTACCATCACCCTCTCCTATAGAATAAACTCACCCAAAGCATTGAAACCGTGCCACCTACCTCTCTCTCAAAAAATGTATTCGCATCCTCCCAACTTCACCCTGCACCTGTCTCTCTTCCACCTTTGTTGGTCCCTTCCTTCCCCCTCAGCCTATTCTCCCAACCATTCATCCCATTAGGTCCACCCCATAGCTCAGCCTTGCTGATAAAAAGTTTATGCATGAGAATCTGTTTACACTAATTTACGCCAATAATGCACTTTAACCCTTAGGCTGCCAACAGAATTAGAACGTATAGGAATTCTGGACTGATATATCAGTCTGCGGCCCTGCAAGGGTTAATTGTTAGTCCTCAGCTGTGCCCCCATTTTTCACTGTGTGTTTTATTGTCTGTTATCAATCTGAGGATTACTCTATGATTTTCTGTATTGAACACTGTATGTACACCAATACATTTTAACTCCATGTTTGTTTACTTTTCACTGTATTGTACCCCTGGGTCACACCTGGAAATGACTTTTGGCTCAGTGTGCCTTTCCCGGTCACCAAAATGTTAAAATAAATAAATAAATGTTGCCAAGTGACTGTAAAATCATCTTTTGAGCCTGTTTTGCATAATTACACCACCATTGTACATGAGGTGGGGTTCCAAAAAGGTTGTGTTGAAAATTTGAGTTAAAAATATGCAAAAATGGCAAAATTATGCCACAAAGTTGAAAATCCCATTGAAATACATTGAACCGCAGTTACTGCACCTTAGTTTCTCATATTGTTGCAGTCAGCAATTCCAGCAATGAAGCTATCTTTGCCTTGTGACCTGTTCAGTTGAGTGAGAGTGTGTGGGGGTGTACGGGGGTGTGGTGTGGTGTAGTGGGTGCTGAATCGGAAGTGTGGGTGGGGGGGGCAGATCAGCGAGGGACCATTTTCTTTTTTGCAGGTTTATAAAAAAACAAAAACATGTACGTATTACTGTGTTATTAGTTTGTATGAATTATTGGATCTTCTCTCTGTAATTGTATAAAAATGAATAAAAATCTGAATTGCAAAAAAAAAAAACATCAACTGACAGTTTTCTCTTTTTCAGCTCAAATCAGTCTTGGTGAGTCAATGGTTGGGTCTTACTTTAGGATTGTCAACCCTAAATCCACCCCATTTCATGAGAAAACAATGTCGCACATGAATCTCCTTTTCAAAAGATACAACAAACTATGCTGGCAACCTGTGGCAAGACATACTTCTCTACCTTTGAAGGTATATCATTATGAGGAAGTGGCTTGGAGTTGTACTTTGTGCATCAGCTTGGAGGCTTTGGGCTGGGGAGGGTGAGATTTAGGGTTGACAAGCCCCATGGAAGACCCCCACCACTGATTTGCCAAGACTCTCAAAGAGCGAAAACCCTAATGTTGTTTCCTTTTGTTGCTTGGGAGGGTGGTGGGGTGTTAGGGTTGGAAACCCTAACACCACATTTCCCCACTTTTGTGGCATTAAGATACCCTAACTGGTACATTAACAAAGTTTTATTGCAAATAATTTCCTTTCTGTTTGAGTTAGTGGAATAGAATCCTCATTCACGCAGGTCCCTTCAGGACTTGCATGAACACATGCAGATACCCTGCATGAAAAGAAGACTCCGTCCGCCTACAGAAGTGCAGGGCCTGCACATTGCTGGCCCTGCAATTTGGCACAATGCCAGGAGAGAAAAATTCATGGGGCTGTGTGGCAGGCTGTGGAAGTGCAGGGCCCTGTGGTCCTTGCATTTCTATGTGGTCAGAGCTACAGATGCAGAGGAAATGTTTAGCTCAATGCAAAGCAACAAGTGATTTATCATGGCACAGTTTAGATATTCATCTTACACCTGTTGGAGTATATTCCCAACCTAGGCTGCCACTCAAACAGGTTAGAACTTCTCTGGACTGTGATGAAAGATTCAAAGCTGGCCTGGCATAAACACTGTGGAGCAAGTAATGTGGAAATCATTTGGTTAATTGTTTTTCAAAATGATAGAACACATTGTTTTGCAAACCTTCTTGCACATGGGTGCTGCTGCAGTTTGTAACATACACGGCATTTCCAGAAAAAGGATGCCTCCTGCTGGCTAGGACACAAATTAATGCTGATATTATAGTGAACACCTAAAGGCTGTTTTTCCACTTTGGAGGTCTTTACAGTGGGATGTATTCACAAATTATACAAAATAAAATGTGAATTCTAAGATGAGATTGAAAAGTCTACACTTTAAGCATTGGCTTTACACCAGTATGTCGTGGTAGTCAAGCAAAAGTTAACTAGTAGTGCAGTGTACCGAGTGGTCTGCAAGCGCAGTACCCATTGAATAACATATAGCGCAATGATGCACCCCACACGGTACTGGTCAACTTTTGCATGATTACTACTGTATATTACTTTTACTGGTGGGAAAACTTAAACTGGCTGATATAACAACACAACTTAATGACCTGAGTGTGGTAGAGCCAAAAGCTATTCAAGTTATTCAGTGTGTGCAGTGTATTGTGATATGTATATTTGACAGGTCTTAGTACTTTTTAAACTATATGTGTATATCTTTAAATTATGCTGCCCTGTGTATTATTTCTTTTAGCCACCTAGTTATCAGCAGCAGCACCATTTCCATGTACAATGGCGCCCACATGTGGAGCAAACTGTAAATTGCAATATAGTGCCACTTGTAGGTCTTTCAGCTGCTCTATTCATACCAATACTGTTTACAGGGTCAAAGGTCAGAGAAATTACATCCCCGACTGCAAGCCTGGAGTAAACACCCTGCAAGTTACTGAGGAGAATTAATCGCATCCCCGACTGCAAACAGCCCTCTGAAAACACCCTGTAAGTTACTGAGAAGAGGAAATTACACCCACAATTGCAAGCAGTCCTCAATAAACACCCTACAAGTTACTAAGGAAAGAAAATTGCATGTCTGGCTGCAAACGGCCCTCAGTACACACCCTGCAAATTACTGAGGAGAGGAAATTGCATCTCTGATTACAAGTGCCCATAGGAAACACCCAGTAAGTTACTGAGGAGAGTGACATCATTAGTCAGTGGCCCTGGATGCTGTCCCTTGATACATTATTAATGTTTTTTTCTACCAGTGACATCATTGGCTGCAGTCAATCAGCAGCCCTAGATGCTGTCCTCTGTTGCATTATTATTGGTTCTCCCACCAGTGACATCATTGGCAGCAGTCAGTCAGTGGCCCCCGATGCTGTCCGCTATTGCATTATTATCTGTTCTCCACAGTGACATCATCAGCTGCAGTCAATCAGTGGCCCCCTATGCTGTCACCACTACTTGCACAAGTTGCTATATTGATGAACATTGAACACATTGAGGAGATGTTCCCCCTATCATCAGTGTAGCAGCTTTATGTAAGTGGCAGTATCAGTGCAGCCTGTGTAAGTAGCAGTAGCAGCATAAGGAGCCACTGATTAATTGCAATCACTGAAGTCATGCAGCAGCCCATGCAATTTGTAGTATCAGTGCAGTCTGTGCAAGTAATGGCATCAGCAAAACAAACACCAGTCACGGCACTTACCCCGGGCATATCTGTTGAAAAATGAAGAGTCCAGCAAAACCTTGATTTCAAATCTTTGACAAAGACGCTTAGGAGTTGAAACATTAGATCAATTGTATGGTTTCCCTGACCCAGGAGGGTCAGTTTGGCTGTTTTTGGTACAATAAATGAAGTATTAAGTCTTGATATCATTGTTTTGCTGGACTCTTCATTTTTTCACAGATATGCCCTGGGTAAGTGCTGTGATTGGTGCTTGTTTTGCAGTTAAACGTTGTCACAGAGCACCCTAGGTCACCTTAGTGCAGTTCTTTTGTTTAAAGTAACAGCATCAGCCTTAGGATTCACTGACTGATTGACATCGATGATGCAGCAACAGCCCATGCAAGCTGCAATATCAGCTTCAGGATTCACTGTCTGCAAGCGTTAATGTCATTCAACAGCCTGTGCCAGTAGCATTATCAACCTCAGGGACCACTGATTAATTGCAACCTGTGACGTCATGCAGCAGCCCATGTAAATAATGCTCCCAATGTTAGGATTCATCGATTGATTGCAGTCTATGTCGTATAGTAGCCCATGCAAGTTGTAGTATAAGCACATACTGTGCAAGTAGTAGCATAAGAGTCAGGATTCACTAACTGATTAAAAATCGATGATATCATGCAGCAGTCCATGCAAATAATGCTACCAATGTTAGGATTCATTGATTGATTGCAGTCTATGTCGTGTAGTAGCCCATGCAAGCTGTAGTATCAGCACATACTGTGCAAGTAGTAGCATAAGTGCCAGGATTCACTAACTGATTAAAAATCGATGATATCATGCAGCAGCCCATGCAAGCTACTATATCAGCATCAGTGACTGCAATCGATGATGTCACAGGTTAAACCACCTTCAATGGTACAATAGATGCTGCGTATAGGGCTGGATTTAAAGAGCAAGGAGACAGAAAGCATATAAAGGGATATTTGCAGCAAAAGGACAATGGTAAACAAATATGAATCAATGTTGGGAGGGCTGCAAAGCCCTCTTCCTGTTAAATCTCATTGAATGGTGATCTTTTGTATCGGCAGTGCATTTCACCCCATCTCTAAACTGATGTTTTGTGTCACAGTCATGAGCCGTGGTCCACCCTGAGTTTTCCTGCTCTCTCCTCATTTTCATTGTCCCTCCCATGACCCCAAGTCAGTACTCAGTCTTTCCCTAATTGCAACATTTTATGCGTCTATGCTTCCGACTAACCCAATCTAGTGCTCAGGGCACTGAATGTGCATGTGGCTAACCCTTTCTATAGAAAGCAGGGTTGACTGAGTATGGAGAGGAGCAGTGGAGTCTTAGTGTGTCAGAAGCAGTAGGAAACAGAAGAGAAATACACAATGAATTATGCCACAAAGTTCAACAGTTGAATGCCTTTTTGGGCAGCTGCCTCCTCAACTCACACTATTAAAGCATGAAATAGTGAAGTTAGGGTTAGAACTGAGGCATAGCAGTAATATCTCTACTATGAATGGCTTGTTCTAGATACATTAATATTTTATCACGTTCTCACGTCATGCAATTATCTCTCATAAGTCTGTGTACTGGAACTTTGCCATACTTTGTAAATTGCTCTAGAACACTGCTGTGCATTTGAAGCCTCTGACTCCCTTAACTCCCTGATAATTTCTATAACAAAACAGTCACGGGAAAACAACTTCGGTCAGTAATGTTTCCTGGAAGTATTCTGCACTCATGTTCACAGTCATCATAAGACCTGACTGTTGGAATGAGAGGGCTGCAGTGGCATCCTGACATCCTGAAACATTCAGAGAAACTCACAGATTTCTGAGTGAAAACCCTTAACCATGACACATGGGGGCCTGACAAAAAGGTGTCAGATCATTAGCATAAGGGGAGGGGGTGAGAGGGGCAGATAGAGGACGTCCCATTGCTTTTGGAAGGGGATGGGAAGGCCATGCCCACATGTCAAAAGGTATTAATGCTGACGTCACACATGAATCAAGTGTAAATCTCTGTTTCATGGTTCCTTAGAGAAGCATGAATCATTATATTGCCTTCAGAGAGGTATGTACTGTACAGTACCTGTAAAGAAATTATTGTGTGAGGTTTGTGAAGGCTCTGACTCATGCCAGTTCCCACTGCAACTGTAACATCATGGCACAGCAGCAGAAGTGTGAGTGGAAGTGACAGCTGCTGGCTCTGTACATGGCACTGTTATCACACTGTATAGTGTCATCCTGTGTTAGAATTTGTAGTCTATCTTTTTCAGTAGGCACTATGACAATATCCAGGCTACACACCCTGACTGCAGTCTACACAACATTCTGTGAAAATAAAATCACTGTTGATTAACGTAAATCATTATAATAATGGTGCCCTTCCCCCACAAGATGGAACTACACCATATCAGTGTGTCAAATAATTAGCTTCAGGCTTAGGAGAAATACCACTGAAGCAACATAAAGTATTTAGAGGCTAAAACTGGCTTTGTCGCCCCTCCGAATCTGTTGTAATGAGGAAGACACACTTGCATGACACCCCAAATGTCAGTGTCACAAACACTAAGGTGCCACTGTACATGTCCTACTCCTTGTATGAAACCCCCAATTTCAGTGCCACAAACACTAAGGTGCCACTGTGTGTGTCCTTCTCCTTTCTTGAACCACCCAATCTCAGTGCCACAAACACTAAGGTGCCATTGCGTGTGTGTGTGTGTGTGTGTGTGTGTCCTTCTCCTTTCTTGAACCACCCAATCTCAGTGCCACAAACACTAAGGTGCCATTGTGTGTCCTGCTTGTTGCCTGAAACTCCAATCTTAGTGCCACAAACATTAAGGTGCCACTGTGTGTGTTCTGCTTGTTGCATGAAACTCCAATCTTAGTGCCACAAACATTAAGGTGCCACTGTGTGCTGCTTTGTTGGTGGTTGTTTGCTTTGGTTACCTATTTTTCCCTGACGCTTTGTCCAGTGATGTACACAAGGGGACTGACACAGGCATGAGAGGCATGTCTGTAAATGTGTCACTAAGAGAAATGAATGGGAAAGGAGGGAGTGAGAGTCAGTTGTTATATTCTCAGAGCCTGGTGTTAACCACTTGCACCACAACATTGTCTGTGTATCTGTGAAGGTGCCTTTCAAATCCTGATGGTGCATTTGCCATGCCCCTCCCTCTAACACTAACTGCCCCGTGCCATGCAATTTGCCCCAACACTAACAGCCCCTGTGGCATACAGTTTTTCCCCAAACACTAAGTGACTGTAGGATGCTGTTATGCTACCTAATGCTAACTGTCCTTCTGCCATGCAGCTTTGCCCCCAACACTGATAGCCCCTGTGGCATACAGTTTTGTCCCCCCACACAAACAGCCCCTTAGCATGCACTTTTGCCACCTAGCACTCACTGCCTCTGTGCCTTGCAAATTCCCCCCCAACACCAACAGCCCCTGTGGCATACTGTTTGCCCCAAACATTAATAGCCCCTAGGGCATACAATTTTGCCCCCTTATACTACCTGCCCCTGTGCTATAAAGTTTTTCCCCATACTAACAGCCCATGTGACATATAGTTTTGACCCTTAACACTAACAGAAGCTGTGGCATATGGTTTTGCCCTCCCCCCAGCACTAATAGAACCTGTGGCATACAGTTTTGCTCCCAACACTAATAAAACCTGTGGCATGTAGCCCCCTTACCTGCTTGGTGAAGAGAATGGCCATGTCCCAGTGCTCTGGATGCTTATCATCCATCATGTTTAGCTTTTTCTGCTTGCTGCAGAAGTTGCATAGACTGAGTGCTGCATTGTTCATCACCTTTGGCCATTGTCTTCATCACACAGTACTATCACCTTCACCACAGCCAGGTCCATGGTGTGCAGGATGCTCAGATGATGGTATGAGCCAGCCGCCATGGCCAGCAGGGTCAACAGTTAGTGTTGCAGGTTGTCTCCATGAAACTTGGTCATCAATTTGTCAGCAACCAGCAGGGTCTCCACATAGTGAGGCACTGAAGCAGAGAGCTTAGCTCAGCCTGCAGGCTCCCTGACCCTCTCTCCAGGGCCACTTGTCTCCTTGCTCCTCCTCTGAGGAATGACAGCTTCTCCTCCCATCCCCAATTGCTCCTCACCCAGGTCAATTTTCGCCCCACTCCTCTCCCAGAACTGACATACTCCTCTTTGCTGTCCCCTGCACGCACTGCTTTATACCACTGCAGTGCTTTCAACACTGAGTGGCTTGATGTGGAGCCCTCACCACAGTATGGGGTAGTGTCAGTGGATCCTGCTGGTGGGTGGCACTTGTGCAAAACGTGGGGTGGCAGGGTGACTGTGTACAGCGGCTGTGTGAAGCTGTTGCTCAGTGGCTCAAGCAGGTAGGGCACACCCCTCGAGCCAAAAGCACCTTACAGTCCCATGCCATAGAAGCTGATCCAAGGCCTGCAGCTGAAATATGACACTGCACTCTGGATCCCTGTTCTCCTCCCAGTCTAGATCATTGCCACCAGCTGGGAAGTAGTGGTGCCCATTGATGTCAGGATGCAGCCACTGTGGGACCACCAACTCACTGTCCAGGTCACTCACCAAAGGTGGGACACCTGAGCCACCACAGCCGGAGCAGCAGAGCACTACTGCGATGGCCCAGAGCAGCAGGGAGGGGTAGGGGTAAGGGTAGTGGGGGCCCAACAGCATCTGATGAACCAGCTAGGTGGAGGGAGCTATCTGAGTTCCGGGCTCAGAATAGGGAATGGCCTGAGCTCAGCACTGCAGATTATATGAAATATATAAATACAGTTATTTTAGGATATATTTGTAGAAATGACAAAGAAAATAGAATGGTTAACAGTTTTTCTGGGGCAGGAGTAATGGATTTGCACAGTATAGCTGATAATCTGTTTAGTGCAGTAGGGGAGCATCCCCTGGCAGTGATACACATGGATATTAATGATATTGTGAGAAAGACCTTGCTGGAGGTGCAGAAGGATTATATGAAGCTGGTGGAGAAATTGGTAGATAAGGGATGTGAAATAGTGATTTCGGAAATGCTACATGAACCAAGGGCATCTGTGTATAAGAGGACAAATGAATGGTTGTTGAAATGGACTGCAACCAATGGCCATCAATTTATTAGGCACTGGGGGACATTTAATAACAAGAATGAGTTATATTGTAGAGATGGGATGCACTTGAATTTTAGGGGAAGTAGAATCCTTGGTATGAGGTTGAAACAGGAGATTGAGAACTGTTTAAACTAGTTGGGAAGGGGATAAAAAGGGACATATTATTATTAATAAGGGAAAAATTAAGGGGCTACTATCCTTAAAGGCTATGTTTTGTAATGCCAGGAGCTTGAATGTAGCTAGTATGTCTGAACTGGAAACACTAATGAAAGGTGGTGAACCGGACATGGTTGGGGTAGCTGAAACCTGGTGGAGAGATGAAAACTTATGGTTTCAACATATATCTGGTTACAGATTGATTAACAAAAATAGGGTAGATGGAAGGGGAAGGGGGTGGTTTGCTATGTTAGAGAATGATTACAAATTAGGAGCATAAAGGAAACTGTTGAGTTAGGTGGTATTAAAGGAAAAAAATGTAGAGTTTCAGTGTTTTATAGAGCACCTGATACTAGTTTAGAAGACACTGAAGCCTTTTTGGACTTCATTGTTAACCTGGCAGAGAACTCTGATGTAACGTTAATGGAGGATTTGAATATGCCTGGAATTGAGTGGGGAAAAGAACAGTCAGGAAATGACATAGCCTGCAGGTTTCAGGAAGAATTGATGGTGACGGGTGTCCAACAATGTATCCAGGAAGCTACTGAGCAGAAAATATATTAGATGTCCTTTTTTACAAATATGCCTGAAATTATCCAGCAGATTACCATTCAGCCACAAGTAGGTACAAGTGACCACAACTCTATAGTGTTTTGATGGATTGGGAGACCAATCTGGTAAAAGGTAGTACAATCCAGTACCTTTATATAAAGGGGGATTATGGGTCTATGAGAGGAAGATTGAATAGCACAGACTGGGAAGGTATGATGAAGCATCAGGATATAAATAAATCAGGGAGTTTTTCTTACAGAAAATGAATGAGGTTAAAGAAACTTACATTCCACAAAGTAAGGCTTATAATTACAAAGGTAAAAAGCTGCCATGGCTAACTAGGAATATAGTTAGATTTTGTAGGAAAAATAAAGTGATGTTTCAGAAGATGAAAAAGAACAAGATATCAGTCTATAGGGATAGGTATACGAAGATTTTGAATAAATTGAAGAACAAAATAAAAAAAATCTAAGAAACAGCTTGAATTTAGATAAGCAATGAACAAAAACAATAAAAGTTGTTATGATTATGTAAACAACCGAAGGGGAGGAAGTAACATGGTTGGTCCATTGAATAGTAATGGGGTTGTGACATCAGATCCAAAGGAAATGGCGAATGAATTCAGCAAATGTTTTGGTTCTGTATATAAAAATTATGATGACCTAGTAGTAATAAGAAGTTTGGGTAGGGGACAAATAGACCCAAAAGTAATAATAACAGAAGAGAAGGTATTGAAAAGAATAATGAGGTTAAGAGCGGATAAGGCGGCAGGACCTGACGGGATTCACCCTTACTTGTTGAAGGAGTTAAAGGATGTGTTAGTACCAGTTATCACCATGCTGGGGCAAAAGTTGTTGGAGGAGGGTGTGGTGCCAGATGAGTGGAGGTTGGCATGTGTGGTGCCTATATATAAGAAGGGGAGAAAGGATGAGGTGGTGAACTATCAGCCGGAGATCCTGACCTTTGTGGTGGGGAAGATTATGGAAGGTATCCTTAATGAAGCCATAATGGACATCAGGATAAGAAGTGGACAAACAGTAAAAATCAGCATGGATTTGTGCCTGGCAGATCGTGTGAGACTAACTTGATTACTATCTATGAACAGATAAGTAAGTGGGTGGATGAGGAAAGGAGTGTGGACATGGTAATACTTGATTTTAGCTGGGCTTTTGATACAGTCCCACATTGTAAAATCATTGAAAACCTGATTGGTATGGGAATTGACCATACTATTGGGGGATGGGTGGAACAGTGGATAAGGAACAGGAAGCAACAAGTAAGGATTCAGGGTTATCTTTCTGAACCACTGAGGGTGGGGAGTGGTGTGCCTCAGGGGTCGATACTGGGACCATTGTTGTTTGGCATGTTTATAAGAGACTTGGGTATATATAGTAAGAATAAGTTAACACAATTTGCCAATGATGTTAAAATTGGGGGGGCAGTGCATACATTTGAAGACAGACTATCTTTTGGAAGGGACTTAAATCAGATTTCAGAATGGGCAGAACCAAATTGAATGAATTTTAATAAAGACAAGTGCATTATAATGCATTTAGGGAGGCATAATGTAAAACAGAATTATTATATGCAGGGTCTTAATCTGAAGGTCTCAACATGTGAGAAGGATTTGGGGGTTTATATTCAAAGTGATTTAAAAAGTGGTGCTCATAGTAGAAACACTTCAAATAAAGCCATGTATTTGGTAAATAGTATAAGAAGGGGGTTCCACTCTAGATGTAGGGAGGTCTTGATGCCACTGTATAGGTCTCTGGTTAGGAACATGTTGTATTACTGTTCCACTGTATGGAGTCCCTTTCTAGTGAAAGATGTTAAATTGTTGGAAAGGCCACAGCGGTCCTTTACCAGATTGATATCAGGTTGTGAAAGTTTGAAATATGAAGATTGGAGAAATTAGGATTGTGGTCTCTGAGTAACAGGAGGGCTTGGAGCAATCTATTGTTTTGTATAAAGGACTAAGAGATGAGGATGTTAAAACAGAGCTGGAGTTAGAGATAAGGGAAAAATCATATCAGTTGAGAGGGCATGATAGGCAACTGAGGGAATCAATGTGTAGGACAGAATTAAGATGGAATTGATTTAAGTGTACGGTAATCAGAATGTGGAACAGATTACCTCAAGAAGTGGTGGAAGTGAAGAATTTGTGTATTTTTAAGGATAGATTGGATAAATATTTCCTAGAAGTTGGTGACTTTTGTTACCGCCACTGAATTGTTGGGAAAGTTCATATTGGCATTGCCTTCTCAACTTTCCTGTCCTTCCAGTATGAACTCCAGTATGAACTCCAGTACGACCAAAGATTAAAAGACAAGTGGATTCCGGAGGAAGTGTCAGGAAGAGCTAATTCATAGGAATGGTATTCACAGCAGACTTCTGGAACATGTGTTTTCAGCAGGTTTCTGCCTTTAGACTTGAAATAAAGGGGGTAAGAGAAAGGCAAACTTGTTTAACCAGGGAAGACACACTAAGCCAATGCTTGTTTCCAGCTGGGAGCTGGGAGCACAAGGAAGTTAAGTAACTTGCTTAGGGTCACACAGTATGCAAGTGGGAGCTGTGGGATTCAAACCCACATCTCCAGGTTTGCAGCTCAGTGCCCTAAACCACAGCCTTATACTGCCTCCTTAAAGGAGAAGTCTTGTGACAAATGAATATAAACATTAACAGTCGAAATAAAAGCATTTCTTGTTACCTTTTTGTGTGTTCTTCCAATTTATTCCATGCCCTTTCTTCTCCTTTCATGCTGGTTTAATTTATTTTCTCCGTAAAAAACTATTTTTGCTATGCCATTATTTTGAAACCTGCGCCATCTTATGACCTGCGCATGTGCAGTGCGATCTTGTGTTTGTCTGTAAAACGTCATTGTCGCAATAGCGTGCTGGACTTCCTCCCTGATTGACGCTGGAGCATCATGGTGTTCTTGCCATGGATCGCCGCATTTATTTATAGTGACCACTTCAAAATAACCCCATTTTATTTTACTTTTTGTCATTAAATGAGTACAGTGTCTGCCCTTCTAAAGGCATCGAAGTTTGCTGCTGAAGAACTGGTAGAGAAAGTTTTGCACCCTCAAGTGTTTTTCGGTCCTGTTGCTCCAGCCACACGAGGTACTATAGTTATGACTCCAGTGGCATTACATGCCCTATTGACACCTTTTTTGGCAATAACCGAGTTTGATTTCTATATGAAAACATCGTGGGGCACTGAATATGACATGCTTATGCTGTTGGGAAAATCTGTGCTCCTTTTTTCCATATATTTCAGTGAGCCTTCCCATGACCTCATGCTACACAGGTGTATGTTATCTCATGGTGGGGCACACAGTGTCATTTTGACACTGTATTTCATTGTTATGTAATTATTCCTGGTAAAGATTCATAATCTGCACTTTAGTTCTTATTCCCAATTCATACTCTTTTAATTCTGCATTTGATTCAACTTTATAGTACCACCCACGAGGATATGCATATGGTTTTTCTACAATACTTATCATTATAGTTCTTGTTGTTTTATACTCCGTAGGTGGACTTGGACTGAATAGTGGAATGCTGTTGCTGAACTGACTTTGAATATTCAGTTTCTGTTATCTGCAGGATCAAATGTCTGCGTGCTATTTCTCTATGTAAAGTCACAGCACTTCTGCTGTTATTTCTTAGGCTCCAGTACTGCTGTTGTGGTTTCTTGATTCCTGTATTCTTCTCATGTACAGGCCGAGAATAATTTACCATAATTTACACCCCCTGCCCATCACACTATGCAGCAATTCATCAGAGGCAGATAATAAGGATAACAGTGACCAACCCCCCCCCAAATCCCACAACACAGACCATGCTCATTTGTTCCATAATGTAAACAAGTGAGATCCCATCTGGTGCCATTACAGTACAACTCTATACGCCGCTGCATGAAGTGTGTGTGTCGGGGGGGGGGGGGTGGCATGTCCTCCTAAAATGACAAACATGGAGAAAAAGTTACCTGTTGTTACTGTTTCCAGAGTTATACTAAGGAACCTTCACAGTGTTGAAATATTGGTTAGCTAGGGGTGGTGTTAACATTGGGAAAATGACTTTGTTGCTGGGTCGTGGGGTCCACTGTATTCCAACTGAAGTTATGGGTATGATGATGCAGCGATACTCACTGACTGGCCAGTCATATTGCTGCACCCTGAGACCATATAGCAAGGCATGATTCAATATATATGAATCACAATAAAAAATAGTAAATCATTATCTAGTAAGCTAAAGAAAGCACCACTGACTAATAAAACAATAAAGAGAACTGTATGAAAAATGGTGCACAAAATATAATGCCTTCAAAGATAATCACTTCACTAGAGTAAAGGCTGCTGTAGGTAGTAGCTCATGAACTATTATGAGGCTTTGATATGTTTTTGGAGGGAAATCATTAAAATATCCCTGATAACCAATGAAAATAAAGCACAGTACTTATGAAAATTCTACTGTATTGCACTGCATTCCATTTATTGAGTCTGACAGAAACCCTCACAGTGATGAGGAAAACATTACATATATGTGGTGCACTTGCAATAAAAACAACACACAGAAAAAAGTTCATTTCTTTTTTTATTCAGTGAAGCATGCTTTGCCACTTAGACATATTCTGTCACAAAAGCTGTTTAGGAAGTCGAGGTCCTGTGCCCCAATGCATGCGCCTTTGCTATTTATGTCCTTTCAATGAGACTAGGAACCATTGGTACTTGATAGTCGTGCAATGTCGGACACCTTTTAGCGCAACACAGGGCGAGCATTGTGGTGATGACGCGCAGGGAAGAAGCTCTAAACCTGAAATTGGAGGACAAACTCCACACTTATTTGTTTTTGTCGAAAAATCGCTCCCAGATGTCCGTTTTCGATGGGAAACACCTCAAATGATGTCGGATGATGAGAGGAACTTACATCTGAGTACACGTACCTAAAAACAAACCACATTCTATATGAGACTTCTCTTTTTTAAAGGAAGATAGAGTATTTTCCCTACTAAGAAAGAACTTGATGAGACAAAGGTCTGCTTCTTTCCCTAAATTCACATGTTCATGTAGCATAAAGTCCTGAGCTCAGAGCTGCAAAGGACAGAGGTGGGTAAAATAAAAAGGCTCTGACTGCAGACTTGAGGTGGAATAAGGCAATGTCCTGAGGAGCTGGGAGCTCCAGTGCATCAAATTCAAAGGGACATTCAGTCTGGGAGTGAAAGGTTGTGCAAAGCAAATATTAACTGTGGGAATCAATGCAAAGGCTTCAGGATCAGTGCTGCAGAAACACAAATACCAACATGGAGCCAGAAACATCTGCCCAGAACCTTAAATATTAAATCAGGAGCCTCTGGGTTTGCACTCCAAGCTACAGAGTCTGATGATAAATTCAAATGTAGGAATAATCCATTTGGGCTGTCCCGTGCTGTAACTCCGCTGATGCAGGCTAATGAGTCGGTGGATGTCCGGTGTTAGTGATTCCTTCATGGGATCCAGTTCATTGTCTTCAGTAAATGCTATGGGTTCATGGGTGTTCAGTGTTCAGTATCTGTCATGGGCCAGTACAAGTGAGGCTCAGTGCTAATTCTCAGTGGATCTGTGACCAGCTCTGTCCTGACATCCACCCTTAGTAACTGCCGTGTGTCCATACTGTACTAGGCAACTTAATGCCCAGTCCTGTCTTATCAATACCAGAGGTGGGTGTCTGTGTTCAGCTCCTCTAGTGGGTCAGTATTTGATGGTTGTCTGGTTCTCAATGACTCTATATCCAGCATGCCTGTAGGGTCGGTACCTGCAGTACTCGTGTCTGGTTCTCAGTTCAGTGGCTCTGTGGTCAGTGCTCTTTCCTTGGTACTGGCAGTGTTACAAGTGCAGACTGGTTGATCAGTAAAGTTTTTATATGGGGCTGCACCGCCCATCACCCTGAGCTGCAACAACAGCACATGGAAGCAGAAGGGTAGGGGTGATGCTCGACATCCCGGGGAGGGACCGCCTGTTGTGTGTAGGGCTGAGGGGGGTCTGACTCTCCAGCAACTCATAGATACAAATGGGGGCTTTCTGGTGAGTCCACCATCCTCCCACCTGCAGCATCTCCACACAGTGAGGATTGTGGCCTTTTGCCCACCCCCATCAGTATCTGCCCAAATCAGTATCTGCTCCCTCCCTTATTTATTCACATCTATTTGTATCTGCCGAGTATTTGCCCTCCTGCAGTCACATCAGCCCATGGCTTCCCTAACCAAATCTGCCCCAACACTTACTGGCAACCCTCCCAGCTACATGGGTCCATTTGGGCAGAACAACAGAAGTGTAGTCCACCCCCCCAATCAGTGTCTGAACTGGGCACCAGTCTCAGCATCCATCACCAGTTACACCAGTCTTGCCATCCATCTGGTTATACCAAGAATGCCAGCAGTCCCACGAGTTACACCAGTTACCACACCAGTCTCACCATCTGTCACACCAGTGACACCACACCAGTCCTCAATACCAGTTACACCCCCCCTTTCACCTGGTCTGCCCAGCAAGGCTTATTGTTAACACCAAGGATGGGAAAAACACAGTTCCAGACTGCTGCTGAAGTCAAGCACAAGCTACCAAAACTTTTCCCTAATTTGTTCCCTGCCTGTCACAGCCCTCCATGCTGATACATTTTATGGGCAACTAAGGAACTTTGAGGAACTTTTACTCTGCTGACTTCACTGTTGTGGACCTCAACTCTCAATTGAGAGACTAGCATTTAATTTCCTAAGGTTGAATTTTCTTGATGGTTTGTTACCAATATAAATTTGGATCTACTTGAAGGGGGACTATGTATTCTGCCACATGTGCACCATTTATACAACTGTGCCGTGTCTCTCTGACCACTGGCGAAGCTACTGGAGGGCGGGCATGTATTGTTCAATTATGTCTGTGTGACCACTTCTCATGGCCTAATAATACTGGACCACTTGCTGCATTGCTAACTTTAATAAAGAACTATCCAGCTGCCTGGACACTACATATCACAAGTCCTATCAGAACTGCTCCCCCAGGGCCACAGCAGCAACAGCAATACAAACCTCAGATGCTGCATTGCTGAGAAACTTGGCCACTATCCAACTGTGTTTACTTGTACAGTTGATCCAAATCAGGGCAGAATCAGAGCACAGAAATGGCTGCCAGACTTTCCCTACTATATAACAAGCATTTGTCAATGCCGAATGTTGGCTTGCTGGCATTGGCATTGATAGTGCAGGAATCAGAGAGATGCATAATAGGATTGGCAGTGAATTAGTGAACTGACGCCGACCCCGGCCCACCCTGCAGAGAGTGACAGGCATTGGAGTGTGCCTTTGGGTCAACGGCCATAACGCTCATGCCATTTCACCTCACCATACCTCGCAGGCACTGATAAGTGTCGTAGTGTGCCATGGGGTTTTCAGGCCTTACACTCACCCCATTCCATAAGGAAATACATTGAGATGGGTGCAGTATAGGAGAATGGGGTGAACTTTAGGGTAGAAGAGTCCAAGGCACACCTTGATGCCTGTCACTGGCTGCAGGGTGGAGGTGGAATGGGATGAGCATTACAGAAGACAATGCCAAATCACACCCCTGACGACTGTCAATCTGTACAGGGTGGGGTGTTATAGTTGGAAACCGTAATGCCCCAGGCATGTGTTGGTATTTTTACTTCAGATTCTTAACATGGGCTTTTTGTGACCCCACTTCATGAACAGTGGCACTATGAGTTTGTTCGCCAAAAAGGTGATTTTGCACAGTGACTGTGCCATTTGGTACCACAGGTGCGAAAACAGATTTTGGGCAGGATGTGAAAAATGACAGCTATACTGTTCATAAGGAGGTGTAAAAAATGGTAATGTTGAAAATGTGGAGTGAAAGTCACAAGCGTGCATAGAAACTGTGCAATGCACACTAGTAACACAATTATTTGGGGGATTGATTTTTTAACCAGATTTTCAACATAGGCATTTTGGGACCTCTGCTCATGAACAGTGTTACTGTGATTTTGTCCTGAATGTTGATTTCGCACAGTGACCGTGCCATGGTGCGCCATATGCATGAAAACACATTTTGGGCAGGATATGAAAAATGCCAGCTATACTGTTCATAAGGAGGTGTGAAAAAATGGCAATGTTGAAAATCTGGAGTGAAAATTTTAAAAATTGTTGAAATTATGAGCATGCGTGGAAACTGCACAATGCACCCTCTTAACACAGTCACTTTTTTGAATTTTTCCACCAGATTTGCAAGATAGGCTTTTTGGGATGCCACCTCATGAACAGTGGCACTGTCATTTTGTTAAGCAATTCCAAAAGGTGATTCCACGCGCAATGACTGTGAAATTACCTTTCAGGACCGAATAGCAAGATGAAAATGCACGTGTTCATGAGGTAGGGTCCCAAGAACCCCATGTTGAAAATGTGGAGGCAAAATTCAAAAGAATGACTGAGATAGCCACATAAGTTGAAACCCCCCCATTTATGCCATTATACAGCTTATCGGCATCTCTTCAGTTCGCAGTTGGCTTTGAAGAGTGCAGACGTATTCCCTCTACACCGAAGACCACACCTCTGGACCTCCAGAGGTAAGTATGGGATTAGAGGGGGTGTGGGGAGGTGGAGTGCACAGAGGATGGGTGCGGGTTGGGGAAGGGGGTGCCACCGACAGCGAGGGACCGCTTTCTTTGTTTCAGGTACAGTAAAAAAAAAAAAAAATGAGCACTGCAGACACTTTTCTTTCTTAACAGGTGTAAGAAAACAAATGTTGGGCACACTGGGGTGGTCTCCCAGTGTGCCCCATGACTTTGGTGGGGTGATGTTGGCCACACTGGGGTGGGGGCAGAACATGCCAGCTCAGTCAGCTTTCAGTCACACAAAGGCACACTGGGATGAGCTCCCTGTGTGCCACACAATCATGGGGGTGGATTAAACATACCAACAGGGGGATTGGGTATCCCAGAAGTTGGCTATCTGGGGATTGTGAGTGGCAGACAGTGGCAGCCATCACCATATTTATTAAAATGCTTCACCAGGAAAGACACGTCAGGAGGCATGTCATTGGTGCCGCTGAATGACACGCTTGTCTCTGATTGCAGCAGTACTTCCCTTACAAGTTGTGTCCACTTTACATAATGCTGGTGTCTGTGCTAGCATGCTGGCTTATTGGGGAATGAGGGACGCACCTTCTAAAGTGTGCCCTACATTCACCAACACAAACAGACCTCTGAAATATGCTAGTAGCACAAGATGTTGCATGCACATGCATGCAAGCCAACATAAAAAAACAGTGCATGGACATTTATTACCTAATCTTAAATCAGACTGTCCCAGGATTGGACTAAAAGCTTAACATCCTCTTATGTTCTTTACTTATCCTTTTATGAACAACCACCATTTTAGAAGGGAGGGGGCTTGGAGAAATGCATACTTGATGGATACTGGAGCATGAACAAGGCTCTCTTCACCTGTTTCGTACTACTGTTATGCACTCGGTCAACCGCTACTCTCTGTCTCATACAAGTATACAATCCAGTTCACATGCCCACCTGTTAGGTAGCCATCATGCCTATATTTTATGGCCTCAAAGGCCACCTGATGTGGTATATGGCACTATCCAGGTCATGATCAGTAATCACACAGCTGAGACAACATGGTGTCTTGGGAAGCTGACGGTAAGGACCTTTTGTCAGCACCACCACAGATCAGTCAATAGGACTTCAGTCAAAAGGACCAGGGGTAGCCAGGGGCCTGCACACCTTTGGGTAAGCTAGCCTGGACTGAAATGCTGATGAGGGCAAAGTTCATTGTTCAAATGTTGGTTTCTGTTTTATGCATTTCTATATGTGTGTGTGAGTGGGGGGGGTATTTGCTACTGATGGGAATTTTCATTACCTATGGTTCAAGCAGAAGGTAGGAGGGGAAGTCAAGGACGTGGAAAATCCTGGGAACTTTAAGGTTATAAGATGCATAATAACATGGATTATATATTGTGGAATGTAAAATGTGTCACAGTTAAAAACAAATGATATAATATCCTTAAGCATTTAAAGAGAAATTTGGGGCAGATAGCAATGCTCCAGGAGACACACCTCTTAGATGGGGAGGCAAACCTATTCCTAACATGAACTATATTTCAGTGATGCAGGGGGCTCCACTAGACACCAGAGGAATGGTGGCTCACTGCTCTCACTGCAGCCTGCAGAATGAGCTCCAACTGCAGGAGCAGAAGGCAAGAAAGTCCCACTGTTCTCATACAGAGAACGCAGGTCAAGGGCTCCTCTTGTTAAGCTGGGCACCTGGGATTTTGGGTGCCCAGAAGAAGTATTTCTGGCCCTTTTTGTGTAAAACAAACTTTAGAATATAGCTAAATGGGGGCCATTTAATTAGGTTCTTGTGTTCATTTTTAAAAATGACAGCATATTTATGTATTTTCCATGCTTGCTAGTTCATGGAAAAAAATCAACAAGATGGCAGTTGTCACGGCACAAAAAAATGTTTGGTGCCATGCCAAGCAAGTGGTGAAAAACCAAAAAAGGATCCTACCATGTCTGAGTTTTGCATTTCGCACCAAAACAATATCTCCAAAATCCTAAAGTGCATGCTCAAATGGAAAAACTGAAACTTTAAAGCCTTATAACTCAGTAACAATGTATTATTTTTTCACTAGACCTTTCAAAGGTACTGCTTTAGGACATCCCACATGTGCCCTGCAAGTTTGGGGAAAAAATTCCATTCCTTGAAGGCTGTAGATGAGAGAAAAAACATGTTAAGTATAAGAAAAAAGTTGGAATTGATTAGAATTTGACATATGCTTATCTCAAAAACCACATATCAAGACCTTGCCTGCTACACTACACATGTAAAATTTCAGCTGATTCCATCAAATGGTGTCAAAAATATTAATGTGCAAAGTCTGGGGTTTAACATTAAACAGGCTACTCAACCCCAACTGTAGTGGTGCTATCATCCCACTATAATATGTATTGGGGTATTTATAATGTATTTATGGTGATGTGGTTATTAGTGAGTTTGTGTGCTCATCAATTCTTGGTACCTTCTGTATTAGCATGCTGTATCTTTAAACAGTTTCAGTAAATAGAGAGCAACTACAGAGGGCACCACACCTTGAAAATGCACCTGATGTGGTGCAAAATGTCAGTGGAGTTTGGTGGATGATGCAGGGAGCACCATGCTGCAATTCTACAATGTTTTATATCAAATAAATTCTGACACTTCAAGCAAACATTTGTGTGGATGTATTGAGTGCCTAGCTCCTTGTCTATGAACTTAGTACAGTTATGCTGCATGGCACCATCCTTGCTTCTGAACAGCCTCCCTGCTGTCCCTACTATAACAGATAAGAGGAGAGTCACAATTAATTCCCCAGAAACCTCTGGTTGGGAATAAGCTCCATATTTAGTTAAGATGGTTTCCAGACAATTTCATGCCTGTTATATACTTTAAGTAAACTTCTAGAGAAGTAAATTCATAGGCAACTTATAGTCCACGTCCAAGAACACCGCCTCCTAAAAGACACAAAATAAGACTTCCTGCTAGTGTTGCATCAATAGCATCTGATGTAATCGGATACTCTCAGATACCACCGATTTTGTTGGATACTGGATGACATTGGGCACTGTCAGTATCCAACTACTGGATCCTATAACCTAGGATTTGATAACATACCAAGTATCAGATGTGACTATCTAGGATACAAGGTATCCATGCAGACATCCAATCTCAGGTCCCACTATTTGACCTTTGTTCCCACTATGAGACCTTGGAATGGATGCAAAATCATAATTGGTCAGGATAGTGTCTTAGATTCAGAGCCGGATAGATGGGCTGTCCTTCGGATCCCACTAGGATAGTAAAGCATCACTACTTCCTACCCAAATATTCAGCCACCACAGCCCTATCAAATGTAACCGATGATCTGGCAATTGCCTTGGATGAGGGATATCATAATGATGCCATCTTCATTGATCTTACAAAGGCATATTATATGGTCAGCAACAAACTACTCAGCAAGCTCCAGTCCATGGGAACCTTAATTATCCAATTGCTTTGGATCAAGAATTACCTCTATAATTACTCTCAGGTTGTTAAAGTGGCTGGAGAGATTTCTTTGCCCTGTCCTTTCAGTCTTGGTTTTCCACAAGGTTCCAAGTTGTGCACCCTACTATTCAGTCTCTTTATCAATGACTTATCTTCAGCCTATGATTACCTGAATACAAGCACACGTCTTTATGCTGATGATGATACAGTCATCTTCACCAAATCCAGATCTATCGGTGATCTCAATACTTCACTCCAATCTGTCTTTGATGTACCTAGCACTGGATGGCTAGCAGTGGTTGCTTGATAAATAACTCTAGAAAGCAAGTTATGCTGTTCAGTGAAATGTCACCCACAAAAAATTTCTTGCCAGATTTGTCCACTTGATGAAACACCAGAGAAGTTATACACCTATTCAAATATCTTTGATTGTGGCTGGATTCTAGGCTAACATATACAGATTATGTTTCCAGGTCTGGGAGAAGCACACATCAAAAACAGTGTCTCCTGTATCACAAAAGCTACTTTAACCTATACACCAGGAAGCTACTACTTTAACGATCCTTTTACAAGCCTTAACATACAGTATAAGAGTGAAACCTACAGGACAGTCAATACCACTGCCTTATCGAAACTAAATGTTGCTTTTAACAATACATGCTGGTCTGCTGTTGTGTGTGATAACTCATTACTCCACTATCTACAGTAAATTTGAACTGCTCTACTACGTAAAAGAAGGCAGCTTAGATAGACCACCCTTATAAAAGCTGTGTCTAGGATCTCTATCCTCCATACAGAAATATCCCCTCATCAGACCAATCTAAAACTATAAATTGGGTTCCCAATCAAGAAATATCCTGCATCAACCTCAGGTACTCAAATCAATCAGAGAAAAGGCGCTTGATTTTCAAAAGCAAAACTATGATGCAAGGCACCTGTGCCAAATGAGTATGATGCAAGTGGCACCTTGCGTCATAGTTTGTGGCTATTCTGATTTTTGAATGTTGGCTGCAGTGAAATTAGGATGCTGAATGGCAAAGCTCCCTTGCACCTCCCTTGTGGCCAAAGTGCCCATATGCCAGGTCACAAAGGTGGTTGCACCATGGCAGGGCTGCACCATTCCTTATTTCATACTTTAGAAGCCTTGATGTGGCCAAAATGTGATGCTCAGTTTAGATCAGTCAGGAGGTGGTCTAACAGCCCTGCACCATTGCTGGGCAGAGCAACGATTGGGGAGGCTGCAAGACAGTGACTGGGGTAGACAGAGCATGGGGAGTGGCACAGGGAGTGAAGGGACACAGTGGCAGTGTGTAGGTGATGAGGTGGCACCCTGCAGAAGTACCCTGCATGAGTGTAGGTAGCCGATCAGCCCAGGTATGTGGGTTTGGTAGGAAGGGACTGGGACCTGGCCTCAGGTGCATGCAGCCCTGGCACCTGCCCCATAGCTGCCAATGACCCCAACACCATAGATGAGTGGCAGTGGCTGCAGGATGCAGGATACAAGATGCAGGTGGTGGATGGGAACAGTCCCTAGGCACTGCAACAGTGTCCATGTGCAGGCAGGCTGCTGCCCACCTATGGTGCTGGGGTCATTGGCACTTATGGGGCAGGTGTCATGGCTGCATGCATCTGAAGCTGTGTCCCAGTCCCTTCCTGCAAAACCCCCATACCCTGGCTGATCAGCTGCCTACACTTGCACAGGGCACCCCTGCAGGGTTCCACCTCAGCACTCTCACATTGCCGCTATGCCACCATTACTCCCTATGCCACTTCCAATGCTCCTTCTGCCCCATTTAATGCTTTTCAGCCATATTCACCCCCTTCCTTTGTGGCTCCTTGAGTGTTGCACTGGTTGGGGGGGGGGTTGGATGGTTCCTTCCATCAAACCCCGCATGTGTGCCACTTCTTCAGAACAACTCTGTCACTGCAGCAAATCTTGGGTCTTGGGCTCAGGAACCCTAATTTTTATAAAATACGGCACAGGGTCCCTGACACACTCTGAGATTTCCGCAGCCCTAGATCACTGCCTTGCAGCGATCTAAGGCCTTTTTGAAAAATCAAGCACCAGGCCTTCTCCATTGCCACCCTGGCCACCTGGAATACACTGCTTGAAAGTGTGAGAAACCTCAATAACCTGCAATCCATCAAGAAGGCATTGCTCTAACACCTTTAAAACCCTTCTGACTTCTAACACTTATCTCTCCTCTGTCCTCTCTAGACCTATACTCCCTCCCTCATTTTATCCTTAACTAGCCCATCCCCTTTTCCTATCCCCTACCACAGAATACTGCTTCTGATCACTCCATGAATTAACATATTACTAGTAAGAATGCTATGCATCTGTTAATAAGTAAACATGTGGTAGTTTTAAACATCGTACATTTTATGTCTCAAACTATATTTGTAACCTTCGCATTTCTAACCTTTGTGTACAAGCTCTACTGCTGTAGCTGCCCCCCAGCACCCTCTTGAAAATAGGTGTCTAACCAAAATGAAGCTATCCTGGTGTGTATAAATCTTAATAGACAAATAATTTAAAGGAACACTGACAGCCTTTTACTTACATTTTTGCAGGTATTCCCAAAAATGCCTGCACTCCCTGCAGCAGTCTATCTTGCGATTCAGTATACATGCCAGAAATGTATTCCTCCAAATAATATGTCTTTAATTTTATTGAAAAATTGAACCCTGTCAGTCCACTCATATTTGCCAGTCCTGATGCCAAGGCACACTGACATTTGCAAATGGCACTGAAGTGTCAGAAAGCTTGTCTATGAATCGTTTTACCCAAGTTCAGCTAAGCACAGTTTCTAACAGCAAAAAGCAAGCTGAAATTGAGAAATTATTTCTTTTTTTGAAATGAGCACTCTAACTTATGAAAATCATAGTCTGAAAGTCTAGCCATGATACTGGACATGTGTATCAGCGCTCGATGCTAATGATTATGCCCAGTATCATGGCTCAACCTTCAGACCACAATGGCCATAACTGTACTGCTGGATTACACAGATTTTGGGTGCAATACCAGAAATTGAAAAATACCCTTTTACGGTCACCATTTGGAGTAGTTCCTTCATGGAGATGAAGAGAGGATCACAGATGTAGAAGTGGGTAGCCATCTGGGAACTAGCGACCATCGAACAGTATGGTTCACAATAAACACAGTAATAGAGTCAAGCCATACAAAGGCAAAAAGTACCAGACTTCAGGAGGGCTGACTTTGCCAAAATGGGTGTGTGCCTAAGGAATGCACTAGCAAATGGGCAGGAAGGAGAGGTGGAAGAACAATGGGGAATAATAAAAACTGCCATCACAGAGGTAACGAGCCTTTGTGTGAAGCAAATAAACAAAATGAAACGATGTAAGAAACCACTGTGGTTCTCAAAGGAAGTGGCAGTGAAGGTTCAAGGGAAAAAGAAAGCATTCAGGAAGTACAAGGAATCACAGAAGGAGCAGGACAGAGAACTGTATCAGTTAAAGCAAAAGAAGCTGGGAAGGCAGTCAGAACAGCAAAGGCCCAAACCAAGGAAAAGATAGCCAACTCAGTTAAGAAGGGGATAAAACCTTTATAGGTACATCAGGAGCGAAGGAAGACCAAGGAGGGATAGTGAGAGGCTTAATAAAGGGGAGGGAGGGTGGGCAGAGGGTGACTGTGAAAAGGCAGAGATACTAAACAAATATTTTGCTCAGTATTTACAAAGCAAGAGGGAGGTACCTAAAACAAACAGTAGAAACACTCTGGATACAGAAGTTGATACCACCCATTTACAGAAGAAAGGTTCTGAAAGAACTCTTAAAACTGAAGGTGGACAAAGCAATGGGGCCTGATGGGATTCATCCCAGAATTCTAAAAGAACTAAGGGTAGAACTAGTGACACCACTGACTACCCTCTTTAACAAATCATGGGAGGATGGGGTGGTATCCGAGGACTGGAGGAGGGCAGATGTGATTCCCTTCACAAAGTGGGAGCAAGGCAGAAGCAGGAAACTACAGACCTGTTAGTTTAACCTCAGTGGTAGGGAAAATGATGGAATCACTTCTGAAGGAAAGAATTGTTGAGTATCTAGAGACTAGAGGGGCACAGGACCCAAGGCAACATGGATTCACAGTGGGAAGGTCATGCCAGACAAATCTGATAGATTTCTTTGATTGGGTGACCAAAGTAGTAGATCAGGGAGGGGCTGTGGACATGGCCTACCTAGACTTTAGCAAGGCATTTGACACAGTCCCACACAAAAGATTAATATACAAGTTAGCCAGCCTGGGAGTGGGTCCCAAGATGACAGCCTGGGTAAAAAATTGGCTGGAGAATAGGACACAGAGAGTAATAATAAATGGAGTCCACTCTGAAGAAAGGGGGGTTACTAGTGGGGTACCTCAGGGTTCAGTATTAGGACCAGTCCTCTTCAATGTCTTTTTAAGTGACATTGCAGAGGGACTGGAAGGAAAAGTATGTCTCTTTGCAGATGACACAAAGATCTGCAACAGAGTTGATGCACAAGGTGGGTGGAAAGGATGAGAAGGGACTTGGCAAGGTTAGAGGAATGGTCAAATGTATGGCAGCTTAGATTCAATGCTAAGAAGTGCAAGGTAATGCACCTGGGAAACAAAACCCAGGGAAGAGTACACAATGGGTGGGGTGAGATACTAACAACAGAAATGGAAAGGGACCTGGGGTAGTCATATCAGATGACCTAAAGGTGGGCAAGCAATGTGAGAGGGCAGCAAGGAGGGCTGGGGGAATACTGGGATGTATAGGAGGCATCACCTGTAGAAAACAGGAAGTTATTATGCCTCTGTACAGACAGCTGGTGAGACCCCATCTGAGTACTAGTGAATTCTGGAGACCCAGTCTCCCAAAGAACATAGACAGGATGGAAGCTGTCCAGAGGAGGGAGACTAAAATGGTGCAGAGTCTGCACCAGAAGACATATGAAGAGAGACTTAAGGAGCTTAATATGTATAGCCTCGAGGAAAGGAGGGAGAGGGGGACATGATAGAAACTTTCAAGTACCTCAAGGAATCTACAAAGTCCAAGAGGTAGCATCTTTCAAAAAAAGGTGTGCAAGAACAAGGAGGCTGAATTTGAAGATGAGGGGGCGGCTCAGAAGGTAATTTGAGTATTTTTCACAGAGAGGGTTGTGGATGCATGGAGGCGGCCTTCCGAGGAGGTTGTGGAGTCAAAAACAGCGGTGGAATTCAAGCATGCTGGGACAGTCATAAGGCAATTCTAGGGGTTGGGGGTAGGAAGAAGTAGGCTGCTGGTTAACTAGGATCTGCAGCTTATCCATTAGGTAGAGAAATGGGCAGACTGGGTGGGCCAAGCGGTCCTTATCTGCCGTCAAATTCTATGTTTCTATGACTTGCCCAGTGCTAAGAATTATAACAGTTTTGTTTAAAAAGGAAGAGGTGAATATCTCAGACAGTCTATGATGGTTGAGACAATGCTGTGAAGATATGGACAAACCTCAACCTATTATTGAATCTGAGCAAATATGAATGGGGGATGGAAAATAAGGGTGATTTTTTTTCAGACAGACACAGGTGTATTACATTTTCCAAGCAGTTTCTTTTTAGAATATGACAAGGGAACTCTGTTTTATCAGAGTCAACCCAAATCATGTCATAAATGGTTCCCATACACATTTCAGTAATGCGTGTGATAGTTCCAGATGCAGTCATTGTTTAGAATATGGACATATAGCAAAAGATTGCAAATAAACTTTCCAGTGAAATTTGTGTGAAAGAGGAGGGCGCTCTTATGCTAGATGCCTGCGGGCCTCCCACAATAGGAGAGATGGTTTGCCCAAGAAATTATGGTGAACCAGGCACACAGCAAAAGAGTGCAGCCCAAGCCTCAGGGTATAGGTTTGAGTTCACGCATTCTACTGAAAAAGAAAGTAATCTTGACCCTCCAGTTATACTTTTCAACTCCCCAATGCTGTCTGCAATTCCTATGGAGCCAGAAGATATTTCAGAACAAGTCTCAGGCACCTCTGCAAAAGGACTTCTGAGCCACATACAAGTAGCAGAAGATCCTACTATTATGGCATCAGTAGACTCCTGCTTACACAATGTTGAAGCTACAGTAGTTGCCTGGATGAAACGAGCATTCATATGGAAGTTCCTCTGGCTCATCCTTCTCCTGTTCAAATGCCCCCTCCTTCCCCAGGAGGAATATAAAGTGATATCTTTGAAAGGAAAAGAAGAAAAGACCTTAAAATGGGAGTTAAACTAAACAGAATAAAGGAAAAAATAATGACATCCCCATACATAACAAATATTGTATTCTAACTTCAGAGAAAGGATGAAGTGATTCAGAAGAGGAAGATGGGGACTCTGAAGCTCTGTCCCTCCCTTTTCCCTAAAAGATCTCTCATCAAATCAGGAGAACTCTCAATCAGAAACCTTGGCCTCTAAGAATTAAACGGAAAATTAGGTCTCAAGAAAAACTGAAATAATAGGATAAGTGTTTGGTACTTCTTTTTCTCCTTTATACTTTTGGATACTTTAGAAATTACAGCTCTTAATGCAAACAGTATAAAGGGGTTCAGAAAGTGTATTTCCACCTTTGCCATTTTTCATATGAACATACGAAATTTGCCAGCAGATAAAGGCCTAGCGGTCTATCAAGTCTGCTCGAATGTGCAACTAGCACCCCATATTCTGCAGCTGCCTCTCCCTTCCACCCTTCCCCTTCATTGACCCTCCCCCTTGTCCTGTCCCATCCTCTTTTGAAGCAGTCCACTGTTCTACTGGATGCCACTTCTGCAGGTAACGCATTCCACCCAGCCACCACCTTCTCTGTAAAAAAGTGTCTCCTCATCTCCCTCCTGAACCTTCCTCCCTCCAGTCTCATATCATGGCCCCTGGTGTCCCTCCAATCCTTACTTTGAACAACCCCTCTGTACCTGTCTTGTTTATTCCTTTCATGTGCTTAAAGGTTTCAATCATGTCCCCCCATCCCTCCTCTCCTCCAGTGAGTACATGTTCAACTCCCTCAGCCTCCTCTCGTATGATAATTCCCCCAGCCCCTTGATCATCTTTGTCACCCTGTGCTGCACCCCCTCCAGTAACTTAATGTCTCTCTTCAGATACGGGCACCAGTACTGCACACAGTACTCCAGGTGCAGTCTAACTACTGACCTATACAGTGGAAGAATCACCTCTCCCTCCTCGAGGATATACCCCTTGCAATACAACCCAGCATTTTGTTGGCCTTTGCAGCTGCCTTCCTACATTGTGCTGAGTTGTTCATTGACCCTGTAATGAGCACCCCCAGATCTTTCTCCTCCTCTGTCTGGGCTAGCTGTACTCCCCCCCAGCTAGTAACTCTTCCTTGGATTCTTCATCCCAAAATGCAGCACCTTGCACTTTTTGGCATTAAAGCCCAGTTGCCAGGTGTCTGACCAGGTTTCAAGCTTTGCCAGATCGTCCTGCAACCCCTGCCATCCCCCTAGGTCATCCACCACTGCGCCTACCTTGGTATCATCAGCAAACAGACTGATGTTGCTCTTGATGTCCCATGATATGTCTGCAATGAATATCCCAAACAACACTGGTCCCAACACCGAGCCCTGTGGAACACCACTCATCACTACCCTTGGGTGAGAAAGCTCCCCACCCACCAACACCCTCTGTTGCCTTCCCTGAAGCCAGTTTCCTACCCATCTCACCAGCTTTGCACCCACCCCTGTGCCTACTAACTTACTTCCCAGCCTTCCATGCGGCATCGAGTCGAATGCCTTACTGAAGTCCAGATACAGGACATCCACTGCATGGCCCCTGTCCAGTTGCCTAGTTACCCAGTCATAGAACTCCACCAGATTGGTTTGGCAGGATCTGCCCCGTATGAAGCCAATTATTTCAGACCTGTAATTAAGCAGTAAGGCATGACGGGGTGTGTTATAGTGGGATAATGGCCAACCTTAGGTGGGTTGAAGCACACGGCAAAGCCGAGTGCATCCAACACCTGAAAAGGGCCATTACCACACCATAACACCCCGGGTACCTTTTTGCATTTATGAAATGGGTCCTTATTAGTAAAGTGGTTGAATTTTTTAAACATATTTTTGTTGAGCTACATTTAGCCAAGCTGTTGTGCTGGGCTAACGGCCGGGCTGAAAGTACCTCTTGGTCAGTCAGAAGCCAGTATTTTGTCTACCCATTTTTATAATTATCAGATAATCCTACTACAAGACACAAGCTTAAAAATCAAACATGAAATTTTGCAAGCCAGTAGGATATGGAATACAGATCCCTCCTTCTGGTCAATTGGTACAAAACATTGTTATGGGGCAGGGATTCTTCTAAATGACTCCTCCATCAAAATAACACATTTTAGTGGATATACATCCCATGAGAGCCACGTCACTAGATGTTTCATACAAACAGGAAAAGTTGTAAATAATTGTAATATACAGTATAATCCACAAACTAAAGCTCTTAGGTTGGCACTGTTCACTGAGGTTCAACCTTTTCTACTTACTTTTCATGTAGTGATCTGAGGAGGAGATTTTAACTGCAGCTTAAAATCTGATAGAGGTCTACAAAGTGCCAAAATGTTTAGCAATTCCAGTTGTTTGAAATCCATTGTCAGTATGGCAAGTCTTAAGAAAGCTTATAGAAGTATGCATTCTACAAGTGGTAATACCTTTTTTAGAGGTACATATTCAGTGAAGATTGATTACCTTTCTGTCTCACGTAGTGTTACAGTCTTAGAAAGTAAAACATGGATCCAAGAAATATCAGACCATAAGATAGAACAATGTACATTAAAATGGGGAGATGCTCCCACACATGGAAAGGGCATATGGAGACAGAATAGTAAGATTCTACAAGACCCTGTTTCTAGAGAAAACAATGGCACCTACTCTGAAAAGCTAGACTCTCAGTGTTGTGCATGTATGACAATATTGCCCTTCTGTGGGAAGAAAATAAAAAAGGTTTTGTATACTTTTTCAAAAATATACTGGACATAAGGCAAACAAGGAATATTTAGCAGGATAACCCATGTCTCATGGCATTTGCTCTGAGGTTCTTTTGTAGTTCTTTTCCTTTTGTATTTTGGGCTCCCCAAGACCCAAACAAATAACATCCCCCTTAAGGAGTGGCTGGCTCCCTCTGCCTGGGCTAAGACACAGATATGGCACACTGATGAGTCCAAATGAGGATGAAATACGTGTATGTGTCTGCTGTTCTTAGTTTTTGCTGATTGCACAGTGAGGCCTTCTGGCACCATATTATTCTGCTTAAAATTGAGTCAGTCCAAATTCTCTCATAGGAATTTACATATATTTCCCATGATGCTTTGCATTATTGGGATATGTGTAATTGTGTTTTCTTCAAAATTTGCCTATACAGCCTGTATCCTCTGGGATAACCCATGCCTCATGGCATTTGCTCTGGGGCTCTTTTGTAGTTCTTTTCCTTCTCTATTTTGGCCTCCTCATGACTCAAACAAATAACATCCCTTTTAAGGGGTGGCTGGCTCCCTCTCCCTGGGCTAAGACACAGATATGGCACACTAATGAGTCCAAATGAAGATGAATCATGTGTATGTGTCTGCTGTTCTTAGCTTTTGCTGATTGCACAGTGAGGCCTTCTGACACCATTCAATTCTGCTTAAAGTTGAGCCAGTCCAAATTCTCTTATGGGGATTTGTATATATTTCCCATGATGCTTTGCATTATTGGGGTATGTGCAATTATTTTTCTTTAAAATTTGGCTGTATGGCCAGTATCCTTCGGGATAACCCATGCCTCATGGCATTTGCTTTGGGGTTCTTTTGTAGTTTAGCATATTTGTGCTTAAAGGCACATCTGTCAGGGTTAAGAGGAAACAGACTTCTAGGAAAACATAAAGTGAACTTACAAGCTCAAATGGGCAGACTGGGTGGTCTGTAGGCCCTTATCTGCCAACACTGTCTATGTATCTATGTGTCTATGTTCAAAACTTAATTTCAAGATCTGCATTAGAAAAAATAGATTATAATATTCAGATTTCAGTAATACAAAAAGCAGTAAGACAGATGCAATATGATAGAGCCCAGACACTATATCAAGAGATGAGGTTGTGGTACTCAGTGTACAAGACAAACTTTTGATTCCTATAGAGATTGCCTTACAAGAGTAGAAAATAGGTCAGTTCAGTCAGTATATACTGCTGATGGTAGTAATGTGAATACGAAGACTGAAATATTACAAACAGTTTCTGCTTTTGTTAAAGATACTTTCAGTGTTACACCAGTAATAAAATATGATTCTCACTTTTTCCTCCCAACTCCATAAATCCAATTTATAAGACAAAGACAAAGAACTTTTAGTTCTGCCCATTACAGTAGAAAAGGTGAAAAATGGGATTAAATCCCTCAAAAACAATACAGCTCCAGGGATGCATGGTCTAAGTTCAGAGTTTATAAAATTTTAGTGAAAAGCTAACCCATGCTAGTGGGCCTTTACAATCATTGTTTGGGACAAGAATCACTTCCTGATTCTATGATGAAGAAAATGTTGATATAGTTGTATAAAAAGGAGACAAGGCTGATCTAAGGAACTGGCACCCTTTAAGCCTATTAAATTCAAATTATAAGATCCTAACCAAAATACTAGCAGGCAGACTTGCCACAGTTGCTGAACTCCTTATAATCCCTTGGCAAACAAGTTCAATTAAAACCAGGCGAATACAGGACAACCTAATAACATTTAGGGAAATCTTTGTAAGAGGTTCCGCAGGTTGTTTAAATGGTTATATTCTTTATATTGACCAAGAGAAAATGTTTGATAGAATATTACATGAGTATTTATTTAACTCACTTAGAGCTTTGTGAAACATTCATAAAATTGATAGAATGTGTATACCAGAAATAAATAATACTACCAGATATTAATGGTTAGTTGGGGAACCAGACTGAAATTAAGATAGGTGTATGCCAGAGATGCCCTATAAGTCATTTCTTATTTGTTTTATCCTCTGTTAAGGAATATCTACTATAATCCAGAAATGGAAGGCTCTCTATGATGCCCACCCCATGAAGCTTATGGTCATGTGGATGATATAGTAATTACATTCTGGGATAAGAACTCTGGTAAAGAAATTCTAAAGAATATGAGAAAATTTGTCGCAGTCTCAGGCTCTAGCATTAACTTTAACTAAAGTATTGAGTACCCCTTATGTGCAGCAGTGGTAGATTAGCCCCAGAGTATAGCATCCATTCAGGTAAAAATGCAGGGCATAAACATTTTAGGGATAATATCTGAACAAAACTCTATGGCAGAAAAAAATTGGGAACCATGCTTACAAACAGCTGAACAAAATGTAAGCCTGTGGAAATATGAGGATATCTAAACTGACACATATCTGTATAGTAATGTCTTTATTACTACCTATTTTTTTGTATGTTAGTGATATCTTTCTGTCTCCACAAAAGTTAGAGACAAAATTATATACTGTTTTTCTTTTTTTTCCAGGTTTTATGAGTTAGTTGCCTCAGTCCTGTAAGGTGAGAAATTACTTACAAGACTGTACTGAAGGATGGGTTTGAGATGATTGACCCTTTCATTTTTTCTTACAGTTTTTTTTTATTTATTTTATAAACAGTAATACCAGCTTAGTAGTGAAACAAAGTGATAGGGCTTTGATTAGTGCTGTTAGAGAATTGATGGTTCCTTTTTAGGGCTGTGGGCAGAGCCTACAGCACAATTGGGAGCAGATCATAGCTCTAAAAATGGCCGATTGTGAAACCTTCCATTGGACATTTGGAAGTATCCTTTTGAATGTCCAAAGGAGCTTGAAACCCTCTTCCACAATTGGCCACTACAGAATAACAGCCGCACTATTTTGGCTGTTGGTTCAACATTACGTTGCATGAACTGCGCATGCGCGACTCGCATGCATGAGCAGTTCCATTGGCACCGTCATGTTGTGAATGGCAAAATGCCATTCACACCCTCCCACTGCTGCTGATCTCCCATGCCAACATCGGGGTCCCCAATCCCCGTGTCAGCAGTATGTTCCCCCCCTACTGATGTGGCACTGGGAGCCCACCCAAGTGTGCCCAAATGTTTGTTTTTCTTCCCCCCCAACTGACATTGGGGTGCCTAGTCCCCATGTCAGCATCAAGTACCAACCCCCTCATTTCATGTGGCACACTGGGAGCCCACCCCAGTGTGTTCAAATGTATATATATATATATATATATATATATACAGTATATATATTTTTCCTGTAAATAAGGAAAACCTTCCCCTGACGTGATTTTTGTTTTTAACCTGTAAAAAAGAAAACAGTCCCTTGTCATCACCCCAGTTCCCCTTTTTCATCCACACCTTCCCTCTGAGCACCCACCTCCCCTTCCACCCCACCCCATACTTACCTCCGGAGGTCAGCGCTGTTATCTTCCCTGGACCAGGACATGTCTGCACTCTTCAAAGATAAACCACAAACTGAAGAATCAAAGGTAAACATGCTATAATGGCATTCAATGGGGCTTTCAACTTAGGTTGAGAAATCAGTCATTTATTTGGATTTTGGCCCAACATTTTCAACATGGGGTTCTTGGGACCCCACGTCATGATCAGTGTCACTTTCATTTCATCACTGGGTTCCGCAAGGTGATTTTGTGGTTGCTGCATGGAATCACCTTTCAGGACTGATTAATGAAATGACAGTGCCACTGTTCATGAGGTGAAGTCCCAAAAAGCCCATGTTGCAAATCTGGTGAAAAAACTCCAAAACATGACTGCATTATGAGCATGCATTAGGCAGTTTCTACGCACACTCCTAACTTTGCCAATTTTTAATATTTTCACTCCAGATTTTCAACATTGTCATTTTTGGACACATCCTTTTTTAACAGTACAGCTGTCATTTTTCACATCTGCTCAAAACATGTTTTCGCACTTGTAGCACAGAATGGTGCGGTCGCTCTGCGAAATCACCTTTTGGGACAAGTGAATAAAATGACGCTTGCACTCTTGACGAGGAAGGGTCCCAGAAAGGCCATGTTGAAAATCTGGTGCAACACCTCCAAAAAATGGCCAGGTTACACCTGGGTGTTGAAGAATTTCTACGCACATGTGTAACTTTGGCCATTTGGTAGCTCTTCACTGCCCTATCGGCTCTGACTAGAACTTGTTTTCAGATTAGCAACATAGCATTTTGAAGGTAATAAATAATTTTTTTGTTCCAGAATGTATTACAGTAGCTTTTCAAAAAATGGAGAGTGATATTTGGTAAGATGTTAACCTCTAGTAGGGTACAGTTGTACCAGTATGTTATGGATGCTAACTTTTCAATAGACATAATGTTTCCACATTCCTCTTTAGTACCTGTATTGAATTACTTACAGAATCTCAGACTGCCCCCTACTGTATGGGTTGTATTGTGGCTAAGTAGTCACAGAAAGCTAGGAGTAAGAAATTTCACACAAACAAAAACAGATCAGTGAACATTACTGCCCTAGAGAAGAATGTGGATCTATATTGGAAACCCAAGAACAATTATTTTTAGAGTGCTCATATGTCCAATGTGTTTTTCAAGTACCTAGCTATATATTGGGGTGAATCCTTGTTTAAGATAATTCTGATTTAGAACTACTATTGGGTATTTTTTCCAAACAAATGGGAAAAGTACAATATTACTGTATTGCGGGTTATTTGTGCTATATTAAAATAGTACATTTGGCAAGCAAGATGATCATGAGAACTGCAGCAAAATATGTTTCATATCCAGAAATGGTTAAAAATGTTGTATTAGAACTGCAAAAAGTATATTCACTGGATGGTAGGATTAAAGCATTATAGAATACTAGTTATTCTTTTTTACAATAACTGGTGCATTTCATACCTGCTTCAGGTGGTGGAAACACACATAGCATTGTAGGAATTTATGGGTAACTTATATTGTTTATATTATTTCTTGGAAATGTTAGGGGAATAATATGAATTCTAAATTTTTTATGTATTTTCTTTTATTAATCAAAACATTCCCCATCTCTTGCTAAAGGTGCCTTGGGTTCTTTTACTTCCACCTGGACACTCACCAGGACAGCACCAGAGACGGGCAGAAGGGACCTCGGTTAAATGTCTCTTCTGAAGAACAACAGTACAGCATCCCCCAGTACTGCATTCAGGTGCCAGCATTTACAATATGAGCACAATCTCGGTGATTGACTAGAATCCACAACCTTGTGGCCCAGTGGCAGATATGCTACCAAATGAATCAAGCTGACACACAAAATCACAAATGTAATCAAAGTAAAATAAATACCAAGGTATAGAAGTGCCAGAATATTGTTCAGGGGACCTAAGGTAATAATACAGTTTATACAATCAGGGTACTGCCAAATGTGGGCAGATAAAAGTGCTATCACAGCTGATGATGAACACGACTCACAGAAATTCTATCTTATGAATCAGATTCATCAAACTTATTATCTCCGCACTCCAGTTCATCACAAACACAAACCATGTTAATGTTGACTCATGCTGCATCAGATGTGTGGTTTCAGGCACAACAGAAAAAAAAACTTTCACTCTCTGTACCGAACATGAATGATGTGTGGCATTGTAAATCCCACAGAGATGAATCAGGCCACTTTTGGCAACACACTATGGGCCCAATATTCAGACTGCACCCAGCAATGGCACAAGTGGAGGCGCAGCACAATCAAGGTGCACTGTAGCAAGACGGGATAGTCAAAGGATTTGCGCCTTGGTGCATCACCTTTGAATATGGTGCATAATGCGCAGGGTGCATATACAATGTGCTGGTGCATCCCCCAGACAAGTAGGACTGGGAATGCTCCAGCGCAACTGTAGCTGTGCTGGGTGCAATTCCTTGATATTCAGACCTGGACATGCAAATGGGGCCATAATGTATGCAAAGCATAAATGGGACCATTTGCATGTCATGTCTAGTTTTCATATACTGGCGCACCTTCTGGAATTTTTCTTGGCGGCATGTCACTACCGACCTCTGAACGGGTGCGTAACCTTGGGGTGATCCTTGACGATAGGCTGACTTTTCAATCTCAGGTGTTAGCCATCATCAGGACTTCCTTTTACCATCTTAGGAATATTGCCAGGGTTAAGCACCTTGTTCCATCTGACTCCTTGCCAATGTTGGTCCACGTCTTTGTGTCCTCGCGCCCATACTACTGCAATGCCTTTTACTTTGGGCTTTCTGGGGTTGAAATCTGCCGCCTACAGCTGGTGAAGAACGCTGCAGCCCAGGTTTTGACTGGGAAAAGTAGGTCCTGTCATATTACCCCAGTGCTGCGTGAACTGCACTGGCTTCCTATACAGTGGCGGATCACCTTTAAAGTCATTTTATTGACTTTTAAAGCCCTTCGCGATCAGGGTCCATCCTATCTGAAAGACCTACTGGTTCCTTACTGCCCTGGCCGATTGCTCCTCTCGGCCGACATGGTGTTGCTGGAGATTCCAAGAGTGAGTTTAAAATCTTCAGGCAGCAGAGCATTTTCTCATGCTGCACCCACTCTTTGGAATTCTCTACCAGGCCAGTTATGGGAGTGCACCTCTGTGGAGATATTTAAGAAAGAATTAAAAACTTATTTATGGAAAATGGCCTTTTTGGAGAGTTAAGTTAGTTGTAATATGATTGGAATTTTATTGTAACTTATGTTTTTATGATGTATTTTATGATGTATCTTTATATGCTTTTATGTTTTGTATTGAAATTTGAATTTATGATATTAACTTGTTCAGCGCTTTGATATATTGAAAGGCGCTATATAAATAAAATTATTATTATTATTATTTTTATTATTATGGCCCCATTTGCATGCATTGCACAATGCAGGCCGGAGAAATGTGCCTGGTGCCCTGCACAGCATGTGGAGACAGAGGGGATCCTGAGGCACCCCCCCTCCCCATAGCAGTGATCACCATAGAACATGACCTCAAACCATCCCTGGTAGTCTGGTGGTACCCCTTCCCTGCCTGTAACCCTGAGCACCATATGCATGTAAGAGTCCAGTCCTTGATGTTCTAGTGGTACCCACCAACTGGCCCATAACTCTGAGTGCCATAAAAATGTATCACTCCATTCCCTGGTAGTCTAATGGTACCCCCCTCCCCATAGCCTGATCACCTAGGCAATATTAATACGACATCCTGGTAGACCATCGGGACCCACCTCTCCCTGATGCATTGTTCCCCATATGTGTACATGTCTGTACAGCCCTGGTAGCCTAGTGGTCCCCCCACCCATCCTGATGCCCCAATCACTGTAAAATACAATAGTTTCCCTATTCTGGTAGTCTAGCGGTCCCCCCACCCCAACCACATCCCCAAGCACTGATCGTCCCCTATAGATCCCTATCTGGTGGTCCAGTGGCCCCCCTCAAAGGCTCCCTACCCACCCAGCACCCCCTTCATCAGCTGGCAGCTGCAACCCACCCGCATACTGCCCAGCCACCTGCCAAATGACATTGTGCTTCTTCTGCCACCCATCCCCTCCTTGCAGGCATTTCTTCCCCACCATCATGGCCCCTTGAGTGTTGCACCGGGTGGGGGAATTGATGGATCCTTTCATCAAAGCCCATAGGTGGTCCACTACTTTGGTGTAACCCTGTGAATGCAGAAAATCTCAGGTCTTCGGCACAAGGACCCTCATTTTTTTAAAATATGGCTCAGGGTCCCTTACACACCCCGAGATTGCTGCAGCCCTAGATTGCCACAACTTGCAGTGATCTAAGGTCTCTTTGAAAATTGAACCATATGTGTGTCATAATACTTATGTCATATTCTGTTAATATTGGTGTTATGTTTATGTTTAGCTCTGAGGCTGTGCCTTTGTATTGTGCTATTGGTCTGTAAGGCGCATTGATCCTCCAGAGAATGGTGCCTACTACTACTAGTAGTACCACAACAACTACTGTATGACTATGACTACTATATCTTTAAGAACGTTTTTACTTTATCACATCATATATGAATAGCTATTATAGATTCAATTTGTTTTAAAGCAGCAGTGCAACAAAAATATATTTTGAAAAATCTAATTTCAGATATAGCTAATAAAAATATTAGCATACCTCACAAATCTAGTTTTCAGGGAACTTCCTATGGTGTGTACGACAACCTTTTTTTATTTTCTTGATCCTAATTCTGCCAGGTCTACATTACTTTTCCCAAGCCAAATGTGGCAACTATCTTTTTTCTTGAGGAAAAAATAAATTAAAACATTTTTTTTAATACTCAAATGTTGGTGGAACTATAACATTTTACCACCAAATAAAACTCGAAGGTGCCTGGAATCTTTTATAGTATAAAAAAAGGTAAGGTCAACTTTTTGCCCAGTTGCATTGCACTGCTGCTGTAATGTAGATTTGCAGTTCAAGGAATATCTTAAAGTCCTTAATTTATGATATGGTCACTGTTGTCATCCCACCCTTCACCTCCCATCTCTGTGCCCTTGCAAATTCTGGCATGAGTGGTGATTATGTTTTTTTGGGGGGTGTTCTCGAACTGGTCTATAAGCATATCATATCCATTGCTGTCATTCTGTTGGAAGCTGTTTTGGACCTGTGCAGATACTTTTCCAGAGTGCATCCTCTCTGCATGGATATCCCTCTTAACCTCAGCAAGCTGCCACCAGACAAATGTTCTCTCCAGGACTTCACTGTGTGTCATCTGTCTGATCTCTTCAGGCTCCTCAGCAGGGTTCAGTCTCTGGATGGATGAATGCGTGCTTTTTCCTGAAATTGGATGAAACAGGAACACAGGATATTCATTATGTATGAATGCAATAATTAGACAGTGATGTGAAAGTTGTCACACCCTGCAACAGATACAGTAGGTTTGTTCATCATTTAAAAATGTGCATTTGTTCTTTATTAAGTCATTTTGTCTCGCAGCCAATAATGTTCCGAGCTTGCTCTGTTCAGTGACTCTGATGCTCCTGGAATGATCTTGCCCATCTCTCACTTCTCTCTTTGTTATGTGAGACAGTTCCCAGCCACAACCTGTTCATCTAGGTTTATGATCCATGGCCAGGCCTCTGTTCACATTTTAACTCTCACCACCTCCCTCAGTTAGTTTGTGCTGTGCTCTTTTGAGTTGGTATTTGCTGCATAACCTTTTCCTGCCTGTGCCAAAGATAAGAAAACCTTGATTGCATATGGATATTTCATTAAAACTGTCATATTTGACACATCATTTGCAATAGTCACTTTATGTTAAAATGACTCTCAGCATTTGAGATTTGCCATTTAAACAGTGTCTGTGGCGCAGCAGGTTGCACACTCACTTCTGAGGTTGGAAGAACAGAAGGTTATGTGTTCTAGCCCCACACTCAAAACTTGGGGTAAATACTGATGCAGTATGCACCAAATTAACCAGACATGGTTGTAATGGACATCTGCATCTACCAGACAAATTACAAAAGCCAAATGCTATGTTGCACTATATAAATATTACCAAGTTAAGTGAACCTGTAACTCCTTATGTAGCGGCTGTCAAGTCACAGATTAATTGATAACTTAACATCTTGATGAGGTGGTAATTACCCATGGCAGCTGTACTCAACTTGCATCCAATTTAATTTTCTAGCTAGAAATCAATTAGCAAACTATTTAAACTATCCCCCAGCACAGTAGCACATGTGTTATATAGAGAATGAAGGATGGGTAAAGGTGTGATATGACAATTTAATGCACACCCGAGTTGTGGGATGCTACGTAAACCCTGAGGGTGAAGCCTGAGGGGTTTATCAAAGCATCCCATGATGAGGGGTGCATTAAATTCTCATATGCACACCCTCCCCATCTTTTATTTTGTATAATATACTGGGCAGCAATTTTTTTCTCCTGCCTGATTTCTTAGAGCGTGTGTTAGACACTGAGTAACACACACACACACACACACACACACACACACACACACACACACTCCAGCTCCATCCGTCTCCTGCCGTTGCACTCAGATTCTTTTTTTTAAGCTGGTTGTTTGTTTTTCTTTTTTTTAAACTTACAGTTTGCCTCGGGTGGATAGAGTTTTCTTTAGAGCTTCCTGGGAACTCTGCTGCAGCTCTGTCCTGAAACACACTAACGGCAGGATCAATCAGATTGAATTGTGTATGAATTTATTTTAAAAAATGTAAAAGAAAGGTAGTTCTGTATTTTTGCAGGAGTCCATCACGGCAGCTTCTTGGCGGCTTGTTGGATAGCAAGAGACTGAGCTGCCATGTTTGTAATATTATTTAGCCCACCCACAAACGGAATTTAAGCCAATAAAGGAACAACAGAGCTTTTAGTGACAGGGTGCATGAATATCGTAACAACCAGCCAGTTGTTACAGGAAATATCAACCTGGTCAGCCCATTGACAGAAATTGATGACCAGTTATTATATAGAGACTAAAGTATGGGTCTGGGTGTGTAACAAGAATTTACACACACCTGAGAGATTTGACGCTACATAAATCCAGAGAACAAAGCTTGAGGGGTTTATGCGTAGCATATAACCCTGAGGGTGTGTGTAAATTTGAGTTTACACACATTCAGACCCATATTTTATTTTATATAATTGTTGAGTTTCACTTTTTCGCCTCAGTAATTACATAAAATAAAAAAGGCTGCTGTGCGACCACAGTCCGATTACGTTATGGCGGGCGGTCAGCTTTCTCTTTTATTTAAAACTTTTTTTTCCAGTGTTGTGAGGGAGGAGTGATCCGGTAGCCATGTGGTACATTTAACTTTATTTTACTTTACTTACTGCCGAGTGTCCATGGCAGTTTCTCTTCACATTGGGTTTGCAGTTTGGGAAGGAGACAGCGATTGAGGAGTTTGAGCAGGCACATGCACAGAGTGAGGGAAACCGTGCACGTGTTTGCTGTTATAAATGCCCCTTTATAATGGCAAATTACACCACAGTTTCCTTGTGAGAAAAAGAGGAAGCCATTAATTATTTCCATTTTGTCCCTGCTGTGCTGTGCAGTCACACCAGCTGATGTCTGGAAAGCACTCCTGACACTTCGCTGAGCCGTCAAGCAGAGAGTGGATCTTATTCCTCGGTGGGATCAGCTAGCCACTGTGGAATTATGCTGGCAAAGGTACATAACTGCCACAATGAAACAGACCCCAGTTGTGGATTACCTGAGGATGACACAACTAGAGCAGTAAGACACAGTACAGTACAGAGCATATAAGTAGTAGTATTGGTGCATACTAAGTGACAAAATGATTGATGGGCTTTTAATGACCCCCCCAGGATATGACGTAGCCCCCACCCCATGTCACGTCCACTTCCGGCGGCGCAGGATATGATGTAGCCCCACCCCCTATGCCACATCCACTTCCGGCGCCACAGGAAATGATGTAGCGTCACCCCGTGTGCCAATGACACAGTTCTGACTGCTCCGGATATTATGTAGTGTTCCCACCCTGGATATAATGCACCCCCTTTTCTGGCACGGGGCTATGACGCACTTATGGGTTGGGCAGATTTGGGCTTGTTCAGGCTTGTCAGGGCTTGTCAGAGGGTCCAAACCAGACTTGCTGTATATTTTCTGTGAATGGATAAATAAATAAAAAAGCAAAACCACTGGTTGTGTGTAACTACCACATTTGATTAAAAAGGATGTGTAGTAAATGCATGTATTTTTAAAATACTGTTTTTCACATTTTGGGAGTGAGTATAGTAACAGTGAAATTAAACAGCTGGTTTTTCCTCACTGGTTTTATAATTTATTTTTCTTTTTGTCAGTCTAAAGTGGGTTTTAGTATTTCAATTGTACCCTATACTTTTAGTTTGATTTTGTAAATGGAGCAGTGCTTCTTTCTACAAATAAGAATTCTCTCCCCACATATGCAATACTTTTAAAACTTTTGTCACCTGCATCATAAAAAAAATATTTTGTTTCTGTTATCATACCCTTGAAACTGGTTTACAAAAATTCTGGCCTGCTGCAAAATGCTTACAGATTATCAAAGTCATATCCCTGTATCAAATATTGTTTTGTGATACCTGAAATGAACAGAAGCTGCTGGGCTGGAAGCTGGTTTGCAAATGTGTGTGTTTCAGGCTCCGAGCAGAAATTCATGATTATGGTATATGCGCAGTCTCTGTGCAATGGTCACAGTGGCCTGAGTTTGACCTTAAAAGATTATGGCAAACAAGCTTGGGAAAGTTTAGGGAAATGCTATTTACTAACAGCTCAATAGCTAGATACCTAATTTTTTTAACTTTTGTCTTTTACCATTCTTCTGAAATGGGCAGTCACAGAAGGCACCACCCCAAAAACAAAAGACCTTTTCTAATGTTAAACGATAATGCTTGATAAGCTTGGGAAAGTTTAGGAAAAATGCTATTTACTTACGGCTCAATAGCTGGATACTTAATTTTTTAACTTTTGTCTGTTACCATTCTTCTAAAATGGGCAGCCACAGAAGGCACCACCCAAAAACAAAAGGCCTTTTTAACCTTAAAATGCTATAGCCGATTGATACGCCTGGGAAAGTGTCTGAAAAATGCTATTTATTTACAGCTCAATAGTTGGATACCTATTTTTTAACTTTTGTTTGATACCATTGTTTTTAAAATGGAAAATCACAGATGGCCCCCCAAAAAAACAAAAGGCCATTTCTAACCTTAAAATGTTAGTTGATTGATACGCCTGGGAAAGTTTTAAGAAAATGCTATTTTTTTCCAGCTCAACAGAGATGCAGTCTGTAATACATAATTTTAGCTAATGATTTAGGCCCATTAGTGTGAGACCCACAGTGTTTACTCCATGCCCTTAAAAAAGAAGAGTGATATACAAGTCTAAATAACACACATCTGCTATAGCAGTTAGGGTCTATGGTGGCTAAAAACACTATGAAGTTATTAAGTATACAGAAAGAGCAATAACATAAAAGGCTTTTTATGGTTATACTATAAGCCCTTAAAACTAGACATATTTTTCTTGCTTTAAAACAAAATGAAAAGGGGTAAACAATGAGTTCCTTGCTGTAGTGAAGTTTGTTGTTAAACACACACACACACACACACACACACACATACCATGTTAAATACCATGTTAAATATTATCAAAATACTCTGATAAAATGAGTGTCAGACATATCTAACTTAGTTAAGCAGCTCCAGAAAATCAGCTGTCATAGTCAACCTAAGCTAAGAATGGGTATTGTTATATAACAAGGATTAAATTAAATTATTATTTGACATATAAAATAAAGTTTCTAATCTATAGAAAATAACATTTAAGCATGAAAGCATCATATTAGCTAGGACACCCACTACCCCCTCCCACTATCCCTGTGTATTTAAATGTATTGATTATTAATTAGTGAGTTTTTTGGTCATCACGGGTCTTTGTTACACAGGCTGTCACTCTGTACAATGCTTGGGGCATGTCACAGCCCCTTGGACAGTATAAAAGGTGACGCTTTAGACTGCGCCAGTCTCGGCCACTCTGAAGCAACCTTTGGTAAGCTTTTGAAGTACTGTTGTTATCTTGACATTAAAATGGCAAATTATTTTGCAAAACAGTTTTCTCAGATTGGCTTTCATGATCTTGTTCTAGACTCAGAAGACCCACAAGGAGCTGTTGGTGAGTGCTCTTTTTAATTGCTTTTAATATTTTGATTGCTTAAAATCATGCTTATAAGACTATAACTATGTTTTCCTAATTCAGGTTTGCCAGCCCTGTGTATAAAAAGCAACTCTTCTGCAGGCACACATATTACATCATACGGTATGTCCGATTAAATGTACCAATGTCTTAATTATGTGGACAAGTCCAGACAAGATCATGATACCCCCTCTGCCCTGCCCTGTTATAACTGTGTTGCATGAGAACATATGCATAAGTGGATTTTCTGCCTGTGTTGCTTACATTATGGTGTGTTTTATAGTAATTAATTTATCTGATAGCGTTGTAGCCACTTTCCAGACTGTGAGTCTTAGTTTAATTCATTGACAACTGCGTGGTTAGCAATAATATAAAGGTTTGTTAATATACATTTTGTTAATTTGTTTCAATTAATGTCTACACATGGTTCTAAACCCTCTAGCAAACTGTTTTATTGACACCCACACTTTGTAGACAGATGAAAAAGTCTGCTAAAGTCTAAAACTAGCTAAATACTGTTTTAAATGTGTAAAGAAGTAATAGCTGTTTGACTACACAGTATGCTTGGGAAACAGTATCTGGTTAGTGGTGACATATATACTGCTTTGATTTTTAAACAGAAACTGGTCAGCGGAGACCACATCTGAAAATAAAACATCAATTAATGAAGACAAAACAACGGGTATGTGTTAAAGTTTTTAATAGTGTTGGGCATTAATTGAAAACTAATTAGTTATTTTTACAGTGCTGCAGATGGATAAGGGGCTGCTGTGGTGGTATTTGCAAATATTTTCTTTTTTATAAATTTAGCATGCTTTCTTGTAACAAAAATTGTAATATAATGCCATGTGTTTGGACAATATTTGTTAAGAAGTTTTGGGCATGGCTATGTTTTTAAATCACATTGTTTTTTCTGATTTTACAGTTTTAATTATGTGTGGCTCATTGTAGCAAACTATTTAATATGTTGGTATATTTCATGCTTGTATCCAGGATGTAGTCAATATGATGTATAGTGCTGATTTATTTATGTTCTCTAATTTTTTGTTACTAGGTGATACCGAATGTAATCATATAGAAGCTGTATTTCAAAAGTCTGCAAGAAGGCATCACGCATATTCAAGGCTATTCAGACAGAAAAAGCACCCTATTAACAAGGCTGGACCATCCCCACACACAGTGCCTGCAACCACGGCAGCAGCCCAAAAGCATAATGACATTTTGAAACTTTCTTCAGGCCCCTCTTGCTTGTCTTTAAGAGCTGGCCATACACCTTCTACCAACAAAAGTGCAAAACGTGAACACTGTTGTCGTACAGGGATTGGGGGTAAGAGGTGCTGCAAACATAATAATATACAAACACAAATACCTGTTACATTAGACTGTGCCACTGAAAGTATAACTGCAGAGCAGCCGTGCATTAAATCATCAGCTGTGTGTGTGAGTAAGGCTGACCCTATAATTACACCTGGAACACTGATACCTGAAAAAGTGTCACCGCATGTTAAAGGCCCAACTAGTGGTACACTTGTGTATACATATAGTTACAATTTAGAACCTTTGGTATACCTGTGACAGCCTCTTCACATATGCAGATACCCGCTGGTTGCAATCTAATATTTGAATTTCTAATAACACAATTAAGGTGGTTAGCTTTGCAGAATCATAGTCATAAAGCCAATTTTAAATAATTCTGTTAGCTGTGACTGGTATACCAAAATGGTGGGTACTAGGAAACTAATTCAAAATTAGCTGTAGGAGGTGTAAAAATGTGCACTATTCAAAATGAGTGTAATAAAATTATTAATAGAATTATTCAACAAGGGCGGGTCATCAGAAACACTAGGTGTAATATAGTAAGCCAGTATATTAGCAGTAGAATTCGAAGGGCTAAAAATATATTGGTTGACTGTAGCAGAATGAAAAAACAGCAGAGTCCTTGGCACAGACACAAGCCACGACAACATAATCATGGGGAACCTGGGTCTTACACATCATGTTGTGTTTGTGCTTGTTTGAATGATTGTCTTGTGTGTTCATCAAGCCAGCAGTCTCCTGAGAGCCAAGAAAATAGTGACCATGGAACAGCGTGTTGTATGAGTGAAAACTGAATGTGCACAGAGTGATAATTCTTATATTTGTAGGGGACTGACAGACAGCAAGGTATGTATGGCGCCTTCTCAAAACAACACAATTGATAATTCTGACAGTTGTGTTTGTGATTGTTTGTGTGCTTGCCCCATGTGTTTATCAAGCCATCAGTCTCCTGAGGGCCAAGAAAATAGTGGTTGTGAAACAGCGTGTTGTATTGCTGAAAACTGTGAATGTGTGCAGAGTGATAATTCTGATATTTGTATGGAACTGTCCAGTTGTGAGGAATGTATGGGGCCTTCTCAAAATAACACACCTGAACACATACAGATAGGGGGCGGTGGTACCACAGACCATGAAGAAGATGAAGAAGACGTGTGTAGTCAGGGGGTCCCACAGGAGAGGGAAGATGATGTACCAGAACCTGTGTATTTAGAATTAATAAATGAATATGAAGTACCCAGGAATAATTTTAATGGTACTGAGTATCGCCAGCAGTTTCGCTTCTCTAACCTACACCAAATAACGCTCCATAGACCAATACTATTCTGCAATCCACACAGCTGTGCAACAGTTGTTGGACAGAATTAGGTCCACTTTGGGTAATAATGATTTTGTACAGCTACACCTGAGTTGTGATAGCTAAATTATCCTGTGTACCTCATTACGCCAGAACCCCAATGAATTAAATGCAGATGAATTTTAGAACATATTGCCAATTTATTAAACAGCAAGATGGAAATGTGTGTGCTAATGAGACATTAATGCTGGTGTGACAATTATGCGAAATGCGTAGGGGCGTTTCCAGAGATGTCAGAAGCATCTTATCTAGCCACATTGTAAAGCAAAAAGCAAGACACCTAGTTAATATTGTAAATCAAGTAACACATCATGCTTTGTTGCTAGTTTAATTGCTTTTACACAAGCAATTAGTTGATGTGCAGATATTAGCAAAAGCTAAAGATTTACACAAACAGGGTAAGCTTGTCAGAACACACACTTATAGATTTGAGCCACATACACCTATTTGAGACAGAGTTAAATGTGACCATCTTTGTTTACTTTTATGAACAAAGCTGGTGTATGTCAGAAGTTTGTGAGTTCTCCTAATAAACTGGCTAATACTGTTTTTATGCTTTTACACAAAAACCATTATTATGGTATTAAAATCTTAAAGGTTTTTTTGGTGCCAGAAATGTGTGTGAGCACTGTCATGCCCCTTTTGCACACAAAGGTTCACACACATGCCCTAACATGTGCCATGCATACAGATCCTTTGGCTGCAGTGAGGTGCAAAGTGAGGTGGTACAGTGCCCTGATTGCAATAAACACTGTAACTCCACAGACTGTTACAGGAAGCATAAATTGACATTCCCCAATTGTCATTTAACTAAAGTATGCAAATCATGTGGAAAACCTAAGAAGGGTGTGCATATTTGTTTTCAGCCAAAGTGTCATAACTGTCTTACAGATGTACACCCTTTTGAACCCCACTTATGCTATGTTCAGCCATTAAAGACACCGCCATGTTCAAGCAGCTATATATTTTATGATTTTTAATGCATGCAAGATGTCAGTGCTGGTGACTCTAGACATATTCTTAATTATATCTACGCCATTGGAAGAGGTCACAGGTGGGAATTTGAAGGCACTGACTAAGTTGCACAGTTTGTAAAAAAGTTTACTCAAAAAGGGTTTAAGGGGTACACTTTTATAGCTCATAATGCAAAGGGGTATGACAGTCACTTCATCTTAAACCAGCTTGTAAAAGAGAAAATGGAGGTGGAGTTATTGACTCAGGGAAGTAAACTGATGTCTGTAACTGTAACACGGCTAAAAATCCATTTTATTGACAGTTTAAATTTCCTACCTATGAGACTAGCTGCTATGCCACATGCGATGGGCTTTGAAGGAGTAAAGGGGTTCTTCCCACACTTTTTTAACAAACCAGAAAATCAAAATTATGTAGGGCCTATGCCTGATCCCAAAGATTTTGGTATAGATTACATGATGGCAGATGAAAAAAAACAGTTTTTGGAGTGGCATGAATTGCATAAAAAAGATATATTTTATTTTAAAAAGGAATTACACCGCTACTGCAAGTCAAATGTAGAGATTCTAAAACAGGCATGTGAAATGTTTCAAGATGGTGTAGAGGAAATGTTTCAAGACATTGCAGAGGAGAGGGGCCAAATTGACCCCTTTCAGTACATCACTATAGCATCAGTATGCATGGCCATGTATCGATTTAAATTTTTAGAGCCAGACACCATAGGGATTATACCCACTGACAACTATCACCGCCAGTGCAAGGGCTACTCCACACCTGCCACACAGTGACTTATGTACATAAGTAAACAAGAAAATATTTCCATACAGCATGGTTTGAATGGTGGCGAAGTGCAGGTGGGTAGTTACTTTCTTGATGGTTATGTTGTATAGACAGTGTCCCTACAGCATTTGAGTTTTTAGGTTGCTTTTATCATGGCTGCAGGGAATGTTTCTTTGAAGATTTGTTTAACCCAATGCTTGGCACAACCTACAAACACCTATATTACATGACTATCAAGAAATTAAACTTTCTCAGGCATGAAAAGGTATGAATGTAAGGGTTATGTGGGGCGTGAATGGAAACAGCTGTGTGTGAGAATCCTCAGTTGCAAGCCTTTTTGAAAGTAGCTGATTTTCCTGAGCCCATGGATCCCCGTGAATCACTTTATGAAGGGCATACAAATGCTCTGCGTTTATATTACAGTACACAGCCTGGTGAGAAAATCCATTATTATGATTTTACCAGTTTGTATCCCTATGTGAACAAGACCAAGACATACCCCATAGGGCACCCAGTGTTATATATGACAATTTCAAGGATCTCAAACAATATTTTGGGATTATAAAAGCTAAAGTGTATCTGCCCCACAGTCTCTTTTTGCCTGTTGTGCCCAGCAGGATATGTGTAAAGTTAGTGTTCACACTGTGTCGCACATGTGCTGAGACAGTTCAGCAGTCACAACCATGTATCCATTCAGATGAACAATGATCTCTGGAGGGCACATGGTGTACTGAAGAGCTAAAGCTGGCTTTAGAGAAAGGTTATAAGGTGGCCAAGGTGTATGAAGTCTGGCACTACCAAGACAGGTCAGACAGTCTTTTTACAGACTATATTAAATTACACCTAAAGGGGAAACAGGAAGCTTCAGGGTATCCAAATTGGTATACATCTGATGTAGAACGTAAAGCATACATCAGGCAGTACTATGCTAAGGAAGGTGTTGTTTTAGAAGCAGAAAATATAGCAAATAACCCAGCACAAAGACAGATTTCAAAGCTGTTTTTGAATTCTTTGTGGGGAAAATTTGGCCAGCGACCTAACTTGATGAACACAGCACTTGTCAAGGATGCTGAAGAACTCTTTCAGTACCTTATCACGGATCGCTACCATGTATCTAGTCTGTATTTTATCAATGATGATACAGCCTCAGTACAATGGAAATACACTGAAAATCACTACGCAAATGCTACCAACATTAATGTTGTTATTGCTGCCTTTACCACAGCTTATGCTCGACTTAAATTGTACAGTTTACTTGAAAGCCTGCAGGACCGCTGTTTATACCATGATACAGACTCGGTCATATTTGTCAGCAGACCGGGTGACTGGGATCCACCACTGGGTGACTATTTGGGTGATCTGACCAGTGAATTACCACATGGTGAACACATTGTGGAGTTTGTGTCTGATGGTACTAAAACCTATGGCTACAAACTGACCAATTGTAAAATTTGCATGAAGGCAAAAGGCATAACACTAAACATGGCTAATAGTGAAAAGGTTAACTACAGCTGTCTCAAATCACTAGTACAGCATTTTGTCAAGGACGGTGGTGCAGATGAAGGTGTTGGGGTACAATCAGTTACTATTGGACTGAAAAAAATTATGAGAAACAAAAAGAGCATCATTATTGAAAACAGGCCAGAAAAGAAAACCTTCAGGGTTGTCTACAACAAAAGGGTTTTGACTGAGGAGTTTAAAACATTGCCTTATGGCTTCTGATATGAGTATGGGTATGGATATACGTTTGCAGCACCCTTTTTCCTGTATTTTGGCTGGACCATCAAACTGTGGGAAAAGTTATTTTATTGAAAGCATGTTGAAGCTGGTCTCAGTGCTTTAACAAGATTCCAGAAAATATTATCTGGTGTTATAGCTGTTGTCAACCTTTGTATACAGAATTGCATAGTAAATTTCCTCAGCTGAGATTTATAGAAGGTATTCCTAGCACTCTACAAGATGATGAATTATTACCACCTCAAAAAGTAAATCTTTTAATTGTAGATGACTTAATGGAAGCAGCATCTGAAAACTGTGAAATTCAGAAATGTTTCACACAGTACTGCCACCACAGAAATGTTAGTATCTTGCATGTCACACAAAATTTGTTTGTCCAGGGTAAAAATAGCAGGACCATAAATTTAAATGCTAATTATATATTTTTATTTAAAAATCCCAGAGATAAGCTACAGGTCAGTACACTGGCCCTCCAGATGTATCCTGGAAAGACCAGATTTTTTTGAAGAGGTCTTTGAAGATGCTACCCGTGAGGCCTATGGTTATCTTCTGGTGGATTTAAAACCCACTACACCGGAATCATACTGCTTAAGGTCTGGTTTGTTTCCACCTGCTTTACCTGTTGCATACATCATGAAATAGAATGCACCACAAAAATAAGAACTGCCTCATTTGTTCATTGTAGCCAGATAGTCATAGCCCTGGGACATGTCAGCACATCTGAAAAGAAACCTTGCAGTGCTTAAGCTGCTGGTGAAGGGGCCACCACGACAGCGAAAAGCTATTCTCTGTTCAGCCTCTGATGATTTAATAGCAGCAATTGCAGAGGTGGCACTCAATGTTATTAAAGGGAATATACCTCTCACAACTCATCAGATTAGGAAGCTAAAGAGGAGACACAACATTGTTAAAAAATTAAGTAATAAAAAGCTGTCTGTTAAACATAAGAAGCATCTAGTAACACAGTCTGGGGGTTTTCTAGGCACCTTGCTCAGTGTGGCTATACCATTTTTAACCAGCCTTCTATCAAGCAGATGAGACAGGCATGGCTTATGCACAAAATATGTCTTTGGTACCTAAACATCAGCTGGACATGCTAAGAGGTAGCCACCCCCTGAAGAACTACCAAGAAAAAGTGTGGAACACCAGCTGGATGCTGAGATGCAGGCTGTTCTTCAAAGGACTGACCTCTCTGAATATGAGAAGGCTAAAGTATATGGGAATGTGCTACAACGCTATATCACAGTTGTACACCAGGGTGAAAAAGATGTTGCAAACTTGTCATTATCTTTGACACCACATGCGCTAATGCAGTCACAAGATGACAACACACTGCTACCTGGCACTGATGACATATACAGTGACATATTACAAGGTGTTTCTGTGCATGCCCGAAAAAACACTGAAATGTTGTTAAACAAACTAAAAAGGTCTGCTGGTGTTACAGATTGGAATGATCGTGGTGAATTTATATATCATGGTGTGCCCATTAAAGGATCTCACAAATATGATTTAGTCAGAGCTGTTACTTCTCAAAGATATACAACTGATGCTAAAAAACCTAGGAGTGGGATAAATTTATCAATGCTTTAGCAGAAATTAATGCTCCTGAATCAGTGGTACCCAACATACAAAACAGATATTTGATTCAGAGTTCTAAAAAACAGCTGTCAGAGGTTCTGACAGATACTTCTGCAATGACAGTATCTGAATCCCGCACAGCATCACCAGTGACAAGGATAAGAAAACCCCTTTAAGAAACCACAATGGTTAATGTTTTAACACCTATGCTATGTCCTACACATTCTCCTAATTGTGTGTTTTGTACATTTTATTAATTAAACTACATGCTGTCTTTTATTTTATCATACTGTAAAATAAACAAACACTCTGATGCAATTCACAAATGGTTTGGTTTATTGTCTCCTCACAACAGAACCTTTATTAATTATACACTATAAAAGCAAACTACAATGTTGTCTAGAAAATACAGCATGCATTGTCGTCACGATCTATCAACAGTAATATCGCTGGTTATAATCATAACATGAAATTACTGTCTGCGGGCTTAAAGAAAAGAAGGCTTCAGCCTTCTAACAATCTACATTGCTTGACAAATTTATAAACGTTCGATCATTCATTATTAAATTATCAGAATACAGACTAATCACATCATTAAAGATACACCTTTGCATCTATGATGTGAAAAATATACAATGGTGTCCACAGGTCATAGATGTTACATCTTGAACCTGTTTAGAGTTAAACAGTGTTTCTCTCACATTTTTCCTGAAAACGTAACAATTGATGGTGGAAAAAATGTAAAGTCTGGAGGAAATCCATAAGAGTCAAAAAATTCCCCAGTGGTATGGTCAGGTAAATAAATAGCTAACCAATGTTCACCAGGCATAGACCGGGGCTGTGTATTCATGACTAAAGAGGCTGGCATGCATGTAAGTCTCTCTGAAGGTAGTTGATCACTTGCAAAGACCCCCAAAAAGCTATTTCTGGTAGAAGAGTTGTTGTGGAGAAATGTGTCCAGTTGTTGAGTATTCATGTTTAATTAAAGTCAAACACAACGTTTTGTCTTTGATTAATCTCCACAACATTATCAAAAACAGCATACACCATCATATTCACTGTAGCTGGTAGTGGGTCAGCAAACCATATTTCAGCTCTCAGGTTGCCTGAGCGGATTAGCGAATAATGGTCACTACAGTCTTGGTCAGGGCTTAGATCAAAAGCAAAAAGTGTGTACCCCTGACAAAAACCTACACGGTCTATCAGCAGAGGGCTGTCTTTCATATGTTTTCCTCTTGTGTGGATCAGACTGATATATTCTCTGACAGCATTACCACTTGTAAAGTTAGGCTGCAGTGGTTTAGAAGGGACTTGTTCACCATCCACATAGAGGGCTATAAAGTTAATGTTAAAATGCTTGAAATTGAATGGGTTTTTATTATACACACCACTGAAAGCATCATTATCTACAAAGCCCAGCACCAATAATTTAGGTATCTGACCCAGAAACAGATTATCTTGGTTACATACACGACTCCCACCTGCTATACTGAACACTTTCATGCTAACACGATCAATAGGGTACTTTGCATTAGCAGACTGTAAAGCCTGAGCATGGCCAATACATACAGCTGGTGAAATTTTTACCCTTTTTACATATAGAGATGCCGCCTTTATTTGTAATTTATATTCTTCATTTGCTTCACCACTTATTAAACAAAATTCATTCTTGTTACGAACAAGTTTAATTTTAACATCTACTCCATTCAAGAGCAATTTTTTCCTGGAAAAAAAGGTCTGCGTGAATCGGTCCAGCCAGTTCTACCATGCGACTGCCTGCTGTAAAAGCTGCTCGCTTTTTTAAAACCCTCATAGGGCCCATTAAGAGCTGTATTTTCATGCTGCCTTGGTATATCTTTATAAAATAATCCAGATGAAAATTGTGTAGACAGGGTGTCTTTGCTGTAATTGAGCAGTGATTCAATAATTGCTCTGTAGGGGCAACTGTTATTACTTTGGCTAATTAGACGATCACCCACCACTATATCCACCTGGCTAAAGATTGTTGTTAAAGGGTAGTTAATTAAGCTCACTCTAGCCTGATCATCAATGTCACTACCATCAGCCTTAGTGATCTTGCACAAAAGGTATAATAACATGTTGTTTAGGTCAACGTAGTCCTCACCATTACCCACCACATAAAACTCCAGAGGGGCGCTATCACTTAAGGCTGACAAGGGTGGGGATACCACCACAGTAGCCCCTTATCCATCTGCAGCACTGTAAAAATAACTAATTAGTTTTCAATTAATGCCCAACACTATTAAAAACTTTAACACATACCTGTTGTTTTGTCTTCATTAATTGATGTTTTATTTTCAGATGTGGTCTCCGGCTGACCAGTTTCTGTTTAAAAATCAAAGCAGTATATATGTCACCACTAACCAGATACTGTTTCCCAAGCATACTGTGTGTAGTCAAACAGCTATTACTTCTTTACACATTTAAAAACAGTATTTAGCTAGTTTTAGACTTTAGCAGATTTTTTTCATCTGTCTACAAAGTGTAGGTGTCAATAAAACAGTTTGCTAGAGGGTTTAGAACCATGTGTAGACATTAATTGAAACAAATTAGCAAAATGTATATTAACAAACCTTTATATTATTGCTAACCACGCAGTTGTCAATGAATTAAACTAAGACTCGCAGTGCTGGAAAGTGGCTACAACGCTATCAGATAAATTAATTACTATACAACACACCATAATGTAAGCAACACAGGCAGAAAATCCACTTATGTGTATGTTCTCATGCAACACAGTTATAACAGGGCAGGGCAGAGGGGGTATCATGATCTTGTCTGGACTTGTCCACATAATTAAGACATTGGTACATTTAATCGGACATACCGTATGATGTAATATGTGTGCCTGCAGAAGAGTTGCTTTGTGTACACAGGGCTGGCAAACCTGAATTAGGAAAACATAGTTATAGTCTTATAAGCATGATTTTAAGCAATCAAAATATTAAAAACATTTAAAAAGAGCACTCACCAACAGCTCCTTGTGGGTCTTCTGAGCCTAGAACAAGATCATGAAAGCCAATCTGAGAAAACTGTTTTGCAAAATAATTTGCTATTTTAATGTCAAGATAACAACAGTACTTCAAAAGCTTACCAAAGGTTGCTTCAGAGTGGCCGAGGCTGGCGCAGTCTAAAGTGTCACCTTTTTATACTGTCCAAGGGGCTGTGACATGCCCCAAGCATTGTACAGAGTGACAGCCTGTGTAACAAAGACCCGTGATGACCAAAAAACTCACTGATTAATAATCAATACATTTAAATACACTGGGATAGTGGGAGGGGGTGGTGGGTGTCCTAGCTAATATGATGCTTTCATGCTTAAATGTTATTTTCTATAGATTAGAAACTTTATTTTATATGTCAAATAATAATTTAATTTAATCCTTGCTATATAACAATACCCATTCTTAGCTTAGGTTGACTATGACAGCTGATTTTCTGGAGCTGCTTAACTAAGTTAGATATGTCTGACACTCATTTTATCAGAGTATTTTGATAATATTTAACATGGTATTTAACATGGTATGTGTCTGTGTGTGTGTGTGTGTGCGTGTGTGTGTGTGCGTGTGTGTTTAACAACAAACTTCACTACAGCAAGGAACTCATTGTTTACCCCTTTTCATTTTGTTTTAAAGCAAGAAAAATATGTCTAGTTTTAAGGGCTTATAGTATAACCATAAAAAGCCTTTTTATGTTATTGCTCTTTCTGTATACTTAATAACTTCATAGTGTTTTTAGCCACCATAGACCCTAACTGCTATAGCAGATGTGTGTTATTTAGACTTGTATATCACTCTTCTTTTTTAAGGGTACGGAGTAAACACTGTGGGTCTCACACTAATGGGCCTAAATCATTAGCTAAAATTATGTATTACAGACTGCATCTCTGTTGAGCTGGAAAAAAATTGCATTTTCTTAAAACTTTCCCAGGCGTATCAATCAGCTAACATTTTAAGGTTAGAAATGGCCTTTTGTTTTTTGGGGGGGCCATCTGTGATTTTCCATTTTAAAAACAATGGTATCAAACAAAAGTTAAAAAATAGATATCCAACTATTGAGCTGTAAATAAATAGCATTTTTCAGACACTTTCCCAGGCGTATCAATCGGCTATAGCATTTTAAAGTTAAAAAAGGTTTTGTTTTTGGGTGGTGCCTTCTGTGGCTGCCCATTTTAGAAGAATGGTAACAGACAAAAGTTAAAAAAATTAAGTATCCAGCTGTTGAGCCGTAAGTAAATAGCATTTTTCCTCAACTTTCCCAAGCTTATCAAGCATTATCTTTTAACATTAGAAAAGGTCTTTTGTTTTTGGGGTGGTGCCTTCTGTGACTGCCCATTTCAGAAGAATGGTAAAAGACAAAAGTTAAAAAAATTAGGTATCTAGCTATTGAGCTGTAAGTAAATAGCATTTTCCTAAACTTTCCCAAGCTTGTTTGCCATCATCTTTTAAGGTCAAACTCAGGCCACTGTGAACATTGCACAGAGACTGTGCATATACCATAATCATGAATTTCTGCTCGGAGCCTGAAACACACACATTTGCAAACCAGCTTCCAGCCCAGCAGCTTCTGTTCATTTCAGGTATCACAAAACAATATTTGATACAGGGATATGACTTTTGATAATCTGTAAGCATTTTGCAGCAGGCCAACATTTTTGTAAACCAGTTTCAAGGGTATGATAACAGAAACAAAATAATTTTTTTATGATGCAGGTGACAAAGTTTTAAAGTATTGCGTATGTGGGAGAGAATTCTTATTTGCAGAAAGAAGCACTGCTCCATTTACAAAATCAAACTAAAAGTATAGGGTACAATTGAAACACTAAAGCCCACTTTAGACTGACAAAAAGAAAAATAAATTATAAAACCAGTGAGGAAAAACCAGCTGTTTAATTTCACTGTTACTATACTCACTCCCAAAATGTGAAAAACAGTATTTTAAAAATGCATGCATTTACTACACATCCTTTTTAATCAAATGTGGTAGTTACACACAACCAGTGGTTTTGCTTTTTTATCTATTTATCCATCCACAGAAAATATACAGCAAGTCTGGTTTGGACCCTCTGACAAGCCCTGACAAGCCTGAACAAGCCCAAATCTGCCCAACCCATAAGTGCGTCATAGCCCAGTGCCAGAAAAGGGGGTGCATTATATCCAGGGTGGGAACACTAAGTAACATCCGGCACAGTCAGAACTGCGTCATTGGCACCAGCGGGCGCGAGCTAGATCATTTCGTGCCGAAGTGGATGTGGCATAGGGGGTGGGGCTACGTCATATCCGCGGCGCCGGAAGTGGACGTGACGTGGGGTGGGGGCTACGTCATATCCTGGGGAGGTCATTAAAAGCCCATCAATCATTTGGTCACTTAGTACACACCAATACTGCTCATATAGCACAACATTTTAGTATTTTATTTGGTTTGCGTTTTGAATAAAGTTTTCAGAACTTGTTTTTTGCAAGCAAGTACTGTATCACTAAATTGTTTTGTGTTGTTTGTGGCTGTTTGTATTACCATACCACTTGCTCCCACATTGTTCTGCTACAGTACACAGCTTTTGCAACTGATTTTTCATCACACAATGTACCAGACGCCGCTTGTAACGGACGAAAGCCCCTTTGTCAAACTAGTCCATTATAAGTGGTGCATAGTGTATAGGGGTGCTGTACACCTGCAGTGCTGTCTTCTGGATGTAATGTTAAACCAAGCTCTCATTGACCTGTTCTGGTGATTATGCAGGTGGTTGTTAAAGATCCCATAGCACTTCTCAAAATAAGTAGGGGAATTTTTTTTTAATAAAAGACAATTAGACAAAACTAGAAGGATACAAACAAAATAGTCACCTAGAGTACAAAACCAATAATGTCTTGGGTCCATAGTGCAAAAACTAAAAAACATCATTCTTACAAGAAAAAAATGACAGAAAAATGTATCCCCAACCAGAACAAGGCTGAAAATTGTCAGTATTGCCTAGCCTTCCTTTCCTGGTCAATAAAAACTAAATAAATAAATACATTTGTCTTCAAACTGGATATGCTTGTAGAGTACATATGACTGGAACTGCAATTGCACCTGGCTCCACCAGTTCTAAGAAAGATTTTGCGAAACTCTCTTTTTTTTCTACTACAAAACTTTTTTTCCACTTGGGTAGATGGGCAGCTCTTTAGTCCTGTGCCCAATCTGTTCTGCTGGCATATACCTCCTTCGGCTTCAGGGAAGACTAGTGCCCCAAGATTTCCCCCACCCCCTCCACCATGGGTGTGCCATGTCCTCTTTCCCCCAGCCAACAAATCCAGCTCACCCCCATCCAGTCAGTGGTGTGTGCCACATGGGATTAGGCAGGGTTTCATATTGCCTATCCTCCCACTTTTCCATTTTCTTGGTTATCCCCTATCCCCTGCCGCAACACCAGTACATGTGCATAGAGGTACGCACACTCTGCATGACCACAGCCCCACCCTTTGAGCCACTCAAGCCTGCACTGCCATGGCTTCTGTCCAGTGGCAGTCATGGACTGAGATGACTGGCCACCCCTCCCCAGGAGTGGAGAGCAGTTCCTGAGATGCTCAATCCTCTCCCATGCCACCGACACCTAGCGACCTATGCTTGTTCTGAACATGGGTCACTGACATGGCAGTAGGTAAGGCATTCAATGCCTTAGCCCCCCACATGACTGGGCCAGTGCAAAATGACTTTTAACAGCCTGTCAGTTTGTCTTCAAGGAAATAATTAAGCCTGGCCTCTGGTACTTATGTTTTCAATCAAGAAGAAAATGCAAAAGAAAAACACTTTCTCTTATCAAGTCATGATTAAAAGTACTTGTTACACAGTAAGGACTGATATGACATAATTTTTTCTCAGTAGTTAAGCACCAGCTGGAATAGCTTCTAGTTTGAGGAAATTTGATGGCACATTCTTAAAATAATGCTGAAAAGAATGTAATTTCTTAAACAATAACATCAAAATAGGATAAGTCTTACCTACAGCACAATTTGAACAAGCAGCAAGGTGCAGGGATCATGCTAATTTTGTAAATCATTTTGATCCCAGAGTTCAAATCTGTTGCTTCAGCTTTTATTTGGTTACAGATTTAGTAGAATTCAGAAAATAATTTGCTATGGAGCTTACAGAGTAGCTGACACCTCAGTAACAACTTTTCAAAACATAATATTTTAACTTTGTTTAAATTTATTTTTCATCCATATCTTCTTCTTTCTTATTAGGGCTGTATGACTATTGTACATACAGAATCTTGTCCCTTAGACTTTATCAGGTATGGCTGCTTGTTCCTCCCTGAATACATAGGACTCAATTCTCAAAACTCAGTGCAAGCCATGCCAGTGGCAGCTTGTGCTGATTGCTGGTGCGCCAGGAACCCTGTACCTGATTCTCTAGCTAGTAGGGTCCCAGCGCCTATGTCCCACAGTGGTAGCACCCATGTAGAGTGCTGATTATTGAGCGCTGCACTTTTGAGGGACTCAATAATAGCGCTCTACAAGACAGCGAGTGGTGCAATAGATTGCTATATCCTGTATAGTGAGTATAGCAATGAGCTGTACTCACTACTACAGGATATAGGATCCTGTGTTGCCAACTCTTGCCAAGCTGCTCACATAGCATTGTGGTATATACCACCGCTTGCGATGTAAGCAGACTCAGGTTTGAGTCCAGCTATAGGCAAAATATATATTTTTTAATCCAGTAACTTGCGTGATCCACACTTTGGAGTTTGTTATTTAAGTTTGGGGGCCTTGCCCCCCACAAGGGGGGGTGTTTTTTGTGTGCATTTTTAAAGTATTGTACCAACCATCGCTATTTGTGATGGTCGGTACAATATCTGTTGCCCTTTTGACTATGGGCTCATATTTGTTCGCTTTATGTGATAGGCAGTCTTTCAGACTCACCTTTGTCACATAAAACCCCCACAGTTTGTGGCAACTGTGGCTGTGCACTAAACTGTCAGTGCATCTGAGGGGATTGTCACAAGCTAAGGGGTGGTCATGTGGCACTCTTATAATGGCAGAACTAGGTGGTGGCTAGTAGTCCTCCCCCAGCCCCAATCCCCTTTTTATTACAAGTAATCACATCCCTGGTGGTCTAGGGGATCCCCTCCTTATCTCAAATCTGCCCCTATTAATAGAACTATAACTTTCTGTGGTGGCCTAGTGAACTCCCCACCCCCTCCACCCCAGCAGGCAGTGCTCCATCACCCAGGTCCCTCCTGTCCCATTTCCGAGCTGGCGACTAGCACAGCCCTCCATTCACCATCACGGCCGGCCACTGACTCAGCTGTCAATGAGCACATACTGTACATTCCGCTGTTACAGTACATGTTCATCTAGAAAGCTTTTGTCATAAAATCACAGTTGAGAGAGGAGGGCTGTGCCGTCACTGGTTCAATAATGGGATGAGGGAGCAGGCTGGTGGGCATTGCCAGCTGAGATGGGGTCCACTAGACCACCAAGGAAAGTTATATTTCTAGTAATACAGGCAGATTAGGGATAGGAAGGAGGGTCCACTAGATGACCAGGGACAGTTATATTTCTCACAGTTATATATGCTCACCTACATTTATTATATGTATGTACTGTATGAATGTCTATGTTTTATTCTGACGTAGAGCCTTTAGAAATGAGTCTGTGACTCAAAGGGTTGTAATTCTGATTTCCTAAATAAATAAACAAATATTAATAAAGGCAAATCGGGATAGAGAGGAGAGGATCTGCTAGACCACCAGGGACAATTACAGTTATATTAATATGAGCAGATCAGGAATAGGGAGGGGACTGCTAGACCACAGGGACAGTTATATTTGTATTAATATGGGAAGATCAGTGATAGGGAGGGAGATCATGGTACATGTTCCCTTCTGCCCAGGGAGGCTCTATGAGCCTGCAAGGACCCTTAGATGAGCTCTGGCTGATCTAGCGGGTGTTTGATTTTGGCGGCAATGCACACCTCTGTGAAGTTTGAAAAAGGGGATGGTAGCATTACACTTGCGCAAGTCTTCTTGCGCCATGATGCAGCCCATTTTGTGTCACAAGGATGGCGCAAGTCCCCCTTTGGTGCACACAGCCTGCATTTGAGGATTGCTCCTGGTGCAACTTTTGGCACAAGCTGTGCCTTGCACCATTCCATGTGGCACAAGCCTCTTGCGTCACTTGGAGGAGCTTTGAGAATTGAGCCTATAATCTGCTGTTTGTGACATTTTAGTCATTTCTTTGGCCACAGATTGTGATGTCACCAAGATTATGACTTCAAGTGGTGGGATAAGCAACATCAGCAGATGAAGTCTAAGGGTTGAATACATAGTTTTGTTTAAAGAGCTACTGACGTCGAGAAACTTTAAAAACATAATTAGGTACAATTCTGCTTGCATTCCATTTATATTTTATATATTTCTCCTCCCCATGCTTTATTGCTAAGGAAATGTGTATGAATATATGATCCTTGTTCCTTAAAGTTTATTTTGAGTTTATCTGCCTCTGTAGCTTACTCACTACTCCAAGTCATTAACCTCTGTTGTGACAGCACAGTCAGTTGCCGTGGGAGCAACCATGAGGTCACAAGCAGTACTCTTTGACTTCAGGTAGGGAGAAAGCAGCAGGATGGATGAATTCTTCAGGAGCAGAAATCCTGTTTTCTGCAAACAACCTCAGTATTAAATAATGGGGAGGAGAAATACAAAATTAATAGGTAAAACAAGCTGGACTCTATCTAAATATGTTTTGTTAAAGTTCACCCGAAAATGTCACCAGCTCTTTAAATACATTTTATAACAAAGAACAGGATTAATGCTTCAAATATTATTAACACTATATTGTGCCTAAATACTAGTTTTTTTAAGCTTTTCACTGACTGTATCTGCTGCTGTCTATCTCTTAAAAAGCCACAGGCCCCCAGATTTGGCCAACTGAGCTAGCACTGTGCTTGCAGTAATGCTAGTGTCTGCATATGCCAACCAAGATATTCAGAAGAAGCACACCCATGCTAACACCTCTGAATAATTGGCAACAGTGCAGTGCACATGCCCAGCACAGCAGCAGCATAGAGCAGTGCTAACACAGTGGAACAGCACAGAGCACAAGCTCAGCACTGAATGTGGCACTGCATATAGTGCTGTACACATATGCAGTGCAAGTAGCGCAGAGAACAGCACAAGCAGGTGGGGAGGGTGGATGGGGAAGTGTCGCGCACCAATGAAAGACACACAACACAGTAGCAAAGGTATGAAAAGAGATTACTCAACACAAATGGGCAGTGGCCCAAAAACAAAAGCGACAACAGAAAACAAAATGCACATAAAAAGGGCACCTGCCTGTACAATAGAAAATAAAAGGGCACCCAGCCATAAAAGTGGAAAACAAAGCAAAGGGCACCCACACCTGTAAAAGGAAAACAAAAATAAAGGGTACCCATCTGTAAATAGAACAAAGGCAACCGTCTATCAAGACAATGTCCATGTCCTCAAGGGGATGCAGGTGGTGGTGGCAGCTGCTGGTGCTGGAGTACTGCAGCAAGGTCATGAACGGCTCTTATGTTCTCCTTCACCTGCCTTACAAGCATCCAAATCAGGTGGACCTGCCTCAGAGAAGGTCATCCTGCCCTCTCCCAGCATTGCATCCTGGTGCCTTCCTACATCCCTCCAGGCACCTATGGAAAGAAATACACTGATCTCAGCAAGCTGTGCACACAGGAGGAAGGACACAGGAGTGACAGAACATGCATTACAGATGTACAACCAGAAGACACATGGGCCAACATGCCACGCACAAGTGAAGAGAGTCATACTGCTGCAATGGAATGTGTGTGGCATATCAGAGACAGCACTGTGTACCTGAACTATAGTGGACTGCATATTCAATGAATGTGCCTTGCTGCAACAGAGCTGGACCCAGCCGTGCAAGGGACTCCGGACATTCGCAGACATGCCTGATGTGGAAATGCAGCACATGCCACAACTGTAGCAGTAGAGTAGTAGTAGATCACATATATATACTGTATATATATATATATATATATATATATATATATATATATACGGTGCCCTCCCCTGAGGTCCAGGGTGCCATTGAAATAAAATACAACATAAAACAATACAATAAAGGTACAAATACAGAACCATAAAACAAAACAATGGAAACAGTACGTCACAACAATTCCCAGTATATACAATCCAATAAAATAATTTAAATGTACTAAAACTTAATAAAACTATAGATGTGCAGTAACACTATAAAGCTTCTCTGAAAGCTTGCTGAAATAAATATGTCTTAAGCCTCCCTCAAGGTCCAGGGCAAGGAGTTTCAAAGTAATAGGCCCGCTACTTCGAAGGCCTGATCACCCAAGGTTTTCAATGTTGCCCTCAGGACCATCAGGAGGACCTCCTCGAGGATCAGAGTTGGTAAACTAGGGTGTACTGATACAAGAGCTCTGCCAGATATGCTGGGCCCAGTTCATCTAGAGCTTTATAGGATAGCAGACCTATCTTAAACAAGCATTTGTCAATGCCGAATGTTGTTTGCTTGTATGTGCTGTTTAGGTATTTGGAAGTGATAGTTCCATGTCTTCCTTCCAAGTCATCCACTGTGTCTTTCTGCTCAGTATTCACAGAAGAGTGGGAGGGCAAGGGCAGCAGTACAGCAGATGCCAAGGGGTGAAGAGTGGACAATAGTCCATCCAAAGGCAAAGAGTCCAGCAGGAGCTCACTAAATTGAAGGTGGACAAAGTGATGGAACCAGATGGCATCGCCCAAGGATATTTAGAGAACTGCGAAGGGAGATAGCAGTACCTCTGGCAGCCATATTCACTGAGTCATTCAACATGAGTGAATTGGAGGAGGCACATGGGTCCCTCTACACAAATGCAGCAGCAGGAGGAGGCAGGGAACAATAGGCCATTCAGCCTCACCTCAGTAGTGAGGAAGATCATGGAGGCATTGCTTAAAGAAAGGATAGTAGGGCATCTAGAAGCCTTTGGAGCCCAGAACCATAGACAACATGGATTCGCAGTGGGGACATCATGTCAGACAAATCTGGTTGATTTCTTTGACTGGGTGACAAAGGAAGTGAATCAGGGTGGGGCAGTGGACAACGCTTACCTTGATTTCAGCAAAGCCTTTGACACCATCCCACATAGGAGGCTGATAAACTAGCTGGGTAGGCTGGGCATGGGGGAAAGGGTGGTAAACTGGGTTAGAAACTGGCTAACAGACAGGAGGCAGAGAGTGGAGGTAAATGAGGTGCAGTCTAGGGAGAGGGATGACCAGTGGGGTGCTGCAGGGTCTTCATTAGTAACATTGCAGAACGGCTGAAGGGAATTTTTTCACCAAATTTTCAACATAGCCATTTTAAGACCTCTTCTCATGAACAGTGTCACTGTGATTTTCTTAATCTGTCCCAAACATTGATTGCGCACACTAAATGCACCATTGTGCGCTACATGCACAGAAACACATTTTGGGTGACATGTGAAAAATGACAGCTGTACTGCTCATAAGGAGGTGTGGTAAAATGGCAATGTTGAAATCTAGGTGCAAATATTAAAATCTGCTAACTTATGGCGTAGGTAGGAACTGCAGCATGCGCTCATAAACAGTCATTTGAGAATTTTTCACCAAATTTTCAACATAGCCATTTTAAGACCTCTGCTCATGAGCAGTGTCACTGTGATTTTCTTAATGTGTCCTTTACATTGATTTTGCACACCGACTGCGCCATTGTGCGCTACATGGGTGGAAACATGTTTTGGGTGAGATGTGAAAAATGACAGCTGTACTTCTCAAAAGGAGGTGTGGTAAAATTGTAATGTTGAAAATCTGGAGTGAAAATATTGAAAATTTGCCAACTTACGAGCGTGCGTAGGAACTGCGCAACGCACGCTCATAAAGAATTTTTTCACCAAATTTTCAACATAGACTTTTTGAGACTTTTTTATGAACACTGGCAGTGTCGTTTCGTTAATTGGTCCCGAAAGGTGATTTCTCTCAGTGACCGTGAAATCACCCTTTGGGCCCGATTAACACCATGACAGTGCAAGAATTCATGAGGAAGGATCCTAAAAACCCCATATTGAAAATTTGGGCCCAAAATTCCCAAAAATGCCTGAGATATGTAACAAAGTTGAAAAAACCCTATATATTCCATTATACAGCTTACCAGCATTTCCTCAATTAGCGGTCAGCTTTGAAGAGTACAGGTGTGTTCCTGGTCCACCGAAGATCATCACGCCGGACTCCACAGGTAAGTATGGGTGGGTGTGTGTGGGAGGCAGGGTGCGCAGTGGGTAGAGTGCGGGTTGTGGGGGGCAGGAGACTCTGGGGACCGTTTTTGTTTACAGGTTTTTATTAAGGCAGCCTGGGGCGTTTGCCACGCTAGGTGGGCTCCCAAGCGTGGCAGCTGAAAAACTGTTTTGGGGGCTGGAGCTGACTGGGGATTGGGCACCTCGGCCATAACAAGCTTTTGCCACGCTGGGATGGGCTCCCAGCGTGGCACCTGGAAAGCTTTTGGGGCGTGCAGCCATGTAGCCAGCAGGGATTGGGCACCCCTGTCAGCTATAACAGTTTTTGCCATGCTGGGTAGGCTCCCAGCATGGCACCTAGACAGCTTTTGTGGGAAGCGTGGAGCCAACTGGGGATTGGGCACCCTCCGCTGCTACAGTGTGTGCGTGGGGGAGGAGCACATCAGTACGCAGTATGCGTACAGTAACGCAGGTGTGGAGGGGAAGCTCTACTCACTGAAGCAGAGCTCTCCCTTTCAACTGTATGACCACTGCATTTTCAACTGGTGTCATAGATGGGTGCAGCAGTGATTGGGAACTGAGGCTGCGCCTGCAAACACACTGACTGAATTGGAAGACGGGTGCCACACCTCCAAAAACTCGGATGATGGCACTATGTTTCTTGCACATGCGTGCAAGCTACATAATGAGATACGTCACTTCACCAGCAGCCAGTGCAGATTATGCAGTGCTGGAGAAATATAGCATGATCTTGACAAGCCCGTGAGTGACCAGGTGACTGTATTCTGTAACATCTGCAGGCATCATAGTGTACCCCCATTAACTCCGAGGTTCAAAGCTTTACAATAGTCTAGCCTCCAGGTGGCGAATGCATGAATCAGTGTGACCAGGTCTTGGGGAAGAAAAATAAGGGATCGGATATGGCAGTTGTTCAAAAGATTGAAAAAGCCATTGTGGACTATGGCTGACACTTGGGCATTCATTGTCAGGCCTTCATCCAGTGTGACTCCCAGATTCTTCACCCTAGGGCAGGCTAGCAATCCACAGTCACCAAGTCAAAGCCCAGCCACTCCTGCACCAGCCACCAAGCCCCCCTTTTGGCCCAACTACTAATATCTCAGTCTTCTCAGTGTTGAATCTCAGCATGCTGGTAGCCATCCAGTTCTGGATCTCAACCAAGCATTTATTAAACATGTTGATGGCAGCCTGAGTCCCAGGAGCAAAACAGATGTAGAGATGGGTATCATCCACTCAGCAGTGAAACCCCAACCCAAGCAATCTAATGACCGTTCCAAGGGGTAGCTTGTACAATGCAAACAGCATTGGTGATATGACCAAACCCTGGGGTACACCAGAGGACAGAATCACGGGACTCGAGGAGTAATTTCCCAGAACCATCCTCTGAGTTCTATTTCATAGAAAGGACTCAGACCAGCAGACCACAGTCCCTGAGTCAGTCCAAAAGTACGCCATGGTCCAAGGTATCAAATTCCGCAGAGAGATTGAGGAGGATGAGAACTTATCTTTCTTATCAGTCCCTTGCCCTGAGCAGATCATTGAGCACCCTGACCAGAGCCTAGCTCTGAAACCCAGCTTGAATGGTTCATGAATGTTAGAGGCCACCAAGTGTTCCTCGAGCTGCAACACAACCACTTTCTCAATAACCTTCCCTAGAAATGGAAGGTTAGAAACTGGATGATAATTCACTAAAACATCCGGTTGAAAGAGTTTTTTTTCTTCAGAGGCTTTAGCAGAGCACACTTAAGTGCTAATGGAACCAGCCCCTCCCACAAAGAACACTGAATGATTTTGGTGAACACTGGACCCAACTGGATGACACAACTCACGAAGAGTCACGATGGACCAAGGTCCAGATTACAGCAAGTTGGCTGCAGCGCAGAGACAACTCGGCAGACCTCTTCCACTGTTACTGGCTGAAATTCACCCCAAGAACACCTACTGTGTTTCTGGCCCAAAAGCACACCACTGCTGGGATCATAAGGCCTCATTAGAATAGTACGGCTCTAATAGAGGACACCCTCTCTGAAAAGAACTAAGCAAACTCCTTGCATTTCTCAAGTGTAATTTGTCTCCCAACAGGCAGGGTGAATCAGCCTCTCTACAGTACAAAGTGCTGAGCTGGTCTGTTCCTCCCAGTGGTAATCTCTCTTGATAGAAATTCTGCATTCTTCTGAGTGATTGTCTTCTCATATTCCCCGTAATAAGAAATCAGAACTAGTTTGTCCTCCACAGCCTTAGATTTCCTCCAATGATGCGCCAACTTCCATCCCCTGGTTTAAAGTGCCCTCAGCTCGCCGTCAAACCATGCCGAGATGCAAAACCAAGAAGCATACACGGACCATCACTAGGAGATCAAGGGCTCCAGCTATGACCCTCTTATAGGCCAACACTACAGCCTCTGCATTCTCTGCATATGCTTCCAACATTTCTGAGGTCTCCAGTACCGACATCAGTCCTTCAGGTCCTAACCCTCTCAAAGGTCAGTACTGAACCACCTCCACAGGGGATGGACTACAAGGAGAGGCCCTGAAGTCAAACCTGATGACACAATGATCCAACTAACTGAAAGGATCAATCTCCAGGCTATTCACTGCAAGCCCCAGAGAGAATATCTGGTCCAGTGCATGGCCGTGTTGATGAGTCATGGTGGTAATAACCTGTGCTGGGCCCAGAGTATCCATAGTCCCAAGAAATCTCTTCCAAAGTGTGAACACTCATCGTGACCCAGGCATTAATGTCACCCAGCATAAGCCACTTAGGTGACTCCAAGACCAGGTCAGCAATGAAGAATGCAGTTTCTTTCAGAAATTTCCCTCGTGGCCTGGAGGCTGGTACATGAAGAGGATTCTGCAGCCCACACCCAGACCACCAAGCATTGCCACACACTCAAAGACCCAATATCCTCACTGTGTGTGCCATCAGGTTCAGTTTAGTTCTAAAACAGATGGTCACCCCTCCCATGACCCCTCCTCAGGCAGTGCACCATAGAAAACCATCTGGGACAGACACCTCAAAATTGGACCAGTGTCATTCCCCAGCCAGGTCTTGGTAATGCATACCAGACTAATGCAGGAAATAAGATCTGCCATAATTGCGGTCTTATTCCTCATCGATCTGGTATGGTATAGCACTGTCCGAGTGGATGGAACAAGGCAGCAGACCCATTGCCTGCCTGCCTGTTTGGTCTGCGGTAACCCTTGGCACAGGAAGCAGACAGGAGGGACCCTCTCTGGTTCTTTCCTAACTCACAGAGCATTTTCTGGTCTAAACAACCTCAATAGGGACCATTCAGATTGGAAATTGATGTGACTGTTAGTAAGATGCCATGTCCACACTCTAGATGAACAGCCAGAACAGTGGTTCCAAATGTCTGTGTAGACTGACCTTGGCTGATCTTTCTGCCACTCAGATTGTGCAGTATACTCTCAGTGGATTTGTGGGGTCACTGGTAAAATACTCCCACACTGCAGAAAATACATTACATGACTGGATTGCTGGGGTACTTTGGGAGAAATACGGTGGTGGCAGTGAGATGATTTTGTTTTTTCTGCCACATTAGAATGAAGAGGTTTGGCCGGATGCCCTAGCAGGGCAGCACTGGCATCAGCAGCAGCACCAAGGTTACAATGAGGCTGATTATCTGGCGGATGGGGGTGGGCTTGGTCTTTAGATTTCCCTGCCTGACCAACTTTCTTTCTTGCCTTTCTCTTCTGCTATATATATATATATATATATATATATATATATATATATATATCATTCTATGCAAAAAACTGCATTAATGCATCATTTAGGGTTAAACACAAAAAGTCTGGAAATGAAAAATCTTTAGGGTTGCCTCTCCCCCTCATGGACCCTTAATCATCCCAAGATTGACAGATGCCGGGGTGTGTCATTGGGGTTGTGAGGCCTAAATGTTGCCCCATTCCTTGTGTAATCATATTGAGAAGCAACAGTGAACAAGAATGGGGCAACATTTAGGCTCCACAACCCCAATGAAACACCCGGTCATCTGTCAATCTTGGGATGATTGGTGGGTCCATGGGGGGGGGAGAGGCAGCCCTAAAGATTTTTAATTTCTTGACATTTTGTGTTTTAACCCTAAATGATGCATTAACGCAGTTTTTTGCAGAGAATTTCCTTACTTTTTGAGAAAGAATAGAAAACTAAGAACTTATGGAAGTTGGTGGGAGTGCGGCCCTTTGGGCGCTGCACTCCCACCAACTTGTAAATGTTCTGTACCATCAACACCTCCAAATTTCAATTTAAAAGACCAAACCGTGTCCAAGATATAACATGTTAAAGTTTGAGATTTTCATTCAGTAGGGTTGCAGAATTCCACCCTGCTGACACTTTACAGACACACAGCAACTGAAAAGTACATCCATGACACTAAGGCTAGGTACTCTATCAATTTCAAGGCAGCACCACAATGCAAAACACTGTCCATAAAACATAAATTGCATCACGCAATATCTCCACAAATAATATTGTCTCTGATACATAAATACCATAATTCAATGTACAGGACATGCCATCAACACCCTCCAAATTTCAAGTAAAAATACCAAACTGTTTCCGAGATATTTAAACTTAAAGATTGTGAAACTTGGCCTATCTATTTCATTATAAAATCTGGCCATCTTGTCCCTCCCTCACAATCAAAGATGGCGAGCAAAGAATCTGGGCTGAGAAAGTTGAATTTTTCAAAGGGCCATCTATTCACGCCCTCACAATGCAAGATTGAGATCAAAGAATCTCGCAATCAAAGAATTTGCAGGCTCGTGATCAAAGAATTTGCAGGTGCACAATCAAAGAATAAAAAATGGCGAAACTCGAGTTTTAGGCAGAATTACATGAAACCACTGCCATGCCTCGATAGAACGAAGCCTACTGAGCAAAACCCACCATCATTTGTGTTCCTAGGCCACCCCTGAGCTGAGAAAATTATATTTTTACCTCACGATGCAAGATCGCGATCAAAGAATCTCGCGATCAAAGAATTTGCAGGCTCGCAATCAAAGATCATTAGCGAGTCGCCATCAAAGAATTTAAAACGTTATAACTCAATTTTTTTACCATTTTAGGTGAAACCAAAAGGCATGGGTCGATAGATCGAAGCCCCCTGAGTAAAACCCATGCAGGTTTTACTTCAGGAGTGACCCCTGAGCCGAGATATTTGATTTTTTCTGATGGAATTTAAAAAACAAGATGGCGGACATCACGATCAAAGAATTCTCAGGGACAAAGACTATTTGACTGCAAGGCTGCAAATTCTTTGACCGTCAGGCGGGACAAGATGACCCAAACCCCATTCTTTGTTCACAAAATAACTATCAATTTTCCCTTTGACTTATAATGGGAGCTTAAAAGTGCCATAAGTTTTTAATGCCTTAATATTTTTTCACCAAACAAAAAGCGACATGTTTGGCCACTGAAGCTCTTTCAGATGAGCCATCTCACAGACCAGCACACCACACAATGGCCACCCAGGGCCACAGGCAAAATCCCAAAAACTGCTTCCAAAACTGGTGAAAAGTGCATTTTTTAGTGTTTTGGTGCGCAAAGACCGTCAGTCTGACCAAAACAAAATTTGGTAAATCAAGAGATCTACCATGCCCCACTGAGCATACCAAATTTTAGGCAAATCCATTGAACAGGTCTAAAGGTTATTAACACACAAAATTTTGACTTTAACATAGAAGTGCCTTCATAACCCTAAATATAGTGGTGTGCGGTGCCACTATAATATATGTATATATATATCTATATATATAGATATAGATATATATATTAGAGGCAAAAACTCATTAATGCATTAGTTAGGGTTGTTCCACAGCCACAAAAGTGAGGAATTCATGTTAGGTTGAAAACCCTAACTCCAACACCCCCCCCAGCACCACACACACACAGACACACACACACACATTCAAGTATGGGGGAGGACCAAGTCAACACAACCAATGACAGACATCCAGCAGCAGGTGACAGAAATAACAAACAATTGTCTAAATGTACTACGAGACATCCCCACCCACCTGACCAGGTACTGCATGCTCAGTGGAGATCAACAGCAAAACTGAGGCCACGTACACCAAGCGTACACATTCCTGATTGCAGCTGCACACAGCGTACCACACTAGTAGTTGCATGGCCTTACCTACCGATGCCCCACACCAGACCACACCACCATTGTGGTGGGCCACCTGAGCAATAGAGTTAAGCAAAACCAAGGAGTTGTACAGGTATAATATCTCTGATTATAACAAGGGTTTGAGAAATGCAGCTTTCTAATTGACTGTAAACATTGTAACAGCCTTATGTTTAGTTTTTATTAACATACATGTAGAGCCTAACCATATGATGAACATGGTTTAATGTTGTTTAAAAAACAGTTTTATTATGATAGCAATAAGCCACTCCCAGGTATTATGTTAATGGTCAGTTTATCACTGTCTAGTGACATGTGGCACTCAGCTATGCCTCATTCAACATTAAACTCCTACAGGGTGATTAACAGACCATTTAACATAACTGTTGGTCATGCCATATTGCTTAATTGTCTTTATGAGTAGATACTCTCCCTCTGCTAGGCACTGCAGCAGCTTTGCAACACAGTGTCCCACCCAGTTACACCATACACTGTCTAGTTACTGGAGAATGGCTGTGAATATGAACTCATGAAGATGAACAGTGTAACTTGATCATTACAGTCATTGAAACCCTAGTGTGATTATAACTGACAGTCAGTGATAGAGGATAACCCTGCTGTCCTAGTACACTTACCCCATTATGAGTTAAATCAATACTAAAAGACATTCTGTTTATATCTACACCATACCTACTTGATTCCTGTTGTAGCACAATTAACATAGTTATCACTTTGATAGCATCAGTGACAGAAGTGTGGCAAACCCAAACAGTAGGCATACAGCCTGAGTATGAAACAACTGTTAAAAATCACACTGTGTCCATAAGTGGCATAGATCACTCATTGCAACAATAGTAAATGTATTACTATTTGAATAAGTTAGTCATCACAGATGCAATGAGATTGTCTTTATCAGGTACAACATACTCAGTAAGTGCCTACAGGAAAATCTATCCTATATACATCTCGATACAGGTACATCATTGTTGGCTCAGTAGTGCTATGATATTTAGAAGTTGCTTGGCCTGATCCATGCAATTACAATGTTTCTTACAAAGAATACTTACTGCATCTTTAACATTGAAACACACTGAAGGTCTATGTATGTACATCAGCAGTACACCTTCATCAGTAAGAATGCATGTGATACTGGCAGTACCAATTTCACAGTGTTGAACAGGCAATGCTTTTCCATACGTTTACATCAGCCTCTCTATGTTGAGTAAACCATTGCCGTAAATGTACTACTATGTAAATCACCTACTAAATGTTTCACTACTTTTATCTTGAGCATGCTAGTGTCTTGTAGTTAATTTATGTGCTTCTCTTAATTAATGTATACTCACTAGTGTTAAAACCTTTCTAACTGTCATCATGCACCTTCAGCATTTATATTGAATAACGGCACAGTACCAGTTGTGGTGTGGTGTGGGCATCGGTGAAGTAAGGCCATGCAACTACCAAGGTGTAGTGCGTTGTGTGCAGCTGCAATCAGGGATGTGTACATTTGGTGTACATGGCCTCAGTTTTGCTGCTGATCTCCACTGAGCATGCAGTACCTGATTAGGTGGGTGGGGATGTCTCGTAGTACATTTAGACAATTTTGTTATTTCTGTCACCTGCTGCTGGATGTCTGTCATTGGTTGTGTTGACTTGGTCCTCCCCCATACTTGAATGTGTGTGTGTGTCTGTGTGTGTGTGGTGCTGGGGTGAATTTGGAGTTAGGGTTTTCAACCCTAACAGTGAATTTCCTCACTTTTGTCGCTGTGGAACAACCCTAACTAATGCATTAAATGGAGTTTTTTGCCTCTAATTTCCCTTCTTTTTGAGAATGATATTGAAAAATAGTGAATATAATGTGGTGGGCCCCGCGCTCCCTCCACATGATGTCTTGTGGCATAGTAACAGGAGCAGCAATGCAAACAGAAATGCTAACAGTGGCACACATGGTAACACAAGCATGAATGAGAACAGAAAGGGTAACGCACACGGTGGCGTAGACGGGAATGGTGTGCCACGTGATGTCTTGTCACATAGTAACATGGTGCCTGTAAATGGAAATGTCAATGGGCATGGTGATGCAAAGTGAAACAGAAAAAGAAACAGTATGGTACACACAAATGGCAAAAAAGTAACAGAAACACAAGCGCAAATGAAAACGCAAAGGATGATGCATGTGGTGGCATTGGGGTGTGCATTGGGATCATCAGCCCTAACTCTCACCCCATGACATGTGTAAAGCAGCAGAAGTATAGGAGAATGGGGTGAGAGTTAGGACCATGATCCCCAATCGCATAATACTGATGAAGTGGGGGAGTGTGCAAGGGGTTTCAACCTAACAGCGAATTTCCTCACTTTGTCGCTGGAACAACCCTAACTAATGCATTAAACTGAGTTTTTCCCTAATTTCCCTTCTTTTGAGAATGATAATGAGAAATAGTAGATGTAATGCAGCGGCAGGGTGGGGCCCTCTGGGCCCGCTTCCACCGCAAAAGTCCCAGCCCTCCCGCCACATGATGTCTATTGTGGCATACTAACAGGACAGCAATGCAAACAGAAATGCTAACAGTGGCATATGGTAACACAAGCATGAATGAGAACAGAAAGGTAACGCACATGGTGGCGTGAGCGGAATGGTCTGCCACGGATGTGTTGTCACATAGTAACATGGTGCCTGCAAACAGAAATGTCAATGGGCATGGTGATGTAAAGTGAAACAGAAAGATAAACAGTACTGTAGACAGAAATGGCAAAAATAACAAGACGCAAGAGCAAATGAAAAGCATAAAGGATAAGCACATGGTGGCGCAGACGTCAATGGTAAGTAAATAGATGAACGCAAGCGTGAAAGGGCAACAGTAACAGTAATGTAAGCGCACAGGCTGGTTTTCCCAAAACCTACATAGAGAAAGACAGTGAGTACAAATAATATATGCATAATAATGAGTATCAGCGCAGAAAATGAGATCTTGGAATACTAAATACATTATATCTCAGGAACCGTCATGACGAGAAAAAATTTAAAGTCATATTATTTACAACTGTCCTGGCTAATTTGAATCTTATTAGGGGCTAAGAAATTTTCTGTAAAAGTCCGTGATCTCTCACCGCTTCCAGATACAGGCCCTGAAAGGCGAGCAGAACGCCATAATGTTACCCTATGGAAAAAAAGAAAAGTTCGGGCGCCATAACTTTGCCTCCCGAATGTTTTCACCAAACCACTGAAAAGCACATCTGTGGGCTGTTGGCTGTCTTCCTCCAAATTTCAGGAAAAAAGACCAAACTGTTATTTGCAGCAGGGATCCAAAGTTTCTGTTATGTGTCAGGTGCCGTAATGTTATCCTATGGAAAAAGCGTCAACTTTGGAGTGCCGTAACATTGCCGCCGTGTAATATTTTTCACCAAACTACTGAAAGCCACATCTGTGGACTGTTGGCTATCTTCCCTCAAATTTCAGGAAAAAAACAAACCCGTTAGTTTACGGCAGGGTGCCAAAGGATTTCTATGTCGTTGGGCGCCGTAATGTTATCCTATGGGATAAACTGTCAACTTTAGAGTGCGTTACTTTGCCGCCGTTAATATTTTTTAATACAACACTGAAAGGCACATCTGTGAGATGTCAGTTCCGTTTCCTCAAATTTCATCCCAAAACTCCTAACGGTTCTTTTGCAGCAGATGTAAAGAATCACTGTCACTATACCACAGATGGAAAACTACTGTCGCCAATTTGTAGAAGCTTTTTGCAAAAAAGTTTGACACTTTCATAACAGTAATTTGCGAAAGTACTTTTCCAGAAATTTGAAAACATATTTCTGGGGTGTTTTACCACAAAATAAAGACATGCAAGCATCCTCGGTCCGACTAGGTGAATACAAAAGATTAGGTTGCTAGGGGTCTCAAATTTAAATGCCAACCATTTTATGATCACCAACTGAAAACAAAATGGCCAATTTGCAAAGTAACAGGCCCATTTGCAAGTAAAAATGCAATTGCGACACTGTGAACTTTTATTAACTTTCCATTGACTTATAATGGAAACTGTTTTGAATAACTTTTGAACCGTTTATGTTTTTCACCAAATCTTCAAAAGACACATTGAGGACCCCAGCGCCACGTTCCTGAAGATTTGGGTCGAGTAGCGCAAAACCGTATGACCTGTAAGTGCGACCATAGAATTCCAGAAAAAAGCGTGGCGCGCACCGATCACATAATAACTCCGCAGCTGTATATCAACCAGTACAAATCTTGGCAGATCCCAAGGCCTATGGTTCTTGATCTTATATTCCAAATTTCGGCAAATCCATCAAACGGTTGCAAACTTATTAAAGGTGCAAAGTTTTGGGGTTTAACATAGAAATGGCTCCTCAACCCTAACTATGGTAGCACTACATTGCTACCATAATATATATATATAGATATATATCTATATATATATATCTATATATATATATTATGGTAGCGGTAGTGCTACCATAGTTGAGTTGAGGCCATTTACATGTTAAACCAAAATTTGCACCTTAACTATCTAACTGTTTGACACCAGTTACCTAAATGGAACTCTACGATCAAGCCCATACATATGGGATCTATAACACACAATATGAGTCAGAATACACAGCTGCGGTGATAACATGATCTGCATGTGCGTTTTCGGCTTTTCAAATTGATCACCTACGGGTTGCGGTTTGTGTGACCTGAAATCTTCAGGGGATATCGACCATGGTCCTGCGGTGCCTTTGAAGGTTCATGAAAATATTAAGCGGTTCAAAGTTATTCAAAAACAATTTCCCATTATAAGTCAAGGAAAAGTTAACAAAGATTGGAAATGTCATGATACATTTACCGCGGTGACCCTCTTGCACAAACCTGCCTTGTTTTCGAGTTAGTGATCAGAAAATGCTTGGCATTGAAATGAGACCTCTGCTAATCTGTGACCATAGTCGAACCTCAACAATGCTAGCCATGTCTTTATTTTGAAGTAAACACCCAAATATTTTCAAACCTGGAAAAATTACTCACCAAAGTACTTTCATACTCACGAATGTCGCAAATTCTGAGAAGCTTTTACAAATGTGACAATACTACAGGCTGTGGAAAACGACAATTCTTTAGCACCCTCTGCAAAACCGGTTTGAAGTTGTACTGGTGGAAGGAATACAGCCAACATCTCATAGATGTGCTTTTCAGATGTTGTGTTGAAAAAATATTACAGCAAAGTCAAATACTAAAAGTTGACACTTTCTCATAGGATAACATTCACGGCAACCAAGCATTGCAGCAATCATTGGTGCCCTGCTACAAAAATAATATTTGGTCTTTGGGCTGAAATTTGAAAGGGATATAGCCAACATCCACAGATGTGCCCTTTTCAGTGGTTTGGTGAAAAAATATTACAAGGAAGCAGTTATAACACTCCGAACTATTTTTCCATGGGATAACTCTTGCAGGCGTTCACTAGCCTGTGAGGCCCGTATCTCGGCGGTGCGAGATCACGGAGGTTTTGTCGAACAAAACTAGCCAAAGAAAATGATAATATAATGTAATTTTAAAATTTTTTCTATATACGTGCGAGTTACTGAGATATAAGCAATTTACTATTCCAACTACTGATTTTGTGTTCGAGAGTCATTATTTTGCAAACATTCTTTCTACTCACTGTCTTTCTCTATACAGCTTTTGGGAAAACCAAGCCTAATGCGCTTACATTACTATTACCATTACCATTTCTGCCGGTTCCATACCCGTTCACTTACCCGTTCACGTTCGACGACACCATGTCGTTACCCTTTGCGTTTTCATTTGCAGTTGCGTTCCGTTGTTTTAACATTTCTGTCCACAGTACTGTTTCTCTTTCTGTTTTGCTTTGTGTCACCATCGCATTACAATTTGTGTTTGCGGGCACAATGTTACTATGTGACAAGACATCACGTGGCGGGGCCTTGAACCACTGCCGCATGTACATTCACTATTTCTCATTATCATTCTCAAAAGAAGGAAAATTAGAGGCAAAAACTCTGTTTAATGCATCAGTTAGGGTTGTTCCACAGCGACAAAAGCAAGGAAATTCGATGTCAGGGTTGAAACCCCTTTGCCCCTCCAGCCCACCCCCAACTGGAATAAGAGTGCGCATTGGATCATCGGTCCTAACTGTCACCCTATTCTCATATTCCTCAGCTTCTTTACCACATGTGATGGGGTGACAGTTGGGGCTGGTATTTAATCAGCACCCATTCAGAGTAAGCTGAAGGGAAGGTACAAGGTTTCAACCTAACATCCAATTTCCTCACTATTGTGGAAGGGGAACACCTAACACTGATGCATTAAATCAAATTTTAGCCTCTAATATATATATATATATATATATATATGTATATATATATATACAGTATATATATAATTTAATTTGGCCATCTCTTCCCTTGATGGCTTCCATACCTCTGTATCACAGTCATCATCAGAATGTGTTTGTGTAACTGACAGCATACTTTCAACCACATCTCATTCATTCTCCTACTCTCCTACATGTGCTTCCTCTCTTCTGTCTTTTCCCCCTGCTTCTCTTCCTCTTTGACTTCTTCTCTTACCCCATGTTCCTCTGTCTTAGTTTTGTGTGCTTGTTTAGCATTTGCAAAAGAAGTCCATGGTGTGTGGGTTCCCTTCTAGGTTCAAAATATGATTCAGTGTGGGGTCTGGTGGGCAAAAGTCTTCAAAGTAGGAATAGATAAGCTAGACACTCCAAGTAAATTTCAAATCTAAGTTTATCAGAAATATTGAAATAAACTTGAACAATATTTGAAATTTACTTTGAGTGGCTGGCTTATCTATTCCTACATTGTTTAACATTTCCCTTCCCTTCTGCCAGCTCCTTAAATGCTTTTGATACCCCCTTCTTTACCACATCACTCTCGTGCCCACTGGCATGTTCCTCCCTTATAAGCTGTTTTAGTGGTGGTGCTACCTGTCTTGCTTTTATAAAACTGTAGGTTTGGTATACCTTGTCCTAACACACAATCCCACTTTTTCCTAAGGTGGCAAGATAACAGCAATATCAGTGCCAGACCCAGACTCACTGTCACCTCCTCACATAATGACTGAGCAAGAGAACTGGATTGGTGATGCTACCACTGCTGATGCATGATTTGGAGGCCGGAGGCAGAAGAGGCATTATATAGTGTCACAAATCAGACTGGAAATCATCCATGCCCATGGCACTGAGGTGGCTATGGTGGTTTTGATGCCACTGGCAGCTAGTGTCATGTTGTTCATACAAGATACACAGGGGTGCTTGCCTTTACAGATTGAGATGGATATCTTGTATCCCAATGGGTAGAGAACCTCAAAATACTCAAAGAGAAACAATGGGTGACCCATGTGCTCTTGTGTGCACAGTGTGCTTTCATCAATAGATGCACTGGATGACTGGGACTGGCTAGGAAAGCTTCTGTTTGCAGTGGGTGTGGAACCAGTTGACTTCTGGGGACCAATGAACCATGGTTTCTTTAGACAATCTATCATACTCCAAGCCTTAGTTCTTCCCTCTTGTGAAGACCCAGCCCCACCATTATGACTTCCAGTCCCTGTCCTGACTCTGTTTCCACCACCAGTGCTTATAGAACTGATATAAATTAGAACTAGCTTGTTGGAGCATTCCTGCTCCTTTCCTCCCTGCATCACTTTCTCCTCCTGTTCTTTGCTCATGGTTTCTACAGGAATGGAAGATGAGCATACATGCCTGTCACATCACCCGCTGGCACCCTCGTGGGTCCTCCTCACCCTCACTGAGACACCAGCAGTAGTGGGACAACCTAATTCACTTAATTTTCACAAAAGCAAAATAATAGCAAAAAGGAAGATAGATTTAGGTGTGCCACAGCCTGCATCACAAGCAGTAAAATTATTTGTCAAACAAAATTCTTCAAATCCCCCCTGCACCTTTCTCAGTTTATTAAAATCACTCTGCCTTGCTCCTGCTACAAGGGGGAAAAAATGGAAAAAATAAAGATGGATTTATGTGCCCTCTGCAGCACCAGCACTCCATAAACAATAGTTGTCAAATAAATATTTCACAAATCCCACCTGCATCTTACCCAGTCTGCTAAATTCATTCTGCCTACTCTTTGCTGCAGGGCCTGCAACTCAGTGCAGTCTCACTGCTTCTCTCCCCTGCAGCATGATTTTACTCGGCTCATCTGAAACTATAGTTCAGTGTAGTGAACTAGCTACCTGGAATGATAATCCATCATTTTCTGGTGATTTCTAATGTTTTCTTAATAAAATTCACTTTTTAAATGGAGCTGCTTTTAGTAGCCACATCCTTCTCTATATGAGACAGAGAGAGAGTGAAAGCTGGAAATGGTACTGAGTAGTGGGCAGCATGAGGGATTCTCGATCTCCAGCATCACTGATTGACTGCTGCAGGTCATGAGGCTTGCCAACAACTTGAACATGCTCAGTGTGTGCTTCCTGTAAAAAGTGCCAAACTGTGGAAGGGAAACCAAGTCCCATCAGATCTTTTTTTGTTGTTGTTGTTTAACCAGGAGCAGCACACTAAGCTGAAAGCTTTTTTACAGGTGTGACCTGGGAGCACAGGGAAGTTAAGTGACTTACTCAGGGTCACACAGTATGCAAGTGGAAGCTGTGGGATTCAAATCAAGTTCTGGTCTGCTGGATGTCACCAGATTTGCAACTCAGAGCCTTAAACTACTGCACTATATTGCCTCCCTAGATCTGATTCACTAGTGACCAAAACTCCAGTTTCTGCACATTCACTGAATGCTAGTTTGGCATCATATCATCCTTATTGGATGCCAGCAGGAACCCAGTGAAAATAAGATGTTAAGCCAGCCAGCACAGTGACATGGAGGGCTAAGGCATCCGTTCCTTACCTCCTGCCATGCCAGCGACCCGTGTTTGCAGTGCGAGCGGGCTGCCAGGGGTCGGCTGGAGAGAGAGAGGGAGAGGATTGAGCATCTGGAGGACAGCTCTTCTTTCCTCAGGGAGGGAGGACTGGCACTCCTGCCAAATGATTGCCTCCAGGTGGAGGCCTGTGGGTAATATGGATCTGAGGGTGCTAGAGGAAGGGAGGGTACTACAGGACTTCTGCTGACGTGCGGGCGCCTCCATGCATGCACGTCTGACTGTGTATGTCCCAGCCATGGGGGACTGGAAAAAATGGAGGAAAAACACTCCAGCAGCAGGATGACACCCGATCCTCCAGAGGCTCTGCACCCGGACTGGGCAAAAAGGTAAGTCCTGGTGATTCTGGGGTGACGGGACTGGGGGGGTGGTCAGAAGGGGGAAACCAGAGACAAGAAGGAGCATAAAGGACTTATAAAAATAAAAAAATGTTAAGTTACAACTGTGCTATCCCAGGTAAATAAATAAATAAAAAATAAAATATCAGTCTGCAGACTATTTGGGGTATGTTTGATGGAATTATGTTCATAGTGTATCTACAGTAAATATATTGCAAAGTTGTTTTAGATAGACAATTAAACAAATTATTTGGGGGGAAACATATTTACTGACTGCAGCTATCACAAATGTTGCCAGGACACTATAGTGTTTCTCTACTCCTCAAAGCAGTTAACCCCACCTCATAGATGGGCAGAACTAGGGTCCAGAATCTGTCCGCATCTGCACAAATTCACATTTCAGCTCCAAATGCAGTGCTGGGATTTAAGCAGAGGGCATCATGTCCTGAAGAACTTGGGACATTGATGTAGTTCAATAATCCTTTAATGGAATTAAATCTTTTTATTAGCTCCGCATCAGCATCAAACATTAATGGAAGATAAGATGCAGCTTTCCATCAAAATAAACTGTCTAACTCAGCAGTCAAACAAGACACCCAGTCGAAATAGTATCATGCCCATCTTGCATAGTAAACATAGCATAATACATGGTTAAGCTCAGACATGAACCAAAATCTGCATCAGTATTTCCTCATTCCACATGGGTATGACATCAAATATCTCATTATATATGGTTTTGACCTCATATCCATAAAAATTTTGTTTTATGAAATATTGGAAAAGCAACAGCTGACATTTTACTCCAACGGATGGGCGAGGTTTGGAAACTTCACTACGCAAAACCTTTACAATGTTTCCCTATTTTTCTTCACACGATAGTTGCACTTCACATAGTTCTTTGCCTGGCTAAATGCCTACTTCGCCTGGCCAATACTTCACCTGGCCAATACTACACACAGTGGCACTTCACAACTGAAAAACTTCACTATGGGCCGGCTCAGTGGTGTAGAGGGAGGAAGCACTGGACACCTTATCCCCTCCCATGCTGGCGACCCGTGTTCGGTAACCAGCCTGAATCACAAAAGGTCAGCCACAGGGGGAGGGTAAGAAGTTGGATCGAGCTGCCACAAGGCAGCTCTCCTCTCCTGAGGAGGGATGTGGGCTTCCCTGACTTTTGGTTGCCACCAGGTGGAGGCTAGCTTACAGCGCCAAGCCAAAAGGAAGCCAGGCATAAGGCTGGGTGGGAGGAAGGGGCCATCACCAGAGCCAAGGGGCACATGTGCACCTCCACGCACATGCACGACTGAGTTCTGGGGTTTTGAGATAATGGGGGGAATAGACAATGGGGCACCGGGGCAGGCTCAAAGAAGCTCTGAGAACAGGGTGGATTGAGATCCTCCACAGGAGGATCACAGCTTACCTGCCCCTGAGCCCCAAAGGTAAAAAACTTTTGCCAGGAGAATGCTATGCATAGTGGCACTTCACCATAGAAGTGCCAATACAAGTAGTTCAGTATAAAAAATGTTTTAAATGTTAATAAGCCAACCCCACGAATGTATTTATATTGCTCATCCTTCTTCCCTTACCCTTAATGATCAAGACATCCTCCTCATCCTACCACCCCCTTAGCACCCAACCTCCTTCTCTCTGAAAGATAAATGAATGTTCATTCTCTGCACCCAATATCCATAAACTCAGAGTACTGTAATTAATTAAAACCCACCCTCCTTCCCTCTCATGACCTACCCATCCACCCCCACCCCACCATGGCACCCCACAACCCATCCCCACTCCCCCAAAAGGATGCTACATCATCTTCTTGACAGGCAAGCATCACTAGTCATCCTCTACCAGAGACAGCCACCATTTTCTGAATATAACTGGGTATGTGTATTGTAATTATCGGATCAGTTGAAGGCTAGTCAGGTGGTTAATATATATTTTTTTATTTAAAAGTTCCAAGTATACAGGATAAGCTCATTTGTAGAATGCCCCAAGTCATAATTATAACATACAAACAACAGTACATACATTAAAAAATTGCAAGCAGTACACAGTTTAGTTTAACAAAACAATTGCAAATAGGCTGATTCGTAAAACTTTTTCTAAACCAGGTTTGAAAGAGCCTAGAGTGGAACAACTATGCAATATGGGACTACACATCTAGTTTCATTCAAAAGATGGCTCCTGGCTAGTTGGAGGGAGGTTCTGCTGGCTGCCACCTGAAGGCAAGAAGCATGTGTGGTTTGTGGAGTGTCAGAGAGTGGTAGGGTTGTAATATATGTTGTTCTTACTACATTGGGAGGTAAAGAGAGTGGGGTTAATTAAGTACTCTACTTTTGTGGTCCTTGGGTGGGGAAAGGGACTTTCACTTATCTTTCCATGAAAATTCAGTAGAACAGGGGGAGAGAGGTTGGGTGTTAAGAGGTTAATGGGGCAGGGAGGGTTTATAGATAGTTTGGGGGTGGAGGAGGATGGGCAAGATGAGTATGTAGGTGGTGATTTTTTTTTACATTTTTCCAAACCGTTGAAAGAAAAACTCCACCTGAGAAAACTTCGCCCCTTCACAGAATGTGAAGTTTCTCAACACTGCAGCAACTTCTATGGTGAAGTTTAACTTCACTGCATCTCTACTCCAGAATCCCCATCCCACAGCTATTTTCAGTTTCAGTGGGGGGGGGCTCAATGGAAGCACGGAGTCTCAGGTAGCCCACCCCCACAAGCTAGAGTAGTCAGAAATGAGCAACATGAATGTAGGGTGTGGACAGAGACATCAGTACCAGATGAAAAGGGAAAGGCAGGGGTAGGAAGTCAGCATAAAAAAGAAAATACGGTGGGGGGGAAGAAGCAGGAGGGCGAACACAAGACTGGAGGGGGGTCAGGCAGCAAAACATGGAAGGCCATAGTTACAAATGCTAGCTGCCTGGGAAATAAAATCCCAGACCTGGAGGCCTTGATAGTAGAAGCAGACCTGGATATTGCAGCAATAACAGAGACCTGGTACACCACAAATCATGACTGGAACACAACTGTTCCAGGATGTGCTGTATTCGGGAGAGATGGGGAGTAAAAAAAAAGGGGGCAAGAGTGGCCCTGTATGTAAGAGTAGGTATAAAAGCAACAGAGGTACAGGGTGGGCAGGGGAGACAGAAGCACTGTGGGTCACCTTTGAGCCAGGCAATGGCACAGCAGTCCACACAAAGGCAATCTACAGACCTCCAGCGTGGGGGGAGGAGGGGGATAGGGATCTAGTGGATCAAATTCACAAGATGGCAACAAAAGGTTAGGTATTACTGCAAGGTGATTTCAATATCCCAGACGTGGATTGGACCATCCCAGCAGCTGCTTTGAGCCATGACATCCTGGATTTCCCACAGAGAGCAGGCCTCAGGCAGCTAGTGATTGATTCTACTAGTGACAAGGCGATTCTGGACCTTGCACTGACCATTGGGGAAAGATTCACAGATGTCAAGGTGGAAGGTCAGCTGGAATCCAGCGACTACCACATAGTGTAGTGTGGTTTAGCGTGGGGACAGAAATGCAGGCTAGTCACACAAAGGCAAAGGTCTCAGATTTTAAGAGGTAGGTTTTGCTAAAATGAGGAGGTGTATCAAAGAGGCCCTGGTGAGGAGGGAGATGGGAGGAGAGAAGAGCAGTGGGAACACCTGAAGGGAGCCTTAGAGAGGTGACAAACCAATGAATCAGGATGGTAAACAAAGGCAAGAGAAGGAGAAAGGCTCTATGGTTCTCAAGAGGTGGTGGATAAGGTAAGGGCCAAAGGGTGAGTTTCAGGAAATACAAGGAGACTCAAAGGGAGGAAGACAGGGAGATGTACCTAAAGAATCTAAGGGAGGCAGGGAAGGCTGTAAGGAGTGCAAAGATGCAGACAGAAGAAATATTAGCACAGACAGTAAAAAAAGGTGATAAGACATTCTATAGGTACATCCACAAAAGAAGGAGAACTGGGGGGGAATTGTAAGGCTCAGAGGGGATACAGGGGAGTGTGAGGAGGGTGACCAGGAAAAAGAGGAAATGCTGAACAAATACTCTGTTTCAATTTAACACTTTGTCTGCCTACGACAGAGCTGGCCCCCACAATCTCCAGCCACCGTCGCTTCGCATCCCCCCCACAGTCGTGCCGCAGGCCACACACAACCCACAGAACAAGAGATGGGCCAACATCTGCCATGCCCTGGACAGGCACCTCTCAGGTCCAGAGGTGCGGGTGCAGCTATGATCCACGAGATCACCCCCAATGTTTTCCTCCTTTAGCTTCCCCTTAAGAGCGCAGACGTGCAATGACATCCAGGCACAACGTGCTGACGTCCCCCGTGCTCTGCCCTATGCTGTCAATGGTCTGGTAGTGATTCTGGTCATCACCAGGGGCCATGACAGAGCAGTGAAACCCTGGATCCCTTCCCGGGATAGGAGAGCAGTCTACCGCACACTCAATCCTATCCCTCCCCTGCCAACCCCTGACGACCTGGGCTCGTGTCCAAACCCAGGTTGCCAGCATGGCGTGAGGTGTGGTGTCCAGTGCCTTAACCCTCAGTGCCACCGGGCTGGCTGAACAAATACTTCTGTTTGGTATTCACTGAAGAGGGGGAGGATCAGGGACCACAGCTGGGTAACAGTCATGAAGGGGGGGAGGGAGAGGTAAACACAAGTCCATTCACAGTGGAGAAAGTCCTGAAGGAGCTCACGAAACTAAGGGTGGACAAAGCTAAGTGGCCAGATGGCATACACACCAGAATATTAAGGAGCTGTGAAGAGAGTAGCAGAGCCACTGGCAGCCATGTTTACAAAGTCACTCAGCACAGGAGTGGTTCCAGAGGACTGGAAGAGGGCACATGTAGTCCCTCTACACAAAATTGGTAGCAGAGAAGAGGCAGGAAACTACAAGCTGGTCAGCCTCACCTCAGTAGTGGGTAAGGGTTCCATGTTGCAGCAACAGGGAATTTGCTGACCGTTAGTACAGCGAAGGCACAATGTCAACAAATGGCATTGTACTGTCACTGTAAAAAAATGTTTTTTTGTGGGGGGCTTTGCCCCTGCACCCCACACCCCCTGCACTGTAGATTATCAACTCCAAGTCGGAGTTGGTTCGGGAAGGGGGAATACTCCCCAGAGACAGCAGCATCGGGAACACAGCCGACCATCACAGGGAACTGTTGATTTTATTACTGTGATGGTCTTTACTGTTTTCCCATCACTATTTGAATGTGATACCATGGGTAAGATCATGGAGGCACTGCTTGAAGGGAAACGTCCAAGTCTGATGGGGTCCCACCTCCATACGAAGCAAGGCCCAATTAGCTGTTTCATAAATAGTATGCTTTTTTTAATCGCTGTGCAGTATTTTATTTAAATTTGTATCTGGTTGATCCCGTGCCCTCCCTGCCAGCATTTTACAATTCTGATCCCCTCCTGGCATGCCCACAACCATCCTCGGCTGTCCCCAGCATGACGTGTTGTGCAGGGAGCAGCCCCAGCACCTCCATAGGATTTCTATATTGATCTAATTACTAATAGCTCCAGTTTGGATCTGACGGCTGTCCATGCTATACCAGACTAGGTCACAGACTACAGGGTGCCTGCCAGTCTGTACCTGGTCTTAGTATATACGATTATGTGAGCTCAAACCGGAGCTATTGCAAATACAACAATAAGGCAATCTGTATTGCTGTACCTTCAAATAACTCCAGTTTGGAGCCTACATGTGTTCAGTAGACCAATAAGACCAGGTGCAGACTGGCAGGCACCCCAATGGCAGTCTGTACCTAGTCTAGTATAGCATGGAGCGCAGTATAAAAACCTACTTGATGAGGGGTCACTAAACTGGAAGTTACACTAGACAGCACTTCCAGTTTGCCACTGTAAAAGACAGATGCCTAGCAAGCAACAGGAAGCACGGATGGAGACAACATGAGACAGAGGCAAGTGCAAGTGCGGATGTGGAAGTGGCGATTCCCTTGGCAGGAGCAGAAGTATTTTAAAATGTTATAGTCAAGCTGAAATACAACCATGGACCCCAGAGAAGATCTTCTGGCCTTGCTACAGTATGTAATGAAGTGTCTATAGTCAAATGCCTAAGCTATAATATGTATGCGGAAAAATCTACAAATGCCTTGGATGATAGGTATACCTGTAACAAGCGCACAGCCTACCCAGAGTTACAGTCAGAACTAATTTGTGTTAAAGCTAACTTAAAAAAAAACAGTCTCAAAGTAATACATTGAATCCTTTATTAAGTCATTGAGGGAGATTCTTTACTCGTAATGGGCCCTATTCACAAATGAATCAGGTAGCTACATGCCATGTAACTCAGGCACGTAGCAACCGTGCAGCTGCCTGCACTCACTGCACCCCTCCACCCTATTCAGAATTGAGATACGCCCCCCTATGCACCCTATTCCCCGGCCAATTATGGAGCCTTGCATGGGGCAGGCCTAGGTGCGGTGCAGGAGGGGCAAGCCAGCACTCTGTGCATTTACGGAAATGCTGAGTGCTGTACACAGGGGCTGCTAGCTCTGCATCTGTAAGATGCTGTAAACCACCGTGGCTGGTTACATGCCTCCCCCGGGAAGCTGCCTCCAGACATGGCAGACACGGCAGGGGCAACAGCCCCCCCATCAATGTTGCCCCTGCTGTCAGGGCACTTCAGGATGATGGGGTTTGGTGGACAGGGTACCCCCCCACAGCGGCACAGTCGGTGCTCTGCACACTGGCCGACAACATGGCGCCCATTGCATGCAAGGAATCTGCTGTGGATCCCTGCCTGGGCAGCCGATTGACTGCCTGACCTGATTTACCACTCTGCACCTGCCTGCCCCCCCCCAAACCTGCATGTCGGGGGGGTGGAACACATATGGGAGCTGGGCGGGGGCCAGTGTTCGTGAATGCAGCTCCCGTATAGAAATCCCACAGGTGCAGAGCTGCATGTAGGGGCCAGGGTATGAACCTTGTACTAAGAATAAAGTCGGTGCCAAGAAAAGGCAAAGGGAAGATAATGAGGATACAAATGAAGACCAAACAGAGAAATGGAAACGCAAAGGGGGAGGGAAGATCCAAATCTGTCAGACCCAAATGACTGGTGCATGATCACCTCAAGGCACAAACTCAGCAGGAGAAAGTCACTTGATGTACATAATTCAGAAATGATACCTACTAGTAATATGTTTTGTAAAAGCAACAGTATGTATAACATTTCCTCTAAAATTGAACCAGCAGTCATACCACAAATAATTCTAATAGGTGACTCCACATTAAGGCGCTGTGATTCAATATTTTGTGCAAACAATGAATTAAACACAATGGTGACATGCCTACCAAGAGCCAAACTAGAGGACATAAAAATAAGAACAGAAAAAATCATACACAATACTAATAGGAACAAAACTGTTGCCTTCCATGTTGGCACTAACAATATTGGTAAAGACCATGAGAAAGATAAATGCCATGAGCTTATAGAAACAGATAAAGAACTAACACAGAATGGCTGCAGGGTGGCTATCCCTGACATGCTGCCAATTGTTTATTTTTTATATATTTAGTATGCTTTATCTGAGGCTTGCCCTTAGCTCAGACTCCACTCTTCCAGGCCCCTCCTCACCCCTGGGACTTACCTCTGCTCGGCTTACCCTCAGGGTGAGGCCGTCTTGCCAACATGATCCCTCATGACACCAGTGAAAGGATACTGGCAGGGGTCACCTACGGCATTGCCTCCTGGCTTGCCCCAGGGTGGGGCATGGGAGTCAGGCTGGGGATTACAGTCACTGGGACTAGGTCTACCGACAGGTCCCGGCGAGCGATTGGTGCCAGAGATGTGGGGTGTTATTGAGGCAGTGGCCATTTTTTACTGGATCCCTTGGGGTGGGGACATACAGTGACATCCAGCATCTGCCCTGCCCCACCAAGCGATAGCACCTGCTGCAATGGTAATCCCAGCCTCTGCCAGGGGTCCAGACAGTGTCAGACGCTCTTCCCCCCCTCCCCCACAGAGAAGGAGAGCAGTCCCCAGGTTGCTTAATCCTTCTCCCCCGGCTGGCCCTCCAGCTCCGGGTCCCATTTCCGAACTCTGGTCATCAGTGTTGCAAGTGGAAATCCAACTGCTGCGCTGGCGGGCTGGCTATGCTGCCAATTGTTAAAGGGCACAAGGGAAATAACATTAACTGTTGATTGAAAAACTGGTATTCAAATGAAAAAGTTCTCTTTACTGACACATGGAAAAAATTCTTCAGCAGGGACAACCTGTACTTTAAGGACAGATTGCACCTTAATTAAAAGGGTCTAGAACCATTAAGCACAATTATCAAAAGCAAACTTGATGAATTCCATTAACTAAGTTAGAGGGGATCCTGGGTGCCAATCATGCAAACTGTAAGATAAAACTAGCCAAGGAACTCAGAAAGGAGATAAAGCTGCAGCAAGAGAAATATCTGGAAACTATTAAATACTTCCTGAGTAACGCACATAGTCTGGGTAATAAAGAGGCTGATTTGGAGGTCTTATTAACTGATGAAGATTATAGTCCTGGCATGGCATTTATAACTGAAATGTGGTGGTCACCAACAGATACATGGGTTAAAACTATAAAAGGCTACACATTATTTAGAGTTGATAACATAAAATAGGCAGAAGGATAGCTGTTAATGTTAGAGATGATATCACCACCATAAATACCTTTGATAAAATCAGGGTAAAAATTCGCATACAGAAACAATTTAGCTACATGTTTCATCAAAGAAATTAATTGATAAAATAATTGGCTTGTGCTGTAGACCACCAGATACCTACAGAATAGTACCTTCAGAACTGATGGAGGAACCGAATATAGCAGGGGACTTGGGTGAGATCATATCCCTGCGTGATTTAAACTTGGGAGATGTCGACTGGGTACAATGGAAGGCTACCACTAAAGCAGGCAAATAGTCTCTATCTACGTGCATTGAATTAAACTTTATACAATGTAATGAATGTCACTAGGAGAAACAAAATCCTTGGTGTGGTTCTAAATACAGAGAACATAGGCATCATGAACTGTACCATAGCTCAACCATTAGGAAACAGTGACCATGAGAGCATTAAATTTGAAATAAAATGAAGGGATAGGCTACCACAGGGGATAACAGAAATCAACCTCTAAGTATTGCTGAAAAAGGTAAAATAATAGACAAAAGTTATCAAATGAACTGGAAAAAGATACTACACAATAAATTCATGGAAGACAAGTGCCACATTATTAAAAACGACATAACCAGAGTCTGTGGCAAACATATTAGATAGGTTAAGAAATATAAAAGTAATGGGCTAAAACCAAAATGACTGAATATTGAGGGTCACGTGATGGCAGCTTGAAGAGAAGCAGCAACCTCCTACAGCTCTGCACCCCTGCTGCCTAAATTGCCTATTTTGTTTGACTTTCATAGCATATAGTGAACTACAAATGTCACCTACAAACTCAGAGGGTCTCTGGATCATTATATTTGTGGAGATCATGGAAGTTTATATAAAAAAAGCACCTCTGTGGCACTCCCCTCTGCCGACTCCAGAGAAAGACAAGGCTGTGAAGTGCCTCAAGCACCAGCCTGCTGGCTCCCCCAAAACTTCTAGCCCGGCAGCTGCCCTCTCGGAGGAGCGATTACTTGAGATCATGCATCCGCTTCAGGAGAAGATTGCAGACATATCGGATGATCTCCAACAAATCAAGACTTCTGGGCAGTCATTAACTATCTGAGTGGGCGACTCGGAAGCTAAATTGATCTCTATTGAGAGAAAGCAGGGCAAAGTGGAACAAGATACCATACAGCTTGGCCAGAGACTCAAAAAGCTTGAAGAGAAACTGGAAGATTTAGAGGGAAGGAGTAGGAGGAATAATCACCTTGTCATGGGAGTGCCTGAAAAAGAAGAAGGAAATGCCCCTATACTGTTCATACAAAAACTGTGCGAGAGGATTGCAGGACCATCCCAGAATGGCACCATTTATGTTATTGAACGGGCACGTTGGGCCCTCCGTTCCCCCACCACTGCCTGGCTCCCCACCTCGACCTCTCATCTTCAGGCTTTCAAATTTTTGAACAAGAAGCACCTACTTGTCAAAATTAAGGAGCTACCAGAAAGTCCTTTGGGAGGATGCAAAATTCTGATTACACAAGACCTCCCTCAGTCGGTCCGAGTGAAAAGACAGAAATGCATCCGATTGTTTTGAAGCTAATCCATGAGTAAACCATTCTGCATGCGATACTCAGCTGCTTCAAATCAAGTCCGGGATCAGTGGATCTCTTTTGAGTCACAGGAACAAGCTGCACAAGCTCTTAAAACCTTACTCCCAGGTTTGTTTAAGTGAAGAGATCTCAAATGGTGAGAGGTAACCTTCTTCTGCCAAAATCTGGTTATACTGAGGTTTTGATTGACCTTATTGAGCTCAGGGAGGTGACGGCTGCTAATTACTAGGCCCGATTTGACTTCTGTTTATTCCACTGTTTTGAAGGCCCACTGGACCGTAGTTGTTAAGATGGCCCAGGTTACAGGCGGAGCATACCCTAGTGCCTTAGGCCTTTCTCTGTGGGGATTTTGCAGGGAAGTCAGGCATGGCATCTGTCCCACTGCTTAGACTGTGCTTCTGCTTGCCTGCACTTGCCCCGAGATTATATTTCCTAAGCGAGCACACATGACAGAGACATTGACACTACCATAAGGTCGCAGGTCTTCAGAGGACCTCAAACTACGATGGAATACAAAGATCTCCCAGATTTTGGTCTAAGCTGATTTTCATACTAGGCCCTTTTTCAAAACTTTTAATTTTGGTCGACGAGGCCTATCATGTAACCAGCAGTCACCATGAGATTATTAAGAGAGACATACCCACATGAAACCCTCAGATCCTCTTCATTGTGGTTTTATGAGCTCCTTTGATAAAGACTGAGGGCTAATTTTTCCTTTTTTCCTGTTTTCTTTTTGGTTTTTTGTTATTAAGCAATATAACGGGACACCTTATGCTGGTTATTTTGCATTTGCCAGTGACTTTAACTGGTTAAATACGATACTCAGCTCTGTTCTTATTATGATTGCTTATATGTGTAAATACAACGCTATCTTTTTTGACATAAACAGGGTAGCTCCCAGTTGGTATTCAGCAATATAACAGGAGACCCTATGCTGGTTATTTATGCTTTTGCCCAGTGACTTTAACTGGGTTAATACACTACTCAGTTCTGTCTTTAGTAAGATTGCCTATATATGTGCAACGCTATCTTTTTTTGACATATACAGGCTCGCCCCCTGTTGATATTAATCAAAATAACATAAGCAACCTTATGTTGGTTATTTTTGCTTTTGTCAGTGACTTTAACTGGTTTAATATGATACTCAGTTCTGTTTTTATTATGATTGTTTATATGTTTGCAATGCTATCTGTGCAGCAGGGGATTAGGGGAGCAGGGAGGGTTTTTTGGGGGCTTCAAGTTTGTGCTAAGACATCACCTGCCTGTATAAGTAAAGTGGTGTGGTTGATTTGAACTAGGGTTTCAGAGTAGAAAAGTAACGTGTTAGAGAGGGGACTTTTTTTTTATAAATGGGGGAGGGTATTAGGGTGTACGTTTTACTTGAATAAGTTTCCTTTATATTTTTATATTATAGTTTGAGGGAACAGAGGGCCAAGTGTGCTAGCTGACTTCACCTTTGAGGGAAGTGTCATGCCGAACAGGGCATTGATTCCTGTTCATTATTCTAAATTTCATTATCTCCCTCTAATGATCCACTATGAGTGGCCCTATATCATTACAAGCTGGAATGTCCAAGGTGCCCAGGATAGATACAAGAGACAAGTTATTCTTGCATCTCCAGCACTTAAAGGCAGGAATAGTATGTCTTCAAGAGACGCACCTGCAATGAGAGGATGTGCCTTTATTGTGTCGGACCTGGGTGGGACAAGCATTCGGGTCAGGGATATCTACAAGTAGTGGGGGGGGTAGCTGTACTGATAGGTAAAAGAATTCCCTTTAAATTAGAAAAAGAAATATGGGATCCCAATGGCCAGTATATCATCCTTCAGGGCTTACTAGAATCCCAAAGAATCATTTTGGGAGCTATATATGGCCCGAACTGCAACTCCCCCACAGTTATTTACCCACCTTTTGGGACTAATCATCACCAATCCTCCCACATTGACTTTCCTAGGAGAGGATTGGCACATTGTTCCATCCCCACTCATAGATAGATCTGGTACCAAGAGGTAAGGCTTATCTCCCGCACAAAGGGCCTTATATAACCTTATGAGGGGCGCAGACTTAATAGATATTTGGAGAGTTCTGAACCCTGAGGATGGCCAATATACTTTCTTTTCCACCCCACATAAATCATTTTCTAGAACTGACTTCCTCCTACTGAGCTTGTTCACCCTTCTGGGCATATTAAGCTCCAAGATGCTTGCGAGGCTCATTTTGGACCATTCACCTGCATCTCTCACATACCTTCTGGGACCTGGAATTAAAAAAAAGACTCCCTTTGGCGGATGAACACACAACTGCTTCAAAAACCAGATTCCTTGCAACAGATCAAGGATTTTATGTCCTATTCCTGGAGATTAACTGGGGGTCAGTGAATAGAATAGATGTGGTTTGGGCAGCCCTGAAATGTGCCCATAGGGAGGAATGTCTGCGACTGGCTGCTACGAAATTCTGACAGTCGAAACAGCAGATGGAATCTCTGCTTCAGTCAATCAGTCAGCTAGAGCACACACTTAACTGTCAGTCCCCACAAGAAGACTGGGTTAAGTTGCACAGTTTGCAAGCCCAATATACTGACCCGATGTCTCAGAAAGCAGAACTTTCACTGAAACATGCAAAGCTTAACTACCTTGATGGGGGAAGGGCAGGGAAACTTTTGGCTATTCGGCTTAGGCAAGCCAAAGCCTCTCGATTTATCCCTGGTATTAAGCCAGATAAAGACAGTCCAGTGGTCATTGCCCCTAGAGAAATTGTGGCTGTTCTGGGACGTTATTATCAGAAGCTTTACTCTGAAGCTCAGGCCGACCATCCTACTGACGAAGATATCACTGAGTATCTTAATTTGGTTGACCTCCCAAATTGCCCCTCCCGGCTACTCCCAGGTGGTCTTATCAACACTAGAAGTCATGAATGTGGTAGAAAAACTCCCGCTTGACAAATCCCCGGGGCCTGATGGTTTACCTAACAATTTATATAAGGTATTTCTATTACAGCTAGCCCCATTATTAACAGAGGTATATAACTTCTGGTTTGAGAATGGACTCTCAGAGTCAAATTTCCTTAATGCACTAATTACCCTCATCCCTAAGCAAGGCAAGGACCCTCAATGCCCTGAAAGCTACCAACCTATTTCGTCGATTAACACCGATGTTAAAATACTGGCAAAAATTTTGGCTAATAGGCTAGGACCTCTCCTGAACAATCTGACTAGTAGAAAACAAATTGGATTTATGGCAGGAAGGTCATCGGGGGGCCACATGTGCAAACTATTGCATCTCCTCTTGGCAGCTAGGGACTCGCAACTGCCTTCAGTTCTCGACTCCCTAGACACCGAGAAAGTTTTTGATAGGGTCTCTTGGGACTTCTTTTTGCGGCCATGGCCCAATTTGGTCTCCCTGAAGGATTCTTTAAGTGGGTTAGGCTATTATATTCCCTCCCCTCATCCCAAATATGGTGCAGTGATATACTTTGTCTCCTTCCCGCTCTGTTGGGGTACCAGACAAGATTGCCCCCCTAACTCCCCTCCTCTTTAATATTTACTTGGAGCCCCTGATCAGGAAATTAATATCTTCCCTGAGGCTTCAAGGAATTCAAGTAGGAGATCAAGTTACACCCTCTCAGCATATGCTGATGTTTTACTGTTGCACCTAGAAGAGCTTCAGGTACATCCCATCTCTTAGAGGATATTGAAAATTTCTCCATGGTTTCCCACTATAAACTTAATCTCTCCAAAACCAAAGTCTCCTTGAGCAATAAATTACCAGGCTGAGTTGACACAGTTTGCTCTTTTCATGGAATCTAATTCTAGTCTATTTAGGAATTAAAGTTTCAGAGACATTCCCACAATGATCAAAGCTAATCTCTCAGACCTGTTAAGTATAATAAGTGCTGACCTTTATAGGTGGGGAACTCTTTCCCTCTCACTTTGGGGAAGGATAAGCACTGTTAAAATGAACGTGCAACCTTGCCTCCCATATCCTATGGGAATGCTTGGACTTTTCCTCTCTAAAAAGTGGTTCTCCATACTTCAGAGTATGCTTAACTCATTTATTTGGAAGAACAAGGGAGTCAGATGCTCCTACTTTAAGCTTCCTGCACTGAAGCTGCAGGGTGTTCTTGCTGCTCTCTCCTTTTTCACATATTACTGTGCCTACCATATCAGCTGGATTGCATACTGGACACAGGAGTCACAGACCAATGGCCTACAGACCTATGCTCCTCTATGGTTGGGAATTGAGAAGTTCCTGGCTGCTCAACACCATTGTACACTCTCGTCCTTAATATTTGCCACCCCAAGAGCAATTCCTAAACAGTTGAGAAACACCCCAATAGGGTGGTCAATCAGAGCCTTAAATCAGCTGCAAGTACATACTTCCTCTAAGTGGCACACATCGCTAGCCCAACCAATTCTGGGCCACCCCCTTTTCAAAATTGGGCACAAGCCCATCACTACTTCCTACTGGCCTCCTCTAATAGGGAAGAATGTGTCAGACTTTTATTCTAGTGGTAAAATAATTTCCTTTCCACTTTTCAGCTCATATTTGGTGTACCAGCTAGAACCATTTTTAAATATAAACAACTCAAGGAAGCTGTTGCTGCCCACATTGGGACAGGACTGACACCACTGCTACCCACTGATAGATTAACTATGATTCTGCAATTGGCCAGGCAACAACATGCGGTTTCCAAAGTTTATAAAGAGTTGCAATCACTTGATCATAATCTGCCCCAAGGGGTTTGTTATTACTGGTCCCAGGAATTATCCCTTGATAGTGAAGTATGCTTCTGGAAGAAACTATGGCAAAATACATATAAATTTGTCAAGCAGGACAGACTGCATTTAATCCAATTCAATATCATGAATAACTTATACTTCACTCCAGTGAAGCTTCACAAACTTGGTAGACTGCCCTCTCCTGACTGTTCACGCTGTGTGAGCTTCCCTGGAACCTTATATCACATGCTATGGACCTGCCCAATGGTGCAGGCCTTCTGGCAAGCAATCAGGCAAACTATAGACCCCATTTTGGGCATTGACCCCCTATTTACTCCAGAAGCCTGCTTATTAAATTACTTTCCCCATGGTACTCTTAGAATTAGGAAAGCACAAATGGGACTGAGTCTCTGCCACAGCTAAGTTGATAATTCTGAGGCACTGGAAGGGGCGTTCTTCCCTATCAGTCCTGGAATAGCACAACAAGATAGTACTTGCTCTTCAACTGGAGAAACATATCTCTTCAATGAGTAATAGGCTTGACACTTATCAGAACAGATGGGACCGTTGGATGCCCTGCTTACTATATGGAAGCCCTAAGTATTTCTTTAGAAGATCTTTCTTCATAGGTGTCATAATTTGATGGACCTGGATTCAGACTTGGCTAGGGATGGGATAGGGAGGGTAAATGGGGTGAAGGCAGAGGACTGAGTGGGGGTTCACTCCATTACCTGATTTCTTCAGTTTTCCTATTTTAATATAGCATTCACTGACCTACGCAGCCAGTATAGTGTTATGCTTGTGCAAATGTGTTAGTTTGGTTTTGGCCATTCGCACTCTCTATTCCAGAGGAATTACCACCCTGTAGGGGTACGACAGTAAGGAACTCTCGGAGAGGGTTCCACCCCTAGAGGTGCTACGGGATGGTTCCCATGGCCAAAGGTACCTTAGGAATCCCCCTAAGGTGCTGCCACTGGAGGAGGAGGGGAGGATGGTGGGTTAAAGAAAAAATGCTTCACAGTGAGGCTTAGAGGAACTGCTTATATAGCTCAGGAAGTGGGAGTGGCTGGCTGCTTGGCCACTGAACTCCAGGCATAGCCTTACATTTCACTGACCTATGTAGCCAGTATAGTGTTATGCTTGTACAACTGTGTTAGTTTGGTTTTGACTGTTCACACTCTCAATTCCAGAGGAATTACCACCCTGTAGGGCATGATGGCAAGGAACTGTCAGAGAGGGTTCTACCCCTAGAGGTGTCACAGGATGGTTCCTGTGGCTAAAGGTACCTTAGGAATCCCCCCCAAAAAAATATAGTATCATCCCCAAAAAGAAGGCAACACAAAGCATAATGCAAGCAGTAACATTAATATAGAAGCAGTAACTGTAACATAGTAGTAGAGAAGCATAGGCAGTTTGATAATGCAATGATATGCTCAGTTGTCATAGTAACAGCCAAGGTGTGTGTAGCATGATACTGATGGCTTGCTGTGAGAGAAGGGGATCAACTAAGGAGAGAGGGAATGGCAGGACATCCTCCACCTCCATCCAACAATGGAACCTACCTAAAGAAACTAGGGAAAACAACTATGCTAACTAAGTGTTATGACCTGAGGCAATGGAGGAGAGAAAAAAACTCCTACGAGGAAGAAATTTCTGGGGATCCAAGGCCTAGGTCACCTTCCCTCCAGGCTTGGGAAAATTTATTTAGTGACGGCTCTGCAGCTGCAATTTGGAAAACCCAATTAAAGGGAGGTGGAAAATATTCCAATTTGGAGGGAGGCTTTCACTCAAACCCTCTAGCAGGAATGTCGTGGAAGGTTGCGAGAAAACTCTGCAACAATACGTGCATCCAAGGTGCAGGAGGAAAGCAACAACTGCTGAGGCACTCACCTGGCCTACCCACCCTAAATCAAACCAGGTGAACCAAAGGCAGTGGTAGGGAGAATGCAGTGAAGGTGCCTTGCTAGGGAAACCACTGAAGTCAATGACCAACCGTTGCAGTGGAACACTAGAGACAAAGGAGATCGTCGTAACCACCCTTCACTGCTAGTCTTAAATTCTACACCAGGGCTGCTGTCGGGTAGCAGGCAGCTAGAAACAAGCCTGGGGTGAGGGACATTCCCAGCAATGGGCCAGGTGAGAAGGATCCCCCCTCCGTTGGACACACTCGATGATGCGGACTAAATGCAGAGCAAGACCATCGGCTGCAGGAACCCTGTGCCTGATCAGAATGGCTGGCATGCCCCAGAAATTGATTGAGAGCTGAAGCTGGTGAGCTGAATGAGCATGGCGTGCTGAGATTGTAATGAGCATGGAATGCTGAGATCTTGCAAGGTCGAATGCAGATCGAGTGCAGCAGAATCCCAGGCCGAAGCCGATTGGATGGCAGTATACGTGAAGTAATGGATTGCATAAGCAAGGAGTAACAGCTGCATAAGCAAGTGTAGACCTGCACATAGGTCAATAAGCAGTAATCGTGATAGGTGAACCAGCATATCAAACTTGTATAGCAATTAAACAACTGAATTGGGAGCAAGCCAGCCAGACAGTACAAAGCCAAATCAAGGTGACAGACTTTAAGGATTTTCTGCGATAAGACAGATTTTTAATATCAAACTATATTAACAGCCTCAGCAGGAACTAGTTGGCTGACCTCAGAGTTATAAGTGCAATAAAACAGGAGACAATGCTTGAAAGCAGGTGTAGTCAGGCAGTGCAGCGAAGCTGCAAGTAAAATGAGAGAAACACAGGCAGGGTCAAAGTAAACTGTGTCAGGTGAAGCAATTGAGTATGCAACATGAAGCAGCTATGGCTGAGCTGAAAAACACAGGTAACGAATGCAGTTGCATTGCAGTAGTTTGAGCGTGGTGAGCAGTGTTAAAACACAGGCACTGGGTACAATAGTAATTAAAGTAAACAGTCAGCAGCAGTGGCTGTAGTTGTAGGTAACTGTAAGCAGTAGCATGAGTGCTGCATAGCAGAATGCTAGGAGTTGCTGCGCAAGTAATTTGAGTTGTGAGTAAGTAAAAGCAAGCAGTATGAGCTCCTGCTAGGAGTTTAGAAAATAAAAGCCCCCCAAAAAGACTAAACCAAAACACAGCAAAACAGAAAACAGGGGAAGGCCCCCAAAAAGAAACAGAAAACAGAGGGAAGCACATAGCCGGAGGAAGATACAAACCAGAAGCAGGAAAACAAATACCGAAGTCGAGCAGAGACACACATAAAGAGCAGGTGGGGTAGGCCCCAGCCAGCTCAGAGGACAAACTAACAGAGCCTCCAGTTGCAAAGAAAAAATGCTTCACAGTGAGGCTTAGAGGAACTGCTTATATAGTTCAGGAAGTGGGAGTGGCTGGCTGCTTGGCCACTGAACTCCAGGCATAGCCTTACATTTGTTAACCCTTTTAGATTACTCTATATTGTATTACCGGGTGAACCTTCTGGTCGCCCAACTGTTCCACATGCCTCTGTGACCATTATGTTGAAATGAAACTTAAATAAAGTTTATTGAATTAAAACAAATTACTGAATATTAAAGTAAAAAGACATAAAAAATTAAAATAAACTACAGCAAATATTTACAAACTAAAAGTCAAACTACACAGTTGGAATATAAAAGTATACAAAGGAAATACAAACACAAAATCCACAATGCAAAAAAGAAAATAGAAATTCAACTTGCTGTCACAAATCCACTCCTGGGGGCCAGGTCCACTGAGTTCACAGTGACCACCCTTAAGTGTAATCTGTGATGGGAGGGCAGGAATACCCTCCAAGTGTCATTCTAGAGTGTTCGCCGAGTTCATGACTGAACACCCGCCATGACGTCCTAGGGCTTCCTTTCTATTCTGGGTAAGGGCCAAATACAGTTTCAAGTCTGTAGCAAGGTGTGAACTCTCCTCGGTTGCTGTACTGGGGGAAGACCCAGGCGTTATGAGTTCTTTGGGATTTTGCCCTCTTAAACCTAATTGTGTCTTCTCCCACAGGGTGTGCAGCACCTAGTGTCTCCTTTACAGATTCTCCCCAAGACCTGTGTATCCTCCTTAATGCACCCAGATCCCCCTTTTCAGGATCCTAGTCATGGAAGCACTTTAATAGTTACAGGCTGGTCTCAGAATTGACTAAACCTTTTTCTTCTACACACACAAAAATCACTTACAGGCAGTTTCAAAACCAAAATGCTTTTACTAAAATCTAAATGATTATCATAAAAACTTTACAAACAAAAGATTTTAAAAATCTGGTCACAGAATAACAAAACAAAGTTGGAAGTATACATCAAAACACACTGTAAAATGTAACTGTTTTAAGTTCTACCTTGTTTGTGGAAAATTCAGAAAGTCCACTACCAAAAGAAGTTGGTAAAAGTTTCAGTCCTTCTGTAGCATTTACTAGTTCTTAGTCTGTCTCTGTGTTGTGTCAGTCCTGCTTTTCTTGCAGTCAGGAACAAGCGTCTAAATGCAATGCAAAGCAAAAGCAAGATGATCTGAGCTTCTGTTTGGAGGGCCTTTTTATACCCTTCCAGTCTGTAAAAAACTTCTCTGGTTTACAGCTGGTGGCCTTATCTTTTAGGCCACCAAAGGTCTCTCTTGCTCTTTGTCAAACTTTGAAGTAATCATCATGATTAATATTTCAGGTGCCCTTCCCCACCCCAACTTCCTGGCACTTATAAAAAAATTTAAGTAGACTGTGGTAACCTTGCTGACACCTCCTGCTTAAAGCCATTTCTCCATTGATCTTAATTTTATGACAGGGGACAGAGTCACTCATCTCCTGAGTTTTATGACCCTCTTCCTTGATTAGTTAATCAGGGAAATCACCTTTGAAAATGGGCTCTTGGTTTCCTGACTCACCAGCCTGTTTTCAGGTCATAGAGGAATGTCAAATATTTTGCAAGATCTTCTCTCTTTCCTGTGATCATTCAGTAAAATTATGTACAGCAAATATTTACAAACTGAAAGTCAAACTACACAGTTAGAATATAAAAGTATACAAAGGAAATACAAACAAAATCCACCATGCAAAAACAGAAAATAGAAATTCAACTTGCTGTCAAGAACCCACTCCTGGGGGCCAGGTCCACTGAGTTCACAGTGCCTGTCCCTAAGTGCAGTCTGTGATTGGGGGGGCGGGAATACCCTCCAAGTGTCCTTCTAGAGTGCTCGCCGAGGATGACCACCTCTGGGTATCGGGTGGCGTAATCTACCACCGTCAGGATAAACTTTTTCCCAGAGGAGCTTGGGTTACTCAAAGGTCCCACAATATCTATTCATACCCTCTGGAATGACTCTTCCACAATGGCAAAGGGAATTAGGGCAGCTTTGGTTTTACTACCTGCCTTCCCTATTTGTTGGCACCAGTGACAAGACCTGCAATATTCCTTCACCTACTGGATGAAGTTGGGCCAATAGAAATTCTGGGTCAACCGCTGCATGGTGTGCTTGATGCCCAGATGTCTGGACATGGGGGGATATCGTGAGTGATCTTGAGCAACCACTCACGGTACTCCTGGGGAATGACAAGCTGCCTGCCTATCACCCCTCCCTCTGTCCTCACGTCCTGGGTATACAACAATCCATTGTCCCAAACACCCTATGTCTCATGTCACCTCCCTGTGTCCCATTCCCTCAGCCTCTCCAAACTAAGGTCAGTCCTCTGAGCAGCTCCAAAATATACACATTTTCCGAAAGCATGGTATATGTTCTTGAACTGGGGTCCATAGCTCTAGCATCAGGGCAGTCACTGCCATCCCTAACCTTCTGACCATTGGTTACCCCTCCCTTCTCAGATTAATCTTCTGTAGCTGTTTTGTGAATGGCTACTTGGGGAAGCCCTATCTCACTTTCACTACTTTCCATGTCAGGAGACACAAGCTGGGGGAACCAGACTCCTATTCTTTTCCATAGGGGCTTCTGTGGGATTCAGGGAATTATAAGGGGCCTTAGCTGTCTGACTGCAGGTAAACACACACACCGACACCTACTGTAGATTGTTCCCTATAATCACATCCAGGGCGAGGTTGTCTGCTGCTGCCATTTTTTGCACCCTTTCTCCTGTCTCACACCAGTCCAGGAGAATGCTAGCTAGTGGCAGTGGTTTCTCCTCTTCAGTGAAACCCCTCACCATTCCAAACTTATTAGGTATAAGCTGTTCAGGTCCAACCAAATCTCCTTTTACTAAGGTAAGATACATCCCCGTGTCCCTTAACTTATGGGTCTGCACCCCCCGTTTACAGTAACCGGGTATATGTGTTCCCTCATGTTTACAGGCATGCTTTCAGAGATACGCAGTGCACCCAACTCTGTTTGAACTTTGTCCACTCTATGCCTTTTTAGGGCACTGTCTAGCAAGATGCCCTGGCTGTTTAAAAAACCAATAGTCATCATTTCTTTTATCCAAGAAATCCCTTTTTGGTAACTTGGGGCTTCCCAGGGCAGTGATTGTTTTAGCTACCCTGAAGGCATGCTTTTCCTTTCTGCCTACCACCCCATTTCTTTTCAGAGCAGGCCTGCTCCAGGCATAGCGATCTGAGACCTCAGCAGCTTTCTGTGCTGTTTTGGATCTCGGTCCTCCAGCCAGGTTTTCAACTCTGCTGGATAAGCCAAAAGAACCACTCTAAAAGTACAGCCTCCTCAGTTTTCTCCACAGGGTTTGCTTCCACCCTTCCCCTCCAATCCTCCCACCAACGTTTCAAAAACTGATGTTACTTTTTGACAAGTTCCTCAAAGCTCATGTCAGGGCTTTTTTGGAGTTTATGGAATTTAACTCTATAGGCCTCAGGAATCAGTTCATACTTTTTAGCAAATCAGCTTTAAGTTTCTCATAATCTTGGCTATCATCATTGTCCATTTGGCCTAGTGCCTCATGCCCTTTACCAGTAAGTAGCAGGGATAGCTGGAAGCTCCAGGACTCCCTGGGTACTTTGGCCTGGATACAGACCTTTTCAAACAAATTCAAAAATACATCCATATCATCCCCCCTTTAAATTCAGCTATTAATTTGGGGCCCAATTCCAGAATGCAGTGCACCTGGTGCAAGGCGATTTACTCCAAACCCTATGGTGTAAATTGCACCTTGCGCCATGCGTTCCACAAGTCACGATTACAAGAGGTGACTTGAGCCATGCTGTATGTGGGTTGCACCAAAGGTGGGCTCTGCCACCCACTAAGGCCACAACCCACTGTTTCAGGGTGCAAGGGTGGGTTACAGCAGCAGCTGCCCCCTATTCTAGAAGGGCAGCTGCCATAACCCAAATACACCATTCCAGGACCCAGTATGGTATAGCAGGGTTAGACCAGCATGGAGGTGTTCTAAGGGGCATCCATCCTGGCACAGTGATGGATGCCCCCCCACAGCACTGCAGAAAGCACTTACACTTGTCCCACGTACTCCTCCAGCACAGTCATGCCCCCCACCCCCAAAGTTTGGGAACCTCCCAGGTCTGTATTTTTCCATGACCTCCCTTGCTCCTGTGCCACCAGGCCAGACCCCCAAAGACCCCCAGATGAGTGTGGCAGTGATATGAGCTGGGGGCTCCTGGGGGGAAGTTAACTGCTGGCAAAGACTTGTGGCACCCAGGTCCATTGCGCTGTTTCTGTGGTGCAACCCTGCAACTGCCGCAAGTCACAGGGCATAGATGCTGGGGACCCTGCCTGTCTTAGAATAGGGTGCAGGGCCCTCAGCATAGTGCTGCATGGTGCAACTCACATATGCCCATGAGTTGCACCATGTAACTTGGAATTGGGCCCCTGGAGTTTAACTTATACCCCAGCCCTGGAGTTTCAGGTTCACCCCTGCCACTTACCTCCTCTGGCACTGGTCATTGGAGTCTTAGCTTCTCCAGTTCAAACTCTCTCTGGTGCTACCTTTCTTTTTCTTCAGCCTCTCTCTGGCACTGCTTTTCTTTTTCTTGCATCTCCAGTTCAAACCTCTTCTGCTCGAACTCCCTCTGTTGCTGGGCTTCAAACTTTCTCTGCTCAATTCCAGCTACAATTTCCTTAACTCTAACTGCAGCTTGATCCCTTCAAGCTCCAGCTTTGTGGTGACCTTCCCCTGGTGCTGTGGCCCTGGGTTCCATCTGGCCTTGTCATCCTCCTCTCTGGGACTGGACACTGCAACGTCCCTTGGCACCCCCACGCTCAGTGTCTGGTCCCTTTCAGTCACGTGCTGGGACTCGAGGTTTGGGACAACCGCTTACTCATTGGCTGCCACGAGAACCCCCAGGAGGTTCTTTTTAGTTAGCCATTCATATTGGACACCTCTTTCCTGACACAACTGCCTTTGGTGGTCTGCAGTGTATTCACTGTAGTTGGAAGCCATCTTCTTCCTTCACTACTGCTACACTAACTTAAACCATAAAAAAACAGTTTAGGGAAAGTTACACTGTAACCAAATTTTTTTTTCCAAAATCTCTGCCCTGTTTGTGTGTGTATTGTTTTCAGGTTATCAGTCTGATACACTGGCCTTGGATTCAGCCTCTATGAATGTGCTACCAAGATCCCGTGGATACCACCACTGTGCAACAGATCTGTCATGAACCTACTCTTGGGGGCCAGGTCCACTGAGCTCATGGATCCCACCCCTAAGTGCAATCCGTGATGAGGAGGAAAGGAATACCCTCCAAATGTCCTTCTAGAGTGCTCGCTGAGTTCACAACTGAACACCCACCATGAGGTCCCAGGACTTCCTCTCTATTCTGGGTAAGGGCCAAATACAGTATCAAGTCTGTAACAAGGTGAGAACTCTCCTCAGTTGCTGTACTTGTGGGAAGACCCATCCATTATGAGCTCTTTGGGGTTTTGCCCTTGTAAACCTGATTGTGTCTTCTCCCTTGGGATTTACAGCACCTAGTGTCCCCCTTACAGATTCTCCCCAAGACCTGTGTATCCCCCTTAATGCACCCAGATCCCCTTTTTCAAGATCCTAGTCTTGGCAGTGAATGGTAGCACTTTAGCAATTGCAGGCTGGTCTCAGAATTGACTAAACCTTTTACTTCTACACACAAAATCATTTACAGGCAGTTTTAAAAACAAAATGATTTTACTAAAATCTAAATGATTATCATACAAATGTTACGAACAATAGATTTTAGAAAACTGGTCACAGAATAACAAAACAAAGTTGGAAGTATACCTCAAAATGCACTGTAAAATTTAACTGTCTAATTTCTACCTTGTTTGTGGAAAATTCAGAAAGTCCAGATCCAAAAGAAGTTGGCAAAAGTTTCAGTCCTTCTGATGCATTCACTAGTTCTTAGTCTGTCTCTGTGTTGTGGCAGTCTTGTGTCTCTTGTGGTCAGGAACAAGAGTCCAAATACAATGCAAAAGCAAGATGCTCTAAGCTTCTGTTTGGAGGGCCTTTTTATACCCTTCCAGTCTGTAAAAACCTTCTCTGGTTTATAACTGGTGGCCTTATCTTTTAGGCCCACAGAGGTCTCTCTTGCTCTTTCTCAAACTTCATCATGATTAATATTTCAGGTGCCCCCCCACCCCAACTTCCTGGCACTTATAAAAAAAATTTAATTAGACTGTGGTAACCTTGCTGACACCTCATACCATTTCTCATTTGATCTTAATTTTATGACGAGGACAGAGTCTCTCATTTCCTAAGTTTTATGACCCTCCTCTTTGATTAGTTAACCAGGGAAATTCCCTTTGAAAATGGACTCTTGGTTTCCTGGCTAATCAGCCGTTCTCAGGTCACAGAGGAATGTCCAATATTTTATAAGACCGTCTCTCTTTCTTGTGATCTTTCAGTAAAACGATGTACCATTTTTTCAAAAAAAAAAAAACACATGGGCATCTTTCTGTCCTGTTTGGAAATTAATGCATGTAACTCTTTTCAAACATAAATTGAAATTACAGTAAAAAATATAACAAACATATATCTTGGAATATTACACAGCAGTGGACAAACTTGCCACACCTGTCAGCGATGCAAACAAAAATAACTGTAAGCAATTTTATAGTTATATAAATGGTTTGAAAACATCAGATCACAAATTGAGCAACATTAATGGGGAAACTATAAAACACCCAGCTAAAACAGGAAACAGTTTCAATTAATATTTTTGTTCCATATTCAAAAACATTTCTGTACCACTATATACCACACTTACTACTAATACAATTAGCATAAGCAGAGGAGAAATACAAAATAACATACAAAATCTGAAAAATCAGAGTGCCACAGAACCTAACAAAATTTCAACCAAAACACTGAAGAAAACAGGAGATTCAATAATACTGAAATTAAAAACACTGATCAATAAATTCAGGTATGGTACCCAAAGATTGGCAGACAACAAATGTAGTCCCCATACAGAAACAAATTCTAGCCAGAGGCAATATGGCTGCAAAGCCATCTTAGTGATGGTAGTGAAAAAATAGGAAAGAAATACAGTATCATAAGAAACATTTACTATGCGTGTTTTTTTGAGCAGCAGAAGCATTTGGACATTAATCAAAAGCTTACACCCATGAGACTCTAGTTCCTCCATCCAGACTGCATCCTCTCTTCACAAACTAGTGGTATTATAAAGTGATGAGATTTTCATCATGTGATTGATTTGCACATTCCAACCTCTTTTTTTTCCTTTTTTATACATGTACAGGAGGGAGGGTCATCCTCCCCCCACCCCCCAGTGCAGCAATCCAGATTGGCTCAGGACCTGAGGACACCTCAGGATGGAAACATACTAGGAGCACCATGGGGCCTGCTTCTGCTTTCAATTTTCCATTTTCTGTCCCCATCCCTGCACTGGGGCATGCAAGCCGTATGTGTATACATGGAGGCATGCACACACCCATGGAATCCCACAGTTCCCTCATTTCCATGCCATCCTCAGACCCATATTACCACCACACCTCCACCTGGTGGCAGTCAATCAGCAGGAGAGGCAGTACTCCCTCCTTGAGAAAGGAGATCAGTCCAGTAGGTGCTCAGTCCTTTCCCTTGATGGCCAGCCCCAAGCACCCCAGGCTCATTCCTCAACCAGAGTCGCTGGCATAAGAGGTAAGGCACCCAGTGCCTCAGACCTGTATACCGCTTGGCCTGCTATTAATGTTATTTCATTGCTGAACTGTAATCTAATTACATCAACAATTATGAGCACATAAGCGACTGCAATGGACTAGCTAGGTTGGGCAGTGAATATAATTAATCATGTTTTACTGTTTCTTTTTACATGTTCTCTCTGTTCCCTACCACTACAGTTTGTAAGTCTGTGTGTTAATATGAGCTGTATTATTCATTACCTCATAGTGGGAGGTCATGGAGGTCGGACTGGTATGCTCAGGTGTTTAAAAAAACTTCTCACTTGATAGAATTATCATCCTGAAATTTAAATAACCACACTTTAACTAAACAATTCACATCTGTACCAATATTAACTATCAAAGGAGATATTTGCAGAAATAACACTAGAAAGAACTATATCACACATTTCCATTCTGTGCCATGCATCTACACTTGCCCCATGACAGAATGTTCTATAATTCTTCAAAAAATATTTTCTAAATCCATTTCAGTGAACTTCACTAAGTGGCAGGATGACCGCACTGTCAATCATAAACTAGTAAGAGTGCAAAAGTTCTTTAAGAACTGCACTAACAGGGTCCACAGAACCACAGAACCCAATAAAAAAGGGTCTGGGGGATAAGGTAACAGGGACATGGTGTCAAATTATTAATATATTGGGTACTGCGGTTTTGTAAAAATAGTTTAAAAGAGAAGGTACTAATAAGTGTAGACAGTGATCCTGTTACTGCAGTTCTTGAAGGAAAACCTTTGTGCTCTTTATTCATTAGTGGTTGCCAGTGCTGTCACCTTGCCCCGTAGTGTTCACTGACATGGATTTAGAAAAATTTTTTTAAACAATTATAGAACATTTTGTCATTGGGCAAGTGTAAATGCATGGCATGGAATGGAAATGTGTGATATACTGTAGTTGTTTCTTACGCTACTTTTGTAAATATCTCATTTTGTGGTTAATATCAATACAGATAGAAACTGTATAGTATAATTGTAGTTACTTAAATTGCAGGATGGTAATTCTATCAAGTGAAAATGTTTTTTTCTAAAACACATGAGCATTTCTGTCTCCCTCTGACCTCCATGACTCCCAGTGTGAGGAGATTGTAAAACTGTGAATTATGCAACTCAAATTAACACACAGCACTACAAGCTGTATTGGAAGAGATCAGAGAGAGTGATGAATTTAAAAAGAAAAAGTAAAACATGATTAGTTATATTCACTGCCCAACTTATCTAGTCCATTGCAATTACAAATGTCACATCAATACCGCGCATACAACTCAGCGCATCAATTAGTGTGTGTACATTTCAGCACATGTAAACATAGTGCATGGATCATTTTGATGTGGATCAAACATAGTGCATAATGCACAGTATGGACCCACCACTGTCATGTCAAGAAAAGATCTGTGGAGCACACAATTCAAGTTAATCCACTGACCTTAGATACACCCCTTTATCCTCCCTCCTTGCTGGCATAGAAGCAGTATTCCTAAATGAACACCCACAGGAGCAAGCATCATAGCTGTTTGGGTTACACCCAGACTGACAAGTTACAATGGTCATTTACAATAAAAAAATACATGCAAGCTCAGGGGTTCCAACACAACAAATGACTTGCACTAATCTGTAGCTTACCCACTATGCCAAGGGCTTCCTTTTTCACTACCTCCAGTACGCCAAAGATTCTGCCAGTAGGACCCCTATTTCTACTCGACACTGGTGCACCCTCACTTCTGAGTATCTGGCCAGCTCAGGTAGGTCACAGCTCATATTTCATGGGGAGTGAAGGTTTTGCACCTTTGGGACTCTTGCTCTGCCCATGTTCTGTTATTTATTTATTCACAATTCAGATTTACAACCTTTGAGTCAAAGACTCATTTACAAAGGCACCTTGTCACAGGGAGGGTAGACAACATTTTGGTGGAGTACAACAATGAAGAACATTACAGGTGAGATACAAAAAAGAGCATACAATGCAAAGTAAACAGACATTCAAAGCAATTCCAGTGAAGCACACAGATTTCCAATTGAGGTGTACAGGCCTCAATTAAGCTAATCTAATTAAACTAATATACATATAATACTATGGGAACCCTAGAGATACTGGGTACAAGTTCCTTGGGGGGTGAGGAGGGGTAGTTGCTGGGGAGGGTGGGGGACCGGGGAGACATTGTCTGTAGATTGGGTCAGGCAGAGCTTTAGGTATGGCCCCGTCATGGGCATTTGCAGCTCTGAGAGTCAGTGAAGTGTTTACAGAGGGTGATTTTGGGGATGTTTGTGATCTGAGCGGGAAGGGAATTATACCAGGAGGGGGCTCTGGAGTGGAAAGATCTTTGGGTGAGGGAGGTCCTGGCTCTCGCACCAGGAAGGAGTCTTTGGTTGCAATTCGGGGGGTGACTGAGTGAGTGGCCTGTTTTAGGGATGAGGTAACCCCCGACAGGGACAGCCCAAGTAGTGTTTTTTTGGCCAGTATACAGGTGTGGTATCGCAGGTGCTCGTCAAAGGTGAGTAGGTTAGAAGTGGAGTAAAGCTGGCATGTGTGCGTTCTGCTGGGGGCACCTGTCAGGAGCCTGCAAGCCTTGTTGATTGAGGTCTGGACTTTTGAGAGGGCAGTGGGGTCAGCAGCTGCATAGATTGGGAGCCCATAATAAACCAAAGACAGGATGGAGGAGGTGATAGCCAGTTGGAGGGCATACTCAGGGAGGCAGTCTTTGTGGTGGTAGAGGAAACCAATCTGGGCGTTCATGGCAGAGGACAGGGAGTTAAGATAGGAGTGGAAGGAGAGAGCCGAGTCGAAGGTGATGCCAGGTATTTGTATTCTGATACCTGTTCAAGGTGGTGTAGGGTGCGGGGGGGATGAGGAGGGGACATTTCTGGAGTTACTTTGGCGATGGGCAAAAATCATTGATTTTGTTTTCTTGGGGTTCAGAACCAGATGATGGTTGAGAAACCATTTTTCAGCTTTGCTGAAGGAGAGTTGCAGGGAGCTCTGGAGGGTGAGTGGGTCAGGGTGGGAGGTGACAAGGACTGCATCGTCAGTGTATAGGAGCATTCTGCCCGAGCAGGAGCTGGTAAGGAAGTTTAGAAAGAGACTGAATAATGTGGGGCTCAGGATGGAGCCCTGAGGGACACCAGAGCATACAGGTGGGGCAGTTGACAGGGTACCGTTGATTTTGACCTTTTGGGATCTGGCATGGAGGTAGCTGGAGAACATGGCCAGGGGGCCAGATAAAAACCAAGTTGACAGAGGGAGTCAAGCAATAGAGGGTGACACACAGTGTCAAAGGCCTTAGATAGGTCAATGAACACTGCCCCGGTGATATCCCCAGTGTCAAGTGCAGAGTGAATTTGTTGGGAGAACTCCAGTAGGGCTAAAGTGGTGCTGTGTCCAGGACAGAAGTCATGCTGTTTAGGGCATAGTATGTTATACTTGGATAGGTAATCCATGAATTGGATGGATACTGTCTTTTCCAGGGTTTTAGAGAGTTGGGGGAGGATGGAGATTGGTCTGTAGTTGTTTGGTAATGTGTGGTCTCCATTTTTATGTATTGGGGTAATTTCAGCTGATTTCCATGCACTCGGGAATTGGCCGAGGCATAGAGACCGGTTAAAAAGTTCAGTGAGAGGGGCTAGCATGACATCAAGAGTTAGGCGGAGAATTCTGGAATCAAGGGGTTCACAACTGGGGTTGTTGCTGAAGAGAGCTTTTAGTAGGAGAGGTTTGGCATCATGGGGGGATATGGTGCAAAGGAGAAATGGGGAAGATTCATTGCAGGAGGTTGGGGGCATGGATAGGGTCAAAGAAGTGGACAGGAAGGACTGCACTTAGGTCAAAAAAGGTCGCATTGAGGCAGTCGGCAACAAGTGGGGGGTCAGTGGTAATAGTGCCGTTAACAAGCATCTATGGGGGAGAGTGAGATTTCCTATTAAGTTCTTTGATATTATCTCAGAAAGCTCATGCAGAGCCCCAGGATGAGGTCAGGGTGGCTTGGTAGTATCTGGCCTTGGCTTGCCTTATGGCCCAGATGCATTGGTTGCGAGCGGCATTATAGGTTTGTCTGTCTACTGTCCTGCCTGACTCGACCGAGATCCACCATAGGTTGTCTTACTGCTTCAGTTGCTGGATTGGGGGGGAGAAATCCATGCGGCATTGTGTCTTTTGGTGAGAGTGCTGGTGACAGGTGCAAAAATGTCACAGGCCTTGCAGAAAGCACTGGTGAGGTAGGCTAGCGCAGTGTCTATATCAGTTGCAAGGGAGATCGGGGACCAGTCCAGCTGGGCTAGGTACTGCTTTAGCTTATTAAGGCTCCCGGGGTGGAAGCAGTGGTGGTAGGTGACTTTGCATGTGGGTTTTAGCGTGGGGGAGGACCAGAAGCAGAGGATAGAGGACTGGTCACTAAGGGAGTTGGCTAGGACACTGACAGATTTGATTTTGTGGGGGCAATTGGTGAGTATTATGTCAAGGAGGTAGCTGGTTCCACTGGCCTGATTTAATCTGGTAGGACGGGTGACTAGTTGAGTTAAGTCAAGGGCAGTGAAGGAGTCCTTTATGTGTGCTGCAGTGGAGCAAAGCCAGTTGACATTTGAGGTCACCTGGGATGAGCTGTTCAGCCTTGTGGAGCAGGGTGGAGAGATAGTCAGTGAGGGAGTGGATAGCTGGACCTTGGACCCGTGGTGGTATGTATGTATGTGGTTGTAAGATAGAGAGGGCCCCTGTCTAGGTCAGGGGAGATTTTTAAGGTGATGGCTTGGGCACCATGATCAAGCTTGGGAGCAGGGAGTGCAAGGCCCAGGAGGGAGTCATGCAAGTAGACTGTACATCCGCCACCACATTTACCCACATGATCCTCTCTGAAAAGGGTGAAACCGGGGAGGGAGACAGCTGAGTTGGGGGTTAATGTGGAGAGCCAGGTCTCCACTATGGCAAGGATGTCAGGCCTGTGTTGGGTGACCCAGCACTGGAGTGCAGCAGTTTTATTTGGGAGACTGCAGATATTCATACAGGCAATGCGGAGGCCATGCCCAGTGGTGGGCGAGGGGGGGTAGAATGTCTAGGACCAGGATTTGGGTGGACGTTCCCAGAGAGCAGAAGAAGTAAGGTAACGAGTCCGAGTAGTGGGCTATGGCAATTGTGGTAAATGTGTCTGGGAAGATGCGAGGATCTGGGGGCAAAGGTGCAGGAGATGGGTAGGGAGCTAAGGGCAGGTATGGCTAGGATGGGGTGAGCCCACCCTGCTCCAGGGATGGGAGGGTGGGAGTGGGTGTTGGAGGGGGTGCAGAGGGGCGATAAGGTGCTCGAGTGTGTGAGGTGAGTGAGTGGAGGGAAAGGGGGAAGTGGGATAAAGGGTGGGGGTAGAAGTGATAACAGGCAGTGGTTGCTGTACCCATCCCTGGTGAGAGTCCCATTTTTTTGTGAGGGTGCAAGTGTTGAGTCTGACAATAGGTAACTTGCTAGTGCAGCATAGCACAAATGGTATACAGGAGGGAATATGAGGTGCAATGGGTGGATTGGTGTGTGGAGACTGCCAATCAGGCAGATGTATGTTTTCAACACTGTTGGGGAGATGCATCCGAGGGATAGTGGGGGGGGGGTTAGCACAGGGAAGAGCAGAGCGAGTATAGGGATCACTATCTGGGACATGCTGGAGTAAGAGATGGGAGTAAGACCAGAAGAAGGTCCATGAGGGATAAGGGGTTGCAGGTTGAATCCCCCTAGTGGCCACCACATATAATCTGCAGATGGAGAAGTGGGCTGATTGGTTATACACAGCCATGCTCCTATTGGTTCTTATCGGTTCTTATCTACCCTATATAAATCCGTGTCAACCAAGGGTGGTGGTGGGGGCAGTGGGGAGCCGACGCACAGCGTCGGCGGGGCCTCACACTGATTAAAACTGTGCCACAGTCCTTCGATACCTTTGCTCTGCCCACATTCTGTACCTGCTCTTGCTTGGTTCGGGGAGTGCGCTCTGTACTTCAGGCCTCGCGACCGCCGGACCACCTATGGAATCCTATCTGAATTTCAGAGCTGGCTGTGGAGAGGAAGCAGATGAGTGTTATTTATACTCAGCAAATGGGGAGGAGACTTAATTTCATGCAGACACAGAACAGCTCAATCGGGACATGCACCACCGAAATCTGTAGTTAATTAAACATGCTGCAGTAATTAGGTTAAACCAGGCTGCAGTAAATACACCTAAACTTGGAATGGCTGTAGTAAATGTAAGCTTGAATACTTCCTGACTACCTCCACTGCTATACAGTAATGTTATCTTTTTTTTTACTTTTTTTTTCCTTCAAATTAAGGCAAGATTGAACACTTCTTGACTATTTAAGGCACAGTGTAGGAGCATACAAGGCAGTGGAGATTCTACTGAAATACAACTATCTCCACTGCTATACAGTAATGTTACTTTTTATTCCCTCAAATTAAAGCAAGCTTGAACACTTTCTGACTACTTTAAGGCACAGTGTAGGTGCATACAGGCAGTGGAGATTCTACTGAAAAAAAACTATTAAATAAAACTATCTCCACTGCTATGCCGGGATAAAGTTTTAAAGAGAAAAAGGCGCCAAAGCACAAGCACACTGATTAGAACTGCACCACAGTCCTGTGATTCTTTGTTCTGCCCGCGTTCCGTACCTGCTCTGCTTGGTTCGGGGAGGTGTCTGTACTCAGGCCCTTGCGACCGCTGGACCACCGAGGGATCCGATCTGAATTTCAGAGCTGGCTGCTCTGCTTGGTTTGGGGTGAGGGGCATCTGTACTCAGGCCCTCGCGACTGCCGGACCACCGAGGGATCAATCTGAATTTCGGAGCTGGCTGCTCTGCTTGGTTCAGGGGTGTCTGTACTCAGGCCCTCGCAACCACCGGACCACCGAGGGATCCGATCTGAATTTCAGAGCTGACTGCTCTGCTTGGTTTGGGGGGGGCGTCTGTACTCATGCCCTCGCGACTGCTGGACCACCGAGGGATCTGATCTGAATTGCGGAGCTGGCTGGCTGTTAGCATAACACTCATTGGAAATATTGCCAGCAAATCAGAGTGCTGTTATTTATTGACTGTTATGCACAAAAGCTGGAATTTTCCATTTCTTGTGTCATGGTGATCCTCGTTAAGTGTTCTGCCTGAGGCAGAGGAATATAAAAACATTCTCTGTGCTACGCATGCTCATTTATATCATACAGAAAATATACGTCCTGCCACAGTCTTTCTAAATAACAGTGCTTCTCCAATACCTGCTTGAAGAATTGTTATGATGACAGATCAGTTGCAGGAGCATGATTCAGTGTGGTAGTGACTGACAGGTGGCACAAATCAAACAGTAGAAGAAGAATTTGTATTCATGGGAAGACAGTTCTCAAACAGATCCTGCCATGCTGTTATACGCTGTTCTACTCTGTGAGCAGTTTGCTAAGCACGCTATTGATATGTACTCTTGATTGTTGCTGCAATTAAATTACAGTTAGGTAAAGAAATAAGATTAGTGACATGAGTTGAGAATCTAATCCATGAATATATATATAGACTTGGGTTCTGATACAAGGGCAGAACATATATTAAAAAGGGAAAAAGAGGTTGGAATGTGTACTGCAATCACATGACAAAAATCTAATTTCTTTAGAATACCACCAGCCCTCATGTAATGTTGCAAATAAAGACATTGAAAAGGACTATGTTTATCATAAAAATCATAATGTTAGATATTCCATAATGTAGCACTGCCATAATGTGTGATTCCCCTCTGTTGTTTAATGGTTCATTGTAATCTTTTGTCTTGCAGGAGTGAATGCAGAAACTGTGGCCTAATGAAAACAGCACAGGAAAATAGATGCTGTCTCTGCTACACTGTGGTGACCATTTGGTTGAAGATTTTCCACACCTGGAGTGCATAACCGATCACCCTGGATTTCAGTCTAACAGCCTGGATAAATACATCCTGAGATCATCACTGTATGCATGCATACACTATAAAGGTCCAGTAGGAGATGATACTCCCCAAGTAGAGTAGGTTCAGAATAAAACGGTGCAATGTATGTTGCTGTTTTACACCACTGGTCACTTTTCATTGCAGGCATTATAGATGCATAAGGTGCCAATATTCAAAAATGTGTCCGGTGTCTAAAGATTTGAGCACCGCATTGCAATGGCATGGGTTCCCTAAGATGCACTACTCTGTTTAATAGTGCAATGGCACTATTCAACTGAATTTAAGGACATGTTGGAACAGCGGTAAGCCATATTGTGCAGACCACACATGGCTCCCAAACTACGTCACCAGAATGTCTTGCACCAAAGCTCAATTTTCAATATGCAAATGGACCTATGCACACAAGCCCATTGGGCATGCAAGTGACTAAGTTGCCATTTGCATGCCCAGTATGTGCTCATCTGCATGTGTGGTTGAGCAATTGAGCACAGTTCTGTACCACAAAATTGCCCATTCAAGGACACAGCGCAATCCCTGGTGTTAGTGGTCCCAGCACACCCCATCCCTTGCCAGATCAATGCACACAATGTCCCTGGTGTCCAGTGCTCCCTCCCACCACCAGCGTCCATGCCCCATGTACATAGCTAAGTTCTCTGGCATCAACTGGCACCTCCCAACTGCAGATCCCATGTGTGATTTTTGAATTGAAACCCATTTAACTGCTGCTCAGCAGTCCATCCACCCCAATACCATAACTGATGCGTGAATTATGTTTTCCTTGTGTGCAGCAGTGCCTTCTCCTGCCTGATCCCATGCCCATTAATGAAACTGTCTGTCCCTGTTGTCCACTCATCCATTCTCCTGAGTATCCCTGTCCCCAATAAACCACTGTGATGGTACACTTGCTGCTATTGTGTTCTGCCACTAACAGTTGACAAGGCATGCCTACTGAAGTGAAGTTCCCCCCAACCAGTATGCAACTGGAACCAGTCGCATTGCAGCCATCTCCACATCCGTCTCACACAATAATTCCTGTACCCACTTTAGCAGCTCCTACCAGTTTCCTGGTGGCAGGAGTAGTGACATACAATGGAGTATTCAGATACCACTCAACAGAAATCCCTCCCCACGTACTCATGTACTGCAGGTCCCTGGCATCTACTGGCAACCACACATACCCCACCTCTGAGGCATCAAACATTTGACCCCTCTGGTCCCACCCATTCCTGTCCACCCCAGCATCATAGCTGAGGTGATTGGATGTGGAGCTACACAGCACTCATCACACCGTGCATTGGCCACCCACTGCATGGCATAACGTGAGAGAGTGCACTGCTTATTTATAAGTCATAGTGTTCCTGTCACAATGCCTATAAATAAGCATTGTGCTTATTGGTTCTGCAACATGGTGGTGCATGGATGTTTGTGTCACTCACCCTCCACTGACCATGTAACCTGTGTTTGTGGGATGGAGATGGGTGGTGGTAGAGGTGTTGAAGGTTTGGTGTTGAGGGAGATCAGCAAATGCCAAAGACCTGGACCTAGAACAGCAGTACAAGGGCATGGATATCTTCTGACTGATAATGGACTACTTCATTGTGTGGCACTGCAGCATTCATCAGTCTGGACTTATACTGTATGTCCACTGCAAAGGATGGAGCTCAGACAAATAGCATCTCAGTTATCTATGACACAGTGACGACACTGAAAACTGTTGTTTTTCTCGTTCAGCATAGCTACTATATCCGTACTGTCCTTTAGATATCAGATGAAGAACTACAGTAACTTTGTTAATTTTTTTTTTTGTGTTCCCTACAGGCGTTTTATGCATATGGCTTACAGAAGATTAACCCACTGGATTTGGAGGAAGTTGGGATGGAGGAACAGAAAAATACTTCCAGCTTGTGTGGTTCATAAAATTTGAGAAAAGTTCCCATCTGCTCATTATACTGGATACCAGGATGCTGAGTAGTTTGTGATGACAGACAGCCTTATGCACAACATTTTCTATCTGCAAACATGAACTGTTACGTTGACCCTGGCCCCCATTCACTGTTAACCTTTCCCTCAAACTTCCTAACGGCCCATGGGTTCCCTTTATGTGTATCCCATCTTCTTCACTGAGACTTGCTTGTATACACATCAGGATTGAACTATCACCAGTATGTTACCCTGTCAAGTAACTTAGATGGTATTCAAGCAATGAGAGAAAGTCAATGTAAGAAATCATTCCATTTGTAGTCAGAATAAAGAAATGTGTCAGTTGTATTTCCCCTGTTTTTGAGCATTGACTGATGACATGAATATGCTAAGTTATCTGTTGCAGTTGTATTAGCGGGGCCTTGTGCTTAGTGCATTACTAAAAACAATCCAATTTTGTCAACACATGGGTGCAGAAAAATAAAATTCATTGTTTTTACTATGCTCTCTTTACTTACATTGTCTAGGAACAGTACCATATGATTGCCAACAGAAGAGAAGGGGAAGTAGTTTAACCTAGGAGAGGCACACTAAGCCAAAGCTTGTTTCCAGGTGCAACCTGGGAGCACAAGGAAGTTAAGTGACTTGCTCAGTGTCACTCAGTATGCAAGGGGGGGAAGCTGTGGGATTCAAACCCAAGTCTCCAGGTTTGCTGGTCAGAGCCTTAAACCACTGCACTATACTGCCTCCCAGACACATGTGCTGACTATTACTTGTGATGTATGACAAATGGTATATGTCATGTCTACTGACAGAAATGGACTAACAGTGACATAACCATAGTACGCTACCATTATTTTTCAGTTGTCTGGCCTTTTCATATTGGTATGGTAGTTTCACTCTGGTACCTCCCCTATTGATTGCTCAGTTTGGCGCTTCATCCAAATTTCCATATGTGACCTCTGCACTATAATCTAACCCCTGCATCACCCTTTAATTTAATGATGGTTGCTATGTTCAAATATGTACAGCATTATTCATCCTGATTCCACACCCATATACAATCACTCAGTGTCCTCCAGATGCACTGTTGGAGCAATGAACTTACACACTGGATGTGTTCATCAGAGGTTCACATCAGTCCTCTCCTGCCAAGTTCAATACAGAACCATGGTTGTGATATCCAGTTCTGAGGTGGTGGAAGTATGCTATGCGCTTTGACCATGAATATTGCATTGTTGGATGGTGTTGCCACATTGAGGTGTGGTAAGTAACAGCGTGGGCAATTTTGTCCTTAGGCCAAGATCACATCAACAGACCCAGTGTCAGGATCAGTCATGGTATGCTGGCTGTATTCCTGTCACATATCCCCTGGGGGCCCGCCTGTCATGCATGAAGTCCTGCATCAAGCTTGGGATGAGATTCACATGCCGAACCATGCTACACCCAGTGCAGTGCCATGTACCAGCCATGCACACCTTACTGTATGCTGGCATACTGCTGCTTACAAAATTGCAGACATCTGGTGTGTATTGAGTTTTGTCTGTGTATGGCTTTTGTCACACAACTTTCCAGTATAGTACCAAGACTTTAGAAATGTCATGCTTCCTTTCATACCAAGCATTTGAAAGACCACAACAGTTATGTCAGGTTCAAAGTTTACTGTTTTAACTAATGAGACTATATTGTTTCCTTACATATCACAAAAAGAATAACAGTAGTTAACATCAGCCATCACTAATAAACTGTACTGTGGTATATGGACAGGTACACAGTGTGCATCCAGCAGTCCCATATGTTCAATGTATCTCTATCACAGCATCTTCACTGAGACAATTATGTTTATATTTATATGTGTGCAGTCAAATTCTTATGAAAATTAACTTTTTGCTGTTGCCTCACTACAACATCTATGTCGCATAGTTCAGTTTCTAGCTTTATGAATTTTTTTTTACCACAACACAGATCAACAGTGAAACAGTATATCAGAGGCTAATGGTAAATAGTTGGTGTGATGATAGCTGTCTGCTTGTTATTATTTGTATTATAGTTTTGCTATAAATATATGTGTTGGATTTCTGCTTAGGAAAACAGGTCAAGCAGCAAAGCCTCATAGGGCCTGGGATTATAAAAATGTGGAAAGGAGAGTCTGAACTGTCAGTGACCCAGTAGAAACGTTAATTAAGGGCTTCCTTTTGACATTTACTTGTTAGAAACCTTTGTTAGCAGCTATAGACCAGGTTGTAACAGGTTGTAAAACGACAACTGCTTTGAACCTAGGAAACTGGCCATAACAGACTGCATTGTATGACCTATCAGGAGGAAAGCAAATTCTGACAGATACCTGTAAAAAGCCTCATACAAATTGAAGTATCTTTCAGAATATTCTTCTGAAGATCAAAAGGGTAATTTTGACCAGTCATAATTCATGCTGTGGCTCATTAATTAAAAAGTGTGTATATATATATATATATATATATATATATATATATATATATATATATATTTTAGTTGGAATGTTTAGCAATGTGCATTGGCATATGACTAATTCAATATGCAGGAATGAAAGTGACCTCACAGCCAGCATCACCACAGAGCTGTGACCTAACAAGCCAGGTGGGACCTTTTTCCCCTCATGATACTGTCAAGCTGCAGAGGGAACAATGCATACTTGTGTTTGGACTTTCAAGAGACACTTGTGTGCTGGACTCTTAAGAAGCACTTCTACCAAAATTAGGTAAATTCAGCACTACTATTTATCAACTGCAACTGGGGTACAATTAGTTATTCAGTACTAGGCAGTTTGTGTACAATTGTCCATTTATTTTTTTATGACTGTACCATTAATGTTATATTTTCTGTGCTTTGTATTTTATTTACTGTTTTTAAGTCTAGTAAACTTGGTTTTCCTTGAAATCCTGCCTGAGCCTTTTTCTCATTTTGAGTGTGAATGCTGGGACAGTGTTGATAATTCTGACAAAACTGTTAAGTGTTTATTGTGTGTTACCATATGCACCAAGGTAAGGAAATACCTAGGTCTCAGTTGAGTTAGAAGAGGGATTGTGAACCAGGTTGTGTGCCCGCTGGGTTAAGTATTGCACTGCTTTACCCAAAGAGGGTGTGATATTTGTACCTGTTACCTGGTGTGCTAGCTAAAAAGGGTTTATATTTGACCACAGGACTCGAGATTGGTAGTGGCTTGGACCCAAAACAGACAGGAGGGTTACCCTGTTTGTCTCCTGTTCACATATTGCACTTTGAGGTTGGGCACTGTGGGAGCAGTGGGCCTGACCCCTGGAGTGCATTTGTGACAGTCAGTACTGATGGTTTTTCCAGGTCTTTCACACACTCCCCTTCTTCCCTTTTAAGCCTTACAATCCCACCCCTGGTTTTCCTCTTTTCACTGATGTACTTATAAAACGTCTTGTCTCCTTTTTTACCTCCTGTGATATTTTTTCCTCCATTTGCATCTTTGCACTCCTGACTGTTTTCCCTACCTCCCTCTGTATATCCAGGTACACAACCCTGTCATCCTCCTTTTGTGTTTCCTTGTACTTCATAGAAGCCATCTTTTTTGCCCTTACCTTCCTGGCCACTTTCTTTGAGAATCACAGTGGTTTTCTCTTTCTATTGCCCTTGTTTACTTGTCAAATGCAAAGGTTTGTTGCCTCCACTATGGCTTCTTTCAGATGGGCTCTCTGCTCCTCAGCCCCCCACATTTGTCCCTCACTGCCAGTGCATTCTTGATATATATCCCCATTTTAGTAAAGTCTGCCCTTCTGAAATCCAGGACCCTCACCTTTTTGTGACTTGATTCTGCTACTGTACTCATATTGAACCACACTGTGTGATGGTGATTGGACCCCAGGTGTCCATCCACTGACACTTCAACAATTCTGTCACCATTGGTGAGTACCAGGTACAAAACTGCACCCTCCTGGGTGGGCTGTACCACTAGCTGCCTGAGGACTGCCCCTAGCACGGCATACAGGATGTCATTTCTCCTGGCTGAGGCAGCCTCTGGGATGCTCCAATGTACATCTGGCAGACTGAAATCACCTACCAACAGCATCTTCCCCTTAGCTGCCATTGTGTGGATGAATTATACAACAACACTGTCCACCTCTGTGCTGGAGGTCTGCATATCCCCCAAATCAAATAGTTGTGCCATTTCCTGTCTCAGGGTGACCCACAGTACCCCGGCCCCCCCACATTCCTTGTATCTCAGTCACTCTAATTCCTTCCCTGATGTAAAGAGCCACTCCTCCCTCCTTCCTATTTATACTCCCTGCCTCTCCCAGAGTATAACTTGTTATTACTACATCCCAGTCATGTTTTCCAGCATACCACATCTCAGTAATAGCTACAATGTCCAGGTCAGCTTCTGTCATAAAGGCTTCCAGGTCTGAGATTGTATTTTCTAGACTGCAGTCATTGGTATGCATGGCCTTCAGTGTTTTACCATTTCTCCTATTATCATCCCCCATTTTACCACCTCCATTTGTCCTTCCTGTTTTAACCCCCTTCCTCCTGTCCTCCGCTGTTCCATCCATTATGGGTTTAGTTACATCTGGCACTATCATAACATTATGGTCATCCATGTTAACTGCACTATCCTGTTGGGGTGGGCAGTTGTATTTTCCCTGCTTCCTACTACCACCACCACCCATGTATCACTTACAGTGCATTTCATTGACTATAAATCTGTATCTGTCAGCCATGGTGCACTTCCACATTTGGCATTAAATTATCAGTACCAGTGATGATGTTCTACTGGTCACCACCATGTTTCAGAAGTGCCACCGCTGATGGGATTGTATTTTCATGTCACATGTGTATGAGTACACTGACAGTGCATAGTGGATACTGATAGTAAGTAACTGTTCACACTGTATGCAAGATAATAAATAATGCACAAGAAAGCACACATTCCACATGAACCAACATTGTACATTTATGGGTGACTGTCACAAACTGGTACTTTCTTTTATTTTAGTCTTTTGTAGCTGGGTAAGGCCTACTAGGCACAAGTGTCTGCTTTTAGAGGTGATCTGGGAGCTCTGGGCGGTTAAGTGACTTGCTCAGAGTCATACAGTATGCAAATGGAGGTTGTAAGAATCAAACCCAGGTCTGGTCTTCTGGATGTACCAAGCTCGTTCACAGCTCATTACTCTAACCTCTAGGCTATACTGCCAGCCCTAACTTACAACAAGTGGTGGTGATTTAGCCAAATTGATGTTTTCATCCCTTTACTAGCATATGCATATGTGTCACCAAGAAAAAAGAAAGGCACATTTGGCAGCAGCTCTTATCATAAAGAACAATCAATTCCTAAACTTCACAATGATCATTTAGTACAGCATAATGCATATAATAAAATCTAGATATACTCATTAGGAAAGCTAATTAATATGCCATAATGTACAGCACAGCAAAGGATGGAAAAATCTTATGAGTCAGCTTTTTAGGTTGTACTCTTAGGACCAATGTCTCTCGAAAGGAAAAAAATAGCCAGCAACAAAGATGCAAGGAAAAAAGGTCTGTGACATACTGTCACACCATCTCTTCCCACTGAGTGACAACTAAGAGGGGAAAAGCATTGTGCTGATATGAACACTAAAAGCAATAAAGTAGACCACACTGCGACACTTGAGGATAGCCATAAATAACATATAAAACTATGGGACATTAGCTGAGGAGCACTCCATTGCATACACAGGGAATTATAATTATGTAGGATCACTGTGATGAAACAGCTACATTGGTTGACAGCCTACTTCTATTTGTATGTATTTCAGGTTTTCAGGCTTACTGATCTGTATAGCAAAATGGGTACACTTTGCCATGTCCATGAGGCTACAATTTATTATTTCATTTGTACAAGTAAAGGCTATCACTGCAGACACACAACCCCTACTGTCAATAGGCGAAATGGGAAGACAGGAAGGAAATGGATTCATCTTACAGTAAAATGAATGGAATGCATTAGATTTCAAAGAACTTAGACTTAGCAGTAACATACGTATTTGGTTTCAGTCTAAGTGTAATAATCTTCACAGCACTGACTGCTACCATACACATAACACTACTATTCTAACAGGCTGGAAAGTGCTTCCTAGTCTGGAATTACATCAGCACTCCCACGTGCTGGCTCAGAGGTACAAGAACAGCATGACTGCTTGGGGCTATTAAACAGCAGGCAAATCAAGATTAATTACAAAGAAATTACTAACTTGGTTTAGTAAAGATTTTCAGAAATAACTCACAGCAACACAAGGAATGGTACTGGAGTGTTTATTACAGAAATAAATAGGGGTAGCAAATATGTTGCACATGAACTTTAAACACAGTGGTGTGTGTGTGTGTGTGTGTGTGTGTGTGTGTGTGTGTGTGTAATTTAAAACCTAGGAGGAAACATCACTGCCTACAACAGAACTGGGATGTTATGTAAAGGAATTTTGGACTAATGACTGATCTGTGATTCTGGCATAGTAGGAGAGGTGTTGCAACTGCAAAGGAAACACACTTTGTTTTTCTTGTTTTTTGGAAAGGGACTTTGTTGTCTGGCATAGTTATCAGGTGTAGGAGACTGTGCTGCAACTCCAACATGTTCTTTGGTGGGAAAGAATGTTCTGAAGTAATGCTGAGTCCCTTTTAGAAGCAAAATGTCTGCAGGGCTCCTCCCACTGTAGCCATAAAAAGAAGACAAACACAGCATTCAGAACTATCAACCAATCAGTTTTGCCTCAGTTACTGGTAATAATTTGGAATCAATAATTAAAGATCTAATCACAAAGGTTCCACCAAGCTGCAGCAACAGAAACCATAACAAAATCCAACACAGAGACAGCGGCACATTGACATCCAATACAATGACATGTTCGAACACCAAAAACCGCTACAGTGACATACATCACAGAAACATGCTGTAATGCTCCACCCCCCACCTCTTGAACTAAAGATGATCAACTCCACATTGCACAGACAGTGGAGAAAAGGGTGGTTCCCCTGGCTGCACAACCATCCGACAACCACACCCAATCCAGCACATGGACAATCACACCCACTGCACATTCTGCCACCCCCAATGGTTTCCCAGCCATGCCCAATCCAGTACACTTACAACCCCACCAACTGCACATCCCACCCACCTCCTGATTGTTTCACAGCCATGCCTGATCCAGTACACTGACAATCCCACCCACTGCACAACCTACCCACCCCCTGATGCACCTCCTTGTTGACAGAACACTCCTGTTGACATCAACTTCCTGTTGCTGCACTTGCCGTCATTGTGCAACTGTCACTGTAATGCAGTCGATGTACTGAATTCACTGTTATGACAGTATACCAGTCACAAACTACATATTAATAAACAATCATATCAATAAAGAACAGCATGGCTTCACAAAGGGACAGTCATACACCACTAACTTGGTTTGTTTTTCTGAAAAAGTAACACAGTCCTTAGACAATAACACCCCAGTTGATCTAATTTTCCTAGATCTCTGTAAGGCATTTGACACCATACCACACTGGGCAGTAATTGAAAAGATAGTTAATATATCACTCTATCCATGCATTACTAACTGGGTATATAATTGGCTGAAAGGTGGAACCCAACAAGTAGCAATCGATGGGCATCTATTGCAAGTGGGTATGGTCACCAAAGGCATTTTGCAAAGCTCAGTTCTTGGCCCTATCATTTTACAGCTCTTCTTAGGGGACATGAAGAATATGGTTGTCAACTAGAACAATAAATATGCTGATGATATGAAGTTAGGGGGCTGTGTGGCGCCCATGAGCAGATATAAAGCATCCCACTCTGCAACCGCAGTTGCACGCCAAAATTGGCGCAGCTGCAGAGCGGCCGATCCTCAGCTGCAGCAGTTGTGGAGGGTGCTACGGTGGGTCCCACTGCTTATAGCAGCCTCCTACAGCTGCGGTGCTGTCCCTGGCAACAGCACGCAGAAGCTGCCATATTCCATGGAGCTGGTCGTACCCGGCTCCACCTTGTGAATACCCACAGCTGCGGGGCACCTGTGGCTTCTGGTAGGGAACACACTAGCGCTGAGGTTTTCCGCAACTGCAGGACCTTTCCCTAAAATTTTGAATCCTGCCCAATGTCACTAGCTACTGGAAGGGTGCCAGGAGACTTGGGGCAGGATTCACAAAGCAAATTGGGATTAAGTCCCACTCCGCAACCCCAGTTGCACGCCGAAATCGGCACAGATGCGGAGCAGCCGATCCTCAGCTGCAGCAGTTGCGGAGGGTGCTACGGCAGGTCCCACTGCCCGTAGCAGCCTCCTGCAGCTGTGGTGCTCTCCCTGGCAACAGCACCCGCAAGCTGCCGTATTCCATGGAGCCAGTCGTACTCCAGCTCCAGCTTTGTGAATACCCGCAGCTGCGGCCAACCTGCGGCTTCACAAGTGGAAACCCACTAGCCCTGAGGTTTTGCAGCTGCGGGACCTTCCGCCACATTTGTGAATCCTGCCCACACTGTTTATGCACAATATTATAAATCATTCATTCTTATTTTGTGTGCTTAACATGGATTTTAAAGACTCCTATATATTTATTTAGTTATTTATTTATGTGAAATGTTTCACCAGGAAAGACATACTGAACTACATAACTAGTTTCCAGAAGCATCCTGGGGCAAAGGGAGATGGGGTACAATATAGAATATAGAATATAGATGCAAAATAAAGATACAAAGAGTTAAGCATGTACATGAACTGAAAACATTTTAGCTATCCAAGTATATAGTGGGGTAAGCAAACAGCACTTGAAAACAGATGTAGTCTATATACAAATATTCATATACATACACACAGTAATGTTAATTGTTCATATACAGTATACACCCATTTAAATAATATTCATATACAAAATATAAGCACACCTATAGAATGATTGGGAAAATTACAATTTGGGGTAGTTAGTGAGGACTTAGAAGTGATTAGAGTAGGAATGGACCTTCACCCTCTGAGATGCACACCTCACAAAGGGATTGGGCAGGAAAGGGTGATCAAGGAGGGATATAGTAGAGGCAGGATAGTAGGCAAATGATTAGGGATGGGGAGGGATAGAGTAGGGGACATAATAGTAAGTGAGAACTTTGTGGGAATAGAGGAAGGGACAGAGTAGGGGACAGAATAGTAAGTGACAACATTGTAGGAACAGGGGGAGGGCTATATGGCTATGAGACTATACGGCTCTAAGATGACAGCCATTACAATTAAATAACTCAAATTTCTATACAAACACTAGAAAGTATTTCTTTAGCCAAAGAATCATAAATGTCTGTAATTATCTGCCCACAGAAAAGTTGTACGTAACTTGAAAACAGAATTAAAATCCAAATTGGACTAGTATACACTACATAGATACATAGATACATAGACAGTGTCGGCAGATAAGGGCCTATGGCCCACCCAGTCTGCCCATTTGAGCTTGTAAGTTCAGTTTGTTTTCCTAGAAGTCTGTTGCCCCTTACCCCTGACCTCCAGAATTCCTTTATGTCTATCCTATGCATTCTTAAATCCCGTGATTGTTTCAGCCCCCACCACTTCCTCTGGGAGGGTGTTCCACTTGTCCACCACCCATTCTGTGAAGAAATTCTTTCTCATGTTTCCTCTGAATCGTCCTCCCTCCAACTTCATCCCATGCCTCTAGTCCTGGAACATCTTTTCACTTAAAAATAGTGTTTTCCTGCACCCTGTTCCTCCCTGTAAGATACTTGTATGTCTCTATCGTATCCTCTCCCTCCTCTCCTCCAGGAGTACATGTTCAGTTCCTTCAACCTGTCTTCATAGGACTTGTGATGCAATCCATGCACCATCTTTGTTGCCCTCCTCTGAACCTTCTCTACCCTGTCTATGTCCTTACGTAGTATGGTCTCCAGAACTGTACACTGTACTCCAGGTGGGGCCTCACTAGTGTCTTGTATAGCGGAATTATGACCTCCCTTTTTCCTGCTGGTGATGCCCTGCCTATACATCCCAGCATCTTATTTGCTTTACCTGCTGCCTTGTCACACTGTTTCCTACCTTGGGGTCATCAGAGATGACAACCCCAAGATCCCTTTCCTGCTTGGTGCATGCTACATCCTCCACCCCCAACTGATACATTGGCCGGGGTTTTTGTGCCCCATATGCATTATCTTGCACTTCTTTGCATTGAATTTCAACTGCCAAACCCTGACCATTCTTCAAGTTTCTGCAGGTCCTCTCATTCTGTCTACACCCTCTGGTGTGTCTACTCTGTTACAGAGCTTTGTGTCATCAGCAAACAGTGAAATTCTGCCTTCTAGGTCCTGTGCAATGTCACTGATGAAGATGTTGAATAGGACCGGTCCCAGCACTGATCCCTGTGGTACCCCACTGGTCACTCTTCCCTCTGTGGAGTGACAGCCATTTACCACCACCCTCTGTGTCCTGACACCCAACTAGTTACCTACCCACCACACTACTGTTCTGCCCACACCCATATTCCCCAGTTTTTGTAATAGTCTTCTATGTGGCACAGTGTCAAAGGCCTTGCTGAAGTCCAGATAGGCCATGTCCACTGCCCTCCTCTGATCCACCTCCCTAGTCACCCAGTCAAAAAATTCAACGAGGTTGGTCTGACATGACCTCCCCCTGGTGAAACCATGCTGTCTTGGGTCCTGTAGTCCATTGACAACCAGATGTTCCACCAATCTCTCCTTCAGTAGTGCTTCCATGATCTTCCCCACTACCTAGGTGAGGCTGACTGGTCTGTAGTTCCCTGCTTCCTCTTTTCCCACTTTTGTATAAGGGACTACATCTGCTGTCCTCCAGTCTTTGGGTACCTCCCTGTTTCCAGTGATCAGCTAAACAGGATAGCCAGAGGTTCAGCCACCACCTCTTAGTTCTTTAAGGACCCTGGGGTGCACCCCATCTGGCCCCATTGCTTTATCAACTCATTACTTCCAGTTCCTTCAGGACCCTTTCTCATGTAAAGGGACTTGTGTCCATTTCTGCACCATTCTCATCCTTTGTACTCCTTCAGACCCATTACCCTCCTCCTCTTTAGTAAAGACTGAGGCAGAAATACCTGTTCAATATGTCAGCTTTACTGTTGTCATCCTCCACGCAGCCCCATCCTCCCCTTCAGTCTCACTATCCTCCTTTGTCTTTCTTTTTCACTTATGTATCTGTAAAAGGTTTTGTCCTCTACCCACTGATTTTGCAATGTGTTCTTCTGTCTGAGCTTTGGCTTCCCTTACTGACCTCCCTGCCTCCGTTTGCTTCTCCTGGTACTTCTCCCTATCCCTTCTGCCTGTGTCTTTTGTATTGCCTAAATGCAATCTTTTGGCTTTCACTTTCTTTGCTACCTCTTTGGAAAACCATAATGGTCTCCTCTTCCTTTTCCTCTTGCTAACCTCTTAATGCATAATTCTGTTGTTCTTGTAATCCCCATTTTAAATACTGCCCACTGTTCCTCAACCCCTGATTCCTGTCCCATTCCCCTTAATGCCTCTTTCAAGTATCTCCCCATTTTCCCAAAGTCTGCCCCCCTAAAATCCAGGATACGTGTTTTTGTGTGGTTTGGTTCTGCTCTTTCTGTGATTTCAAACCACAATGACTGGTGGTCACTGTTTCCCAGGTGCTCCCCCACTGTCCCCCATCACACTGTCCCTGTTTGTGAGCACAAGGTCCAGTATTGCCTTCTGCCGAGTTGGTTCCATGACCAGTTGTTGAGGAAGGCACCTGAAGGAGTCCAGGATAAATCTGCTCTAGTTGATGCTGCTGCTGGGATGCTCCAGTCCACGTCTGGTATATTGAAGTCTCCAACCAGTACTACCTCACCCTTGTCTGCCATCCTTTGGATGGCTAGCATCAACTCCTATCTGTTTCTTCCTCCTGGGCTGGTGGTCTATAGACCACACCTGTGCGGATGGCTGTCCCATTTTCCTTTCCAGCTTAACCCACAGTATCTCCCCCATTTTGTTCCTCCTGGATCTCTGTGGCCCTTATGTCATTTTTACACACAGTGCCACTCCTCCTCCCTTCCTGCCTGCTCTGTCTCTTCTGAATATGTTGTAGCCAGGTATGGCCATCTCCCAGTCATGGTTATCATTACACCAGGTTTCAGTGATGGCCACAATGTCCAGGTCTGACTGTACCATGACAGCCTCCAGATCTTCCATCTTGTTGCTAAGGCTCCTGGCATTTGCACATGGCTTTCCATGATTTGACCTCCATAGACTGTTTCACTGTTCTACTCCAGCCCCTTCCTTGTTGTCATTTATCCCTGGTTCTCTTGCTGTCTGCCCTTCAGCTGAATTTTGCCCCTTTTCTGCTTATCCACCTCTTGGGCACTAATCTCCATCTTCTGCACACTGCTTTGCAGAGATAGCCACTCCTCTGGTTCACTTGTTCCACTGCTAGCTGTGGGGGGTGAGCAAGTAGGTACCCTCCTTGCTGGCCTGCCACCCCCCTTTGCTAGTTTAAATGCTTGTCAATGTACCATTCAAACTTATCATTGAGTGCTTGGATTCCCCTCCAGGATGGATGCAGACCATCAGGCTTGAACAAACCTCCATCCCTCCAGGTGGGTCCCCAGTCACCAATGAATCCAAACCCTTCCTCACAGCACCAGTTCTTCAACCATGAGTTAAAGTTCCTGATACATGCACTACTATGCTCTCCCTTGCCTCTCACAGGTAGTACTTCTGAGAAAGTGACAGAAGTAGCCTTGCTTGAGACCCCTCCCAGTTTCCTAAACTCTTCCTGAACTTCCTTGGCTCCCATTTGCCAGGTCATTAGTACCTAGGTGGATAATGACATCCAGCTCACCCTCCCGTCGTGCCTTCCCAGTGAGCCCCAGGATCTTCCTTCCATCTCTCCATGCCGTGGCACCTGGTAGGCACCTCACCTCCCTGTCCTCCTCCTCCTCCTGTGTTCCTAGCTGGATCCCTCTTATGATGGAGTCCCCCACCAGGATTCGCTTCCTCCTCCTCCTCTGGGGTCCACTGCTTTCCCCGCTGAGGTCACCTCCTTGGCTAACCTCCACATCCTTTCCTTCCACTTCTTTGGGTACCTCTATTTGGTTGTCCTCATTTGCCAGTGTGGCATATGAGTTCTTGAGTGGAATAGGATCTGGATGTGCCTCTGCCTGACTGCTCTAACCCTCCCTGAGTCCACTGTCATCCAAGTGCTCCTCATTCTCAGCATCCTTTGAGGCAGTTGCATTGGACTGGGTGGTCTCTGGATAGGGGTGATGGTACTCCTGACCCAGTTTACTTCTGCTCTGAGTCTGGCTACCTCATCCCGCAGTCCAGAGATGCATGCAGATAGGGTAGCACCTAGTGTCCAGAAGGTCTGCCTGAATATGGCTTCCCACAGCCACTGCATTGCACCACTCCCCACATTATACTGCAATTCCATTACTTGTCTGCTACTGAAGCTCTCCTAGTTCCCTTTTTATTAATTTACTGTACTAAAAGTCCTGCCACTGATCCTCAGATAATTTTTTTTTAAAGAAAAAGAAACCAATAAATAAATAAATGAGTCAAAACACTTGTCGTGCTGAGGGTGGGCTTCTTCCTCCTTATGCCCCTCCTACTTCACACCCCTTACTATACCCTGTGTTTAGCTTCTGTCAATCAGATTTAACAGGGCATATAATTAAGAGTTGGGGGAAGGGAGGGAGGGGGGAAAATTTTCAGCAATTAAAGACAGCACAGAATTACACCACCATTATGCTTTAAATTCTCAACAGCCCAAAAACAATTATAAGTAAAGACAACAAAGAAAGTATAGTGTCACTAAAAGCCCACAATCTAAGTTTAAAAGAAAAATAACAATTACCAGTTACTCTAAAGCACTGAATTGAATATGTTTCCTTCCTTCCCCTTCTGGCTTCTTCTGAGAAAATAAAAATCTGCTTGCTGCTTTAACTCTGACTAAGTAGCACCTCCAGTTATCATGTAGCTGAGGTCAGAGGCCAGACAATTAACACCCTTCACCCAACTACAGGGCAGTCAGACAAGCCAAGAGAAAATTTGCAGCAATTAAAGACAGCACAGAATTACACCACCACTATGTTTTAAATTCTCAACAGCCTAAAAACAATTATAAGTAAAGACAACAAAGAAAGTATAGTGTCACTAAAAGCCCACAATCTAAGTTTAAAAGAAAAATAGCAATTACCAATTACTCTAAAGCACTGAATTGAATATGTTTCCTTCCTTCCCCTTCTGGCTTCTACATGGAGGATAGCTAGAATACTACAGATAATGGATAGGAGAAGCTTATGAGCATTTGCCTCATTTGTTCCTTTACTACCTTAGTGAACCTTAGTAATTTTCTTGTCTGTTAGCTCCAACGTTGTCAATGGAGAGTTAACTCAATTATACCCCAGCAGCCATTCTGTATCAAGGTTAAGCAATGGAAAACTTAGACTTCAAAGAGTGCTCCAGGTGGTAATGAGTTAATACATACACATAATGAGCTACCCCACTGGGGTAGTGGTGGAGCCAAAAGTTGTCAATCAGCATACAACCCTGGGGGCATGGGGATCCCAAAAGCAGCCATTACTCAGTCACTTTCATCCACATAGTACCTACACACACCTATGTAATTACTAATCTCTATGTCTCCAAGGTAAATCAACTCTCTCCATAACCAAGAAATTGTCTGACATGAAATTGATTCATTGCATGATAAAACTGAAAAATAGAATAAAGTATGAGTGGTGTGTTTATGAGGATTTACACACACACCTGAGGGGTTGGATGCTACACAGCCTGACAGCCCGAGCTCAAGGGGTTTGTAAAGCATCAAACCCTGATGTGTATAAACTTTGAGTTTACACACACCACTCCATATTTTATTTTATATACTAACATACTAAAATGCCAGCAGAATAGGCCTAATGGTCTCTCAAGTCTGCTTGATTTTCAGCACCCGCTCTGAGGGCAGATTTTGGTGTGTCCCTTCCCCCTTGGGTTATACTGTCCCCAGTCCAAGATGCTCCACCTGTATTGGGCCTGGTCAGATTTACCCTCCCCCTGTACCTGTCCCATCCCCTCTTAAACCTGTCCACAGTCTTCACCTCTACCAGCTCCCTGGGCAGTGCATTTCATGGCTCCACCACCCTTTCAGTGAAATAACATCTCCTTCTCTCCCCTCTGACCTGCCCCCTTCCAGCTTACACCCATGACCTCTTGTTGCCCCACCCTCCTTCCTTTGGAGCACCCTGATTGGGCCTCCTTTAGTGATTCTTTTCATGTACTTAAAGACCTCTATCACGTCCCCCCTGTCCCTCCTCTCCTCTAGGGTGTACATGTCAAGCTCCTTGAGCCTCTCCTCATAGGTCCTCTCCCCTAGGCCCCAGATCATTTTGGTGGCCCTCTCTAGGAGTGTAATGTCCCTGTTTAAATGTGGTCTCCAAAACTGCACACAATACTCAAGGTGTGGCCTAACCAAGCAGTTGTACAGTGGAAGGATCACTTCCACCTTTCTGACGGTAATCCCCCTGATGATGCATCCCAGCATCCTATTTGCCCTTGCCGCTGCCCTCCTACAGGTCTCTGAGTTGTTCATTTTGACATCTACCACTATCCCCAGGTACCTCTCACCCTCTCTGACTTGTATCATGTGTCCTCCCAGGGTATACCCCTGGCCTGAATTTCTGACTCCCAGGTGCAGAACCTTGCACTTCTCCACAGTGAAGTTTTGGTTTCCATTTTCCCGACCACCTTTCCTTAGCATCCAGGTCCTTCTGCAAGGCTACCCTCCCCTCCTCCATATCCACCACTGCACCCAGCTTTGAGTCATCTGCAAAGAGACTCATCTCACTCCTGATCCCGCTCCTAGTGTCTGAGATATAAGCGTTGAACAGGAGTGGCCCCAGCACTGACCCGTGGGGGAACCCCACTAGTAACCCACCTTGGAGATGAGGCTAATCCTCCAACCACCACCTTCTGAGTACACAAACAGAGCCAATTTCCTATCCATTCTTAACAATTGTCTCCCTACCCCCATTTCCTTCAGCTTAGCCAGCAGGCCATTGTGGGGTACTGAATCAAATGCCTTGCTAAAGTCCAGAAAGAGGACGTCCACTTGCCTACCCTGGTCCAGGGTCCTCATCACCCAGTCATAGAACTCAACAAGATTTGTCTGACACGATATTCCTGTGACAAAGCCATGCTGCCTATTGTCCAAGTACCCAGTTTGCTCCAGTAAACCCTCCCTAGCCTTTCCTTGACAATACCTTCCATCACCTTGCCGACCACCGATGTCAGGCTAATGAGCCTGTAATTTCCTGCCTCCTCTCTTGATCCCCCCTTGTGGATCGGCATGACATGGGCCACCCTCCAGTCTTGAGGCACTCAGTCCTCAGAGAGATGTTGAAAAGCCCCACTAGAGGGACTGCCAGGACATCCACCAGTTATCTCAGCATCCTGGGATGTATCTCATCTGGCCCAGGTGCTTTCTCTATCCGAAGGAACCTGAGGGCTTCCCTTACACTAGCTACTGGGATCTCAGCCTCCACATCTGCCCCCTTTTCACCCTGCACTGCTGGGACCCCACCTGTCTGTGGTGGCCACTCCCTTTCCCCAGACCCATCAGGGCTCCTGGTCTCTACCGGTCCCATTCTGCTCCCCTCACAAGACAAAGTTCCTCCAACCCCCTGGTAAAAACTGAGGCAAAGTACTCATTTAGAACTTCTGCCTGTTCCTCCGCCTCCTGTGCCAAACCATTCACTATCCTTATTTTGCTGATCTGCTCCCTTACTTTCCTTTTTTCCCCTATGTATCTAAATAACCCCTTGTCCCCCCTCCGGATTCCACTGACCAAGGACTGCTTCTTTTTTGCCTTAGCTGCTCTCACCACCCTGGTGACTCTCTTGGCTGTCAACTCATATTCTTCCTGATCCCTTTCACTCCTTGATAACTTGAAGTGCCAATAGGCCGGCTTCTTTTCCCTCACCACCTCCTGTACCTCCCGGGGCCACCAGCAGGGTTTTCTGTCCTTACCAAACTTATGCCTTTCCCTTGTGCAGGATCTGTTAACCTCCTGTATTCCCCTGCTAATGATTCCCCACCTGCTGTCAGCATCCATATCCAGTCTTATCCTGTCCAGATGATCTTTAAGGATCCTTCCCATCTCCCTGAAGTCTGCACCTCTAAAGTCAGTTACTACCATCCTTGTTCACTTTCCTCCCCCCAGGTCCAGGAAGAACCAGAATGTGGAGTGATCACTCCCAGCCAATGGATCCCTCACCCCTAGGCCTCTTATCTGATCACTGTCCTCCAGGACCACATCTAGTGTCCAGGCCTCCCTAGTTGGCTCACCCACCATTTGTGTAAGAAACACATCCTGGAAGACATCCAGCAGCCTCTACTCTCTGATCACTGGTGATGTCATAATCCCCAGTCTGTTCCTGGCATGTTGAGGTTCCCCATTACCACTACCCTTCCCTTTACCAATCTACAGTGTCCCCCGAGATTTGCCACCAAACTTTCTTCCAGGACCTCTGCCAGTGCTGGTGGTCTGTATACCACTCTGACCTTTACTCTCTTATCCCCCTGGGTCAACAAGGTGACCCAAATACCCTCCATGTTCCCCTCTGCCTCCTCTACCCCTCCAATATCATTGCTTGTATTCCCTTTTTTCACCTCAGCAATTATATAAAATAAAATTAAGTTGTTGTGCTGCCGTGGTCCAGTCTAGTCACAGTGCATGGTCCTAGGTCGCATTCATCTTTTCTTTATTTAAATGATTTTTGTTGGCATCTGAAAAGTAAACTTGTGGTAAATGTTTCAAAAGAAACTTTCCACCAAGTCCCAGTGGTGGTTCAGTATTTCCTTGCTGTTTTGGGAGAAGGCAAGCAGAGAGCCACAGAACTCGATCAGTCTGGAACAGAGGAAGTGCATGGGCATCTGTGCAGAGTGAGAGAAACTGTGCACGTGTTTGCCATAATAAACACTCCTTTATTACGACAAATTATGCCATGGTTTCCATGTGGGAAAAAAGGGAGACCATTAATTATAAAGGAATAACATACCTCATTTGAAGAGCTGTCTGAGATAGCCTCACTGAATGACTCTTCCATCATATTTTTTTGAGTGTCAGACCACTTATCATCTGACCTTTCTGACTCCATGCTAACAACACTTCCAACATAAAGAGGTTCAGGTATACAGAAAACCCAACATTGAACATAACAGTAGAGAATAAGTAAAGCACCAACCTTGAATGGTGGCACACCAAACATACTCAAAAATCATAACCCTTTAACCTGTCGACTTGGAAAGTCAAATAAAATATAGAGATGCCCATGGCTAGCAGACAGTTCCTTAGATCCAGCTATAATCACAGACCATTTATTTTGCTGAAATACAAATTCCTTAGGTATATCAGACAATATTCTCCAGTAGGAGCCAGAGGCTCCCAAAAGAGGCCCTAATGTTGGAGCTTACAGAAAAATAAGTTAAATAAGTTACAAAAATAAAATAAGTTACAGTAAGTACGAAAGAATTTCTCCTTTCTGTATTGCTCCACATTGTCAATGGGGAGTTAATACATATGGGTTCTAATAAGCATTACCCATTCCAAAACTGGGTGGGAGAGAATATTATCCCATATATAACCCATACAGGTTAAGTGTAAGACTCATCTGCTAACCACCCCCTGTAAAACTTTGCACCTGAAGGCAGCATCAACAGAGCTCTGGACATCCAACCTATACTGCTTAGTGAATGTGTGAACAGAGGACCATGATGACACTTTGCACAGTTCCAGTACAGAGGTCTTTCCTGTCTCCACCCAAGACATAGCAAGAGCGCTGGTAGAGTAAACTCTGATTAGAGCAGTCGCTTTCTTCTGCTCAGCTTCATAGACCTTAGCAATGCAGACCCTCACTCATCTGGCTAAGGTAGCCATAAAGGCCTTCTGACCTTCTTTTTTTTTTGCTGCTCTTTTTCTTTAACACCAGCTGGGACAGGAAGATGACAGGCAAACTTCCTGATTTAGATGGAAGGCTGTGGGAACCCTAGGTACAATGGAAGGCACTGTCCTGAACACTACCTTCTCCTTATGCATTATAAGGTGAGGTTCCTTATGGGAAAGCACCCGAAATTTGTAAATATTTATTGCCAAACAAACTAATCAAGAAGCACATCTTGTAGGATAAAATGTCCAAAGACACACATAAAAGCAATTCATAAGGCACCCTATGTGAAACACCAGGATCAGATCATGTGGTGATACCAGAAACCATAATTATGTATCTGCTCACAGCCCTGAGGAAATGGAGAATATAGAAATTGGTTTCCACAGACAAACCCATGGATGTTCCCAACCTGGTCCAATAGCATACACCTGCCCCCTCACCCCACCCTCGTAACTCAAAGCTAGACTCTTGCCTGCCCCTGCCTGCAAAAAAATTCAGTATCTGTGGAACAGTGGTATTAGATTGATACCTCTCTCTCTGGCACAACTAAAGAAAGTATTCCACACCTGGTCATAGGCTGATGATGCGGAAACTTTCCTGGATGACATTAGGGTCTCTGTCACTTTCTTGGAGAAGCACTGCTTTGATAGGTGAATAGGATAGGCAGGCCTCTCAACCCCAAAATAATGCACTTTCAAGATTGTAGTTTTCAAAGTATTTATTTCCTTTCATGTATGATTTCTGTTCATTTTAATCCATTAGTATCTGCATCCTTAAGTACTTTTATTAAACTGTTTTGTAATTCACTTGAATGCTCACTTAAATGCTGACATTTCAGGACTTTTATTTTTCCTTCTTTAGAGCAGCTGGGCTTATTTTTGAAAGAAAAAATATAAATGAAATATTAATATATGTACTGGTAGTGCACATTTAAAATCCACTAAATAATATCCAAAGATTTCAACTGATAATTATTTTTTGTATGAGCAGAACTAGCCTGCTTGCTTCAAACTATTTCAATTATTTCAATTTTTAAAATCTCTGTAGATTGCTTTAATAATGTTATTTGAAAGACTGCTGGCTTTAGGGTCTACAATGAAATAAAGAAACTTAAATATAGTACTTTTTAAGGTTTAAATCCCAATGACATGTAAGAGTTTATAGCTTTGTAACTGTGGAGTGTTACGTTACCTCACTTGTTATAATTGCAGAGTTCTTCTGACTGCAGCTAGTGATTCTTTAGTGTCTGAAAAAACTAAGAAAAGAACAGTTCATCACTATGAACTGTTAAGTAACATCAATTTGAGTTGCAATGAACTAATACAAGTCTTAACAGAAATGGAAGTTTCATACCTTAATCTCTGTTGAGTGGTTTCTCGTTAAGTTGCCATGTTCAAATAGACTGTCTCAGTGTATTTTAAACTTTACCACCTCAGTTACCCTGCATCATTATCTCAGACACCATGAGTTTCAGAATTCACTGTGCTAGAGAGAACTACAAGAACCCCCCTCCACTTCTGTCCAGCATACAAAAGGAGGGGGTAACACAGGAAAAGGAAGAGAACAAAAAAAAGTACACAAAAAAAGATCCAAAACAAGTAAGAATAAATAGTGTTCAATCTTTTGCATAGAACTATTACACAGAGAGGACTAAAAATACTTACAAAAAAACTTTGCTACAGTTTAAAAATTAAATCTGTTTGAACTAAAAATGGATATGGAGCAATTTTATAGAAAAATTAAATAAGACAATATTTTGAAACAGTCAAAAGTATAAATGAAAATGAACAGAAAAATCAGGACAGATACAACCTAAAATGAGCCCTGGAACTCAAATCTACTTTTAATATATGGATTGTTAAAATAATATGGTTCAAAAGCATACAAAAATTTCCTAGTAATACCATCGCTCCTGAAGCGATAATACTACTCTTCCTGAGTGATAATACTATCGTTGGGGTGCCGTAATACTATCGTTCGCACCCAAACTATAGTATTATTAACAAAGCTAAACAGCGCATGTGCAAGTCTATCCCTGACGTGTTAAACTGCGTGCCTTCTGATTGGCCACTTTTCCTCTGTGATTGGGCAGAAGGAGTCTGAAAACATGGTGGCTTGCTCGCTCGCTTAGTGAGACAATCTTCCCTGAAGCAACCGTTTTTTTGTTTTGTTTTTTTTTTCAGGTTGGAAACCATTTGAGTAATACTATTCACAATCGGACTCTCTCTGGGGCTCCTCTGCTCGCTCGATACCGCCACTGACAAAAAAAAAAATGGCTAAATGAAGCTCACAGCAGCAGCTCGTCCATACAGGACTGGGAACCCTGCCAGCATGCACATCCACCCGCTAACTCCAGTGCTGAAACGGAGGTGAGTCAATTCACCTCGTATCCATATATTAAAAAAAATAACAAATAGGTTCTTCTGGCATTACAAGGTAGTAATTACATCTCGAAGTTCTGGGGACACATGAAACCTCTCGAGCTTCACTCTCGAGGTTTTCTGTGTTCCCAGAACCTCTCGATGGAATTATTACCTTGTAATACACCACAACCTATCTATTATTCTATTTTTATACCACCAGACAAATACCAGTCAATATAACAACATTCATATAGTAAAAGGGCAAGCATATACATATTATGAAGGAAAATGAGAAACAAAAACACAAATGTAATCTAACAAAAACAGAAAATTAGATTTTGAATTCAGAGGAACAAGATTAATAATTAAACCGGCAGACAAGGGAGGCAGTTAAAGCTGCCATGAACAAGCATGGCTATAAAGAAGAATGATTGAAACAGCTTAGTAATAGAGCAACCCAGTTAAAGGTACCACAAATACCATATGCAGCACTAATATCAAACATTATTAATGCAATGACTGAGGCCTTGGACAAGGGTGGGTTGAGGTTTGAACATCAGAACAGCTCATCAACCATAATCAAAGAACACTATAGTTCGATATTTTACCTAAATTTCACAAAGACCCAGTGAAACCACCTAGAAGGCCTATCATTTCAGGGATAGGCTCCTTAACCGAACTCCAGCTGAGCTAAGTAGATCACTACTGTAAAGATCTGTTTCTTTAGATACCTGCATTTAGAAAAGATTCAAAACGCATCGTTTAGTTATTAGAAGACTTTAATGAAAGCAATTCAAACATTAACAACAGTCTATTGGTGACTATAGATGTGAAAAACCTGTATACTAGCATTCCACATACACAGGGGACATTGGCACTCAAGAAAAGTTTAGGAAGGAGAGATCAACGAATCTACCTACTGAATTTCTACTAAAAATGATGGAAACTGTATTCAGAAACAATTATTTCATGTTTGAGGCAGATTTATTTCTACAAATAACTGGGACAGCTATGGGGCAACAGTAGCCCTCACTTATGCTAATCTGGTTATGGAAGAGTTTAAAAAGGAGTTTATCCTAACAGAAGAAGACGTACACAGAACAGTTATACAATTCTATAAACACTTCACTGATAAACATTTGTATTATTTGGAACACTACAAAGATAACCTAAAAGATTTCATTCAGAAAATTAGCAGCTGTACATCATGTTTAGGATTCATCATGGTTTTCAATACAAATAAAATCACTTTTGTGGATCTACTGATCATGAAACAAGGAGACACACTAACAACAGATCTATATTGTAAACCCCTGCACAAGAATACAGTGCTCCATGTGAAAAGTTGTCACCCACAAAATCTGAAGGGCATTACGTTCAGCCAATACCAGAGCTTTAAAAAGAATAGCTGAACACATATAAACATAGAAACATAGAATTTGACAGCAGATAAGGACCGCTTGGCCCACCTAGTCTGCTCATTTCCCTACCTACGGGATAAGCTGCAGATCCTAGTTAACCAGCAGCCTACTTCTTCCTACACCCACCCACTAGAATTGCCTTAAGACTGTCCCATGCATGTTTGAATTCCACCACTGTTTTTGACTCCACAACCTCCTCCGGAAGGCCGTTCCATGCATCCACAACCCTCTCTGTGAAAAAATACTTCCTTAAATTACCTCTGAGCTGCCCTCCTCTATCTTCAAATTGTGCACCCTTGTTCTTGCACACCTCTTTTTTTTGAAAGATGCTACCCTCTTGGACTTTGTTGATTCCCTTGAGGTACTTGAAAGTTTCTATCATGTCCCTCCTCTCCTCCTTTCCTCGAGGGCTATACATATTAAGCTCCTTAAGTCTCTCTCTTCATATGTCTTCCGGTGCAGACCCTGCACCTTTTTGTTGCCCTTCTCTGGACAGCTTCCATCCTGTCTATGTCTTTGCGGAGATTGGGTCTCCAGAACTGCATGCAGTACTCCAGATGGGGTCTCACCAGCTGTCTGAACAGAGGGATAACTTCCTGTTTTCTACTGGTGATGCCTCTCCCTATGCATCCCAGTATCCCCATAGTCCTCCTTGCTGCCCTTTCACATTGCTTGCCCACCTTTAGGTCATCTGATATGACTACCCCCAGGTCCCTTTCCATTTTTGTTGTTGTTAGTATCTCACCCCCCATTGTGTACTCTTCCCCTGGGCTTTTGTTTCCCAGGTGCATTACCCTGCACTTCTTAGCATTGAATCTAAGCTGCCATACATTTGACCATTCCTCTAACCTTGCCAAGTCCCTTCTCATCCTTTCCACCCCACCTTGTGCATCAACTCTGTTGCAGATCTTTGTGTCATCTGCAAAGAGACATACTTTTCCTTCCAGTCCCTCTACAATGTCGCTTATACAGACATTGAAGAGGACCGGTCCTAATACTGAACCCTGCGGTACCCCACTAGTAACCCCCCTTTCTTCAGAGTGGACTCCATTTACTATTACTCTCTGTGTCCTATTCTCCAGCCAATTCTTTACCCAGGCTGTCATCTTGGTACCCACTCCCAGGCTGGCTAACTTGTATATTAATCTTTTGTGTGGGACTGTGTCAAGTGCCTTGCTAAAGTCTAGGTAGGCCATGTCCACAGCCCCTCCCTGATCTACTACTTTGGTCACCCAGTCAAAGAAATATATCAGATTCGTCTGGCATGACCTTCCCACTGTGAATCCATGCTGACTTGGGTCCTGTGCCCTTCTGGCCTCTAGATACTGGACAATTCTTTCCTTCAGAAGTGATTCCATCATTTTCCCTATCACTGAGGTTAAACTAACAGGTCTGTAGTTTCCTGCTTCTGCCTTGCTCCCACTTTTGTGAAGGGGAATCACATCTGCCCTCCTCCAGTCCTCAGGTACCACCCCATCCTCCCATGATTTGTTAAAGAGTGTAGTCAGTGGTGTCACTAGTTCTACCCTTAGTTCTTTTAGAATTCTGGGATGAATCCCATCAGGGCCCCACTGCTTTGTCCACCTTCAATTTTAAGAGTTCTTTCATAACCATTTCTTTTGTAAATGGGCTGGTATCAACTTCTGTATCCAGAGTGTTTCTATTGTTTGTTTTAGGTACCTTCCCTCTTCATTTGTAAATACTGAGCAAAATATTTGTTTAGTATCTCTGCCTTTTCACAGTCACCCTCTGCCCACCCTCCTCCCCTTTATTAAGCCTCACTATCCCTCCCTTGGTCTTCCTTCGCTCCTAATGTACCTATAAAGGTTTTATCCCTCTTCTTAACTGAGTTGGCTATCTTTTCCTTGGTTTGGGCCTTTGCTGTTCTGACTGCCTTCCCAGCTTCCTTTTGCTTTAGCTGATACAGTTCTCTGTCCTGCTCCTTCTGTGATTCATTGTACTTCCTGAATGCTTTCTTTTTCTCTTGAATGAACCTTCACTGCCACTTCCTTTGAGAACCATAGTGGTTTCTTACATCATTTTGCTTTGTTTATTTGCTTCACACAAAGGCTTGTTACCTCTGTGATGGCAGTTTTTATTATTCCCCATTGTTCTTCCACCCCTCCTTCCTGACCATTTACTAGTGCATTCCTTAGGCACTCATACATTTTTGCAAAGTCAGGCCTCCTAAAGTCCAGTGCTTTTGCCTTTGTATGGCTTGACTCTATTGCTGTGTTTATTGTGAACCATACTGTTCAATGGTTGCTAGTTCCCAGATGGCTACCCACTTCTACATCTGTGATCCTCTCCATCTCCATTTGAGAGAACCAGGTCTAAGATTGCTCCCTCTTGAGTGGGCTCAATACTAGTTGTCTAAGGCATGCCCCTGTAGGGCATCTAGAATAACCCACTCTTCGAAGTGGCTGCTGCAACTGCACTCCAGTTAACATCTGGCATATTCAGATCACCCATCAGCAATATCTCCCTTTTCTGCCATTCTAAGTATACTTTCTATCATTTCCTTGTCCATTTCCTCCCCTGAGAAGAGGTCTGTATCTAACCCTGTGTGGATTGTGGTGCCATTGCCTGTCTCCAAATTTACCCACAGTGCTTCTTCTCATCCCTGTTTACCCTTTTGTTCTGTTGCTTTGATTCCTTTCCTTATGTAAAGAGCTACTCCTCCTCCTCCTCCTCTTTACCCTCCCTGTCCCTCCTGTAGATAGTGTATCCTGGTATGTTTATGTCCCAGTCATGGTTTTGTGTGTACCATGTTTCTGTGACTCTCACGATATCCAGATGTTCCTCCTCCATCAAGGCCATTAATTCAGGAAGCTTGTTACCCAGACTACGGTATTGGTACTCATTGCTCTCCATTTTTGATGGCTTTACCTTTGTTGCAGCATCCCCACTGACCTTTCTACCTCGGTCTTTTCTCATTTAGTACCCTGTTTTGTAGGGAGAGTCTGGGATTTTCCTGCTGCTTATCAGTGCCTCCCCCTTGACTAGTTTAAAAGCTGCCAATGAAGCATTTAAACCAATTGCTCAAAAGATTTGTTCCCTTCCTGGACAGATGCAGACCATCCTGCCAGTATAGGCTGGTGTCTCTCCAGGTAGAACCCCAGTCCCCAATGAAGTGAAACCCCTGTGCTCCACACCATTTTTTCAATCATTCATTAAACTGCATGGTGCAAAGTACCCTTGCCTCACCCATGCCATTGACAGGCAGCACCTCTGAGAAGGATACTGTGTGTGCTACTTATCTTAGGCCCCTCCCCAACTCTACAAAGTCCTCCTGCACTGCTCTAATCTCATCATGAGCCAAGTCATTTGTCCCTAGGTGGACAATGATGTCCAGCTCAGACTCCCATGCAGCTGTTCTCGTGATCCTGAGGATGCACTTCCTGTCCCTCCAAGCCATGGCACCAGGCAGGCACCTTACTTCAGTTTTCCCTGCTCCCCCCAGTTCTATCCCACTAATAATTGAGTCCCCCACCAGGAGCTGCTTCCTTTCCTGTGGTGTCCTCTGCCTCCTTCCTGTGGGCCTCCCTTGTGACAGTTGTCCTCAGCCTCCTTAGTCTCCTCTGCGGGTGCATCCATAGGGGAGCTATGCTCCCCCAGAATGGTGTATGGATTGTGGAGTGGAACAACTGACTGGGTGTGCCTCTGTTCCACCATCCTCACCCTCCCTGGTCCAACTGCTGTGCTTTCTTCGCAACCTCTGAGGTAGTGGTGGTGGCTCTGGTGCTCCCTGGATGGGGGAGGTTCCCTTTCTACTGTCCAGTGTGGCCTGGGGGAAGGTTCCCTTACTACTGTCCAGTGTGACCTGAAGATGGGCAACTTCTTCCCTCAGGGCAGAGAGTTGTCTGCAAATAGGCCAGCATCTCAGCCTCCAGAAAGACTCCCAGAAGACTGCTGCCCCACAGCCATTACATTGCACTACTCCCCACATGTTTATCTACTTTTGTGAGTGTGTGTGTGTGTGTGTGTGTGTGTGTGTGTGAGTGAGTGATTGGTTTGTTATATAGAAATATATGTATATTATACAATGTGTATGCTTATATTGTCAGTGCAGTGTACTAGAGAGGATATGACAGTGATATGCACCTTGCACTCTTGAGGAAATGATGTCAGAACCCCAGGTATAAAGGAACTATTTTCCAGGGGTGGGTGGGGTGATGGTTGGGCAGGGGTTGGGCCTAAACTGTGCCCTCACGAAACAACAGCTGAAAGCTGTGACCCACCGCTGCGATGAGTGCCTTCCTGTCAGCAAGATGCCCTACACAACAATTTGACAGAGAAAATACCCTGCTAATCAAACAGAGAAAAATCCAGACATCCAAGTCAGACACAGGTAAACCTCCCCAGCCCCAAAACAGCCTGGTGGTTTGTGCTCTGAAAGCAGTCAGCCCCAAAATAAGTCAGCTGTGCTTTAAACTCTTCCTGCACTGAAAATCTTAAGAATTGTAACAAAAGTAAAGCTAGATCCACCTCCCTCTGTTGCTTGAAAGACTGTCTTTCCTGATAATTCTAAGTTCCTTATTTCACCTTTCAGTTAGAAGTAGCCTCCACCTGCAGAATATCTGCTACAAACCAAAGACAATTGTAAAGTTCACCGCCCTCTGTTGTGAGCACAACTCGTTTTCACAGGCAAGATACATGACTAACAAGGAAACCATGACAAACAGATTTCTAGAAAGGGGATATAAGGGAACATGCTAAAGGATACACTCCAAAAAGTAGACAATATTCCAAGAAACAGTTTACTTCAGGACAAACCAAAAGAAAACCACCACCAAAGGATAACTTTATCAACAGCTTACTCTGATTTCTTTGGAAGGATTAAACATGCAGTTTACAAAAACTGGAGATCATTACAATCTACTGAAGCTGGAACAAATACTTTTAAAGAAATATCATGGGTAACAGCAAGAATAACTACTACCATAAAGAATAAATTAGAAAAGACACGACATTGGAAACAACCAGCAAACCTAATATGTGGCTGAATACAAATCCTAAGGGGTTTTACAGATATGGAAACTGTGCTCACTGTGATAATGGGATAAAAACTAAAGAAAGCAAGAGCACCTGTGAAGATAAAGCATTTGAAACCAGAGATCTAATAATATGTACTAAAGATCACATTGTTTATTGCATAAGGTGTCCCTGTGCTCTGTATCATATAGGTAAAACTGTTAGACACTGAAACAACAAATCACAGGGCACAAGAATGGTAGGTGGAGAAAAGACAAAAAAATATCCTCTGACACAGCATGTTACAGAATTTCACCATCGGGTTAACACCTTATGTTTGGTGGGCATTGAAAAAGGAATCTATGACAGTCAGTTGACAATTTCGTTGTCGATCGACATTACAGCGACTCTTTTATGTTGACCGCATTTGCAGTTGGCATAAAGGGAGTCACGTAAAACTGTGTTTTCTTAGGGGGGCTTTGTTCCCTGAACCCCTTATGCTGGGGGCTCTGCCCCTGCACCCTCCCCCACTTAAATAATCATCTCCAAGTTGGAGTTGTTTCTGGAAGGGGGTGCAATACCCCCAGAAAACAGTGCCATGGTCCCACACCAACACAACAGTGACCTGGCGCTGTTGCCTCTGTAGTGTTGGTCACAGTAAAGTTGTCAAGGAAGTGTAGGTATACTTTGAAAAAGTGCAACAGCATGGAGGGGGGCTGGGATCAATGGTTGTTAAGGCAGGAAGCCTGGTGGATTTTCACATTACAAACAACTAAGAAGAGATATTGACTGAACAAAAAGTTTACATGGACATTGTTGTGAACCAAGAATAACATTATACTTCATAGACTTAATGATGAGACCATGTTTTGAAATAGGAATTTATTTTCAATACATCAATTTATCCACAACATAACATTGGAGAGCATGTATATAGAGTAGGCTTTATAATGTGACTCATATTCCTGAATGTTTAGCCTTGACATGAGATATAATATGTTTTTATAACTTCAGAAAACAAAGGATTATGTTAGTATGATGGACTTATTGAAAGAATGGGTAAAACTGTTTAAACTTGTAATGCAGTTTTCATTACAGTAACAGTAGAATTCAAGAAACTATCACTTAAGTCCCACATAGGCAAAGTTAATATCCACATTTTCAACCATTTAATTTATTTTAACAGTAACACCATCTTCCACTGTCTCCCATACATCTGTCCAAACTCTCCTCCTATACCCCCACCCCCACCCCCAGCTCCCACAATCAGTTGTATCTATAACTCTTAACTATATAATTCCTTCAATGCATAGTGATCAAATCCAATGGAGGAGTAAGATTAAGAACATAGAACACAGATAGAAATCACTCAAATGACATAATATTCTACTAATAGTGTAAAATAGACTCATAATTATTTCCTAAGTAATCACAAATCACCTACTGTGCCCTCTCCATATCCCTTTCCTAACTGCACATCAACTCCATCCTTCTGGTAATTTATCCATTTTACTTCAGGACTTTGACACTTGGCCCTCCATACAGATATTCACATTCCCACACCCAAATGTATCAGTCACTATACAGTTCAACACTAGTGCAAATTCATAAATTAACTATATAGGGACACTTTTTAATTTTATTTTCCTCTAAATGATGTATCCACCTGGGAAATTACTGCCACAGATAACAGACAGTACCATGTGAAAGAATGACACACTAACCCACAGGGACACAGTGTTGGGAAGTGGGGACTAAATAACTTGCTCTTAGGAGAGTATCAGCTCTTGAAGAGACTGCTTAGTTTCAAGTCTAACCAAACCATGCACCTGTGTCACATTTGTGACATAGTCATGCAACCCCCTGATGCATGATAAAATGGCCCATCCCACTTCTGCATCATAACATGGCCCAGCCCACTTCTGCATCATAACATGGCCCAGCCCACTTCTCAACAGGCAAAGTGAAGCCTGAGGCTCACAGCATCTGAGATAATGGTGCAGATTAACCACAACAGTAAAGTTTAAAACATATTGAGACCAGTCTATTTGAACATGGCAAGTAAACACGGGGAGCAGCTCAATAAAGATTAAGGTAATAAACTCTTGTTTCTGTTAAGACTTGCATTAGTTCATTGCAACTCAGAGTGATACTACTTAAAGAGCTACTGACACCACCTGGCCTAAAGTGCTACATTGCAGAATTAGAATAAGCATATCCCCAGTAAATCTCATATCAAAAAGTAGATTTCTATATCACCTCATTTTAAAGTTATTAGCCATTTTGTAACTCTGATTTCACTCCCTGCTAAAAAAAAACCTGTTTCAGTGAAGAGCTGCTGCTGATGTCATCTAGGGACCACAACGTCTATTATTCCCTGTCAGCAAGCTTACAGGACCTGTGTCTCTAAAGTTGTAAAGATTATGTGCAATGGTTTTCATAAGTAAAACAGGCAGCACAAGTCAGTAAACATTGCTTTAAAAACTTTGTGTTTCAAGTTTTGTAACAAAACTGACAATGTTTTGTCGGGGTGCTTTTTTGTTATGGTCATTTTTTTCCTGAATTTCAGGATGCTGGGTCAGCACACAATTGAGAGGTTTGCAGACTGAATAAGTTTCTGATGTGGTGAAAGGCTGAGATCTCATTCTCACCTATCAGTCAATTGAGGCTACTTATAAGAAAGGCGATTTAAAACAATTATCCCATCTCCTTGCCAATGGGGGTGGGGCAGACCCATCTATGTTCTACTCTAAATTACAATGATCATTATACCAGAGCTAACACTTTCACCCATAGCAGGAATTAACACATATAAGGCCCCTATTAAAAAATATTGTAAAGCAGACAATGACAAACAGCAGTGAAGTTACTATATCAACATTACAATACTAGCAGCAAATACAACTTCCTAACAGGCACATTAGAGTAGCACTTCAAATGGCTTCTGCAGCCTGGAGGCATGCTAACTTAGCATCTAGCAACTCTGGAGAAATGGACCACAACAAAACAGCATTAAATAATACAATTTTATCAACTTTGTTGCAAAACCTAAAACATATATAGTTTTTTATGGCAATGTTTACTGACTTGTGCTGCCTGTTTTATTTGTGAAAACCATTGTACATGATCTTTACAACTTTGGAGAAACAGGTCCTATAAGCTTGCTGACATGGATTACTAGACTGTAAGGTCCCTAGATGACATCATCAGCAGCTCTTCACTGACACCTGCTTTTATTGCACAGGTAGTGCAATCAAGGTTACAAAATGGCTAATAACTTTAAAATGAAGTAACGTAAAAATCTAGTTTTTGGTACGAGATTTAGTGGGAGTATGCTTATTTGGATTCCGCAATGTAGCACTTTGGGCATCAGCGGCTCTTTAACAGTTCACAGTGATGAACTGTTCAGCTCTTTCTTATTTTTCAGATGCTAAAGAATCACTAGCTGCAGTCAGAAGAACTCTGCAAGTATAGCAAGTGAGTTATCATAATGCTGTACAGTTACAAGGCTCTAAAGACTTATGTGATTGGGATTTAAACCTTGAAAAAGTAAAATGATGATAATAGGGCAAACATCTTTTGAGAACAGGGCTAAAACAGAGTGGCTTAATAAATTAACCAATAGTATAAAAGCACGGTGTTTCTGGTCATTAAAAATACTGATGAACGTCACCAGTGAAATGTTCGGTGGAGGAGTTTCTTAGACCTTTATGAAATGTTATAATCATTAACACTGGAATGTCATTTAATGCTAATGCAAAATTCATGAAAATTCTTAAACAATTTGACGTACACTTGATGAATGTTCATGAGATAAATTCACGAACTATTCATAAATAATTCATGTACATTAATCAATGGTTCATGATTGTTTCAACTGGGCTGCACTCCCTAGTAACCATGTGCTCACAATTCTCCTTGTAGGGCTGGCAAAAGGCAAGGAGGTAGTCTGGTACTTGTGTCCACTTCAGTCAGTCCCTAAGTGGGAACTGGATGCCCATCATCCCAGGGTTAAGTTATTTAGCAAACTTACCTGTTATAATGACAAATGTGACTATGAGAAAAGTACTAGCATGGTTCCTATCAGGATTTCTGTTCTGAAAATGAAAGATGAGGATGTAAAGTAAACCACTAAGAGTCAGCTTCTTGACTCTGTTTACACTTGCAGGCAGTTGTTTGTGTCTCTATGTGTTCTTGATGGTCCCCTCTTGTGTCCTTGCACCCTGTCAGCCCTGAGTCCTAATACAATGCACCCTCACTATTATGAACCCCACTTCTATATAATGAAACCCTGAATGTTACAAATGCCCTTTGCGGCTCCCAACATTAACAGCTCATTTCTATCTGTGCTACTTTAACTCCTCCCAGCTGCCCTTCAATCTACTTTTGAAAATTGCCAAGTTGAATTTGCTGCTCTATCAAGAAACAAGCAAGCTAGGTAAACGACTGCCAGAAATGCCCTTCTCTATAAGGCTCATTCACACTGTGCCTTGCTGCAGCGGCTACTTTTTAATTGTTCTGAAAAATTCTAAGGAAGCACTAGAGAGCCTCATTCTTATGGCATTGGTGTTGCTGCTGCTCTTTTCCTTTCTGGCAATTCAAGTGTTGGGTCAATGTTGGGTGGGTTTGGAATTGGGGTGTTTCGGGTGGTTTAGATGTTCATATGGCACAGGAAACCACCAATGCCACTTTGCAAGCCCAGAGAAAGATGCATCATGGTGGCAACACCACACAATGGAACATCACCAGAATGGTAAGGTTCACACATGGGCAGGGGCACTGATCTTGCTGCTGTGAGCCACTGACAATGGCTCACAGTCAGTCATGTGAATGAGCCTATACTTGCACTAAAGCAGCATATACCATACTTCCTCTCTGATAACGATCTCTCTCTTGCTCTCTTTCTAGTCATGCTAACATCCATGATAGAGGTAAGGAAGCAAACAAACAGAATAACTTGGCTATCATGACCCAACAAGGTGTTTTCTATTTGCTGGCTTAAAAGCCCTTATCAGTAGAAAAAAATAATAAAACAGCAAAATCACTTACAAGCTGTCAGAAAACAGGGTTGTGTAAGTGAGTGGGACCAGGTGCATTTGAAAAATAAAGAACCATTCTCCCTCTGTCTCTCTCTCCCAAACATCAGTAATAACAAATGGCACAGGTAACAACCCAAAAGATGTTTAAAAAATTAATAAAACAGCAAAATCACTGTTGCAAGCTAACAGGGAGCATAGTTGAGAAAGCAGGTGGTAGTGAGTGCTTTTTGACAATTAATGTATTGTTCTCCCTGTCTCTCTCTCTCTCTCTCTCTCTCACTCACTCTTTCTCTCTCTCTCTGTCCCGAATGGCAATAACAGTAGTCCATTAACACCCACAAACGATTTAATTATTTCTAATTTATTTGTATTCTTAAATCTGCATTTATACAGCACACAGCTGTAGTGAGCCTCTATACAAAGTGGACTGCAGTAGGAAACTAGTCTTAGTGTAGTGTTCTAAGTGTACGTATACTGACTTTGTTTTCAGTCCTTTGATGTAACAAAACAAACAAATGATGTAATGAATTCATGTTATGGCACCCATTCTGTTCATTATAGCAAGGGAGCGTTGTATAAATATATTTGTGTTGGAACAGTTCATTGGAGCCATTTCAACTGCAAACCCCTAATGGAGAGGACACTACACATGGAGCTTGTCTGGGATTTGAGGATGATGTTTAAACTGGACAACCAACATACTGAGGTCTGTGACATAATGAGCCTTGAGGCAATGTAACAGTAGGGTATATTTTTTCAGGTGCAATTTGTGGCCTGCAAAGCCAAGGCTGGAAATCAAACAGGAGACATAAGCTGTTGTGCCCTACCATGCTTGTGACTGAGTCAACAGGGGGAGATCATGACCCCAAAGAACATTTGCATGTCATTGGGAGATTGGACTAAAGTTCCTGTAGCTTTGCTCCATGGACTCTGTTTGGATGGTTGTGCACTGTGAGAAAGAAAACAAGTACTCTTGTAGATTCCAGAAAAACATATGGTACGCCAGCAACAGCAGACTGACCCTGTTCTGGAGCTATGAAATGAAAGAACTGTGAGCAAAGAATATAAAATACTCTGATTTTCAATTAGTCTAAGGCAAGGTAAGGGCATACAATTCTACATTTAAAGTATCCCATCCCAGGGCCTTAGGATGTTCAAAATAATTAGACTAGAAATAAAATCACAGTGGAGTGCAAAATAAAAGCAGGAAAAGTAGGGCAATAAATGTGTATATACTGTAAATAAATAAACTAATCTGTGCCAAACACTTGCATAAGCAGATGGCTTTTCAGACCCTTTTTAAATGCTTCTACTGAAGGGAACTTCTAAGGTGGAAAAATCAGGTGTTTCAAATAGCAAGGGTCACTACCGAAAATGCCTTGTCTCCAGATTGCTTTAAATGGGATATCATGGTGGCCCACAGCATCACCTTGGTGGAGTAGAGTGAGCAACCATAAGTATTCCTGACCAGGAGATCTTTTAGATAGCTGGGACATGAGCCATGCAGTGCTATAAAGACCAATAGTGCAGTCTTGAAGGTTGTGTACCACCTAAAAAAGTAGCCAGTGTAAGTGCCACAACACAAGCATGACATGCACCTTCAAAGACGATAATGTAATCAGTCTGACTGTTGCATTTTGTACCAGCTGAAAGCAAAGCCCCAGTCCTTTAGATACCTTAGGTACAGAGCATTGCAGTTGTTGAGTCTTCAGGTAATGAGGGCATGTACCACAGTCAACAGGTCCTCTTGCACCAGATAGAGTTTAACCTTAAAGATATAAGGACCTATGCTCTATTCCAACGTGCCATGGAAACTGGGCACATTGGCACAGCTAAGTCAGAATGCCACAGAGTGGTGGATGCATGGCATTCACAACTGGGGTGTGCAGCCAGTACATGCCCAATCTCCTGACAGCGCTGACAGCAGTGCACCAGGGGCAGGTGTGGGTGTGTGCCAGGGGCAGGCTGGCACTTCACACCATGCATAAAGGCACGTACTGCAGCACACAGGGGTGTGGAGGAGGTGGACATGGGCTATGCCAGGGAAGACCCTGCCATAACCCACTATGCGCCCCGACTGACCACAACTGCCCAGTTGCAGTGGCACAGGGGATCACACAACCATGTGCCAGCCCAGCCCACTAGGTGCATGGGGAGAATTGGACTGGCTGCTCGACTGAATTCCCACATGTGCTTGTGGCTTGGGGCATGCGGATCCCCACTACCAATGTACGCCAGCCGCCAATGCCCCTGCAGGTGAAGAACAACCCCCTCCCCACTCATTCCTGTACCGCACCTGTGGGTGTCACAGCCCTCCCAATACAGACCTGCCCTGAACCTGTATGTGCCATGCCTCCACCCAACAAGGTTGCCCTAATGTCACTGGCAGTCCCTCTCAACCAGTGCCCTGCTGTGTGGGCCATCCCTACCCACCATGGCCTGCCAACCCCAGTGCCCCAATCCTGGCCACCTGGCACCAACAATGAAGGACAGTGGCCCCCATGGCACAGACCCACTTGCACCTACTGTGTCAGTGCCACAGTCAGAGACAGCCAGCATCACAGCCTTCCGCACACCTCCATGGCCGCTGGTTATCTGACTTACACAGTGGCATGCAGCTGATGCACACCCATGTATGACAGATGGCCAGTGGCTGTGGAGGTGTTTGGAGGGCTGTGCCACTGGCCATCTCTGACCATGGCACCAGTAGAATGGTAAGGGGCATGGGGTGAGTAGCTGGTACCATGGGGGCACTCATGACAGGGGTTGGCATGGGCCATGGGGTGCAATGGATGCCTCTGTGTGCAGGGGGACATGTGCCAGCCAGAATCAGTGCCTGTATGGGGGGGTTGGCACACTGGAGGGGGTGGGCTGTCATGATTGTGGCAGGTGGTGTGCACATTGTGCAGCTGGGTTTGGTGGCACAGTGGCATGGGTCCATGTACCTGTGGGTGCTCTTCAAGCACCCAGACCCATGCCTGCTCACATTAGGGATCTACTCTGGGACTTGTTATGAGCTTCCTATTGGATGCCCTCCTGGTTTCCCTACTCTGACCTCTGGAGCCCTGCATGGTCCTGCATGCTGTGGAGAGGGCAAGAGGCTGTGTTAAACTGTGGCTCAAGTGCACATTTTGGACCTGGTGGTGGTGGGGCAATATATAACATCATGACTGAGAACAGATTTAGGTCTCAATTTCATGCTACTTTTTTCTTGTCATATTTCTCATCTTATCAAGCCTGCTCTGCACAGCATGGCGGCAAGAGGCTGCGTTAAACTGTGTGTCAAGTGCACATTTTGGACCAGGTGGTGGTGGGGCAATATATAACATCATCATGACTGTAGGGGAGGGACCCAAGTTAACATTTATAGCAAGCGCAGGGGACACATGTGTTAAGCACAAAAACATATCTATGTTTAACTCCACAATAAAATTGCCTATTTTTCTGTAATTGTTGTGTACGTCTTTGGACTGTTGTTGCACACAACCACAACTGCCACAACATCACATAGCTTTGGGAAAAACATTTTGTTCATAGTAACAAATTACAATAAGAAGGGGATAGGGAGAAGTACCAGGAGAAGCAAAGGGAGGCAGGGAGGTCAGTAAGGGAAGCCAAAGCTCAGACAGAAGAACACATTGCAAAATCAGTGGGTAGAGGGGACAAAACCTTTTACAGGTACATAAGTGAAAAAAGAAAGACAAAGGGAGGGATAGTGAGACTGAAGGGGGAGGATGGGGGCCGCGTGGAGGATGACAACAGTAAAGCTGACATACTGAACAGGTATTTCTGCTCAGTCTTTACTGAGGAAGAGGAGGGTAATGGGTCTGAAGGAGTACAAGGGTGAGAATGGTGCAGAAATGGACACAAGTCCCTTTACACGAGAAAGGGTCCTGAAGGAACTGGAAGTAATAAGAGTTGATAAAGCAATGGGGCCAGATGGGTGCACCCCAGGTCCTAAGGAACTAAGAGGTGGTGGCTGAACCTCTGGCTATCCTGTTTAGCCGATCACTGGAAACAGGAGGTACCCAAAGACTGGAGGACAGCAGATGTAGTCCCTTATACAAAAGTGGGAACAAAGAGGAAGCAGGGAACTACAGACCAGTCAGCCTCACCTCGGTAGTGGGAAGATCATGGAAGCACTACTGAAGGAGAGATTGGTGGAACATCTGGTTGTCAATGGACCACAGAACCCAAGGCAGCATGGTTTCACCAGGGGAGGTCATGTCAGACCAACCTCATTTAATTTTTTGACTGGGTGACTAGGGAAGTGGATCGGGAGGGCAGTGGACATGGCCTATCTGGACTTCAGCAAGGCCTTTGACACTGTGCCACATAGAAGACTATTACACAAACTGGGGAATATGGGTGTGGGCAGGACAGTAGTGTGGTGGGTAGGTAACTGGCTGGGTGGCAGGACACAGAGGGTGGTGGTAAATGGCTGTCACTCCACAGAGGGAAGAGTGACCAGTGGGGTACCACAGGGATAAGTTCTGGGACCGGTCCTATTCAACATCTTCATCAGTGACATGGCGCAGGACCTAGAAGGCAGAATTTCACTGTTCGCTGATGACACAAAGCTCTGTAACAGAGTAGACACACCAGAGGGTGTTGACAGAATGAGAAGCGACCTGCAGAAACTTGAAGAATGGTCAGGGGTTTGGCAGTTGAAATTTAATGCAAAGAAGTGCAAGATAATGCGTATGGGGCACAAAAACCCTGGCACAATATATCAGTTGGGGGGTGAGGATATAGCATGCACCAAGCAGGAAAGGGAGCTTGGGGTTATCATCTCTGATGACCTCAAGGTAGGGAAACAGTGTGACAAGGCAGCAGGTAAAGCAAATAGGATGCTGGGATGTATAGGCAGGGGCATTACCAGCAGGAAAAGGGAGGTCATAATTCCGCTATACAAGACACTAGTGAGGCCCCACCTGGAGTACAGTGTACAGTTCTGGAGACCATACCTCGTAAGGACATAGACAGGGTAGAGAAGGTTCAGAGGGGGCAACAAAGATGGTGCATGGATTGCATCACAAGTCCTATGAAGACAGGTTGAAGGAACTGAACATGTACTCCTGGAGGAGAGGAGGGAGTGAGGGATATGATAGAGACATACAAGTATCTTACAGGGAGGAACAGGGTACAGGAAAACACTATTTTAAGCCAAAAAGATGTTCCAGGACTAGAGTGCATGGGATGAAGTTGGAGGGAGGACAATTCAGAGGAAACATGAGAAAGAATTTCTTCACAGAACAGGTGGTGGACAAGTGGAACACCTGCCAGAGGAAGTGGTGGGAGCCGAAACAATCACGGGATTTAAGAATGCATGGGATAGACATAAAGGAATTCTGGAGGTCGGGGTAAGGTGCAACAGACTTCTAGGAAAACAAACTGAACTTACAAGCTCAAATGGGCAGACTGGGTGGGCCATAGGCCCTTATCTGCCGACACTGTCTATGTATCTATGTATCTATGTATCAATACTTAACATTTGTGGATAGGAGGAGGAAATATATGAAGAAGCAATAACACAAAAAGAAAGATACAGTGTTTATGGGTACACTGACAACAAAACACGACAGGGGGACATGCAGTGCCAGGGCAAGGGTATTCATATGAGAGGAAAAGTAAATTACGGACAAGGAAAAGGATTGAATGCTGTAGGAGGGAGCATAAACATTACATAACACACAAAACTACTGGACAAAGACATATGATTATAAGACAAGAAAATGAAACAAGGGAATATAGAGAAGAAAGAGGACTGAAAATATATTTTGGTGCTTTTGTACTTTTTTATTTTTATTTTTCTTATTTTAGGAGGTGGAGATGAGAAGAGTGCCACTAACACAGGAAAAGACAAAGGAAAATTGGCTGCTGCCTCACTGAATGCTACCACCGCAACTTACACTGCACCGGCACCAGGCCCCGAGTCAGAACTGCCACCACCACCCCAATGATGTAGCTCCACCAGGAGTTCCAAAACTTTCTGCTGGTCCTCCATTATTTTTCTTATGCCCCCCACCCACCCCGATCTCTCTGAACTCCTGGCAGAACTGGTCAAATTCCTGCTGAAGAGCTCACACCTCACTGAGTTCCACCCTACACATGTTTAAGTCAGAGGGTATTGAAGAATGCTTTGACTGCTGATTAATGTGCAGAGTGCTGCTGATACAGAATGTCAGACATTGACAGTCTGGCCATAATGGTTTATGTTTTGCTTGTTGAAGTAATATTTTTAATAGAACATATCTGTATCTAATTGTACTAGCAACCAATACTGAATAAGTGTTGCAGTGACCTTGTATGGTTCTCAGAGAGAGAGAAATACTTCAATTTACCAACTAGGCATGGCAACATTCATTTTCTTTTCTAGTACCTCCAGTAGATGGTGCTGTGTGCTTTTAAACGCAATCTGGTAAACCTGGCATAGGAATCCTAATTTTCCAGTCAGTAAATTAAAAGGGCAGTGTTTGGTGCATATTGCAGTGTTGAAGCATACAGAGCATATTATAAAAGCATTTAAAAATGAGACCTTCAACCACATTAGATTCAGAGTTGAATGATTAGTCACACCACAGTTATGGAAAATTAAATGAATTCACTAGTATAAGCAGTTTTTTTTAGATGTATGCCATCCTTAAAATTGAAAACTGAAGCAATTGCTATTTTGCTTGGAAATTCACACACTGTTTCTTATAATTGGCTTGACTTCAGGAAGTCATTTGCTGGATTCTAATTGATAAAACAGTTTAATGGATATCAAGAGATCTCTTTAGTGATAGAATACATGCCACAAATAGCTCCTGAATCTCTTGGACTAGTACAGTTTATATACTGCAACATAGCATCATAGTATTGCTTATCCCTTAACACACATGTTCAATTTGTTGCTAATCTAATTGGTACTTCCCAGTGAATGAAAGCAGGCACTGTCACCCCTCCTTCCTCCACAGGAGAGGAGGAAGGAAAGGTTTGGGTGGGGCTGGGTAGCTGTAGTAATATGAAACTAAGAGCTGCACAATCGAGCAGACATGACAGACCTGTGGGCCTTTTTCTGCCAGCAATTTCGTATGTTTGTATGGTCACCCTGTAGTGCTAATAACATTATTGCTAAGTAGCACCCTATTTCCTTGCTTCTTGTGATTGCAAAAATCTTGGAGAAACTTATAGCCACGTACAGTATATAAATGAGTTCACTACCAAGAATACAATTTTAAACCTATATCAGTCCTGCTTTGTACCCATTCACAGCACTACCACAGGGCTGCTGAAGGTAACCCATGACATCTAAAGTGCCATGGACAGGGGGCTAATGACGGGGGCCATATTCATTGACCTGTCCAAGATATTTGACTCTAGACCATGTGGTCCTTCTATGCAGATTGAATGCACTGGGTCTAAGCAGTTTTGTTTAATAAACTGGCTCAAAAATTCTCTCCGACAGCCACCAGATTGTATCCCTTAAAGAGGTACAATTGAAACCTAAGGCCATTGTGTCAGGTATCTGCCAAGGTTCTGTGCTGGGTCCAAACTTGTTCTCAGTCTTCATCAATGACTTACACTGTGAGTCTGAAAGTACCCACTTTAACCTCTGTGTAGATGATACCATACTACAGTATCAACCCATGGAGGGACTATGCCCTTAGTTCAAGCCTTCCTACAGCAAGGTTTAAACAAGGTCTAATCTTGTATACAAATTAATCTCATTGAATACAGTTAACACCCAAACATGATTTTTTTGGGGTCCAGAAGAAACTAAGATGCAATAAGCAACAGATGGTTCTCACTATCTTACATCATCATGAGCTCCAACTCACTACTGTATACAAATAACTGGACATGTAGCTGGACCCCCATCTCAGATGGAAACTACACACTGAGAAACTAATAAGAAATGTGGTCTAAAATCTGGCTTCCTGTTCAGACATAAAGCCTGCTTTCCTTCGTCTATACACCTGCACATTGGGAACACAGTGTTAACTCCTCTACTGGACTACGGGGGAATAGTATATGATGGGGCCAACAAATCTGTCCTAAGCAAGCTGACTGTTCTCTACAACAAACTTGCCTGCTTTGTACAAAATTCACCCCATGACTGCTACCCCAGCACACTATATAGAAGACTGAATTTTCTGAACCTACAGTAGGCAACCTCAATTGACTTCACCTGCTACACCCTCATGTACAAATGTACCACAGGTAAGGTATCTGATTATGTACTGGCCCTGGTAGAGCCCAAACCAGTGCAGGAGGGCTTAAATCTGCAGGAGGACTGGAATGCTGTATATTGTCCCTTATGTGAACAACAGAGCAGGCTTCAGCTGCTTCACCCATGCCAGCTGGATTAGCAAATCAAATTAAAAGTAAAGTTGTAAGTTTTAGGCTTAATAACCTATTACCCTGCCATGGCAGTAGTCTGTCTGAGGTAAAATTATAAATTTTAGTATTTGCCCTGTAACTCTGGCTGAACTGTTGGTCAGCTTATCCCTTCCAACTTCCAGGTCTGCTGACCACGCCCCTGCACTCAGACATTTTGTGATGTCCTACCAAGGAGAGCACAGTGGTATGCCCCATTGAATCCTATGGGAGAGATTTTAAAAACATTACTATGCATATTTAAGCTACCATTGATGCACCACTCATCTAATAGAGCCCCTATTAATTGAGCAGTGGCTTTCATTTGCATCAAGGGTAGTTTAAATATGCATGGCAATGTTTTAAAATCTCCCCCAGATTCAGTGGGCACCCTCTGCTCCTCCCTGGTAGGACGTCACGCTTCAGTCCCATGGGGCCTAATGTGATCTGCAGGCTGTAGCACCCAATGGCAATCACTTCTGGGATTACATCAGAAATAAATGTTCTTTTAGCATGATCTGGCAAGAACACATGACAAAGGTATGCTGATTTTTCAAATTTTGGCAGATGCTTGTTCTAATCGCAACAAGCAGGGCCAAAATCAGCAAAACTGAGCTATGGGTGGACCTAATGGGATGAATGGTTGGGAGAATAGGCTGAGGGGAAGGGAAGGGACCAACAAAGGTGGAAGAGAGACAGGTGCAGGGTGAAGTTGGGAGGATGCGAATACATTTTTTGAGAGAGAGGTAGGTGGCACGGTTTCAATGCTTTGGGTGAGTTTATTCTATAGGAGAGGGTGATGGTAGGAGAAAGCGCTCTGTCCCACCATTGTGCAGGGAAGGGGGATAGTGAAGGAATGAGGGTCCCAGGAGTGAAGAGAGTACAAAGGAGAGTGTGCGGGCTAAGGCAGGAGGAGAGGTAGGGAGGAAGGAGCCCAACCCAGAATTTGGCGATGAAGATTAATGAGTGTATGTACCTCCTGTGCAAGAGGGGAACAATGAAGAGAGCAGAGTACAGGGACTAATGGTTCAAATCCCACCTTTTGGGTGGGACTGGAACATTTTCACTGCCCTTGTTCATGAGGTGGGGTCATATGAATGCTATGTATATTAAAATAGCAAAGTTCTGTGCATACACTGAAATTGTTCAATGCTTGCTCGTAACTTTGGTCATTTTAAATAGTTTGACCCCAAACATTCAACATAATCATTTTTACACCAGCTCATGAATGTGGAGCTGTCAGTTTTCAAATCCTGGCGAAAATGTGACCTGTGGCACAGAAAGATGTTTGGTGGCACAGAATGACATTTCAGTGGGGACTGAAAAGTTTCAGTACTGGGTTCATGAGATGAGGTGAGGTAATGAGAAGGCTATGCCGACATTTTTTTCTAATGCTAACTGCTCACCCTTTGTTTTTCACAAACTGTAAATGGGATTCTAAATGAGGGGTGCTACTGTGTATGGCACACATCAACAAAAATAATAAGTCAGAGCACACCCTGACCCTCCAAAGCAGAGGTAAATGTAACAATACAAATATTTTTTCAGCCTGGATTGGCAACTCACTGATTTAATTTCAAAAGGGTGGGTGTCTCTTGGTATTTACTTCAGAGCCCTGCTGTGAAGTCACCCCTACTCAACATTGAGGTAGACCACTCATCAGCTGGGTCCCTACTCTATACTGCACCTGCCTCAAATGGCTTACCTTTATAGAGTGCAGCAACCTAAGATTGGTTTAATTAAGGAGGGGTCGCAAGCCAATGTGCAGATAACTGGTGGGGAGCTAGTTAAAAGAGAAAGCCATACCTCTCCATTTACAAGCTGTATCCAATGTTAACTGCTCACCCTTGCTCATTCACAAACTATAAATGGGATTCTAAATGAGGGGTGCTACTGTATATGGCATACGTCAACAAAAACAACAGGTCAGAGCACACACTGAGCCCCCCAACAGAGGTAAATGCAACAATAAAAAAATGTTTTTTCAGCCTGGATTGGAAACTTACTGATTTAATTTCAAAAGGACTTGGGGGACTGGTCTGTTGGTATTCACTTCAGGGCCCTCCTGTGAAGTCACCCAGCTACCAAAGTTGAGGTAGAGCACCCATCAGCTGGGTTTCTACTCTAATCTGCATCTGTCTCAAATGGCTTACCTTTATAGAGTGCATCAGCCTAAGATTGGCTTAATTAAGGAGTGCGAAGAGAAAATCTGTCCCTCCTGTTTTTGTGTTTTCACATAATATAAAGACACTTGACTTGGTTGGATTTAGGCAGGCAGTTGCTAATAAAGATTGGTCTAGGGTCACTCAGAGTCTCAATGTGGATCTAGCACTAGGTAACTTTATTGATTTATTTAATTTAGTTTGTGATAAATTTGCACCCCTAAAGAAGTTTAGGATTAGAGGCAATAAACAGGCCTAGGTTTCATCCGAATTAATAGATCAAATTAGAATTTGAGATAGACATTGGAAGACTAATAGGAGCACCCCTAGTCAAGCTAGTCTAATTTTATATAAACAGGCAAAAAATAAATGCAAAGCCATGGTTAGACGATTAAAAAGGAATTACTTTCTTGAGAGGCATAAGGACGTTCAGGGAAGGAATGTTATAGAAACCTGGAAGTTAATACATGAACTCACTGGGGAAAAGCATACTTCCAAGTATTCATTTGGGAATTTATTGTCTCAAGAGAATTTGACTCTGAATATTCCGAGGTTCTATTTTCAATCTTTGTCACCAAGTGATGTTTTGAAATACCTCCTTTCAATGGACCCTCATCCGTCCGTGGGTAAGGATGGTATAGATTATCGACTTGTGAGGACCACTGCTAACTTTCTTTTTTTATCCTCTTTCTGCTATTTTTCATTTTTCTTTATGTGGGTCTAGCTTTCCTAAGATTTGGAAAGATTCTACTTTTGTTAATATCTTTAAAGCTGGTAATATTTCTGATAGATCTAATTATTGTCCTATTTCATTATTGGCTCCACATTCAAAAGTTCTGGAGAGGGCTATTTTTGACCAGATTATGGAGCGCTTGTCTAAATATAATGTCTTAACATCTGTATAGCATGGCTTTAGGCCAGGACATAGTACCACGACTGCCTTGGTGGGGTTCACGAGCATGGTGCATGAGGCCCTTGATAAGGGCCATTTCATGGGGAACCGTGTTTGTGGACCTCACCAAAGCATTTCATCTGGTCAATCATGCCCTTTTGTTTTCCTGTTTAGTTAATCTGGGAGTATCTATGGATGTAAGGGATTGGCTAGGAAATTATCTGGCTGATCGTACACAGGTCACGAGGGTAAGTGGTCAATTTTCTTCTCCTGCTGAGGTTTCACTAGGTGTTCCCCAAGGCTCTATTTTGGGTCCCCTTTTGTTTAATCTTTTTCTTAACACTCTTCCTTCTGTATGCACTAGATCTCAATTTTTTTTATATGTTGATGATGCAGTGGTCCTCACAAGTGGTTCTCACTTTGAAAAAGTTCAGAAAAATTTAGCTGATGATTTTTTGGAGGTACAGAATTGGTTTATGTACCATGGATCTGTCTTAAATAAAAAAAAAAAAATCTATGTTTTTTGCAAACACAAAAAAATTGAACTTGGATCCTTTATTGTCATTATTCACTATCTCTGGTACATTTATTGAACAAGTTAAACAATTGAAGTATTTGGGTTTGGTGATGGATTGGGGGTTCTCCTATGAACCTCATATACTTAATATGGTGAAGGGTGACTCAGCAGTGACTTGAGGCTTTATAAGGTTATCTCCATTACTTACTGATTCCACATGATTTTTTGGCCCAAAGATTCTTGCTGCTGTTAATTGATTACGGGGTTTGTTTTGTTATACTACAAGGGAGGGTTGCTCTCTAAGGTGAAAGTGTTACTTAACTCAGTTGCTAGATTTGTAGTAAAATTTCACAAAGGGTCCATCGTTTAATCTTTTAGAGCAAGTGGGTTGGCTTCCTCTGGTTGGAAGATATAAATTCCAATTGGGTATATTAGCAAAAAAGGTGATACTTAATAGAGTCCCAGACTGTTTTTTTTTTAATCTTTAAAAAACAGAACTCTAGTATTAAAACACGGTCAACAGATCATTTTTCTCTTTGCATTCCAAGAATGCATACTTCCCTAGGACAAAAGGCATTATCTTACATGTTACCTACCTATTTTAATACAATACAGCCTGCTTTTTATTGTGTGAACATTTCCTTTTGCCCTTTTAGGCATAGGTTGAAATGGTATCTCTTTTCTGAGTGCAAATATAAATGTTTTGAATGACAATGTTAAGATATATTTATATGTATTGGCATGTGTATATTTCCTTTTTGTTATTTGTATTTGTTAGATGTATGTATTTATATATTGTACTTAATTGTTATTTGCAGACTGATCGACCATGAATACAGATCAGTTTTGGCCCATGGTCCTATCAGTATAAATAAAACAAACAAACAAACAAACAAACAAACAAGGAGTGGTCCCCAGCAAATGTGCAGGTAACTGGTGGGGAGTTAGTTAAATGAGAAAGTCATACTTCTCCATTTACAAACTTCATCCAGTGTTAACTGTTCACCCTTGTTCATTCACAAACTATAAATTGGATTCTAAATGAGAGGTGCTACTGTATATGGCATACATCAACAAAAACAACAGGTCAGAGTACACCTGCCCCCACCAGACAGAGGTAAATGTAACAATACAAATATTTTTCAGCCTGGATTGGCAACTTACTGATTTAATGTCAATTCTGCATTTGCCTCAAATAGCTTACCTTTATAGGGTGCACCACCAGTTACCTGCACATTGGCTGGGGACCACTCCTTTATTAAACCAATCTTGCTGGTGCACCTTATAAAGGTAAGCCATTTGAGACAGATGCAGTATACCAGCTGATGGGTGGTCTACCTCAATGTTGGTAGCTGAGTGATTTCACAGCAGGGTCCTGAAGTGAATACCAAGAGACCCCCACTCCTTTTGAAATTAAATCAGTAAGTTGCCAATCCAGGCTGGAAAAATATTTTTATTATTACATATGCCTCTGTTTGGGGGGAGGGGTCAGGGTGTGCTCTGACTTGTTTATACGGACAATTTGGTTGCTGTTTTGCTACAAATACAAGCACAGGGCCCTTCATCCACACCACCATACATGTGCACATCTATGAAGGGATGGGAGCACAGGGCCCCCTGTGCTCCATCTTCTGTGCTGCCAAGCAACTCCATGATGTACACTTGTGTATAATGGAGAAAGACACACTGTTTCAGTGTGTAATTAAGTGTAATTAGTAATTATACTTATTTAGCTATAGTTTATTTACTGTACAGTACATTGTACTCAGTTTTGCACACATTTTTGTTACTGACCCATTATGATAAGATGTTTCTGAAAATATGTCTAATTTTTAAAACAGGTAATTCTGTGGCACTTTCAGAATGGGAGGACATGATATTTTACTAATTCCTACTATAATTCTCCCCACACACACTTTATTTTGTTTTCTTTTGCTTTTGTCATGCACATACCACCCTTCACAAGGGGAACCAGCTCCTAAGCCCATCATGAAGGGCTGCTGTGACAGTGCAACCTGGATATCTCCCTCCCTAGTCTGGCTTGCACTGTGTTCTGCAGCACTCTCCAGTCCTGGCTGCCATGATCCTAGTTCCCCCAGGCCCACTCCAAAACCTGAGTTGCCGGCTCACTTATGGAATACCCAAAAGGTTGGGGTGGCATTGGGGGAATCAAAGTCTAGGTAGTCTAGATCTAGGTAAAAGATTTCGTACCAGAAGCCCATTTTGTCTACAGTATATCACAAAGAATGGAGACAGGGTGTACCATGAGTGATCCAGGGAACTAAGGAATATACAGTAGCAGCTTTGTTGTCATATTCGCTGTAACATGGCAGTTTCAAGAAATGTTGCAAAAATCAAATAAAACAAATACAAAAAAAAAACTAGAAGTACTCTAATACCTTAATAATACAGTACCGTTTTAAACATATCGTGCAGTCTGTTATCAAACTCTATTAATCAATACAGTAGTGTGGTGCGAAATGCAAAAATTTCACTCTGTGAAATATTTTGTGTAATTTCACAATTTTACGAAATTTTTCGCCCTGGTAAAATTTGATTTCACCTGGGTTTCTGATTTCATGTAATTGTGAAATTTCATGTAATATGATTTCAGAGAGCAATTTCGCCCATTCATGTTTAAATTCCGCGCCTTGTTGCAGAAGTTTCACCAGTGTAACTTTTGATTTTGCAGGCAAAATTATGCTCCAAAGGCAAAATTTGCAATGCATTGTGGGTATACAGGTCAGATATCACATGCAGGCTGTTTCCAGCACAGTCTATTGCCTGTTGAGTTGGAGGACAGTCTGTTGTGGTGCATCATAGCCAATAAACCCCTTTTAAACCTCTTTAAAACCTGTTTTTGAGAGCTAATTGCTCCAAGATATACAGTTTGTTCCTAGTGCTGCTAGGAAATATTTTCTAATTTTGTGGATTTTTGCATAATATGTAGTTTAATAAGTTTTAAGTTTTGTCTGTGACGGTGAAGGGGTTGAGTGGGGGAGTATAGGTGTGTAAAAGCAGGGCAGGCTAGTTTCTAACCTTTTATAAACAGATTTCTCAAAATGGTGTGATTTACTGTTATTTCTTTTAAGCCTTTATATTTTGTTGGTGTTCTACTTCTTTGTATTGTTTTTCTTACTGTATATTTTGACAAATATGTTTTTCATTTTCTCTGAAAAGTTACTCCTTCTGAGAGTTCCTGCTCCTGTTACCCAGTGTTATATACCATTCTTCTGCTTTTAAAAGACAAAGAACCTCTGTGCACAAACACTGAGGCAAGGGTTACCCCAAAGGGCATTTGGCTGGGAAGCCAAGTTTCAAGAAAATACAAAATCACACATGCCCCCACAATGCAAAGCATCATGGGCTGCATATGCAAATCACCACAGAATGTTATGCTGGCACCATGCAATTCTGCTTAAAGTTGGACCAGCATAACATTCTGTGGTGATTTGCATATGCAGCCCATGATGCTTTGCATTGTGGGGGCATGTGTAATTTTGTATTTTCTGCTTTTAGATGTGAATGCTGAAGTTTTGAATACACTGTGCTGATCCCTTATTTTGCTTTGTGGTCAGTTCTGTTTGCTGTTAACTTGTGTCACCTAAACTGTGAAAAGCAACAGTTCTATATTTTTTCTATGGAAAGTACTTTTAGTTGCCCACTTGAACTTGTCCTACAGTGTCACTACTTTGGTGACTTGCTCCTCTGTATTTTATTGTTGCAGCTTGCCTCTGCACTGCAGTGTTCCTGTTTCAGTTGAATTCGCTTACCCTTTCCCTGTTATGGCACTGTTTACTACCTGACTCATGCAATATAAAAAAATATATTAATATAGTAGTTGTCAAACGATTGCTGAGCCCATCCAGATTGTCAGAGGCACTTTTATCAATGTTATATGGTTGCCTCTGCCCTCTTATATAGTATAAAATTGTAGTAGTAAGTACTAACACATTACAGTTCTTCAGTTGTTCAGACATAGCTGATCTGTATTTAATGTAGGTTACCTGTGCCATTTTTCTTTGTGTTACTTAATTCCTGTTTAGGGAAAGACAAAAGTTACCTTTTTTTTTTACTAGAATAAGGCTACCATATATAGTATTAGTTCTACAGTGCTGCTACCTGTCCTGATAGTGTTTGGACTTGGAAGCCAGTACTGTAGGTGTGAGTGTTATTCACACAGTCACTTAGTAATACATCCTTTCCTGATATACTCCCAGAGAAAGGCAAAGCTTTGAAGAAGTATATGAAAATGCCTGCTAAGGGATGGTCCAGTACAGAAAATGTGCCGGGGGATGAGGCAGCTAAGAAGCCTGTTCAGGACAGTACAGCTTCAGTTCCACTTCCCTAAACACATATGTCTGCCTCAGTGTCTTCTGTGAGCTCTGGTGCTGTGGCAGGTACCAGTAAAGGAGTTGTCTGAAGTACTGACATAGCTGTGTCTCAGTTTTGTATGCCCAGAACTGTTTTATTTATTTATTTATTTATTCGAGTTTAACCAGGAAGGCATACTGAACAGTGCTGCTTCGATTCCAGATGCAACCTGAGGGTCAAGACCAAGACAATAGTACAAAACACTAGTTACAGATATGATACAAACATTCAAATGGCCATCCGCCATACAGACAATCAGTAGATGGATACAGACAGTAGGAAGATTGAATACATGATACATTTTAGATGGTTCATCTGAGCTCAGGTTCACAGTTGTAATACATAATTCATCATTAGCTATAGCAAGAGCAGCTGGAGGAGAAGTGTGTGCTGAGTAGGCGATTGCGATGGCTGGGGTTTGGTGAGTGTCTTATATCAGCTGGCAGGACATTCCATAACTGTGGGATACAATAATTGAAAGTGGCCTGACCTTTGATTGTGCGCTTAAAGGGGATGTGGAGGAGCCTGGGGTCAGTGCGTCTGAGGGAGTAAGTGGGGGGGTTGTTGGGAGAGGGTAGAGACCAGGTAGGGGGTAGGGAATGGGGCCTAAATTTGGCTGCGAACCTTGCACTATGGTTAATCTGGTCTTGGAGGGATGACAGGGCTAGTGAGCTATATAAGGTGCAATGGTGGGTTGTTTGTGGACAGTCGAGGATAAATCGACAAAAAGAGTGGAACAGGGTGTCAAGGCTGGCCAAGCGGAGGAGGGGACGATAGTATATACTATATCGCCATAGTCAAGAACTGGTAGGATCATCTTTTGGACAATAGTGTTCCTAGTGGGAGAAGGGAGGCAGCTTTTTTTCCTGTATAGGGTGCCGAGTTTAGGGAGGAGCTTCTTGTGTATGGAGTCAATATGAGTGGTGAAATCGAGGTGCGGGTTGAACTAGATGCCTAAGTATCTGAAGCTGGTGCATTGCTCCAGAAGAGACCCATCCAGGGATTTGAAAGGGGGGCAGGGGGCTTGGTGGGAGAGTCTTTGCTGTGAGACGAAGGTTAGTGATACAGTTTTTTTAGGGTTTAGGAATAGGTGGTTTGACCGCAGCCAGTCCTGGATGGCGTTGAAATCCTCCTGCAGGAGATTTGCCACTAAGCTTGTGGTAGGGCCTGAGGCATGCAGTACAGTGTCATTCACATACATTTGAATGGAAGAGTGGTGACATGCTGATGGGAGGTCGTTTAGAAATATGGAGAAGAGCAGTGGGCCCAAGACTGAACCTTGGGGACACCAGCGGTAATGGGCAGGGGGTTAGAGATGTGTGAGGCAACTTTAACAGCCTGGTGTCTGCCCACCAGGTAGTCATGGAACCATGTGGTGGCTGGTTTGGAGAACCCGGCTTCAGTTAGTTTGGAGAGAAGCAGAATGTGGGAGATGGTGTCAAATGGCTAAGGGCCAGCCCGGTGGCGCTGAGGGTTGAGGTGCTGGACGCCACACCTCGCACCATGCCAGCGACCCGGGTTCGGGAGCAGACTCGGGTCGTCGGTGGGTTGGCCGGGGGGAGATAGGCTGGAGCGTCCAACGACAGCTCATCTTCTCTGGGGAGGGATTCGGCTGATGCCCGACACTTGCATGACGCCGAGCGGAGGCTCGAGGAACTGCAAGCTCCACTTGGGGATGGGCGGCCATTGAGCAGCATGGACGTCGGCGCATGCGTCATGAAGTCGGGGGAGGTTACTTGCTGCTCGGGGAGGGAGAAAAATGCAGAAACAAGCCTGCCTCAGCTGGGAAGATGGGAGGACCATGGCTGTGCCCACGTTTGCCTGTGCCACTTGAGCAGACCTCCAGACCGACGAAATGTAAGTAACGGGGTTTGAGCCCCCCACCTCGTCTCCGCCCGGGGGGTAATCCGTGGCTCCATGGGGCCTAGGGGTCTGCTTGGGGAGGGTTCTGGGCAGTGGGATGTCCAGTTGTCCCCCCTGAAGGGTCGGAGGTGGCAGGCTGGGGAGGAGGAGGAATAAATAGAAATTTAAAAAAAAAAAAAAACCTTGGCTAAGTCTATAAAGATGGCAGAGGTGATATGTCCTTTGTCCATGTCGCTGATGACTCGTAGGGAGGTGATGGTTGAGTGAGACTTCCGAAAGCTTGATTGGAAAGGAGTGAAGAAGGAGGAGGCGTCCAGATGGGGAGAGAGTTGGTCAAGGACAAGACGTTCCTGTATTTTTGCCAGAATTGAGAGTAGGGAGATGGGGCGATAGTTGCCTGTGGAGGAGGGGTCACCCCCTTTAGGTAGGGGTATGACGGTAGCCCTTTTCCATTCAGAGGGTAATTTGCCCAGAGTGAAGAAGAGGTTGAAAAGCATGGCTAGAGGGGTGGCTATAGCTGGGGCGGACAAGTATAACATCTTGGTATCCAGGGACGTAGGGCATTTGCCTTTGTTGGGGTTCAGGGAACATAGGGATTTGAGGACTTCGGCTTGGGATACACTGCAGAAGGAGAACTGTAGGGCTGGTGGGAGTGCACTGGGTTGGTGGTGGGGGACCGGGATGGGCAGATGCTGGAGGGTTGATATAAGCGAGTCAGTACAGCTAGAGAAGTAGGTATTGAAGGCCTCGGCTACCCTGCAGGGATCGGTGATGAAGGTGCCCTGAATAGATAGAGTTGGGGGTGGGGGTTTGGTGATGGGGTGAGAACAGGGATTTGAGCAATTTCCAGAAGTTTGTCGGTGGTTTATGTTAGCGCTAAAAGCAGAGAGAAAATAATTATTTTTCGCCTGGCGAATGAGGTTTGTGCAGGAGTTGCGGAGGGCTCTCTAGATATGGAAGGAAGCCTGGGTGCCCAGTTTCTTGTGGGCTTTCCATGCATGGTCCCTGGAGTGACATTTACTGATGATATCAGCAGTGATCCTGGGAAGGTGGGCACCTCTGACTCTTTTTGAACGTAGGAGGCATGTTTGTCCCAGACTTTAAGAAATCTGGCCTTGAAAGCTTCGAGCGCGACGTCAGTAGATGTGGCCACTGAGATGAAGGACCAGTTTACTTGACCTAGCTCTAACAGGGTGATGCTTGCATCCTTGCTGGTGGCGGATGATAGAGAGGAGAGACACTGACACCAGTACAGGAACAGTGGTCCAGGAGGAAGGTGATAAGTCTGTCAGTGTGACTATCCCTGTTCCTGCTGGAGTTGGTGGTGGTGACAGTGTTCAGCTGGAGTCTGATAATCCTGGAGATATGGATAGGCAGCCCCCTGAGGAAGAGACAGTTGTAGAGAAAGAAAAAGGTACCATGCAAGAAGACAGTGATAAGGAGGAGGAGGACGATGAAAAGGAGGACATGGACATCATCAGCATCGGTGCTGATGATGACGGCAACTGGCATGATCCCCCATGGGAGCCAAAGTTTAAAATGGTCAAGGGAGGTGTAGGCCATTTACATGCATAGCCTGTGGGTCAGGCTGTCACCAAGCCTATCAGCAATCCTTCATGCAGTCAAGTCACCTCCCTTCCCAAATGTAATCTTATGGAAGTGATGAAAGCAGCCCAAAAATGCCAAACTTCAATGCCTGTTTCTCAGCTCTCCCAGTCCCAGCAGCATGTTATGTCTAAAGGTCAAAAACCCCCAGTTTGGGACTTTTATGTGCTTGATCCAGTTGATGAGACCATAACGATATGTCAACTATGTCAAGCATGTGTTAGTCGAGGAAAGGGAAGCCATAGGCACTGGTGGCCAGCGCCCACCTGAAAAACAAGCATCTGCTGCACTAGCAGCAACATCAGAAGGATGCCAGAGCTGTTGGTGGGAGCTCCTCATCAAGTTAAATGTAACTGAGAAGTTCAATACAGCAGTGGCATCACCACATTGATTTTGGGAGGCTAGCCCCAATCTAAGTTAAAACCCCCAATCAGTTTCAGGAAATATAAATAAACAGCAGCCATATACTTTTTTTTTTATTGATTGTTTTGTTGTCTGTCTGACTCTGACTTCCTTTCAACAACTTGGAACTCACTACTGAAGTCTAAGAAAAAATACCTGCTGACTCCACTCCCGTCTGACTGACTCAAGAGACAGAGTAGTAGTAAAGGACTAGCGAGCGAAACGGAGTGAGCGACTGCATAATCGCAAGGCAGCAGCAGCGCAAGCTGACCGAGCCCTAACTAAAAAGTTACTGATTCTGAGAAACATGCAGGTGGTGCAGACTAGAGACAATGAGTTGGAATTGGATTCCTTGCACCCACCGACTGAAATGTCCTGCTCCTGTTTGCATCTTGCATGTGAGGAGCCATCATCAGACATCGACCCGCCGGCCGTTTTTCCTTTTCGGGTCACAGAGCTGCTCATCTCGGCGTCTGCTGCTGTGGAATTTTTTTAGTGGCACTGCGCACTGGATGGCAGCTGGCAGCCGCAGGGCAGTACTAAAACTGTGTGTGGTCAGCTGTGGCAGCGGCTATGGTTGTCTGGCTTGGGGCATCACTACTCCATTTAGATCTGATCATCTGTCTGGGATATTTTGATATGCATAGTGTCTGACTGATTAAGAACACAGGGGATGAGGGCAGTGAATGAGTGAAATTTCAAATTTCACTCATTCACTCCTAATTGTTCTTAATCAGACACATATATATCATAATATTCAGAGAGATGATCAGATCGAAACAAAATGGACTGTCTCTAATGAAAATCAAATGTCCTTCTTGTCCTTGCAGAAAGTCAAGAAAAGAGAGAGAACGAGTTGGAATTGGATTCCTTGCACTGACTGAAATGTCCTGTTTGCATCTTGCATGCAGACATCGACCCTCCGGCCGTTTTTGGGTCACAGAGCTGAGAAGTGCTCATCTCGGCGTCCACTGCTATAGAATTTTTTTAGTGGCACTGGATGGTGCTAGGTGGCTGGCAGCCGCAGGGCAGGTACTAAACTGTGTGTTGTCAGGTGTGGCTTCGCTTGGCTTGGCTGGCTGGGGCCAAAAATAATATTTATTTTGTGTGGACTGGATTCTGGAAATGAAAAGTTCTTAGGCAGCAGCAGCAGCAGCAGCTGAGCAAACAACAAAGAAGGGCTGTCCTAGTGCTGCTTTACTACCATTTTAAATGGCATTGATCTGAGTTGAGGAGTAGGATGGGGGGGTGATGGTGAGAGGAGCGAGGACTGGAGTCTGGATGTAGGGATGGTTCTATTGATTCTGTGACTGGCACCAGCCTCATAGTCTCCCTACCAACAGCATAGCAGCTTGCTTGCAGGTCTCTTATTTGCTCTGGGTTCCTCCTGCAACCTTCCCAGCAGATCTGCTGGGATAATGGTGTCTGGCTGTTCTGGTCTCTTATTTGCTCTAGGGTCCTCCTGTAACCTGTCCTCAGTGGACCAGTAACCACATTTTTCCACATGTACCATTAAATAGATAGCTGATAACTAGGCTTCTCAAACATATTTTTCACCACTAAAATGCAGGAAAAGCCAACATTTGAAGGTAAAATTTCAACATTTTCTGGGGAAACATGCCCCTGGACCCCCCTAGCTTTCTTAGGATTTTGACTAAGGGGCATTAGCCCCCCCCCAACTTTGTACCCTTGGTGACGCCCCTGCAATACAGTAAGAGGAGGGAGAGCAGAGTGGGTCGGTGGAGGAGGAGGATGAGCAATCCTTTGCTCTCTTAAGTAGTGGGTATAGCAGTGGAGGTGCCACTCCCAGTCCCTTGACTCAGAAAAGTACACCACCACACCCAAAGTCAAACCCAAATACCTGGTTTCATGTGGTCTGCACATCCCAAGAGTCAACTGTTACCCTAAAAGAACAACATTGGTGCCACAAGTACTGCGTTCTGGTAGAACAGCCCCAAGATGCAGTCCACACTAAAGACCATTCCTGAGCAGCACTCAAAATACCCCCCAATCAAGCTGCTGCATGCAAAATAGCTGTCACCACTGAAATGCTGGCCATCAATCTGTTGCCATTCTTGTTCGTGAAGAATGCTGGGTTCTGCAGGCTGATGGCCCATGCCTCTCCCAAATGTCATGGTTACATCGTGAACCTATTTCTCTAAGCATGCCAGTCCTGAGTTGCACAGTAGAGCTGCTGATTCCATAAGACATGCAATGAAGCATTCTGCATCAGAATATATCCATCTTTGCATGGATCTGTGAACCAGTGGACAAACAGTTGCAAGCTTGTATCTATGCATAATGGCACACTGGTTACAGGTAGCTGGGGTAATAGTTGATTTTGAGACTGGCAAAACCTACCTAAGCAAAACTGTAGTGGTAACAACACCCTGGAATCTGGCAGCATGCAATACTGAGTATCTGAAGTGTTACTGGCTCTCACATGGGTGAGAAAATGCTTAATGTTCTGCTGGGCGAGATTGATGAGTGGCTACAATGTAGTGAAGTGCATTAGTGATGGTGTTTTTTTTTCAGAGTGCCCTGCCTGGCAGACTGCCTTAATCTTGTTGTGCAGTAGTTTCCAAACCATGCATACATTAATGAAATTGTAACTGTCGCCTGTTGCATCTTTCTGCACTTTGCCCGTTCTGCAAAGGCCCGTGACCATCTACATGAGTTACAGCACAATAACCATCTGCCTGAGCATTGTATGAAGCTTGATGTTGTGACCAGGTGGAACTCCACACTGTACATGATTGACCAACTGTATGAACAGTATAAGGCTGCTTCAGAATACCTGCTGGTGCACACCACCCATGACAGTGCTGGAGTGTCCATCACTCTAACAACAGAGCAGTGGCACCAACTGGATGGGCTAATACGCATTCTCTGTTCATTTGAGTATGCTACACAGGCAGTGAGTGGGGACACTGCCTATATAAGTCAATCCATACCCCTCATATGTGTGCTGAGGCAGACACTGGTTAATGTCCGACACCAGATGGAGGCAAGTGGGGATCATAGTAATTGTAATCTAATGGATCAAATGCTGCATGTGCTGGACAGCAATACCCATATTTCTGACATTCTACAGTCGGATGAATTTGCAGTCGCTACTATGCTCATCCATGCTACAAATGTGGCCTGCCATCTATAATTGAAGGAGGTCATCAGCGACTGCAAAAGTTGACCAAGAATCTCACTAAACGGGTATCTAGTGCACAGATGAAAAAGGCACATAAGACATGCACTGCACAGAAAATGGGTATTGCTACCCCTCCAGTTGCTTACAGGCAACCCAATCTGACAAAATGGGCAAGTTACAGCAGAAAACGGCAAGCAATCTCATTTGGGATGTTCTCTATCAGGTGGGAGTGGAAGATATGGAAGAAAAGGAGGAGGAGACAGATAACGCTGCTGGACTTAGGGCAGTAGAATGAATGGTGGAGGCCTACATGGGGGATACAAAGCACCTTGCCATTACTGATGAGCCATTGCTGTACTGGAGCAGCAAAGTGACTGATTGGGCAGCACTAACATCAGTTGTTGTTAAATACCCCGAGCTGCTCACTATCCAGTGTTGGTGTGGAATGAGCGTTTAGTTCAGCTGGGACCATTGTGAGTGACCAGAGGACCAATTTGTCACCCAAGAATCTGTACATGCTAGCATTCATCAAAATGAACGGAGGTCACATTCCCGCACAACACAGTGATGTCATTGGTGTTGCCACATGAACTGTGTCTCAGTGATGAGGATGACAATGAAGATGTCACATCTGCTAAGGCTTCCACCAGCAGCAAGGTGGATGAAGCAGCAATGCTGAGAGAATTTCCACCTGGTGACAACTCCAGTCTAGAAGACTGTGAGGGCTGCTTCTTGGAGGATGTGACAGTGGAAGTGGAACAAGGCTGAAGCTACTAGTAGGAACCTCCCCCCACCCGCCCCAACCACTTTCAACTCAGTATAGTTTTATAAATTATTTTTATACAGTTATCACTGGATTTGTGATGGTTGTGTTATCTGTTTTTAATCAGTTTAATTTGATTACCATTGCCCAAAACCGTTGTTTAGGTCCCGCCCTATATTAAAGCAGCCATCAAGTTACTATAACCATAAACCTTTTGTATTGTTACAGTGATAAGGTTCCTCTGGCAAAAATATCAAGATACACAATTTACTTTTCTTTTAGACTAACCCCATCCTGAAGCAAGATATGTTGTCTTGGAGTCTTTAAAAGTGCCCATGCTGGCACATGCCCTCCCCTCTCCTGACACCTGCCACCATGCCCATGCACACCATGCGAAAAATAAATATGTTCTGCTGGTTACTATCCACGACATGTTGAAGAACCCTCCTAGTACAACTAGAGTATGAATATAGCACATTCATTCAACAGGTAACACAAGTTGAAGAGATTTTGCAAAATGGTGAATGGTGGCCATCTTTAATGACCTGATTCATTAATTACAAAATATTCATAAAGAAAGGCCTAGTAACATCAAACTCCCCCAAAAAGTTACTTAAGTACTGCCATAGTACTGTGCTTGTACAGAAACAGTGCTGATCCCTACGGGGGGAGGTCTTTGCCGCCTGCAGTTTGACTTTTAAATATTCCTAATTACTCCAGTTCTGCTACCTCACATGTCAATAGACACTGGCCCCCTCCACCTATAATTACTAAACACCATCTCCAAAAGCCATTATCACATATACCTCTTCCCTGGATGTATTGTTTAATTGTTACTGAGACCAGTGGCCTACATCACAGTTCAAGCAACCCACTCTGTCTTACACACACCAGCTCCTTCAGGGCCTAGATGTAGTCTTCGAACAGACATGGGATGAAAAAATCACAAGAGGAAAATTACCTAAACAGGAACAATGACAGGAAACATGATGAATACTTGTCCATCTGCATACCTAGTCTTAAGTTAGCAAATTACATGCAGAATAAAAATAGTACTTCCTGACTTGGTGTGAGAATGTAAACTGCTAAATTTGCCCCCAAATGAAACATGCAGCAGGGCACAGCCTTCAGAGCAGCAGCAGGCATCCTCTTGAATCCCCTAAAAGTGCTGTGTACCTGGAAATAAGATAAAAAGAAGACACTTTGAGAATTGTTACTTAGAACCCCTCCCCAACCCCAGTACAAAGGAAGAAATACTTACCTCAGGGATGAAGTGCCCAAGTCTTCTAGATCAGCATCAGGAGTGGGACTTAAGACAATACCAGAAAGGTTCTGAATATTGAGAAAAGCAAGCACAATACAATTACTGTCTGCCTCAAACATCTTTACTGCAGTAAGTTACCCCATGCCCCATCACTGAGAATGGAAATGCTTACCTTTGGTGTTGTGAAATGTGGTGTATTACAACATCCCTCGCTTGCTTGATTGGCAGCTTCATTATTTATGTAATCCTCAAGCTGGAAAATAACGGAAAAGCAGAAGGAATATATTTAACTCAAGATGCCACAATACTAAACCACCCACACCCTTGTCTTGCACAGAACAAAAAAAATACGGAGGAAACACTTACATGTGCAGCTGCAGCATGTCTGTGAGGATGATGATGATGCATCAAGATTCAACACCATCGAAAACATCCCTTCTCATGGTAGCTAGTCAGTGAGCACTGACAGCAGCAGGAAGGCAGCAAGCTAAAGTATCCCTAAATCTCATTATTGTAATCACTTCACACAGTACAAGTTACAACCGCAGCAAAACAGGACAGCATTGGCAAATGTCAAGTCTACAGTTCTTAGTCATGATAAAACCAGCCGTAGGAAGCAGCCAGGGCAACTAGCAGGCTATCAGCAGTATTTTGCAGGAGGAATTATTTTTCTCACCATTGCCCCTCTCACTAGCCTTTTTTGGCTATGTCATAAAATTACCACAATAATTGTTTGAGTGTCTCCCCTGTCATATTTCTCAATCTAGTCTTATCAGGCCTGCTCTGTATAGCACAGCACAGCACAGCACAGCACGGGGGCAAGAGGCTGTGTTAAACTGTGGCTCAAGTGCACATTTTGGACCTGGTGGTGGTGGGGCAATATATAACATCATGACTGAGAACAGATTTAGGTCTCAATTTCATGCTACTTTTTTCTTGTCATATTTCTCATCTTATCAAGCCTGCTCTGCACAGCATGGCGGCAAGAGGCTGCGTTAAACTGTGTGTCAAGTGCACATTTTGGACCAGGTGGTGGTGGGGCAATATATAACATCATCATGACTGTAGGGGAGGGACCCAAGTTAACATTTATAGCAGCGTAGGGGACACATGTGTTAAGCACAAAACATATCTATGTTTAACTCCACAATAAAATTGCCTATTTTTCTGTAATTGTTGTGTACGGCCTTGGACTGTTGTTGCACACAACCACAACTGCCACAACATCACATAGCTTTGGGAAAACATTTTGTTCATAGTAACAAATTACAATAAGAAGGGGATAGGGAGAAGTACCAGGAGAAGCAAAGGGAGGCAGGGAGGTCAGTAAGGGAAGCCAAAGCTCAGACAGAAGAACACATTGCAAAATCAGTGGGTAGGGGGACAAAACCTTTACAGGTACATAAGTGAAAAAAGAAAGACAAAGGGAGGGATAGTGAGACTGAAGGGGAGGATGGGGGGCGTGGAGGATGACAACAGTAAAGCTGACATACTGAACAGGTATTTCTGCTCAGTCTTTACTGAGGAAGAGGAGGGTAATGGGTCTGAAGGGAGTACAAGGGGTGAGAATGGTGCAGAAATGGACACAAGTCCCTTTACACGAGAAAGGGTCCTGAAGGAACTGGAAGTAATAAGAGTTGATAAAGCAATGGGGCCAGATGGGTGCACCCCAGGGTCCTTAAGGAACTAAGAGAGGTGGTGGCTGAACCTCTGGCTATCCTGTTTAGCCGATCACTGGAAACAGGGGAGGTACCCAAAGACTGGAGGACAGCAGATGTAGTCCCCTTATACAAAAGTGGGAACAAAGAGGAAGCAGGGAACTACAGACCAGTCAGCCTCACTCGGTAGTGGGAAGATCATGGAAGCACTACTGAAGGAGAGATTGGTGGAACATCTGGTTGTCAATGGACTACAGAACCCAAGGCAGCATGGTTTCACCAGGGGAGGTCATGTCAGACCAACCTCATTTAATTTTTGACTGGGTGACTAGGGAAGTGGATCGGGAGGGCAGTGGACATGGCCTATCTGGACTTCAGCAAGGCCTTTGACACTGTGCCACATAGAAGACTATTACACAAACTGGGGAATATGGGTGTGGGCAGGACAGTAGTGTGGTGGGTAGGTAACTGGCTGGGTGGCAGGACACAGAGGGTGGTGGTAAATGGCTGTCACTCCACAGAGGGAAGAGTGACCAGTGGGGTACCACAGGGATAAGTTCTGGGACCGGTCCTATTCAACATCTTCATCAGTGACATGGCGCATGGACCTAGAAGGCAGAATTTCACTGTTCGCTGATGACACAAAGCTCTGTAACAGAGTAGACACACCAGAGGGTGTTGACAGAATGAGAGACCTGCAGAAACTTGAAGAATGGTCAGGGGTTTGGCAGTTGAAATTCAATGCAAAGAAGTGCAAGATAATGCGTATGGGGCACAAAAACCCTGGCACAATATATCAGTTGGGGGTGAGGATATAGCATGCACCAAGCAGGAAAGGGAGCTTGGGGTTATCATCTCTGATGACCTCAAGGTAGGGAAACAGTGTGACAAGGCAGCAGGTAAAGCAAATAGGATGCTGGGATGTATAGGCAGGGGCATTACCAGCAGGAAAAGGGAGGTCATAATTCCGCCATACAAGACACTAGTGAGGCCCCACCTGGAGTACAGTGTACAGTTCTGGAGACCATACCTCACGTAAGGACATAGACAGGGTAGAGAAGGTTCAGAGGGGGCAACAAAGATGGTGCATGGATTGCATCACAAGTCCTATGAAGACAGGTTGAAGGAACTGAACATGTACTCCCTGGAGGAGAGGAGGGAGTGAGGGATATGATAGAGACATACAAGTATCTTACAGGGAGGAACAGGGTACAGGGAAAACACTATTTTTAAGCGAAAAGATGTTCCAGGACTAGAGTGCATGGGATGAAGTTGGAGGGAGGACAATTCAGAGGAAACATGAGAAAGAATTTCTTCACAGAACAGGTGGTGGACAAGTGGAACACCCTGCCAGAGGAAGTGGTGGGAGCCAAACAATCACGGGATTTAAGAATGCATGGGATAGACATAAAGGAATTCTGGAGGTCGGGGTAAGGTGCAACATACTTCTAGGAAAACAAACTGAACTTACAAGCTCAAATGGGCAGACTGGGTGGGCCATAGGCCCTTATCTGCCGACACTGTCTATGTATCTATGTATCTATGTATCTATGTATCAATACTTAACATTTGTGGATAGGAGGAGGAAATATATGAAGAAGCAATAACACAAAAAGAAAGATACAGTGTTTATGGGTACACTGACAACAAAACACGACAGGGGGACATGCAGTGCCAGGGCAAGGGTATTCATATGAGAGGGGAAAAGTAAATTACGGGACAAGGAAAAGGATTGAATGCTGTAGGGAGGGAGCATAAACATTACATAACACACAAAACTACTGGACAAAGACATATGATTATAAGACAAGAAAATGAAACAAGGGAATATAGAGAAGAAAGAGGACTGAAAATATATTTTTGGTGCTTTTTGTACTTTTTTTATTTTTATTTTTTCTTATTTTTAGGAGGTGGAGATGAGAAGAGTGCCACTAACACAGGAAAAGACAAAGGAAAATTGGCTGCTGCCTCACTGAATGCTACCACCGCAACTTACACTGCACCGGCACCAGGCCCCGAGTCAGAACTGCCACCACCACCCCAATGATGTAGCTCCACCAGGAGTTCCAAAACTTTCTGCTGGTCCTCCATTATTTTTCTTATGCCCCCCACCCACCCCGATCTCTCTGAACTCCCTGGCAGAACTGGTCAAATTCCTGCTGAAGAGCTCACACCTCACTGAGTTCCACCTACACATGTTTAAGTCAGAGGGATTGAAGAATGCTTTGACTGCTGATTAATGTGCAGAGTGCTGCTGATACAGAATGTCAGACATTGACAGTCTGGCCATAATGGTTTATGTTTTGCTTGTTGAAGTAATATTTTTAATAGAACATATCTGTATCTAATTGTACTAGCAACCAATACTGAATAAGTGTTGCAGTGACCTTGTATGGTTCTCAGAGAGAGAAATACTTCAATTTACCAACTAGGCATGGCAACATTCATTTTCTTTTCTAGTACCTCCAGTAGATGGTGCTGTGTGCTTTTAAACGCAATCTGGTAAACCTGGCATAGGAATCCTAATTTTCCAGTCAGTAAATTAAAAGGGCAGTGTTTGGTGCATATTGCAGTGTTGAAGCATACAGAGCATATTATAAAAGCATTTAAAATGAGACCTTCAACCACATTAGATTCAGAGTTGAATGATTAGTCACACCACAGTTATGGAAAATTAAATGAATTCACTAGTATAAGCAGTTTTTAGATGTATGCCATCCTTAAAATTGAAAACTGAAGCAATTGCTATTTTGCTTGGAAATTCACACACTGTTTCTTATAATTGGCTTGACTTCAGGAAGTCATTTGCTGGATTCTAATTGATAAAACAGTTTAATGGATATCAAGAGATCTCTTTAGTGATAGAATACATGCCACAAATAGCTCCTGAATCTCTTGGACTAGTACAGTTTATATACTGCAACATAGCATCATAGTATTGCTTATCCCTTAACACACATGTTCAATTTGTTGCTAATCTAATTGGTACTTCCCAGTGAATGAAAGCAGGCACTGGTCACCCTTCCCTTCCTCCACAGGAGAGGGGACGAAGGGAAAGGTTTGGGTGGGGCTGGGTAGCTGTAGTAATATGAAACTAAGAGCTGCACAATCGAGCAGACATGACAGACCTGTGGGCCTTTTTCTGCCAGCAATTTCGTATGTTTGTATGGTCACCCTGTAGTGCTAATAACATTATTGCTAAGTAGCACCCTATTTCCTTGCTTCTTGTGATTGCAAAAATCTTGGAGAAACTTATAGCCACGTACAGTATATAAATGAGTTCACTACCAAGAATACAATTTTAAACCTATATCAGTCCTGCTTTGTACCCATTCACAGCACTACCACAGGGCTGCTGAAGGTAACCATGACATCTAAAGTGCCATGGACAGGGGGCTAATGAGGGCCATATTCATTGACCTGTCCAAGATATTTGACTCTAGACCATGTGGTCCTTCTATGCAGATTGAATGCACTGGGTCTAAGCAGTTTTGTTTAATAAACTGGCTCAAAATTCTCTCTCCGACAGCCACCAGATTGTATCCTTAAAGAGGTACAATTGAAACCTAAGGCCATTGTGTCAGGTATCTGCCAAGGTTCTGTGCTGGGTCCAAACTTGTTCTCAGTCTTCATCAATGACTTACACTGTGAGTCTGAAAGTACCCACTTTAACCTCTGTGTAGATGATACCATACTACAGTATCAACCCATGGAGGGACTATGCCATAGTTCAAGCCTTCCTACAGCAAGGTTTAAACAAGGTCTAATCTTGTATACAAATTAATCTCATTGAATACAGTTAACACCCAAACATGATTTTTTTGGGGTCCAGAAGAAACTAAGATGCAATAAGCAACAGATGGTTCTCACTATCTTACATCATCATGAGCTCCAACTCACTACTGTATACAAATAACTGGACATGTAGCTGGCCCCCATCTCAGATGGAAACTACACACTGAGAAACTAATAAGAAATGTGGTCTAAAATCTGGCTTCCTGTTCAGACATAAAGCCTGCTTTCCTTCGTCTATACACCTGCACTTGGGAACACAGTGTTAACTCCTCTACTGGACTACGGGGGAATAGTATATGATGGGGCCAACAAATCTGTCCTAAGCAAGCTGACTGTTCTCTACAACAAACTTGCCTGCTTTGTACAAAATTCACCCCATGACTGCTACCCCAGCACACTATATAGAAGACTGAATTTTCTGAACCTACAGTAGGCAACCTCAATTGACTTCACCTGCTACACCCTCATGTACAAATGTACCACAGGTAAGGTATCTGATTATGTACTGGCCCTGGTAGAGCCCAAACCAGTGCAGGAGGGGCTTAAATCTGCAGGAGGACTGGAATGCTGTATATTGTCCCTTATGTGAACAACAGAGCAGGCTTCAGCTGCTTCACCCATGCCAGCTGGATTAGCAAATCAAATTAAAAGTAAAGTTGTAAGTTTTAGGCTTAATAACCTATTACCCTGCCATGGCAGTAGTCTGTCTGAGGTAAAATTATAAATTTTAGTATTTGCCCTGTAACTCTGGCTGAACTGTTGGTCAGCTTATCCCTTCCAACTTCCAGGTCTGCTGACCACGCCCCTGCACTCAGACATTTTGTGATGTCACTGCAAGGAGAACGTGGTATGTCCCAGTGAATCCTATGGGAGAGATTTTAAAAACATTACTATGCATATTTAAGCTACCATTGATGCCACTCATCTAATAGAGCCCTATAATTGAGCAGTGGCTTTCATTTGCATCAAGGGTAGTTTAAATATGCATGGCAATGTTTTAAAATCTCCCCAGATTCAGTGGGCACCCTCTGCTCTCCTGGTAGGACGTCACGCTTCAATCCCATGGGGCCTAATGTGATCTGCAGGCTGTAGCACCCAATGGCAATCACTTCTGGGATTACATCAGAAATAAATGTTCTTTTAGCATGATCTGGCAAGAACACATGACAAAGGTATGCTGATTTTTCAAATTTTGGCAGATGCTTGTTCTAATCATAACAAGCAGGGCCAAAATCATTACAACTTACTTTAAACATGAGTCCTGGGTATGTGAAATAAAATTTAACTCTTGTTTTTCTTATCTTTACAGACTGGACAAAGTATAATGGTGACATTCTAGTGCTCTTGTGGTTTACTAGTGATCAAGGGTTTTGTTTCTAGGTAGAATTGCTCATCTTCTTAAAAAGTTCTTTAAAAGTTTTTCTAACTTATAGTAGTAACTAGTATTATTTACTATGCATATGCTTTCTAAATGTTTTTAGCACTTCTTTGCACTTTGTTTACTACAAACAGTGATGCTTATTAACTGGAAGTTTATCACTAAGGATATCAGTATAAAACAGTACTGGTTGCTAGCACCACATTGTCTCTGACGAATCCCAGTAGCAACTGGGTGAAACATTAGACACAATGATCTAGCACAACCGCTGCTGTCACAGAAAATTATGATTATGGACATGTCAGTAACATATTTTTGTTCCACACTTTGGCACGTTAAAATAAAAAAAATATACTGTGACATACAATAAGCATTAGAATGTTTTGCTTCTTTTCGGCTTTCAGGTGCATTACTACTTTGCTCTGTTGTTTAACTGTCCTGTTGTACTGGAGCAGTTCCTGGTGCCCCCCTTTTTTTCACTGGAAATCTGCATTGTATGAGATGAGAAGATAAAGCAGCACAGTTGTATGACACAGAGCACTGGGGTTTAATGCCATACTCCACATCATGAAACGTTTTGCACAATAAAGTTGATTTTTTAGGCACTACCGTCTTTGTAAACAGTGTTTTGTAGCTCCTGAGTGCTACTCATCTGGTATTATTATCTGACTGTCGGTTTTGGGCATGTACCCACTCCCCAACTGTGTGAATGGTCCTATGCTGTGTCTTTCTCCCTGTAATGTATTATCCTCCTTTGCTAGGCCCACTATTTTTGCCAGTTTAATATTATTAGCAAATATAAGCTGTCTGCTGCTTCCCCTCCCACAAACCATTGATAAGTATGCTAAGGAGTAATGGATACAGAAGCAACCCCTAGAGTACTACACTCCAAACATTCCTCTATATGGCATGTTGACCATCCACTGGGGAGGGGTGTAACAGTGTTTCCTGAATACTGTACCTTGAATAATATGCTATTGATTACTCAGGAAGAAAAATGAATAATTGTCACTACTCGGTGGCAGTTCATGATCTCCCGAGACTTCCTGTCCCATCAGCGGCCACTTTGAAAGCCCACTGAAGGCAGGCCATGTGACCCAGCACTTGCAGAAGCTTCAGAAAGGAGAGACAGATGACTTGAGCTGCTACAGAGAACAAATTTTACTTCCATCTTGTTAAAACTAGACAAACATCAGAAATCTTGACTGTTTTGTTCCCTCTATAAATACCAAGCTAGAGACAGTTGACTTTTTACACTGTAGGGTGAAATTAGGCTTTCAAAACAGGGAAATAGAAGGGGTGTTCAGGTGTTTGCTGAAAGAAACATGCAGTGAGGGCCCCAACAGCGCACACACACACACACACACACACACACACACGAGATTTAAAGCTGCAGTGTAGTGTGTTTTAAAGCCTAACAGAGAGTAAGGAAGGTTTTGTAAGATTTTGTTTTGTTAAAAAATGTAAGGTATTTGTAACTTAGTTGTTGTCTGGAACAAAGAACAAGACAAGGGTCCAGATTCACAAAACTTTGCGAACTGTGCAAAGTGTTTGTGCACTGATTGCTCCGAACCTCTATTCACAAATGGTATTCACATGGTGTAAGCACTACATAAAGTGCTTTGCATGGCATATTGAGCTGTGCTAATTACCACTTATAAAAGGGTCCTCTTTAGCCAGGCAAAGCCCAGAGGCAGGAGCTGGAACTGCTGGAAGGAACACAATGGCTGACTGACAGCACAATGGTTATTCATGGTGGGAGAGGCTCTCCAAGAAGAGCAGCAACAGGGACATCCAGGGCCCATCCATCACTGGTGGAGGTACCCTGCTACACACAGATGATTTTGGCCACAAGTCTCCTTTGAGACATTGACCATTGAATGGCTGGTTGGCCGGTACTGCCTCAGCCAGGCCATGCTCAGGCAGCTGTGTTAACTCCTGGAGGAAGACCTGTGCAGCACCACTCAGTGCGGCTAAGCCCTGATGATGGAGGTGATGGTGACTGCTGACATGTGCCTTTTGGCAACATGCACTTTCCAGACACCCATCAGGGATACAACCAGAGTTGTGCAGTCATTCACCTTACCTTACACCTGCTGGCCAAATTCATAGATGTCCTGCTGCCACATGCTAGTGAGTTCATAGTATTCCCTAGCACTGCAGAGGACCAAAGAGCAACAGTGCAACAGTTTTACTGGGTAGTGCATCTGCCACGAGGATTTGAATAAACTGACTGCACCCATGTGGCCATCCATGCACCACCTTGCCCAGAGTGAGATGCCTACCTCAACAGGAAAGGCTACCACTCCATAAACTGCCAGGTGGTGTGTGATGCCACAGGGTGCTTCATCAATGTGCTGTCACATTACCTCAGGAGCATCCATGACTCTTTCATCTGGCACAACTCCATCCTCTGCCAGAGAGCTGAAGGTGGCAATATACCTGTTGGACACATTGTGGGTGAGTAAGCTCTGTGGGACAGAACAACACTCCCCTGTGGAGTACACAAGGCTGCATCCAAGGGTTGTGGGGAGAGGGTAGAAACTCAAAGTAGGTTCTGGAATGTGGGCAGATATAAGTTACCAAGGACAAGACAAAAGCCACATACAGAAGAGTATGGCACAGGTGCCATTGAAGGTATAAGAATGCACTGTGGGACAGGACGCCAAACCCCTGGGTATACGGGTAAGCATCCAAGGGTAGGGGGAGATGGTGGCACATGCCAGAAGGTTCCAGAACAAAGGATATAGAGCAGAGATCTGCGCATGGCACAGAGGGCCCAGGAGCATAGGAACACCATCATACAACAGCTAGAAGCAAGCAGATGGTGAGTAGCAATCATACAAAATATGTTGGCATACATGAAATGTTTATTGCATGTACTGGATAAAAAACAGAGAATGAACAAAAGTGCAATTACATGTAAAGAAAAAATGGATATTACAGGGAAAAAGATGTGGAAACAGTCACAGCCAACCTAGGAGTCTGTCTGAACAGAGAAAAAAAAAAGCCACAGGTGAAATGATCAACAGAGCAACCATTGGACCATACCAAAAAAATACATTACAAAACTGAAAACAGCAACAAACAACATAGCGCAGGTGAGAAAGTAACATGCTAGACACCATCATCAGAAATATTGCTGCCTCCCCTCTCTCCAACCTCTGTAAGCCACGTACTTTGTCTAGGTGTTTTTGATCCTCTACTGTTCCCCCTTGAGGTGCCGCGAACCACGACCTAAATGAGTGGGAATGCTCTACTGGTAGCAGCGCCCACCTTTTGTAATGGGCTACCCACCCCACTCAGATCTTCTAACACCCATCTCTCCTTTAAGCTCCACCTCAAATCCTGGCTACTAACAAACCACAGCTGCAAATGCCCACCTAGATAGCTGCCCTAACCGCTTGGTGCTTTCCCATTCTCACCCTCTCCAGTGGTGCCAACTGTTACTACTCCCTTTTATGTTAACTCTCCTATTCCTACATCCCCACCGCTTCCCCTTCCTCCCCTACTGCCCATCTCTGGAGATCCCCCTTTCTCATCCAGGAGCAACTGCTCACCTGTCTATTGGTCCACGTTTACTTTTAGGAATATTACTTGTTATCTCTGCCATTTACTATAAATCTGAATTTATTGTATTTTGCAACCTTGTATCTTATATAACATTGTATTTTTGTTTTGTGGAATTGTTTCTTGCCTACTGCTCATTGTACTGTATTTATGGTCTACTTCTGTGCCATTGTATGTGGCCCGGGTCATGCCTGAAAACAGTCCCTGGGATAAGTGCACTTACCTGGTTATCAAAGTCATAAACAAATAAATAAATGCTACAGTTAGCAGCATACAGACAATGCTCAGGTCCCATGCACAGGCCAATCAAAACCCATGAGTGAGGGGTATATACAGCACACAGAGCCAAGTATGGTGGCACCCACATACAGGACCTGGGGGGTTGCTAATCTACGTCCTCCTGTGGTCAACATGTGCCCTGATGTTGTGGCAGTGCACAGCATGGGGAGATGGGGTAGTGGCCCCAGAGGAGGGTGTTGCAAGCGTGGGGACACATGGGCCAGGGGCATCAGCCAAGAGCTGGCACAGCCGTGTGGGGTACTGGTGACCTGCACAGACATGCCCCAGCCAGGGGTGGGTGGTCTTCCAAGGGATGCAGGTGACACAGGCATGCCATCACTGTCAGATGTAACATGCTGTGGTGTGGACAAACTCCACCGCCCCCTTCGGGACATAGGAGTATGCCCACTGTGTGCAGACATGTGGCAAGTACTGCACAGTCTGCCATGAAACGCACTGCCCAGGTGCTCCACCACCCTCATATGGTCCCCGAGCATATACCCAATGGCAGCTATGAGCTGGTCTTCACACTGCTGGGCATGCTGCAGTTCCAGGCAGTGTTCTTGCTGGAGGAGGTTGAGGTCCTGCTGCAGAATGTCCAGTATCTGCTCAAGTACCATGTGGGAGGCAGCCTGGGTGTCCACGGCAGCGTGCATCATATCATGGGTGCCATTCTCAGCCTGCTGCACCACAGGGTGCACAGGTTGCAGAGGAGCTCTAGGTGGATGCAGTGGCTGGATCACCCTGAGTGCGCCAGGGACATCGATGACAGACAGTGGTAGCCCAGGTGTAGGCAGTGGATGTGCGTCAAGCTGCCACCCTGTACAACCTGTAGCACTATGTCCCCAGACAGGGCAGACATCCTGGCCTCTGTCTGGTGCAGGGGACCCCAGCTGGGGGGCATTGGGTAGGGAGAGTTGTGTGGCAGAGGAGAAGGTGATGGGGTGGAGGTGTGGGATACCATGGCCAAGCCATGTGTGAGAGCCCATAAGGTGGTGTTGGTGGTACTGCATACTGCACCAGGCTGTATCGCAACATTTCTATTGGTGGTGGTGGTCACCACATCCTACTCTGCTTGTGAGTAGGCCAAAAACAGTTCCTGTCTGGCCACATATGTCTCAGAGTCACTGCCCGCCATGGACCCTGCACTGCTATCTTCCAGGAGGTCTGTCCAGGCAATGGATGGATCCTGGATGCCACTTGATGGCCCTGGCTGGGCAGCCATTGTCAATGGACAGACCATATCTTGAGCTGCTGGGACAAAAACGTATAGTTGAGGGTATGCCTGTGAGGCATGGCTGGGTCTAGCAACAGGATGGTGTTGTACCAGGAACATGACGGTGAAGTGTACAGGTGCACAGTGTGAGCATGCAACAGTTGCATATGAAAGTGTTAACTGCCACCATGTCACACAGAGTGTGATATGTGCATGCACAGACTTGCATATGCATACCAGGCACAACAATAGGACATGACAAAGGAAAACAACCAAGTCCACAACACATTGTGTAGCAAAGAAAGTAAAGGAAAGTAAAGGAATGGCTGGCAATGGTGGATGTCACTAGAGTGAGGCACAGCAGCAAAGTGTGTGACACGACGCAGTGCACACCAGAGACAGGCCACACACCTGTGCATGCTAGGACCCTCAAACACATGGGCATCGGGTCTGGATGGTGACAAACTTATTTTGATGGACCATTATCTGGTCTATCAATCCGCAACCTCTTGTAAGAAGGCAGAATTCATGTCCAGAGAGATTGTGGCTGCACAGAATAGACCAGCTCAGCTCTTCCGGACTGTGGACAGACTGTGCAATCCAGTCTGTCTTCAGCCCGGAAGAGCCTTTTCTCAAGAATGATGTGAGGAATTTGCTCTGTTCTTTGCAGATAAGATTGCCAAAATCAGATCTGAGATCCGTTTGACCCTCTCAGATGGGAGTTGTGATGGTCGGCAGGAGATGTCGGACACCCAGTTTGTGTGGTCTGACTTCAGCCTCCCCACAATCAGTGACATTGTAATGGTTATCCAATCACTGCATCTGATCAACTGTAATTTGGACCCGGGCCCCACACATCTCTTAGTGGATTGTGTGGATAAAATTGGCCCAGTTGTTGCTGAGATAGTCTGGAGGTCCTTGGAGAGGGGAATTTTTCCAGATCCTCTTAAGGAGGCTGTGGTTAAGCCCCTTCTTAAGAAGTCCTCCTTGGACCCGGACTGTCTGGCCAATTACAGGCCAGTCTCTAACTTACCCTTTGTGGGTAAAGTTATTGAGAAGGTGATCACATCACAGTTGGATCATCATCTGACCAACAACAATGTCTATGATTCTCTCCAGTCTGGATTTAGGAAAAGGCATAGTACCGAGACAGCACTTGTACAGGTACTAAATGACCTCCTAATAGCGAGAGATCGAAGGACCTGTTCCATCTTGGTCCTTCTTGATCTCTCTGCAGCGTTTGACACTGTGTACCATGGTGTGCTATTGGAACATTTGCAATCTATCTGTGGACTGTCTGGTACAGTCCTAGGGTGGTTTCGATAGTACCTCGAGGGTAGGACTCAGAGGGTGGTGTCTGGAATTTTTTCCTCGACATCAGTCTCCCTATCCTGTGGGGTACCACAGGGTTCCATTTTGGCACCCATGTTGTTTGCAGTGTATATGCTGCTGTTAGGAGTGATGAGTAGGTGTACGGCTTGGGTTTTCATTGCTATGCAGATGATACCCAGCTGTACATGTCCTTTGTGCCCGGCCAGGATACTGCCTTTTTGGTCTTTAACAACTGTCTTGCCGAAATCCAAGACTGGATGAATGTGAGTTGGTTGCATTTGAACCCTGAAAAAACAGGTGTTGGTTGTGGACCAGGGTCGCTATGAGGCGGGTTCATTAGCTGGATCACCCTTGGGCTTATAGCTTGGGGATATCCAGCTGACTATCTCAGACCGGGTGCGGAACTTGGGCGTTGTATTTGTCGATTGTCTGACTTTTAAGTCTCAGGTGTCAGCGGTTGTCAAAACCTCTTTTTATCATCTGAGGAACATTATCTGGGTGAAGCACTTGGTTCCTCCAGAGGATCTTCCAACTTTGGTCCATGCCTTCGTTACCTTCAGCCTCGACTATTGCAATGCCTATACCTAGGGCTTACGGGGGTTGAACTTCGCCGCCAGCAGCTAGTGCAGAATGCGGCAGCCAGGCGTTTGACTGGTTCTTCTAGGTCCAGTCATATAATGCCTGTGCTCTGAGGACTGCACTGGCTGCCAGACTGTTGGCGAATCACCTTCAAGGTTGGTTTGCTCACCTATAAGGCCCTACACGATCAGGGACCTGTTTACCTGAAAGATCTCCTTCGTCCCTAGTGTCCCCCGCTCTCTCCGATCCACTGACGAGGGATTGCTAGAGATTCCCAGGGTTTGCTTAAAAACTTCAGGGGCAAGATCTTTTAGTTTTATGGCCCCGACCCTGTGGAACTCTCTACCTCGTCAGGTATGAAATTGCCCGACTGTCCAGAGCTTTAAAGGAGCTTTGAAAACCTACCTTTTTAAGAAAGCTTTTAATGACTGTTAATTATTTTAATCTTGTTTTAAATATTTATTGTTTTATGTAATTTGTAAAGGTGCCTTGGTTTAAGAAAGGCGCCTTAAATAAATAAAGATTGATTGATTGGCATATGCTGCCCATGGGTAACATGATTGTGGCAGTCCATAGTCCACCCAAGGGAAGCTAGTGTAAAGGGCCTGACTGTGGCACCATGTGTGACCTGTGTCTGCCCTGTGGCACCTATATATGTACAACTAGAAATGTGTCACACTCCAACACAACATTGGTGTCATTGTATTAGTTACGTGGGAGTGTAGATTTTGCTGGGGTCTTGTAGCCCCCACCAGGCACCTCGGACATCTCCACAGCCCACAGTACCGACACTACAGCTTCCTCTGCTGGTCCAGGGTATGGGTCATTGTGGGTGCAGGATGGCCTCCACCAGTGGCATGCAGTTTCCTCCACTGCACAGCCAAGGTTTCCTTGGCGTGACTACAGAGGTCACTGAAGTGCTTTTGCACTACCTTGACCAACCTGCCCTGACCATCTACTGCTTTGACCTCCTCAGTGATCTCATTCCAGGCATGCCATATAATAGAACTGGTGCTGCAGTACTGTGAGAGGATACCCTCCTTGGCCATGTACTGCTGGATGAGGGTATGCAATTTCTCAGTGCTAAATCTGTGCACCCTGATTCTTTCCCTGTCAGGGACAGCACCTGCTGGGGAGATGTGATATTGACAGATCGGTGCCACATGATCTGCCTGCGTTCATAGTTTGGAGAATCCCATACCATGGCAAGGTACCAGACCACAGGCACATTGTTCTATGCATGGCAAAAAAAATGGTACAGCAGAACTATGCATGAACCCTCACCACCCCCACAGGCATGAAGGTAAAGTCCCAGTGTCCTACGACATGCAGTCGACTGAACTGGGCCATGACCAAGACCTACCATGCTAATGTACTGCTACAGTAATGACTGACAAAACAACTGCACTCATGAGAGATGATGGACAACATAGAGATGTTAGCAGTGGCCACTGTCACAGTATCCCACCCCCCAACCCCAGTGGTGTACATGGTACATGGGCAGCACACATATGGGCTGAATGGCCACCCAAGCTGCTGGTGTATGGCCACGATGCACTGTCTGGGGACTGTTGGGGGCCAGCCGGACACCAGAGTCACAGGCAGGATCCTGTATGTGAGGCATGCAAGTGGCCCACCATCACAGGGGAAAACACATTCAGTACATGTTGCACAGACTCCAGTGGCCTGGTGACAGATATCTATTTATTGGTGTGTGAATGGCATATTGTGCAGTGTCAGGGAGCAAGTACAACACAGTGGTATGGGTCTGCACTGTCATAGTCTTGGCAGCTATTTAGCACTGTGGACAGGGACCATCAGGTTGCCAAGTGGTACTGGGAATCATAATGCCTGATGCAACCAGTGTCACATGACTTGTGTCCACAGGACAGGTATGCCTGCCCCAACAGACATGAGACACTAACAGCAGCTGGGAGGATTGAACACCACCATGCGTGCACAAAACCATTGTGCCCTGTGTCCAATGTGCCTAACACAGGAGCAGAACTACCGCAGTGGCTGCCACCCCACCCCCAGCGTCAATGCATGGCATCCATCCAGTGTGTCCCTGTATAGAAGAGTACATGCCATGGCAGACGTTATGTGCTCCGTCCCACTTAGGTTATGCAGGTAACTGGACACAGTGTTCCTGTGGATGGTTCTAAGCCCCTGTTCAATACGAAAGTACCTGCTGAAATGGGGGACCTGCAGATGTCCTGCCACCATAGGTTGTGGTACCGCAGGGACATGCAGCCAGACAGGGAGACAGAGGCATAGCATGACAGAGATTGCAAAGTGGTGGAACACATAAGTGATGACTGTTATGCAATAAGGTAAACTATACAGCCCCAAAGTTGCAATGTGCTGGAATATAGCAATTGCAATCCATAATCTACAGTCTCTACCTTGCTGCCTGGAATGTTCTGCTTGGCTGGTTCCAGCAGCAGTCCCTGCTGACTCCATTGCCTGCAATTCCATCGCCTTCTGAAGGTGGTGCACTCATCTCCTTATATAGTGCTGGAATAAAGCAGTATGTAAATGCATGCAGAAGGCTCCGGAATGAGATGCAGATTAGGGGCTTTTCCCCCTTGACTACCTAAGCAGCTCATTTACATGATTCCTTTTTGAATAGCACTTTTTTGAGTCACGCAAGAACATGTTGCCCTTGAGTGATGGTAGTGTACCACACAACATAATAGTGAATCGTTTGGTATATTTTGTGCAATTAGTGGCCTTTCCAGAACCTTTCCAATACGGTGCCTATAATGTGCCATGCAAGCATGGTACACAGTTGCGCAATGATGTTGCACATTGCAGTGCGGTCTGAAGGTAGTGTGCATGTGCAAAGTCCCACCAACATGAGTCTATCACACACAAGGCACACTGGTACATCCATTGTGTAGAGCTAACCATTGTTACTAAATTGTGAAAACTACACAGTTTGCTTTACTGCAACAACATGGCTGCAGAACTGGGAAGGCTGAACAGGTTCAATCATGTCCAGGCCAAGAAGGGCGAGGGCAGCAATGCAGCGGGACCACAGGTGCACAGAAATTGAGCAGGTCAACCTGGTGGACCTTGTGGTCACCAAGGAGGGTCAGCTTTTCAGCTCAGAGGACCTGGACTGCCCCGAGGGTAATGTCTGAGCCTCTTTTGGGTGGCAACTGGTAGACTGTTCTGGGTGGATTGCACTGCAGAACAGTGTCACCCCGCTATGGTGACCTTTTGAGACAGGGCTGGGACAGGATCCAAAGATTCCATGACATGGTGCAGGATGGCACCGCGCCACAACCAGGTATGTGAACTTTTGCCATGTGTTTCTTGTAAGTGGCCTGTATATGGGTGGTGTAGGTGTATCTGGCACTACCTTCTGCATGCTACCTGGCACATGAGGTTTATATCCATGTAGGCCCTGATCTGCTGTCATGTCATGCCCCACTGCATGTGTGCCATTAGTACTTTGGACAGCTATGCATAAAACTGTAGGACTGGTCACAGGGGAGATGCGTTGGTGCAGGGTACTACATGGCTGGAGGACAACACAGATGGACACATGTGTGGGTGTTGACAATCTTGCTGTGGCACCCCGTCCTATTCATACTACAGTTTTACAGTCTCAGTATATGTCTGGTTTATTTTACATTGTATTGCTGGTACACTAGGAACATGTTATTGTATGTGTCATCACAACTATGGCTTGTACCCCCAGTTTTGTACTATGATTGACACCTGGCTGAGGTGTTACTCCTAGTATATGTGTCACAGCTCACATCTGTTACCCATGGCCCTTTGTTGCTGGTGTATGTATACCACTGTTCACTATCACCCATCAGTCACACTGTGGCACATACACATGCACTACTAATGCCACACTGTGCCAACATGGGTGTGGCAGGGCTCTTGAACCTGCTTAACATAATTCCATGCCCAGTTGCCTTATAGCTGGGATGGATCATGGGTCCATGCCCTCTCCTTGGGGGGGGGGGTCCACCGGTCCATGTCCCTCTGGTGCTGCCAGCACACGGTGTTACCATACGTCATTCCTCACACCTGTGCTGACAGCCCACCCCTGCCCATATACAGTGACACCACTGTGCCGATGGTGGCTGACACACACCCGACACCCTAACCTGTGACATGGTCTCATGGCCATGAGTGTACGCCCACAGTACATGCCTACACTATGCTGGAGTGACACATGTCCTGCAGTGTGAGCATAGCATGTACCAGTGCCTTCCTGATGGTGTACACTAGACACTAAAATGTACTGTGGGACACTGACAAGTCACAGTGTTATGGCACTCACCCTGTAGCCAGCACACATACGGCATATATTGCCTGCCTTCTGGAACCAGCTGGTGGCTGTGGTGTTGTGTGTCACAATGTGTGCTGGCACTGCTGTAGTGCATAGGTGCTGTGCACAAAAGTGGCATGCCAGCATCCCATGTTCATGTGTTCTTACCATAATCTTACATGGTGACCCCTGGGTACCTTTCACTATGGTCTTGAACCATGCCCATTGACTAGCCCTGTGATGGTATGGGCCACTGTACCCCATGTCCCCCTGTGATGGGTCCCACCAGTCCTGTACACTGTACACCTTAACACTGGCATGGCATGTCAGGCTGGGTGTGTCGAAAGGCAATGCCATGCAGCCAGTGTGTGGTGCAATGAAAACATTCAGCCAAGCAATGGCACGGTAGTGGCATGTATCAGGTCACCATGTTGGTGTATGCAGACATCCTGTGGACATATCTGACTTATACATTTGTACACAACAGTATGTGTTGTTCATCTCATAAACTTACTTGCATTGCTACCACTGATGACATGTGTTCCTGTTGGGAGGTCATGATATGGTCACAGGATACAGTGCTGACAGCCTCACATGTCAGTCAGAGTGTACGGCTGTGAGATAGAAACATAGAAACATAGAATTTGACGGCAGATAAGGACCACTTGGCCCACCCAGTCTGCCCATTTCCCTACCTACTGGATAAGCTGCAGATCCTAGTTAACCAGCAGCCTACTTCTTCCTACCCCAACCCCCCAGAATTGCCTTATGACTATCCCATGCATGCTTGAATTCCACCACTGATTTTGACTCCACAACCTCCTCCGGAAGGCCGTTCCATGCATCCACAACCCTCTCTGTGAAAAAATACTTCCTTAACTGTACAGGTTGACCCATATACCTCCACTCCTGTATGCCCATATCAATGCCACGCTGTCCACGTTGTGCATCTGCACATGTAGGTACACCTCCTGCATCACATGTGTGGCCAAAGTGTGCCCATGTCACACTGTCGGTTGCTTCATACTCTGCCTAGCTCCTCACTCACCCATGACGGTGACTGCCATCCGGAGGTGGTCCCAGGCATTAGCTGCACACATGTTGCATCTGGCCAATCACATCTGTACCGTTCACAAGGACTGTCACATGTGCACCAGGCTTGGGTTGTCCCTTTGCTCCCTAGTATGTCCGTCAAACCTCACCTGCATGTAGCCACACCGATTGTTGGTTGTCCTGTGCACTAGACACCTGTGTTGCTGGACACAGGTGAATCACCTGTCTGGCATTGTGAGATGTCGTCAAGCAGCATAGGTCAAGGCCAGTGGGGCAGTGCCACTGCATTGTACAGGCACAACCAACTGGCCCGTACCACTAGTGGGATGTCACATACACTGCTAGGACCCCTTGTTACCACCTGTCTATGAGCTCTCTAAATGACTGTATGTTGAGAGTTCTAATATTAATGTTCTGCAGGTTTTTAACACATTTTATTTTGATTTTAGCTAGGCTGGTGTGCAGAATATATAGCAGTGTAGTTGAAGGGTTTTTAATGGGCAAGGTGAGGACAGCTGTGAATTTTGTCTTTAGAGCTCCCCAGCATTACTGATTGCATAATCAGCAGCTTCCAGATTCAACTTTTCAGTGTTCATCTGTTGACTGGAACCTGGTGTGTTTTGGGCATTGGTCTGGTGTTTAAATCAGGACCAGGTGTATGATTTGATGACTTCTGTTCAATCTGTGGAATAGTGGATTCTACATTTTAATTTCTCACTAATCAGTTGTGACAAACATCAAACAGGTGTGGTTAGCAGGGCCACCGTGTTGGAGTTTTCTGTGCACTTTTCCCAGTAGGACTGGAGCTTTGGAAGAGATCAGAGGTGACATTAACAGTTTAAAGAGCCGAACTTCCATGGATGAGCAGAGAATGCAAGCATTTTTTCAGAGTCGATGGACATTTGTGTAGAGATATGAGAGGTGGTGAAGTCAGTTCGATGGTATGAGTGGTGATTAAAGACCACCTGTCGAATGTGCTGTGCTGTGCTGTGCTTGGGGCTCCATGGAATGCTGTTGAGCTGGTTGGTGGTGAGATTGTCTATCTGGGGGGTTTGGTTGGGTGGCCAGTGTGTGGCTCCCTGGTGAGCAGTGGTAGACTTCAGTACTGTAACCTGGACTGTCTCTTTAGTTTGCTGTGAGATAGTATACCACCCTTCCTGGCTGCCCTCTGAAGTTTTCACTTTGGATACTATCCTTTTGACCTAGTGAGAAGAGAGTCCACTTGTTTAGAAGAATGGAGTTGTTTGAGGTCAGATTTCTCTTTCCTATCACTCACAGTGGGTGTGTGTCTTAGTATCTATGAGCTGTGGAGACTTTCTTGCAGACAGAGGAAGTGGCTGAGATGCTGATGAATAGAGCCAAGGCAAAATATATCTACAGACCATACCAACCAGCCTGGCTATAATGCCCAAGAACTTGATAAATTATTCCAAAGACATTGGATCAGTTATATACTTTGTTTAGCAAGAACAAAACAAAAAACACCAGAGTAGCACCCCACCAGTTGCCAACATTTTGTTTCACACACTGACGCTTTTTCAAGACCTGTGTGTCCCACTAGTATCACCCTTCTTATAGCGTCTGATAATCAAATAATTTAAAGTGCAAGGGTTAATATTAATATTTTGTTAAAAGCATACCAGTTTATCGGGGTAATGCAACATGACATAAATATCATAAGAGGTGATACCCAAGTGGAACACAAAATCCTAATTTGTATACATGCAAAAAAGAAGGGGGGGAGAGGAAATGAAAACAAATGTAAACAGTGGAAAGAAGAGGAAAAGATAGGGGTGGGAGTAGGGGTAGGAGTGGATACAAGATAAAATGGAGTCAACATATTGCATCTAAACTAACTTTTTTCTGCAGCAGTATAGAAAATTGATGACAATAAATACAAAGTAAACAAATGTTCTAAAAAATCAATAATTATAATACACTGGCAATCCTGCACAGACCAACAGCCTCTATTCTAAAAAGGTACTCTCCAGACTTCGTTGAATATATACAGGGGTGACTTGAAGGATAAACTTTTGTGCAGAAAATCTTTCTTGCAAGATAAACTTAATGCACTTACACCCCAAAGGCCTAAAGGAGCAGTTTCAATTGACCCTCTTTTTAAAATAGGGGCTCTTGGTCTCTGTGTAGAATTGCTGTTTTTTGGATAATTTTTTAACTTTATATTTATTGTTATTTTTTTCCTCCACCACTCCCTCCCCCTTCTTATTTGCACTTACAGAAATTAGGATTCTGTGTTCTGCTAGGGCATCACCTTTTGTGTTATTTATGTCAGGTTACAGTACGCTGATGAGTTGGCATGCTTTTGACAGAATATTAATATTAGCACCTGTACTTGTAAATTATTTGAATATTAGACACTTTAAAATGGTGATATGGATGGCATACATGTGCCTTCAAAAAGATCTAGTGTATGATCCAAAATATTGGTGACTGGTGGGGTGCTACTATGGTGTTTCTTATTTTGTGAAAGTATTCAACCAATCCAGTGTCTTTGGAATAATTTATCAGCTTCTTGAACACTGCAGCCAGGCTGATTTCTGCAGTCTGGAGCTGATATTCCTGGCTTTTCCCTGCACTGGTAGTGATGAGTGAATTATCTTTCAACAACTTAGACTGGACATGTTTTCTACTTCATGCATTATTTTCTGCTCAGTGGCTTATATTTTATGATGCCCTGCTGGGTTAATTTATTGACTGGACCATATTTTATTTTATTTTTTCATTGATTTTAAGAAGTTTAAGTGAGTGGGGGTAAGCGTGTGTTTAGAATTATTGTAATTTAGAAGGTGTGACTATGATTGACTGTTGGGGGTGGTGTTGTTTAAGGGGAGGACACTTGTGTTGAAAGAAAAGGGTGTTACAGGGGTTAGTTTTTAGTTTTCAGATACATTTCTTGGGGTGAATTGTCTAGGCAAGTTAGCCCTGCTGTATACCTATACCTACTCACCGAACTGCTCTGCCAGCTCCAATCTTTTCCTATCCCCTTGCCACCTAAGGAGGATTATAACCACTGCAGGAGCTTGGGGATTTTGAGGAGTCAGAGCAATGTTTGACCTAAGGGTGAATGTCCTGGTGGGCTGCTTTAGTAGTGTCAGACTAAGCATGCATCCTTTGTTTAGGAGGGCTGTAGAGCAATATTCACCCTGCCTCATCTCAATCCTCAGTGAGCCCCCTAAGAATGGGGACTAGGTAGTCAGTGGCACAGATGACCTGACTCCTCCCCTTCAGTGCATATTGTGTAATACCAGGTTCCTAAGGAAGAAGACTGCTGTGATCTCAGATTGGATCACGAATTCTGCAAAGGACCTGGTATGTCTTACCGAGACATGGTTGGGTGAAGACTCTGCCTGTTCTAGAGGCAACTGTCCCTGATAGGTTCTCAATAATACACTGTCTGATTCAGGAATGCAGAGGAGGTGGGATGGCTATCTGTTTTAGATCTTCTCCAGGACTGACAGCTTTCTCTGCGAGAGAGCCAAGTTCATTTGAAATGCACACCATGAAGGGTGAGGCATGTGGGTGTAACCCCCCCCCACAAATCGGGGTTCCTGAAAAGTCTTCCTTGAGCTTGCCCAAGTGCTCACTGCCAGGCTGGTGTCCTGCATTTTAGCAGTTTAAACGTTATTGCCAGAGAGTGCCTGTATAGTTTCTGTATATTGTCTCTTTAAGAGCTGCCTATAATGCAGTGATAATTAATCTGGGAGGGGGGCTGAGTGCTTCTATGCTGTAAATGTGCTGTATGCTGTTAGTGGGTCATGATTTGGTTCCCCACTGTGCGCTGAACTGTGTTCTGCTTGCTAGACGCTGCATCCAGCTCTAACGGACTGAATCCATATTCATCTCCACTTGGCCTGGGCCTTGCCACACTCGCCCAGCTAGACTACTCACCACACAGAGAAAGCCATCAACGAGAGACCTGCCTGGGGATCATCCCCCAGCTCAATGCTTGGACAGGAATGACACCTTGGTAATTCATGTGGGCCCTGCTTCTCCTGGTACAGGATTGCTCCCCAGTCAGAGAGGCTGGCATTATTGGTGAGTATCAGCTCCTGTAGTGTGGATTAAAAGAGTTCCCTTGAGGAGATTATCAGAATCCTCCCAACTCACTGGAGACTGTAGTATTAGTTTGGGCAGCCAAATTAGTACCTGGTAATTCTGAGGCCATAGATGACATAGAAAGCAATCTGTTTTGACACAGTCTCGTATGTAGCCTGGCCCACAACACTAATACTACAGCTTCTGTCAACGGGCACAGTACTTGGAGAATTATTTGAGTGGAAACTGCTGTCTGCAATCTCAACCACTGAATCTTCTTTATTAAAGTCTCTTTTCTGACTGTATTTATTTATTTATTCATTTCCGTACTCGGAAAACCATTTGAGCTCAGAGCTCCTTACATAGGTTCCACATCAAGACTTTTCAGTACAACAGATAGGTGAAATTATACAAAGGATTGCAGAATTAAAAAGGTAAACAAACAGGATTATATATCAAACACAGTACAGATCACAGGAAAACAGACAATTTACAGTGACCAACGGTGAAACCAGTCAGTTGTCAGCAAACGAGAGGTTGTTTGGAGCATTGCTAAGTGCTAAAGAAAAAAATAGGGGGGTGAAGTGGAGGAGTGCAAGTGCAATGTGCAGAAGGAGAGTGCAATGTCAGTATAGCAGTAGGGATCGGAGGGAGGTGACTAGATTGGAGGGAGAGGAAGAGAGTGCTAGGTGTGTGGGGGGAGTAGGAGGGCCTACTCATGGGAGAGAGGGAAGGGTTGAGGTGGCAGGGGATGGAAGTAGTGATGTGGGGTGGAAAGGTGGTGCTAGCGATGGCAGACACATCGAGATTTGTGTATCAAAAGGAGCTTCAACTGCATTTTGAAAGTACCTAGTGTGGGAAGGCATGCAATGTTTTCCTGGAGGGGGCTGAACCACAGCAGTACACGGTAAGCAAAGGACCTTTGTCCTTGAGATGTTTGACATTTCAGAGTTAGGAAGGACTGGTGTTCGGAGTTATGGGTGTGCCATGGATTATTGCTGGGAACCAGAAGTTGTTGGACCCCTGGCGGTAGCTGACCAAGGCAGATCTTTTTGGTCAGAAGGCAGGATTGATATTTTAGTCAGCCATTGAACGTGAGTCAGTGAGCCCTGGCATAGAGATCAAAGGTGTGAGTCAGTTGGTGTGCACCTAAGATGAGCTGGAAGGCTTTGTTGAGTGCAGTTTTTATGCACCAGAGAGCAGTATCTATGGTAGAACCATGTATAGACAGCCCGTAGTCCACCAGGGAACCCACAGAACTGTGAACAGTTATGCTGAGGGCTTCAGAGGAGAGGCTATGCTTGTGACAATGAAGTAGCCCTATGCGCTTGTTGATAGCTTTGGCCGTGTTGTCAATGTGGAGAGTATAGGAAAGCGAGTTGTCAATAGTGATACGGAGGTATTTAAAGTGTTGAACAAGTTTAAGGGAAACCCCCGCCATTATTAAATATTGATAGTGGGTAGTTTTTGTGTTTGTTTAGAGAGCTGGAAAACAGCATGGTTTTTGTTTTCTTGTAGTTCATTATCAATTTATGATCTTTGAACCACATCTCTGCACTGGTGAAGTCGCTCTGTAGTTGCTGCTCAAGGGCACTGGGGTCTGAGCTATTTGAGAAGACAACTGCATCATCTGCATAAAGGAGGATGCAGCCTTGACTGGCTTGGGGGAGGCAATTCAAGAATAAGCTGAATAGAAGGAGCCTAATATTGACCCTTGTGGAACACCTGAGCAGACAGGTTTGTGGTCTGAGAGGACAGTACCTGTCCTGATTTGTTAGCAGTGGCAGTGCAGGTAACTGCGGAACCATGCAACCACCTCGGGGGCAAGACCTGTAGCAGTGAGTTAGTCAACTAGGAGGGCATGATTGACTGTATCAAAGGCCTTTGTTAGATCAATATAGATTGCCTTAGCAAGTTGTCCAAGATCGAGAGATTTATGGATGAAGCCTGTGAATTCCAGGAGGGCTGTAGTGGTGCTGCACCCAGCCCTAAAGTCATGCTGCTCAGGGCATAGGAGCTTATGTTTGTCCAGGTATTCGACAAGTGGGTCCATGATGATTCGTTCCAGGGCCTCCGAGAGTGCTGGAGGTATAGAGATGGGTCTATAGTTCTCGGGCATGGCCCAGTACCCACTCTTGTACACAGGGGTAACTACTGTGGCTTTCCATTTTTGAGAGAATACTGAGAAACAAGAGTGATAGGTTGAGGATATGGGTAAAAAGAGACAAGATTTCTTGCAGAGACAGCAAGATTAGTTTCAGATAGAGGTTATCTCCACTGTATCTCCCCTTACCGAACACCTTACACAGGTATTTCCTGGCTTCCCTGATAGTAACAGTCTTGAAGCAAAAAGGAGGATGCACTGGGGTCTGTGAAGGAGCAGCAGGGTTGGTGAGCAAGAAGAAGAAGTCTGTATGGAGGATTACAGAGGTCAGTGAAAGCAAGGTTGAAGGTGTTAGCTATAGATTTAGGATCAAGGATGGGGGATCCATAAGTGCTGAGCATGGTGGGGGCCATTTTGGGCTCACGTCTAGTGACCTCTTTGAGGTTTGCCCAGAATTTATGACCATCATTCCAGTTCTTGGCTAGGGCCTCCTTGTAGTATAAGTTTTTTGCTATTCAGATGGTCCTGGTACAGTTATTCCTGGCCCGTTTGTAATTCAGGATGTTGGACTGCTTCCCTGGGCCCTGGCTACATGCCAGAGATGGTCTCTATTTTTCATAAGTTCAAGGGTGTCTGGGCTCATCCAGGAGTTGAAATGGCCTTTGATTTTACACTTTTTGAAGGGTCTGTGAGTGTCACAGATCGTACTGAATAGGAGGATGAAATGGACAAACACTTTATCAGTGTCAGAAGCCCCAAACACTGCTGATCAGTCAGTGTTGAGGAGATCGACTTTAAAGCAGCCCATGTGACCAGGTTTGAGGACCCTGTTGGTGACTGTTCTTGGAGGGGGTTTGGTGAAATTATTAGCCCAACTGAACACGACAGGGGAGTGGTCACTGATGTTGTCCTGGAGGACAGAGGTGTTGGAAATATGCTCAGGTTGGTTCATGAGTACCCAGTCAAGTGGAGCACTAGTGCCCATTCTGTAATTGGTCCTAGTGGGGGCATCTATGAGCTGTGTAAAGTGGACAGCCTGAACTGCATCTTTGAAGTGGTTAGCTTCAGGGGCAAGCCAATTAATACTGAAATCGCCAAGAAGTATAACGTCTGAGTTTAGGGTCAGGCTTTAAAGGCAGTCTATGATAGCTTGGAGACCTAGGGCCAAGTTCTTTGGTGAGATGTAGACTGATAACAGTGTAATTGTTTTGTTATAGTCCCCAAGAAGGACTTTAATGGCAAGGGTCTGGGAGAACGGAACTAGGCTGGGTAAATTTAGAACTATGCCCTGTAAGCTATCCTTAAGATAGAGTGCACAACCACCACCTCTTTTAGTTACTCAGTCTTGCCTAAAAATTGTGTAACCTGGTAGACTGATGGCACCATCTGAAATCCTGGGAGACAGCCATGTTTTGACAACTGACAGCACATCAGGATTATGGAGCACTACCCACACTTGTAGAGTGTCAAACTTTGCTGCCACGCTGCTGATGTTTAGAGATGCAAAGGTTAATGTGCCTGGTTTCTGGGCGATCATACCTTGATTTTGAGGGGGGCACAAATTGGGATGGATGTTGCCTGAGAGAAGTAGCAACAGGAGGGCTAATCTAACCAAGTAACTTTTAAAGTATTTAGTGTTAGCTTTGTGCTGCCTTCTTGAGTTTATTCTGATGGTGTGCTTGTTGGAGAGTGAGGGCAGTCTGAGCAGGAGTGTGGAAGGAGGAAGCTATGGCTGGGCACGCTGAGTTCTGGACCAGGCATGCCAGGCTGTGTTGTCAGGCCTTCAAGTGGCAGGTAGGTCAGAGTCAAGCACTGACATTATGGTGCTATAAGTATTGCCATAGATATGCTCAGTGATAAGGAGGGTAGGTGGTTTAGGGTCATTGACTGGCTGCCCTGAAAGCATACAGAGAGTGGTCAGAAGAATATAAAAATGCATTAATCTGGTTACCGAAGTCATGATTGGTGGTGGTGGGGGGGGATCTAAGATTAATACAACCCTAGAAAAATGCAAGGACTAAAGGGCTGATAAAGATAAGGCAGCAGCAGTGTTTGTTAAATTTGAGCATGAGAGAGGATCATCCCTTTAAGAAGTTGCAGGAACGGAGTGCCCCTTCAAGAAGTTGCTGTAATTGACTAGTATGAGGCCTCAGGGGGTGGGGATCACTGGAGAAGCGTATTTAATAAAGGAGGAAGGTGGGGTGGGGGTGGGTAAAACAAACTGTCCAGAGAGTAGTACAGCAAGGCAGTGGCCAAGCTGTGATTTGAAAAAGGTGCCTTGGGTGCTTGCCTTCTCAATGGGGAACTGCAGCATCCAATCGGGAAGCAGTCACAGTCCCCAGGAGCCAGTCCAATTATAAGGATTGAAGCCTGGCAGCTCCAAGCTAGGAGCTGACTGATTGTACCTGCTTTCCTTGGTGAGTGGGTGGTGGGCTGGATGCAGAGGTCTGGCCACCAGCAGGTAGCAGTGCTGGGGCCGCTCAGCTGAAATGGAGAGCCGGATTTGGGCTTGTGGCTAAAAAAGAGCAGAAAAAAACCCAAAGACAAACCTCAAGTAAATTGGTGGGAGGGCCCTGGACAATTTAGTACTCAGGGCAGAAGTAGGTGCAAATAGTGGGAGAGAAAGGGTTCCTGCAGTGAGTTCTGGTCAAAGGTACCAGGTGGGAATTTAGCAAAACAAAAGGCTAGTTCAGAAAGTTGATGGGGGCAGGGGGGAGAAGGCCCCTTGAATGTGACCAGGAGAGCTGGAAGGAGGCATGTGGTGGTGAAGATTCAGGGTAGTCTGGAATGGGTAAAGAAGATGGCTAAAAATGCCAAGCAATATTTACAGAATATGCTGGTTCAGGTGTGTGTCAGGAGAGGGAATCAGGGATCCAGTAGCTGGTAGAGAAACAGTGTGGGGAACAGCAAAAAAGAAATGCAAAAGAGAAAATGCAAGTGAAAGAGGGGAACAAAGAAGGCAGTTCAAGGAGAAATGAGAGCAACCATAATGGGAAAAGAGTGCGTCAGAAAAACAGCAGGCAGTAGGCAGTTGTTCAAACTATCCTACAATATTGGGCAATTAGTTCAGCAGTAAAAATTTAGTAGTACAAGCAATAAGCTATAAAGAAGTCATGGCAGTCAGTTAAGGTTCCCTACAACTCTGCTATACTCTGGAAGGCAATTCCTACATATACAATGCAGTAGTTTAAAGGTAAAATGTTTAAGCAGTAGAAATATTCAGCAGTACAAGCCATTAACTATATAGACGTCAGGCCTAGCTAGTACAGCAGGTTAAACAGCAGAAAATTCCAAGAATAAAAACAAATAATTTCCACACTAGCAGTAAATTCAGCAAAACACTGTCCACAGAGTAGAACAGCAAGGCAGTGGCTGAGCTGTGATTTGAAAAAGGTGCCTTGGGCACTTGCTTTCTCAATGGGGATCTGCAGCATTCAATTGGGAAGTGGCCACAGTCCCCTGGAGCCAGTCCAATTACAGGGACTAAAGCCTGGGAGCTCCAAGCTAGGAGCTGACCAATCGTATCTGCTTTCCTTGGTCAGGGAGTGGTGGGCTGGATGCAGAGGTCCACCCACTGGCAGGTAGCAGCGCCGGGGCCATTTGACTGAAGTGGAGAGCCTAATTTGGGCTTGTTGGCTGATTTCCTTGGTCAGGGGGTGGTGGGCTGGATGCAGAGGTCCGGCCGCTGGCAGGTAGCAGTATCGAGGTCACTCAGCTGAAGTGGAGAGCCAGATTTGGGCTTGTGGCTGCTTTCCTTGGTCAGAGGGTGGTGGACTGGTTGCAGACACCAGGCCACCAGCAGGTAGCAGCTCTGGCGCCACACGGCTGACGTGGAGAGCCTGATTTGGACTTGTGGCTGCTTTCCTTGGTCAAGGGGTGGTGGGCTGCATGCAGAGGTCCGGCCACCAGCAGGTAGCTGTGCCAGGGCTGCTTGACTGAAATAGAAAGACTAATTTGGGCTTGGGGCTGCTTTCCTTGGTCAGGGGCTGATGGGCTGGATGCAGTGGTCCAGCCGTCAGCAGGTAGAAGTGTCAGGGATGCTCGGCTGAAATGGAGAGCCTGATTTGGGCTTGTGACTGCATTCCTTGGTCAGAGAGTGGTGGGCTAGATGTAGAAGTCTGGCTGCCAGCAGGTAGCAGTGCTGGGGCAGCTCGGCTAAAGTGGAGAACCTGATTTGGGCTTGTGGCTTGTAGACAGGAAGACCTTGTGCATGTGCATCTGAAAGACTGCACCCATATGTTTCAGTCTCTGTGATGGTGTCAGAAAGCTTATCTCATTGTTTTCTATCCAGCTGTACATCTCCAAGACCACCAGGATCTGATCAACTGATCTTTTTGTTACCTGCAACGTGGGTGCTCTGACCAGAAGGTTGTCGATGTGAGGCAATGTATACATGATGACTCTTCTGCCTCAGTAGTGCCACCAGCATCATAAAGCCCTTCAATAACAACCCTTGGCAGGATGTGGACGAAAGCATCTTTAAGACTGATGGGTGCCAGGTCATCTCCCAAATGACCACTTGAATAATGGGCTGTAGGGACCCCATCATAAATGTCACATGCCTGTCAAACTTGTTCAAGGGTTTTAGATTCAGAATTGGAGGGAAGCTCCCAGACATCTTGGAAATAACAAGGTAAATTGAACTGAACCCTGTCCCCTCTGCTGAGAAGGAACTGGGGTGATTACCTCTATCTGGGCCAGATGGTCAAAGGGTTGGTCTATCACCTGACTCTTTACCCGATCTTGAGATACAGTACTTGTGACTAAAAGAAATGGTCTCTCGATGGTACAGTGAGAACTCTGTGGCATAACTCAGAGTCAGAATCTCTGGAGCCCATGCATATATCATTGGGTTCAAGTCTGGTAAAAGTTTTGAAGCCATCCAGCAAATGGTTCACTGTGAATATTTGCTTCTCTTGCCTGCACCTACATTGTGTTTCTCAGCAATAGCACCTTCGGGCTTAAGGTTACTTATCACATGAGCTCCTTGTGATAGTGTATTTCATTTATCATACACACATACACACATTATAGTAGCATGATTGTGCTCCTATAGTTAGGGTTAAATCTTCATTTCTATGTTAAACTTAAAAGTTTGAACTTGGGGGAGTGTGGCTTGGCTAGACAGAAGATGGCAGCTTAATCCACTCTTTCTGCATGGGAAAATGTAATCTATCCTCATCCACCCTCTACCAGTTCATTTTTCGGTGCCAGCTCCTAAGATCATCCTGCATACTTCCTGTTTTACAAATTCTGTAAGTCATTTTCAGCCTTTTTACCTCTGTTTGGACACACTACCTCTGCTAATTACCAGGCCTTACTGCTCAATACCGTGGCTAACCAGCAGTTACAATCTAACTCTCTTGCCTGAGTGGAGGTGATGTTCTCCAAGTTATTGGCAGATATTAATGATTTAAAAGAAACTACTCATCAAAACTCAGCTACATTGGAATCTTTAAACCAGAGAATATCTGTCATTGAGAACTCAGAAGTTTAAAACACAACATATATCCATGAGCTTCAGGCTACAATTCGAATTCAGGACTGTACAATAAGAGACCTGCAATCTAAAACTGATGATATAGAGAATCACAATAGAAGTAATAACTTACGTTTTTTCGGCTTTTCAGAATGTACCAAGGTGGGAGATACAGCCACGCTCCTTTTATTTGTTTTACCAGCACTCTTAAAGTTACTCCCCAATCTAGCTCTAACCATTGAAAGATCCCATTGTACACTAGGTCCAAGACCACAGCCTAGACCAATCATTGCCCGTTTTCTGAATTATGCCCACACTGAGCTAATATTAAAATATTCTAGAGAACTGGGGTCATTATACTGGCAAGAACACACAATCTTCATATATAGAGACTTCTCAAGGGAGCTTATAGCCAAATGGAAAGAGAATAATCCTTTGAAACAAATACTTTATCAGAGAGGCATAAAGTTTGCGGTATGTTACCCTTCAGTAATTCACCTCTTTCTTGGTTCTACATTCAAAGATTTCAGCTCTCCCGATGCTTTAGCTAACTATCTTGGTACTGATTTAAGCTCTCTCACCTTGGGAAACCCGAATGAGGAAGACAGTCTGGTCTGCATTTTGGAGTCCACTCAGAGAGAAGACACTGCTGCACAAGAATGAGGAGGAAGCTCCGCTGAACTAACACTCCCACGTAATGTGGTTCCACCTGTTCTACCTCCCAGACATTCAAGTAGGCTGCAAAGGAAACTCATATCTGGGTCCTATACATCTGTCTGCTCCTGCAACATAAGTGAAGATCCTCCTAAACTTCCTCAAGCATTACCCTCCTACCAGCAAGCTAAATCTCCCATCCCTTTGAGCAATAAATTTTCCCTATTGGCTGAGGATATGCATGCCTCACTGGAGGACTTATTGACACAGATCACAGAGGATACTTCCCCGAATTCAGGTGCTCTACCACAAGGCAACTTATCTGCTGACTCCTCTTGGGCTGAAACTACCTCAGGCTCTCCCCTTACACGGCTAGAACCTCCCAAAAAGAAATGCAGGGCAAAGACAAAAAGGAAAAACTTCAACAGCTCCACTATGCTACTCAAAGGAATGGTGACCTGATCTATGTTCTGCAAATTTCAGGATAGATCTACTCTCTCCTGGTTTGTTTTATCCAGGAGACTGTTTGCTTGAGAACCAGTTCTTGTTGTCAGGCTACGCATCATGCTGCCTTCACAAACTACTTACTTCACTTTCAACTGGTTGTGACTGTGAAAGGCTGTACATCGCTGATAGCCTTGACAACATCATTTTTGGTTTAAAACCTGCCTTTTGGCTTTCCTTCAGTGGAACCTTGATACTATATTATTTTTATTTAACTCCCTCAGGTTTTTTTTTAGTTTTTTTTTAGATAATATCTGGCTGATTTAATTACATCTGGCAAGCTAGTTGTTTAACTACTTTCTTTGTCCTCTTTGGATAGTTGCTTAGATTATAGCTCCAGGCTACATTACCTCTTTCACTTTTTACTTTTATACCCCAGTACCTGTTCTACTTTAACGTACTCTGGAAGTATAAGCATTTGAGTACTTTATTACTCTACTTTTTGAAGGTTATATAACTGGAATATGTGGTACGCCTCTTAAGTATTCTATCTATTCTACTCCATATCTCCCCATTGTTTTTTCTGCCTTTTTCTGGAATACAATATCCACATTATTATTATACCTGCCGGCTATATTTGAGGCACTGTTACAAAAAGCACTAATTATATTTTCTCTTTTATATCCTATTTTTACTCAAAGCCCTCCTATTTAAAAAGGTTTCTTTGCTATACCTCCTTTCTGATATGGGGCTCACTAGACCTATTAATTAGCCATAGTCACTCCATATATCTAACTGATGGGCAATGTTTGAGTAAAGGGAATTAGATCATACTATTAGATTTGTCTTTAATTACAGCTAGCTCCAAAGCTGGATTTATTCCTTATATTTTCTGCTGCATATTTGACTCCAGGTGCAAGGGTCTAAGCATATTGTTCAAGTTCAATTGTTCATACTGTATGTATATATATATTTTTTTTCTCATTACTCATACTTCTAAATATTTATCCTGGAACTATATTCTCCTCCAAATTGTGACTCTCTAATCTGTGATTAAGTTTAATAACTTGCCAACTGAAGAGTTTTATGCAAATGATACTACTAAAGTATTCGGTTCCCCTGAATCAATCGTTTAATATAACACTGGTTTCTCAGTTAATATGTTCAGACTTCCAGCAAATAGAAGCTGGCACCTTTATCAACATTGCTATTACCTGTTTTAATATTCATATACTGATGTTTGTTTGTCTTTTTATATACTATATTAGCCTTTTATTAGCTGAGGTTAGTACAATTCCCTGCCTTATAGGATATAGCTAAATTTTGATCTAGCTTGTTCGATATATATTGATTCTGTAGTACTATTAGGTTTAGACCTAGTATCTGACCATTACTTGTTATTCTTGTTGAAGGTTCCTCTAGGTTCTTTCCTCTACTGGTGCTCTGGTGTGTAGCGAGAGAGTTCTTTGGCTGGTTAGCTGACGCTTATCTCACTGCTACCTTAGAAATACTCTTAGTTTATTAGTGTATTAATATTGTGGTTGATTAATACTGTGTCTCTCCTCTTCTTCTATTTACCCCTCTCATAAGAACTTACCTGTGCTGACTATATTCTTTATATCATATTTTGTCAACTTAAGTGATCCTGCCTCTCTTTACATATACAGAGTTCCTCTTTTTTATCTCCTGAGCCATCCTCTATTTTATCATTATGTCCCTCGCTATTCCAATAACTGTCCTTTTTCTTCAGTAACAATACCATGAAGGATCTAATTTTATATACTTGGAATGTGAAGGGACTTAATTCTACCTGTAAACGAAAGCAAATTCTTTCTTATCTTAAAAAACATAAAGCTAACATTGCTTTCCTTCAGGAAACTAAATTGTTAGTAGAGGATGTAACTAGACTTAAGAAAGACTGGGTTGGTCAAATCTATCATTCATCCTTTACCTCAAAAAAAAGAGGTGTCGCTATACTTATCCATAAAAACTTTAAGTGGTCTCTTATAAACTCCAATTTAGATGCAGAAGGTAGATGGGTAATTGTTAAACTAAATATCCCTTCCGGCCCCCTTATGCTTGTTAATGTCTATGCACCCAACACCGATTCCCCAGAGTTTTTTCATAATTTAGCACAGCAGGTATTATCCAACAATGCGGACAATACCCCAATAATCTTAGGAGGGGATCTTAATTTGACCCTAGAACCTAGTATGGACAGAGTAACACTTCCATAGATACCTACCCCAGAAGTATTAAAGCCCTCTCATTATTAATGAAAGATGTGGGCCTCTCGGACATCTGGCAGCTCTTCCACCCTCGTGATCGAGATTTCACCTTTTATTCTTCACTACATAAGACATATAGTAGAATCGACTACTGGCTGATCTCTCAAAACATAATTGAAAAAAACATTGACTCTTCTATCTTGCCTATGGTAATCTAGGATCATTCCCCAATAAAACTTCACTTCCTATGGGGTCCCCCACAACCAAAATCTTCTTTTTGGCGTCTCGACCCTCTTCTTCTTAAAGATCCTGACTTCATACCTATGATCAAATCTCAGATTAAAGAATTCCTCTCTCATAATAATCCATCTGATACTTCTATGAGCACTGTTTGGGAAGCACTTAAAGCCACTATTCATGGAAAAATAATCAGCTGTGCTGCCCACAGGAAAACATTAAGAGAACAACAACTAGCTGATCTTGAAAAATCCATTAAATCCAAAGAAGCCCAATATTTCAATTCCAAGTTGCATAATCCTACTTCCAAACTTCATCTCGAAATTCTCTAATTAAGGATTAAAATAAACAAACTGATTTCCCGTAAGACTAAACTGGCTCTGTTTAAATTGAAACATAGATTTTGGGAGCAGGGAGATAAAAATGGGAAGCTTCTTTCTTACCAACTTAAAGCTCAGCAGATGGAACAACATATTTTAAGTCTTAAAGACCATCAAGGTACAATACACACTGATAGCCTTTCTATGAACCATATTATGAAATTCTTTTATCAGTCATTATATTCCAATTTACACCCTTACCTTACACATACAGCAGTTTTTAAATAATCTACATTTGCCTCATCTTTCCACCTTTAAATCAAACTCTTTAGATGAACCTTTTTCTCTGGAAGAAATTCAGCAAGCTTTATCTTCCCTGAAGTCTGGTAAATCCCTTGGGGGAGATGGTTTTCCAGTAGACTTTTATAAATTGCTTTCTTGCACTCTGTGTCTGATCCTTTTCAAACTCCAACAAGAGGCCACTGATAAAGGTAAACTTCCCCCATCCTGCTCTGAAGCAATTATAACTTTAATCCCCAAGAAAGACAAAGATCCTTCACTTCCTGCAAATTATAGGCCAATGTCTTTATTAAACACCGACGGAGAGTTATTTGCTAAACTACTATCATCTTGCCTTGAACCCTTGATTCCCAAGTTATCTCACTGTTCACAAGCTGGGTTTATCAAGAACAGATCAGGCGCAGACCATCTACGTTCTCTATTTAATTTAATCCATAAGGCCAAATCTCTTAATTCTCCCGCATTGGCCATAGCTATCGATTTTGAAAAGGCCTTTGACTCCCTAAACTGGAATGACCTTTTCCAAGTTTTATCTTGTTTTGGTTTCTCCCACACATTTTGCTCCTGGATTAAATTATTATATACATCACCTACTGCAAAAGTCCTTACTAACTCTGTTCTTTCCTCTTCCTTCCAACTGGAGAAAGGAACAAGACAAGGATGTCCTTTGTCACCTTCTTTGTTCATACTAGCTATGGAACCCCTAACTGCCAGTTTACACCAATCTGTTGATATTAAGGGCATGCCTATTGGCAATTCTAGATATACTTCTCTTTCTTATGTGGATGGTCTTTTAATTTTGTTAGAAAATTTAAATGAAGCCAGTCCCTTATTAGTCAAGTTACTTAACATTTTCACTAGTATTTCAGGCCTTGCTCTGAATTATGGAAAATCAGAAGTTTTACCTCTCAATGACCTTTGTAAGCCTTTTATGAACCTACCTCTTGATTTTCGTTGGTCACCTCAAGGTATAACCTATCTAGGAATCAAAATTATCCAAAACTTGAAAAAAGTTTGGGATGCTAACTTTAACCCCTTAATTGATAACATTCGTACCATCTTGGACAGATGGAAACTTCTCAGTGTTTTTTTTATGGGGAAATTAGCCACAATCAAGATGTCCATTTCTCCTAAATTCCTTTATCTATTTGCCAATATCCCCCTAACTTTACCTGTTAGTTTTTTAGCAAATATTGATAAATTGCTTGGTAACTTTATATGGGAGGGTAAATCTCTGAGATTTAGCAGTATTAAACTTCGTACTCACTGGAAAAAGGGAGGCTTGGACTCCCCTGGTTCTCTGCTTACTTTTGGGCCTTCAGAGCTTCCCAAACCATTAAGTGGTTCCATAAACCATCTTCTCTTACTCCACTTTGGGTTACAATGGAATCTGCATCATGTCATGGTGGAGTTCCCACTTCCTTTATCTTCAGTCCCCTTCCCTCTAAACTAAAATCACATCATATTATCTCATCTTCTGTTTTTTATTGGAAACTAATTCACAAATTCCTAAAATCTAACCCAACACCTTGGTTCTATACCTTCTTTGGGGTAGTCCACTACTCACTCTAGAGAATCAAGCAATTTTCTGCTGATCCTGGAGAAACAAAGGCATACTTTTCTTTGGGGATATTCTAGACTCAAACTCCTTAACTCTTAAAACCTTTTCAGACCTTCAGAATATCTGGAACCTTCCCAAGCAAGACTTTTGGAAATATCTTCAAATCCAAAATGCTTTTAGTTCCTTTTCTTGTCACATTCATATATTTACACTACAGGACCATTATATATCACACTGGATTAACCTATCAGCAAAATGGAATAGTTCCATCTACAGAGATATTATAGATAGTTTGCCAGATCAAACTGTATCTGCCAAAAATAAATGGAGTGCCCTTCTTAACTATAATGCTAGCGATTCACAATGGCGTAACTGCTGGCATCTTTCTCATAATACTTTTAAAGATGCATGTAGTTCCTTAATACAAATTAAAATCCTATATTCTTGGTACAGAACTCCTTCTGTGCTACATCATATAGGATTATTGAAAAATAATGAATGCTGGCATTGTAACATGCCTAATGGTGACATTCTTCACATTCTATGGTCATGTACCACTATTAATAAGCTCTGGCATAAGGTTCAGTTATTTGCCTCTAGAGTTATCAGACAACAAATTCTGCTAGACCCAAAACTCTTTTTGTTAGGTATACTGTAGTTGTTTCTAATAATGTTACCCTCTCACATGCACATTTCTGATGGCTTAATATACTTTTCCTTCTTGTTAAACATTTGATTCTCATGAATTGGAGGTCTACCCATGTTCCATCTCTTTCAGATGTTCTTCAAAACCTTTCTCAGTATGCATCATTAGATTGACTTTCCCATCTTTCTCATAACCGACTCCCTGTGTATGATAGATGTTGGCAGGATTACTTCTCATACATTGATTTTTCCACCATCTCTAATCCTTAATAAACTATTTAGATTTCTTCCATTAGTAATCATGCACAGTTATCTTCTATTCCTCTGCTTTCTTCCTTTTCTATTTTTCTCTCTCTACTCTCCCTCTCTCTCTTCTTCTTCTCTCTGTCTTTTTCCCTTTTTATATTATACCCTCCTATTATGGTACAGCTATTGCAACCTCTTTCGCACTGAATTTTGCAAATATAAGTAGGCTTAACCTTAGTTGATGTTTATTATCCTTCACATTTGATAAATATTTTCTTTTTAAACCAATGCTGATATGCACTGTATATTTTTCATGTATTATTCTCCGGTAATCCTTGTCTCCCTCCCTTTGTTTATAGCCTATACTTAATTTAAATATTTTGACACCCTTTTATCTGTATGTATACTATTCTATATATTCTGCTTGGTGCCTTATATGGAGGGCACTCTATATTTGTATTGCTTGTATGTTTATTTATTTGAAAATTTTCAATAAAAAGATAAAGTAGAAAAAAGTTTGAACTTTAATAACTTCACAACCATTCAACCAATTTGTATGAAATGTTGCAGGCTCCATCAGATGCTATAGATCTCATGATGTGGCAAGTTTCATTTCTGTCAGATGTGTGGGTGTGGAGATATGGAGTGTCAAAAAATGTGAATATTACCATTTTTTTGTAAAATTATTTGTCATGCCAATGCACAAAAATGATATGGAATTGTGGTCTGAAATTTTTAGGGTAGAAAGATCTTTGGTCACGGATGTGTCTTTTGAAGATTTGGCGAAAAAACATGAATCCATTTCAAAGTTTCCCATTACTTCCTATGGGATCAGTTAGATGTGAGCCTTGTAAAATGATTTATTGCAAATGCGGAATCCTTTTTTGCGAATGGTCATTCTGTGTCACAACTGCACTACTATGCATACTGCACTAATGGTCAACTTTGCATGATTAAAACTGTATTGTGTAAAAACCCATGTACAGTGGTAATTGCGCTATTGTGCTGCCACACATGCTACATGCTGCCATGCTACTGGTCAACTTTGCGCAATTACCTCTGTATTTCAATGACATTTTCAACTTTGATGCATAACTTTGCCATTTTTTCATATTTTTACAATACATTTTCAACATGGCCTTTTTAAGACACCATCTCTTGAACAATCATGCTGGGATTATGCAAATCTGTCCCAAAGAGTGATTTTGCAGTCATTTGGTGAAATCACATTTCGGGTGGTATTTTATCATTTTCACTGCCCTTGTTCATGGGTGGTGTCATAAGAAGGGTATGCTGAAAATGTTTGGGTCAATATATGTAAAATGGGAAAGTTGTGCTCATCTATCGAAATTTTGCTGTGCTCACTCGTAACTTTGGTCATTTTAAATATTTTGATCCCAGATTTTCTACATAGCTATTTTTTACACCACCTTATGACCATGAAAACTGTCATTTTTAAAATCCTGCCCAAACTGTTTCTTCTCACCTGTGACATGGAATGATTTGCAGTGGCACGGAATCATATTTTGCCAGGGATTTGGAATGTTTCACTACTGCATACATGATGTGGGGTAATAAAAAGTCTATGTTGACATCCTGTTGTCCTACAAATGGAAGTGCAGGGCCTGGAGAGCCATGCCTTTCCACAGCAACATACATACATGCATCTATGGAGGTATGGGAGTGCAGGGCTCAGAGGGCACTGTACTCTTAAACATAAATACGGATACAATTATGGACTGATGGGAGCACAGGGCCCTCACTGGGAAATAAGGATGTGATTACAATATCTCAAAAAAGTATGGATGGGAGCATAGGGCCTGCAACTAAGGATGCGATTATGCTGTCTCAAAAAGTTAGGAAGTGCTTTGCAAAAAAAACTTTGCTAATGCACTAGTTAGGGTGAAAGCAACAAAAGTAGGGAAATGTTGCATTAGGGTTTCCAAACCTAACACCTCACCTCCACCCTGCAGGCAGCAACAGGTGTGATGTGTGCTTAGGGATTCTCAACCCTAATGCCACATTTCCCTACTTTTGTCACTTTAACGCTAACTAGTGCATTAACAAAGTTTTTGCAAATAATACTATCTGTCTGTCTGTTTGTCTATCTGTCTGACTGCCTGTCTATCTATCTATCTATCTATCTATCTATCTATCTATCTATCTAACCTCTTGCAAAAAAAAGTATTTCTGTTTGTGGCTCCTTATTGACTTCTTTGAATTTGCAGGTGTTACAGTATATAAACTATCTTGTGTAAATCCTCACCTATAGATGCCGTATATTCTTTTAGTTTTATCATTTGCCATTGGTGTTTTACAGGTCATATACTATGTCATTAGAGGGGACACACAATTTAAATCTCCCTACCAATGACGTTTTTAGGGCTGTGTGGGTGGAGCCCTGTAGTCCTCTTGGGAGGACTAGTAGAGAAGCAACTTGCAAATGAATTGTCTCATGAGGTGACAAAATCACCTACGCAGTCTGTTCATCATAGCCCAATCCACACTCGCACTACTTGTCTTTGAAGCTACTATGCCTACTAAGCTGCCATCACTTCCACGTGGAGTCCATTGTCTATGCCACAATATAGGCTGAGCCATTAAGTGAAAAGCCTTTTAGCTTTTTAGCTAAATTAAAAAGAAAAATAACATTGACGTTAAGTGACTCAGCATGCCTTTGATCTTTTTATATTTGTACTCCCCATGGAGAAAAGTGCTGGCGACTTGGTAAGCACAGCAGTTTCAAAGATTTAAAGTTTGTATACACTTGCAGACTGTGGTATTGCCATGGGAGGGAGTTATTTTGCCCAACATGTATTTCACTTTTTTCTACTTGACTAAGCCGAAAGGCATGTTTGAAAATTAACTGGCACTGCCCTAGCTCTTTGCCCATTCATTTTCCTGGTTTTAGTTCCTTTTTTTTCTTTTATCAAAATAACTTATATTGGGCACTTATATCACAGGGGAGCCCATTTTCCTGATTCCAGCACACCCTGCACACTGAGGGATGGAGAGACCGCAACCTGTCACAGTATTCTTCATTGTGGCTCTCTCACTCACTTCTCTGCTGTACCATAGCACTACTGCATGGAGTCCCAAACCCTTGGTTCAGCTGGCTGCTTGGTTTAGGGCTTTCAAGCCCATAGGGAGGATGATCTGCTAGCATTAAACTTTAATTTGTGAGCTCAAAATCAGAGTGGTTGCCTACCATTCAAACTACTTTTTTTTTTCAAAGCACTCTGCTCTTGGGAGCGCATTCCGGTCTACAGGGCCGAAAACTAATTTCGGGCAGGACAGGTGGCCTAAATAATTGAATGTAAAATAAACTAAATAGTTTACCTTCCAGGGTGGAACAAAAAGCATCCTCTTTCATTCATAAGTAAGCCTGGAGAGAAATGGCTTTTTTTATTTCCCTCTAGTGCATCTTGTTATGTGAACTCGAAATAATGAAAATTGTGAGCATTTGCTAAATAAGTAATTTCATTTGTTTGCCAGTAACTATGTGATTGATGTGCTAGTAACACCAATTCCAGTACCAATATTAGGAATTTTACACAAGCAAAAAATAAACTACTACTTATGTGACATAGGTGTGGTAGTGGGTAAGAGGCCAGAGGAATCCCCATACAGCTCTGCTCCTCTGAACGGAAACTACAAGATGAGCCTTTACTCTCTTCCCACACTGCCAACAGTGACATATGTCAGACAGCAGGTGAGAGATAACTAGAGGATTCGTGGCTTAGTTTTGTCAATTCCTCTCCTCAGAGCTGCAACAACCAAAACTAAGGCATTAAAGTAAAAGTTTATCTATGGATGTTTTTGACTTCTGCAGCCACAGCTGGAACTCATGCTCTGGACTATTGTGACATAAGTCAGCTGTCTTTTCCATGATGTCTAGTGGTGCCCCCCCCATTTCTGTACCTTGCAGGGGGAGTGAAAAAGCATCCTCTATCATTCATAAGTTAGCCTTGAGTGAAATTACTTTTCTATTTCCCGCCAGTGCATTGTGTAATTTGAACTTGCAGTAATGAAAATTGTGAATATTTGCTAAAGAATTGATTTCATTTCTTTGTCAGTAACTGAGTGGTCAATGTGTGTGCATTGCACTGGTGTGTTGCAAAACAAAAAGAAAACTGTTGGGGTCTTAGTGGTATAAAACCCTATAATGAAAGCTTTTATTAAGGATAAAGGATCAACGTAGCTTGTTTGTTTTGTTGTGAGTTTTTGAGTTTCCAGATAACTAAACTAACTAACTAACTAACTACCCTCCCACTCGGCCACCCCCCCCCAGAAAAATAATAGTGACACTGGGGGTTCCCATTCCACCAGTGTTCTGATCACGAAATCTCCCCCACCACCTCCACTACCACGGATGCGCCGCTGTGTATTTTTACACCATATATGTTTATACTTTCCCCCACCCAAGCCTCCCTGTCAGCACCCACCACCCCACTCCCCACCCAGAAATGTAACAGTGACACTGGGGTGCCCAATCCCCCAGTGTCACGGTCAACAGCTCGGTTTTATGAATCTCCCCCTCTGGAGTGCAACAGCGGCATTCTCCAGTCGGACAGTCAAGCCACATGCTGTTCTGAAGTAGCAGTCAGAACTTCTCCTTGTATGCAGGTATTGAGGGTGTTGCCCGAAAGCTGGTTGTTTCCCAAAAATTGTCATCTCTCCTGGTGGCTTACACTTCAGATTGTCTGATTTCTACACGGATGCGCATAATATTTTCATATAATATACATATATTTATTTGTTGGCTGGTGGCTGTTTGTAACCAGCTTCTAGTGAGGAGGGGAAGGTGAAAGGTGGTGAGTCAACATTTAAGGGAAATTCCTCCTCTCAGTGGAGCAGCACCATTCTCATAAACATTTCCATTCCATTCATGCTCCATTAAACTGTTCAGTCAGAAAAAAATGTTTCTTGCTTTACATGCCCTAAACCACAGCATTTATTAGCAACAGCAAGAATCTATATTTTTAACTTTGCAGAAATATCATTCTTGCCAATTATAATCCTCTCTTATGAATTTGTAAGTACAGGATTGCAGTGCCCGAACTGAAAATGGTGCCATTTCACAGTGCCATTTAAACTTTCTTTACCGACTTCTGTAAATTCTATCTATTCACAAGTGGATTCACTGACTCGCTAAATGTATGAGGAGTGCTGTGACTGAATTTATTTTTGCATTTGTTATTTTGATAGCTACTAATGCCAGCACATCTCTTTATCTCTCTCTCTTCAGGACTTAGCCCTGCTGCTGATCTCTTGATGACAGTTTTGTAATAATGCTTCATGCACTTTAGAGGTGTTTGTTTTCTTGGTGGCTGATCCTTTGCCAAATGACTATAACTTCAGCACTTGGTATGCTTTCTAAGGGAGGTATGGCCTTTCTGCACCATGATATACCCAACAGTTTTTTTTCTCTTTTGAGCAGGCTCACTCTTGGCATGCTTTCTAGTGGGCAGTAAGGGTTTCCCACTCCGTGATATGCATGACAGTTTTTAAGGGAGTGTTCCATGAGTGAGGGTACACCTGAGTGAGGAATATACCTAAGTACACCTATGAAGCCTATTGGGTAGCAGTGGTCAGTGTAGTAGCCAACTGACTACTTTTGTGCAAATGGTATATCCCATATGTATCAACCACCACTGAATGGTTGCAGGTGATGGGGCAACTGGCTACTTTAGAAAGATTATCATATTTGAACACTTCTGCCCTACAAATATACAAGAACACCTGGGGGCTATACCTCAAATATACATATTGTCATAATAAGTCTGCAGGATAAGGAACTAGACACATGCCCACATCCCTCAGAATTGTGTTAGCCCAGTTGGAACAAGGATACTTACCCCTCCTCCCCACTTTGTGGGAGGGGTACCAGCTTTAGAGTCACTTTATGTCCCCACAGCTATGTTTCTGGAGACTAGATGGCATTCTATCAATATTACCCACTGATGTACTATTACATGGGTCCTTTGATCTCCATGGTGTCTGGTTTTAGACATAGGGCCAGCGCGTTTTCATTGGAGCTCCAGGACACAAGCCTCTGAACACACAATAATTAGTGTGCTACAGTCCGCAGCACAGAGCTCCACGGGGGAAAAACTCTTGGATTTAGAACTAAGTTCGTGCCGGTTGGGTGCTCCTGACTTGGGTTGCCCTATTGTCAGTGGAGGTATTCAAATTCAGAAAATGCGCCAAAGGCGACAAAGGCGACTTGACTGCACCGCTGGGCTTTGAAAGGGGCCATTTTCCCTCAGCTGCTGGCTGAGCTCATTGGAGATCCAGGACACAAACCTCTGAGCACACAATAATTAGTGTGCTACAGTCCACAGCACAGAGCTCCACGCCACCCCATTCCCGCCCTCCCTTAAATACGCCCTAGCCCCTCCCTTCCCCTGGCCGGGCCTATCAAGGTCCGTCTCAGCTGCCTGATGGGCATGACCAGCTTAGGTTTCATCTCACCCATTCTGCCACCTGATAGGTCATGCTGCACCAATTAACCCTGGCACAGACTATTTTCTCCTTTTTTATTTGCTGCTGTTAGAACTATTAATGCAGTTCAATTAAGAAAAACTACTTTACAGCTTCTAAGTCCTTATACTGTTTATACATTTCTGCATCCTCTGTTGTGAAACTACCTTCCTGATATTTCTTACCCACTGTTGCTAGAACTGTTAAATGTAAACTGTTACAGCTCCTTAGTCTTTAAACTGATTAGATTCTGCATTCTCTCTTGTGAATCTACTTACAGGTGTCAGCGTGGCTCAGTTGGTAGCACCTCCGCCTCTGGACCAGAAGGTCATGGGTTCTTATCACACACCGGGATTGGACTTGCACCTAAAAATCACTGGCATCTGAGTGCAGTATTGGGGAGGTGCTGTACTGCTGGGGTGTGCTGTCTTTCGGATGAGACATTAAACCGAGGTCCCTTCTGCCCATCCTGGTGGGTGTCCAGGTGGAAGTAAAAGAACCCAGGGCACTTTTTGTAAAGAGCAGGGAACATTCCCTGTGCCCTGGCCAACATTCCCCTTCCCATAAACCAGGTCATGCAATTATCCAGGCTGTTTGTGGGTGATGATGTGCTATATGGCCACCACCACACATTCAGTCACTTCACTACCAGTCTAGCATTGCTTGTAAAGCGCTTTGGAATACTGTGTATGAAAAGCACTATATAAATGCTGATTCTTCTTCTTCTACTTACCTGCTATTTTTTACTGCCTGCTGGTAGAACTGTTAATGCAAGTCAATTAAGGAAAACTGTTTACAGCTATAAACCCCATAATTTGTTCACAGATTTCTGCATCCTCTACTGTGAGTCTACCTACCTGCTATGAATTTGGCAGCTGCGGCACTGCCATTAAGTTATGTTATAGACCTAATGTTAGACTTAGATAAATCAATCCATCTCACTCCATATCCACCTGTTAGAGTGGTGTCTTGCTCACTACATTTCAGCTGATTTATCCACCTGTGAGAGAAGCATTGTGCTGTTAATAGCCTGCCCTCCCTTCCCTCAGCATGCCTCCCACCATTGGCAGTACGCTAAGGGCTTAAAGATTGCCCACCTCAGTGTCCGCAGTCTACTTGCTAACCTCTCTGACCTAATGGCCTGGGTCACCCTCTACAAACCTGACATCCTGGGATCTCCGAAACCTGACTTAAACCTGCCCATTTAGACTCTATCTGTGTCCTCCCAGATTACCTTATTTTAAGGCAGAACAGTGTGGGTAACAAAAGGGGAGGTGGCCTGCTGCTGTACTTTAAACCCCACTTCAAGGTGACTGTCATACCTCACCCCTCCTCACCCTCATGTGAGTTCCTGTATGCCCTTCTTGTATTGGGCAATGCCAAGAAGCTCCACCTGGCCTGTGTGTATAATCCACCAAAAGGTGGAATACACGGCCTCTCCCATCTCCTTGACTGCCTTAGTACCAAAGTACACACTAACGAACTCCTAGTATTCGGAGATTTCAACCTAAACTGGCTGAGTGTAAATGCAAAATCCTATGAACCCCTCCTGTCTGGTCTTGCCCTAGGTCAAATTATCACAGAGCCCACCAGGTCCTCTCCCTCAGGGGAAAAAGACACTCTCCTCGATTGGATGCTGAGCAATAAGCCTGACCTTGTCACTGCCTCTGGTCTCTTCTCTGACTCCATCTTGGACCATTCACCCACTTACTGTATCTGGAAGGTCCTCACTCCCAGTGTCCCCCCAAAAGTAATCCAGATGCGGGACTATTCAAAGTTTAACCACAACAACTTCCTTGCTGAACTCTGCCTGACTGACTGGTCCCCAGTCTATGCAAGCAATGACCCCTCAGCTGCTCTAGACTGCTTTCTATCCCTGTTCATCCCCTTACAAGACAGTCATGCCCCACTCATTAAAAGAAGAGTGAGGGGCACTGTCACAAAGTGGCTGCATGGAGGTCTGTTTGCCCTAATGAAGCTCAGGGACAAAAGCTGGCTTAAATAAAAGCCACCGGGGACAAAAAATACTACAAGGATTATAGGCAGCTCAGAAACTTGTGCAGGTGAGTGATCCACTCAGCCAAGAGTGAGTTCTGTAAATCCTCACTTGTAGTATCGGCCAAGGACCCCAGGAGCTTCTGGAGCACTATCAAGCATACCATCAGAGGGCCTATCTGCCCTCAGGTCTCTAATATGCATATCAAAGGAGTCAGCTGCAACAATGCCCTGGCTATAGCCAATACTTTCAAAGTCCTGTTCACCAATCAGTCTGTCTATGCCCCCACATCCCCTGTAGCCTATGACCTAGGACCCATGGACAGCACAGTGTCTTTTTCTCCCCCACTCCCTTCTATTTTAAAACTGTCTCCTGCAAAGACACATGGAAGCTCCTGGCTGGACTATGCCCCCACTCTGGAGCTGGGCATGACAATCTCGAGCCCAAATTGCTCAGTCAGGGGACTCCCTACCTGGCACGGCCTATCTCACACATCCTCAGCTCCTCCCTCATATCTGGGTCTATCCCAGCTATATGGAAGGTGGCCTGGGTAACCCCTGTCCTCAAGGGTGGTGATCCCAAAATCCTTGATAACTATCGCCCCATAGCGATACTTTCTGCATTGTCCAAACTCCTGGAAAAGGTAGTGTCCTCCCAGATCTCTCACTTCCTCCAGACCCATGACCTCCTCTCCCCTGCACAGCATGGGTTCCAAAAAGGGCACAACACCTCCACCGCCCTTGCCCAGGTCACTTCCACAATCAGAACTGTGACAGAGCAAGGTAAACTCACGGGTGCCATTTTCATTGAGCTGACTAAGGCCTTTGATTTTATTGATCACTCTCTGCTGTGGGTTGCCCTCTGGTCCCTTGGTCTCTCCTCCCCTGTCCTTGCCTGGTTTACAAACTACCTCTCAGGCAGACAACAGTGCAAGAGGTTCCAACAAACCCTCTCAGAGCTTGCCCCAGCAACTCGTGGGGTGCCCCACGGGTCTGTCCTTGGCCCTCTACTGTTCTCCATCTTTGTTAATCAATTGCCCTCGGTACTTGCCTCCAGTCTTGTTACCCTTTATGCTGATGACCTTGTGTATCTGGCTAGCTCCCAAGATATCAGAGACATTAACTACAGACTAAGCTCTGATTTCGCCTGTATTCAATCTTGGCTCAAGGCTAATAAGCTTGTGTTGTCAACCTTCAGAAGACACAGGCCATGCTATTCGGGTCCCTTGCCAAGGTGAGAGCATACTCAGAACCTCTTAAAGTTGTTGGTATGGACGGTGCCCCTGTGACGGTGGTAGACTCCTTCAAGTACCTGGGGTCACCCTTGACCCTTGACCCTCAGCTGGACCTCTCCCTGCACATACGTAACTCTTATAAGGCCACAAACTACAAACTGGGCCTGGCGTACAGGGTAAAGAGTTGCCTTACCCCCAAAACCTGGCTCACGAAATGGGACACAGCATACAACAATTTTTGTCACTTTGCCCTCTCAGCCCCCCTGTCTCACCCATCACTGTCAACTCTACGCTAGGCTGGGGTGGCTCTCCCCCTAGTAACCATCAATCCTTTAGCCTCTGCAACTTTACAGACAATATCCTCTGATTCCACTCCTCCTGCACTCGCTGATCTGCTCAAACCTGTCCCCTCTGGCTATCGACTGAGGTCTACCATCTCCCAGGCTCTCGTATTCCCACTAACTCGCTCCCTCACAGGGGACCGTGCCTTTGGAGCCCTTGCCCCCAGAGCTTGGAACAAACTCCCTGCTTATGTATGGACCGCCCCCTCCCACAGGAGTTTCAGGTCCTCCCTCTGGGACCACCTAAAACAAGCCTCAGCCTGCCTCTGCTCTTAACTGTCCTCCCATCTATTGTCCCCTGATGTCCCTTCATTAGCTCATGAGAGGCTGTACTGATTGCATCCGAAAAGGCCCTGCTGTGATCCGTTTGGCCATCTGGCCATCTCCTATGGTCACCATGCTCTAATCACTGCACTTACTATGTATTATTGCTCTCTATCTGCACCTGACTGCAGTCTACTGCCTATTCCTATCTGTACCTTGCTTATCTGTTGCTATCTTGTTTCACAATTTATTTGCCCAGGCTCTCTGCCTGCACTGGAATGTACTGTATTGACTAATTGTTACTTTGTCTCTGGTGTGTTGTTTGCCTTTGTAATTCTCCTGGGTCGCACCTGAAAATAGGCACTTGACTGTCTAGCGTGCTTACCTGGTTAACAAAAGCTAAATAAATAAAATAGGGTTTGGTCCTGAGAATTCCTCCCTCTGGAGTGCAGCAGTAGCATTCTCCAGTCGGACATCTCAGCCAGATGTTGTTCTAAGGTAGCAGTAAGAACTTCTCCTTGCATGCAGGTATTGAGGGTGTTGCCCGAAAGCTGGGTTGTTGCGCAAAAATCGTCATACCTCCTGGTGGCTTCAGATTGTCTGATTTCTACATGGATATGCATACTTTTTTTATATAATATACATGTATTTATTTGTTGTCTGGTGGCTGTTTGTAACCAACTTCTAGCAAGGAGGGGAAGGTGAGAGGTGGTGAGTCAACATTTAAGAGAAGTTCCCCCTCTCAGTGCAACAGCGCCATTCTCATACTCATTTCCATTCCATTCATGCTCCTGTAAACTACTCAGTCAGAAATCTTTTTTTTTCTTATTTTATATGTCCTAAACCACAGCTTTTATTAACAATGGCAAGAATCTTTATTTTCAATTTTGCAGAAAGATTGTTCATGCCAGTTACAATCTCTTTCTACTAATTTGTAAGTACAGGATTGCAGTGCCAGAACTGAAAATGGTGTCATTTCGCAATGCCATTTAAACATTCTTTACAGACATCTTATGTAAATTATATCTATTCACAAGCAGATTTACTGACCCGCTAAATGTATGAGGAGTGCTGTAACTACTCCAGTTGGCAAAATGAGAATTTAGACTGACTGATAAAGTGTAGTAAATACTCATTTATCTGTGCACTCACTTTTAACCAAGGGTAGAAATAAAAAAAATATATATATATATATATATATATATATATATATATATATATATATATATATATATACATATATATATATATAAATACATATATATATATATATATATAGTTGTGGAGGGAACACTGAAACAGAAAATTTGGTATTTTGTTGTCATATCTGGTACTCCACATATACAGTAAAGCTGTGTTATACACAATAAACAATTAGTTATTCTTGTTCTTACTGACATGTTTCTGCATAAAACATCAGCCACCAGTCTACTCATCCACCTGGTCATTTGTTGTCATCCTATATCATCAGCAAATTTTGGTATCCACTAATTAATTTATAGTTATTTATTTGTTTGTTTGTAGTGTTTTACCAGGAAGGGTACAGTACACTATGTTGTGATCACTTGTTTTCAGGTGCATCCTGAAGGGGATTGTTACAATAACATGTTCTACTGATAGGAGAATGTTCGCCATGATACTGGGAAAACTTGCCTACTCGTCTCTGTTAAGTGCTGTGGTATCTTACTTCAGCCTGGACAGTGACCAGAGATGGACTGAAGGGATCATGATTTAACATATTGTCAGAAGGATGGGGCCTATGCCCCAAAATAGTTTTGTATTTGGAGTACAAAAGTAAGCTTAGCACTAACCTTCTAGGTTGCTCCATTTGCTACTGCTTTCACTTTCAGCCTTCATTTTCTATTGCTTGTCTCTCTCTCTCTCTCTTCCCATGCCTTGCCAGCTTTGTAGATTGCTGTATAAAACAGCAGTACTGTGTTAACATTTTCTTTTCACTGTCAGTTTGGAGGCAGAGAAAGGACTAATGCAGTTTAAAAGAAGGTTTAACATCTGTGCTGTTTTAATTGTGCATGCTGAGTAATCAAGGTTGCATCTTGTCAACATGACATCTCAGTATCTAAAGGTTCTTTGCTTCTGTATTGGTGCACACGCTCATGCTTTAGTGTGTTAAGTACTTGCTCTAGCAATGCATTGCCACTGAAATGCAACCGTTACAGCCGCATCATTCACATTTAATATTCCAGTCAATCACAAAAGAATCAGGTTCTTCAGCTCCCTGGCATGCTCAGTCTGTTGCTGCTCTAAATGATTAAATAAACTGATTTAATCTGAGAGAAACATGACTGACTGGGATCAGAATCGAGGCTTTCTGAACTCTGTCTAGGTACTGTACTATCTGGGCTGTTAGGCCAATGGTTTTGACTGAGATTCCCAAGGCTTCTTTTCTGCTCATGAAAAATACAAGAATTATAAATCTAATTGCTGTACATATTCATGAGTTGCGGTCATCAGCTGATTGGCTGCTGTGCTGGGCATTAACCTCCATAATGTGCCCAACACAACTGTCCTTCAGCATACAAATGTAATAATATTTACCTTTCCTCTGCAGGTGAATTTCCCACACACTTTCCAAATATAGCAAAATTTAAAAAAAACCAAAAAACATAATTTTTATCACAAAAATATAACTGGAAATTTATTGATAGTTAATGAATCTGAGCTGTACCTCGGTCAAGTAATTTTTTATTCTTTTGACTATCAAGTCCTTACAAATGTTTAAAAAGTTGCATAAATAGGTAGAAAAAAATTAATAAAATACAAATAGTACAGCTCAACAAAACATTGTACATAACATACTTGAGCAATAAAGGCTATGTTGATATTCAGAGGGAATACTTTTATATAAAGTGCACACAGACCTTCACAAAGATTGGTTATTCCCTTGGGAGATATAGTATTTTCATTTACAAATGTTATTTGTTCTGAACATTGATAATTTTTTTGTCAATCCAATTTATGAAGTCTGCCATGTCCTTACCTTAAAATCAAATTGTGGGTTCATCCATATTCATAATACTTCATTTTTGGAGAGCTTGTTTATTTGGAAATATGATGTCATAATTTTATGTCTAATTTTATTATGTTTTGGACAATGGCATAGGATATGCAGTAGAGTTTCTGGTTCATTTTGACCACGTTCACGTTTAAATTTTCAAGATGTGTCCTATCTTTTGTGTAAATAAATGTTATTGTTTTTGATGGATATAGTCCAAGCCTACATTTCATAAACAAAATTCTGTTATTCTTGTCTGTTTAAAAGTGTAAGTATGGTTCTAACACATTATTTGTTTTGTGAGTACAAGCTATGTAGTTTTAGCTGTCTTATTTTGATTATGTCTTGATCAAATGAGACCACAGTTAGTTTGTTTTTGATGACTTGATTATATTTTGGTGATATTTTTACCCCTCTTTGTTAATCTTTCCAAAGATGAATTAAACCTATGTCTTGTAAAAATGTGGTAACTTGAGCAAGCCATGGAGAACTATACACTGTGCTTAACCTTCTAGTTTTTTCTGTTAGAGATTTGTATGTTAATCTTTCTGCGTCCATGTTAGACACCCTTATTTAATACCTAATTTTAGCAAAAATTGCAAGGTATTTGATTTGGAATCTGCCTAATTCAGCACGGGCTACCTGTACTGATGTGGATCTAGATAAATGTAGTATTGCTTTGTATAAATCTGTAAAGGCTTTTTCTAATTTGAGAAAAGTTTTGTTATACTAAATCTCTACTGCGTATAGTGCTGCCGGGTTCATTTTCATCTCTGCTGCATGCAGAACTGCTAAAACTGTATTACCTCCATATTTTGCATTAACTTGTAAAATGGCAGATTTACTTTGATTTCATTTATCTTGTACGTATGTTTGATGTTTAGTGTATTTCCCATCTGAAGAAATATAAATTCCAGGGTCTTTGTAATATGGTTCTAGTTTCAATGTGATATTATTTAAATTCCATGAATATTTGTTCTTGCAGATTTGTTTACCTAATGCCATAACTTGTGTTTTATTCATATTAATTGTTAAGTTTATTTCTCAAACAATAATCCTAAAGTATTTTTAGTTGTTTTCCTAGTCTAGTTGGTGACAGGGAGATCAAGGCTAGGTCATCAGCATAAATAAGAAGTGGAACTAGGGTTCCATCTACATAAGGAGAGCAAGAGGAAACCAAAATAAGAGTGTTAGGTAAATTGTTAATATATAAGTTAAATAGCAATGGTGCATGTATGCATCCTTACTTTACTTCTTGATTAAATGAACACTGTTCTGTTACATTGCTTTTCAGATCGTATCTAACTGTTGTTTTATTTTCTGAGTATAAACTAATTATTATTCTTAAGATAGGTTTCATAGGATTTTCAAGTAGAAATAGACTTGCGTCCTTTAATTGCTTGCCTTGAATTAAACTATCCAATATTTATTTAGACAGAAACTATCCAACCTCTTCCTGAATAACTCCATTGAAGTACTGGCAACCACTTCACTTGGTAAACTATTTCACAAGTTGATCAGTCTTTGACTAAGCCAATGTTTTCTTTTTAATAGATTCCATTTATCTGCTGCTAATTGAAAATGGTGACCCCTGGTGTTGTACACACACATTCTTTTAATATAAGACCATAATCAGGCCACATTGTATTATCATGTAATGCTCTAAAAGTCATACACATATCCCCCTAGATCTCCTATATTGTAAAGTAAACATATCCAGATCTTTAAGTCTCTCTGAATATGTCATATCCCTATATCCCATTATTGACTTTGTAGCTCTTTTCTGTATTTTTTCCAGCTTTAAAATGTCGCTCCTCTTGTACGGGGCCCATATTTGGGCTCCATACTCCAAGTGGGGCCACACCAGTGCCTGGTATAAGGAAATTATTACCTTTTCATCCCTGCTTTTAGTATGTCTTAGAATACAGTTTAAATTTTGATTAGCTTTTTTTAGCAATGATATTACAATGTGAGCTGAATTGGAGGTCAGAGGGTATTATTATCCCTAAATCATGTTCCTCACTAATAATAGGTATTATTTTATTTGACATCTTGTAAGATATATTATGGTTCTGTCTTCCCAAATGTATTATGGTGCATTTGTTCACATTTAATTCCAATTTGTGTTTGTTTGTCCAATTCCATATGTCAGTAAGGGCATTTTGCATGGCACTGCCATCCTCACTGGTATTAGCTATTGCCCCAATTCTACAGTCATCAGCAAACTTGGTTAGCCAGATATTAGCACGATCACATTTCAGTGAGGTTATAATAAGACATGGTCCCAAAACAGAGCCTTGCGGAACCCCACTCGTCACATCTGCCCAGTCTGAAAAGACTACATTAATGGTCACTCTCTGTCTCCTCTCTCTCAACCATGAGGTAAACCAATTTAACAAGATAGCATCCAGTTCTGTTTCTTCAAGTATGATCAACAATTCATAATGTGGCAGTTTGTCGAACGCCTTTGAGAAATCGAGAAAGGCCACATCTACTGTGTTCCCATTGTCCAAGGCCTTATTCACTCTCTCATAAAAGGATAACATATTTGTCTGACATGAGCGAGACTTCACTAATCCATGTTGGGTAGAATCTACCAAATTAGTATCTTTCAGATGTAATAAGATTTTATCTTTTATTATGCCCTCCAAGATCTTGCATATCATGAAAGTCAGGCTGACAGGATGAACATTGTCTGGGTTAGTCTTGGGTCCTTTTTTTACAATTAGTACAACAACAGCATCTTTCCAACTTTGCACTACCTCACCCAAATCTAAAGATTTTGGAAAGATATATGTCAGCGGAGGTGCTAAATTTTCTGAAAGTTCAACCAAGATTTTAAGGAGTAGATTATCTGGGCCAGGGGATTTATTTATATTGAGTTTATTTAATCGCTGTAGTACATCTTTAACCTCAACTTAAACTTTACCAGATACTGAAGGTGAGGTAATAAGGGGACTAGCTGTGGTTTTTGTATTGTTAAATATTGAGCAAAAGTAACTATTCTGGATGTCAGCTGTTTCCTTATTATCTGCCGTGTTTCCTTCTGAGTTTTTGTATGGACCTATATTATGCATTGGCTTCTTCATCCTATTTATATGTGCATAGAACAGTTTATGATTACCCATAGTTTTGGAGGCAAGTACCAATTCATAATCGCTTTAGCCTTTCTAATAGTCATTTTTACTTCCTTGATCAAGGCCCTGTAAATTATCTTTCCCTCAGGATCGTTAGTTTTCCTTATTGTTCTGTACATTATGTTTTTCCTTTTAATTAGTTTATTTGTTTATTGACCCACCTATTTGTACTTTTCATTTTTTTATATATTGGTTTGGTTGGTATGTGAGTGTTGATTTCTAATGTAAGTTTTTCAAGCAATATTGACCATATTTCATCTATAGATTTGTTTACAAAAGTGTTATACCAGTCCCATCTTTCCATAGATTGCTTTAAAGACTGAAAATCAGCCTTACTAAAAATGTAACTTATGTGTGTTCCTAATGATTTTATCCGTAGTGATGTCCTCCTTAACTTGAAAAAGTGCCATCTGGTGATCACTATTTCCAAGGTGGCTTATGACCTCGATATTTTCTATATTTTCCCTATTAGTCATAACAAGGTCAAGAATATTTCCTCCCCTAGTTCCTACATTTACTTTTTGATCTAGTCCTGCTTGATCCAGCACCTCCAAGTATCTGGTATCTGTGTTATTGGTACCTCTTTGTTCATTCCAGTTGATTCCTGGCAGGTTAAAACCTCCCATTAATATGTTTTTTCTCAGACAGGTCCAATTTTGATATATGATCTAATAATAGGCTATCATCTTCTCTTAAAGTTGAGGGAGGTCTATAAATCAACACTAGATTTATCTTAACTCCTTTTAGTGAAAATATCTTGACCCAGAGCATTTCTAAATTATTGGATTCTAAATTAACCTGTTCGCTTTCTATAGCACTCATAATATAGATACCTATGCCTCCACCTCTCCTATAGGTTCTCGATTTAACATAAAGTGTATAGCCATTGATATTTTTATTATAAGGATCAGAATCCTCCCACAAAGTTTCTGTCACTAGTACAATATAAATGTCCTGAGAATTAAAAAAATGTTTAAATTCGTCAAATTTATTAATCAAACTTCTTGCATTTACAAGTACTCCATTCCAATCCCTTGCTAGTTTATCACTAGGTGTTAATATTTCCTTTATCATTATGTCTGCTGTGTCATCCCCCTGAAACCAGTTTAAATGAAGTTTAACAACCTAATTTATTCTCTTCCCCAACAGTCTTGTTCCAGCTTTGTTTAAGTGCAACCCATCCCCTTTATATATGGCTTTATTTTGAAATGTTATAGAATTGTCCATAAAGTCAATTTTATTTAATTTACAAAAATGCCATAACCATATATTTACTCTATCTATGGTTTCATTTTTGTAAGCCTGGGGTCCATGTGTGGGTAGTATACCTGAAATGATTAGTTCTTCCCCCCTTATTTTTGATCCTATCAGTTAATTTTTTGAACTTGTTTTGAATTATAACTCTGTCACTTTTGCCTATATCATTAACTCCTACATGGAGTATGACCAGCAGTTTGATGGTTCCTTCCATGAATCCATCTAATAATATGTCTATATCAGCCAGCCACCCAGCCTGACTCCTGGGAGGGTGCTTACCACCATGTTTTTCTTTCTGCCTTCACATAGGAGTGTGTCAATCTCCCTTGTAATAGAGCCCCCAATAACGAGGATATCCCTAATCTCCTTGTTATCACTCAGTTTGGTAAAGTGTGATTTTATATCATGAAGACTTTCTTTGCCCTGTGGATGTTCAATTACTAAACCTGAGGGTTTATTATCAACTTCCCGTGAAACTGGAGAGCTTGTAATTTCCTCTAACACTTCATGGGGGTTTAATTTGTAACTCTGATTTGGAATAGTTGTTAGTGTAACAGAGTCTGATTTTATCTTATGGGGCAACGTTTGTAGATTGGGATTTAGAATTTCATACCTATTTTGCGTTAATATCTGATTCTTATTGACACCTATCAATTTTTCCCATAAAATATTTCTCTCAATCCTATCGAATGCTCCTTGGAAATCAACAAATGTAATGTTAACGGGCATACTTTTTTGTGTAATTTCTTTTCACAGTATGTGTAAGTATGAAACATTGATCAGTTGTTGAGAACTGTGCTCTAAACCCTCCATGATATATGTTTATTATGTTATTAGAAAATGACCGTGTATTCAATCTTGCTAATAATACTCTGGAGAATATCTTGCCAAGATTGTCTAACAAGCTGATTGGCCTATACATTTCCAGAATATTTGGATTTCTTTTTTTGTGGATTGGGATTATTATATTATGTTTCTAAGTTTGTGAGATTTCACAAGTTTCTATAATTATACTAAAGAAGAGGGCCAATATGTGGCTCCATCATACTTGCTCTGTCTTGTATAAATATGGAGGTACCCGAACTGGACCTGGGTCTTTATTATTTTTTTCTGTGATATGGCCTCTGAAGTCTCTTGAGGGGCAATGTTAAAAGGTTCTATTGGATTTTTTAAATTTATATAAAAACATAGACTATGTCAGCAGATAAGGACCACTTGGCCCACCCAGTCTGCCCAGTTCCTTACCTATTGGATAAGCTGCAGATCCTTGTTAACCAACAGCCTACTTCCTCCTACCCCCCCACAAGAATTGCTTTATGTCTGTTCCATGAACTCCTGATTTCCCCCACTGATTTTGACCCCACAACCTCCTCAGGAAGGCCGTTCCATGCATCCACTACCCTCTTTGTGAAAAAATACCTCCTTACATTGCTCCTGAGCCTTCCCCCCATCTATAAATTGTGCCCCCTTCTTCTTGCACATCTCATTTTCTGAAAGATGTTACCCTCTTGGACTTTATTGATTCCCCTGAGGTACTTAAATGTTTCTATCATGTTCCCCCTCTCCCTCCTTTCCTCAAGGGTATGCATATTAAGCTCATTTAGTCTCTCTTCGCATGGCTTCTGGTGCAGACCCTGCACCATTTTTGTCACTCACATGTGGACTGCCTTCATCCTGTCCATGTCCTTGGGGAGATGAGATCTCCAGAACTGTATGCAGTATTCCAGGTGGGGTCTCACAAACTGTAAAGAGGGATAACAACTTCCTGTTTTCTACTGGTGGTGCCTCTCCCTATGCATCCCAATATACCCCAGCCCTCCTTACTGCCTTCTCACATTGCTTACCTACCTTTAAGTCATCTGATAGGACTACCCCCAGGTCCCTTTCCATTTTTGGTGTTGTTAGTAGGGCTGTGCATGGGCCAAATAGTATTTTCTGAATACCACGAATAATAGGCTTCCTGAATATTTGGATGAATTTTCCAAATAGTTCACTATTCAGCCACTATTCGGGAACTACTATTAGATGAGATTTCCAAGTCTCGCAGAGCTTTGTTGGCCAATCAAAAACTGTTTCTTGAGCTCAAAGGCAAGCACACCATGTGACTTCCTCACTCTGAGCTGGTAGAAGACAGGAGACAGTGGTTTCTGAGAGCTGCTCTGCAGTACTTTTGAGACCTTAAACTTGCTAAAAAAGAAATTGATTTTTGCTTCACAGGCTTTTTGGGTCAGTATAGTTTTTGATCAGTGTCAGAAAAACTATGTTTGGCTTTCTGACAGATATTTTGTCCTTATTGCTGTACTCAGTTACAGGGACTAGGAGGGCTGTCTGCTAACACCTTCTCTGCTGCTGTCTGACATAGCTCCAGTGTGATTTTTTGGGTGAAGCACATTTTATTTTTGTGTTTTTTGCTGTAGTCTGGTTTCCAGGCTTGGTTCCCTGCATGACTGATGAGGGTGTCTGCTAAATCCCCCTCCTGCAGGTCACTGCTTATAATTTGCTGTATATGTGCAAAATATTTGATTTTGTGAGGCTTCACCCTGCATGTGCATGCTTAATATATTTTTTCATGAGGAAGGGCCACACATGTGCACAGCTGTGTGCACACAGATTTTGAAATAAACTTCTTCAGTTCTAAGCCAGTCAGGCTTGACTCACTGAATTAGTCGTGTTAGTCTCCTCTGGTTCAGGGGATAGATCCCTGTACACATGAGGAGAAGAAAAAGAAGAAGAAGAATCAGCATTTATATAGCGCTTTTCATACACAGTGTATCCCAAACCACTTTACAAGCAATGCTAGACTGGCAGTGAAGTGACTGAATGTGTGGTGGTGGCCATATCGCACATCATCACCCACACACAGCCTGGATAATTGCATGAACTGGTTTATGGGAAAGGGAACCTGGCCAGGACACCAGGAATGTTCCCTACTCTTTGCGAAGAGTGCCCTGGGTTCTTTTACTTCTACCTGGACACCCACCAGGACAACATCAGGATGGGCAGAAGGGACGTCGGTTTAACGTCTCATCCGAAGGGTGGCACACCCCAGCAGTACAGTACCCCCAATATTGCATTTGGATGCCAGCAATTTTTAGGTGCAAGTCCAATCCCAGTGTAGGACAGAGACCCACGACCTTCTGGTCCAGAGGCGGATGTGCTACCAACTGAGCCATGCTGACACAGTGGCTGACTCCCCCCCACACTTCTACAGCCCACTGCAGACAATTAAGCTGTGCTTGTGAAATATATCCACTGTGAGTCTGTGCCGTGTGTGTGTGTGCACAGTTGTGTACATGCATTTTTTTGTTTGTTTATTGTTGTTTTGTTAATTAAACCATTGCACTTAGTGGGGCAGTCTTGTCTCACTGAGTGAACTGTATGTCATCTGTCTGTTCCTTGCTTGGTTCCATGTTTGACTAAATAAGTTGCCCTTTTCTTCCCCTTCTTAGTAGCAGTGTTTTTCTTTACTGCTACTTTTTTGTGGTGCAGTAGAACTGGAAAGGTTGGTGTATTACTGTAGTTCCACGAGCATTAAGTAATGCATCACACACACAGGTACTATGTAGTAATAGTTTGTGTTTTACCCAGTAACCACTAGTGACCTGATCCATCATGTCTTTAGCAACCTTGCAAACATGCTTGGTCCAGCCCCAGCAAAGCATCTGCACCACTGGCCCCAAGTGGTGAGGGACAGGATGATAGACCACAAACATACAGCACATCCACACAATTACTGCTAGTGTTGTCCCTGGGCTGCCAAACCCCCAAACAATCTATTTAGAACAAAGGAAGCACTCAGTGGGGGTGCAGTAACAAAATACAGTTAAGAGCAGTGCAGCATAACGTTGCCAATACATTTGTTTGTGCTAAGGCTGGAGGATGCCAATAGAGCCCTGGTGCTTTGACCAGAACCTGGTCTTTGTCAGAGTGCATGCCGGGAATGTACAAACATGCTATGAATATACAGCCCTTAAAGAAACAAACACTATAAATAAGTGAAGTTAAAATGAAAGAGACTGAGATGCCTTGTAACAAAACAATCCACAGCTAACATACCCAAGGATGAAACACTGCATCAAGATAATAGAACATAGTTCATACTGTGGTGCCAGACAGTGCACAATGCAGTATCTTGCAAAATTACTGTAAAATGCTGCAGTATGCTGCAAGGAGCAGTGTAATTTAATGGCAATTCAGCCTTCCAGTCATCCAATATTTTGTGGCATGTCATTTACTGCAAAGTACTGAATTGCATCTTGTCTTGCTCCACTGTATATTATTGATACATAATACAATTCCAGAGAAGGTGGTGAGATAGACTATATAGAAAATGACATAAAGGTGTCTCACTTTATTCGATGGGCTCAAATATTGTTCTCCCCAAGCAAGCCTTTTAGTTCTTGTAGCATTGGTAATAGTACTACTACCACTAATACCATTAGCAGTACTACTACTACTGCTAGTGTCACCACCCGTCCATCTGTACGTTCACTGTCGCATCCTGTTGTGCAGTAGTAGAGGGGAATTAGAGCATACATGCTTTGTGCAGCAAGCAGCAGACACCACCACCAGTGTCCCCACTGCTACCATTATGGCTGCTACATCCACAGCCAGTGTGCTTCCCGCCACCACCAGTGCCATTCTTGCAGCAGCCACCCTTTCAGCTGTCACCACTACTGCAGCCACTGCTACCACTATTCCTATGCCCATGGCTGAAGCACCTTCTACCCCATGTCTGTGACCATGAACACCCTCTAGTGATGACCCAATGCAATGCTTGATATTGTTTTCAGAGTGCTATATGTGTGTTGTGGTGGATCGAGTGTGCCGCATGAAGCTTGTGTTGCATTAGTGAGAGCTCAATGTTGGTGGCTGAAGTGTCATTGAGGTGTATATGGTATACCAGGTTCAATGGGTGATTAATGGTGTTGCTGAAGTGCTTTTTTAAAGTTTTCTTAAAAAAACACCTTTTCTGGCCGAATACCGAATAACAAATATCGAATACTTGGGTCCCGAATACCGAATATTTGGGAAAAGGTATTCGCACAGCCCTAGTTGTTAGTACCTCCCCTTACTTTGTGTACTCTTCTCCTGGGTTTTTGTTTCCCATGTGCATTACTTTGCACTTCTTTGCATTGACTCTAAGCTGCCATACTTTTGACCATTTCTCCAACCTTGCCAAGTCCCTTCTCATCCTTTCCACCTCCTCTTGTGTATCAACCCTGTTGCAGATCTTTGTGTCTTCTGCAAAGAGGCATAGTTTCCCTTCCAGTCCCACTGCAATGTCACCTATAAAGACATTAAAAATTACTGGTCCCAGTACTGAACCCTGCGGTATCCCACTAATAACCCCCCTTTCTTCAGAGTGGACTCTACTTACTATTACCCTCTGCATCCTGTTGTCCAGCCAATGTTTTACCCAGGCTACAACCCTGGGACCCACTCCAAGGCTGGTTAACTTGTTTATTAATCTTTTGTGTGGGACTGTATCAAATGCCTTGCTAAAGTCTAGGTAGGTCATGTCCACAGCCCTTCCCTGGTCTACTACTTTTGTCACCCAGTCAAAGAAATCAATTAGATTCATCTGACTTAGGCTGATTCATCTGATTTAGTAAATAATTTTGAAGTTTAGAGTTATAGCTTACTTGATAAAATATTTTCCTGTAGCATGATTCCCAATTTTGAGCTGAGATGTGTGCATTAATGTTTTCTCTGTAATTAGCTGTACCTTTTGCTACTTTTAGCCAAAATTCTATCATGTTATTTTTCCTGATTGTATTCAGCATGGATAACCATTGTTGTTTCTGATATAGTTCTTGTTTCATTTTCAAATGTGTTTTATATTCTTTCCTCACTCCGTTCAGGTGTTTTACGTTTTCTTTTGTATAATTTTTCTGGACAATCCTGACTAGTTTGTGTATTTTGTTTTTTTAAATTTTAGCAACTTTTATCATACCAGGGGCTAGATAGTCAAAGCTTTGCACCTGGCATAATTCCGTTATGCTGGAATAGCACTGAAATTGTGCCAGGCTGCAATATTCAGAAGCCCTTTTGGCATCAACACTGTGTGATAGTGCCAACACTAAAAGTTAATGTATTCAGGGGAGAGAGTGAGGGGAGTGACCATGAATGCCAGCACACCAGCATATTTAAAAGACTAGCGCTGCACTACAGTTGATTGCTTCACCTGTAGCACAGTGCTACATACCAGCTGCAAAAAGCCTGCAGTAATGTGGAATTGTAATCTGAAGAAAATTGAAGTGTAATTTTGAAATACCCTGATGTTCATCCCTGGTAGTCTAGTGGTCCCCCACCCCCATCACGATCCCTGATCCCTGTAGCTGTCATGAAAATGTATATTTCCTGGTAGTCTAGTGGTCAGCCCACTCCATCTCAACCCCTGATCCTTATAACTTGCATAAAAAAGTATGGTCCCTAGTAATCTAGTGGTTCCCCAACCCCCCATCATGATCACCGACCGCGTAGCTTGCACAGGAAGCATTGTCCTTGGTAGCCTAGTGGTTTCCCCACTCCCATCATGATGCCTGACTCCATAGCTGTCATAAACAAGTGTCTTCCTGGTAGTCTGGTGGTCCCCACCCCACCCATCATGATCCCTGACCCCTGTAAATTTCAAGACATGGTATTTTCCCTGATAGTCCAGTGGTCCCCCCCCCACCTGGCAGTGCCAACCCTCTGCTTCTTCCCCCAACCATCCCTGAATGGAGCTTGTGACTAGCTAAACCCACCACTCACCTCTGCAGCTAGCCACTGACTGAGTGTTGAATGGGCACATACAGTAATGAGGGATGAATGAGTGCGACCATGCTCAGTCATCACTCACTACAGTACATGCTCATTCAACACTTAGTCGGTGCAGCATAGGTGAGCAGAGGGTTGAGCCAGTCACTGGCTCCATTTGGGGATGGTTGGGGGGAGTGGAGGGTCAGCACTGCAGTGTGGGCCACTGGACTACCACGGAAATTACTATGTTTTGAAATCTACTGGGGTTGGGGATCATGATGGGGGCGACCACTAGAATACCAGGGAAAATACTTGTTTATGACAGCCACTGGGGTCGGGGATCATGATGGGGGGTTGGAGGACCACTAGACTACCAGGGTATATACTTTTATTTCAAAGTTATGGGGGTTGGGGATTGTGATGGGGGGTTCCACTAGACCACCACGGATGTGGTGGACTATGTCCAGGATGGGAGCATACCTCCAAAGTGTCCCTAATTATGAGAGACAGCCCTCATTGTACCCCTCTAAATTGCCCTGTCCCTCCTCTGTCCCTCATGGAATGGGTGTTGCACACACAGAGAATGTGCTGTCAATTCATATGCTCAGGCTGCATCTACTAATTTTCTACATGTTACATAATTAGATATATTCATGCAAATAATGGCAGTGGTCCCACTGTGTTTTGGGCATGTATCTCCATGTTCAATGCTGGTATACCATTCAACTGTCCCTGATTTTCAGAGATGCCCCTGATCTTGCCTCATGAGTTTCCTCTGTCCCTTGGGCCATATGTGTTTATATGACAGGACAGTGAGGACTGTAAGCACAAAATAAAGTCAATCATTAACATTACAGTCTTGTTCTTCTTCAGAACATGCATCTCACACTAATCTCCTTATTCTGTCATCTTTTTGACTGAATGGTATCAATTCTGCAGATGCGTCCCTGATTTGGGGTCTTAGTCCCCGAGTCCCTTACATTTTGTTCCTGATTTATGAGGAAGGGGGTTGCGAGGTATGGTGCTGTTTCCCTGTATGGGCAATTGGTTTGCACTGTAGGTGCTTGCAAACTCACATTTTCTGCAGCATCCAGCCTCTACGTCCAGTCTGACCAACAGGAGGTTGCTGTGAGCTCCTTGCAATAGCGCCAGGCAAAGTACATGTTAATGCATGCAAAGCAGGCCATAATGAGATGCAAATGTGATTGTTTGTCACACAGATTGCTTGAGTAGGCTCATTTGCATAGGAGTTTTAAATATAGCAAACTTTGGCCCCGGGCTAATGTGTTTGCACCAGGCTAATGTGTTAGCACTGTCTAACTGAGTTAGCCCTGGGCAATCCTCTCAAGGGCATAGCACAGTTCTGCAGTGTGTGGCCTGCATTGTTGTTTGCAGTTGACATGCAGCAGTGCTTTGGTATCACACACATTGTCCACCAACTTCAGTTCTGCCTTACTCCACCTCTATGCCCACTGAGCTGCTGTTGCATTTTGCACTTCCCTGACGCTATATTCAGAGCTGTCTTATTTCCTTGGCTATTTTAGCACTGCGCTCACAGCCATGTTTGCACTGCTTTCTTTGCATGCTATACTCAGTCGGTTTACTCCCAGGGCTATTCCTTTGAATACAGCTTGCTACTGGTTCAGAGCTAATTTAGCTTGCTGGGTAGTGCTAACTTAGCCCCAGGACTAAGTTTTGAATATCTGGCTCCTGGATCTCTTTCTCCTTCCTTTTATTATTTTTATATAGAGTTGGAAGAATGTAATGTGTAATGGTTTCAATGTTATGATTGATATCCTCTATTACATTGTTTTAATTTATTGCGTTATATATATCCTGTATGAAGGACTGCTATAAGATGTTAAATATGTTGTTTTCTACTTCTGTTGAAAGCACTTTTCTTTTTCGATTTAATACTTGTGCTTGTGGGATTAGTTCCCACTGTGGGGCATTAATAGGCTCGTGTGAAATGATTTCCATTATTACTGGATAATGATCGCTCTCCGGGTGAAGCAAAATGTCAAGATTTTGCATAAAGTGAATCTGTCAAGGGAATATACAGATATAATCAATAACGCTATGGCCGTGACTTGTCATATATATATAATAAGATGTATTTTCCCTGAGAGGAAATAATTAAGGACAATTAACCCAAGTTTACTAAGAATCTGAAATAATCTCTTCTCATTTTTGTTGGTCTTTTCATCTAATGTTTTATATTTCTTAATTGAGGTACCCCTGAAGGAGAGAGGGTGCTAATTGTCCTAATCTGGAATTAAAGTCACCCAGCAAGACCAATCTGGCCTTTGGATATATTTTTTTTATATTTTACCCTAGATGTTGTTCCAATTTGCCCCAAAGAGGTGCACTTTCTTGATTTTGCTTTTTAGGGGGAATATATGTATTGGTGACTATAAGCAAGTCATTGTTTAATTCCAAGAGGATTGCTATTATATTTTCTGATATTAGTAAGGGTGACTTTACTTCCATCTTTTCTTGGATCTTTATAAAAGTAACAATAGCCCCTGACAGTCTACCTGAAAAAGATGTTTTCTTTGCTTCAAAAGAAAAGGAGGCAAAGCCATCCAAATTCAAGTCATCCATTGCCCAAGTTTCTTGTAGACATTCAACAATATTTTTTGATACAAATTTTAAAAAAGTCTGAGCCTATAAGTCTTTTAGAGAAACCAAATATGTTCCAGGACAATATTTTGTATCCTGGTATTACTCTCTCCCCTGCTATAGCTGTGGATAATGTATCTTCACTCACAATGAGTCAATTGTTATTTTCTGTTATTTCTAGAGGAGAATACAGATTCTGCACTGGGATACCACTCAGGATCTTACCGTGTTGCAAGTTCCCTTGTGTTTTAGTCCCTTTCTGACCTGAAGTCTCCCAGCTGGTTTTCCCCTCTATGTCATGGAAAATTGTTTCTGTATCCTCCTTATTGAGTAATAATAGATTCAGCTTATCCAATTTCTTAGCTGAGGTATTGACTAGGTAATACAAAATTTGATCTTTAACTGCAAAGGAAAGATGTCTCTGTTTTTTGTAGCTAGGATAATAATTCTGGGTCTGTTAGTGGTATCCTTTTTGCAAAATCCTCTCTCATTAAACCCAGAACACATTCGATATTCACAGGTTTATCAATCTTAATTCCCTTATTATGAAACAGTTTGCTGTGCTTCCATATCCATTCAGCAATCATTTTATCAGACAATAATACCTGCACTGTGTCCCCCTTCGAGATTGTATTCCTATTAATATAAATTATGTTATTCTTCCCCTGTGAGATTATCAATTCTACCTCCAGTAGCTTAACTACCAGTTCCAGAAGTTGTTTCTTTGTCTCCTCTCTCCTATAATGGATTTTCCTGGATATGAATTACTGCCTCAGTTCCTGAGAGCCAAAAATTGCCTGCTTGCTCTTTTTGTTTTAAATCTGGTGTCCCCTGATTCTGTCTTTTTTGGGGTGAAATCTTTTCTTTCTGGATTTTATTTTCTAGGCTATTTTGGACTGAGCAATGAATCTTTCCTTGTTTTGTATTTTGCTTTACATGCTTTATTTGTTTTTCTGGGTTATTAGGTTCTAAACGTATGTTGCTTTGCTCTGTCTATTGGTATGCAGATGTTTCCCCTCTCTTTTCCCCTCCTTGTTCTTTCCCTTTTTTTTGTTTACTTGGCTTTTCCTCTTTCTTCCTATTTTGAGCAACCACTTTTGTGTTATTCCCTTTCCCTTTCTCCACTACCACCTGCTTCATTTCATTCTTTTTTGTCTTTCTCTGCTTTTTCCTCCTCTTTTGGACCACAGATCCCCATTCAGGGAGTAAAGAGTTAGTCTGACACTCCAAGTTATTTAGGAGTCCTTGCTTCATAGAATCACCTTCGAAACCCAGTTCAACTTTTATACAATTCCCTGAATAGATTTCTTATTAAAGCTTCATGGTGGGCTAAGGTGGATTTTATTGAGACAACCTCATCTCTAAGTATGAAAAGTTGCTCTAAAAACAACACATTAGCCATGTGAGGGTCGTGCAGAACTCTAATTAATCTAGGGGTGAATGGTATAGGATAATTAGCTACAAATTCTGAAATAGGATCTTTTTGCTTTGATCTTTGCTCCTGTTCTATTTGAGGAATGTTAATTTGAGATTCCTACACTAAACTGGGAGATGCTTCCAATAAAGAAATAGAGTAATCCAGCTTTGTAAAAGATTTTGGAAAAGGCTCCCATTCAAATTCTGTTGAATTGTGCAAGGAAATACTGGGTTCATGTATTACTTACTTAAGATCCTTATTACTCCCTACAGTATTTTTTGTTTTGTGGAGTGTATCTGGGTCCACTATCAATACTGAGAGAGATCTATTATTGGAGGGATCTTTCAAAAGAGCTTTTTTATTAAGTTGTAGGGTGGCTGTATGTAAAAATGCTTCAGGCCTCACTTGCCCATTTATATTTAGGTTTTTCAGTTTTTTTTTCTTTTTGTTTAGATCCTCCTTTTTCTACTGCTTGTTCTCCCATATTTTTCCTTCATTGGGAGGGTTAACACCCTTAGGTGAATTCTGCTCTTTACCCTTTGTTTTGTTTTTTTGTGGTCTTTTACCTGAGGATTTCCCTTCTAATTTTAAAGTCCAATTTCTTTTATTTACTTGTCCTCTCGTAGTAACACCCATAGTGAAAAGAGGGAAATTTTCCAGGTAGCCTTAAATCTAGAATAATAGGATTTAGAAAGTAACTTACATGTTACAAATATCAATAAAATGTCAGTAAATACAGAGACAGTTCATTTGACTGGGTTATAAAACTATAAAACTGTTGAGACTTTGGCTTCTGATGTCTAATGTCCAATTTCTAAAAGTAGGAAACCAAAAGGGTAGGCACCGCCAGCCAGATGTTGTATATTCTATTGTTAAGCAGCACAGTAGTGTAGAAATCAAATAGAAAGATTCTTAGGGCTTGAAAATTCTTGCTCTTAACTCCAGCTGTGACTTGTGTTTTTATGTAAAAAGTTGTTCCCCTTACTTGATTCTCCTTTAAGCTGTGAAAAGACCCCACTGTTAAAAAAGAGAAAAAAAGAGAAACAATATTTCTAAGTGCACTATAAACACTTTATATGCACTAGCAATTTGTAAGCACTTGCACTTTGTGTTCTATGCTCTTTATATACACTTTTTGGCCAGGATATTCAGAAATGTGCCAAAGGCTGGTGCATACCCAGCACAGCACAAGTCAGGTGTCCCATGGCAAACCAGGTGACATATTCAGAAACAGTGCCAGACGAACTGCACCGGCACACGTCAGTTGAATATGGCACAGTTGTGCTATGGCACAGCCAGAGATGTGCCATAGTGCAACCAGAGATGTTCTAGTACAACCAGGGAAGCATGGAGCACAGACAAGAAGCCCAGGGACAAAGACGAGGAAGCCCAGTGACAATGAGCACAGGACCCCACCAGCAGGGCAAACCGGTGCACCCACAGGCACAGAGCAGGAGGGATGAATGCCCAGCACATGATAGGGTACAGCCACCAACAGGGGTCCCATGCACCACAGCAACTGGAGCCAGACCACCAGTGGTGGACAAGTGCATGCCCCTGAACTGTACCCCAGACCACAATGGCAGAGCAGCCAGCTGGGGACTGGAGGAGACACTGACAATGCAGGTCCACCAATGGTACCCCCAGCCCACCAGCCAGCCAACTGTGGCCACTGCCACACTGCAATGGGTTTCCACCCCATGTCCCCAGTGCCACACACACCCATGCCCCACATGCACACAGGCAGCCCACATGCCGGGCAGAAACTGAGCCAGGGCCCAGGCAGAGGGCCAGATCCCACAGGGTTGGTCACCCAACAGGTGATGCAGACACCCTACCTCAGTGTGCAGACATGTCCAGCAGGAGGATCCCGACTGTGTGCCACCCCCACACACACCAGTTGCCCACCCCTGACCACACCCCCACAGCAACCCTGCTGGCACAGAGCACAGCCACCAAACTGGGAGATGGCCCCCACCACAATGTGGCACACCACTGTACACAGTCATGAACCATAGGAGCACTGCACAGTCACCACTGACCAACACCTGACCACTGCAGCATGGCTCTACATGCCACCTGCAAAGCAGACACAGAGATAGGCATGTAGCTGTAAAACATTTTATAAAGTTTAAAACCACAACAACAAATCAAGGTAACAGGGGCAGTTACAGGTGAGGGACAATAAAGGGTGGGGACAGGTAACAGGGGCTGTACAATGGGAAGGGGGACTGTGGGGAAACAGAACCAGTAAGGGAAAGGAGGGATAGGAACAGGGCCCCTCAATGGTGGCCACATCTCTGTCACCTCCGGTCTGCTGCTGACATCCTCTGCAGGGAGACCACAGCCGCCAGCACCCTGCTCACAACCACCGGCATCTGTCACAGGAGCCTGGTGTGTGTCCACTGAGCCCATTGAGCAGGACGCATCTGACACCTACAGCATGGGACAAGACAGGCAATCAGTGCAATGGCCCAGTGACATATGCCCACCCACTGTGTGCAATGGATGGTGGTATGACACACCCCTGGAGAGCCCAGAATAGATGCCCATGGGGGGACATAATGCCAGTCAACAACATGGCACACCACGGTGGTGCAGAAAGGTAGATGCAGCTGTGCAGCAGCCACAGGACCGCACCGTGAAAGGTACATGGCACACAGCAACAGCTGCACCACAGCACAACTGATGGTATCCATACGCATGCCCACCCCACCAACAGCTGGTACACTGTGGCAAAGGGATGGCATGTAATGGCACACACAACAGACTGTACAACACACACACAGCTGTCACAGTGCATGGCAGAGGTGGCCATGGCTGTGCTTGATCCCCACCATGACCCCACTGTGACACTGAGAAGGAATGTGGAAATGCATGCCTGCCCTGTGCTGTGCAGCTGGGGCCATCTGCTGCCCTCCTGGCTGTGCCACCCTGGCTGCCTCCACCACTGCCCTGACCCATCTATGGTCTTCTGGCCCTGTGGAGGGAATGAAGAGAGGTGGACATCAGTTCACAGACATGCATGAGGAGCCCCCCACCACCACACAGCCCGCCATGCACTGGGTGTGTCTCCATTTGTCCGTAGGCCCACACATCAGCACAGCTGCCACTGGTGCAGTAGCCATGCCTGATGTGCAGTACCCGATGATGTACCCCTCTGCAGCAACATGAGAACACCTACCTGGCTGTGGCACTGAACATCATAGGATGCATGCCTGCAGATGCTGCAGATGGTCCGGTGCCCTCCTCCACAGGTCCCCATAGCAGTGCCTGCACTGCCCCACTGAGTGCCCAATACAGGTCTGCCATTCCAGGGTCTTTGCCACATGGTGCCAGACCTCCACCCTGGCCTGCTGCAGTAGCATCTGATCATGCAGCTGGCCTTCATATGGCTGAACTACAGCCACCAGGTTGATCAGCTCAGCCTTGGACTAGTTGGCTGCCCTCCTGCTCTGCCTCTGTGCCATGCTGAACCACTGGGTTACACAGGAACATGACCATATATCAGCGCACATGGCTGCCACATGTGCAGGATGCTCAATAGGGTACACAGAGCCACAATCGTGTAGCATGTGGCTGCGCGGTCACTGTGCAGTGCAGGGCAATAGCGCAGTCCTGGGCATGCACAGTATGCTAGGGCCCAGTGGGGTCATGGGGCATGACAGGACCCATGGGTCAGAGGTCAGCACCCCCCCATGCATAGCATGCAGGTGCATGATAGAGGTGGTGCACACATGTGCAATGGCATACTGGGGCAGCATGCCACGCCATGGCATTGCGCAAGCTGCGCAAGACATGTGATAGCAGTGTGGCCAAAGCCATACACATGTGCACTGCAGGCATGCACACCACGCATGTGTGGGCATTGTGCCATGGACTTGCTCCGGCACAACTCTATTGCGCATGGTGCAATCATGCGATATTCGAACGTCGCATGCAAATCATCTCATGCACCAATGTATGGCGCAGTGGGGTGTATTAGCATAGCATTACAATTGCACACAGGTGAATTTGCATGCCTTGTGCCTTAAAAGTACCACGGAACAGCACAGGCCACAGACCAGAATTGCAACTGCTCAGGTACATGACTGGCAACATGGGGTCCAAGGCCTCATCACACACTGCTACTGGGTTCTGCAATGCAATGTGCTGGCACTGACCCTCACTGCTTTTCATGTCCACAGGTGAAAGAATGTTGGGAGGTGAAGGAGCAGAGATCTAGGGGCCTGCTTGCAAGCGCAGGCCCAACTTTACTTTTGCTGAGACCACTGCCCTCTTTGTGGCCTATATGGATTGGGAGGGCTTATTCAGTGGTGCAACAGGCACACCACAGGAGTGTGCAGCAGCCTGGGGGGGTGTCCCAGTACATGAACACCCACAGGCGCCATCACCACACCAGCCAGGAATGCAAGAAGAAGAAAGTTGGCACAGACAGGAGGCATATCAAGGACAAGGTTGTGGACATCCGGGCATCCCACAGGGCAACCGGTGGTACTGTAGGCTATTGACCGTGCCACTGCTGACTGCCACAGAGGAGCTTGTGGCATCCACCATCAGCCGCATGGCAATGAAGGTTGTGCCTGGTGGTGGGTTCCAGACAGGTGGCAGCCCCACACTGCATGGTGAGTATCTCCAGCTGGCAAATGTGCCTGTCATGGGTGTGTCATGTAGGTGTATCTGAGGCCATGCCCACTGCCCATTGTGTGTGTGGATGCAGACACACAGTGCGGCATGGTGGAAGGTGGCAACAGTGGCATGGGTGGGGGCTGGATGGGGCTGGGGTGATAGGGTGTTGGGGGAGTGGCCATGGGGTTTGCTGCTCCACTGACACACTGTTCTTGTTTTGCAGCACCAGAACACCTCTGTGCAGGGGAGCGGGCGGAGGTGGCCGGGCACATGGTTGCCTGACCCTTGACCTCAGTGGGAATCCAGAACTGAGACAGGCCATGTCTCGGTGGTGTCAGGCATGTAGCTGTACCTGACATGGGGTTGGATGACCCCCTGGCTGGGTTCCTGCATGATGACAGCCTGGAGGTGCTGTGTGTAGAGTCCCAGCTCAGTGTGGCATCTGACACTGATGATGACCTGACACTGGTACTGGGGTGCATAGGAGCCATGGTGCCCGACACACCCCTACCTGCCACACAGGCACCAGCAGGTCCCAGCACTGTGCCCACAGCCCCACAGCTGTATCCCCATCCCCACTGGTGCAGCTGTGTGTGGCGCAGCAGCTGTGTCTGGTGTGGCTTGTGGTGCTGTGGGTGCAGTGGAGGCATGGAGCCCTGCCCATCAGACAGTCAGGCAGCAGCAGCAGGATGCAGGTGACATTGGGTAGTGTGCCACAGTGCCCACTGCCAGTGTGCCAGGCAATACTGTGGTCCCTGTACAGCCCACTGTGCAGCATCCACCTGAATGGGAGACTGTGCAGTGGCATGCTGAGACCCCTCCCCCAGCCCAGTGGCCAGACCAGGAGGACTGGGAGGTACACCTGGTTAATCCGGGCCTCTGTGGAGAACCAGGCATTGCTTGCTAGGGAGCTACGCACACTGCAGGCAGTGGTGTGTCAGATGGCCAAGCAGTGGGACAGGGAAATGCATGGCTGATGGACAGGCTCACCCAGATGCAGGAGGCCACTACTGAAGCATTTGACAGCATGACCGGTGCCACTGCAGCTGGGCTGGCAGCAGCCCCTGGGCTCGGCCATATGCAGATGGCCCCTGCAGTGCACTGTCCACCTCACGGTCCTGATGTCTGGTGACACCAGCACAGTGGATTCCAGGATCAGATGTCAGCATCCCAGACACCCCTGGGGCAGGCCTGTTTGGTCACCAGGACACCCCTGCATGGACTTGGTCATGGTCCCACCCATCAGCCTCTGGGAGGGTGTCTGACACCTCCCCATGGCTGATGCACAGCAGGCATCTGTGGCTGCCCCCATGGCTGTGGCAGTCATGGGACTGCGTGGTTGGTGTGATGTGTCCACTGCCTCACCCTGCCATCTGCTGCTGTCACCACATGCACCCATGGGAGGTGGTGGTGCAGCTTGCATGTGGTGGTGCACATGTGTGTTGTGCTGCATACCCCCTGTGTGTGTGTGGACCATGCTGCTGGGGCATGTGGCATGGATATGATGATGGCAGCCAAGCACCAGTGCTGCCTGTGCACTGGTGTCATGCATCTGATCCATGCCATGTCCCTCACCCCGTGCATGTGTGGCTGTGTGTGTGTGTGTGTGTGTGTGTGTGTGTGTGTGTGTGCATGTCCACCTGTGTGCATGCCACTGCTGCATGCGTCTGTGTGTGCATGCCCGTGTGTTTGTGGCCCTGTCCTGTCTGATGTATGCCCCCTAACCCGTCATGCCTAGTACTACTGTGCCTATCCTGCCCTCTGTGGTGTGTGCTGGGTTATGTGGGCCATGCATGTGTGTCTGTGCACTCACCTTTGTTGTCCGTACTGCTCCCTTGTTATCATGTCAATGTGACACCATGCCTCCTGTGCCATTCTGGGATCCCTCCTGCCAAGGGGGGCACCTGCCCACCACCCTCTGGCCCAGCATCACCATCGTCCCCACTAGTGTCACCCTCCTCAGCCTTGACTACTATTCCACGATCAATGGCCATGTTGTGCAGGATGCAGCAGGCAAGGAATATGCCTCCGTCTTTCAATGGGCTGTATTGTAGGGCACCATCTGATCTGTCTAGGCAATGGAATCACATCTTCAGCATGCCAAAGCCACGTTCAATGATGTTGCATATGCTGGCGTATGCCTCGTTCTAGCTTTCCTCTGCAGGGGATGATGGTCACCGGTAGGGGGTGAGAAGTCATGGCCTTAGTGGGTATGCACTGTTGCTTGTGTGGGTGACAACATGGTTATCCCTGTGCTGTGCTGCCACCTGCTTCCTCCCAGCCACCACACACACCTCATCCACTGTCCCATCCTCCCTCATCCGCCCTGGGGCCATGTGTCTTGGACACCCTGGCACACATCCTACTCACCTACAAGGTGGCCCATGGGGATGTCTCCCTGCTCAAACCTATGGCGCAGTGCAGAACTGTGCCATATGAAGGCATGGTATGCACTCCTGGGGTGTGTGGCACAGATATTGATGATGCACCCCATGGCATCACACACCACCTGGCAGTTGATGGATGGGTATCCCTTTCAGTTAATGTACACTGCTCTCTCTGTGCTGGGTGGTGCATGGATGTTGATATGTGTGTAGTCCACTGCCCCAATCAGGCCTGGCATGCCTGCCACCCCATTGGAACTCCTGCATGTTTGCTGTATGCTGTCTGTGTGCTGGGGAAATGGATGTACTCTGCAGCATGTGGCAGCAGAGCAGTGAGGAATCAGGTGAGAAGGCAGGATGTGGCCAACTGGGTGATGCCTGTGGTATCACACATTGGTCTTTGGAAGGTGCCCATAGTGAGCAGGCACATCACGGCAGTCACCTTCTTCTCCACTATCATGGCATGGTTATGTATGGTGAGTGCCTGCATCTCATCACTGCACAGGTCACAGAGCTGCCTCAGAACTGCCCTGTTCAGGTGGTACCTGCCCATGATCTCTGTGTCGCTAAAGTTCTCATATGTGATTCTGGCACGGTACCACCTGTGTCGAGCATATCACCGACGGGCCCTTTGTTGGCCATGCTGCTGTTCCTCCTGCCTGCCCATGCCCCTCATGACAGAGTCCATCAGAAATGGGCCACTGTCCATTGTTCAGGCACTGGGTGTCTCCCTGGGTGCCACTCGGCTCTGTTCATCCGTCGGTCTGTGTCACGCTCCCTCCCTCTCTGTCTGTCTCTCTCCCTCTCTGGCTTGCTCTCTCACTCTGTCACTCCCTCTCACTCTCTCTCATTCACTCTTTCACTGCACTCAGTGTTGCGAATCTGCTGTCTGTGTGTTTGAGCCTCTATTTATTGGCTCAAGTCTGCCTGGCGCAACCTGGGGGATTGCTCCACACTTGCACCATGCTCTGTGGTTGAATATTTTTTTTTTTTTGAAATTTAAGTTTATTAGTTTCAAGCAATACAGCCCACACAAAGAAGTAACAACAAACCAACCAGAAAACATAACAAAACCCATATCCCTTCCCCCATAAAACAGTTGTACAGGATATTCGGAAATGTTTAAAAGGTGAAGAAAAACATGAAATACATATCCTGCAACCAAGCCTCCAGAAAAACTATATGATCCCCACCACTCCACCCCCCCCTCCCAGTTAAAGTGCACCAGCAACAGACCATCAAACACAAAAAACCCTGAGCTCTGGATATCAGAATCTATTTACCTACTACCTTTGTGATTTAGAACGATTTAACTTATTTAACCAGGGAAAGGGACAGGTCTAGGAACCACAGTAACATAAAAACTAGAAACACTATATGTACTATGTGAGGCCAAGGGATCAGGTCAGCAGCTCCAAGCATTAGGACAAACAAAAGGACTGCAGTTTACCCCATCTTTTGTGAAATAGATCCATACGATCCTTATAACACGCAATCAAATTTTCGGATTGGAGATACAACATTACCTCCTTTAACCATTCAGCGTGTGATAAAACCAACTGGTCCTTCCAATGTCTTAAAACCAGTTTCTTGACAGCCATAGATATTAAAGCCATGTGATATCTGCGCTCCACACTGTCTATATGAGAGAGGTCACCCAGCACACAGATTTCGGGATGGAAAAAACCTACTCAGACCCAGAAGGGAGTCCAGATTGTCTCGGATCAAACACCACAGTGGAGCAACTTTAGAACATTCCCAGAAAATGTGAATTAAGTTGCCCTCGGCCTGTGAACACCTGAAACAATCTGAGACGGAAATCAGTTTACGCTGAAAAAGTTTAACGGGAGTATAATAGAGGTTGTTAACAATATTGTATTGTACTAAACGAAATCTATCTTGGGTATGGTATTTATGTAAATTAGGCCAAATATTTCTCCAGAGCGGAACCTCATTGGGAAGAAGACATGTCCAGATCAAGGGACCCTCAACTTCCTCCTGTGAGTTAAAATCCAAGAGGTAAGAGTAAATCAGCGATATGGAATGAGGCTGAGAAGCCAGATTTATAATACTAGATAGAAAGGGGTGTACAATTGAGCTTCTGACCTCAGTGCCAAATTTATTACCCACCAAGTGCCGGAGCTGAAACACTTTGAAAATACTTTTGGTTGGTATATCAAACCTGGTAAGAATATCATCTGAAGTAAGAAGCAAATCAAAACCAAACAAGTGTTCCACCCTAGAATCTTTGAGTTGTGGAAGCTAGCTTGATCCTATCAAAGATTCCCCTACTCGAATATTGGGGCTGAGAACTATCGGCTGCCCTAGATCCGAGTGATTAGAGATCCGAAAGGACTTAAGACATTGTGCCCATGCTCTAAGAGAAACCGCCACCGTCTCATCAGAGACCAGCTGCGAGAGGATTTTTGGGGTCTGGTAGAATAAAGCGAACATATCAACTCTAATTTTGGAAAGAAAAGCCCTCTCCAATTGGAGCCAGATTGGGCAGGAGCTCTCAGTGTTCGTAGAAAACCATTTCCCTAACTTAGAGAAGTGGGCCGTCCAGTAATACAGGAGGAAGTTAGGAAGTCTCAGGCCCCCTTTCTCCTTAGGAATCGACAAGGTGGCATAGGAACATTGTACCCCTTTTCCCTGCCAGATAAAAGCAGAAAAACAGTCGGTGCAGCTGTTGAAAAAAGGAAAGAGGGATCCAGAGATTAATAAGGTTCAGTGGATAGAAAATCCGGGGAGAACATTCATTTTGATAATATTTATTCTGCCCCACAGTGAGATAGGAGAGCTGACCAACGCTGTAGGTCTTGCTAATCAGTCTCTAATTCTAATCAGATTTAATTTTTGAGAAGTGAGGGTCAGTGGAAAAGTGAATTCCCAAATATTTAATTGATTTGGGAGTCCACCTCATTCAAAAGGAAGGAAATCTTGTTTGAACGTATAATTATTTAAGGGGAAGATTTCACATTTGGAGATGTTTAATTTGTAACCCGAAAAAGAACCAAATTGCCTAATAATATCTAGTGCTGCCTTTAAGGAAGACACAGGTTCTATTAGATGGAGCAGGACATCATCTGCATAGGCAGACAAAACTAATTCCCGCCTGTAAAGTGTGATATCTTTCACATAGGGAGAGGACTTGAGTTTAATCAGCAGGGGTTCCAAATATAGATTAAACAGTAGGGGAGAGAGGGGGCAACCCTGCCTGGTACCAGCAAAAAGACGGAAAGAGGGAGACAGGACCCCATTACAGTAAATTTTGACGGAGGGGCATCTATAAAATACCTGTATCGCATTCAAGAAGGAGGCCGGAAAGCCCATTTCCCCCATTACTATCCATAGGAAGGACCAGTCAACCCGGTCGAAAGCTTTCTCAGCATCAAGAGATATCACAGCAGCAGAACTTGAGATAGACAGGGCATGCTGAGAGATATGTGACAAGGTCCTCAAATGGTCAGCCGCTGACCTCCCGGGAACAAAACCAGTCTGCTCGAGGCTCAGAAGCTCCAACCAGATCTTTTTAATCCTTTCAGCGAGTATTTTGGCTAGTATTTTAATATCATAGTTTTGAAGGAAATAGGGCGGTAACTAGCCAGATCAGAGGGGTCCTTATCTGCCTTAGGAATTAAAACTATGGTAGCTTCAAATAAGGTGGGATCAAGTTCAGATGAGACTGAGAAATAATTATATAACTTGAGAAGAATAGGTGTTAAATCCTTAACAAAAACTTTATAAAAATTTGCCGGGAATCCATCCGGGCCCGGTGCCTTATCAGGGGCCAGGGAAGCAATAGTACTTCTTATTTCTTCAGCTGAGATAGGGGCTAGTAGGGTCACTTGTTGGGATTCTAATATGCACGGGACACCTATTTCTCTTATATATTCTTTGACATTCGCTATGGGGTGGGATGCCGGTGAGCGGCTATAGAGACCGGAAAAGTACTCCTCAAAGACACACTCAATGTCTCTGGGTGAAGAGACACTATTACCAGACGGGGAGATCAGGAAGGATAATCCTCAAACTCTCAAGAGCCATGAGACAGCAAAGCTAGTAACTTACGGATTTTTCACGAGATCCAGATATTTAGCCTGGGTTTTCAACAGGCAGTATTCTGTCTTATCTTTCAGGAGGTCTGAGTATTCGTTCTTAGCTGAAAGAAGCTCCCAAGGTCCGATGCCGAGAAGTTGACAAATATCTAGTTTCCAAATCCTGATCTTACCTACCAACTCCAACGACCTAGCTAAACGTGCCTTCTTTCTAAAGGAAGCCATTTTGATAAAGTCACCCCTAAGATAACATTTTAGAGCTCCCCATATCACATCAACCCGAGGGGTAGAGTTTACGTTGTCAGCCAGGAAAAGAGATATCCGGGAACTGATTTCTGAGACACAGTGACGGTCTTTTAATATTTGAGTGTTTAATCACCACATGGAATCACGAGAGTAGGCAGGGTTTAAAAACATTTGTACCCAAACAATGGCATGATCCGACACAATAATCGGTTCAATACCCGATAGAGAAACCTGCGGGAGAAGAGAGAGATTGACTAATATCATATCTAATCTTGACTTGGTACTATGTGATTGAGAATGGAAGGAAAAAACATGACAGAAAGGGTTGGCAAGGCGCCAGGAATCCCCCAGACCTAACAACGAAATCATCTCACGGAAAGCATTTTGAGCCGGGGAAGACGTGCGCCTATCTTGAGGTTCCCTATCTAAGTCCGATGAAAAGGGTACATTCCAGTCCCCCCCAGTATAATTTGGACAGGCAATAAACTAGCCAACTTATTCACCAACGTCATAAAAAACTCAGGGTTCCCCCAACCGGTCCATACACTGAGCCAAGAACAACACTTTCTCCTTTTAAATTACCTTTCACTAGAACATATCTCCCTTCTGGGTCAGAGAGAACTAGGTCCTTGGTAAAAAATGCATGCCGTTTAATAAGAACCGCAACCCCTTTACTAAAACAAGAGTTCCCAGCAAGATAAAATTGAGAAAAACCAGATTGAGAGAGCAACCTAGTTTCATCACGACATAAGTGTGTTTCCTGCAAAAAAAGAATATCAATGTGGAGCAGTGAACAGTGATTAAAAGCCTGCAAATGTTTGACCCGATCCCTAAGCCCTCTAACATTCCACGATGCTAACTTAGCTGTGCTTCTAGCCATTTTAAAAATATACCAAACCAGTTAGATATCCAGACAGAGTGATTATCAGACATAGTAGTAAGGTGCACTTCCCATACACAGGTCCGAAACCCCAAAGTAACCCTCCCACCCCCAAAAAATCCAAAACCCACCAACGATCATATCAGCCAGAAAAGGCCTTAAAACAGATTGACCCAAATACAAAAGATTAGGTTCAGAATCAACCCGTGACTCCTCACCCCACATATCCCTTCCCCGAACATGAGTCCAAAATATGGTGGGACATCCGCATATGCCAGGAGAACCCCGTTCCCCTTCTAAAGAGGACAGACAGACCAAAATTGTTGCGTACCACACATTACCCGGCCCCCCCCTCAAACAACCCCGACTATAAACCCCAAAAAACTATGTACAGTTGGAGGTCCAAAAAGATATAGCCCCACATATAATCCGTTAACCTGCATCACAGACCTCCCATACCCCCATACGAACCTCCCACCCCAAGCCCGCAGCAGTACCCATATGCTACTAGGTAGAAAAATATTCTGAAGGAGAGCAAGACCCATATGCTAACAAACCCAGTCCCTCCCAAATCCAGCCCCGGGTGGAGGTTAGCAACCCCCTGACATGCTGCGCGATCCCACATCCATGAGAAGCCCACTAAGACCTCCCCCATAGCCGCCGTCCCCACCCCAACCCACCAACATCAACATAAAACATGCCAATACACCGCAGAGATAGGAGGGAAAGGGCATCTAAAAAAAAGAAATAAAACAAGACACAGAGGACCACTAGGCCCGAGTTATCCAGGGAAGCCAAGTCTCACTCACCCCAATGACGCCAACGTGACTCCCATCAGTTCTCCCTAAGGTCAGCTGTCAGGTTCACTAACCCAAAACCACGCCGTCCCTGGCGATCACAAATCCAACACTCCAGGCGCTAATCCAGTGGACGACAGGGAGGACTCGCCAGCACTACCAGATCCGGGGTCGCTGTTTCAGAGGGGACCGCTATAATCACAGGACCCAAAGTGGCCCGATCTCCCGGAAGTTCCCCCCGGAATCAGCAACCCCAAAACAGAAGTTCCTCTGCAAAAATGCCCATACTACAAAAAACGTACCGGGAGCCCCGACCGGGACCTAAACCCCACGACTTGCCCCCATCCAGCCCCAACAGACAGCCCGTGAAGAGAACCCCGAGGGGAAGACCAGAACAGCAAGCAAGGCATGGCGAGGAGAGCCGAGACAGAAGCAGGTAAGCAATTACGTGGGGAGGCACAGACGAGAAGCCAGAGACAGGAAACCAGGCACATTAAAATACAAAAAATGAGTAAATAGAGTATTTAGTGTAACCATCCAGAGTCCACCAGGTAGCTTTCAGCCAGTCCCTTTGAACAAATCCGGGAGCCTGTTGCCGAGTTCCTTATGGGCCGCATCGGGAGTACTAAAATTAACAGTAGAACCTCTGACAGTCCTCTCTCAGCGTTGCAGGTACACCATCCTAAAGGGAATTGCTGCTGCGATTAATTTTTGTACGACATGGTAGTACGCTGCCCTCTTCTCCCGGATCTCCTTGGGTAAGTCTTGGGTGATTCGGATCTTTGATGTTCCCCACAGGATCTCCTTCAGTTCTCGGGCCTTCAAATAAACATGTTGCCTTTCCACGTAACTGAGAAACTTTATAATTATTGGACGAGGGGGAGATCCAGCTGTAGGTCGGGGGCGCAAGAATCGGTGAGCCCTTTCCAGATGGTAGGAGGCGCTTATAGGTGATGGGCCCACTATTTTAACGAAGAACTTTTGTAAGAAGGCCATGAGGTCTGGGCCTTCTTCCAGCTCAGAGAGGCCCATTATCAACAAATTATTACGACGGTTTCGCCCCTCCAAGTCCTCAGTTTTAAGCTGCAGCCGCTTCGCTTGCTGCCTGAGTTCCACTATTTCCTTTTCAGCCCTGGATCTCCACTGTTCCGAGGAGACGACCCTGGCTTCAACATCTGAGACCTTTTTAGAAACCGAGGAAAGGTCATTTCGCAATGATTTAAGCTCCCCAGTCAGTTCAAAAAGATCCTTCAGAGGGTTAAGCACTTGGAGAATTTATCCTCCGACAATGGAGTAGGTTGTGGCATTTTATCTCCTCCTCGGTCCGGCCTAGTCGGGGCCTGGTTTCTCTGCTTTTTTGCGGCCTTCTCCGGGGAAGCAGGAGGAGTGTGTTTAGTTAGGGCCTGCTTCCCATCCACCTCCATCGTGGTCCAACCAAAGCTCAAATTCCAAAGATGAGATCTCAAATCAATAGTAGAATATTAATACAGCTACTTTCTGGTGAAATTGACCGAAAAAACTTCGAAATACAATATAAAATTGTACAATAAAGATGGCCAGAGGGGGGAGCTCAGTATCCCAGCTGCTGCTTAGTTGGATGTCATCACATGACCCTCTGTGGTTGAATATGCCATTGTACCACTTATGTATGGGTACATCCCCTTGCACTTGTGCTGCATACATTTTGGTTGCACATTGGCGCAATGGGATTTGTGCCATGGCTCTCTTTGAATATTGCTTGGTGGTGCATCTTCAGACTTGCGTCGGTGCATCTCGGTTGCGCCCTGTGCAAGTGTGCTGAATATCCCTGCCTTTATGTATTGAGATGCTATATCCTTACGCATACATTACATTTATAAATATTTATATATATGCCAGCTCTGGACCCTTAATTTTATGTAAGCCATGTTTAATATACTTACTGTCTTACAGAGTATTTATATAAAAGACCAGTGCAAGAAAATCTAGACTTCCAGTGGAGGTTTTTATTCCCCTTTTATTTGTGACTGAAGCCAGGTGATTATTATAGAGTTGCCATCTGGGTCTGTAAGGAAAACAGGCCAAAATAAGGTGCAGCATGAAAAGAGAGCGAGAACAGCTTCAAAATGAAGCTAAAAGTATTTTAAAATATTGTAGGATAGGATATAAAAGAATAAAATGTTAGATAAAGCATCTGTAAGCATTAAAATTACATTACAATTACAAGTCAGTATGAATTAAAAAGGTAAGTTTAAGCAAATTTTAAAACATCTGAGGTATGTGTTGAGTTCAAACCAAAGTAAATTAATATACCTCTTCAGTAGATTTTAACCAAAGCTCAGATTAGTAATTGATAAAAAGAGTTGTGAGCTGCTTTTCTAATGATTGCGGTGAACCTCCATCTAATCTCCTAAACACAGTGAGGTGTATGTCTGTTGAACAAGACTGGGATGACACTAAGCTGAACGCCACACCTGTGCAGTTGTTATTGGTTTAGGTCATATGACCAAGTAAATAATTTAAAGGAGAGTAGTACTTCATACAGTAATCCCTTTTTTATAAGAGAATAGAGAGAGCACTAAAAGGACAAAAAGAGCACTACAATTGTTTTTTGAAATGTAGGCGTTCAAACCTCCGAGTGTATGCCCAAAGAGAAAAGAAGTCCCAAACAACTCTTGGGAGCCTAAAAATACAGGAGCAGAGCTATTCGAGAGTTTCCCTGTCTTAGCCCATTCAATCTTTTTACTTTAATCCACTTTTAGGCTTTCACCAAACAGTACCTTTTTGCTCTATTTCTTTACTTAACTCTGTCCTTTTTCTGTCAGGATTCCAATACTGTGAGCCATACTTCAGGATAAAGAGATACTACAATCCTGCAGTTCTCTCACTAAAAATTGGATTGCACATTTTCCTCCATCAGTTTCAGCAGAGCTCACTGTCCTCCTTGTCCTCCTTCCTTCTGCCTCCTCAAAGAAGAAGTTCCTCTGCCATCGGAACACCCCTGAACCCTTGCATTGTACTCTCCGCTGCTTAAATGAAACTCACTGACTCTCTCCATCTCCTTTTCTTCACAGATATGTTAAGGGGAAAATAAAGAACTGCTGAGGTACCAGAGGCTTCGGGATAAAAAGCTAAAGAATTTTTCACAGGCTTCTGACTTTAGTGACAATGGTATCATACCTTTTATAAACCACAAATAGGTATTCAGAAGCCCTGCTTCACCCACTCTCCTTCAAGGTCCTCTGAAGCTGTGAAAGTGAAGCATTTCTCTCTGGCTCTCTGGCCTGCTGTACCTCAGGCTATCAGCTAGGAGAACTGGTCATTAATTCACAAGAAATGATTAGCTGTAAGGTAATCATTGCTTAAGTATTTGAAAAGGAAGGAAGAACGTGGTATGCAACTGGCTCTCATTAGTGCTGGCATAGTTATTTTTAATGAGCATGATTAATGTGATATAACTGGCATTTGAACACAGACCCATTGATGTTTTCCCAGCTAAACTAATAGGCCAGCTTCTTGAAAACTCTATCTTTTATTATATATTTAAATTCTTCAGCTAGAGATGGGAATGAGTTTGTACTGTACAGTGTTACCCGCAAATACAAATACTCTTGAATAGGGGATCATGTATTAAATAGACATAAAAGGCAGTTGAAGGACTAATTAGAGTTATAAGTGCTCATGTAATTTTAGGCAGGGTACAAAATTACTTTAATCTTCCTTCACAAGAAACATATTTGCAGAAAAGCAGTAATATATTTCCAAAAGACAAAGAATCTACTAAATGTGCTTACAGAGTTTGATGACACAATTTTTCTTCATGGAGTGTTATCTTCCTCTGAAGTAAGCATAGCATAAGCCCCAAATTTACAGCATAGCCATATCTTTATAGCACCTTATGAATGTGACAGCTGTTGTTTTTTAACTTTAGCCCAAAAATGTGTGTTTTTGTATCCCAAAGGCTGATTTTTCAGTCCTTGTGCAAAATCACTTTTTGGGCAGGAGTTGAACACTTGCTCTGCCCTTCTTCAGGAGGCAGGATCATAACAAAGCTATGTTGAAAATTTGTTGTACAGATATTACAAAACAACAAAGTTATGAGCTTATGTTACATTTAGCTAATGCAGGCTCGTAACTTTGGTAATTTTTTAATATTTGTACCTCAGTTTCCTCCAGTGCAGCCCTATTGGCTCTGACCAGAGTTTGTTATTCTTGTCAATAATCTTTTAATGTTTGTGAGTGATGCTAATCCTTTTTTGCAAGACTGTAAAGCAGATGGTGCTGATTCAGTCAGCAATGAGGCGAGAACATTGCAGGAACTATTAAGAGTGCTTGAAGAAACAGTAACTAAGGTCCATAGAACTTATTGGAATCAAACTAATTTGGAAGCATATTTATAAGTAAAATGTATACCTCAGGACTTAAGGCTCCTGAAAAATCCAACTCATGACCAAGAGGTGACTTCCCTTATGAAGAGATGGTGAGATATACTCAATGAAGCCTTGGAAAAAATTATGTAGTTAATTATTGATTATTGCAAAGAGGTTAATGAGACATTATTTCATGAGATAAAGCAGAAGGAGGCAATGGTACTCACCTTTAATAATCATGCAGAATTTGACTGTTACAACCAGAAATTGAAAGATTCCATTGCTAAACTTGACCAGTAGAATCCAGAAGAACCAGCACTGACCACACTCCAGATCTGTGTGTTTCAAATGCTACTGCAATGGCATGATGTGCTGAACTTATTTTTATAAGTGTGGATATAAGAATAAATTATCTTATCCTCATTCTGGAGTGTGGTCGGTGCTGGTTCTTCTGGATTCTATATGTATTGATATTACCCTGCATGACTGGGGTTGGAGCTGTCTTATCTGGACTTCTTAAACTTGACTAAGAATTAAAGGCAGTGAGGCAAAACAAATTTCAAAGGGACCATGAAGACTACATTCTGGACAGAGTATATAACTGGAAAAAAATTAACCGCAACAGGGTAATCTTGAAAAGAGACAGAAGGGTCTCCATTAATGTAAGTACTGACAGAATCAACTCCAAGATGGAAGATCAGATAATGCTTTTGACTATTGTTTTTAGAACAGGAGGGACCATCACAGGAGCTGCCACAAGGACCAAGGTGAAGTACCTGACAGAACCAGTTCCAGGGATATTTTTTACAAAATAAAGGAGAAAGATGAGGGGGCAGAAGGATAAGTCAAGGAGACTGGGGAGGTCAAATGAGTGGATAGCCTCAACATCAGGAACATTGCAATCTACTACCTAATACAAAATACTACCTGGATTGGAGACAGCCTGACAACAGATATACTGACATATACTTACAAATCTAAAGTGATTCATTTTTCAAAAAGAGAATTATGTGAGGCAGAAATTCAACTCCTTAATAGAGGACTTTCCTTTGCCTCTACTGCCACCATAAATAAATTTGAAAGTTTCAGAAAGCCTGCTGGAATCTGAGTTTAAGATCATTTTATAACAAAAGAGACATTGATATGGATCAGACAACATCAACCAATGAGATGATGCATGGAGATGAGATGCAAACCACATCCACAGCTGTGAGGTCAAATGTAATAGCAACCCAAGAAGAAATCTTCAGGAAGAGATCTATATTTATGCCACCACCCATTGCTTCTATTTTATTCAGTGAATAACAAGACTTGCATTACAATAATTTGATGCACACTGAAAGGGTTGCTATGGAAAGCTTACAAGAAGACTTAACAATAACCATAAAGCCATCTGATAAAGGTGGCAGTGTGTTTTTTTTAGACTCAGATGAATACAATAAAGAGGCATTATGCCAGTTGAATAACACAAGTTTTTATAGGAAATTAGACAGTGACCCCACAGCTCACTTTAAGTGGTGCATTGATGAGTTGGTGGGGGTGCATTTAAAAGAGGCATTATTGTATGCAAACTAAGGATTTTTTTAACAACTGAACACCCTGTGTAACCCACTATATATGTACTACCTAAAGTAAAAAAAAAATACAGTCTTCCCTGGCTCAACCCATTGTTAATGGGATTGGCTCAATCACAGAGCCCTTGCCCCAATCTGTGGATTATTATGTCTATCTTTTTGTAAGTACATTGGGGTCATATTTAAAAGATACAGGAAGTATATTACAGCTATTGGAAGATCTGGAGGTGTACAGGGACTCATATCTTATTACTATCAATACTGAGTCCCTCTACACCAACACACCACAGAAAGAGGCTTTGGACAATTTAAAACATTACTTAAATGAAACAGGGGAGGATGCTGATCCACCCACAGATTTCTTATTAAAGTTATCAGAATATGTGCTGAAATGTAATGCCTTTATTTTTCTGGATAAGTTTTAACTCCAGACCAAAAGGGACAGCAATGGGGATCACTTTTCCCATGAGTGTAGCTAACTTGTATGTTGGGCTATGGGAAACTAACTTTGTTAGAGGCAGTGATGTGAACACATTGTTCGATAAGCTCTCATTCTGGTGTCAGTTTATTGATGATATATTTATAATATGGAATAATAAATTGTCTGAATTTGAGAAATTTGTTGATTATGTTTGGAAGGCTATGCCTGTAGTTCAATAGGCCAGAGCAACTAACCATACCTTTGCTTGGCCCATATAACAGTTGTTCCTCCTCACTCCTTTTTAATTTTTTTTCCTTGTGACTGGAGGCATTGCCCTTCCCCTCTGCATTTCTCCCTGTCTCTCTGCACCTCTGGTCACCTGTTCTTTCTCCATCTCATTTAGTTCCCTCTGCTCACCACTCCTTCTGTGGCCATTCATGTCATTCTGCTCTCACCCCCTTCCCTTTCTTGCTGCCTCTCTGACCCCCACCTTATCTGGCTACCACTGCAGCTGTGGTTGATCCCTTTGGCCACCTCTGGATTGAGTGCTCCTTCCATTTCCCCATTCCCTTACCTCACCCCTTGGGCATCTGGCCCCCCTCCTGATGTCCTATTCCCCACCTCCCAGCCTATTCCCTCCTCCCTTCTTGCTCTTTGTCACTTTCTCTTCTTTGTGGGGTTTCATTTCTTCCTGCACTCTCCCCACTCCTGCTTTGCCATGCCAGAGAGCTTAGCATGTTATGGCTGGGGGTTGTATACAGACCCCTATTTCAGGGGGAGGCAATGGACAAGTAAATGATAGAAGGCATCCTTAGAATGGCAGAAAAAGGAGAGATATTGTTGACGGGGAACCTGAATATGCCAGATGTTAAATGAAGCACCTTTGCTGCAGCCATATCCAAGAGCAGGGTCATTATCAGTGCCCTACAGGGGTCATGCCTCAGACAGCTAGTGTTGGAACCCACTCAGTTGGGAGCATTCTTAGACCTGGTACTGTCAAACAGGGATGGAGAAAGGATCTCAGATTTAGAAGTGGGTAGCCATCGGAGAACAAGCAACCACCAGTGTGGTTCACGATAAACACAGCCATAGAGTCAAGCCATAAAAAGCAAGAGTATTGGACTTTAGGAGGGCTGACTTCAGAAAAATGGGAGCATGCCTCAGAAAAGCACTAGCAAACAGGCAAGAAGGTGGGGTGGAGAAAAATCAAAACAGCCATCACAGAGGCAACAAGCCTTTGTCTGAAGCAAATCAACAAAGCAAAATGAAAGAGGTGGTGGGGAAGGTTAAGGAGAAAAAGATAGCATTCAGTAAGTGTAAGGAAACACAGAAGGAGCAGGACAGAGAACTGTACCAGCTGAAGCAGAAGCAAGCAGGGAAGGCAGTCAGAATAGCAAAGGCCCATACTGAGTAAAAGATAGCCAACTCAGTTAAGAAGGGAATAAAACCTTGTATAGGTACATTAGGGAGTGAAGAAAGACTAAGGAAGGGATAGTGAGGCTTAATAAAGGGAAGGAAGGGTAGGCAGAGGGTGACAGTGAAAAAAGCAGGGATAGTGAATGAATACTTCTGCTCAGTATTCACAAAGGAAGAGAAGGGGGAGGTACCTAACCAAAGAATAGAAGCACTCTGGATGGGGGGGGGTTGATACCAGTCCATTTATAGAAGAAAGGGTTCTGAAAGAACTCTTAAAACTCAAGGTGGACAAAGCAATGGGGCCTGATGGGATTCATCCAAGAATTCTAAAAGAACTAAGGGTAGAACTAGTGACCCCACTAACTACCTTTTTTAACAAATCATCGGAGGATGGTGTGGTACCTGAGGACTTTAGGAGGGTGGATGTGATTCCCCTTCACAAAGGTGGGAGCAAGACAGATGCAGGAAACTACAGACCTGTTAGTATGACCTCAGTGGTGGGGATAATGATGGAATCACTTCTGAAGGAAAGAATTGTTGAGTTCCTAGAGGCCAGTGGGGCACAGGACCCAAGGCAGCATGGATTCACAGCAGGAAGGTCATGTCAGATGAATCTAATAGATTTATTTGACTGGGTGACTAAAGTAGGAGACCAGGGAGGGGATGTGGACATGGCCTACCTAGACTTTAGCAAGGCATTTGACACAATCCCACACAAAATATTAATATATAAGTTAGCCAGCCTGGGAGTGGGTTTCAAAGTGGTAGCATGGGTAAAAACATTGGCTGGACAACAGGACGCAGAGGGTAATAGTAAACAGAGTTCACTCTGAAGAAAAGGGGGTTACTACTGGGGTACTGTAGGATTCAGTACTGGGATTGGTCCTCTTTAATGTCTTTATAAGTGACATTGCAGAGGGACTGGAGGAAAAGTGTGTCTTTTTGTAGACGACACAAAGATCTGCAACAGGGTCAATACAGAAGTTGGGGTGGAAAGGATGAGAAGTGACTTGGCAAGGTTGGAGGAATGGTCAAATGTATGGCAGCTTAGATTTAACACAAAGAAGTGCAAAGCAATGCACCTGGGAAACAAAAACCCAGGGGAAGTGTACACAATGGGGGGGTGAGATACTAACAAAAACAAAAATGGAAAGGGACCTAGAGGTAGTCATATCAGATGACCTAAAGGTGAGCAAGCAATGTGAGAAGGCATTAAGAAGGGCTGGGGGTATACTGGGATGCATAGGGAGAGGCATCATAAGTAGAAAACAAGAAGTTGTCATTCCTCTGTACAGGCAATTGGCGAGACTCCATCTGGAGTACTGCGTGCAGTTGTGGAGATCTCTGCAAGGACGTAAACAGGATGAAGGCTGTCCAGAGGAGGGCAACTAAAATGGTGCAGGGTCTGCACCAGAAGACATATAAAGAGAGATTAAAGGAGCTTAATGTATATATATATATATATATATATATATATATATATATATATACCCTTGAGGAAAGGAGATGGGGGGCATGATATAAACTTTCAAGTACCTCAAGGGAATCAACAAAATCCAAGAAGGTAGCTCTTTCAGAAAAAGAGATGTGCAAGAACAAAGGCCACAATTTGAAGATAGAGGGGGGACAACTCAGAGGTAATGCGAGGAAGTATTTTTTCATGGAGAGGGTTGTGGATACATGGAATGACCTTCCTGAGGAGGTAGTGGAGTCAAAAACAGTGGGGGAATTCAAGAATGCATGGAACAGACATATGGCAATTCTAGTAGGGGTAGGAGGAAGTAGGCTGTTGGTTAACTAGGATCTGCAGCTTATCCATTAGGTAGGGAAATGGCAAACTTGGTGGGCCAAGTGGTTCTTATCTGCCATCAAATTCTATGTTTCTATGTGAGATGCAAGGGGTGGGGTGTACATGGAGCAGTGAGATGGTGAGAGTGAAACAATGGAGAAGACAGAAGAAAGCCAGGTGCTGAGCTGCATACACCTAACGCAGTGCATAGAACTTCTGTGCCACTTCTCTCCTCAGCTTGTGATACAGCGTTTACAGGGACAGTGGGGATTACAATGTGTTCTCAGAGTTCCAGCTCCCTGCTTGCCCCGGGCTCATTTCCTCAGCACTCATATTTAGCAAAGGTATGCATAGCTCACCTGGATTGCCTGCCTATGTAGTTTACTCCAGGGCATGTCGGCTTAGTTGCAGCTGCTGGCATTTACTTATTTCCCCTACTAATTAGCAGCTTGGTTTCACAATGTCAAGTTTGGGGCTTCTCTGTTTTTCCCACAGTGGAGAACTGCGGCATCCCAGCAGACATCATGGCTCCAGGTAGTGACCGCAGTTTCAAGCATTTCTGCATGCCCTCAGATGCTGGATTGTCTGGCTTTCCTACTGCTCTGTACAGCAGCTCATGTATGTTCATGCTTTTACTCAATTACCTCAATGGCGCTTCCTATACTATTGCCCATATGAGCTTATGCTCATACTAACGAACCTCACCATACCAGCCTTCATGGCATTAATGCATCAGCATATCAAGTCTATTGATCTCGAACCTCACCTCTCATCATACCAGCCTCACAGCCTCCTCCTACCTAACTGTCAGCTGCAGGCTTCACTGGGCCTTACCACCTCTCTCACTCAGAACATACAATTCACTCCTAATTTGGCTCCTAATGGACCTGGTTGGCATGCATTCCTGTGGTTGCAAAATATTTTCTGCCATAATTTGACCCACGTGTGGGTCCACATTGCTCAGTCTGACCTATGTACAGTTCTTTCCACCTTCAGTGATTACCCGAGCTTGACCCATGTGAGGGTCCCACGCTACATTCCGAATAAGTTCTCTCCACATTTGTGAGACATGCCATCCATGTCCATTACTTCCAGGACTCAGGGCAAACCCTGTGGCTGATGGTCTCTCTCTTCACCCCGAAGTCCACATCTTGAGCATGCAAAGATCAAGGCAGGGTCCTTCTCATCTGGCCCATAGTGGGAATGTCCTCACTCTGCATGGATCTTCAGTCATCAACTGTACTGATGGCACCTCTAGATGTAGCATTTAAGACTTTAGTAGTGAGGGGTGGGGCTCTCACAGGAAGGGCCCCTTTAACTGCCTGAACAGGTTCAGAGGCACCCATTAAGCTATTCTCTCTACAGCCACCTCTGGTTCACTCAGTTTTTTCTTATATTGGTAGGCAGAGTGAGCGCCTTGGCAGTCATTACTCTCCTCCTCCTGCTTTTGGAGGCTGGCACCATGTGCCAGTGTTGCAGTGATCATTCACAACCCTCCACAGAATTCCTATTAGCGGGATAGAGCTTGAGGGTTCCCCAAAATCAGAATTCACCCCTGGATTGGTCTACAAAATTGCAGTAGCAGAGTCATCACTAAACAAAAATGTCCCAAAGCCTGGAGAGAAGGTGACCTAGGCCTTGGATCCCTAGCGGTTTCTTCCTCAAAGATCTTTTTTTCTCTCCTCTGTGCCAATGGTCATAATGCTTAGGTGTAGTAACACTCCCTAGGTCACATAATTAGTTTTCCACTGCTGGATGTAGTCGGGTGGCACCCCTGTAATTGTTCCTTCTCTTCCCCATAGCTGTTCCCACTCTCCTATGGAAGCCACAACTCCATGCCTTACATTCAGACCTATGAGGGGGTCACTTTTTATCCATTGTCTCCTGCTTACTCTATTCAAGCTCCTGACCATATCTACAACTGACCTATGTACAGGTCTTCAATTCTGATATGCATTCAGCATCTCATAATTACTTCTTAACACTCTTTTTGGGCTCCTTCCTAAGGTATCTTTAGCCAAGGGAACCATTCCGGCAGCACCTCTAGGGGTGGAACCACCCTCAAGGGTTCCTTGCGTTTGTACCCCTAAAGGGTGGTATGTCCCATGGACAGAGTGGCAAACAGCCAAAGATTATCTATGTTATACAAGCATAACACTATACCAAACTGTGTAGGCACATTGAATTGGAAGGCTTTGCCTATAGTTCAGTGGGGTGGAACAACTAACCACAACCCTGTTTGACCCATATAAGGGCTACTCCTCCTTACTCCTCTCTCATTCATGTTTTCATTGCCCCACCATCCACCCCTCCTCCTCCAGCGACTTGTTTCTCTCTCCTGTGGGCTCTTTCCTAAGGTACCTTTAGCCAAGGGAATCATTCCCATGGCATCTCTAGGGGTGGAACCCTTCTCTAGGGTTTCTTGCTTTCATACCCCACAGATAGAGAAATGGACAGCCAAAGATTACCTACGTTACACAAACATAACACTATACCAAGTTGTGTAGGCACATTGAAGTATACAACTAATGAAAATCTCAGATTTACATATGTAACACATAAAACATTGGTTAATTTCTTTGTTCCTCCAGATTATAAAAGATGAAATGGGAAATTTATGCACTAATATTTTCAGGAAAGAAAGTGACAGGAACACACTACTGTTGGCATCTAGTTGTCACCCTAGACACACAATTAATAATCAGTGTTGGGTAAGTTACTTTTTGTATTACTTTATATTACTTTTGGAAACTTGTTCCAGAAAACTCTGTGCAGTCACTAGCAAAGATGGATAAGTACTGGAAAATGTAATACACCTTACAGTTACAATTACTTATATATTTTTATACAAAAGAAATACATAACTGTAACTGATTACATTTATTTGAAAGTAACTAGTAACTAACATATTACTTTCAAAAAATGTAATCTGCTATAGTTATTTATTATTTTTGTATTGTTTTTGTATAAAAAGAAATAAGTAACTAAAATTGTAAGGTGTATTACTTTTTCTAGTGCTTCTAAATCGTTGCTAGTGATTGCACAGAGCTTCCTGGAACAAGTTTCCAAACAAAATAGAAAGTAATAGAAAAAGTAGCTTACCTAACACTGTTGATAATATTCTAAAAGGACAGTCCCCCAGACTTCAATGTAGCTGCAGTACTGAGGCAAACTTCAGGTCCATGGTCTCCAGTTTCCCAAGCAGCATGGTTTTCATAAACATCACAGTTCTGTTATGGCCTTGGCCAGGTTCACTGACCATGTCAGTAAAGCTATGGACAATGGCATGCTTACTAGGGCAATTTTTGTGGACCTGTCCAAGGCCATTAATCTTTGTGATCACTCATTGCTGCTTGGGAGAACTGAAGAGCATGGGTCTGGCAGACTCACCTTGAACTTGGTTTCACAGCTACCTTAATGCTTATCCCCTTAAAGCAACAGTGCAACAAAAATGGGTTAAAATGTTACCCCACCTTTTTTGTTTCTAATCAATGTCAGATGTCTTCCTGTTTATCTTAGTGGTGGAATTTTCAGTTTCCATCATCATTTAGGAATTTTATGAACATTTTAAAATAATTATTTCCCAAGAAAAAAAGATGGATGCCTAATTTTTAAAAAGAAATAACAGTGTGGACCTAAGGAGGGTACAAATGCAGACAAAAATACAAATGTAGAATATACAACATAGGAAGCATCCAGAAAACCCAGATCAACAGTTCTGCCAATATGTTTCATGACCATGGTAGAACATTAACTTTTTGGAATAATTTTTTTTCATTGCACTGCTGCTTTAAAGTGAAATTTGATGAATCTCAATCTAGCACCCCGATTTTAGAACAAGGAGTGCCCCAGGCCTCTATCCTGGGGCCCCTGTTGTTCTCAATGTTTATTGACCCCATTCCCTCTATGTTAGCTGTTTCTAAATCTATTTTATATGCAGATGTCATTTTCATTTATTTCAGTGCCTCCTCCATTGAAAAAATTATTTCAGCATTGAATACAGACTTTTTTAAATTCATGGCTGTTGCAATATTGTCTTTCTTTAAATAGTAAGGAAACTAAATATATGTTTTCTGAAGCTAAACCTAAGTTGTCCAAATGTTTACCAGTGCTAATTTATGACTTCAATGGCATCCTTTTAGGGCAAGTTTATAACTTTAAAATTCCTAGGCTGCTTTTGAACTCCAACTTAACTTTTCCATCTCATATAAAGGCTATTAGTAGACAAGTAATCAAAAATTGGGAGCACTGTTCAAACTAAATACTGTAGTTGTTTAACATTAGAAGCCAGTCATATTATTTCAAGAAGTTTACTGTTATCTATATTAAATTATAATGAATCCTTACAAAATCCTGACATTTCACTGTCTGACAAAACAAGATCCCGACTTTGACTTCCAGACAGGTGAAACTGCCCGACAACCTCACTTCCTGACCTGACACTGTCCAACACTACAAGTTGCAGTACATTGAGTTAACTATATTAATTATGGGGGGTGCAGGGGCATGGTGGTCAAATCTTCAGTGTTGGGCAGTGTCATGTCAGGAAGTTAGGTTGTTGGGCCATTTCACTGTTGGGAAGTCAGAATCACGGTCTTGTTTGTTGGGCAGTTAAATGTCAGGATTTTGTAGATAATTCAATTATAAATAATTTGTGTTTGCTAATTAATCCTTTACAGACTAAACTTTATTGACTAGGGCTTTCAATGGGATTTGTCATTTTGCACTAAATATGCCATACAGCACTCATTGTTATGTGTTGTATGCAAATACTGGCCGGCTTCCTCCAAAACTCAGTAGTTTTTATAATTTATGTTGTGTTTTGGATTAAACACCTAGAACATCTTCTGACTCCCTTTTATTTAATTTATTAGCTTTTAGAGAAGAGCACAAGACTCTTAGATCAACTGGAAAATTATTGCTGTCTATCCCAACCACTTCTTCTACAATGTCTGTATATGCTTTGTCTGTTTATGCTGCTAAATGTTGAAACAATCTGCCTGATTTTCTTCACAATGTTGAAAGTCATACTGTCTTCAAAAAACAATTATGGCTTTGTTTGTCTAAACAGTTGGATTGCACATGTTTTAATTGAATCCATCTATTGATGTTGTTTGCTAAGTATCATTCCTGTATATTGCATGATGTATTTTTGCAATTTGGTTTTATTTTAGGTACCATCTTGTAGCTGCTTTGTAAATGCAGCTCTGGATCATTCCTGAAAAAGGTCATTTGGCTCAGTGTACTTACTTGGTACACAAACTGAATAAATAAATAAATACATAAATTAATTAAATATAACTATGATGTTGCTGCATCAGATCTTGAAGACAGATGTAAGAAAGGGGTTATAGCTCAGTTGTGATTAGAGAGGCAAACAACTGCAAAATGTAAAGATAGATTAGAGCTATTACAGTGAAGTAGAAGATAAGCTAATGGAGCCAAGAGGTTATATTTTGTGACTAGCTACTCAGCTCAGGCTGCATATTTTGAGAATATTATTAAAAGCAACTGGGGTATTTTACATTGTGATCCAGCTTTGGATGATACTAGTCAGATCCCCCCTTCCCCGAATGGCATATCATAGAGCAACCACCCTACAAGGTACATTGGTCCATAGTAGATGGAGGCAGTCAGAAAAAGGGACCTGGATACATAATGACAGGACGGGATGTTATGCATGTAAATGTTTTATTTATTGCAAAGTGATTTCCCCTGGTGATAGCTTCAGAAACCCCTATACTGGCAAAAATCATACTGTCAGGCAATTCATTATATGTGTAAGTAGTGGGGTTATATATGTAGCTATCTATCAATGGGGCACATTCTACATCGGTAAAACCAAAAGACACTTCAAAATGAGGGTGGGGGAACACTGTAGGGCCATTGCTAAGGGTGACAAAAATATGCTACAGGTCAGCATATTAGACAAACTTTGACAATGAAGGGCATGGTTTTACCTTTAGGGCTACTGATAAAATCTGCTAGAATCCAAGAGGGGGCAATGTGAATAACTTGTTTTTGAGATGGGAAGGATTATGGATCTATATATTAGGAACATGTACGTCACCCAGGATAGAAAGACAGGTTTGATTTGATGCCATATATAAAATAGATTTGACTGGTCACTTCTGTTCAGACGTTTTGATTAGTGTATATTTTATGATTTTTAATATTGTTTGTACTTCTCTTCTTAAAAATACTGGTCTGCACTGGTACTACATCTGTCTCCAGTGAGTGGCAGCTTGGCAAGCAAACACTGGATATCAGCACTTGTGGTTTTAATAATTTTATAAGATGTTCTGAAGTTATATGGCTCAGTATTTGAAGCTATATTGTACCAGTACAGCAGGAAACAAGATGCACTGTTTGCAAAAGGTATATAGGTGCAATAATATACTAGTGAGTCTAATAATTATATGCTTTTTCATTTTCTATTTATACACATTCACAGGACTTGTTTTTTAATTTTATATTAGTGTAAACAGGCGTGCAACATGGACTGTCCTTTTTGACATCATCATTGCATATAAAAGGAATGAGGCAACCTGAATTGAATGCCGTTTGTACAGGATAGCAGCCCCACACGCATTAAGACATTTTTATATTTTAGTATGGCACTGTTTTTCACATACATTAAGGACAGCATCTTCATCTCAATGAGGTGGTGAGTGCTGGATTTTTTCCATTTGTATTTTAACTATGAGTATCCTGAGCACTCTGTCCCAGTGCAGATTTCTGTTTGTAGCTCTTTACACTCTTCAAAGGTAGAGAAGTATGCCACACCACATGTTGCCAAGAAGATTAGTTGTAGCTTTCTTTACTCAGGACCTTGTGGGCCTTGAAAGAAGAAAAGACATCACATCTGACCTTGATAGTTCAGGGAAGGGAGTGAACATTAGGGTTGACAGCCAGAAGGAAGATCCCATCACTGATTTGCCAAGACTCAGGAGACTCAAACCTTAGTTGTTTTCCCTTTGTTGCTTGGGGGGGTAGGGGTAGGGGTGGGGAGTTAGGGTTGGAAACCCTAATGCTACATTTTCCTACTTTAGTTGCATTAAGTTGAATACCAACTGGTGCATTAACACTGTTTTTTTTGCAAAGAATTCCCTTTTATTTTGAGATAGTGCAATCTTATCTGCAAAGGGACCTGCATGAACAGATTCAAACATGCAGGGTCACCTGGGCACTATACTCTGTCTGCCTATGGAACTACAGGGCACTGCTGACCCTGCACTTCTGTGCAGTGATGAATGTGAAAAAATTACCAAAGTTATGAACTTGCATAGAAAAATGTCTACGTACCTTCATAACTTTTTTTTTTATATTTTGACCCAAACATTTCAACATCACCTTCTTAGGAACCCATCTTATGAACCTGGTAGGTGACAATTTTCACATCTTGGCTGAAATATCATTTTGGATCACAGGTTCAAAAAAACATTTTGGCCAGGATTTGAAAAATGACAGCTGTCACGTTCATGATGTGGTGTGAAGAAATGGCTAGAAATTAACAAAGTTGTGAGGGTTCATTGAAACATTTCAATGTATGCTCATAACTTTGTTGCTTTTTTAATATTTTTACCTCACATTTTTAACACAGCCTTCTTATGATCCCTCCCCATGAACAAGGGTAGCATATATTTTGAAATCCCACTCAAAAGGCAATGGACCAGAAAATCACCTTTTTAAGATGGATTTCCATAATTTCACTGCCCTTGTTCTTGAGGTGGGGTTCAAAAAGGTCATGTTGAACATTTGGTGTAAAAATATTTAAAAATGGCAAAGTTATGAACAAAAGTCAAACTCCATTGAAATTCATTAAATTACACTTATCTTGTGTTCTCATATTGCAGTCACCAGTTCCCGTAGCAAATGTATCTTTGATTACAGAGTGGATGTTCATTGTGTGGACATGTTCAAGTGAGTGAGGGTGTGTGTGGGGTGGTGGGTGCTCAGTCGGGCCTCGGGGTGGATGAGAGCACTAATGGATCATTTTCTATTTTTAGGTAAAAAAAAGATCAATGAGGGATGGTTTTCTTTATTGTAGGGGGACAGAAACTGACACTGGGGATTGGGCACCACAATGCTGGGATGGTGTTCAGCAGCACCAGGGACATGGCACTTTGGTGCTGCCACATATATTAAAGAAAGGGGGTTGGGAGACATAGAGGGAAGGGGGCAAGAGAAGCAGTACCAGGGGTGGGAACCTCTGTCCACTTACATTATTAACAAATGAAACATGGGAAATGGTGGTGGATGACCTAGAGGGGAGGGGGGAGAAACATGTGGTACTAGGGGTAGGCACCCTGGTCTGCTTAAGAAACATGAAAACATGGATGGATAGTCAGATAGACAGACAGATAGAACATCCTGGTCATGGACTGTTCTTTTGTGAAATCACACAAAAGAACAATGGTTCTTTTGTTTGACCTCACAAAAGAACTGTGAAAAAAATGCCCCTCTCTTCTTTCATGAACAAACCTTCTTCTTTTATGAGTCACAAAAGTACTCACAAAAAAAGAACCTCAGCTCACAAAAGAAGATGGCGTAACTTAATTGTTTTTTAGTTTTTTCATGAGACAACCTTCTTGTTTTATTATCATGAAAGAAGCATCTTGGCTCATGAAAGAAGATGGTGGGACTTAATTTATTTCATAGTCTTTCATGATCCACCCTTCTTTTTTCATGATTTCTTTTGTGATTCATGATAGAAGAAGGTTGGCTCATGAAAGATCTATGAGAAATAAAAAAAAAAAACAAAGTCCTGCCATCCTCTTTCATGAGCCAAGATTCTTCTTCTTTCATAAGACATAAATCTTCTTTTAAGAGTCTCACTAAATATAACATTTGGCTCACGAAGGAAGCCTTAGTAAGGACATTTAGAATGTCCACAAAAAATATATTGGGGGGTCAATTTTGAAAACACAAACTCCAGAATTGATCTAAATGGGTCACATTTAGCTAGACTCATGTTTGTTTTTCTCCAGGGCATCATTTATTTGGGGTTTCAATAAAAAAAAATGAAACAAGATGGCTGCCATATGAAAGAAGATATTTTTAATCACAGAAGAATTTCAGCTCACAAAAGAAGACTTTTCTTTCATAAGCTGGAGAGTCTTCTTTTGTATCAAACATCTATTTGAAATACCCTATAGAAGATGCTCAGAAACAACATTTCAAATCCTTATAACTTAGAAATGGATTAATAATTTTTCACCAAACCAACAAAAGGCACCATTCTTGGACAAGCCCTTTCTATCATGAAAATTCAAACTATCTGGGCTGTAGCTGAGAGGAAAAAAAAAACATCAAAAAGCCCAGATTGTTTCTCCAATTGCCCTATCCTGATCTCAGAATCCAGATATCCCACCAGCATGAAACTTGCCAGATCAGAATATCTTGCTCCCAGACAATGCATGCAGAATTTTGTGCAATTCCCTAGAAAGGGGCAAAGTTAGAGGTTTAACATTAAACACCCTACTCAACCCTAACATATTTTATAGGGGCGTGGTAACACCACCATAATTAGGGTTGAGAAGGCTGTTTAATGTAAAACACCTTAATAATTTTGCCCAAAATGTAGCATGTGAGTTCAGGCTATCAGCGTCTCAAGACTGAAGGCCAAAAAATGCAAAAAAGAAACAAACAAAAAAAAGATGTTTGGTTTTCATATACTTTGCATGTTTTTTTTGTTTTTTGCTCTCACTCACAGCCTAAATGGCATGGAATTTTTTCATTAAATTTTCAGGGCAGAAGCAGTCTGTACCAAGCTAGTGCCTTTTGAATGTTTTTGTGAAAAAATATTATATAGTTCCAGACTTATAAGGATTTTGTTGATAACCGTCAAGCTGGGATGGTAAAAAATCCACCGATTATGAATGCTTATTGTCATGATGTACATGTGAGAAATGAGTTACTTGTCATAAGGAAAAAAAGACAATTGCAGCCACCATCTTGTTTTATTAACTCAAAAACATTGATAATACTTGAAAATTACGTATTTAAAAAAATCCTGAACCTAGGTAAACAGAACCAGTTTAGTTAGATTCTGGTGTCTGTTTTTTTTTTTTTAAATTGACCTGGAAATAATGTTTCTGGGCACCTGAACATCCTGGATACCCAGCTTAATGACAGGAGCTCTTCACTTACATTATCAGTATAAAAACAATGGGACTTTCTTGAACTGTGAAGCTGCAGCTGGAGTTGTTCTGCTTCTTTCAGTTACAGCAGGGAGCCTGTGATCCCCTCCTCTCTGTCTGCCTCTATGGCTGCCTGTCTGTCTGTCTCCTGTCTGTCTGTCTATCCATCTATCTATCTATATGTCTATCTATCTAATGAAATGAGTAGTGGGCCAGAGTGCTCAACCCTGGTACCACTTCTTTTTCCCTTCACCCCTCCTGGTTGACCCCCTTCCCATGTTTAATTTTAAGTTTCATAAGTGGATCAGATGCACAACCCCGGTACCACTTCTCTTGACCCCTTCCCCTCCAGGTCATCTACCCTCACCGTTCCCACTATATAAATGGTGACACTGGGGTGTCCACACCAGGTGCCACCAAACAGCAGCACAAAACTGGGGTGCCCGGTCCTCAGTGTCAGGAAGTCCTTGAAACAAAGAAAACCATCCCTCAATTTTTTTAAACCTGTAAAAAAGAAAAAGGACCTCTACCGATCTGGTCCCCTGACACAGCCCCAACCCACCCCCAGTACAATCTCCCACTCAGCACCCATGACCCCACGCCCACCATACACACCCTCACTTACCTGAACAAGTTCCATGATGTAGATCCACTCGCCGACTCCAGTCAAAGACTTATCTTGCTGCTGGAACTGATGACTGTGAAATGAGAAAATAAGAAATGTCCAGTTTCGAGTATTTCAATGGAGTTTAAACTTTTATTTGTAACTTTGTCATTTTTTTCAGTATTTTTACATTAAATTTTCAATATGACCTTTTTGGACCCCACCTCATGACCAAGGGCAGTGGAATTATTCAAGTATGTCCCAAAAGGCAATTTCACAGTCACTTTGCAAAATCACCTTTTGGGTGGGATCTGAACATTTGCAATGCTCTTTTTCATGAAGTGGGGTTGTAAGAAGGCTATGTTGAAAATCTGGGGTCAAAATATTAAACAACAATAATATTTTCAGTGTGCATTTACATTTTTCTAAACTCACGCATAACTTTGGTAATTTTCAATATTTTTGCTCCAGATTTTAACCGTAGCCATTTTTGCACACCACCTCATGAATATGACAACTGTTGTTTATCAAATCTTGGTCATATTGTGTTTTCTCACCTGTGCAAAATAACATTTCAGTCAGGATCTGAAACTTTTCACTTACCAGGTTCATGAGGTTTGATCAAAAGAAGGCTGCGCTAAAAATTTGGTGCACAAGTATGGTAAAATGACCATGTTTTGAGTGAATATTAAAATATTTCAATGTTCGCTTATAACCACACTAGTTTTCAATATATTGACTCCAAATGTTCAACTTAGCTAATTTTTCACATTACCTCATAGACATGACAAGTGTCATTTTTAAAATTCTGGACAACACATGTTTTCATAATTCTGGTGTGAAATGATGTTTTGTCCAATCTACTATAATTGCCATATGTCATGGTTATAAGGAGAGTCATAAAATGACTTTCTTAAAAATCTGGGGTCAAAATAAAAAAAGTATTGAAAATATGGGTCAAAATAAAAAAGTATAATTATTAAGAAACTTTTGATGTAGTGTCAGCCTTGATCCCTGTGGCTAGTGCTTTGTGATTCTGTGCCAGTGAGTTAGGAGATGAGCTCAGTAACCCAGCTGCAAGAATAATACATATTACCCCATCTCAAACATTTACAGCCAATATAAAATAATTAAAAAGTGAAATTTCCCATAGGATAACATGGGAACTTCAACAAGTCATAACACCCTCAATATCTGGATTTATAGAGACACTATCAGCCTTTTTTTTCATCATATTATTTCTAGCTGAAAACCCACCTTTTATGATTGTGTACCTTTTCATAAATTGGTTGATGTTGCTGGTTTTGTTTTATCTGCTTCTTTTCTTATTAGAACTGAAATGCATGTGATGGTGTAATTAAACCATACCGTGTTTTGCTTCAAATCCTTGATCAGTTCTTGCAGCAGGTTTCCCAAACTTTTCCCATAATGAATACCCCCTAACAGTGCAACCACTCATGATGCAATAGTCTTCTCTCCTTTCTCTGCACCATGAGATGCTAGACTGTGTTAGGGGTGTTTCCAAGTCCAGAAAAGATTTAGTGGGAGTTGATCAAGGAATGTAAACAAACACATTTTTGTGTGGTAACACCAGTATGGTTGGCAGTCTGTTTTTCACTTTTAAGAAGAAAAATAGAATCAAAATTTAAAAAGCTACATCCACAGTCTCTACAGAATTTAAGCAATCATAAATTGTGTTTTCTAAACTAGGTCCACAAAGTAAAGTATTTTGGCCTGCTCAAACAAAGAACACCACAACTCACACCACACCAGTGACCCAGGCTCAGGAGTAAGCTCAGGTTGCTGGTGATCGACCAGGAAGAAGAGTGAGTATGTGAAGGACTGCTCTCCTCTCCTAGAGAGGGTGGACTGTGGATCCTCTGTAATCAATGACTCCCAGTGGAGGCTGGGAGTGCTACAGCTGGTGGAATACATCAGTAAGGGAAGGGGGTGACAGCAGCCATCCACAGGATGGGTGCAGGAGTGCACCCACCTCGTGCTGGGCATCATTGTACATCCGCACCTTGGGGGGTCATGTTCACATTCATGAAAAAGGAAAAAAAAACATCATCTGGGAAGATGACAACAAGTCAACAGCAGCCCCATGCCCACCACCAGATCCTGCCCACCCTGAGGTCTCACTCCATCTGTAGACTTGATTGAAGAAGTGCCAAAGTAAGTGGTTGGTGGCCCCACTGGGGGATACAAGCTGTGCTGTCCAAGCAGGACAGAAGTGCTGATCAGAGTTCTTGGGGACCTTGAGCTGGGAGGGTCTCAGGCTGGGTGGAAGAAGCTGCCATAGGCTACATCTGAGGCACTTCCCAGGGGCTGGTGACTGGTGAAAACAAAGCTAAAAAAAGAGACTATACTGAGCATGTTCAGAAAGCAAACTTTTAAAATTGAATGACTTTGGAATGAATTAATATTTTTTCACCAAACCAGCAAAGGGCACATCTCTGGGCCATGCCCTTTCTACCCTGAAAATCTCAGACATAAATTCCAAACCATCTGGGTGAAAGATGATGACCAAAAAAGGCAACACACTGCAATGTTTTAGGTTTTTTTTTGCTATCCACATCTCTCAGAATCTGCACATCTGACTGGAACAAAACTTGGCACTGCAAGAGATCTACCCCAAGAGACTGTGCATGCAAATGTTTGTGCAAATCCATTGAACCATTGTGAAGATATGAAAGTTCAAAATTTGAGGTTTAAAATAGAAACCCCAGCTCAACCCTAAATATAGTGGTTCTATATTTTATTTAGTTTTTGTTGACCGGGTAAGTGCACTAGACAAATCCTGCCTATTTTCAGGCAAAACCCAGGGGAGTGGGATACAGATGAATGCCAACTGCCCTTGAACCAGATTAAGCTGTTAGTGGTATTTTTAGTGAATGAGGAAAATTTGGCCAGGACACCGGGGAAATTCCTCTACTCTTTTTGATAAGTGCCATGGGATGTTCAACATCCACCTGAACTACCACCAATCCAGGCAGATGGGACCTCAGTTTAATGTCTCATCCAAAAGATGGTATATTGTTAGGGTTCAAACTGATGCCACAAAGGTAGGGGAATGTGGTGCTTTTTTTTGATAATATCTGTTTATTGTTTTTTAAAAGACATAAAACATAAACATACAACAAAAGCTGCAAGTGCATGAAATATAGTACAAAGTACAATTTCTGGTTTGGACACATAAAAAGAAAAATAGAACTAGAATAATATCTTATAAATACATGGCCTAGTTATGGGACAAAGTGAGCCTTAATAGTTGATATATACAGCACGCATCGGCACCATAGTAATTCAATTTTTTCTGTCTGATAACTGCTTCCTGTAGTAAATTTTTCCATGGTATACATATCAATCATTAATTGATGCCAGAATTGTATTGTAGGTGAATTTTCCTTCAGCCACATTTTGGTAATAAATTTTTTGCCCAACAATATACAGATAGACAACATTTTTCTGGTCTGTGATAGGCAGTGCCCATCTGGCATTTCTTTCTTTTTTTTTAATTAAATATGCTTTATTAGGGAATGAACAACAGTAACATACAAACACAAGAAATTGGAACCAAGAAAAACAAGAAAGAACAATCTACAACAATACAATCAGCAGTGAAACCAACCCTCTCCACCCCTGATCCTCCACCACCCCTCCAGAGCTTAGCTTAACCAGTATAAATCATGGCTTTAGGGAGACTACAATAGTACAAACATTTACAAGGCAAGAAGACAAAAAGGCAGTAGTACAAAAATGAAATTACCTGATCAGTCTAGGTGGGAACCAGAGGGCAGGAGTGAGAGCAAAGTATAAAGCGGTTCCCATCTAGACTGATAATGGTCTAGGCATCTCCGAATGGAAGCAATATGTTTTTCTACAATTAAAGCTTAAAATATTGTAAGTAGCTTTACTGTTAATGAAATCAGTGCTATATGTGCTTTTCGAATACCTGGTACACCTGGTGGAAATAAACCTACAAGACATATTTCAGGGAAAAATAAATCTTCCAATCCAAGTAAAGGGTCTAAGGATTCCTTGATAGCTGTCCACAAAGGAGATACCTGGTCACAATCCAAAAACACATGTTATAACATGCCACCCATCAATCCACATCTTGAACATAACAGAGATGATAGTTTCCCCATTCTATATAACTTAAATGGGATGTAATAGATATCATGTAAGATATGGTACTGTGTTAAACAAAACCTATCCTGTTTGACATACTTGTAGAGGGACTGCCAAACTGAATGCCATAACTCAGGATCCTCTGAAAGGCCTAGTGCCTGTGTCCAGTAATAGCAAACCCCCAGTGGACTTTTGGGAGCCATGCCTTGAAATAGTCTGTAAAGTTTTCAAATGGAATGTGACTACAAAGCAGCATTCAAAATTGGCTTAAAGATAGAGGACTCCCACCAAGACCACAGTCTCAGACAAATAAAAGAAGAAATTGCATGGGTGAGCCCAAGGTATTTAAAACTGGTAGATGATGGGAGGTGTAGTCTTTCCTGTAGCACAGAAGAATAAATAAACGTGTCCCTATATAACAAGGATGCAGTTGTTTCATCATTAAAATAAGGACAGAAGGAACGTAGAATGGACTGGCCACCAATGTGAAAATTAAGATTACCAATGAGTGGTTGAGTTATGGCTTTCAACCAAGAAAGTTCCAAATATGCACTCAGCTGAAAGTGGGCTTTAAGGGACCAATACAAAGGCATGGACAGAAAAGAGTTAGAAAGTTGGGCAGGAGTTATATAAAGTAAACTTTGCAGGCATACGCCAACTGAATTACATAGAGAGCATTCCAGATCCAGCCACAGTGGAATGCATGATCTGACCACAAAATCATCTGTCTGTGCCCTGCACAGCAAAGATTTACTACAGTGTAGAGCACCATAATACACAATGAAATTAGATAACTGCAAGCCACTGAGATGTTTGGAAATAGTCAATTTATAATATGAATGCCGAATTGCCTTATCCCACCATAACAATCTAGTTATCATGAATTGCAATTTGAACAAACCAAACCTTCGGGAGATGAATATTTAACATCCCCAATGAGTACAATATACGTGGTCACACATTCATTTTAATAACATGAATCTGGCCCCAGAGGGATATAGGTAGTTTAGACCACCATAGCAAATCTTGTTGAATCATGTGTAATAATTGAGGACAAGTTATCTTTTATTGGTTGAGACAGAAAGCAAGATAGGCAGATACCCAAATATACTAGAGATTTAGACTCCTAAACCAAACCCAGAGAAGTAACATCACATTTATGAACCAAATTATTGAGTGGAGAACCTTGTTTTATGGGGGCTTAATTTGTAACCTGAAAAAGGCTGAAAAATGATGAATCTCTCTCACCACTGCCAGCAGGGAAACCCCAGGATCCTTTAAGTGCAATAATAAATCATCCACATAGGTGGATAAAACATATCTAGAACCACCTACCTGAATACCTTTAATATCAGGACAGTTTTGAAGAGAATAAATGAAGGGATCTAAGTATAAATTAAAAAGAAAAGGGGTCATCCCTGTCACATACTATGCTGAAACAGGAAAGAGTCGGACAAGACTCCATTGGATCTAATAAGAGCAGTAGAATTGGTGTGCAAAATGTTGAGCCAATTAATAAAATCCACAGTTAGACCATATTTACTAAGGACTATGAAGAAATAGTGCCAGGCCACATGATCAAAAGTCTTCTCGGCATCCAGAGAAACCAGGACAGCAGGGCATGAGGCCTCCCTGGATGCTGAGATAAGATAGTGCAACTTTCTAAGGTGGTCATTGGAGAGGCGGCCAGAAATAAACCTGACTTGAGAGGGTCCAATCAACCCATCCCAGACCAGGGCCAATCGATTAGCCAGAATTTTAGATAAAATCTTTAAATCCACATTAATTAAAGAAATTGGATGATAATTGTCCAGAGACATTTCTTCCCAGCCTGGCTTCCTAATCAAGGTGATCCATGCCTCTGTAAAAGATGCATTAGAAAAGCCAGAGGAATACCAGTAATTATAAAGCTGGACTAGCAAAGGGGTGATCTCTTCCAAAAAAATTGGAATAAAAGTTAATAAACCCTTCCGGACCAGAGGCTTTGTCAGGTGGAGGTTGACGAATAGCCTGCTTAACTTCCAATAATGTTATTGGGCACTGAAGAAGTTCTTTTTGAGAGAGGAAAAAAGTGGGAAGGGGGTTGGAGTCGAGATAAGCAGCCATTTGGGCCACAGCTTGAGAGTCAGAAGGATCACATGTGTACCAATTAGAATAGAATTAACAAAAGGTAGCCACAATCTCTCTTGGTGGGTAACAAGCTCAGCACTCTTAACAGACTGGACACCTTGAATAAAACTGGCAGAAGTCAAACTATGCAGTCTAAGTGCTAACAACTTGCCAGCTCGTTCGCCAGCCTCAAGGTACCTAGGCTTTATCCTGACATTTGCCAATTCTGCCTTCTGGGCCATAAGGTCTGCATACTGAGACTGTAAATAGTGTAATCTTGACCAAACCTCTCCTGAAGAATGTGAGTGAAGAGTGCATTCCAGTTGCCTGATATCATGTAATAGTTGCACCTGATGGGCCTGTCACATTTTGGAATGCTTAGAGACCAGGCATATAAACTCATCACGTAGGATGCATTTAAATGCACCCCACAACACATCAAATGCCTCAACGGACCCCTCATTCTACTTTAGATAATTGTGCAAAAAAGTACGAATAAACTGAACAACCTGAAGCTCATGAAGAAGCAGGGCATTGAGGCACCATGTATTGCCATGCTCCTCTATCCCATTGACCACATGAGTCAAGCTTACAGGGGCATGGTCTGAAATGACCATAGGAAGAATTTCAGTAGCTATTAAACAAGATAAACATTCTTGATTTGTAAGAAAGAAATCAAGTCCAGAGTGAGTATCATTTGGGATGGAGTAAAAAGTGTAAGATCTATCAGTGGGATAGAAGATTCTCCATGGGTCAACAAGTCCCAAACTATCCATTAACTCCTGAAGGCCCTGCTGACCTGGCAAAACACCCCTCTTAGATAGTTCTGATCTATTGATATTATGTTGATAAACAATATTCCAGTTCCTCCTAGCAAAAAAAAGTGGGAGCCAAGGGAGCCAATATAAGAAGTAAACTAGTAAAGAAAGTGGGGGCATCCACATTAGGACCATATACCAAGCCCAGAACAACATTAGCCAGTCCCAGTTTCCGATGTAAAAATAAAAACTTACCCACCGGGTCCTGATATTCCTGCAAATGAAATGGGATGTACCAAGCAATTAAGATAGCTATGCCACCCCTTCTACTACTTCAACCGGCTCCATAAGCCTGACCCACCCATTTCTGTCTGAATAAATTGGCATCCTCAAGCGTAATATGGGTTTCCTGTAAATAAACAATCCCTGTGTACAGTGTCTTGAGATGCCGTAAAACTATATGGCACTTTTTCTGATCCTGTTCCCCCTTTAGTGTTCCAACTGACAAAGTTATAACTAGACATTAGGGTATACAGTATTAAACAATTTAATTCAGCAAAAGGTGGTCCCTCCTCTGAACCATATAGATACTAATCCAAATATTTATTTGTTGAGCTCCAGCCCCCCCACCCAGTAAAACAAAAAAAAAGTACACCCCTACAACTAAAACCCACACTAAATCAGAAAGAAAGACACTGCAGCAATCCCCCGGTCTAAACGACCATACCACCCACACTTCCCAGTCCATGATGCCGTATGCCATAAGCCCACCAACCCTCCACCCACCCGACCATCTAGAAATATTAGTAAACCCAGCAACAATGAAGTTATCAACAATAACCACAATAAAAAATAAGGAGACAGTGAAAACAAATCTTGCCCCCATCATAACACCTGTGTCCCTAACAGTTAATTGTAACAACTTATGGTAAAAGGCCACTATAATATAAACAGAAAAGTATTTTTTTTCTCTTTCTTTCCTTTTTTTCTTGTCCATAGTGAAAATGAATGCATCAGATAACTGAGTCTAGGAGCAGATCAATCACAGAACAATTAAAATAAATGATACAAATATATCATCTGTTCCATTTGAAATTAAAAACACAGGCAATATCACCCTGAAACTCAGAGCAAGAGGAAGAACCGCACACGAGAAATGAGTTCTCTGTGATATACTATAACTAGGAAATGCAGTTATCATGGCACTCACCACTCACATCCAAATGAACAATGTCCAAACAACTGTAGTCTGTGTAAAAATTTCATTTACTGGTGCTGAGAGATAAAAAGTCCCTTTTGGGTACAGGAAACAGGTGATGTAGTATGGTCCCTCTCAATGGGCACATAGTATTTTCCTATGTTACTCATCTGTCTTTTAACCTCTTTTTCATAATCATTGGTGTTCAATATAAATACACCCCTGCCCTTATCCGTGTTTTTCACTATAGTGGTATTATTATTCCTAAAAGGCCAAATGGCATCTTTTTCCTTAGCTATAACATTGCTGAAATGGGGTATGCAATCTTCCTGTCTTAATTTCTCTATGTCCTGTTCACAGTGTTTGAAATGTAGTTACTGCATGGAGTTGGGGTTGACAAAAGATGCTGGGTTTCCTAAGTGTACTGGAATCACTTCCCTCCCAGTGGCCTAGTGACCACCAAGCAGCTCTGCTGGATGCTGCACATCACTCACATAGGTGCACAACATCCAGCACCATGGGCCAAATCTTGATGGTTCACCTGACCACTCCTAGTTCTTTGAGCATGCAGAAGAATTTTTGGACTGCTTTTTGCACATTACTTTGGGACACAATACAGCAGCCTGACATATAATCCCCAGGACATATGTAGTGTGGAATCCAGCCCTTGGTTCTCTTTTTTCTTTTATTCATCCCATGAGGTCTGTGGTGAACTCCTCTTCTGTACTTGGAGTTGAAGAGATAGTGCCAAGAGAGGAGAAGGGGTTACAGTTAAGATGCTGAAGAGCAACATTCATAGCAGGAGTCAGTCAAAGCTTTCATTGCTTTTATTAAAGTTATGCCATCATTGTCAAACTTTTTATTTTAATTTCACTGACCTTTCCGGACCAACTTAGAACCCTTGACCCTCAAAGCGGTTGAAGCGGTGCCGTGGTGGCAGGCCTCCAGGCCTCATGGAGCAGTGGGGAGTGCTAGTGGTGGAGCAGCCAGCTGCTGGAGGAAAAGTGCTTGGCAGAGCCTGCAGAGCCTAAATGCCCTGTCATACTGGCTGAAGAGGGTGTCAAAGATAGAAAATAACCGCTTTTATTGTTATTATTTTTGCACTGTGAACTGTTGTGAACTACGAACTGCTGTGAGCTGTTGTGAGCTACGAGCCCGAGCTGCTGAAAATCACTGAAGTAATTAGGAAAAGGATGTTGCAGATTGCCTGTAATGGCAAACTATCCCTTTTTAGTACTATTTTTGTATAAAGGCTGACCTACGGGTCTATGGGGACTGAAATTCAGCTATTTTTTTCCTATGTTTTGTATGTTGCTTGCTTAAACATAGAAACATAGAAGTTGATGGCAGATAAGGACCGCAAGGCCCATCCAGTCTGCCCATTTCTTTTTCTACCTTATAAATGTGCCATCAGCCTTTGCTCTGTCAGTGGCCTATCTATTCATAGTCATTTGTATTGCTCCTTTATGCCTATCCCATACCTGTTTGAAGCCCTGCACTGTATTCATAGCCACCATTTCTTGTGGTAAGCCATTCCATGCATCCACCACCCTTTCTGTGAAAAAGAATTTCCTCACATTCCCCCTCAATTGGCTCCCCTCTAATCTCATGCTGTGTCCTCTTGTCCTGCTATTTTTCTTATATTTAAACATGTTAGACTCTTTCACCTTGCTAATGCCCTTAAGGTGTTTGAATGCCTCGATCAAATCACCTCTCTCACTCCTTTGCTCAAGGGTATACATATTGAGCTCTGTTAATCTGTCCTCATAGGTCTTCTGATGCAGTTTCTGCACCATTTTGGTTGCCCTTCTCTGGACTGCCTCAATTTGGTTAATGTCCTTATGAAGGTGTGGCCTCCAATACTGCACGCAGTACTCCAAATGGGGCCTAACCAGTGTCTTGTAAAGAGGGATTATTACTTCCCTCTTATGACTTGTGATACCCTACTAATACACGCTAACACACCCTAGCCTTACCTACTGCTTTAGAGGTCTGCTTGATGATTTCAGGTCATCAGTGATGATGATGCCCAAGTCTCTTTCTTCCTTTGTGACTGCTAGCAACTCCCTCCCAGCCTATAGGTGGTTTGGGTTTCTCTTCCCTATGTGCATGATTTGCACTTTTGCATTAAACCCAGTTGCCACTCTTCTGACCATTTTGCTAGTTTATCCAGATCTCTTCTCATTCTGCCCACCCCATCTGGATCATCTACTCTGTTGCAGATCTTGGTGTCATCTGCAAACAGACAAGCCTTACCCTCTAGTCCATCTGCAAGGTCACTAATGAAGATGTTGAAGAGGACTGGCCCCAGGACTGATCCCTGAGGTACCCTACTTGTGACTTGCATCTCTTCTGACTGTATACCATTTACCACCACTCTCTGTTTTCTGCCTGTCAACCAGTTTGCCACCCAGTTGACCAACTTCTGACCCACCCTGAGCCTACCCAGCTTATTTATCAATCTTCTATGTGGAACAGTGTCAAAAGCTTTGCTGAAGTCAAGGTAGGTGACATCAATTGCTCCCCCTTGGTCCACCACTCTAGTTAGCCAGTCAAAGAAATCTATGAGATTAGTTTGACAGGACCTTCCTTTTGTAAACCCATGCTGTCTTGGATCCTGTGCCCCTATGGATTCCAGGTGCTGCACTATCCTTTCCTTAAGGAGTGCCTCCATAATCTTGTCCACTACTGAGGTAAGACTGACTGGTCTGTAGTTCCCCATCTCCTCCCTGCTACCAGTCTTGTGGAGTGGGATCACATGAGCCCTTCTCCAGTCTTCTGGGACTCTCCTGTGCTCAGAGACTCACTAAACAGTTCTGCTAATGGCTCTGCTAGTTCCACCTTTAGCTTCTTGAGTACCCCAGGATGTATGCCATCAGGTCCCATTGCCTTATCCACCCTGAGCTTAGCAAGCTCTTGTAGGACCTTTTCTTTTGTGAAAGGAGTAATGCTCACCTCCCTCCCCCCTGTGTCCATGATGCTGAGCTGTGTACCCTGCCCTGCCTTCTGTTTAGTAAATACTGAGCAAAAGTATCTATTTAGGATAGATGCCTTTACAGGGTCCTCCTCCTCACATGCTCCCTTTTCTCCATTAAGCTTAGCAATACCCCCTCTGGACTTTCTCCTTTCACTAATATATCTATAGAAAGTCTTGTCACCTTCTTTTACTGTTCGTGCTAGTGTTTCCTCAGTTTGGGACTTTGCCTGCCTTACTGCCTTCCCTGCTTCCCTTAGGGCAGTTTGGTATGCCTCCCTATCTTCATCCCACTGTGTTCCCTTATATTTCCTGAAGGCCAGCCTTTTGGCTCTGACCTTTTCTGCTACTGTATTTGAGAACAAAAGTGGTTTCCTTCTTCTTTTGCACTTCCTCTTCTGTCTAACACAATGGGATGTTGCTTCAAGTATTGCATCCTTAATGCTTGCCCACTTTGCCTGTACCCCCTCACCTGTGTTTTTTTTTTGCCAGGGCTAGCTTAACTCTGTTGGCTACCTTATCAAAGTCAGCTCCTCTGAAGTCCCATATTTTTGCCTTGCTGCTTGTTGTACTTGGGTATTTTAGCTGTACAGCTATCTGGAGCCATTGTATAGAGTGAAGTGTATGTATTTATATTTACTTAAATATCTTAGAAAAGAAGACTAGCTGAAAAGATGGCTACGGCTACGTTTCAGGAAAGGGGTTCTCATTCCTGTGGTCTTCTGTGGCATATTTAGCCAGTATAAAGGGTACAGAAGCTGTAATATAAACTGTGTTAGGAGAACATTTTTTTGTTTTATATAAGTAAACCACAGTTTAGATATAATTGGGAACAAGGGAGTAGAGGCTTCATTGGTTTAGCACTGCATGTGACTGCAGAGCTTATAGCGCATGTGTGGGCATTCTGCAATAGCAAGAGGCATTTTTGATCAGGTTATCCATGGAGAGGTAAGGCTGCAGAGGAGTTGCAACATTTTAGATATTTTTGCTATAAAAGTACCATCAGAAAATTTGAGCTTGATTGAAGTTGTTTTTAATACCCCAACATTTTGTGTTTTGGTGAATTTGTGTGATTAGAAAATTTGACTCCGGGCGTAGATAATTTTGACAGATAACCTGCTGGAAAGTGGGCAAGCATGTTAAATATATTATTGAGAGTGGTCCTGCTTTATTTCTGCACTGCTCCATCGCTTCTTATTCCGCTTTAATCCTTGACTGAGATTCTAGAAAAAATTCCAGTGAAGCTCTAATCTCTCTGAAAGAAGGAAAATAGGACATCAGTCATGAAGGGTAATGTAAGGAAAATCAATGTACTTATATAGTGGAAACTATTGAAAAAATATAAAAATAAGGACTGGTTAAAATATAAGAAGCAGAAATCAGTAGCAGTAGCAGTAGTAGAATTTAACATAATTTAGCCTCTGAATTAAGCTATTAAACTATTTATTAAGCTAATAAGTCACTAAACTATCAGATTGCTAGGATGTTAAGGCTTAAGATTTAAATGCTTGTTAAAAGTTCTGTAAGAGGAGTATAACATTTCCTGTTTATGCCTGCTTTTTGCTTTCATGCTATATAAGTGCTTATAAGAGCTATAAAAGCTGTTAAATCTTGTAAGGGGAAAAGGTGTAAAGTATTCGTCCCAATATTAGAGTTTCAATTTATAATTGCAGTGGAAGGAAGACATCAGAGACATCAGAAGAACAAAGGCCTTGAGGGGTGGAGCAAAGGAACAGAGAACTTTGCTCGATTCCAATTTTAACTTGGATCAAGAACTTCCTTGGACATCTCCCAACAGGTAATATAAAATCAGAAATTAGAATCAACAGAGATTAACAGAGATCAGTAGAGGATAAGGAACAAGAGACAAAGGAAAAGGAAATGGATACCATGCATTTTTTTGTATAGGATTCAGAGGAAAGTGTGAAGATAGAGAAAGGACAGAATCCCTTTAAGTGTACAAGGAAAGAAGAAAAGAAGATTTATAAAGGAGAAGACAGGAAAATCGGTGCTTTGGGGATTATTTTGAACTCCATTATTAATAACTATCACTATAATAACTGTAATAATTGTAATAAGTACATGAAAGGCGCAAAGTGGAGAGACTGCTTCAGCTTCTCTTTAAACAATTATTAAGGAAAGTGTGGGCTGATTGGTTGACCAACTGGTAGATTGGTAGTTTGGAGAATTGATTGGCTGATTAATCAGTTAATTATTTATTAAACTGATTGTGTAGATCCAACCTATATTGTAGATATTTTGTGATAACTATTGTGCATTATAACTGTAGAATCTGTAGATCATAATGCCAGTTGTCACAAGGCATGGGAAAGAACACATAAAGAACAGAGGAGAAGGCAAAGGGGGGAAGAGGGGTAAGGGGTGGGGGATTGAGGCAAGAAAGAAAAAAGATCTAAGGCAACTAGTAATGACAGAATTACAAGAAGAAATTAAAGAGGATAATGCTGATAGGAAAATGTGTAAAAAGGTAGAAAGGAAAATACTCAGTAAAGGGGATAATAAAACATTTACCCTGATTGGTTATAATGGAAGAGATAATATGAAGAGCAAGTCAATAAATCAGTTAATGATTTGTGAAATCTTAGAATTAAGGAAAGATTAAGTAAGACTCTGGATAGAAAGACAATAAGAAAGGCAATAGACATTACAGAAGGTGACACAAAGCTTATTGAGTTAATCAGTCCTAAGAAATAGACAAGTATAATTTAGATATGGTTAACACTGTAAACAAAGAAATAAATAATACAGTTGAAGAAATAGGGGAAACAATAAAGACTAACAAGTTAATTGAGAAAAAGATCAGGGATATTAAACTGGGCATGATGAGATCAGCACTGTCCTCAAATGAAGAACATGGGCAAGAACATGTGACTGATACTAAAAGGTTAAGTAAGGAAGAGAATAACTCACTAACTGAGGATATAGAGGAAATTTATAGGCAAGCACAGAAATTAACCAACACATTGATAGGTAATGAGAAAATAGGAAAAGACATTCCAATAGGGGATGAGACCCTGTTTATGAGTCCAACAAGGTTAACTGACTAAGAGGCACTACTTACATAAAATGTAACAGAAGGCATATGTTTGGCATTGAGAGATCCCTTTACTGCCAATATAATGATGTATGAACAATTATTGGCAATCAGAAAAGATCTATCCTTTGTCAAAGGAGTACGTATAGAGAACAGCACTCATATTAAACAGATAGTTGAGATACAAGGGATTAGAAACTCCATCCATAAGAAATATGAAAAAGGAATGACACAAAAAATAGGAAATAATCAGGAAAATATCCTATCCCAAACAAACCAAGCAACTTATATGATAGGAAAAGTTAATGCAACGTTTATAGAGGGGGATAAATATAGAAAGAAACTAAAAACTATAAAGAGAATGAAATAAGTCAACAGAAGGATCATCAAAAGAGTGTATGAAAGAAGATGGAGATAGACTAGAATGTGAATCAAGATCTCTGATAAACATAGAAGAGTCAAGTGATTTTGAAACTGGGTCAGAATTCATAATGCACCCAGATAAAAGCTGGAGACAAGATAGTGTAACAAAGGAAATAAGTGAAGGAAATATAATGTTATGGGAAAAAGGATTACAGCAGGAAGAAAGATATAAATTAAAACCAGATCTGAAAGACAATAAGAGGGAGGTTGAACAAAGAAGTGAATAAGAAGGAATGGGGAAAAGAATTTGCTGACTATAAAGAAAATAAAAATAACAGGAGAAAATCAAGGAAATAGATTCTTTCACAAATAAAGTTATGATGGATAGTGAAGATTGTGGTAGAGGTGTGATGAAGATGGGCAGGACTATGGACAGCAAAAATGAAAATAAACAAAGAGGAAAAATAAGAACAAGGGTCAATGGTAAAAAGAAAGTAAAGGGAACAAAAATAAAAGGAAAAGGGAAAAGAAAATCCAAAAGGAAACAGGAATCTCTGAGTGAGAGGGAAGAAGATACAGATGGTCATAATATAGATGAGGGAACCATTCTGACCAACAAGCAAAAAGATGAAAAAGAACACTCAGGAAATAAGGAAGAACAGAATATAAATGGGGGGAAAGAAAGATGAAAGAAAAAGGGTAATGAGATAGAAGAAGAATTTGGATTGTTTTTAAACAAAACAAAAGGCACAGACTATGTCCTACCATTATACAAAGTTTCATATATGCCTAATAAGACAAATTATATTTTGTTAACAATGATTAAGAAATTATTCAAGTCTGTAATTGGATGCACACACGTTAGAATTCCTGAGAGTTATTAGACCCTTAGTAAATTCAGAACTAGTACTGCTGGTAACAGACCAAATCTTTTTGATCAAGGCTTTAACAAATACAAAAAATGAAATACAGGGCTAGGTATAGAAATGGGGGAAGTTACTACATCATAGAATTTGTTTCCAGAATATTATAAAAACGTGAGAGAGGGAGCAAATAAAAAAAAAAAATAATATCCATATTTGGCCTAATACAAAAAGATAGGGAAAATAAAAGTAATATTCGAGGAATGGTATCCGATACTTTGAAAACAATCCTCAATCATCATGTGTGCAACCATGAAATCACAAAGGCTACTAGATGGGAAAACAATGTACAAATTATGATATGGTTGAATAATGAAAGTATAAGGGATGTACTGTTGGCCAAAGACTGTTGGATGAAATTGACATTTATGTATATGAAGAACAGAATGATACGAGGAGCTTAAATTCTGTACCAAAGGAAGAGAAAAGTGTTGAATGGGAATATGTTGTGGAAACATCTAACAAATATGATATTCTGACTAATGCAGATCTGTGACCACTAACACAGGATGCAGAACTAGGGGAGAGCTATAAAAGAAGAGATGCAACAGACATAAATGGAGAGCAAGAAAGAACAAAGATAATGAGAGATTCTGTAGACACCCCTGGAATATTGTTGTCATGGAATATCTCTGGAAAAGAAGATGAGTCAGGAGATCCAGAAATAGCAGGTTATCTAAACAAATTTGATATACTATGCATCCAGGAGACTTGGATTGTTGGGGCTATTTATTTAAATGGTTTTGAAGCTTATTTGAAAAGTGCAATAAAAATATGGGAGAAATATAGGGGGGCTGGTAACTTTATGTAAATTAGACAATAAAGTGCAAACAGAAGAAGTAAAAACAGAAAGTGAAAGCATTCTGATAATCAAAATTGCAGGGAAGAATATAGGTGATCTATTTATAATAAACATTTATGCACAACCAGAATCAAGTAAATTTGGTAACACCAACTGGTTAAATCATACAGAATCTATAATAAGAGAAATTCAACAAGACTATCCAATGGGGAAAATAGTGGTTACAGGTGATATGAACATAAGGATAGGCAGATTGTCAGGAATAGATAAAGATATTAAGAATTACATCGATCAGGGGGATTTAATCCAGATAAAGGGAAAGAGAAACTCTTCTGATCAGAAAATTGGCACCAATGGAACTGAAGCACATGGTAAATTTATAAATAATAACTTAATACTATTAAATGGTTGAATAACAGGAGCTATAGGAGGTAAATTCACATTTATGTGGGGGGATAAATATTCTGTGATAGATTATATTTGGGTAAATCTTCAAATGTTAAACCTCTGTCTAAGAATGGCTATACAGCTTAGGTCAGAAAGCCAACATCTCACTTTAGAACTTAAAATAAATTATATGATAGGAAAAAATAGAAAGATGTATATGGCCCTAATAAAACTAAAAATAAAAATAGTATTGGATGGGGTATAATCCAGAGTGATAATTTTATACAGCTTTTAGAAAGTCAGGGAATCCTTGCAGAATTAAAAGAATTAGAAGAAGAAACAGAGAGTGAAGATTTATTTAGTCGATTTGATGCTATATTAGGGTCAATTTCAATACTGATATAAAGATCATTATTCATAAAAAAGAAGGATATATATGGTATAATGGAGAGTGTAAAAAAAGCCAAGCAAGTATTAAACAAACAGCTTAGAAACTTGAAAATCAATCCCTCCTTAAATAATAATAGAGGAATGAACAAATTAAGGAAAGAATACAGAGACATTTTAAAAATTAACAGACTAAAATATATCCAGAAATTATGGACAGATCTGGAATCTTCAGTTAAGACCAAAGATAGCAAAACCTTCTAGAGATTAGTTAATAAAGAAATGAACAGCAATGGATATGAGCCTGAAAATTATATAGAACCTGACATATGGATGCAACACTTTAGTAGATTATTCTACAGAAGAGATTTCCCTTATTTACAAAAAACTCTCTAATAGTCTATCAATAAAGTGGATAGGACCCAAAGTAAGAAGTAGAACAGTCAGTAAATGCCTTTTATAAACACAAAACACTTGGACTGGATGGTGTACCTATAGAAGTAATTTGAAAGACCTAGACATTATTGATTCCAGTACTATGTAACATATTTAACCAGATATGGGATAGTGGAAACATTCCAAATAGTTGTTGTTGTTAGGTATTATCATACCAGTTTTCAAAAAAGGGGACAAAGATAAACCAGAGTGCTATAGATCAATAATTTTTATTGACAGTACTGCCAAAATATTTACAAGAATTTTAAACAACAGAATTGAAAGATGGGTAAAGAAAGAAGGGATGCTGGATGAAGCCCAATCAGGATTCGGGATGGGTTACAGAACAATAGATCAGCATTTCACACTTGCACATTTAGGCCTGGATATTCAAACTGCACTCAAAACTGGCGCAACAGTAGGAGCAAGCGCAAACCAGTTGCGCAATTGCGCAACAGGTGCGATATTCAAACATGGAGCAGAGCAAATAGTGCAAGCAACCAACGTCTGAATATCGCACATACTGCACCATCGCGCAACCAGGAAGGAGAAGCTGAGCCAAAATGTTGCTCTATGGCGCAACCATGGAAGCTCAGCTGAGCATTCCAGAGCTGCCATAGCCAGCACAGCGCCCCCAGAGCAATGGAACTGCACATCCAGGGAGGCAGGCTGGGGCCCACCGCCAGCCATGCCACACATGGGCACAGGAACACACTGCAGAACCCACACCACACTGGCACACCCAAGCACAGCATCACTGGGGTGGGACAGATGATCCACGTGCCCATGGGGACAAGCCAACAAAGCATAGCAGAGCCCTGACACCCCAGCACAACCACTGGCAGGCAGAGAGCCACACAGGGGTTGACAACCACAGTGCACATCAGCCCCCGTATGCACAGCACACCTGCACCATGACCCCAAGACACCACCCATGTGCAGTGACTGGCACTGCAGGAAACACCATGCATCCCCCCTGGCACACGTCAACCCCGTGCTGCAGAGAAGCATACAGGCCAGACTCCACCCTGTGCACCCAGCAGTGGGTGGCAGCAGATGGCAAGACCAACAGAAAGTCAATTCCATGCTGGAGATACCTCCCCATGCACACACACACACACACACACACACACACACACACCCAGGACCATACCACCCCAGATGGCATGACACCACTGCAACTGAGCACCCATAGCCAGCTGCAAATCAGAGACCAACACAGTATCATATCAAAATATAAAGGTATATTTAAAGTTTCAAATACTAAATAACCAAAACCATAAACAACAACTATTTACAAGGGGGATGGGTACAAGGTAGGGGTGTTCAAGGGGTAGGGATGAACAACTGGAGAGGGAAGGCAGGGTGGTAGGGATGGGAGAAGTGAAAGGGATGTGCCCCCAAGGCCCAGCTGGCTGGTCATCCTCTGCCTGGTGCTGCACTGTCCGGTGGACGCTCCTCTCCCGCAGGCTGGGCGCGCCTGATTGACTGAAGGATGGCCTGGTTCTCAATGGCCACCTGTGTCAGGCCCCGAATGTCTTGCCGAATCCCCCGGAGAACCTCGAGGCCTAGGAAAATGGGAACACAGTCAATGGCTGTGACTGACCACAACCCTGAACACCACCCAACCTGCAAGCCATATAGCCCAATGTCCCGCACCTGTGATGGCATGCACCCACCCACAGTGAACATGCACATGGCCATCACAAACAGGCGGCACCAGCTATGCTCACCACCGCCCACACACACTGCCCACGTCAATCACAGTACAAACTAGGCTGGCAAGTGATGTGGCAATGTGGTGCGATGCCAGTTACACAGCTATGTGCCCAGTGCATGCCTGGACCACCAATGATGCATACACAGACGTGCCGTGATACTGCACTGTGATGCAGGTCACCTGTGTCATGCCGACATACATGGATACATAGACAGTGTCGGCAGATAAGGGCCTATGGACACCCAGTCTGTCCATTTGACCTTGTAAGTTCACTTGTTGTCCTATAAGTCCGTTCCCCTTACCCTGACCTCCAGAATTCCTTTATGGCCAACCCATGCATTCATAAATCCTTGCGACCAAGTCAGCCCTCACCACTTCCTCTGGCAGGGTGTTCCCACTTGTCCACCACCCATTCTGTGAAGAAATACTTTCTATGTTTCCTCTGAATCGTCCCCCTCCAACTTCATCCCATGCCCTCTAGTCCTGGAACATCCTTTACGCTTAAAAATATTTTTCTGCACTCTTTTCCCCCTGTAAGATACTTGTATGTCCCCATCATATCCCCACACCCTCCTCCCCAGGAGTACATGTTCAGTTCTGTCAACCTGTCTGCATAGGACTTGTGTGCAATCCATGCACCATCCATGTCGCCCTCCTCTGAACCCTCTCCACCCAGTCCATGTCCATACGTAGGTATGGTCTCCGGAACTGTGCACTGTACTCCAGTGTGGGGACTCACTAGTGTTTTGTATAATGGAATTATGACCTCCCCATTGGTTGTGTCCCGCATGGCTGGTGGTCTTGCCCCCCCAGCATGCAATAGCATCCATGAAGTAATGATACTCACACTCCTCCAGCAGCTGGGTCTGACGCTGCTGCTGCTGCTGCTGCTGCTGCTGTTGGGGCCAACACCCCCGGCACCGGGCCCTGGCATGGCCCACGCCACCTGGCCCTGTGTCCTCACAATCCGCCTGTGGAGACATATCTTGAGACAAACATCAGTGTGACTCAAAAGCAGAGTGCCCCTGCCCCAGTGAGGTGCCTGCCCACACAGCCATAACCATCCATCGCTACAGCTGCACACACTGACACACCTATGCACAGCCACACAAGCACACACACCTACAGAGAATATATAGGTGCATAGATGGTACACTCACCTGGCCTAGGCACCACGCCCCGCCTGGCACGTGAACGCAGCTGCGTTAAGAGTTCCGGCTCCTCCGGCGGAGGTCACTGTACTGGTGCCGCACTGCTCAGCAGACCGCCTCGGCCAGTGACCTCCACCAGGTCAGTGGCCACTTGCTGCCACATGGGGTCCTAGGCATGGTGAGGGGCCTCACCATACAGTACCTCACAGTGGCTCCACCAGGGCCACCAGGTTGGCCACTCAAGCTGGCTCAGGACACCGCCTCCTCCAGCCATGGCACCAACTTTACAGCAGGCAATATGGTACCCGCTGCCCGTAACCCCACATGGAGTTGCGCAATAGACCACCACAGGCTTCAATCGCTGTTCGAACAGCGCCATCACTTTACATGGCGCTGTCACCGACAGTGCAATAGACGACACATGGCATGCCAACAGCGCCAGGGGTCAGAGGGCATACACAAGGTCACGGCAATGACACAAGGCTACGCACAGCGCCATGGGACGTATAGGCATCCTGTGTGACTGCCAAGCTGAGCACCAGTGCCACAGTGGACTATCGCGCAGTAGTGCCACAGCGCTCATAGTGCCCAGTGCTGAGCACCACTGGCACAATGGTGGCTATGGCTTGAATCACCTATCGCGCTATCAGGTCTGCAGCTCGATAGACGCATGCGTCAGCTGTCCTGGGCATGCGCACGCGGTGGCACGCATTGCCAAACCTGCACCATTGGCTCAGCCGGACCTTCCATATTGCGCAGCACAAATACGCGAATTCAGCCGACATATACAGTCATCCGATCAGCCATTCAAAGGCGCGGTGGCGCGTTAGCATGTCATTAAGTTGAGCCACACCTCATTTGCATGTGTTGCGCTATAAAATGCGACTGTGGGTTGTGCTGGCCAGATTTGGTTACTGCAGGTGAGAGGTGAGTTACATGCTGTCTGATGCTCAGGACAATGCTCATGGGCAGAGGATGATAAAGGCTGAGGGGGCTGAGCATGAAAAGGGCACTTAGAAAGGGACAAAGGGCACCCTTTCTATCAGTATCTGCCATGTGGAGAGGAAACGGGGGGGGCTTCTGCACCCCCCCGGGCCGGCAGCTATGCTCATGGGGAAATGCTGTTGACTGCACAGTGACAGGTGTCCACTTCCACCCATACAGATCACCATGACTGACCAGAGCCAAGCCGAGGGTGTGGACGGCGGGTGTAGGAGGAGGCCGAACTTCACCACGGCAGAGACAGAGGCCCTCTTCCAGGCCTACCTGGAGGATGAGCCACTATTGAGTGGACGGAGGGGCACCCTCAGGAGCGTGCAGCTGCATGGGAGGGGGTAGCTCGGGCCATCAACCTGCACGGAAGCCACCAGCGCTCCGTGCAGGAATGCAGGAAGAAGATGGGGACTGACCGCAGGAGGCGGAAGGAGAAGGTGCAGCCTTCAGGGTAGCACGTGCTGGCACTGGTGGGGGCCCACCAGTGGTGTTGCAGCTGACCCCTACAGAGGAGACACTGGTCGTGGCCATGCAGCCGAGTGCCATTGCGGGCGTATGCAGGCGGAGGATTCCAGACAGGTGGAAGCCCATCACTGCACGGTATGACATGGTGATGTTGTTGGGGGCTGTTGTTCACATGCACTCACTGTACTCTCTTCTGTTACAGATCCTGTTCGTCTGCAGGAGACAGTGGTGGTGGTGGGTCCAGACAGTGAGGCAGACCTGCTGGACGTGGAGGAGGGACCATCCACCTCCACCACCAGCCTGCAGGCACTGCAGCAGCATGCACGCTGGGACAACAACTCCGGTAGTCAGTGATACGGGTGCAGGGGGTACAGCCTGTGTCACAGCAGTCTGGCATGCAGGTATGCCAGCATGCTGTGCCTATGGCAGTGGCACGACCTGCACCATTGATGATAGCAGGCCTGCAATGGAAGTGATAGGTGTGTGTCCCATGACGGACACATGGCAGGCCAGCATGTGCCCCTGGGCCTTCCTGGTTCACACCTGTGACCAGCATGCTGGCACAGTCCCAGGCTGTGCCTGTCAGCACCGGGCAGCACCAGTGGCTGTGCAGGTGTCTGGCACTGTTGTCAGCACGGAGGTGGAACAGGTGGACCTGGGGGCTCAGCAGTTGGAGGGGCGGCAGCAGCAGTTGCACAACAGGTCTGGGGGTACAGTGTCAAGCAGTGGCACATGTCCACCGCCCTTTGATCCGCCCATACCTGGTCCTGGCGAACAGCGCCCACCCTCAAGGGGTGCTGTGCACCAGGACCGTCCACACCCTGGGGTCACGATGCCATTGGGGCACAGTACCATTGACGCAGCACACCCGCTGCTGCAGGACTTGGTACAGCTGCAGGGGCGGGTTGCAAGGTCCGTGGAGGCACTGTCTGTGTCCGTGGAGCGGCATAGCAGGGAGTGTGCTCGACCGAGCCGAGCTGGTCCTTATGCGGACGGATGTGACTGCTGCCATTGACAGGCTGACCCAGGCAGTGGTCTCTGTCGCAGATGCATTGGCCACACTGTCAGGTGCCCCTGTACCACACACCCCACACTGTGCGCTCTCCACTCCCCATTCCCGGTGTCGTGCAACACCAGGCCTGTCGACGCCGGTTCTGCTGTGGGCATCCCGAGCACCCCTGGTGCAAGTTTGTTTGGCAGGATGCAGACCCAGCGGGCAAGGTCGTGGTTCGCGCAGTGGGACCCTGGTGGTGCACCAGCGCCACCCGATGTGGCCCCTGCTCAGCCTGCCAGTGCTGGCAAACTGTGGGGCCGCCCACGCATCTGTGGTGGCCGTGGGACAGTGCTACCTGACTGAACTGTCTCCCAGTGCAGGCCCTGTCTGGTGCTGCCCTGTGTGCAATGTGTGTCATGGTGGGCAGTGCACTGCTGGGTGCTCTGCTCACTGCTGACACACGGACCACCTGCACACTCTCCCAACTGCTGTCCACAGGTGCGTGTGCATGATGATGCCTGCATTGCACTGTACACCAAGGTGCAGGGTGCCCAGGTCCTGACACACGTGACATGGACAGTCCAGGTGGTGGGGGTGGTTGGTGGTGCTGTGTTGGCAATGTCATTTCCACAGTGCTGTGCTGCTGCCCATGTATGCTGCCTGGTGTGTGTGTGTGTCCATATGAGTGCTCCCTCTCTGATGGTGTGTTGGTATGCCTGGAACCTTCAACTCCCTGACCTTCATGCACGGTGTGTTCCCCTGTGCCTGTGGTTTTGCGCATGGACAGTGTTGCCTGCACATGTCCCTTGACTTACCTGTGTTGGGCGTGAGTGCTCTTCTGCAATGGTGTCCCGTGCAGCTGGGCCTGCCAGATCAGTCGGGGTCCCTCCATCCTCACGGGGTCGCTTCATCACTCACATCACCGCGCCACTGGCGCTCCCATCGCTGTCCCTCTTGGACCTGTACGGCTATCCCATGGTCTTTGGCCATGTTGTGCAGGATGCAACAGGCCAGGAATATCCCACAGGCCTTTGGGGGCTGTACTGTAGGCTCCGCCGGAGGTGTCCAGGCATCGGAAGCATGCCTTGAGCATCCCAAACACCCGCCTATGATGTTACGTGTTGCGCATGTGCCTCATTGAAACCTAGCTGTGCTTGGGGTCTGGCGCCGGTATGGTGTGAGCAGCCAGGGACGGAGGGTATCCGCAGTCACCTGTGTGGAGATAGTGGAGATCAGTGTCATGTCAGGTCCATATTGCCCATATCCTTGTGTGCCACTACCATGGCACCTGTGTCATTCCCACCCTTGCACAGAGTTTGCATTCCATACATGTACTCACCCACTAGATGACCCGTGGGGATGTTCCCACTGAATCGATGGCACAGTGCAGACTGGTGCCATATGAAGGCATCATGTGCTCCACCAGGGTGTGTGGCACAGACATTGATAATCGCCCAGTGGCATCACACACCACCTGGCAGTTGACACTGGAAAAGCCCCTTCCGGTTCGATAAGCCCTGGCCGTCGGGGCCAGGTGGGCGTCTTGAATGGCCACATGGGTGCAGTCTATGGCCCCTAGCACGCCAGGCATATGTGCTACCCTGTGTAACTCCTGCATGTTTGTTGTACGCTCTGCCGCGGTGCTGGGGAAATGGATGTACTCCGCAGCATAAGGCAGCAGTGCGCTGAGGAATTGGGTGAGGATGCGTGACATGGCCGACTGTGTAATGCCTGTGGTGTCCCCTGTCGGCCTCTGGAAGGTTCCCGTGGCGAGCAGGCACATGCAGGCTGTCACCTTGGTCTCCACAGACAGAGCATGACTCCGTCGTGAGGGTGCCTGCATCACATCACTGCACAGCTCACAGAGCCGTCTCAGTATTGCCCTGTTCAGGCGGTACCGGGCCACAATCTCGACGTCTGTGTACAGCTCGAAGCTGATGCGGGCACGATACCGCCTGTCGGGGGCATACCGCTGATGGGCCCCTCCGCGGCCACGTCCCCCTGCAGCATGGTGTCTCACCCCCCTCATTACAGCTTCCATGTGGAAGCTGACACTGTCCATCTCCCTGGCTTCTGCCCCCCCGGCTGCTGTTCCTGTGTTACCCCCGCTGCCCCCACTGCTGCTTCCACTGCACCGGGCACCCCCCACTGGCCTCTCTGTCCTCCTGGACCCACTGTCCCTCTCTGCTCTTCCAGCTCCTGTCTCTCTCTCTCTCTCTCTCTCTCTCTCTGTCTCTCTCCCCCAGTTTGCGGCCTGCTAGAGTTCTTGCGCCGCTTCCTTGAGCCTTTTTATTTTGGCTCAAATCCGGTACTGCGCAACTTCCGGCTAAGCCACTCTTGCGCGTGCGAAGTGTTCGGATATCGCATTACAAGACTTTATGCATGGACTCGCCTTCTTCAAGCTGCGCAAGCTCATTTCCATTGCGCTGTTGCTCAGCATGTTTTTGTGAGTGAACTGGCCCTTCTGAATATTGCAGAATGGCGCATTTTTGGAGTTGCGCACGCGCAACCCTGTTGCGCATGGCGCAACCCTTTTGAATATCTGGGCCTTAGTATATAAATATAAGACAATTAAAAAATAAAAGTCATATTGCACTTTCATTGATCTATAATCAGCTTTTGACCAGATCAACAGGAGTTTATTATGGGAATGATTAGAACAAAAAGGGATGGAAAGTTCAATATTAAATATAATCAAAATACTGTATCAGAATAATTTCTCCAGTATCAGACATGATACAAAAGGGAAAATAATTAATTGGTTTGAGACCAATATGGGAATAAAGCAGGATTTCACTTTATCACCAATTTTGTTTAATGTTTTCTTCAATATCGTCCTCAACACATTATAAGAACCAGAGTTTCATATGCCGACAATAGGAGATAAAAGACGTCCATATTTAGCCTACGCAGATGATGTTGCCTTACTTTCAACCAGTTACTTGGGTATGAAAAGAATATTAAAGAAATTACAACAAGAATGTGTTCAAGCAGAGCTAGAGATTAATTGTGAAAAAACAAAAGTCCTAGTATTTGGCAGGAATAATAATAGATATAAGTATACAATAAATAACAACAGAATAGAAGTAGTAAAGGAATTTTGTTATCTAGGTATAATATTCTCGCAGGAGGGCACTTGGAAGAAACATATTTTAGAAACTTAAAGTAAAGAAAATTACTCCTAGTATTAATACATTTTCTTATAAGTAGAGAGGGAAATCAGAGAAAGGAAATATTGATGTAATAAATGCAAAAATGTAAAACCAGATATTGTACAGAGCAGAGACATGGGGCAGTTACTCAAAAACAATGATTGAACCCTGTTAAATAAATGTTATAAGAAATTGCTAGGTTTACCTTCAAGCACTCCATCAGCATTAGTTAGGGCAGAACTGGGACAGGTACAGATAAAATGTCAGATTATACAAAGATTATAATTTACTGGTTGAAAGTATATGGTATGGAAATGTATAGATATCCAATATTATGCCTGGATGAGGCAATTCAGTGCCTAAATAGAAAATGACTTTTTCCGAGTATGAGAAAGGTTGAAGAATATATTAGACCATACAGTTTATTAACGTGTATCCCAGATACCCTTAGGTATCCTAATGGCCATTTAAATTTGGAAATTAAAAATAGAATAAGAAATGTTTTTGTGCAACAGGATTTAGAAAAGTGTAAACAATACAAGGTAGGTAATTGGCTAAAATATAATAAGAGAAATCATAAAATGGAAAAATACTTGTTTATTTATTTATTTAGCTTTTGTTAACTAGGTAGGTACACTAGACAAAACATATGCCTATTTTCAGGCAAGACCCGGGAGAGTACAGGAATTAAGAGAACATACAGAGTCCAAGCAATATATACAGATATATATACAATTTTCACACTTAACACAGGGCCACACCCAGGCAAACACTGACAAATCCCTGTCAAAGGGGGCTGATTTTTACTCGATTTAGATTTAAATGTTTTACCAGTCAGAGTAATAGAAAAAGGTATGCAAAAAGCAAAGATGATACAGGTGGTTTATGTAAATGTGGTTATGGACAGGATAATCTGACACATTTACTCATATTATGTCCTTTATACAATGAATACAGGAAGAAATTATTGGGAAGAATTATAAGGGAATTGGAATATGAACCAATACACGTAACAACTTATCTTTTAAAAGCAAATGCCAAAGACATTTTAATACCTGTGGCTTCCTTCTTGAAAGTAATTGAAAGCACAAAACTACATTTGTGTCAGGCTTAAATCATTATGTCTGATAAAGTGAAAGTTAAGCTTAAAAAGGAAGTTGAATGTATTTATGGCTTTTATGTATTATATGGTAAATTGTAATATTTATATTTTTGCATCCAGTTTTTATTGTGTGTAATGACTTAATATAAGTCAAACAATAAAGTCAAATTTAATTGAATATTCATCCCATGTAGGATCCTATAGCTTATAAGCTAGATATACAAACCAAGAAGATACCCTACCTCAGCCCCCCACAATCCCCCTACCTTTCTTTTCCTCCCTTATAGTGTATAGTGAGGAGAACCCCAGTGTGCCTCCTTTTCTACCTCTTGAATGCAACATATGCATAAGAGAAGCACCTGGCATCCAGCCCATGCCTCTGATCTCCTGTTGTCCCCTTTTGGCAACTTATATCCTTTAACAGGCTTTCCTATTTCCTCCACCTACCCTTTATAAATAACACAGCCTGTAAAGGAGTATGACTCCTAGAGTAGCTATTACAAGTATTTTTGATGCAGTTCTTGCACTGAAGAAAAAAGGCAAGATATGTATAATCAAAATACCTCTGGAGAAAAGTGTTTTGAATGTAATCTGGGTGTGAGTTTTGCACAATATGGCATTTACATAATCTAAGAGCACAGATATATGTAATGTTTGCACTTTAAAGGATCTGCACATGTGTTAAGCACTTTATTAATTAGCCTGTTATAAAAAGGTATCTACACCAGAGGGCATTATCTTTGTTAAAGCCCAGGCTAGGGTGAAAAATAAGAAGCTTACCTGCACTCTGCTTCCTGTACCTGAAAGGGACCATTTATCTCTCAACACCAGTAAATGAAATCATTGCACAGACTACAGTGGTTTGGACATTGTTTATTTGGATGTGTGTGGTGAGTGCATGATTACCGTATTTCCTATCACCCCAAAACTTTTCAACTATCAGGCTTAACAAACAATAGGCTAATTCAGTCCAGCACAGCTAAAAACAAAAAAGTGAAAAACAAGTATCATACATGATCCATTAAACAGTCTGGTAATGCGATTCTGGTTTAGATACTGAACTCTTCAAAAGGAAATCTGGAGACACATCAAAATAGTCGGTATACTGCCTGACCAAGGTAGCTAATAATTTCAATAAGAAATAATAAGCAATGAACCAATAGAAGATTTCTCACTGACAAGGCCAGCAGAGCTAATTGTTCATGCTGAGACTCAAAAAGCTGTGATGCCCAAGAAGTAAAACAAATAAGATGAGCCCCTCTTACCATAAACTGATGCCATCCAAGGTTAACTGGCACTGAAGAATGATGAGTAACATGGATCCTAGTGCTCCAGTAGAAATCCCCAGAGGTAGCAGCATCAAAACGATCTCTGCACTACATGTGCTTGGTATAAGGTAACAGTGGTTTTCAAGCTGGCAGTCCAAAAAGGGTGCATATTAATTAAATCATGTAGTGAGAGCACTCCCACAGTCAACATTCCAGCTTTGGTCCAGGAATCTACCAACATATAGTGAAGATGCTCAAGGAGTTCAGTTGAATAGACAGAAACCAAAGCTGTAAGCTTCTTTGGGCAAACCAAACCATATATTAGCCATAAAAAGCTGGTATTAATCAACCAGTCTGCTCCCATTATGCAAATAAAAAAAACCCAAAAAACAGGTACTTGCCTCCAAAAATGTTAGCGCTGATACATATGGAGAATCACTTCAGCTGCTAACACAACAAGTAGCAAAACCTAAAAAGAAAACCTGAAAACAAGGTGATGTTCAAGTACCGGGAATGAAGACCTCTGGGAACATCTGGGAGAGCTCAACTTTAGCCAGCTAATATGAATTAAAGTGCTTAAAGGATCCCTTATGACTAACTTGCAGATGAGCAAGTTATAACATCCTGTAAGGGATATGCACAGTGATGAGCTTAGAAATTGCAGGATTGTATCCTGCCCTCTTCTGCTTTACTGACTGAGACAGACCCTGCACGATGCGAAGCTTGTGTCCTTCCCACATAATGTTGTGTAGCCATTTTACTTTTTGCAGTACAGGTTGCCAATCCAGATATGTAATAAACTTAAATATTAGGGGCCATGGGTTGGAACCAGCAGGAAGTGTACGAAAAAGAGCCTGGTGGTCTCTTTCAATCACATAAATAGGTCCATTAGGAGAAGGTCCATCAATACACTTGCACAGTTTCTGCATGAAGAGGAGGACATTTGTACCTTCAGCACCTTCAGGTAAGTCAAGTACCACCAAATTGTTCTGCCTATTCTGACTTTTTGGTCTTCCAGTTTTGCCTTAATGCATTTAATTTTCCTACAAAGGGCTACTAGATCTGGTTCAAGCCAAGCCCTCCAATCCTTCACAGAGCTAAGCTGAGTTTCAGCATCGGAAAGCCGATGATTCATTGTTTCATTAGCTAGCTGGAAGGATTTCAGCTCTTCTGTGATAAGCTGTAAAGATTCTTTTAGTGGGCAAATTTCTTCAAAGAAGCGATCCTCCATTAGAGCAGTAGGTACTGGAGTAGTTGGTCAAGATGTAGCTGTGGCCTGAGCTTTTGTTTATTTTGATCCTTTGTCTGTCTCTCTCTCTCTCTCTCTCTGGCGTGGGAAGTGGACCGTGGCATATAGGGGCCACTTCATTTCCACTTCCATTTTACAGCAAAAAAATATACTCTCTGTAATCCATAGACCTTACTAAAGTAATAGCAGTCAATTTCTATGGGAATACACTCACAAAAAACAATGTAATAAAACAAAAAAATTGGATGAGAGGAATAGAGCAGTTGCCAGTGAGTGCTCACCCACTGTAGCCCATCTTGTGACTCCCCCATCTGACATTTCTAATTAAAAGACTAGGGATGGAGTTATATGAAGGGTAGGATTAAATATATCCCGTAATTGTGTTTGCAATCCATCCCAGAATTTCCGGACTTTTGGACAGAGCCAAAATATATGTGCATGTGATGCTGTAGGTGAACCGCATTTTCTCCAACATGCAGGTGTTATGGAAGGATTACATTGTGCCTGCTGTACCAGAGTACAGAAGAATCTAGTTATATAGTTCCATGAATTCTCCTTCCAAATATATGAAGAAGTAGGTCTATGAATGTACAAAAGATATCTGTTCCAGGCACGTCTATCTATTTCATAACCAACGTCTGTTTTGCCATTTAATGCAGAGGAATTCTACAGAGTACCACATAAGCTCTATCAGAGCTCTATACAGGTGAGATATCAAGGAATTTACAGATGCTCCTGCAATGGCATTAAGTACCAGTGAAATAATCTGAGGTATAGGTGTATTCGGAGGGTGTGCAGCTCATTGCTTCAGAAGGAAGCTGTGGAGTTGTATGCAATAGATATAATCTGTAGATCACCAGGGGTATTTGGTAATAAGAGTTGGAAACTCCAAAATGCCTGATTCTTGCATGGCATGGCTTGGACATGGGGAGAAAAAAAACCTAAACATTCCATACAAAGGAAAAATCATCCAACTTGGCTGGGGTAAACATAACATTTCATGCTAGCGGTGTTACTAAATATCAGAAGGGCAAGAGAGTAGGATGTGCCATTGCAGTATTCCAAGCTGCATTTGATGTGGCTGTAAAATCATTTTTTAAAGAAGAAAGTAGAGTAGAGGTATGAGGTTGCAACATGCCTTCTGTTATTGGATATAGCTCTTCCTCATGCATCTCTATGTCTTTCCATATAACATGATCATTTGGAGAGAGCCAGTAGAGGACTGTGAATAGCTGAGCAGCAGAGTGGTAGTGCTCCAGGTGGAGAAGGGCTAGGCCTCCCTTTGATTTTGGAAGTTGGAGAGTAGTAAGTTTTATTCTGGGGTGTAAGCCTGCCCAAATAAAATGAGAAATAATTTTGTTCCAAATCCAAACTTGCAAGATCTGTAAGGGGAGGGGTAAGGTTTGGCCAAAATACAACACCTGTGGAAGAATATTCATATGAATACATTCAATGAGGTGGATTAAGAGTAGATTTAGTATTCTGTCTGGTAAAATTCATCTGAAAACTTTGGGTGAGAGGTGCATACTTTGTCATGTATAACTGTGTAAGATCATTCGTAAGTTGTACTCCTAAAAGTTTAAAGGAATGCATATTCCATTTAAAGGGGAATACATATTTTATGGGATGGATGGGATGGTAGGTAAATTGAAGTACCTCCATCTTTGCTGTGTCAATTTTATATCCTGCACAGTCTCCAAAAACCTGAAGAAGGTGCCAGAGGGGTGGTAGCAATTGATCTGGTTGTGTTGAGATAGATCAGTAGATCATCCAGGATCAACATGAATTACTGCTGCCGACCTCCTAGATACCAGACAGTTCAGGGGATTGTCTCAAGGCCTGTGCCAGAGGATATATATATATATATATATATATATATATATATATAGATAGATAGATAGCAAAGGGAAATAGGGATAAGGGGCATCCTTGCCTGGTGCCCCTGTGGAGAGGGAATTTGGCCATTAATCTTCACATATGCCTGTGGGGCATCATATAACAACTATAGAATTGTTATAAATTCAGAGGGGAATTTCATTGTTTGCATCACCTGAAATAAAAAAGTCCATCCCACCCAGTCAAAGGTCTTCTCTATAACAAGGCTGAGTAATAGAAAAGGGATCCTGTTCTGGGTGTTGTGGTGAAGCACAAGTAAGGTGCATTTGATATTGTTCTGTGTTTGTCAGGCTCTAACAAATACTGTTTTGTCTGGTTGTATTATTGTGGGTAAAATTGTATCTAGTCTGGTAGCTAGTACAGAGGAGATTTTATAGTCAATATTTAAGACCAAAACTAGTATGTAAGATGAGCATGAGGTCTCATACTTATTGGGTTATAAAACTGCTGAGATGGTAGCTAGATTTCAAGTGTATGTGTGTGTGTGTGTGTGGCAGGGGGGAGTACTTCCTTCAGCCACATGTGAACATACCACAGCTAGATGTGGAAGTAATTGCTTCCAAAATTGTAAAACTTTGGGTTATAACAATCAGAACCTGGACTTTTAGAATTATGAAGATTTTTGATAATGGCACCTAACTCTGATGGCATGATAGGGGCATTTAGGAGATCCATGTGCTCTTGTTGAAGAATAGGGAGGTTCAAGGAAGAAAGGAAATGATCAGTCTTAAGAGGATCAGAGGGCTGGTCCGGTGTGTATAAGTGTTCTCAGTATTGTTGAAAAGTTTCCAACATACACTCTTGCGCTATGTAGAATACCTGTGATTTAGCATCTCTGTTTCTGGTGGCTGCCATTGTAGCCATCTACAATAAAGATGAAAGGCTAACACTTTAGTGGCTTTAGGGCCCCCTTTGTAATGGTGAAGGTAATGGAGGGCAGTCTCTGTTTTAACATTTACCAAATCCTGAATTTCCTGTCATGTTGTGACTAACAAGGGAGCCACTGAATTATCTCCCAGCATATGTTTAAGCTGTAAATCCTTTAGGAAGGCTTGTAATTTATCTAATTGTTCTGAGCATTGTTTTTTAAGTCTTGAGGTGAGTTTGATCAATTCACCATGAAGACCAGTTTTGAGAGTATCCCATAGGGTACTAGGTGAAATCTCAGGAGACTTATTTTCTGCAATGATTATGGCAATCTGATCTTGTATCAAGGTACAACATTCCTCCACATTAAGTAGTGAATTATTAGAAGGGTATGTGTCCTTGGTCTACCCCAAGAGAGAGTTAAAACTACAGGTGCATGATCAGACACTTTAATGGGTAATATGTCACATTTAGGCACCTTGTGCTGGTGTTCTTTGGAGATATGAAACAAGTTGATACATGTATAGAGATGGTGTGGTGCCAAATAATGGGTGTATTGACATGAGTTGGGGTTAAGTAACTGCCAAATATCAAGCCAAGCATACGTATTTAACAGGATCTTGCAATGCTTAGCCAGGGCAGATAGTTTGTGAGTTGGAGGTATCCTAATGATCATAAACAATGTTATGATCACCTCCTACAATAAGAGCACCCTGCTGTAAAAAAAGAATTTCCCCCAACTTATCATTTATAGTCACTGAATCAGTCTCTGGTAGGAAGTGCAAACTATCTAAGGTAACTTGTAAGGTTAAGTGTCTTCCTGTGACTAAGGCCAATCTACCGTGAGGATCTACATAATAGCTCATAAGGTGGAATGAGGTGGATTTAGCTATTAGGATGGCAGTGCTCTGTCTCTTGCCGTCTTTGAAAGAGGAAGCCACCACTGTACTAAAGCCACATTTCTGTAATTTAATATGTTCAAAAGGAAGCAGGTCTCTTGTAGGAAAATAAAAGTGGGATATGCTTTTTAATGTCTGTCAACAACTTTTTTCCATTTAACTGGATTGTTCAGGCCATTGACATTTGGGGATTAAATCTTTTCAAGTTGCACTGTACTTTACTCATAGCTCAAATACATAATAGGAGATCTGCATGAATTTAACAGGTAGAGTTTCTGTAATGGGGAAGGCAATGAGCACCCGGAAATGACCTATCATGTGGTCCAAAAACACTGATCTGTCACACAGATGACTCCATATTTTATCAAAAAGAAGCAGTATAAATGCATATGAAACCAGTGCCCTGTCAGATTACATGAATGAATGCAGATATAACACAAATCCAAACATAACACACAAACATAGAACATTGATAAGTAACAGGGAAGCACATCATGGGAACTTGCAACAAGCAAAACGGTTTTGCAGGTAAGTGGAAAAGAAAAATAGCTTCCAAGGCAGAAGAGCCTTTGTGTCAGCTTCTTAAAAGTCCTGGGCTCAAGGAAAATGTAAAATAGAGTATCTCTGGGCAGGAGATAAGGTGGAACCCAAAGGGACCAGGTCTCCTGAGGATGGGAAACACCCACCCAAGGTAGGGAGGGGAGTGATCATAGATATAGATGGTGACAAAATGTCTCACAATCTCTGAAGGACTGTTAACAGCAAAAAAAGTCAATTAAAATGTAGCATTCTTCACCTAGAAGACTACACCTCCTAGAATTCTATGTATAATCTATTCTATGGGGGACATACAATAGGTTAATGGATTGCTTAATAAAATAGAACCTAATTTAAAATAAGTAAACTAATCAGGAGTTCAAGAATAGACTAGGAGGTCCTGGTATAATAGCTTCACTCCCTTCAGTCAGGTGGGCAGTTCAACATAGACATGAAAAAGGTGGAACGCATGTTAAAGATCAACTCTCTGCTATACTAAAAAGCTTTAAAACATTGGATTTATGACAACTATGTTTTAACTTTATTGTCTTCTAGTTATTTGTTATTTATGTTACTTTTCCCTGGTATTGGTCTACTAAATATTGTAGGCAATGCAGCCCTTATTGCATGGACTATTTCAAAATGTATCTGACTGTCTTCTGCTAACCACACAATAGGTGCTTTGCGACATCACAGTCTGTTGCCATGGTGAGCACTATGATGTCATAAACAAAGGTATTGTGAGGTTAACAGGGGAGAGGCAAATGGTTTTCATATACACATTTTAGATAGACTACCAGAGTGTGCTGTAAAATTTGGAAAGGAACATTGCAAATGAAAACAATGTATTTTTAGTAAATTGTAACAGCTGAATTATCTTATTTATGAAAGTACATGCTGAAGTGCAGAGTTGTTCTTTAACCCACTGGTATACACTTCCAGATAGTATAAGTAAAATCCATCTTTGGTGTGTAGGGCAGAAGGACTAAATTAGATGTCTAAGAGAATTTAAGTCATTGCGAAGTCTATTAAAAACAAAATGAAGCAGAGGGTCCCACATTATTAATAAATAGATAGATAGGTCAGCTGTCACCTTAGTGATGACGTCAGTCAACCATGGATCTTCCTGAATGACTTGAGCATATTTTAGTAAATACCCGGTTGAAAGCTGAAACCTAAGAAGTTTAATAAAATGAAGCTGTACCACTTTATATGTAGTCTTATGTAAGGATCATAGTTAGGATGACGGCGAGTAGGACCTCAGGTGTGAAGCCACAGGGAAGAGTCAGATCATCTTGCCCCACCCTTCACCCCAAAAGTTAGGTTAGCCAAATCCTCTTATATAAAAGAGTTTAAGTTTCATGGGGAAGTCTCATTAAGAACATCTCATTGAGAACCACAGTTAGAGGGATTCAAGCCCCATTGGCAGTTATACATATTCCTTCTACCAGAAAATTGGTTGTTCTTTTCAGTAATATGGGTCTTTGCTTCCCTATTATTTTCAAACTTAGGTTGTTCATTTTTGAATATGCCTGCACAACCAAAAGCATCCTTACAGACCTCACAGATGATAGCCTCGATTCTGGGGGAGGTCATGCATACATAAATTATTTCCATTGGCAGCTGCCAGAAAGGACTATAGGCTGTGATGTGGGGAAATCCCCCCTTCTATCCACAGTCCCCCTTCTATCTCTGTGGCTAAGACTATATGTGTTATAAAAAAAAGGAAGAGAGTTCAAGGTGAGTTACATGCATAAGGCTCTAAGCCCGGCATGCTATTATTCATGTTTAATTCACCTAGTGCTTGTGTGATCTGGTTCAGGGAGAATATTTCTGTTCTGACATCCTTTATCCATGACAATGATGTTTATTTTAGATATCCTCAAAACTTGTAAGAGCATCTTCACAGATGATGCAGGACAAATACACGAGCCTGCTAAAGAGCATTGTGATCACTCAGCCAATGAATACATCTTGTGTCAGCTGAGAAGCAAAGGAAAAAAAAAAAAAAAAAAAAGGCTTGAAACTCAGTCCAGCGGTATCCCTCACTTCTTCTGCGGTTCCCTTGTTATTACTATAATTATAGTGCTATTTTCCCCTCCTACAGCAATCATAGGGGAAGGCGGACAGGGCCAAAGTAAGAGTTCACCCCCCCCCAAGGTTCCAATCACAAGGCCATCCCACCATCATCAGACTCGTGGAAGCAGATGGGTTGCATCTTTAGACATAAACAACATAACCATTGAGCTCTACAAATCAGATATCACTATTGCTTAAATAGTAATATTCTACTAAAATAAAAGCAATTAAATAATCGTCCATGTATAGTGATATCAGGTAAAACAATCCTTATGTATAACAGTAGTAGAATGTTACAAAGTGTCTCCTGTCATGAATCACCAGATGGGGTAACTGTCATTTGATAGAAGCAGTTCAAACAACAATAAGGAGCTCCAAATAAAACCAGTTTGGTCCTGTGGGGATACATCTAAAAGGCTAGATCAAAAAAGCTTGATAATAAAAATCAGTCTTTTTATATGAAGAATCAAATCATACAGTATAACTTGAGATAGGGCATCTGCAAGTCAGGATACTAGGCAGGAAACACTGTGTGATAGTCAGCTCACCTTGCTCCTATCTCCAACTGCATAAGCCATGTTATCCGAAGTTGGCTTTTATAAAATGATAGGAAAAGGGGATTTTCTGGGAGGGGCATCAGTGTGAGCCACCAGTAGAAGAGTTCAAACCCCACCTGCTACCATCTATATTTTTTTAATCTGACAGCCAGTATTATAAACTGTTGAGTAATCCGACTTCTCATAAGCTGCATGGTTGGGAATGGCAGTCTCGTGGAGGAGCACCTCGGTTGCCCATCAACCTACAACACCATCCATCAGCTATTAGTTAACTGAAAAGCAGAGCACAGGGACATCCCCTATTCCCCCGTGGCTCACACTGCATCCAAATGGCCATGAAATCCTTTTTTTTCTCTCATTTCCCATGTTTTTCATGAAATATATTTTGGGTTGGAGACATGTAACATGGGCAAAGCTGGGTCCACCTGGTCCTGGTCACAGATTTACCCCATCCCAGTCAGATCTATGTGCTCAAATAATCAGCAACGGCAGGTAACGGTATTTGAAAATGCAGGTCCTGGCAAATGATTATAGAAGGGCTTGAATATCTATAATGAAAGCAAAAAATAATCATCTGTATATAGGGGTATTAGGTAAACAACCCTTAGGTATAACGCTAGTAGAATGTTGCAAAGGGTCTCCTGTCATGAATCCACAAATAAGGTAACTGTCACTTGATAGAAGCAGTTTGTCCAACAATAAGGAGCCCCACACAAAATCAGTTTGGTCCTGTAGGAATACAACTAAAAGGCAAGACCAAAAGAGCTCAGCAATAAAAGTCAGTCTTTTATATGAAGAATCAAATCACATGAACTGAGGTAGAGCATCTGCAAGTGAGGATCCAAGGTGGGAAACACTATGAGAGAGTCATCTCACCCTGCTCCTATCTACAATCACATGAGCCATGTTATCTGATGTGGCTTTTGTAAAATAAAAGGAAAAGGGGATTTTCTGGGAGGTACATTGGTGTGAGCTATTAGTCAATTGAAAAGCATAGTACAGGGGCACCCCCTCATTCTCCCGCAGCTCCCATCACATCCAAATGGCTCTGAAATCCTTTTTTTTGTTATTATGAAATATATTTTAGGTTGGAGACACGTAACATGGGTGAAGCTGAGGCCCCCCCCCCCGGTCCCAATCACAGACTTACCCCATCCCAGTTAGATCTATGGGCTCAGATAATCAGCAACAGTGGGAAATGGTATCTGCAAATTCCAGTCCTGGCAAACGATTGAAGAAAGGCCTGAATATCTTTCATGCTTGCAGCTGAATGGGCCTTTCTGTCCTGGTGTTGGGTCTTAGGTAATGCTGAGGAGAAGTCTGCTACAGATTTGTTTTTGGATTGTTGTGACTGCAGAATGGTAAAACCCTTCTTTTGATGTGCATTAGCAGCCACCTGGGAATTGTCATATAGGACTGTGCCCTCTGGGTAAAAGACTTGTAACGTAGCTGGAAACGGGGTATAAAAACATAGGTTCCTGCCCCGAAGTACTGCCGGGAGAGGACTGATTTTTTTTACCATCATTGAGAACTGCCTTGGAGTAGTCATGGTCCATATCCCATTAATGTGCTGATTCATTATTGCTGCCATGATGTTGCCGGTGGAATAATTTTACATGCTTCCTGTGCGACTTTATTTTTTTTAGCATCGGGCAATGTTGCCGATCCCTGAATCACCCTTCTTGCCACCAGGGTGCAACCCAGAATTTGTTATATAAATAAGTAGGAGGTGGTGTGGGAGGCAAAGCCCTCTGCAATAGAGGGTACTCCCACTGCTAGACAGCAGATAACCAGAGTGCAGTGACCAGTGTCATATTGCTGGTATGGTATTTTACGCTGGTAACTTGGTAGATACTGCAGCATTAATGAGCTGTCATGGTCAGCATAGACATGCAGTCCCTCTTAAAATACCATTTTTTTTTGCCATAGTCCTAATAACACCTTTTGTTTAATTTCAAAGGACATGAATTGCAAGACAATAGAACATGGCTTTTGTTGGTTTTGTGTCAGGGAGGTCCAATTGGTTTCTGAAAAATTTCTCCAGGAAAGCAGTTACATTAGCTCCCTTGGCTGTCTCTTGAAATCCATATAGACAGGTATTTTTATGCCTGAATCTGCCTTCCAAGTCTGCACATTTTGTGGTGAGCTGCTGGATGCATTTAAGGGACTCCAGTTGGAGTCGATCTGTTCAGTCAGCCCATGCATTGAGTTTGGATATTGCTGACTAATGTTCAGCAGTGGTTTTCTGTAGTTCAGTAATTTTTATGGTGGATCTTTTCAAAATCTATTTTAGTGTCAGAGTGAAATATTCTGAGTTTGTCCAGTAATAAATATAGTTTTTGCTTTTTTGTAGCCATTATGGATGAGGTGGACAAGCCCGGTGAAAGATTATAGGAGTAGAAGAGGCCTCACTCTCTGATGCAATTGATTCTCACTCTTTGACATCGGACAAGGTAGGCTTGTTTTTGAAATAGTTTCTTTTTCCCACATATCTGGAACATCCCTGGAGAACAAAATATCTAAGTTTAAAACTATAATGGTGCAGCTTTAGGCTGTTTGGTCAGGAGATGGATCTGAGCAATCAAGTTAAGCTTCTATCATGAGTGGTGATGTCACTGGAAGTCTCTGTGTTGTTGTTTTTTTTTTTAACTCTAACTCTCCACCCCCACCCCCAAGCAGCAAAAGGACAAGACCACACAAGCAACCACAAACAGTCATCATCATCAGGTAAGATAAAAAACATACAACTGTTTCCAGATGACAGAAATGTAGTAGCTCTAATGTGCTACCTTTGTGGGTTTGTAACTGTGGCATGCACACTGCAAAACATCCAGACTCACTTCAGGCTGCAGATAGAAATCCATGATACTTAAATCACAACACTACATCTGTGTGCAGAAGCACATACCCCTGCAGCCACAGATAGAAATCCACAATACTCAAATCGCAAGAGCCCTTTTTTCTGCAGAAGTGCTCGCTCCAATGAGGCCAGTGCTTCTGTAGCCATAAGTACTCATGCACATTGTAAGACATACACACACATCTGGTTGCAGAAGCACTTCTGCAACCACAGGTATAAGACAAACATGCTGACATCTGGCTGCAGAAGTGCAGGCCTCACAAAATCCATGGTACTCAAATTGCAGCACTACTTCTGTCTGCAGAAGCACAGACCCCTGTAGCCACACATACAAATCCATGATACCCAAATTACAAGAGTTTTTTTGTCTGCAGAAGTGCAGTCATCTATGAGGCCTGTGCTTAAGTATCCACAGTTACTCATGCACACTGTAAAACACACACACACACATACTCACACACACATTTCTGGTTGCAGAAAGGCAGGTACCTGAGGTGCCTGTGCTTCTGCAGCCACAGGAGTAAGACATACAGAGTGACCTCTGGCTGAAGAAGCATAGGCCCCATGAAATCCATTATATCCAAATTGCAACACTACTTCTGTCTGCAGAAGTGCAGACCCTTATGGGGCCTGTGCCTCTACAAGCACATGTACTCATACACACTGTAAGATATGCACACACTTTGATACTGTATGTAGAAGTGCAGGCCCTCTGCAGCCACATGTATAAGACATACACACCAACTTCTGGTTGCTGAGATCTGTGCTTTTGCAAACTTATCTAGGAATTCATGACACCCAAACTGCAACACTACTTCTGTCTGCAAAGGTACAGGCTCCTGAGGGGCCTGCATCTCTGCAGCTGCAGGTGTAAGACATAAGCACCAACTTCTGGCTACAGAAATCCATGATACACAAACTGCAATGGAGCTTCTCCTGAAGTGCTGACTCCTGTGGTATACTCATACTCATAAGGCATACATATATACACAGTTCTGGCTGCAAAAGCATAGGCTGCTGTGGGGACTGCACTTCTGCAGCCACAAACAGAAATCCATGATACCCAAACTGCAGTTGAAAAATGTTAATGTTTACTCATAAGCTGGTCATTTTACCATATATTTTCACCAAATATTCAACACAGTCTTTTTACAACCCCACTTCATAAATTATTAAGTGAAAATGTTCAAATCCCACCTGAAGGTGATTCTGAAGAATCACTGTGAAATCACCTTTTGGAGAGGATTTAAAAACATGCACATAACTTGTTCATCAGGTGGCATCTCAGAAAGGTCATGTTGAAAATTTGGTGGCAAACAATTTTTTTAATAAACTATACTTTATTAGCAATTTTAAACATAACAAAAAACACAATAATGACCACAATACCAACAACAAACAACAACAAATAGCAAACATTCAACCCCCTTCCCCCCACCAGATCCAGCCCACCCAACCAGGCTCTAGAGCAGCTCTAAAATTAACATACCTATGGGATCACAAGCAGTATAAAACAAGAGCTTCACAAAATTAAAAAAAATGTACAGACAACAGGAATCTATAGTAGAGCTGAGGACTAAATGTACATTACCAAATAAACACAGGTATGATTACTATAACCACCCTCTATGAGGATGGCACAATGGACAATAAAGTATGGAACAACTCCCAATTGACCTGATACTTCACTACCATACATTGGGTGGAAGCAATTTGTTTTTAGACCATCAGAGCCTGAAAGATTTCCTGGTGCCATTTTTTTTGTAAGTGGGGATGACATCATCCAGCCAATATCATAATATAATTAACCTGGCTGTAACAACTATCAGAGCCATATATGCCTTGCGAGGGCCAGAAACGTCCTCTGGGTAAATGCCTACTAAACATATCTCTGGTGTAAAGTATTCTTCTAGCCCCAATAGTGAGGTCCAAAGATACCTTAATAGAATTTCACAAAGGTTCTGCTTTAACACAATCCCAGTTGATATGTTTAAGATGGCCCTCTGCCTGTCTGCTCCTAGTACACATCGGTGTGGAGAGTTGCTCCATTATATGCAATCTTGAGGAAGTATAGTATAAGTTCTATAAAATTTGGAATTGAAGCAACCTGTACATATCCTGCTTAACAAATCTATATAAATGACACCACATGGTCTGCCAGAGTGAGGGGTCTGCTGATAAGTTCAACACTTGCTGCCAATAGTAGCAAACACCCTGCAAACTCATAGGATCTTTAGCTTGAAAACCCCAATATATACCCAATACCAAATGGGGCCATTCTGCTAAGGAAATAAGAGAGGGAATATCCAAGTAGTCCTGAAAGGACCAGGGAAGAGGGCCCATAAAAGAGACAACCACATGTTGAAGTTGAAAAATCTTGAAAACAAACGTATAGGGTAAGGAAAAAGGTTCACTGAAATCAGTGAATGAAAAAACTCTGCCCTCATTTAACAGGTCACCAATAGTTGCAGTCTGAAGCTGAGGGCAAAAATAAACGGGATTGGGTGATGTGCTATACAAATGTTGGGGTTGCCTATAAGAGGCTAAGCAAGTGTTTTTGTCCAGTCTGAACCCATATAAGAATACATCTGATGAAGGGCTTTCAGGGACCATATTAATAGCATTCATTTTAATTGGCTAGGTAAAGAAGCTGGCTTCAGAGAAAGAAAGCTTCTGATTTGTACCCCAGCCTGCGGACAAAGACCTTTTTCTATCGGAAGTCAAAGTGGGACATAGGATCCCTCTCTTTGCTGGGTCCAGTCATGGCCCCATCTGAGGAAATTGCTACCATGTAAAGCACAACAGTAAAGGAAAAAATTAGGGAGACATAGCCCACCCCTATCCTTTGAGATATTAAGTTTGTGGTATGCCCTTTGTGATTTTTTGAAATAAGTACTTTTAACCAATGATAATTTTTTCTGTTTTTTTATGTATGATCTGGGTGTTAATAGCTTGGGACTCTCCGAACAATTATCATAAGTCTCTGAGGAAGGACTTGGTTGGTCCAAAAGTTTAGACATTGTTTTATTTTTGTAACATCTATGTTGGTCCAATAAAAGGTATCAAACCATTTGATTCTGGAGCTTTCCAAAGGAAGGAATTTGTCACCTGTTGAAGCTGAGAAAACCATGATTTGGGAAGATAGGGGCATAACATACTTAGAGGGTATAAAATATGGGGGAAAGAGATTCATTTTGACTGTACTGATGTGTCTGCAGAGTGAAAGAAACAGGGAGGCCCATCATTGTAAATCAATTAAAATGTTGCAACAGGGGATCTAGGTTTTCTTTAATAAGAGGCAAGGAAAATCTAGTGAGATGAATGCCTAAGTATGTTAAATCTTTAGATTCCAAAGATAATCTGAGATCTAAAAACATCTACTTCTGGACATGAACACTGAGGAGTAAAACCTTAGGTTTTTTTCTAAATTAAGTTTATACCCAGAAACAATAGAAAAATGTTGAAATTCAACCAGAGCAGCTGGAATAGATGTAGAAGGATCCTCAATATGTAACAGAAGATCCTCTGCGTAAGTGGATAACATGTAATGGGACCCTCCTACTATATACACTACATACTATGAATTGTTAGGCTATTCTGTAAGCAACAAATAAGAGGCTCTAAGTATAAATTAATAAGACATGGTGATAATGGGCATCCCTGCTGAGTTCCTCTCTATAAAATGAATGAGGCAGACAGTACACCATTACACCAAACTCAAACCATCAGTTTAGTGTATAAGACCTTAATCCAGGTGACAAATTCCTCCAGAAAACCAAACTTCTCCAGAACCGAAAATAGATAGGGCCAATAGACATGATCAAATGCCTTTTCTGCATTCAGAAAGACAAGCATCGCCGGTGACTTGCTCTCCCCAGGTACAGACATCAGGTTGAGCAATTTATGAAGTGGTCCCAGGAAAGGTGACCGGTCATGAAACTCACCTGTGATAATCCTATCAGGCTGCCCCAGACTGACTGCAGATGACTGGCCAGAATTCTTGCAAGAATTTTTATATCAGAATTTAGGAGGGAGATTGGTCAGTAACCAGGGAATAGTTCATCTTTCCCTAGCTTCTTGATGAGAGTTATCCAAGCCTGGGTCAGGGTCAAGTCAGAAATGTCAGACTCAAAAAAGTAGTTATATAAATGAGTTAGGAAAGGAGCAAGGTCATCTACCAAAAATGTTTAAAAGTTATTGATAAAACTATATAGGCCTGAGGCTGTATCTAATGGAAGTTGCTGGATACCCTGACAAACCTCTGACAATACCATTGGTCTCTGAAAAAGGTCCTGCTGCTGTGGGGATGGCCTCAGAAGTTGTAAAGAAGACAGACAGGAGTTAATCTGGTCAGGCAGCACAGGTTCAGCTGACTCTACCCTGTATAAAGAGCTGTAATATACTGGAAAATCTCAGCAATAACATGGGGTTGCGTCTTGATAACACCCCCTGGATGATCATGGACACCAGAAATGATTATGGCCATGTCTACATGCAACAACAAAGGGCAAAAAACTTTCCAGCTCTCTTCCAAGAATCTAGATACTGAATTTTTGTCAGCAGAAGAGCTAGCTCTGCTCTTTCAATCAACAGACCCGCGTACTGTGGTCTAATGGAGTTGAGATGCAACTAGTCCTAGGCAGGAGTATCCAGAGACAGGCAATGTTCAAGTTGTCCGGTACTCTAAAGTAACTAGTTTAATTTGATGTTATGGGTCTTTTTTTTCTTTGAAGCAAGACAAATGTGCTCTCCTCTAATCAAGCATTTCATGGTCCCCCACAAAACATCCAAGGCCGACTCAGAGGGTGTATTGGATTTGAAAAAAGACGGAATAAAATCTTTTATATATTGCAACACAACGGTGTCCTTAAGAAGTTGAAAATTAAAATGCCACACTCTGTCACAGTCCATTGGGCCCTGGACAGTGTGTGTTAAAAGAACTCACCACATGATCAATAATTACTAGGAAGTGTATATCACAGGAAACCAAATTCAGCAGTGACCCTCAATTAATAAGAAAATAATCAGTGTGGGGAAAAAGTACCATGAAGGTCTGAGTAAAAAGTAAATTGTTTATCCCTGGGGTAGAGAACCCACCAAGAATTGATCAAACCAAGGGTATCCAGCATCTCCCGTAGACTTCTTTGGGCTGGGGATAAGCCTTTGTGGGAAGGACAAGACTGGTCAAGGTCTATCTGGTAAACTAGATTCCAATACCCTCCCAAAATGATGGGTATATGGGTATAGGAAGCTACCTGGGCAACCAAGTCTGCAAAGAAAGCAGGAGAGTCCAGATTAGGACCATAAAAAGACCCAAGCAGAATCTCCATTAGACCTAACTGACCATGTACAAAAAGAAACCTCCCTTCAGGGTCCCACATTCTTTAAGAAATTGAAAGGCAAGACATCTATCGAGCCAGTAGGAAGGTCACCCCACGTCTTCTCTGGTTGGACCCAGCTCCATAGACCTGGCCAACACATTCCCTCCTAAAAATCTGGACACCATCTTGGCAAAGGGGGAGTTTCAGCAAAAAAAGCAATACTAGCTTGTAATCTCTTTAAGTGACACAGGACCATGTGGCATTTACACTTATCATAGGCTCCCTTGATATTCCACGTAGCAAAAACATAAGCATTATGCATTAATGGTATCCAACAGAAGTAACATAGGGATATGGAATACAAAAATTGAGAAAAGCAATACAAAGGGCATAGACTTGAAACAATAAAGTGTAGAATGTTCTGATGAAAAGAGACTGAAGGTGCTCTGGAGCAAAAATATACCCTAACTCCTCCCAAAAAAGAAATATGACAACAGCTAATACAACTAACACTGCCCTCTCTCCAAACAATGTCAGATAATGAACTGGAACAATATGTGCTAAAATATGTAAAAGAGGAGTCCACAACCCCACAACAACCAACTAAATATCTCACATAATAACCCACAACAAATAATCAATAAACCCCTGCTCCAAATGACCATCCCACACAATCCTTTAGGTGCATGATGAAAACACTGCTCATACAATTATAATCTCCCCATTAGCTTCCCCCCCCCAAAAAAAAATCATGTACACCCAAGGAAAAATAGAAACTCCTCATAGAAATAAAAACAGCAGTACCCATTATGTATCATAGTAAACAAATATCTCACTCACATATTAGAGCTTGGTCCATGCAGAGAAGAGAGAGAAAAAAAATGGCCATATAGTATTGTCTGATGAAGCAGGTACCAGAAGCCAAATGATGCTCAGATCTTCTCATCAAAAAGAAAAAAATATAGCTAACTTATGGTATCAGCAAAAACACATAACCAGCAGAACAAAAGAAAAAGAATTAGCATTTCATTTTAAGAGGTTGAAGATGCATTTAAACTAGTCCAGGACCAGTACCATAAGTCTGAGTAGTTGTCCAAATCCTGATTTATAAAACACAAGTATAAGGGGGTGTTGGTATCCAACTGCTGAATAATAAACAAAACCTCCCATTCTCATACAGAATATAATCCAACTGCCTCTCAGGAGATACACAGGAAAATATGTCTTAGCAAGTTCCACAACAGGGAGAGACCAGAAATGAAAAAAAAAACATCCATGTGTCTAGGACAGAACATCTGGTAGGGTCCCTGAGAATTCACAGATAACGGAAACAGGCACTTGACCACTAATGCTTTATACAGAGTCTGGGGACCACTTGAAAGAAAGACAAAACACGAAAGTCAATAAAGGGTCCAAGACTGAAAAAAGCAAAATCCTTGCTCACTAAATCTGTGTCATGAACTCAAGGTGCATAATATTCCCAAGACTATCCATGTCTCAATGAACTAGAACACCTTGGTATTGTTCTTGTATGGCCACCAACATTAAATAAAATTAGTAGAGATATTCCTTAGTCAGTGTTTTAGCACAAGCAGTAGGAAATAAAGAAGAAACTTCACCACCTACACAGGCTCGCTCTAAGTGATATTGTATAGGGACTACAAAGGATGGGCACAGGAGAGCAAAAACAAACTCCAGCAACAAAAACTCCAAAGTGCCATACAGGTGTAGAAGGCAAATTAAGTTAACAGGCTTCCACAGATCATGACTAGTGCAAAAACCAGTACCAAAGCAATCTTTATAGATCCAAATCTCCAAAACGTAGACAGGCTTTTCAGCATAATATTACAGGACACAAAGAGGGCCGATGGCAGGTTCCCTCAAAGAAACTGATTTCACCATTTCAGCCAGCCTTTGACAGATTGGGGAACACCTTGGCCCCTGCTGGTGCACTGTCTGCTGAATCAAAGGATTTCCAAGAGCTCTTATACTGGATCTGTAGCTGTGCAGAATAAAGCATTTTAAAATGAATCCCTGCAGCAATCAGCTACACCACGGCGGGATGATAGGTGGCCCTCTTCTGCCTCATCATGCCTGGCAAATCTTGGACAATTCAGAGATAAGCCTCCTCCCAGGAAATATCCTGAAGCTCCTTAACTTTATTTAAGACATGCTGCCTGTCGAGGTAATTAAGAAATTTAAAAATTAATGGCTGGGATGGAGAACTATCACAGGACATTGACCTTAATGAGTGGGGAGCTCTTTTGATTAGGTAAGAGGGTCTATTGGTAGATGGTCTAGCCAGTTTATCATACAATTTCTGAGCAAACAGGATGTGATTCTACCCTTCATCATGGCCAATAACCAGCATGTTATTTTTCCTACTCCTGCCCTCCAAGTCTTTCAGTCGGGCTTCAAGTTGGATAGTTTTTTGTCTGAGGGCAACTATATCAGAGTCAATTCTGTTACACCAGTTCTCTAAAGAACTTGTCTGGGTCCCATTGTCCCTGATTCTGCGGTTTAAAACACCCACAGACATCTGGTGCGCCTTGATTTAGTCTGTGAGCCCCAGCAAAGCATCCTTAAGGGGGGCAAACTCCTGTAAGAACTTCTCCTACAAAAGTGCCATCATCAATGTAGTAGGATGTCCTGACAGAGTTGCTTGGGCCTTGATGCACTTGGAGGCCTTGTTGTGGGCGGTGTATGTTGTGGAGGTGCAGTCCTCATTTCAACCTCCATCTTCTCACTAACAGAGGGCCGATCTGGTAACAAAGATGTAAGAACAACTGCTGTATATAATTTATGCTTGATTCTGTTATAGAAAGTAGCAATTAGAATGGAGTTTTCGGGCGGGGAGAGTGAGAGTAACCTAGGAGAGCTGCTAAATGGAACTGTGCATCACATGACTCCCTGGTGGAAAACTATTTAAAAAAAATGACAAAGCTATGCATAAAAGTTCAAAATGCATTGAAAATGCAGTGATGGCACTTACCTTCTTTCTTCAGTTTGCAATCACATTTCCAGGAAGAGCATGTCTTTGTCAATGAGAGTGGCTCAATGCTGAGGACCCTCTATAGGTAAGGGAGGTGTGTGGGGGAAGTGGGCTTCAGGGTGAGTTGTGGGGGGGTCAGCTGGGGTAGGTTAGAGGCATGGGAGGGGCAGATATCAATGAGGGAATTTTCTTTTTGAGAGTTCAAATAAAGATCTGTAGTGGACAGCTTTATTTTTAGCAGGGGGACCAGGCTGACACTGGGGATTGGGCACCCCAGTAATGGCATAATCTTCAGAGGCACACTGGTGTCTCCAGCCATTGGGGGATACAGTTGATCTGGAGGGAATGTGGGTTGTACCATTCAGCAGTACCGGAGTGGGCTTCCTGGTCCACTTCTAAAGGGGGAGAGATGTCAGAGTTTGGGCCAGGGCAGGGGGGAAGACTTCAACTGTTTTTTGGGTGGGATAGAAGGAGAGATGTCAGTGTTCATGTTGGGGGGTGCTGTAACTCATCCAACCATCACAGACTTTCTTACAAGATCCTAACAGCACTCTTACCTGTTGCACAACTGCTGTGCATTAATTAAAACCTATTTGAATTAAATTATAGTATATTTATATAATAAATAATGTCACAGAGGGCTTCTAAGATACAATCCTATGGACTTGCATATGCAGCTGTCTGTTGGTAAACCAAATTATAAAACTTTAAAATAAATGATGCAATAAAATGCTCATTATGTTAATGAGTCCCTCTGTGTTCATGCTCTTCTAGCTGGGGCTTCTAGTTCGGGAGGATCAGGATGTGCTGTGATAGTGTCGGTGGGTTAGTGACAACACAAAACACAGTCTTGTATCTTCCTCTCACACTTAACTTTGTGTGGCTAAGATTTATTTTCAAGAATAAATTCAAAACAAAAATATTTCTTATTTCAGAAATAAAAGAAATCAAAAGGTTTTTTTTTTTTTTTTTAACTTCAGCACTCTCACACTGAGTACTGCCACAGAGTGGTCTGTGCTTGGCTCCAGCTTGACTACTATCCTCTGTGCTCCAGAACCTATGTACTTATAATCAGACTTGCAAGCTTTTTATATTGCTAGGCTAGTGACATCATAGGTCACCTGATCTGCCCCATATCTCTAATACATAAAATAAACTAACCAAATACATACAGTAGGACATCACCAGGGACCAATTACAATCACTTTATTTTATTAAGGCATCTCCACATTTAGGAAACAAAAAAAATCATAAAAACATGGATCGACAAGTATGCATAGCCAAGAGTTACTTAGGGCAGTATCCTCGCCTATACAATGTGACTTCTTAACAGTACTGGACTATAAAGCTAGCCCACCAGGAGGCTGATGGCCCTAAAGGGAAACCAGTTCCTTCTGGTCCTAAAGCTGAAAGAGTCCCCAGGAATTTTTGAACTTTCTTATAATTTAAAGAATTGTCAGAAGAGATGAACAAAAGGTCTTGCTAACTGGCAAATTTGTTTTCCCTAGATACAGCTATCATACCTTGCAATAGGCTACCCGGTAACTTGGATATGCATCTGGGTGTTTATTTAAAGAAATTATTGGCTGCACGTACTATTATGGGCTACACATACTTCCCAACTGTTTGTTTTGTTAAAACAATAAGGTTTTCTACTGTTTTCCCCTTACAAATGTTTTTACTACCTGGGCACTCGCCCCAGCACACTGATTCAAGTGCTTTATCCAAATTATAAGAGGATTTATAGCACTAGGCAATTTTGTATGCCTTTTAGTAGCCTTGCTTAAAGCACTTGCAAACATACCACCCTGCAGGGAACCCATTGGCGATCTGGTTCTCACATGCTTGACTCTGCAGATGCCTGAATGCAAACAACCAGGAGTGCTAAAGCCCTTAAAACTAAATACCATTTCTTTTTAGGATTTGGAAGACACATATGTTCAAAACAACATCTACACAGATGTAGTGTTTACCATATGATTCTGTAATTACCCTACGGGAGCCTAACACAGTGATACAGAGGTGGCAGGAGATTACAGTCTACCCTGCTATCACCTTCACAACTGCAACAAAAGTGGGTAAGCATAAAAACCATGCAATTTTAGAGCTAGATAGCATAAAAGAGATTAAGAAATGATGGCAATGTGCACTAATGGGGGAAGGGGAGGGGATATATGTGCAAACGGAAGCAGTATTTTCCTTTCTGGTGCATCCTGCACATTCTGTCAGGACCTCATGCACCATTTTAAGCTCCTTTCATTAAAAGTGTTCTCCACAGTGGAAAAAGAGAACAACAAGGAATGTATGGAGACCCCAGACTGGGTCATGTTTTGTTTTCTCTGCATTTTATGTCCTTGGTTCAAAAGGAAACCAATACCTAATACCACATGGACAAAAAGGGAAAATCAGAAGGGTTAGTAGGAGAGAAGATATCAAAATAGGAGGTCACCCCCTTGTGATGGAAAAATTAAATGGTCAAGAGAGACCAAAAGAAGAACGAGTAAGTACTACTGCAGTAGATTTAGAAATAGGGTAAGTAAAGTGGGGTGTCCAGTGATAAAGGAAGGGGGTTATGCCATATAGCCACATGTGCTTTATTTATTTATTTTATTTTTACAAATAAATCATGTTACATCCAGTATAGGCAAGCAGCAGTCATCATTCTCACTCTGCTAACAACTCTTTTTTTTGCTTATGCTTGCACTGCAGTTTTTGACTATTAATAAAAATTTTATTCCGCAGTCTAGGTGGGTCAATCAGGGAAACCAGCAAGTCTTTTACAGAATTTATTATAATCAGAATAATGATCTAAAAGACACTGCTGAGATGAGTGGGTAGAGTATAGGGAGTAGCCACAGCTTGTAAAATGGTCCTCCTCACTAAGCTGGGCACCGCAGTAGTCCAGAATGGCTTTTACCATCTGTAGAACATCAGCCAGAATAGATATCTTATCCTTCTAATAGCTTTATTATTGCAGTACTCTTTATGTTGGGGTTAATGGAGGTACACTGCAGCACCCACATCTGTTGCAGAATGCAGCTTTTAGGTTGCTGATCAGCCTTCCAAGGTTGTGTCATGTCTTTTTTGCACTGCATGACCTGCACTGGCTGCTGGTCAAGCACTGTATTTCCTTTAAAGCTGGCTTGCTAACTTCTAAGACTCTGCACAGGCTGGGCTCAGGTTACCTTGTGGATGATCTGTACCCTTATACATACTCACACCCTCTTTGCTCCACAGAGGAGGGCCTGCTTTAGTTCCCAGGTAAGGTTAGAAACCTCAGGGGGTGGCAATTCAAAGTGGTGGGCCCAGTCCTGTGGAACCCCTTTCCAAGAGCCCTGAGAGAAGCCTCCTTTGTGGATGTCTTTAAGTGGGGGTCTGAAAGCACATCTGTTTGTTCAGGAGATTAGAGAGTAATGCGCCATTTTTGCTGTCTTCCCAGTCTTCAGTTTAGTTATTTATTTATTAAGAAATTTACTGTTTTCTGATATTTTAATTAATTTTTGTGTTCATTTATTATTTTGGTTTTACGAATATGTGACATTGATCCCACTGTTTTATGTTTGTGATAGCACCCTGAACCTCCAGAAAAGGGCACCAATTATGAACAAATACTACCACTACTATGAGCAATGAGGGACTGGTACTGAAGTGACTGAATGTGGAGTGGCAGCCATTTCACGCATCAACATCCACACACAGCCTTGGGCAAACTGAATGAACTAGTTTTATGGGAAGGGGAAAGTTAGAAAGGACACCAGGTTCTTTTACTTCCAGCTGGACACCCACCAGGACAGCACCAGAGATGGGTAGAAGGGATCTCAGTTAAAGTCTTCTCAGAAGGATGGTGCACCCTGTCAGTACAGCAGCCCCCAGTACTGAACTTGGGTGCCAGCATTTATGGTATGAGTCCAATGCTGGAATGGGACAAGAACCCACAATCTTTTAACCCAGAGGCAGAAGGGCTACCATCTGAGCCTTGCTGACACCCTATGGTCCTGTTTACATAGGCTTAGGTGTTTGTTTTCTGAAAAATCATCTTTTTTTTTATGTGTTTTCCTTCTTTTATGTTTAAAAAAAACAAGTGGCAGCTGCCATGACATATAATTTTTTTCTGATTATATGAAAAACTCTAATTCTGTTGTAGGAAAATGGTTGTGAATGCAAAAGTTTGGTGTCATATCATAGGATTATCTTAAAACCCTAGTGAGGATGCTCAGGAACCCCATTTTAAAACATTATAACTCTGGAACCAATTAATATTTTTTCACAAAATTGTTGAAAGGCATATCACTAATACAAGCCCATTCAGCCTTGAACGTTTTGGAACAAAATTCTGTACTGTCTAGGCTATAGGTGATGGCAAACAAATGGCAAAAAGTGTTACTTTTTCTCTAAATGCATCTCAAGAGAACATGCCACCTGGACGATGCATGCTAAATTTGGGGCAATGTCACTGAACACTGTTAGAGTTAAGGTGCAAACATAGGGATTTAACATTAAAAGCTGTACTCAACTGTAACTATACTTGCACTATTGCACAACTATAATATATATTCTTTGCAAAAAACTGCATTAATGCACCAGTTCAGGTTCAACTTAGCACCACAAAGTAGGGAAACCCTAACTTCCCACCCCAATCAATAAAAAGGACAAGACCACACAAGTAACTACAGACAGACATAATCACGTAAGACAAACCACATACAACTGTTTCCAGATGCTATGCATTTCTGAATGCAAGTGCTATGTATTTTAATGCTGAGAAGCTGAAGGGTTTACTTGTATGTGACCTTTAAGTTAAGTCATGGATTCCCAGGAGAAGCTATATCATGCCCAGGCAGGGGCTGTTGATGGTTAGCAATGTTCTGTCATGGTGCAGCAGCATAATCCTGGCTGCATTCGGTGTCTTGATAGCATGGTACAGGCTAAGTAAGCACTGAAGTAAATGGGGGCATGCTAAACCCAACAACATATTACATATTTGATTCCAAATGTTTTTTCACAGCATATCCAAATCCCTCATTGATGCCTGCTTACGCAGTTCAGCTAAGCTAGCTCTTCCTTCCAGATCAAATCCACCTTGTCCAGAACCAGATCACTTAGTTACAGAAGAGAACAACGATTTATTGTAAATTGGTGTGTGTTATATCACATGCAGTGTTCAAAATGTCTTTATACTGTAGACCACATCTTATGGTTGATATTTTGAAACTGAAAGTGAAATGGAAGTCAAATCCCTGAGACAGACAAACTGACACCAGTATGCTCTACTATTAGAGACCAAGACTGAAAGAAGGAAAGATGAACTGCTGGATAAAGATAACTAAAATGGTCATTCAAGCCACAGAAAATGGGAAAAGTCCCAGGCCCAATAGTTGTGACACTGAATTCTATAAAGCAATGGCACAACAGACTCAAGAATGTTTACTTACAATGTTCCATGGCTGCCAGAAGTCAGCTACTTGTCCAGACTCCTGGAGGTATGCCACCATTACAAATATACTCAAACCCCATAAGGATTCTATAACCTATGAGTCCTATAGACCTATATTTTCATTTCATTTCATTTTTATTGAAGACGAGAACCTCTGGACAACAAATGCCCATTTTCATAGGCAGCTGTAGTCATGCTACAAATAACAGAGAGCATGCAATACAAGACTACAGTATATATACAGACAATAAATTACACAGTACAAGAATCACATTTTCATACTTAAAGTAGAGCACCATTAGTGCCCATTACAAATGTCTGCAGCACCAATAACTTTTCAGAATGCTGTAACAAAACATCTGTAATTAGCGAATGGTTTTAAAGATAATTGCCCAAACTTCTTTGAACACTTAGGTAATTTTAAATATAAGCGATCTATAGATCTGGTTATAACATTTGATAACACTGGTTTTCTACCAATAATCTTAATTTAGCTGGTACTTGGTCATTTATCATCTTCCAGGTCCAACATCCATCCCAGCTGTTGATTTATTCTCTGTTGCAACGTATACCACTTCGATATGTTGTATAGACAACAATCATGACATTATAAAGGTAAATCAAATGCAAACCTACAAGCTTTGTTGAGTAACAGTGCTAGTCTTTTCAACAAAGATTTACTAACAGATGAGTAAATGATCAGACCATAGCCAATGATAGATGAATATGAGTTTGAGCAATTAGTGTTTTGCTTCCTGGATAAAATTAAGTCTGTTCATATATAACATGCCAAATTATTAGTTTACAGACTTCACTACATTGTCAATTTTTTTAATTTATTTAAACTTTGGTAACTGAGAAAAGCACACATAGCCAGGGCTTGTTTCCAGGTATGACCTGGGGATGTGGGGTTACAATACAAATAGAGGGAGAGAACAAACACAGCAGTTATAATAAAGTCAAGCAAATATAGACAGAGGTAGAGAACAGTTACAGCAAATATAACAAAGTCAAGTGCTATACAGCAAGACTGGGGAGGAGGCAGCATAGGAGAAAGGGGGAAAGGAGTGGGTTGAAGCAGACACTTTAGGACTGGAAGCGAGTCTGAATGGCAAGTGGTTGGGGAGAGCTGATTGTAGAGGAAGGGGAATCTGTAGGAGAAAGCTGACAGACCAGAAGTTGAGCAGGGATGAGACGGGAGGGAAGAGCTGGAGTCCCTGGAGCACAATGGATAGGAGGAGGGGACCGCTGGTGAAAGGATGGAGGAAAGCTAGGAGGGCAGGGTCCCAAACCAGTATTTAGCTATGAAAGCCAATCAATGGGTCAGGCAACAATGGGGTAGAGGTGTTACAGCGAGGCAGGAGTACAGTGAGCAGTGATGCATGTGGGGGGGGGCGTTTAAAGTGAAACAACAGACGGAGTTCAGGGGAGTATCAAGCCTAGACAAGGATGCAGTGAGGACAGAACTGTAGACTATGTCAGTATAGTCAATTATTGGGAGAATCATTTCCCTGACTAGAATGTGTGCTGTCAATGGGCCCTATGCTCGAAGGTGCAGAGCACCTCTGTGCTGCGTATGTGAGTTGCGGAGACACTCTGTACCCATTGCACCTCCTCTGCAGGATGCATGAGGGAGGCATGCAGCCCCCATGCATCCAGTCTCCCACCTGCATGGACCGCAATGCACAGGGAGAATGTGGGAGGTGTGCCAGCACTACATGGCATGCACAAAGCCACATAGTGCTGCACACCGCAGCATTTGGGGGGGGGCAGCCAATATGCCAGGGGAAACCCTGCCATAAGTCCCCTATGAGTCCCATGCATCTGTTCCACACCAAGTGAAGGCCCACTACTGACACATCCAGTGGCCACCTAGGGCCACTGACCCAACACCCAGCCAACCTCCCACCATCCTGGTGAATGCCAAGCCCCCCCCGGCACTGGCCCCAGGACCGCATGTACCCCCCCCTCACCCCCCTGCCTCTCTGGCTCCCTGTGCACTGAGTGGTGGGGTGGGCTGGTGCAAACAGCCCCCCACACACACACATACCCATGACACCACTCCCCTACCTCCCCATCAGACCGGAGGCACCACACAGCTGGTGCACAACCCACCTCTCACCTCCATGACTGCTGGCCATGTGGCATCTCTGGGAGAGTGCAGCCAATGCACCCCCCCACCACACAAGGGATCCACTGTTGGCCCTGAAATTAGCATCCAATTGGATGCCCACCTGGTCCATGACTCCACCCCCAGCCGCCTCACACAGTGTTGTGCACCGGGGGGGGGGTGCCAGCATAAAGGTCATAACCATTAGGGAATACCGGCAATGCACACCTGTCCACAGGTGCAGAGCCTCATGGTTGGGATACGCACCTTGGCCACATAAATCTCACCTATTGAAGCATAGGCCCCATTGTGCTGATGATAACTAAGACAGCTATCTAGAATCAGACTCGAATATTTTGATTATGTGACTTGATCCAAAATGATATCATCAGATGTTGTTAGAGAAAAAGACTGTAGGGAACCAGAATGTTGCCTAGAATGGAATAAAAACAAAATAACTATCATTCGGCTCCTCAAACAGCAACAGACAGGAACCAAAGTAAGAAAACACTACTTACAGAGTCCAGGTAGCTCAGCTTCTCAGTCTCTGCTTCGACAAAACACAACAGTGCAGTATGTAAGGAAAAAGACATGACGAGTTGTGGTTTATGTCCTGATAAGAGCATGCCCCAGGTACACAATGAGGCACAAGGTGCTTATGCCAGGTGCCTTTAGCATCTGGAAAGTGCTCTTATCAGGCCATAAACCACACCTCAGAGTGTCTTATTCCACTTATAAAATGGATTCCCCAGTAAAGAGGTTAATTAAAAAATACACATCAAAAGAGTAAAAAAAATATGCTCATATCAATAGAAAATGAAAAATGTAGTCCTTGTTATAGTTTTGGAATGGAGTTGTTTAACTAATTCTTACCACTGTCAACTCCCCCACCCCCACACACACAGTATCACTCAGATCGATGCTTATTTTCCATTCATTCTTCACATGTCGTAGTTTCTCTACGTCTCTGAGGAGTGCCTGACTACCCACTGAGTTTCACTTACAGCGAGCGTGAGCAAGCGTGTCCCACAGCGGCTGCTGTACTGTGCTGCGCTTATGTTTCTTGCCCCCCCCCAAACACAAATAATTCTTTTTTGTGTCCTTTTATTTATTTTTTTAAATATTTCTCTCCTTGGTTGACTTTAGGTGTCACCTTACTTTGAGAGTCCCGCTTGAGTCAGAGCGAGCATGTCCCTTTGTGACCACTGTATAGAGCGGTTTCACGTGTGTGGGTTTTCAAACCATGTTATTGGTCGAGGGAGCTGTTGGAAATTTTTTTTGATTTTACTGTCTTTGATGGGTTTCTGGTTGTGGAGGGGGGCAAGAGGTCGGAGAGTGCCAGTGCTAGGAAATGGATCTCGGACACCACAGTGACTTTTTATCATTTGAAACCATGGTCATGGGAGCCGTATATCAGTTGCTGGAGAAATGGGCAGTGAGAAAATCAAAGTCACAGGTTGAAAGTGTTAGAGTTTTGTAAATGTGGAGGGGGAGATTTGAATGTCCTTAGTATAGTGAGGGGTATTTTTGTAGTTTCCCTGTTGTTTGGGTACTGTTTCAGAGCGTAGGGGTTTCGGGGGGTGGTCCAGGGCCCAGCATCCAGCATCCAATGCCCAGCTCAGTCACTACAGGATAGAGGTTGCTTGGGCCCACTGATCTGTGTTGTTCTCCATCCTGACTGGTCAAAGAGGCCCTGGTTCATGCAATATGGCCTGATAATTACACAGCCAGAGGTACAATGCCTCTCAGCCAATCAGGACTAAGAAATCTACCAGCCCATTTTATAAATTTAGATAACAAACTTGATTTCTATAGAAAATCAGCAATGAGATGCTCATGCACCATTCCTCATTCAGCCAAAAGTTTTTGCATGATACTTGCACTTTTTTAAGGCTGACTCACTGCATAAGTGGTCATTACTAAATAGACTGCAATTAAAGTGACAGTGTTCCCAGTGCATTAAAACAGTATATTATATACATACATGACTATGCTACAGTTTTGCACTTAATTACACAAAGCATAAAACCCGGCCTGCTGGGGTCATTGTGTGACAGAGGTGGCTATTCACGCCCACGTATTTTGAGCCTGCCCAGTCTTAGCCACATATTGGAAATGACTGAGATGGAACTAAATGCTCTTTACCCAGCTACTGCTTGCTATCACCAGCAGTGGCCATGCTCCTGCACTTTACTCCACACATTAAGGACAAAACACAAATATATCTTTTAAGCATCCTATTGATTAATGCTAAACAGACTGTTATATGAAACTGGCTTCAGCTGGTGTTATCCAGGTATACAGGTTGGAGAAACCTACAGCCCAACTTAGGAATGTCCTTCCAAGATAGCAGAATACAGTAGATGGAACAGGTGGCATATGGATATTATGGCAGATAGGCTAAATATCCTCCCATAGTAATCTTTCTAGACTCCCGTAAGCCCTCATGTGAGCTGTACCTGTACAGCCACTAACATTCAACTCACCTGGTGTGGATTGAGCTGGATGGCCCATACCCAGTAAGACAAAGTGAGATGCTAAAAGAATCCTGCCACCCCCCTCTGGGAAGGATCTGGGGCAATTTATATGTTGGGGTCCCTACCTGGTTGAGGCAGCCCCACCCCAATGATATCCAAGGTAAAACATTCCTTAATACTGTATTATGGAAACAGACTGTCATGGTTGTGCCACTTTCCTGTTCAAGGATGTCCTAACCATAACTGCACTTGGTTTTTAGTATTTACACTTGCAACAGATAGATGCAACATTTTCAGTAAAGACAAAGTAAAAAAAAAAAAAAAACCCTAAAATGACTCCAATTTTCAGTGAGCTGTGATATGTCTGGGACCATTTCTGAGGACACAGCCCTCAGTTGAAAACCATTTGATTTTTCTGCTTCAAACCAAAAACTTGCTTGGGCTGATCACACCGAGTACAAATGTAGAAGCCAGACCAAATACTTTTCCCATCTATGCAACAACTGGCTCATCAAACCACTGTAAAAGTGAACATTTGGGAAAGTTTTGCAGATTTTTAGCATGTTCCGACTCACTTAAAATGACAACAGTACAGCACAGATGGTGTGGAAAAAGTTGAGGAAGGTAATTCTCCAGAGACTGGATCTTTTTAAACTCCACATTCTAAAGTGAGGAAAGCTAACTGAACAGGAGCTTTTCAAAAGTTTGGACCCAGCTGACTCCAGACATAAAAAACCTAAAGCTTGCAATACCCTCTTACTAATACTAGTACATAGGACAATGTATAGATTTTTTATCAACAAATTTGAATAAATCGTTCATGTGATATACAGTAAATACAAAAATAATTAGACGTAATGAGCAGCAAAAACAAAATGAACATCTACAGTATGTCACTTACTATAACGATCATGTAATAGCTGCCACTGGAGTCTACATTTATTTATAGCAATTCAGAGAGAGTGTGATTATATGTTGTTAAATCAGGCACTCCATAAGTAAATGGCAGTGGTACAGCATATATAAATTACTATAATTTCACTTCTAAATGAAGTTCCAAGGCTCCCCATTTCACATATCTATAAACAGATGTGAAAATACAATAATATACAGTACTATGTTGATTTCTCCTTGACAGCTCAAAACTCCAGGAATATCTGCTCTACTCAAAACTGTGTCTAGCCTGCCATTTTTAAAATAATTTTCCAAGGACATGGGAACTCCTGTAGACATGGTGATGCTAGATTTTGGAAACTTATTTGACATGGTGCCTCTTTATGAGCTGGTGCATAAGCTTAAGTCACTTGGTTTCAACCATTCTCTAGTTAGGTGGGTGAACTTCTGGCTGGAAAATAGAACCCAAAATGTCAGGGTAAATGAATACTTTTCTGAGGAGGGATAGGTCTCAAGTGATGTACCTCAAGGCTCCATTCTGGGCCCAGCATTATTTGTCCTGTTTATTAGTGATCTTGGAAGCAACTTGACCAACTCCAGTAGCTAGGTATGCTGATGCTATGAAGCCAGCAGGAGAAGTTAATACTACTGTACAGATAAATATCTTTTCTTAGTGCAGAATCTAAAGGACATTGAAAACTGGGAAAGCAAAAGCAAAATTAAATTCAATCAGGAGAAATGCAGTTCTCCACTTTGGGAAAAAAAATACTCAAACCCTACACCCTAAACAACATTTTGATAAAAGTAGTGGAGAAAGAAAGACACCTACTTATAAATAATATGTTATCACCATCTTACCAGTGCAAAAAAAAATACCCATAATGCAAACAAATTATTAAAGTCCGTCCAAAAATCTTTTGTAACCAGAAGTGAACAATGTATTTTACCCATCTATTGCACATACATTAGACCTCACCTGGACTATGCAGCCCCTTTTTGGAGGCCTTACCTGAGGAAGGATATTGAGTTGGTGGAGAAGGGCCAGAGAAGGGCTACTAAATTGATACCAACGTTAAAGCTTAAAACCTGTGAGGAAAGGTTAACAGAAACTGGGCTTTTCACCTTACAGGAGAGAAGAATAAGAGGTGATCTACTTATGCTGTACAATATACTCTGAAACCCTGACTTAATGAGTCAGTGTGGTTTGTCCTATTGCTTCAGGGGTATCAACTTGAGATTGCATGACAAACAGCTTATAGTACCCATGGCACATTTAAAACAAGCATTTGTTAATGCTGAATGTTGCCTAGCTGACATTGGCATTAATATTGCTTGCGTTAGACAGATGCATAAAAGGAATGGCAGCGAAGTATGAAAGTGATGGCAACCCCACACCACCCTGAAAAGACTGACAGGAACTGAGGTGTGCCTTTGGGTGTCAGCCATAATGCTCATGGGATTTCACCTCACCCTACCCTGCAGAGTCTGACAAGTATTGTGTTCTGCCCTGGGGTCCTTGGGCCTTATGCTCACTCCATTCCATATGGAAATATGTTGAGATGGGTGCAGTATAGGAGAATGGGGTGAACATTGGGGCCAAAGAGTTAAAGGTACAGTTCGATGCCTATCAGTGGCTGCAGGGTGGGGGTGGGAGTGGAATGGTGTGAGCATTAGAACTGACAATCTAAAGTCACATCCCTGACACTGGTTAGTATCTACAGGGTGGGATGTTATGATTAGAAACCCTAATGCCCCAGTCATTTGTTGGTATTTGCACTCCAAATTTTCAACATGGGCTTTTTCTCACCCCACCTCATGAAAGTATTTGGGACCTTTGCTCATGAACAGTAGCACTGTGATTTTGTTAATCTGTCCTGAACGTTGATGTCCCACAGTGATTGCGCCATTCTACACCAGTAGCTCGAAACCACATTTTGGACCAGATGTGAGAAATGACAACTGTACTGTTCTTAGGGAGGTGTGCAAAAATGGCAATGTGGAAAATCTGGAGTGAAAATATTAAAAATTCTCCAAGTTATGAGTGTGCATGGAAACTGCACTATGCATGCTCGTAACACAGTCATTCTGTGGAATTTTCTCACCAAATTTTCAACATAGGCATTTTGGGACCTCCACTCATGAACACTGTCACAGTGATTTTCTTAATCTGTCCCGAACGTTGATTTACTACAGCGACCACGCCATTGTGCACCGCATGTGCGAAACCACATTTTGCACAGCATGTGAAAAATAACAACTGTACTGTTGTTACGCAAGTGTGCAAAAATGGCAATGTTGAAAATCTGGAGTGAAAATATTAATAATTCTCAAATGTATGAGTGTGCGTGGAAACCGCATAATGCACGCTCATAAAATAGGCATTTTGTGAAATTTTGTCACCAAATTTTCAACATATGCATTTTGGGACATCCACTTATGGGCAGTGTCACTGTGATTTTCTTAATCTGTCCTGAACATTGAATTTGCACATCGACTGCACCATTGTGAGCCACATGTGTGAAAACACATTTCAGGTGAGATGTGAAAAATGAGAGCTATACTGTTCATAAGGAGGTGTGGTAAAATGGCAATGTTGAAAATCTGGAGTGAAAATATTAAAAATTCTCAAAGTAAAGAGCATGCGTAGGGACTGCTCAACACATGCTTGTAACACACTCATTGTTGGGAATTTTTTCACCAAATTTTCAACATAGGGGTTTTGGGAGCTACGTCATGAACTATAACACTGTCATTTGGTGACTCGGTCCCAAAAGGTGGTTCCGCACAGTGACCACGAAATCAACTTTCAGGACCGAATAATAAAATGACAGTGACAAAGTTCATGAGGTGGGGTCCCAAGAATCCCATGTTGAAAATTTGGTGAAAAAAAATTCCCCAAAATGGCCGAGATATCCACCCAAGTTGAAAAGGCCCTATTTGTGCCATTATACTGCTTACCGGTATTTCTTCAGTTCACGGTCAGTTTTGAAGAGTGCAGACGTGTTCCTGGTCCACTGAAGATTGTTGCACCGGCCTCCAGAGGTAAGTATGGGGTGAGGAGGGGTGTGGGGAGGAGGGTGCACAGAGGGTGGGTGCAGGTCGGGGGGACATGACAAACTGTGAGGGACTGTTTTCTTTCATTACAGGAAAAAAAAATGGCAGCGTGGGATGCTTTGAGCACACTGGGGTGGGATCCCAGCATGCTGACATACCTGGGTGTTTCTTGAGGGTGCTGGAGCCGATGGGGATTGGGCACCCCATCGGCCATACAGTGTGCTATGGGAGGGGGGCATGAGCACACTGAGGTGGGCTCCCAGCGTCCCACCTGGCTTTTTGTTTGGGGGAGCTGGAGCTGATGGGGATTGGGCACTCCTGTTGGCCACATGGTGTGCTTTTGGGGGGCTGCATGAGCTGATGGGGATCAGGTACCCCCTTGTCTCACAACAAATTTTTTTTGGGGGGACATTATGCTGATGGGGATTGGGCTACCCCTTCGGCAAATGAACTGGTAAGGGCAAATGCCGACAGGGGGATTGGGCACCCCTGATGTCAGCTGTTATGGGGACAGTGAGAGGTGGATGGCTCTGCTATGTTTATTGAAATGTTACACCAGGGAAGGCACACCTTGCAATGAGGGGGCACTCCCTCACTGCAGCAGCTAAATGCTTTCAAGGTGGTGGCATGCTTTTGCACTGCTGTCATAGACGGTGTGCAGTCTAATTCATGCCACAGAGCCCAGCCTGAAAAAGCAGTGACACCACTGGCCATTACAGGATGGCACCTCCAAAACCTTCTGTTCCAAGTTACGGCAATATGTTTCCTGCGCATGCGCAAGACAACATAAAAAAGACACAGCCACTTTATATTAAGGGCAGCTAGAGCATGGAACAAATTGCCCCAACACCTAGCTGATCTTCTAATCTTTTCACTGTTTCATAAGAGGTCTAGATGGCTACCTATGGTTAAAGAACTATGGGAACTAATACACTCACACAGAGTGGGAGACAGTCACAATGGGCACATAGCCTACTATTGTCCTATACCACCAAGTAACCAAGTAACCAAAGTAACCAAGGGCTTCCAATTGTTCTCTGAGGAAACTGTTTCAGTATTTGTATCAAGCAATCATATAAGACTATGCAAACTTTCAACTTAGTGCACCCTACCCAAAGACTGCAAAGAGATTCAGGGCAGCATGTGTAATACATTTTGTTTAAACTACAATTACATTAAAACATGTTTGTAGCCCAGCAATAAGGTATTGTTATCGTTGCAACACTAGATAATTATTATATCCTTGAATTTAGTTCAGGATGTGAAGTGTTAATTTTTCTTTCCATTGCTAATTGGGATTATTGAATACTCACTTCAAAGTGATTGACCTCTGTGATGACTAGCCTTACATACTTTCTTTCTGAAGTTTTGTGAGTAAATAATATTTTCAAGTTCTGTCTGTAGGATGCTGTAGAATTCAACTAGTCTGCTTATTAAATACATTTGAGTATTTTCATTTATGAACCCTGCCCACTGGCACTTTGCATGAACCACTGTGAGCTATTTGATATCGGTCATCATAGACTGACCCACCTGCTACCCTCGGCATAGTAAAATCTATCTTGGCATTTTTATTTTGTAATACAATTACTTCAACTGATTGAAACAAATTTTGTTATTTATTTGTTTATGTAAGTCTTTGGTATCCTGTTAAGTGCACTGATCCAGGGGACTGTTTCCAGGCACAACCCAGTCCACAAAGGTGGCAATACAAGCAATTTGTACAATAAATCCAAGCAGTGAACATACAGACATCAGTGATGTACAAAATGAATACACAGGAGCAACAACTGAAAGGCCACTAAGTAGGTTACATAGTAGCAAGCATATAGGAGACAACAGTTAAATAACAAGTTCAAAAATCTGTGAAATCAGGGTACTCCTGTGTGCATGTGGTATTGAATAAGGTGGATATACAACCCTAGACAAAGGGATAGTGACAAGAAGTACAGAAATGCATGTGGGGGGAGTGGGGTGCAGTTACCATTCAAGAACTGCAGTAGTTTTGAAATGCTTAAACTTTTCTTCTCTTATGTAGACTTTAAGAAAAGATTAACCAAAAGAGACTACAGATTCTGATTTTAACTTACACTCAGAAAGCATACACTCGCTGAGGCAAGCATTAAAGCATACAACTGTAATAAAAGCTTTTTTATTCCGGAGTGCATGTGGGGTTGAATAAAGAGGATTTACAACCCTAGACAAAAAGATGGAGACAAGAAGTACAGAAATGCATGTGGGGGGGGGGGTTACCATTTAACAACTGCAGCAGTTATGAAATGCCTATACTTTTCTTCTCTTATTTAGACTTTGTTAAAGAATAGGTTAACTAAAAAAAAAAGAGTACAGATTCTGATTTTAACTGACAGTTAGAAAGCATGCACTTGCTGAGGCAAGCACTAAAGCATTAACTCCTAATAAAAGCTTTTTTTTTATTTCACACAATGAGCGAACTTGACAGCAGCAACACTACAGCTATAAACCCCAGAAAGTAATCTGTGAAGGCAGAGGAATAAACACACCAACTCTTTAATGTTTAAGTACACAAAAGGAATCCAGTAGTATTCAAAATGTGTCAGTTTACAACATGAACAGCAGTGTGGCTTGAGACTCAACTCAACTAAAGTCAACATACTACATAGGAACACAGGAAAATATAAGTTTGTAAGCCATGGGTCTTTGTGACTCGATTTGATTTATACCTGGAATGATGTCTTGTTATTTCCCATGTATCTGTACTAGAGATGCAGCAAATTTAAAATTTGCCAGTGAAGTAAATGCAAAGCGGCCACTTCACGTTATCATAACGCTACGCGACATGACCATTGAAAAGTGCTCACTTTGCCTTGTTGTTATGACTTCATGTGGTTATTCTGCCTTAATGTAAAGTAAGATGGAATGACAACAATATAGGCACTTTAGGCAGACACCCTCCACACATCACATGGCTTACAGTACTGCTTTAGCCAGGCAGGAAGGAAGTTATTCATACAAGCAGATACTTTCACTTTCTCCTTTGCAGAGATAGAAGGAGGAAGCATTTTGTGTAGGAGAGGAGAGGAGAGTTCGTTATTAGTTTCTTTCTTGAGCAAATTTCAGAAAACCCAAAAGCTTTTTTGAAAGATAATTCTTAAGCTTTTTTGTACTGTTTTGTCAGTTCTTTTTGGTGACCGATTTCTTTGTTTTATAAGTTTGTTTTGTGTGTGTGTGTGTGTGTGTGAGACTGTGAGTGTGTGTGAAGTCACTCATCGCATGATGTGTCTGAGAGGGAAGGAACGTTTTGTGCGATGGACCAGGGACAGTCTGTGGCCTGTGGCCAGAGGGAAGTGCACACATGTGGGGCTCACAGCCAGCTGCCATTGAACTGCTCCAGACTGTTTGGTCCTGCCCCCCCTCCAGAAGTACCAGCACCACCAGTGCCACTGCCACATCCACCAAGTCCGCCACCACCACCACCACCAGAAGCAGCTGCAGAAGCTCCAGCAGCACCACCTCCACAGCAGCAGGTGGAGCCTCAGGTGCATGACAGTGCCACCAACACTACATCTGCACCTCCTCTGCCTGGTCCTTCCCCCCCCGCAGCTCCACAGTTTGGCAGTTTTTCAACTGTGTCTGGGGAGGCAGTAGCATTATGATGTGTCTGCTTTGTGGTATGCAGGTGCACCGTGTCCCCCTGGGGACACATCTGGGGACTGGGGGCCAGCACACACATATGCTGAACCACCACAAGGTGGAGTGGCAGGCTGCCACCGAACAGGATAGGCCTCCACCTGCTGGCCCTTCTGTGGCAGTGGCAGAGGGTGCTGCTGTTGTGCGTCACTGCAGCAGGAGGAGGAGGGCCACAGCAGCAGATGCTCCACTTCTACCCCACCACTGCCACCAGCATCACCCTCACCACCACCATCATTACCTGGTTTTCCCCCCGCACTAGTGGACCCCATCACAATACCTGCAATGCAGGCAGACATAGCACTTTTGTGGGCTGCGGTGGAGGAAAGTAACAAGAGGGTGGGAGCTGTCCAGCAGCAGGTGAAGCAGATCAAGCAACACCAGTTACAGATAATTTCGATGCTCCATCTGCTGCTGGAACATCATGGGATCCCCCCATTAGCTTTTTTTTCTGCGCACCTCCCCTCCCACTGCTGTAGTGTTTTGTGTTTTGTTTATGTTTAATAACAGACAGAGGGAAGGCCACAGTATTAGTTTAAAGGGAAGCAGTCAGCAACAGGAGGTCCCACTCCCTGCAAGGCTTACCCTCCAGTTAAGCCTTTTAAGCATGTTGCTGCATTTTTCTCATGCCGCAATATACTTTATTTTAATAAAGAAAAGTCAGTGACCCAGAAGTATTTGGATGTTATGGGTGCTCCATTATGTGTAAAGGTGCAAAGGCAACCCACCATGCACTTCAATACAAAAGTATTGAAGCAAATGGTGCATCTCCGCCGCACCTTTCCTTTACACAAAATGGAACCCCCATAGCATCTGCCATCCTTTGGGGTTGCTGGCTTTTCTTTATTAAAATGAAGTATGTTGCGGTGCGAGAAAAATACCGCAACATACTTAAAAGGCTTAACCGGAGGGTAAGCCTTACAGGGAGTGGGACCTCCTCTTGCTGACTGCTTCCTTTTAAATATAGACATACACATATAGTCATACAATCTCCTTATTGCCCTGTATTTATAATCCAGTGCCACAGTAAGGTTTACTTTCTGTTGTGGAGTGGTTGTGGAAAAGCTGGTGTGAGCAGTGTAAGTATGATGTGCTAAACTGCATGTGTGCAGTTAGTGTTGTTTGCTGTGTTTGTGTGTGTGTGTGGCATCAGACATTGTGCAGCTTCTTGTAAACATGTATTACTGACTCATTGCAGTGTTTATGGTATAAAGAATAGAGAGCAGAATAACGTATATTTTATTGTCACCATCATCAACAGTGGACTAAGTGATAAGATACTTTTTTCAGAGGTGTCTGGCCAGGGTACACCTTAATCACATACTGCATACCTGACTTTTAAGACAGCGTGTGTTTTTTGTGCTATGACCTCTGCAAAATCATGTGTCACTGTGAGTGATTGAGGTGCACAGTGACACAATACCTCTGAAAAAATATCATATCACTTACTCCACTGGTGCTGATGGTACCAATAAAATATACATTATATATTTTTTCTTATCTTTATTCTTGAGATACTGCAACTAGTCACACCATATATATGTTTGCCCGAAGCTGTACAATGTCTGCACACAGAGGAAAGAACACTGACGGCACACATGCAGTTTAGCACAACATACTTGCACTGCTCAGTCATGCTTTTTGCAAAAAACTTCAAATCATGAGTCCCGACACAAAGTAAACATTACTGAGGCTCCAGAAATATTTATTTTTTGAAACAGACATTAAATAGATTCACCAAGTTACATAGTTATGGTAATGCACCCAATATATGGGTGCCTAACCTCCAGGGGAATCTTTCTTGTTCCACATGTCCTTACAGAGTGCAATACTTTTCTGGCAAAAACACTCATAATTTCAGTAAACTGGGTCCCGGAGGGCTTCCTGTTCTGAAGAGCCACCCAAGTTCCACCTCTGCACTCAGCAACATTATGACGTGATCCCAGGGAGAGTGCAGGGGCACGTTCCATTATAGTGAAAGGCTGGCAGCTTTCAGAATGTTTCTTTATGCTATAATGGTCAGTTTGTGATGAAATGTGGGCATGTTTCCACTAACAAGGCTCTTGTTAGTGGAAATATGACCACGTTTCACCACAAACTGACCATTATAACATAAAGAAACATTCTGAAAGCTGCAGGCCATTCATTATAATGGAGCACTCCCCTGTGCTCTCCCTGGCATCACATCATAATGTTACTGAGCGTGGGGGCAGAATTTGGGCAGCTCTTCAGAATGGGAAATCTTCTGGGACCTGGTGTACCAAAATTATGAATGTTTTTGCCAGAATAGTATTACACTATGTAAGGACATGTGGAGCAACAAAGATTCCCCTGGAGGTTAGGCACCCATATATTGCGTGCAATACCATAACTATGTAACTTGGTAAATCTCTTTAAAGCAGCAGTGCAACAATCTGTTGACAATTTTGACCTATACTTTTTTATGCTATTTTACATTGCCACTTTACTTGCATCCTGATTTGTATGATAGTATTATTTCCAGTATTTGAGTCTGCTTTAGTACTTCTTGCATGTCTGAAATAATAAAAGGAGCACTCCTTTTAATACGGTGCGGACTGGGTCTTCGTCAATATTTTCCACTGCTTTTCTCCATCAGTTGTTGTATATTAATTCTGTTGTAAAATGAACAATTATGCAGCAGGCAGTGTTTTATGATCTCACAGAACAACATTTATTCAAAAACAGCTGCAAATAGTGATGAGAACCTGATCAGAGCCATATTAAAAGGTGTGCTCCTTTTTTTTCCAGACATGAGAAAAAGTAGTAAAGCAGACCAATTGTGAACAGAAGGGTATCATACAAGTCAGGCGGTAACTAGTGGCTGGTAATGTAAAATAGCATAAAAAAGAATAGGTCAAAATTTTCACCACACATTGTTGCACTGCTGCTTTAATTTATAATTTAAGTATGACATTATGTGCTCATAATCACAACACACAAAATGCATCTGTCTTGTATACAGAAAATTGCCAAGTGCAGAGGAAATGAAATGGGAATGTTACACCACATGCAAAGTCCCCCAGAATTTATTGCACAGTCACTCATGCATGCAGTGGTCACACAGAGTCCCCAGAAGCTTTCTGCATCCCCAAAATGCATCTTTCTTGTGTCCAGAAAATTGACAAGTACTGCAGAAGTTAAATGCGAGTGTTACACCACACGCAAAGCCCCCCAGAATTTATTGTGCAGTCACTCATGTGTGCAATGGTCACACAGAGTCCTCAGAATTGTTCTGCAACCCCAAAATACATCTATCTTGTGTCCAGAAAGTTTACATACAGTACTCTGTGATGATGATGTACTCATGATGCACAGTGTCTTGCCAAACTGTGTGAAGGAGGGATGACATGACATGAATCCATTCAGTGTTTCATCAGAAATAATGACTGTGAGAGAACTGTTGCTGATCTAAAGTGTGCTGCAATTCCCACAAATGTGATGAGATCACCTCAACCGGATGGAAGGGTGCCTTTTGTGTGTATACTAATAGTAGCCTTGGCGAGTTGAGATATATATATATAGGCATGAATACAGTATTCAAGAGACTCATACCTACTGCACATTGACACCCTGTAACTTTTTGCTGAATTGTTAAAAGGTTCACATGACACACCTAATTTGTAGTCCCACATTAGGAGAGATATTAAACATAACATGACCCAGTTTGGTTCCACTGCGCTCTTTCAGTTTTATCACAAACATCAATTTACCCCTTCAAATAGGGTTCCATTTTGTGACATTGCTTCCGTTCCCAATTTAAGTATTTAAATACAGCCCTTTATTGTACCTTAGAAACCCAACTGTAGTTAATGTGTTATCTAATTACTTCATTTAAGCCTCCCCCCAAGAACTCCCTGTATAGAATAAAAGTTTTTGCCTTTTATTTAATCATTTTATACAGCTGTAACTTTCATTACATGTAGTGTCCATCTAGTACCTCATCCTAAGCAGACTGTGCCTTTAATTTGCATGAACTGTGGTCCAAAAGCATTATTGTGTCTGGTGACCTTCTTTTTGTTACTGACATGCTGCCAAAACCTTGCAGTTTGTTATAACTCATTTATTTAGAAAATTCCCTTTTTTTCATGGCGTGTTATTTTTGTGTCCTTTTGTTACCCACGTTACTACTGGTTACTCCACTGGCCCAGAATGTTCAGAACCAGAAATGCATGCTGACACCTTCAGTCATCACCCCATGGCTCTTTAAAGCTGTGGACCTTGGTGGGTTTGTATTCTTTGTACTGCCACCTACATTCTGGACAAGACATGTTGTCCTCCTGAAGTTTGGAGTTATGCACGTTACGGGCACTACAGTGGGCTATTCTCTCTGCATCTCAGCTGCTCTTTTGTTCCCCGGTGTGTCAGATATCTGCAGATTGTAAAGGTACACATTTGCTTTTCGGGAAACACAGAGACATGTAGTCGGACCTTGCCTCATGGTCCCAAGATGCTGAGCTTGGGGTATGAAGGGTGGGGTAAAGGCAGAGAGAGTTGATTATAAAGCATTTTAAAGTTGAACAACTGCAGGTTTCCCAGATTAAATGGTTATACATATTTACCTATTCTATAGACCAAGTCTCTACATGGGGATCATTCTGTGTGGCCTGGTCCCTGTTGGGGGGGGGGGTTGTTTGATCCTATTCTCTATCAGGGGCACCTTTAATGTTACTGCTGCTAAATAGTTTGTTCTGTACTGGGCAAAAAAACTGCAGTTTTGGAGAGTATATCAATTGGACCTGGTTAGTGCTGGGGCTCACTTTGTATAAGGCATCAGAACACCATATCTACAGTTTGGAGAGTTATGTAAGGAGAAATAAAATACATGTTGTATTGGGGAGTAAATTATTAGGACCTGGTCTCTGCAGGTGCTCAGTTTGTGTAGACCTGATCTCTTTAGGGGCTTATATTGTGTTGGAGGCATCAGAACACCAGAACATCTTTTAAACTACCTGCTTATCTGCTAAACTTGAAATCCTGGTTAATATCATATTTATTTTTGTAGAAACACTTCTGTAGAACAGAAAAGTGGTCAGCACTCCAAACGTACTCACAGTACTTATTTATTTTATGTGCAAGTGCATCAAAGCCATTTAGCAGCAGAAAAGCAAATAACAGCAAATAACAGCAGCAGTAAATGAAGCGTTGGGTAATACACAAATTTCTCAGATACACAGGAATATACGTATAAGATGGCAACTTTAAAAAAAAAAACACATTGCACCCACCGACTCAACACTAAGCAGCCAAACGCCAGCGCAGAACCATTTACATTTCAGCAATATGTTTTGTGATCATTAGGTGTGCCATGTGCTGCATGTTAGGCCAAGAGTCTAGCATGGCACATTAAACAATTACTGAGATTCACTGCAACAGTAAAATGAGCCTAAAAGGGCACAAACACCAAAAATGGATGTAAACTGACTGTAATTAATGGTAACCAGGTTGCAGTCACCAAAAACATCAACCCTGTTCATTGTTTTTGTGCAGTTTTAGGCTCATTTGGCTGCTGTTGCAGTGTATCTCAGTAACTGAGCCATGTGCTACATGGTATGCCTTAAATGGCTTCCATGGCAGTACAAGTGAAGAAAAATACTGTTTTTTTCTTACTGGGATGATTGCTGTCAGTGACTGTTAAAGTGTTACCCTTTGTTCTGTATTTTTTTTTTATTCCTTTTTTGTGTGCACTTTAGGGTTGCCACCTGTCAGGTTTTTTACCTGGTGATCAGGTTTTCAGGGTCCCTATCAGGTAATCCGGTTTTGCTCTGTGCTGATCCGGTTTTTGAGCCATTTTGAGTGCTCACATACTTTTGAAACACATTTTGTCATATCATTGATTGTTTCAGCTGCATGTCCAGGTTACAAACAAGTTCTGTTTTTAATCTAGCCCTTTGTTAGTGAAACCAGTCAGCCTGGGAGGTGTAAAGTATGGCTATTAACACCATTAGCACTTACTTAACCTAATCTTTTTCCACTGCATCTTTTTAAGTGGTGGTAGCAGCAGAGCTGCCCCCACCTTTTTGTGGCCAGTAATAGTGCCAGTTGTCTTCCACTTTCATTTGCTGGTAAACATTTTAATCTCTAACAGAATTAAGGCATTTTTAAATATTTTAAATTATTTTTTCCTAAAGAAAAAACTATATGGCCACTTTTTTGGCTTTAAAATAGTACTGTGGACATGCACAGGAAATAGAGCCAGTAAAAGATATAAAGTACACATTACAGGAAACAATTTATTATGTATTATTATATACTGTGCCATGTATACTATTGTATGCTATTTACATTATTTCCCTTGTCTCCTCCCCAGATCATATCTGTAAATGAGATTTCTTTTATCTCTGTATGTTTATCTGGTAAACCAATGTCATTAAATAAATAAATACATAAATAAATAACTTGGAAGAACCTAGGAAAGTAACTAACAGGCACAGTGCTGTATCTTAACATTTTTGTGGAACTGCTGCTTTAAGTGTTGTCTTTTGTTGATATAACAAATGGCCATTTAGGAGGAACGATGCATAATGAGTCATGAAATTGGGTGGGGCTAGGGGCGGAGCTTAGGATCCGGTTTTTGCCTCATCTAAAGGTGGCAACCCTAGTGCACTTTTAGGCTTACTTTGCTGTTGCAGTGAATCACAGTAATTGTTTGGTGTGCCATGTACAGCATGATAGGCTGAGGGCCTAGCATGGCATATCAAACAATTACTGACATTAACTACAATAGCTGAAGAAACCTAAAAGTGCACCCTCTCCCAAAATGCACTGGTTGCCATATGCACCTGCAGGACCATGCTGTGGACAATGTGAGTGACGGTACCATGGGGGGGGTTCATTTGACAACAGGAGTGTCGATACCATGGAGGGGTCCATTTGACAACAGGAAAGGGCTGTGTCTTCAGTTGCAGCTGTGACCTGCGGGATGGCATCATTAGTAACAGGGATAATTGTGTATATCTGCACCATACAAGGGGACCATGCAAAATTACCTTGCATTCTGTGATTACAGGACTTCACCAGATTTCAGGTCCATGACTTTCCATTTGTATTGTGCCAACCTCAGAAAATCTCCTGGACACAAACCTTGTTTGCCCATAACAGGGTTTTGGAATATGGACTTCTGTGTAAATCTGGGTTTGTGCAGAAAAACTAGGCTTTGCACATGGGCAAGCGTTTGAAGATCTGGCCCCTGAAGTCAGTTTTTAGTTTCATTTTCATTTCTTAAAACACATTTTAAGATTGAAGCAACCCACTCAAAGGCATAGTTGTATTAGTAGGAAGTAACCCACTCCAGGGTGTGCAGTTATTAGGGATTAATCAATACCCCGAGTGCATTGTGAAGCACAAGGCTGCTGGCTGAGTGTCCTCACAACACCCAGTGTGTTGCTTAATCCCCAATAACCACACACCCTGGAGTGGGCTATTACACGTATAACAGAGGGTGCACTACAAAACAAGGAGAAATCAATATACATGTTTTTTCTCCTTTTATAAAAGACAAGCAAATTACTGTATTCTGCTGCCTAAAAAATAGTCCCCAACAAAATGGCTGTCATGCACATACAGATGTCAGAAGAAAAGTGTTGCTATGCTTTCTCTGACATTTGTTGTGCATGATATGCCTTCTGAGACAGCACAGTAGCTCTGAAGTGCAAAATATGGAGTTGCCTCTTGTGGTACAGACATGGTGTCTATACCTCCACTGGCTTAGCTGCTCTGTCTCTCTGTCTGTGGTTACATTAATGCATGGCAAGCAAGTTAACATTTTCCCCAGCAGTGCAGTCACACAGTCTACCAGACTGTATTCTACCAATTAAGAAATGGCAACTAATGGGACTCAGAGCTTGCAGGTCTTTCTGGAAGTCTGTTTCTCTGTCCAACAGCATAAAAACTCACTTTCAGATCATGACATCATTGGGGGGGAGTCTCCCCCTCTCTTCACACTGTTCCATCTGACTTTATGCCACAGCTATGGGATTTACCTGTCAATCTGGCTGTGCAACAGAAAAATGACCATGGGGACCACACACTTCACTCTGGGAACAAGCTTGGGTAAGAAACAAGACTACAAACTTTGAACACTACAGCTACTGTTGCTGCACTGCCTGGGACTACATGGCAGGCCTCGGCTCTCACTCACTAAGCAGGGATAGTAATGGCTGCTCCACAGACTGCAATTTTGCACTATAACAAGATCAGAACAGAAACACAGGCTGATCTCTCAGAGGGATGGTTCACCACTTCGCTGTCATATATTGTGGAGTAAGAAATGGTCACCTGATGGTTGTTTACCACTCACCTGCCTTTAACTACCCCATGTTATAAGTCACTAATACACTTTCAGTGTTTTGCCTTCAGCCTTGAATATCACAAGCAGCATGGGCATGCATTAATCCCAAACATCCCAATTCATCTCATAAATATATAGTTGGTTTCCCCTCTCTCTTATTGTAGGCTTGGGACCAGCTGGTATATGTAATAGACAGACCAGGTGAGATTCAATCCATACTACACTGTAACATAAAATATTTGTGAATATCTTAAGTTAATATAATGTTATGACTACAGTACAATCTTCAAAATGTTCAAAAAATGTTATACCAAATATCCATAATATGACAATCATTTTTTTGGTTGAACATTAGCAATAACTTTTGGTATGACTTAGTGAGACACTTGGTATGATACTGATACTACTGTTCTGGTGTCCATGTTACTCATGTGACTTCTTGTGTTGTGTCTGTGTTACTCGCGTGACGTCCTGTGTAGTCTGAGTTACTCACGTGACATCCTGTGGAAAACCCCTTGTAAATAAAGTATAATTCACTTTCTGAAAATTAAGTGATTTCTGTCTTTTCCTATGAGGTTAATATAGTTGTGCAGAAAAACAATGGGCTAGAAAAGCAAGGACATGAATGTGGTAGCCAAACTTAAACATGTCCAGATTTGGGCATACTGTGATCAGTAAACATACCGTAAGTTAAGTTTATGATAAAAAACTGAAAAGTTAGATATTATGCTACCTAAATAGATACCATAGACATAGTAATATCAAAAAATATATGTTTGATAATATGACAAATTTGCTGTCAAGGACACAATGTTACTCACATTACGTTGCCCTTATGGGAACTTTCAATCCCATTTTTTAGCACCTCTGAACTACAAACTATCTTTATGTTGGGGACTGAAATACTACCACATGCACCCAATGTAAATATGATATGGTTATGACAATTGGCCCAAATAAATTTTGGAACCTGATTGTCACACTTTGTCTCTCGAGTAGCATATTGGTACCTATATGTATACATATATATAGATATATATTTGTACTTTCTAGGTGGGGAGTTGACATATATAGACATGTACTCATTGCATTGTTTTATATCACAGATACTGTTGGTGTGCACATTCCAGTGCTTGATGAGAAATGTTTTCATTGAAATTGGAAATTGAATATTCTCGAGTCAATGAAGGTAAGTGCTTTTTTTGGGGGAGAAGCATATTTGCAGATAGGTCTCATTAATGGTTTCTTATTTGGTTACTTCTTCACAGATTTCATCTACATCCTTCTCGAGTCTGGTTGGTAATGATGGTCATGGTCATTGTTTAAAATTACTTCTACGTGTTGCATGTCTGCCCCAGCCGGGGGCTGATGTTGAAGAACTTCTTTGGATAAGGCAACAGTAACACAACAAAGCATCTGGAAGTTTCCTAAAAAAATAAATGAAGGACTTATTATAACTTGATTGCAGCAGTAACACATTATGTTTAAGCCGTGGCTGTTCCACGGGTATCTGGATTAACACAGATAGCAAGCTGTCCTACTGCAATCAGCAGATCACAACTTAATTTAGCACCAGGCTGTGTAGCAAATACACTGTGTCAGTGTCCCTGTGTCTCAACTTAAGTTACATTTCAAAACCACATCTTGTCAAGTAACGCAACCGGGGTCCAACTTTTTCAACACTGTCCCGGCTGCACAGTTGCAGATTTGGAATACAGTGCATGATATGTTGCAGACATATTTTTGTGATGTTCACATAACCTAGTTTATGAATCCTCAGTCAGATTTGTTGTACTCTTATGAAAAAAAAAGGAACAGATGAAATAAAATATATATACTTACCAGTATGGATTGGAAATGAATATTCCATAGGTGCCTGTGGACAGTACTGCTGCTGTACCATTGATACTAACTTTCAGCGAAGGAGAGTCATTTGTTGTTAACCTGTAAAAAACTAAATAAGTTTACCATAGTTGTGTGACCATTGCAGCTCAGAAAGCAACTGAAAACAAAACACACAGCTAAAGAAAGTTGAGTAGCATAAAAAAACATTAGTACACATACTCACTTTGTAGTTTTAATAGTAAGAAGCCTTGTGCCTGTGGCTGATGGATGTGGTCTCCTGTTTGACACTCTGTGCCTTGGCATGGTCAATGTAATGGAAAAACATTGTCAGAATGACACTGGTGGTCATAGTTGTGGCATATGACATTCTCTCTGATACCTTTCTGCATCTAGTGGTGGTGGCAGTGGCTAACAGCAGTCTTGTGGTGGTCCAGGGGGGCACAGAAAGTCATTCCCTCTGGTGGCAGTGGCTAACAGCAGTCTAATGGTGGTGGTCCAGCGGGGCACAGAAAGTCATTCCCTCTGGTGGCTGTGACTAACAGCGATCTTATGGTGGTGGTCTGGGGGGGGCACAGAAGGTCATTCCCTCTGGTGGCAGTGGCTAACAGCGGCCTTATGGTGGTGGTCTGGGGGCACACAAAGTCATTCCCTCTGGCGGCAGTGGCTAACAGTGGTCTTATGGTGGTGGTCCAGGGGGGCACACAAAGTCATTCCCTCTGGTGGCAGTGGCTAACAGCAGTCTTATGGTGGTGGTACAGGGACCAGGATATATTGTGCTCTCTGTTACAAATGTGACATGACATATGGAATTTGAGTCACTCTAAGTGAGAAACTTATTTAAGTTTATGAAAAAGAAACATGTATCATACAACAAATGTGACAGCCTTTTAGCAACTTCAGTTAAAACCTGCCAACATTAACCTCATCATCATCCTCATAAAGAAAGCTGCCCTCACAGTCATCTATATCTGAAGTCTGACCACTGGGAAGTTCTTTCTCCATGTGTCATCATCTACATCAGTGGTAGGTCGTTTCATGCTGCCACTGTCAGTGCCACCAGGATGGTCCATTTCTACATCACCAAAACCATGACTAGGCCGGGGTATGAATACTGAGGTTGCAGTCTGAGCTGGTGTGTGCCACTCATTCATTTTTATGAATGTTAGCAAACTGACATTTGCAGGAGAGAGGTCTGTATGACAGTCCTGAACTATTGCATCTGCTGAACTGAATACCCTCTCAGCACTTACACTGGAGGGTGGGCATGTCAGCTATTTCAGTGCCACTGTACTCAGCTCAGGCCATTCACTGACCTTTCTGCTCCAGTATAAAAGAGGATCATCAGTTATTGACAGATGCCTGTTTTCAGACAAATATGACTCAATCATTCTCTGTGCTGCACTAAGTCCAGTAGTTGATGCATCATGCTGTTATCCAGAATCATTTATCTCACAAATCCCCACTTGTGACAAAGCCCCCCAAAGTGGGTTGACACCAACTGCTTTGGATGACAGGCCACCTGGAACTGTAGTCCCCTTCTCCTTACAGGATAAACTTGATACTTCTCCAGGTGAACCTTCAGTCTTATTATGCTGCTGAGGTTTGCTGACCTTGGCACATGACTTCTGTGCCCCATGAACGAAGCGCACCAGTTGCCCACTGACATTTTTCACCTGTTCAGGTCCTCCTTCCAGTACTGAGGCAATTCCATGTTTGTATTGTGGGTCCAGCATTGTTGCTATTGCAAAACTGTCACTATGCTGAATGCTCAAGATGTGACAATTCTGGTCAAAAACTGTCATCATGTGTCTCAGCAACATACTGCTAGCACTGTCTCCAGCAACATCAATGCTATGCTGTAAATTCACCAATGTTTGCCTCAGCACTCGCAGCAGTGAACTTGATTGGCTAATGGATGCAGACTCTCCACTCACTGCCTGTGTGGCATGATCAAAAGGCTGCAAAAGTGTTATAACAGTGTCCATGAGGCACCACTGTTCAGTCATCATAGACATGGAGGCTGCGGAACTGTCACGGCTAGTGTGCATGACAAGATATTCTGAGATTGCTTTGTATTGTTCATACAACCTCTTTGCCTTGTATAAAGTGGAGTTCCACCAGGTGACAACTTTCAGCTTCAAGCGGTGCTGAGGGAGGCTGTTTCAGATCTGCAACTGCCAAAGCTGGTCACGGGCCTTTGCAGATCATGAAAAGTGAGAACAGATACAGCGTGCAACTGTCAGCATTTCCTTTACATCAGGGTGCTGCAGAAACTTCTGTACCACAAGATTTAAACAGTGGGCCATGCATGGAATATGAACAAAGCCACCATTTGTGATGCATTTTACCACATTTGACCCATTGTCACTTGTTATGAACCCAGCTCTCAGGGACTCAACCACTTGTTAATTTCCATCAGTACCAAGTCCAACATGTTTTTGCCAGTGTGTGAACAGGTCACATTGCACATAGCAATCATTGCATGCTGTCAAATTCCGGGCAGATTACTACCATGACACTCCACCTTACTGCACAGATTATTCACACTACCAACAGCACAAACAACACCTAGCACCTGCTCCCAGTGTGCAGTTATACACAGATATGAATTCCCTGCTGTTTTGCCACTTGTCCACATATCCATACTTAAATGGATGAATGGAGAGGAGGAAAGTTGAAGGGCGTGTCTTACAGAGTCAGACACAGTATGGTACAACTCAGGGACAGCATGGGTCAAAACATATGTCCTGGTTGGGACTTTCCATTTTGGACAGGCACGTGCAGCAAACTGTTTTTAACCCAGAATTCTCCACAAAGGAGAAGGGCAAAAGATCAACTGCCTGCATTTCAGCGAAGGCAGCATTACGTTCACATGACATTGTATGATTGGATGGGTACTTCGGCTTATGTGCAAAAACACTCTGTAACATTGGCTGACTTAAAAGTTTTACATGGGGTGTGATGACAAATGGTTCTGCTCTGCAAATGGCAGGGGGTGGAGTGTGGACGTTTGATGAAGACGGTTGCATAGGTGATGATGACAAACCCACAAATGCAGTTATTTTGCCAGATTTACCAACCGGGGGTTGATGTACCACTTACACTAGACATACTGCATTCACCACTACCACCACCACCACCACCAAAACTGCTACTATCACCAGCACTGGACAACATTTCAAAATCATTATGCTCCTCCATCTCATCATGCCTGTAGTAATCCTCTGCTCTTATTTCATCACTACTGCACACATTTAATTTCCTACTTGATTTAACAATCTTGGAAGGGAATAACATGCTCATTATGGTTGATGAAGAGGGTGAACGCCCCACTGTGGTATTAGCTGCCATCTTTTGCTGGGTCCACAGTGCCATGTGCCTGTTCTTAAGATGCGTATGCTGTCTTCCTGTGCCCAGATGGCTCCCCTTTTTACCTCAACTTACACGAGCATGGCAAACCTGGCAGATTGCAATTGACTCATCATTTGCATCTTGCACAAAAAAATCCCCAAACAAGGGATTGCGATGCTCTAGTTTTAACATGTTCCTGATGCTGCTTATTGGACTCCATTATTTTAAGCCATGAAGTGGGGGGCGTGCTACATGCTTTTTCAGGCAGGACACACTTGGACTGCAACTGACCACCATGACTACCTATCATTATTACTGGGTCATCATCATCACCATCAACTGAAACTGGAGACCCAGACACTGCCACCTTGAATTTCTTTTTCTCCGGTTCCCAACTGGGGTCACTTACATCATCATCATATTCATCAACATCACCCACATCCACATCATCTGCTTGGATGCTGGCATGTGGACTGCATGTTGCAACCACAGCAACATCATCATCAGATTCATCATCATCAACACCACCATCACCTGATATTTTTTCACCACACTGTGAATCACTGCATGGCAAATGTGTGACCTGAACCACGGTGGAAGAAATGTCACATTGTATGTTATCATTGTCATGATGATCAGAATCCTCATGTTCAGTTACTGGGATGTTACTGGGAAGTATGACATAATCAGGGCCCCGAGTTTTCCGCAATTCCATGGGTGCAGCAAACTGTGGAAATATCCGTGGAATTTTCCGTCACCCACAGAATTCGTGGCCGCCCAGGGAACAATGTCCTTTACCGACAGGGGGTGCCCAATCCCCTGTCAGCTTCACTGCCCCCCTAAGCCCACCCCAGTGTGGCAAAAGCTTCCATTGCTGATGGGGGTGCCCAATCCCCTGTCTGCTTCACATTCCCCTCAAGCTGCCTGGTGCCATGCTGGGAGCCCACCCTAGTGTGGCAAACGTCCCTCATCGAGTCTAAAAAAAAACCAACCTGAAACAAAAAAAACTTCCCTCATTGATTCTTATGCCCCCTCCCCCAACCTGCATCCACCCTCTGCTTACCCACCTCCCTACACCCCCACCTCACCCCCACCTCAACCCATACTTACCTCCGGAGCCCAGCGTGACGATCTTCGGTGGACCGAGAACACGTCTGCATTCTTCAAAGCCGACCACGAACTGAAGAAATGTCGGGAAGCTGTATAATGGCATAAATGGATTTTTTCAACTTTAGTGCATATCTCAGCCATGTCTGGGAATTTTTTCAACAAATTTTCAACGTGGGGTTTTTGGGGCCCCACCTCATGAACTTTGACACTCTTATTTCGTTAATCGGTCCCGAAAGGTGGTTCCGCAGTCACTGCGAACCACCTTTCCAGAATGATTAATGAAATGACAGTGTCACAGTTCATGAGGTAGGCTCCCAAAAACCCTATGTTGAAAATTTGGTGAAAATATTCCCCAAAATGACTGTTTCACAGGCATGCATTGTGCAGTTCCTACGCACTCTCATAACTTCGAGCATTTTTAATATTTTCACTCCAGATTTTCAGTATTGCTATTTTACCACACCTCCTCATGAACAGTACTACTGTCATTTTTCTCATGTCACCCAAAATGTGTTTTTGCACATGTAGCACACAATGGCATGGTCGGTGTGTGAAATCAATGTTCGGGACAGATTAAGAAAATCAAAGTGATACAGTTCATGAGCAGAGGTCTTAAACTGGCTATGTTGAAAATTTGGTGACAAACGCCCATAAAATGACTGTGTTATGAGCGTGCATTGTGTCAGATATAGCAAAAAAAAAAAAGGAAAAAAATTAAGGGTAAAAATGTTCCACAGAATTGCCGCAGAAATTGGTGTTGAGTGCCGCAGAAGTTCTGCAGCAAATGAGAACCCTGCCGCAGAACTTTGCTCTGATGTGCCACAGAAAAATCGGGGCCCTGGACATAATCTACACTGCCACTCACTTGCATTGCTTCACACTCCACTATATTTCTGGACACGGTAAACTGATCAGAAGTGGAACTTGAGGCAGCAATACTCATACCACCACCAACAGCTGCACTAACACCACTGACTGGAACAACATCATCTCCTCCAACTATGAGTGAAGCTACTGATTGGGCTGTAAAAAACATTGCAGGAGAAATACCTTTCCTCACATCAGCAATGCACTTCAGTGTCTGCAATCTACCACGCTCACAGGCAATCTTACCACTGGCAGCAGTGCCATGGCGAGAAACAGCTTTGCTTGCACATTTCTTTGTGGGCATTTTGGGGGGTAAACAACAATATTCTAAACAAATTTAGATTTTGGAACGTTCCCTCTGGATGGGAGGAATGCTGGATGTCAAGCCAAAAAAAAACAACTGTGGCTTCAGCAACAGATACAGATGCAAAATCACAAGTTCAACAACACCTTCATTAACCAGTGGTGCTGAAGTCACAAACAATCCAATCTGGAAATGAATTCCTTTTGCTGGTGGGGAAGGGGGGAGCACTGACTGCAGATTTTTACAGCAGTGCAAGCAGCAAAACAAAGAAAAGGTACCACAATGGCAGTACAAAATCAAGCAGCTGCAGTGGGTAGCAGGTTCACACTGCTGTGCCTGCAATTACACTGTGGCACAATAAAAGGTGCATTATTTGATGTCACATACCGCACACACATTCACACACTCACACACAATTTTTCTACAAGTAACGTGCAGCAAATTGAAAAGTTTAGTAATATACCATGTATTTTAAACAACCTGAAATTATGAACTGCTGCACCAGATCCACACAACACACAATCAGAAAAAAAATTCAGCAATTACTGACAATATTACTGTGTGTACATTAACACAGTCAGTTGTATAACAAAAATATAACCAAAAATTAAAGGACTATTTCTCCAACTTAAATCTACCTACTACACCACAGATACACCCCTCCCCCAAAGCACACTTTCACAGTCTCTTACTACACAGACTCAATGTTGTATATTAACATTCAGAATCCACACACAAATAATAAACTCTCGATGATATGAGCACAGGAGAGTTTCCTACAATTGATGAACTAAAGTTTGAGCAAAAAAAAATTATTCAAAAAAGCTTTTTTAACAGCTTTTAGAAGGTTTGAATCACAGAGAGCTCTCAGAGCAGACTGTCTCCTACAGCTTCCTACACACACTACCCTGAACTGAGGCTGTGCAGAATAATATAGAGCCCATGTGACCTGAAATCCCAGGAATCACTGCAAAATTAGGCTTTGGAGCTTAAAAACAAGGCGAAGCAAGGCGAAGTAAATTGTTTTCAATGCACTTCACCTTTAAAATTGGTGGAGTAGTGGTCCGGGAAGGCAGAGTAATACAAAGTCATTGTTTTCAATGGACTTCACGTTACCCATCATAATGCAAATTACTCCACTTCCTGTTGCAGAGTACTCCACGAATTTGCCTTCACTCCTTGAATCACTTCATGGAGCGAATTGAGCCCACTTTGCCCACTACTAATCTGTACAGAAGCTATCTTAAAGCACAGCAAGTGCCTTAAGGAAAACTTTAACAAAACATTATATTTAGACGTAGTTCAGCTTGTATTTTACATTAGTTCCATATTTTTCCTCCCTGTTATTTATCACTTAGGTCAACTGCATGAAAACAGGATCTTTGTTCCTGAAGAGTTCATCTATTCCTGTTGACTTCCCGCTACCTAAGGTCATAATGCACTGCTTGTGACATCATAGTTACTCTCATGGCAACAGAATGATGTCACAACAGAGGATTATGACTTGAAGTAGGGAGTAAGCTATAGAGGCAGATGAACTATAAGGGATAAAGATCATGCAGTCATGTAAATGTCCTCAGTAATAAATAATAAGGAAGAGAAATCTATACAATATGCAAGCTGACTTGTACATAAGTTTTATGTTTTTCAAAGTTTTCTTTAAGGTGTCAGCAACTCTTTAAAAGCATTTGGTGAACTGCTTTCAACCACTTCCACCAGTAGTCGATTCCATAGGTTCATCACTCTCTAATTAAACCAACTACCCCTTCTATTTGTTTTATAATTTCCTCCTTTTAACTGAAATTTATGCAACCTGGTCTCCCTTTTAACTTCCCTTTTTTCTAGTCCCACACATTCCCAAAGATCTTCATTGTGCATTGCTTTGAACACTAAGCATACATTTTCATATAGCCTTCTGTACTCTAATGAGATCATGTTCACTTTCTTCAGTCTCTCATCATATGTTTTGCCTGACATATTTTTAATACTCCTGGTAGCTTAGTCTAAGGGCTTGATTCTCAAAAGGTTTAGAATGCTGCAAGCCCTGGGTGCACCAAACATACAGCGAATGGGGCATGCGGCATTTCCCAGCTGGCTATCAGGATTCTTGATCCTGTGTGCCACTTGCCCCAAGTTAAACTAGCTTTTTCTGGACTAACTTTGCCAACATTTTTAATGGGGTTTGCACCAAATATCTGGTGCAAGCCGCCATAAAAAGGGTACAGTTTCACAAATGCGCATGACCTTGTAGAGTCGGGTGCACGGTGTGCCAGTGTGTCCGGCATAGGGTTTGACACAGGGATTATTCAAGCCCTGCATCACCCTTTGAGAACTGAGCCCTATATGTCAGGGTTAGGACACAAATAGAGCCACTCACCAGGTATATAGTTCTTTATATTTTATTAATGTAATAGCTAAACACTATTCATTGTACTGGTAATGTTTTGAGGAGTAATCTTCTTCCTCAAGGCAAAAGCATGTGAACTACGAAAGTATATACACAACAATTCAAAATGATAATATTACAATAATTCAGTATAAGTTAGTATTGCACTACAGTACAACAGAAAGCACCTTCTGTACACCACATCTGGCTTGCAATACCACCATTTTGTCTTGTAAATCCCTATCTATCATCACATTACTACATTTTTTAAAATATGCAAAATAGTAAGGCACATATTAAAATCCATAAACAATATACTGTCATATGCATAGTGTTATGCGAAATTGAAATATTTCACCTGAAGGAATATTTTGCATAATTCTGCAATTCCCCGAAATTTTTCACCTAGATGAAACAAATTTTCGCCTGGTTTTCTGATTTTGCATAACGGCAAAATTTTGCATAAAATGCTTGGTTGGCCAATTTCACCTATCAATGCTTAAAATTTCACCTTGTGGTGCAATTTTGCCGGTGTAACTTTTGATGTTTCTGGCAATGAGCTCCTGCTGCTGGGCGGGGGGGGGGCAATAGGCTTCTGCTGCTGGGGGATGTGACACGTTTGGTCCTGCTGCTGCCTGGCAGTAGGACACTGACTTCAGCTGCTGATGAGGGGGTGGGGTGCCTGACCTTCCTCGTCAGTCCCCACAGGTCTAAATGCTCGCCTATTAAGGTAAATATTTTGACCAGTCTTCTCTTCTGACCCTCACCTTTCCCATCCATTATCAAAGTTAAAAAAAAGTTTTCTTAACAGAAAACTAAAGTAAGAATATCGGAAAAAGAGAAAGAGTGTGATGGAGACACACACACACACACACACACACACACTCACACACACATGAACACTCAATGTAATTAAACACTCAGAAAATATACACAAAAAGTCCTACCAAAGAAAGATGAAGAAATTAACAGTTTTTAAAACACACAGAATGTATAAAAACAATAAACACACAAATTCTCCTGCTACTTAGCTCTCTGACTATCTCTGCTAGAAACACAAGCAAAAGGAAGCAGAATCAGGGACTTCCTGCCTGACTGCAGACAACAATGTGACCTGCAGAGAGTAAATCATGTGACAATGGAGTTTGCCCTTTAAGGGGCAGACCAAGTTGTCCTGGTACACCTATCCCCTTTACCGGAAGATGGTGTGCTCAGAGAGGGAGGAGGGAAGGTAAGGGGAGGGACAGGTGAAGACAGAACAATACATAGGCAACAAGAAGGGGAGGGGCTAAAGGAGGTACATAAGGTGCAGCACAGTGGTGGTTCAGCCACTTTTTGCTGAAGTTTTTATCTATATCTGAAACTGCAGCATGTCAGATTGGCATCGATTGGAACAGAGGTTTGGGCATAAATCAGCTAAGAAGCAAGCAGCTACATTTGACCAAGGATATATATAAAAAAAATATATATATATATTATAGTGGCACGGTAGTACCACTATAGTTAGGGTTGAGGAGACATTTACATGTTAAATCCAAAATTTTGCACCTTAATAATTTTGCAACCATTTGACAGATTTGCCTGACATTTGGAATACACAATCAAGACCCATACACCTTGGGATCTGCCAAGTTTCATACTGGTTGCATATATAGCTGCAGAGTTATTAAGCATGATCTGCGCGTGCGTTTACGCTTTTCTGGAATTTTACTGTTGCGCCTACAGGTCGCACGGTTTGTGCGACTGGTCTGAAATCTTCAGGAAGCGTCGGCTGGGTCCCCAATGTGCCTTTGAAGATTTTGTGAAAAAATATTAAACGGTTCAAAAGTTATTCAAAAAACAATTTCCCATTATAAGTCAATGGGAAAAGTTGACAAAAAGTTCGACTGTCACAAATGCACTTTTTAGTGTCACAAATGGCCCTTTTATTGTCACAAATCCACCATTTTGTTTTCAGTTAGTGATCATAAAAATGCTTGGCATTTATAATTGGGACTCTGTAGCAACCTAATTATTTTTGTATTCACCTAGTCGGACCCTGAGGATGCTAGCCATGTCTTTATTTGGGGGTAAAACACCCCAGAAATATGTTTTTCAAATTTCTGGAAAAAGTTCTTTTGCAAAGTACTGTCACACTTGTGACACTGTTGAATGAATTTGCAAAAGCTTTTGCAAACTTCAACAGCACTTTTCTAGGCTGTGGGAAAATGACTGCAATTCTTTGGCACCCTGCTGCAAAAGAACTGTTTGGTGTTTTGGCCTGAAATTTGGAGGAAGCTGACATCTCACAGATGTTGCCTTTCAGTGTTTTTTTGAAAAAATATTACATGGTGGCAAAGTTATGGCACTCCAAATTTGACACTTTTTCCCATAGGATAACATTATGGCATCCGACGCATTACAGGAATCCTTTGGTATCCTGCTGCAAAATAACGGTTTGGTCTTTTGGGCTGAAATTTGGAGGGAACACAGCCAACATCCCACATATGTGCCATTTTGTGGTTTGGTGAAACAATATTACAGGGAGCCAAAGTTATGGCACTCCAAACTTCTCTTTTTTTCCCATAGGATAACATTACGGCGTTCGCCGCGCCTTTCAAGGCCCGTATCTCGGAAACGGTGCGAGATATGGACCTTTTGTTGGAGAAATGCTTAGCCCCCTAATGAGGGCTAAGTACAAAACTAGCCAGGAAAGTCATAAATCATATGACTTTTAATTTTTTTTTTTACGTCACACGGTTCCTGAGATATAAGCAATTTAGTATTCCAACTCCTCATTTTCTGCTCCAAGACCTATTATTATGCATACATTCTTTGTACTCACTGTATTTATTTATGCAGCTTTTGGGGAAAACAAGCCTGTGTGCTTACATTACTGTTGCCGTTACCGTTTTCGCTTGCAGTTCCATTCCCGTTTCACTTACCGTTCACATCTACACCACCATGTGTGTTACCCTTTGCGTTTTCATTTGTGCTTGCTTTTGTGTTGTTTTAAACATTTCTGTCTACACTGTTTCTCTTTCTGTTTTGCTTTGTGTCACCATGTGCATTACTATTTGCGTTTGTGGGCACAATGTTACTGTGTGACAAGACATCATGTGGCGGGAGCGCAGGGCCCAAAGAGTCCCGTGCTCCCACGGCCGCAGGGCCCCATGCTCCCGCCGCCACATTACATTCACTATTTCTCATTATCATTCTCAAAAAGAAGGGAAATTAGAAGCAAAAAAATCCATTTAATGCATTAGTTAGGGTTGTTCCACACCGTCAAAAGCGTGGAAATTTGGTGTTAGGGTTGAAAGCCCCCCTTAGCCCCCTCTGCCCACACCCCCAACTGGCATCGGGGTGCACATCAGGGTTGTCGGTCCTAACTCTCACCTCATTCTCCTACACCTCTGCTTCTTTACACATGTGATGGGGTGAGAGTTATGGCCAACAACCGTAATGCGCACCTGAGCTGCCGTTGGGGGTGGGCGGGGGCCAAGGGGCTTTCAACCCTAACACCAAATTTCTCACTTTTGTCTGTGGAACAACCCTAACTAATGCATTAAACTGAGTTTTGTGCCTCTAATATATATATATATATATATATATATAATATATATTAATACATATAAACTTGGATTTGAAAGGATTTTGTTAAAGAACCAGCATGTGGATGTCTCAGTGTGTAAAAAAGGCCTGTGAGCATAGGAGCAAGAAAAGAAGCTTGGTAGAAGTTTAAAAAAAAAAAAAGAGGATGGAGGGTTCATTGACGAATTTCAAAGATAGCCAGACATGTATAGAAGTTTTTTCATGTGTGCAACTGATTGCAAAGCAGTGAAGCTGGCCAGTGGGGCCTAGAAGCAGACTGGAATGAGCACATTTTGAAGGGGAGAGCAAGCGACCGATGTGAAGGGGGGAGAGAGCACCACGCGGTTTGGTTTTGGCTGGCAGGGGCCTAGTGAACAGTTTTTAATTGCTTTGGCACTGTGGGAGGCAAATGACTGGGAAGGGTAAAAAGAAGAGGGGTTTACAGAAAGGTAGGGGTCGATAGGATGAGCTGGCTGGCATGAGGCTTATGGACTGTGTCCATGGAGAAGTAAGGAAGGGGGAAACTGTTAATCCTTGGCCTAATGCTGTGTTTGGTTACTGTTGAGCATGGGGATAGAGTGTTTATGTTGGGAAGACCTGGAAGGGGCTAGCATGGGGCCAACAGAGATGGCTGCATGGTGTGACATCACACAATGTTTTTTTCCAGGGAGCTGGAAGTAAAATAGGGTTTTTATTCTGGGTAGGGGCCATGCTGAGTTGCCCTTGAATGCGGAGTAGGGTGATGAGTTGGATGGCCAACAGAAAAGCTTAGTATGCAGGCCAACGGAGACGGCCATGTGGTGTGATGTCGCACGCCGTTGTTTCTAGGAAGTTCGGGAATGAAAGGGGGAATTGTTCAGGGGAGAGTTATAATCTGGGCCATTCAGGGCTACTCTGGGAATGTGGGACAAAGCATAGTGTTTGAAGGCCAAGACAGAGACAGCCGTGTGTCGTGTTATCACATGCCATGGGTAGACCGTGAGGCACAATGCACAATAATGCAGGATGCATGGGGCCTAGTAATGGCACCAGAAGCAGGATGCTACAACATATTTCAGGGGGGGAGAACTGAGGGAAAGCATGGGTCAGAAAGAACCGGAAGGGAAAGAAGGGCAGAAGAGGCCTGGTCAGAAGGGCTTGGGCCTATATAAGAGGCATCGACCATGAGGCGTGGCGTGACACACCCAGAGCATTACATGGTGAAGATAGCGCCCTGACAAGGGGCATTCAAGGAACAGGAGTGGTTTATGGAAGGAGGAAGAAAAGGGAAAAAAGGCCCCCAAGAAAAGGGGGCAGTTGCAGCAGGTGGAGGATATCCCATGGGCACCGAGTGATGGGCCGAGAGGCCACACAGAGAAAACCTGGGACAAGAAGGAGAGCCTTCGGGGGGGATTGGCCAGAACAGGCAAGGGGGTGATGCCAGTGGGCAAGACAGGTCACAGACTAAGCTAAGCGAGAGGCACAGGGCCAGAGCTACAAGAATGATGGGATCAAAAAAAAAAAGAGAAAACAAGGGCGGGGGCGCTAATGATACAAGGCTAGTTTTTGGCAGACAATTAATTAAGATTTTGTTTTCTTTTTCTGTTTGGTCAGTTGTCTCCACAGCTTTCTTGAGGAAATGGCACCAAAAAAGAACAGGCCATCGAAAGAGGATGCCTACAAGGCCATTGTGGAGCTTGCAGAGAAGGCCAACTGAATGTGACAGATGGTGGAAGGAGATGAGCCAGGGAGAAGCAGAAAGTGGGGAAAGGAAAAAGGGGTGGTGGAAAATGGCCAGCAGGGAGGCCACGCAGCCCCACCAGGGTGCAGCCACTGCTGGTGGTACCTTCCCCGAGCAGCTAGCCCAGTACCTCCGCAGCCCTATGTCCCAGTCCCATCAGTACCTCCCCAAGACCAGGTGGTGGTTTCGCCGGTGGAACCCAGACCAGATCCCCGAGTGCAATGGGTCCACTGCAGCCAGTAGTACAATCAGCCATTCTGCCACAGGGGGACAGGCCAGAGCAGCCTGAGGACTGCAGGCCACAAGGAGCAGACAAGGCCCCAGGTAATGTATCTGTGGTGGTAGTAGAAAGCATAAAAGATTACATAGGGAAAATTATTTCAGCGCTTGGGATAGGGGGGTTGGGTCAGATGGAGGCAGTGCTGGTGGAGATTAGGTTGGATACAGCGGCAACTAAACGAGGGGGGAGGGTTGTAGAATGAAGGTAAAGGAACAAGGGAAATAGGAACCCAGGGAATGAGAATAGGGGAGCATGTACCGCTGGCCACAAAGGAAAAAATATGGAAGGGGGGGTACGTGGACATATTTGTGTTAGTGAGCTGGGAAGCGGCAACAAAATATGAAGAAACAGAGAACATTGGAAAGAGTGAAATGGCAGCAGCAATGGTTTTGTTAGGAAAGAAGGAGGACAAATTTACTAAAGGAAAGACATGGGATAGGTGGTTTGTAGGTTTCACCACGTACTCAGCTATAGTACTGGAGAAGAAACCTGAGTTGGGCATTCCACTGATCACTTATTCCCTGATGATAAGATGGGCGAAAGTGAAAGGTGGAGTGGGGTGGATATACTATGACGAATTCTTCCGGTAAAGGATGGTGACTTAGGGGGATGTAAGATGGGATATGAAACAAATAGATCTGTGGACAGATTATGTAACCAACCAGTCCACGCCGGAAGGTGAGATGGGAAAATGGGGTGGGGCACCCCAGAGATGTTGCTGGGGTTACAATAGGGCATTTTGCTCCTGGCCACAATGCCATTTTCAGCACGCTTGCTCAAAATGTGGGGGAACACACCCAGTGAGTAGATGCAGAATGACATGGGCACAAGGGACCCAAGGGCCAGGGGGGCAAGCAACAGGTCAGCAGTTTTTTTGGGAAGGGCAAGGATATAGGGGGCAGTCGTGGAATAGAGGGGGGAGAGGCAGAGGGCATACAAGTGGGGGGGGCTAGACTTATTAACTACAAAGATCAGGAAAGGGACAGGGAGGAGGGGTGTAGGAGAGATGAGGGGAAGAGGGCAGGACTTCAGTTCCAAGAAGCAAGAACGTCCATCAAGATAGAAGTGTGGGAAAAGTGGCTGGAAAGATAACCAGAGAGGGAAGTGGCAGAGTCAATTAAAAAAGGGTTTAATACCAGTTTCCCATTGTGGTGTGAAGGCCCAAGGTGAGCGAGAGAGGCAAACAATCTAAGCTCAGTTAAAGGGAAGGAGGGCATTCTAAGACAGAAAATAGAAAAGGAAAAGGCAGCTGGTAGAGTTGAAGGGCCATATGCTGACCTACCATTTTAGAACATGAGAATTTCTCCTTTAGGTCTGGTTCCCAAAAACTGCAGGGAGAATACAGGGTGATCCACCACCTGTCATTTCCAGTAGGGAACTTAGTGAATGATTTCATAAGCGGGGAACATAGTAAAGTGACCTACGCCACGTTAGAAGGGGCGGTTCAGACTATGCGAGTGACTACCAATGCATGGATGGCCAAAACAGATACAGAGTCAGCTTTCAGGCTGCATCCAGTTAGGAGGGAAGATTGGGACTCACTGGGTTTTAAGATAGAGGGCCAGTACTATTTTGACAAAGCAATGCCAATGGGATGTTCCATAGCATGTGTTACATTTGAGACATTCGGCACCTGCTTACAGTGGATATTTCAGGAAAAAAACAGATACAAGACTGTTATACACTACCTGCATGATTTCCTGTTAATAGTCAGTGGGAGGAGAGAGACATAAAGAATGTTAGCTAGTTTCCAAGAATTGTGCAGAGAGTTGGGGGTTCCGTTGGCACTGGAAAAATCTGAAGGCCCCAGTAAGGTTTTATAATTCCTGGGCACTGAGATAGACACATGGGGAGAGGTATATTGGTTGCCAGACAACAAAGTGAGGAAGCTGAAAGAGCTAATCCAGTTACATACACGTTGGAGGAGAGTGCAATTAAAACAGGTGCAACAAGTGTTGGGACATCTAAACTTCGCATGCAGGGCAATTGGACCAGTAAGGGCTTTCACAAAGAGGCTAGCAAGGGCCACAGCTGGAGTAACCAGACCACACCACTGGATGGACATGACAAAGGGAGTTAAAGATAACTTCAAGGTGTGGGAAGAGTTCCTCAGCACCTATAATGGCTGTTCCTTTTGACAGGAGGACTTGGTGTACAACACAGATCTCGAACTCTACATAGACTCAGCAGGGGGTTTAGGTATGGGGGTTACATGAGGGCTAAGTGGTTCATGGAACCATGGCCTACAAATTGGGTGAGGGACGAGAAAGTAAAGGACATCACATTGTTGGAGATCATGCCCATTTGGGCCTGCATCCTGGTATGGGGAGAGGAGCTACGGAACCGGAAGGTTACATTTTGGTGTGATAACAAGGCAGTGGTAGAAGTGTTAAACAACAGAGGGGCCAGGTCAGAAATGGTCATGCGGGTTTTAAGACAGTTGGTGTTAAGGGCCTTGCAATTAAATATGTCATTCAGGGCCAAGCACATTGCAGGGTTAAAAAATATCCTAGCTGACAGCCTTTCCCGTCTGCAGCTGGATCATTTCCGGATGCTGGCACCATCAGCAGAGGATTGGAAAACGCCCATACCAACGAACATCTGGGGCATTGGTAGGAGGGAGTAGAACTGTTGTTTTGCAGCTTATGGGCACCACGGACTCTGAGGGCCTACAAAGGGGCTTGGCGGGTGTTCCAAACATTCAGGGCAGCACACAACATGAAGATAAGTAGGCCACTCATGGAGGAGCAGTTAGGGAAGTTCACAGTAGATCAATGGTGGAGAGGAACGGCTCACACAAAGATAGGGGTATACCTACCAGGGATTAGTATAGTTTGCAGCCTAAAACACCGGGAGGACCCGACAAAGTCAATGTTGATCAGGAGAATGATGCAGGGATGGGGTAGGTTGAAACAGAGACCTATGGATAGTAAACGACCAATAGAGGAACAGTGGCTTGCAAAATTAAATGGGGTACTGCCAGCAATTTGCAGATCAAAAGATGAGGAGCAGTTATTTCACACAATTAATCTAGTAGTGTTTGCAGGGGCTGTGAGAGTGAGCGAGGCTGTGGGACATGGCAGAAAGGATGAGGGGGGGTTGGAGTGGGAAGATGTAAGCTGGGGGATGGAGGGGATACAAATCATAATTAAGAGATTGAAAACAGATCAAGGGGGAAAGGGTTGTACTGCAACCCTGAAGGCTCATGGAGACGACACAGTGTGCCCAGTAAAGGCTTTGTGGGCTTATGCCACAGAGCGTGGGTGTGAGAAAGGGAGATTATTTGTTCATGGGGATGGCAAAAAGGTCACCAGTTATCAAGTCCCTGTCATGCTCAAGAAAGGCATGCAATTCCTGGGCGAGGACCAAGGCAATTATTCATCTCACTCTTTTCGAATACAGGCTGCATCATAGTGGGCAGCAGCAGGGGAGACAGTGACTAATATGTTGGAAAAGGGGCACTGGTGGGCTGCCAGTTACAAGAGCTACATTCAGGCACTGCAGTATGGAGACTAACATATCACCTGTGTTTGTTTTTTAGGTACGGAACCATAGTGGGGAGGAGGGGGAGGGGGCAAGAGAGGGGTGCTATGAAAAAGGAGCTAAGACCATGTTTAAGATATATATTCTGCTTAAATCCTATAGGAAGAGGGAGGATCACGGAAGTATGGATCTGCGGTCACTCCTACATTTATTGGGTGGAAAAGAGAGCCAAGAGAAAGGCTGGAGGAAACCAGCTGTACCAGGATGTGAGAAAATGTAGGTTGGTTTGGCGTGGCATCCGAGGGATGAGATGGGCACAGCTGCTTCCTACCCTGAAAGAGATGAAGGAGTAGTGACCCATTCCAGATTTAAGAATTTTACACCTAGGGGGTAATGATATTCGAGGAAAGCCATGGGTGAACACATATGTGCAGGTAAAAAGGGATTTAGAGAAAATACAACAGTGGTGGCCAAGAGTAAGCCTTGTTTGGTCAGACATGATTCCAAGGAGGGTATGGAGATGTGAACACAGTCACATAGGTTTAGACAGGGCCAGGAGGAAGATGAATAGGAGGGTGGGAACACTGATAAGAAAGATGGGGGGGGGCATGTAAAATTGCGAGGTGTGGAGGAATGGATAGAGGAGTTCTACAGGTCAGATGAAGTGCACCTCTCAGACCTAGCCATTGAAATGTTTAATACAGAAATGATGGGTTTCGTAGAAGCATGGAGGAGACAGGCAGGAAAATAAAAAAAAAAAAAAATGGAGGTATCCTAAGTGGGAGGAGAGGAATACCCTAAAATGGGGGGAAAGCCAGTCATCCAAAGGAAGTTGGAGATGGCTAATGGGAAAAAAGGGGAGGGAGGGGGAAGGAAAAAGGAATGTGATGAGAGGAAGAAGCTAAAGGAGAAAAAGCGGTCTCAGTTCTCACCATTACCTACCAGAAAAAGAGAAGAAGAAGGCACCCAGGTTTTCACCTGGGGAGTGAGTAGAGGAAGAAAGAGGGATGGTCAGAAATGATACATGGATGCAATAAATGCAGTTGTGACAAAGACTATAATAAATGATGATGGGATTGTAAATGGAATTATGATATAATAAATTAATTGCCAATCTGAGTACAACAACATACAAATGGTTTTGTCTTTTGTGGGGGGAAAGGGGGGAATCTGGGACAAATCCTGATTTCACGCAATTTCACCCAGTTTCACCCAATTTCACCTAATACTACTGCAAGACAAAATTTGCCAGTGAAATTGATGGTGACATTTTGCCGTAAGTGCTTAATTTCATGAAATGTTATGCATGGCAAAATTGATGATTTCATCAGGATTTTGCCAGTGAAATAAAATTTCACAACATCTCTACATATGCAGGGGCAGAAATGATTCTGATAGCTACCTTATAGTGCATGGACATTTGCTCCCAAACCTCTAGTTGTGACCAAAACATAGGCTTAATGCTGCAAAAAAAGAAAAAAAAGCTAATTTTAGTAAATTCCTCCCCATATAATGATAAAGAAAAAATAAATTGCCTGTTTCATCTTAATTCAAAATAATTAATACATGTAAGCTCATATAAATAACTAATATTTTCCTGGTTATACAGTATAATAGATTGCAATTGTCACTCATACTGACTTCCGCACTCTGCATTATTTAGCAGTCTCTCACTCAAGAAAGAAAGAAAAGAAAGAAAGAAAGAAGAGAAAGAAAGAAAGAAAGAAAGAAAGAAAGAAAGAAAGAAAGAAAGAAAGAAAGAAGACATGAGCCCTTATGCCATAGTTACATATATGTTCTATCTTACTGTCGGACAGATTTCTATTGAAACCAGACTATACTGGGAAAATTAATAAAAAAAAAATACAGCTACTACTTGTATTTGATGAAGGCAGTACAGCTTAATGAAGAAAACTCCTGGCTGCATGAATTCATTATAGGGTACTCCCCAGCCAGTTCCTGCACTCTTACTGATGTTAGAAAATGTTGGGGTTGGGAGTGTTATACTCACAAAACAATTACCAGCATTTGTTTCTATATTCAGTGCTTAAAGAGTGGAGATGCCTGACACTTATAATTGCTGCCATATTTGATGAGGTCAATGTACAATTTATTTTCTGAACTCAATACCACGTGTGATGGTACCAGGTGACTGTATCGTGGAGGAAACCATGAATGGAAAACCACACTGTAGGAAGCGAGTATAGTTCTACAGCAACAGGGGTTCTTTTAGTATACTGCAAGAAATGCTACCCTTGTCACTGTACCCTGCTAATACAGCACATAAAGGATGCTGTTGGGCAGTGTCTGGCCAGGCTGCTCCCATGTTGGAGTGACTAGAGCAACTGCCTCCAGTGGCATCAGGGACCTAGGGCTTCAGTTCAGTTCTCCTCAGGCCCCACTATAGTAGCGGTTTTATTTAAAAAAAAAAAACTTTTGCCCACACTGGCTTTTCATCTTGCCCCTAAGTCCATGACTCCACAGAGTTGATAAATATGTCTGGGGGGCTGTGGAGGTGAAGCCCCCCATGTTGGGTGTGTGGGGGGGGGCTCTGCCCCCTGCAAAAACAAAGATAATCTGGTGGTGTGCACCATTTTAGTTACGGTCAGCGTGTTGTGCCAATGTTTTTTTGCCAAACATGCATTTGCATGTGGCATACTTGTGATGTACACTTTTGACTGTGACTTTATGACCCTGTGCCATATGTGACAAATGTATAAAGACATAGAAACAGACAATGGATTATATCTAAGTGTCCTGATTTTGGACATTCTGCATAAGAAAATAATTTTATGGTACATTTACAAATTAAAGAGACATTGGGAAAAACATCTACATTTTCCTAATAGTCCCATTTGAGGCCAATCATTGCACTATGTTGCAGTCCTAGGCAGGGATATTTAAAGGGGTTGCGCCTGGCATAACTGAGTTGCACCAGTGCAACCCCAGAAATATGTCCTGAGGCAATATTCAAAAGAGAAAATTGTGCAGCACAGTTCTCTATGTGCCAGTCACAAAGATAATGTATGCAGTACATCTCTGGGGCATGCCCATGCATACAGTGGCGTGAAAAAGTATTTGCCCCCTTCCTGATTTTCTCTATTATTGCATATTTGTCACACTGGATGTTTTCAGGTCTTTAGAGAAAATGTAATACTAGACAAAGGGAACCTGAGTGAACAAATAACACTTGTTTTGTTTTTTTAATTTCACTTATTTAATGAAAAAAAGTTAACCAACACCATCTGGCACTGTGTGAAAAGTAATTGCCCCTTAATAACTGGTTATGCCACATTTAGCTGCAATGACTGCAACCAAACACTTCCTATAATTCAATATCAGTCTTTCACATCGCTGTGGAGGAATTTTAACCCACTCTTCCTCGCAGAACTGCTTTAATTCAGTAACATTTGGTAGGTTTTCGAGCATGAACTGCTCATTTCAGGTCCCGCCACAGCATCTCTATTGGGTTTAAGTCTGGACTTTGACTAGGCCACTCCAAAACTTTAATTTTACTTCTTTTAGCCATTCTGATGTGGACTTGCTTTTGTGTTTTGGATCATTATCTTGCTGCATGACCCAACACGCTTCAGCTTCAGCTGATGGAAGGATGACTGGACATTCTCCTTAAGAATTTTCTGGTACAGAGCAGAATTCATGGTTCCTTTAATTATGGCAAGTCATCCAGGTCCTTAGGCAGCAAAGCATCCCCACACCATCACACTACCACCACCATGTTTGACTGTTGGTATGGTGTTCTTACTGTGGAATGCTGTGTTTGCTTCAGAGACATTATGGGATCCATGTTGTCCAAAAGTTCCACTTTGGACTCATCTATCCATAGAACATTTTCCCAAAAGGCTTGTGGATCATCCAGGTGCTTCTTGGCAAATGAGAGACGAGCATTTATGTTCTTCTTGGTTAGCAGTGGTTTCGCCTTGCTACTCACATGAAGCCCATTTTGCCCAGTCTTTTCTGATTGTGGAGTCATGAACACTGACCTTAGCTGAGGCAAGAGAAG